>JBBBVM010000132.1:0-1296680 GCA_037355625.1 Petunia x hybrida
AAGTAGGCGATGGGTTTACTATCTTGCATTAACACACCACCTATTCCCACCCCTGAGGCATCACACTCAACCTCAAATGCTTTCCCAAAGTCGGGCAATTGTAATAAAGGGGCGGTACTCAACCTACCTTTCAACTCTTGGAAAGCCTTCTCTTGAGGCTCTCCCCAAACAAAGGGTTGGTCCTTCTTGACCAATTCGGTGAGTGGAGCGGCTATGGAGCTAAAGTCTCGCACAAATAGTCTATAAAAACTAGCAAGACCATGAAAGCTCCTCACTTGAGTCACGGTAGTAGGAGTAGGCCAATCACGTATGGCCTCTACCTTAGACTCATCCACCTCCACTCCTTGGGCACTCACAACAAACCCAAGAAAGACAACCTTCTCTACACCAAAGGCACACTTTTTGAAGTTAGCATAGAGCTTTTCGGCTCTCAAGGTTTCAAGCACTTGCCTAAGGTGGTCAACATGTTCATCAATTGTCCTACTATAGATCAAAATATCATCAAAATAGACAACGACAAACTTGTTGATAAAAGGCTTCAAAACATGATTCATGAGTCGCATGAAGGTGCTAGGTGCGTTGGAAAGCCCGAAGGGCATTACCAACCATTCATAGAGACCGAATTTGGTCTTGAATGCGGTTTTCCATTCATCCCCGGGTTTCATCCGGATTTGATGGTAGCCGGACCTAAGGTCGATTTTAGAAAAGACACGCGACCCACTCAATTCATCCAACATATCATCAAGCCGTGGAATAGGGTGACGATACTTGATCGTTATCTTATTCACGGCTCGGCAATCTACACACATTCTCCAAGTGCCATCTTTCTTTGGGACAAGAATGACTGGTACGGCACAAGGACTCAAACTTTCCCTCACCAAGCCCTTTGAAAGCAAGTCATCAACTTGTCTTTGCAACTCCCTCGTATCCTCGGGATTGCTTCTATAGGCCGGCTTATTTGGGATTTGAGAGCCCGGAATAAAATCAATTTGATGTTCAATACCTCTCAAGGGAGGTAAGCCATCGGGCATCTCATCCGGGAACATGTCCCCAAAGCTCTCCAAAACATTTTTCAAAGCACTAGGTAAAGGACTAGAAGAAACATCATGATTAGAGTTAAGAGCCATACCTTTGTGCACTAAGCATAGGAGAAACTTGTTGCCATCATTACCTCTTAGGAGCTCGCCCGGTTGCATCATGGCACATATGCCGCCGGTGGATGAAGTAGGTGGGATTGCCACCATGTTTTTGGGCAACGGGCTAGTCTCAATGATTGACTTGGCCTTTGCCGCTTCCCTCAACTCCTTCATTCTATTGTAGTCATCACTCACTTGTTTAGGAGTTAGGGGTTTCAACACAAACTTTCTTCCTTCATGTTGGAGCGTGTAAGTGTTAACACGTCCATTGTGAACCACTTGCCGGTCAAATTGCCAAGGCCTTCCAAATAGAAGGTGGCAAGCTTGCATGGGCACAACGTCGAACAAGTGTTCATCAACATAACTTCCCATCTTAAACTTGATCATTGCTTGTTTCACTACCTTGAGCTCCCCACATTCACTGAGCCATTGTAACCGGTATGGCTTGGGATGCTTCATGGTAGGCAACTTCAGTTGAGTTATGAGAGATTGACTTACCACATTAGTACAACTCCCGGAATCAATGATCATAGAGCACACTACACCCTTAACACGACACCTAGCATGGAAGAGTTCTCCCTTTGCAAGGTCTCACCTTCCTCCGCAATCATAGCTCCTAAGCTCCTCCTTACTACTAAAAAAGTACGAGGTTCCTCATCCTCCACCGTGTCATCTTCACCATCCTCCACTACTCCCTCATCTCCCTCTACTCCCTCTACCCCCTCATCCTCCGATTCACTCTCCTTTTCATAAACATCATTGCCCACAACAACCATGGCCCTCTTCGTGGGACATTCCCTAGAAAAGTGTCCATAGCCCTTGCACTTGTGACATTGAATGGAAGAAGAAGTAGGAGTATTTAATTGGGTTTTAGAGTTACCTCCCACATTGGGTGTGTGCTTCTCAAATGGCTTCTTCACATCCTTGCTTGCACTGGCACCACTCGTTCCACTTGCACTCGGGAACCTTGCATTTGTGCTAGGAGTCTTCCACCCTTTGTATTGCTTGTTGGAGTAGTAGTGCTACTCTTGTAGCGGAAGGATTTCTCCTCTTTGACCCATTTCTCGGCTTCAACCGCATCCTCACATAACTTGTATAGATCATCATATTTGTGGAACTTCAATTGTGATGCTATGTCTCGGTTCAAGCCCCCTTTGAAACGGATCATGGCCAACTCATGGTCTTCATCATCTATGTCAAGGCTCATTCGGATTTGCTCGAATTCATTGAAGTACTCCCCAACCGAATTGGAACCTTGTTTCAACTCATAGAGACGCTTTGTTGCTCAACCCGGTATTGATTAGTCAAGTATTTCTCATCCATCACCCGAATTAACTCTTCCCAAGTAAGGTTAATAGCCAATCCCGTCCTCCTCCTATTTCTTTTCACCGACTCCCACCAAGTAGAAGCAAAAGACTCGAAGGAAGATATTGCATACTTGGTTTTCTTCACTTCGGGCATGTCATTAGTTTCAAATATTCGTTCCATGGCCAGCTTCCAATTTTTGTACTCCACCGGGTCACTACTTCCTTTGAAAGAAGGAATAGTGAGCTTCACACTATTGAGGTTGTTGTTGTTATCACGACCCCCTTGGAAAGGCTCCGGTTGGCCCCCATAGTGATCCCCATAACCACCATAACCTCCATAATCTCTCTTAGCATCCCCCCCAACATACCCTATAGGGAGCCCTCGACCTCGGTCCCTTCCTCTATCTGCATTCCGACCCCAATTCATACCTCTCCTCGGTTGAAAGTGATCATCATACCCATACATGTCATCTCCATGAGTGGCTTCCTCCCCTTCTTGAGCATCATCAACTTGCCCAAGAGGTTGCACGTTTCGGATGGGTAGTGGTAGTGGAATGTTTCTTGGAGGGTTGTCTAAGATACGGGGAATGCCCGTTCGTTGGGGGTTGCCCAACATTGGATCAACTCTCCCTCGTTCCTCCTTTACCCGTTGTTGACTGAACATATCAATGACAACGCTCAATTGCTCCGATGTAAAGTTTGGAGGACTCGAGACTTCAACTTGGACACTCGGGGTCCCTTTCTCAGCTTGGACACTCGGGGTCCCTTTCTCCGATTGAGCATTGGAAGTCCCTGGCTCAACTAGGGCACTTGAGGCACCCTTTTCAAGAGAATCAACTCTTTGGCTAATGAGGTCCACCTTGGCAAGAAGGCTAGCCAAGGCCTCCTTTATGAAATCTTGTCCTTCGGTGGTCATTGTACCTGCACAAGTAACAAACGTTAGCGAAAACAACCTCACACACTCCCTCACAAGTTTTCACTCGGATCACTCGTATAGTGGGTGGTGGATTTTTCACTCTTGCTTGAACCCAAAAGCTTCACTAAGTTGAATAGTAAACCTCAACTAGATCACTCAACTCAAAAGCCCAATGAGCTCCGGGGTGAGTGGAGTTAATAGGACTCTATCGGAACGATAGCTCTTTTAAGTGCGGACTTGAGTCAAAAGAGACTACGAGTCTTCTTTGAGTTCTAACCTCCGGTCTAGGCTTGAGTTCCCTAATAGCTTAGAAGGGTTAGCACAATTCAAGTAGGCAAGATTACTCGACGTGGTGCTAACTAGATGCGATGCAATCAAACAAACAAGCGATCCTAGAAGAATTCTACCCGACACCAAAACCTCTCAAAGTAGGCGCCCCACCCTTTTCAAGTAGGTGGTCCGCCTGGAAGCTTCAGTGGGGAGTGGGCGGTCCGCCTCTGCAAGTGGGCGGTCCGCCTACTCCAAATCCAGAGAGTTGGCAGAAATCAGGCGGTCCGCCTGGTCTACTAGGCGCCCCGCCTACTGCAAGCTTCAGCGCAGATTCAACACGAAGTTCTTGGTTTTGCACCCAAAAATCCAACGATTCCAATGTTGTTTTAGCAATTCAAGGGTACCCCAATGTTGTTTCAACCACAAAGATCGAACCCCAATCAATCCTAATCAACCCCAATCAAGATTCATCAATTCACCATGTTCATAGCTAGGGTTTCAATCTTTTCAATTTTCAAGGGATTCAAAATTTCCAACTCTTGTGTTTCAACTCCAAATCGAACGTATAGGGTACCAAAAGAACGGGTTTCCAATAAGGAACAAACCCCAATAACAATCAAACAACGAATGCAACAATCCAAGAATCTATGATAAAAATCTTTTTTGGTGTTTTTTCTTCTTTTCAATTTTTTTGTAGTTTTTCTTCTTTTCAAAAGCAATAAACAAGAACCTAAAAACGAAACTAACCTAGGCACGAAGAATCAAGGGTCGGGGGTTCGTAGAAACGATACCCGAGCCTTGCTCTGATACCAAGATGATAGGAATCAAATACGCGGAACAAAAAGATAGAAGAGCGAGACGCTTCTCGAACTCCCTTCGAAGTAACCACGGGGAACTTGTCCCGAGATACCCTCGAATCGGCGTCAAGGAGGACCTACACTATGCAACGACCCTCGAGACAACACGGGACTCGCAAGTCGAATGGTCGGGTTAGCGGTTCAAGACTCAACTAGGCTACACTAGTGAATTCAAGCAACCAAGAGACAAAGGTGTTTCCAAGAGTTCAACTCTAATTTCATTCAATCAATAATTATCAAAGTGTAAGGTCATCGTTTGAAAGAGGTTTGTGAAGTATTTATAGACTTCACCTAATTGTAATGAAAGCTCAAAAATACCCCTAAAGTGGGTTTAAACAATAAAGGCCACGTAGGGCTAAACTTGTCCAAAACATAGTCAAAAACTAGCAAATCCCGCAACCTTCCACAGAAGTAGGCGCCCAGCCTACTGAGAGTAGGCGCCCCGCCTGTTTGCCTTTGCTGAAGGAGTAGGCGGCCGCCTGGTTTGCAGGGGCGGTCCGCCTACATGGAATCCAGAGAGCTCTCAAAAACTAGGCGGCCGGCCTAGTTGAGTAGGCGGTCCGCCTAGTGCTGTGGCCTCTTGAATCGCCTCCAAATGCGCTCCGGATGCCTCGTCAAGTGTACTCGAAGGTTCCCCATCCATGGCACACCAAAGCACGGTCTTCAAGTCGCTCTCGGAGCCCTCTTCCATACCCTTCCATATCAAATGAAGATGGGTGTCTTGGATCAACTTAGCTTGGCTCCGAGTGAGGGGTCTTGTAGCGGTTTGGGTCTTATCATCAACTCTATCTATGTCACTATCATGCTCAAATTCTTCACAAGAAGAGTGAGTAGGATCATCATACCTTGAAGCGTCACTATCTTCGATTTCTTGACTAGAAGCATAGGAATCATAGGAATCATCACAATCTTCATCACGAGCCTCATAGTCTTCATCAATCTCACGATCATCATAGTGAACCGCTTCATCAACATAGGAGCCATGGTTTCCATCATCATAGTAATGGCCATCATCACCCTCATAGGAACCATAGTCTCCTTCATCACCATACGAGTCATAGCAACTCGTATCTTCGCCACATGAGCCATAATCTACTCCATCATCAATATCCGACATTGTGCAATCACCAAAGAACAAAACCTCCCAAAAGTCACTCCCTCACGTGTATCACTCAATATTTGTACACTCAAGAGCGAGGCCTTATCAACTTGGGAACCAAGGTAATCGCAACTAGCATGTCCAAGTTAAAGTTCGGAATGGAATTAATGAGACTCGATGTACGGACGGCTATTTAAAGTGCGCACTTGAGGCCAAAGGAGTTCTACGACTCTTCTTTCAATTCTAATCTCCTCTACGCACGAATACCCTATACGCTAAAGGATTAGTGTCTTTCAAGTAGGCCAATTACCTTCAAAACACTAACCAAGAGGTACGGAAGAAAACGGGACACAAAAGATTCGACTCGAATTGGCACCAAACGGATTTGGAATCGGATGAAATTTTGTTTGTGATCTACAAACTCATCATATTTAATGGTCCAATTGGAGTTTAGATGATTGGAAACTGTTCGGAAGTCGTTGCGAACATTCTGTCCAAAATGGGAATTTTCTGGAATATGTTACCCTTCGCGATCGCGTGAGGTAAGGCGCGATCGCGATGCACAAAAGGGCAAAGGTGACGCGAACGCGTGAAGCAGGGCGCGATCGAGCAGGCCTGCATTCCAGAACCAGAACCCCGACTGTAAACTCAGTTTTTGGCACACAAATCCACCCCGACTCGACTTTTATTCAGTCCCAACGATACTCAATGGTGTTTTCAACTATAACAACCAATTACTAATGGTTTCAAACCTCTAACAAACAACTACAAAGCTTTGATTCAAGTTTGAAGCGTTTTCAAGAAATTCTCAACTTTTGGGATTTGATTTTCGAGTTTTTGAGTCGCAACACCAAAACACGAGGTATAGGTATCAAAACGACGGGAATACAACAAGGAACAAACCCCACTACTTTTTAACACTCGGGGATTCGTATCCAACCCGCTCGATCAAATTTTGTCAAGTTTTCTAGTTTTTCAATTTTTTTTTGTTTTTCTTCAAATTTTCAACAACAACAACAACACAATAACGATACTAATGGGGGTTTGTAAAAACATAACCCGAGCCTTGCTCTGATACCAACTGATGCATTGGAAACTACGCGGAAGCAAACAATACGACACAAATACGATACGCGGAAGCAAGTAACGAGATAAACAAGAAATCGAGACTAGGAAGGCAAGAAAGTAGAAGAAAGAATCGAATTCAATTCATTAACGTTAATTGAATTCAAGAGGGAGAAGGGAAACTTGAACCTTACAATGGAATCCAACTAGGTGTCGACCCCCATAGGTTCCAAGTACATAGATACACGAAGCCTCGGGCTTCGAACTCGAAGGGCTCGGCCTCTTCAATGTTCTCTCTCAATTCTCTCTTCAATAATGCCTAGCTAATGAAAATGAAGAGCTAATATGCTATATATACATTTACATTGAATATTGGACAAAAATGGCCCTGAAGCTGGTTCTGGTCCGCTGTTCAACTCTAACCCTTCGCGATCGCGCAAGGGAGATCGCAATCGCGCAGACACCTAGCCAAAGCATCGCAATCGCGCCAAAGGCTCGCGATCGCGCAGGCAAAACCAATACCCTTCGCGATCGCGCAGGTAGGGACGCGATCGCGAAGAACAGACGCTCTTCCTCAGGCAGTGAGCTCCCAGTATGCTCCCCTGTTTTGCCCTGTTTTGGGCTGCCTGTTTTCCTGCCCTGTCTTCCTCCGTCCTTGGCGCTCCAATGCATGATCTTCAAGATGTTCCCGGAGGCCTTGACTCGTATCCGTTGTGCTCTCGAGCTCGGCTTTTGATGGTTGTCGTTTAGGCCATTTTATACTGCATCAAAGAAAAGGGAACATGAGTAACGAATCGCTCGTCACCCAGTGAGTATCATTGACTCTCTCACTAAGGCCAGAACGAGAGTTAATAAAATATGAATGCATAAACTTTACTTTAAAACATCTGAAACATTAAATCATAATAAGCTCTTATACATTGAAAAATAGTTTATACTTTTCTTTCTTTAGGGAGTACCACTCACGTCTGACATCATTTCTTTCTTTCTTTCTTTCTCTTTCCTATCCCCGTGGCGTCCCACAGTTCAAGGTCTGACATGCTAGCATTCATTGCCCGACTATGGCAATATACCTACCCTGTCATGGTAGTTTCGGGGTAAAATGCAACCCGACTATGGTCACGCTACGCAGCACGACTATGGCTACGAACAAGTTTACCCTTCTCAGATTCTAAGGTGACTCCCAAAAATATTATTTGGCACCAAAGGCCTCAATTTATATTTAACTTATCATTTTAAATCTCATTATAGCTTCACCTGCTTTCAAACACAAATAAATCTTAAAATCATATCATAATGATCATAAATTAACATAGATAATCTCATGAAATAATGCTCTAAGTAGAAATATGTGATCATGATGTAAGCGAAGTTATGAAACATATTTATATGTATACTTGATACTAAAGAACGACTTGGAAACATTAATGGATAATGAACGCTTGTCCGCTCCAATCAAACATGCATTAACTTCTCTTAAACAATTTATCAAACACCTTAAAGTCATGCACTTTGTGAGAAAAGCACCTTAGAAAGAGTATATCTCAACTCACCTTGATTATTCCTCGAGTCTAAACGATAACTTCAATGAGCCTAGTATATCCAGATAGTTTCAATTCCAAATTTGGAGCCTTTGTTTTTCTTTAAATTCCAACGTGTTTGTGTACCACACTTAATCTTGTTTTCCTGAGAGTAAGCAAATTAGTTTTCTATACAACCTAAAATTTCACTTGATCAAAGTAAGAAACAAAAAATATATCAAACCTGTCTTCGTGTTCGTTCGCAGCAAGGTAGCGTTCTTGTGGTCTCGTTGTGCCGTTGTTCTATATGCTATATTCACATAGCATAGCTTTTTGATTACATAGCTATAAACACGTTGTTCTAAATAAATTTGATCACGGTGGCCCACCAAGTATCCACTTAATTATTCTTGTTTGCATCCCTTAGAGTCCCCCTACTGAAAGAATCCTTTCGTGGCTTGTAAAGGTCTTAGGTCTTGGACCTTTTTGCTTAACTTTGCATTTCGCAGTCCACTATCCATTATCCTTTAATTTTGGCCATTTGAAGTTAGCTTTAACTTTAGGATCTTCTTGTAATATGTCCTTCCACTTTTAACATAATTAATTTTCTTTTCCATCTATGATAAATACTTTAACATACTTTCACCTAAAATTTCATACTCGAGTCTCGCACACACAACGCGAGCTTATTTAAAATATGTTAAATAACAAAGTCCTAGAACTAAAAGAAAATTGATGAATATTATATTTTCCTACAATTGCTTTCACTCGATAGGGCCCTTTCCAATTGGCAGCCAATTTTCCTGCATTTTTCTCTTTGGTTGTTTGATTCGAGGCTCTTAAGACGTAGTCACCAACCTTAAATTCTCGCAGCTTGGCCTTTCTGTATAAGTAGGCCTCGATTCGTTATTTTTTGGCCATCAACCGTACCAACGCCATTTCTCTTCGTTCCTCAAGCAAATCCAGCTCCATCCTCATTTCTTTTTGATTTGACTATTCAGAGGAGTGCGCATAGCGAAGGCTCGACTCACCCACCTCAACAGGGATAAATGAATCGATCCCGTAAACGAGAGAGATTGGTGTTTCTCCTGTGCTGTTCTTCTCTATTATCCTCATTGCCCATAGCACTTTTGGAAACTCGTCAGGCCACGAACCCTTGGCTTCGTCCATCCTCTTTTTAAGGTTATCAACAATTATCATGTTTGATGATTCTGCCTGTCCATTGGCACTTGGATGGTAGGGTGTCAAGGTTATCCTTTTGATTCCCCATATTTTGAAAAAAGCTGTGACCTCCGAACCAACAAACTGTGTACCGTGTCACAAGTAATTTCCTTTGGGACTCCGAACCGGCATATGATATTCTTCCATATGAAATCGATGACTTCTTTCTGCCTTACCCTGGCAAAGGCTCCTGCCTCGATCTATTTGGAGAAATAATCAGTGAGCACGAGTATGTATTTGACAATGCCCTTTGCTTTGGGAAACAGTCCTACGATGTCCATTCCCCACTTCATGAAGGTCCATGGTGAAACTACCGAGTGTAAGAGCTCGGCTTGTTGGTGAATCATAAAAGCATGCCTTTGACATTTATCGCACATTCTAACGAACACTCTGGCATGCTCGCTCATCTCGGGCCAATAGGTAGCCAACTCGGAGCAGTTTGCGAACGAGGGCTTTGGCTCCTGAGTGGTTGTCGTATGTTCCCTCGTGCACTTCTCTCATTACGTATTCATATTCTCCGGGGCCTAGACATTTGGCCATCGGGCCGCAATAAAGTTTTCTATATAGCTGCCCATACACTATTGTATACAGGACAACTTGCTTCCTGAATTTTGCCGCCTCTTTCTTGTCTGGTGGTAGAGTCCCCGACTCTAGATAAGAGATGAATTTTGTTCACCAGTCCCAATATCGATTCACTACGCTCACTTCCAGTTTCATTTTTCCTGTGGTCGACGTGAGAACTCTCACTGTGGCATCAGTCCCCGAGTTGTCTGCTGACACTACCGAGCCCAAATGAGCTAGAGCATCGGCCTCGACATTCTCCTCTCGGGGGTACCTGCATGACTTTCCATTCTTGAAAGGCCTCGAGCGCTTGCTGCATTCTTGCTACGAGTTGCTTCATTCTAGGCTCTCGAGCTGTATATCTACCGAGAACTTGGTTCACCACTAGCTGTGAGTCACATCTCAATTCTACATTTTCGACTCCTATCTCTTTGGCCAACTTTAGTCCTGCTATGGCGGCTTTGTACTCGGCTTTATTGTTGGTTAGCTTCTCAGATTTCATTGAATGCCTTAACTTCTCCCCAGTGGGGGCCTCGAGCACTATTCCAAGCCCCGAGCCATTGGAATTGGCTGCTCCATCTGTGTAAAGCTTCCACACTCCGGGGGTAGGGCCTTTCGAAGTCAGGCTCTCCTTTTCCGCTTCGGGAAGAAGTTTGACACCGAAATCAGCCAGTACTTGAGACTTGATGGCTGTGCGGGGTTGATATACGATGTCATACTCACTCAGCTCGACTGCCCACCGAGACAACCTCCCTGACAACTCTGGCTTATGCAATATACTTCTCAGAGGGAAAGTTGTCACTACTGCTATTGTATGGCATTGGAAGTAATGGCGTAATTTCCTAGCAGCAATGACTAACACAAGGGCTAATTTTTCTAAATGTGGGTACCTTGTTTCAACATCGAGGAGGGCCTTGCTAACATAGTATATTGGCTGTTGCTTCCCCTCTTCTTCTCGAACTAAAACAGCACTTACTGACACCTTGGAGACTGCTAGGTAGACCAACAGGGTCTCGCCATCCTTTGGTTTGGCCAATAACGGGGCGTTGGCTAAATAATGTTTCAGTTTTTTCAAGGCCTCCCTGCATTCGGGCGTCCATTCAAAGGAAGTATTCTTCTTCAAGACAGAAAAGAACTTGTGGCACCGCTCTGATGACCTCGAATTGAATCGACTCAAAGCGGGTAATCGGCCAGTTAAACGTTGTACTTCTTTTGGACTCGATAATTCTTCGGGAATTTCTTGTATAGCTTTGATCTTGTCAGGGTTTGCTTCAATGCCTCTCTCCGAGACAATGAATCCTAAGAATTTGCCCGAGCTGACCCCAAAAGCGCATTTTTCGGGGTTAAGCTTCATGCAATATTGTCTCAAAATCGCGAAGGCATCCTTTAGTTGTTTCAGATGATCATTAAGCCGGGCAGACTTTACCAACATATCGTCGATATAAGCTTCCATTGTTTTGCCAATGTAATATTTGAACATCTGACACACTAATCTCTGGTAGGTTACCTCGGCGTTCTTGAGACCGAACGATATCACCTTGTAGCAATAAGTTCCCTCATCTGTAATGAAAGAAGTTTTTTCTTCATCGCTTGGGTCCATTAGGATCTGATTATACCCCGAATACGCATCTAGAAAGGTTAAAAAATTGTGTCCAGCCGTGGAGTCTATTAACCTGTCTATTTATGGTAAAGGGTAGGAATCTTTAGCGCAAGCCTTATTTAGGTCGGTGTAATCAACACACATTCTCTACTTGTCGTTTTTCTTGGGCACCACTACTACATTAGCAAGCCAATCCGGGTACTTGACTTCTCTTATGAACCCATTGTCAAGTAACCTCTTGGTCTCGTCCTGGATCGCTTTCTTCTTTTCTCCGGCGTGAGGCCTTTTCTTCTGTTTCACCGGGTGATGGTTGGGGTCTACGTTCAGCTTGTGCGTCAAGATCTCGGGATCAATCCCTACCATGTCTATGTGGGACCACGCGAAGCAATCGTTGTTGGCTTTCAATAATTTGATGAGTGCTTCCTTTGACTCGGCGTCTAGCTCCGAGCCGACGAATATTTTCCTTTCTGGGAATTCTTTTGAAAATGCATGTGATTCCAGCTCTTCCACCGTTGAGTCCTCGACTTTTTGCTTTCGAGGTTCTTGGATGAAAGTTAATCCTTTTTTCGTTCTTTGGGGAGTTGCTCCTTGGGGCGGGTTCTCCCCGACCGAGCGCTCGAGGCCGCGTGTTCCTATTTGCGCAACGACTGTATAGCACTTCCGAGCCATCGACTGGTCACTTCGAATTGCGTGAATTCCCCATGGGGTGGGAAACTTAATGGCTTGGTGAAAGGTTGACGGTACAGCTTCCATTTCGTGGATCCAAGGCCTTCCGAGGATAATATTGTATGCTATGTCCTCGTTCATTACTTGGAAAGTTGTTTCTTTGTCAACTCCCCCGGTGGTGGTTATGAGGGTGATTTCCCCTAGAGTTCTTTCCACGGAGTTATTGAACCCTGCTAAGGTGGTCACTTTCGGGACGACATCAACCTCATCTGTTCAATGGCTCTGAGGTTGATTATATTTACGGAACTCCCAGGGTCTACTAGGACTCGTCTTACATCTGAGTCGTTGACCCTTAAAATGATAATCAAAGCTTCATGATGAGGGGTCATTGCCTCATGGCGGTCTCCCTCGTCGAAAATAATTTCTTCACTGATCCTCTCCACTCGAGTTCTTTTCTCCATATCAGCTGAGAGCTTCGCAAGCTTCCTCGTCGAGGAGAGATTGATACCGTTTATCTCTACACCACCCGTAACGACGTTTACAGATTTTCGACATATCGAAGCTATCGACATTTTATATGAATTTGGAAAATTTCGACTTCGGAACAAACGCTATTAACATATCCCCACAGATGGCGCCAATTTGTGTTGGCCTAAATCAGGATAGGACATCAAATCGAATTTGTATTGGGTTTAACTAGTAATTTGCTTGTATCGAAGTGATATTCGAACTAAATTGAATTCGGATTAAATTTAAACTCAAAAAAAATAACGAGGCAATAAGATAAACGAGACAATAAGCGAAAGTAGAGGTTTGTATTCTATTCATCCTCCCTTGTGGTTTACAAATGAGCCCTATTTATAATCAGGAGAAAGAATAACATTATAAAATGTCTTAATGGTGCCTTTATGGCCATTATTCTGTACATAATTGTAGTTGATTCACGATCTATCCTATTAAATGTAGAAGCAACGGTCGACAGTTACAAAGGCTGGCTCTCGTCTCCCGAGATGTGTCATCTGCTCGAAGTTGCAGAGGATTTTTTCGAGCTCAGTACTTCGATCTTGTCTCCCCTCGTTTCCTAAGGCGATTTTCGGGGCAAGCGAGCATGCAATCTTTCCCTCGGAAGTTTTTCTCGTGGCACAGTCTTTGCACTCCGAGGTCTTGCTCAAGACTTCGGTGATTTTTTACCCAATACTGACGGTAGTTCAGGGACAATGGACACGATCTTCTGCGTTATTAGAGTTTGAGGTTTGCACTATTAATTTCCCATTCAACTTTAGGTAGAAATTGCTAGAGCAAAGTGGTCCAATTCCATGCGTAATACGGCCTTGCCTTTGCTCCACGTTTATTAACTTGCTCCTTTCACTTCCTGCCTCGTTGGCCTTGGCCATCCATACAAGTGAAAGTGATATCGTTGCTCATTTAATACCTATTTACTTACGCAACTTCCTTCATATCCATATGAAACTCGAGTTGTTCCCTTCTTCAAGTTAGAGAAATAGAATAAGTCGAATGAAAAAAAAATAAAAGAAAAAGAAAATAAAAGAACCTCAGTGAAAAATAGATGTTACATTAATTCAGTGCTTTAGAACTTACTTATAAACCAGCCTAAGTGGTATTTCATTATGGAGGGTGCTGTGATAAACTAATTAAGTAAAAAAAGATCTTGTTCAATGGAACCATGTTTATTGATTTCAAGAGAATTTATTAGTGATTTGAAATTTTAGTCTTACCTTCTTTTTTCTTTTTTAATGCATCCAATTCAGGACAAGTCCCACAAGCAAGTTACACTCTCTTTTATAGAACATCTCTAACAATGTGCTATGTCAAACACAAACATTTGAACTTTTCTTAACGTAGTTACACTTCTTTCTTGTTCTTTTTTTTTTTTAGACAGAGAATGGAGTTACCATACCGTTACATTATGGATGAGAATATTGACTCTATATCCCACGAAAGAGAGTGGTAGGATGCAATTTCTCCATTCTTTTAGAGGTCATGAATTCATAATGTGAAAATGAAAAACTAATGTCAGGAAGCATTTACCCTTTACGAAATCATACACGATATGAATTTAAATTAGTCCCGTAAAAATTTTGAACACATCAATGGTTAAACTAAAAAGATGAGAATGACCCTATGCTAATCCAATTAATTATTGAGAGAAATATCTTAGTAGCCCAACTAGATTAGCTTCTACCTATGGGGTCCCATAGGACCATCCTTCTGATTTTTTACATGGTGATAAGCTTCCACCTAGATGACTCTATCACCATCACACCTAATGGAGAAGTTTCAATATTCACTCTCCAAAGAACAAGAAGACATGCAACCTCCATGTGAAGTACCTTCTCTAAATACAACTCCACATTACTTCCCATGAAAGCTACCATATTTGACTTTTCATACCAAAGAATCAGAATTCTACTATTTTAACCCATTGTCCTCTTGGTATCAAAAAAAGAAAAAAAAAAAAAAAAAAACCATTGTCCTCTAACTTATTCTGAATTCATTCAGTGAAAAAAAAAAATGGATCTTCAAGAGTGGGAACTTCTTCCTAATAATGCTGGACTTCTTGAAATTGATGATAATGGAAGCAACAGAATTATCTATGGGAGTTTCCCTTCTCAATTTGTTGACTCAACAGAGCACTCAAGAGTGCCAAATCAACTAGTTCCACTACAAATTCAGCTAGAGCCAAAAATAACACAACCACAAGAAGATGAGGAGGTTACTAAAGAAGTTATCACTATGGTTCCAAGTATGGTAGCAGATGAGCAAGATCAAGTGTCACAAGTTTTCTTCAAGAAAATGAAGGAAAGTGAATTTGAAAACATGAAGTTGGACTCACCTAAGTTCAATAACAAGACTTTTATACATCAAGTTGAGGGTAAACCTGAAGTCTCGGATGTTGAAAAGGAGATGGTGATCAAGAAAAGGGACAATATGGAAAAGGATATCGAAGAAAATAATAGTGGATTGAACTTATGGAACTGGAGCTTAACTGGGATTGGTGCTATTTGCTCGATTGGAGTTGCTGCTACCATTTTCATCTTCATAGGGAATCACCAAAGCAAGAAACAAAATAAACAGAATCAGAAGCTAAAGTTCCAATTTTCTGATGACAAGGTTTGTCCATATTTCCAATATTAGTATTAGTTTTTTTTTTTAAAAAAAAAAACAAAGGCAGCCCGGTGCACAAAGCATCCGTGTTCACGTAGGATTCGGGGAAGAGCCGCACCCCAAGGGGTGTGATGTACGCAGCCTACCCTGATGAATCAATGGTGGTTTCCACGGCTCAAACCCGTGACCTATAGGTCACATGGATACAACTTTACCAGTTGCTCCAAGTCTCCCTTTCCAATATTGTTATTAGTTACTGCTTTGAATTCTTTTATGTTGGATCTGATTACAAAAGTGTTATGTGGGACTGCAGAAAATGAAGCAAGTGGTTCACCAGCAGCAAACAGAATTGAATGAAGCAACCTCTGGAGTAACAGGAGGAGGTCCTATAACTAGGAAGCTCACAGTTGAGGGTTTACTATTAAGCTCTTTAGAGCATATTCAAGAGTGTTTATCTGTCTCATGAATCATTTTTACATTCCATTAGCAGCAGCGGATCTAACAATGGATTTGCAAGTTCGACAACATTCAGTGGTTCAGCATCAACGTATATATCTGTTCGATAAATTAGTTACAATGTTAAAGTTCTAAATCCACCACTGTTCGTTACATCCCCGTATATATCTAAACATATATAGGATCACAATACATGTTGTATACATAACTTCCCAGATTCCATGAGTTTGTGTAAGGTCATTTGTTCTGAAAACTGGAGTTTGGTTCAGATAAATACACAACTATTTCAATAATACATGGTTTTAGGCGAATCAAGGTGCTTTCTGTGCTTTTCATGCTGTTCAGTTTTGTTCTGTACTTTAAAAAAAAACTACCACTGAGTTGTATAATCTTCAATAGTAGCATACTTTTGTTTTGACGGTGACTTGTTGTACACCAGATAAATGGAAAGTAACTAAGTTGTACTCATTTTAATATTAGACTCAGAAGGATTTAAATGGATGGAACTATTAACAATGAAGATTTATATAACCGACATCAACTTACTTGAGATTGTGGCGCTATTGTTGTGATTAATTAATGTCATTGATTTGCTGAAACTAAAAGTGTTTTGCTTGCAACTGCAACTGTATGTTAGTCTCAACAGAACAATCATCAAATCCAGAACAACCATAAACCTATGGCTTATGGCTTTCAACAGCCAAAAGTAAGTCTTTAACCAATTTAAACATCATAAACAGTCTCGAAAGCATTTCCCGCACAACCAATATGGAATTACTACAAGAAAATCACATTAAGGTGATTAAACATGACATAGTCTTCAGAAAGACAAAACTGGAGGAGGGTTACAGACACAATACATGTGGCATGTATTTGTGACGTCCTTTACAGAGGGCGGATTAATGAAGGCGGGTCAAAAAGAAGGACTGGTAGGCTTCTTGGCTGACAAGCTTCTGAAGAAGGGTGTACATGACACCTTAATCAAATCCTACATCGGAAAGAGAGAGAAAGTAAAGTGTTATGTAAGACGAACAAAAGTTCCCATAATAGGCGTGCCTTTAGGCTCGATGATGCTTAGCCCAAGGAGCTAATCCGTGAGTCTGTGGGCCAAAGCGGACAACAAATGTCATGAGTTTGGGCTATAACATTATTACTAGTATTATTCAGGTAACATATGGGTGTATTAATAGTATAATTCAGAGGAGAAAGAAGAGAAAGATGGATTAGGCAGAGGGAAGCAAAAGAAAGTCCAGAGACAGAGAGTGAAGTGATGAAGTTGTTGAAAGGGGAAACAGAAGATGAGATGAAGAACTTGATCACTGTTCAGTCTTTCTGGGTTGCAAGCTATGAGTTGGCAAAAATCTGCCGATAAATTCGCCACACCAACGACCAGTGGACTGTTAAACACCATTGCTTTTCTCTCTCTTCTTTCTCTTTTGCTGCAAAAGTTGGTTTTTTGCTTTTGCCCACTGTCAATGGATTCACTGGTTTATGTTCTTTTTCTTATTTATGATTTTGCTTTTGTGTTATCTTCTTAACAAAGTCAAGTTTATTAATTATAGCATTCAAAATTTGGAGGGCAAGTCAATAGTTAATTGACATATGCCATTTTACCATTTACATTTGGCATACAGCTCTTTGACAGCATTTAGCATTTCCTTCTTTTCTTAATTATGATGTGATCAATCAATTAAATGCTAGTAAGAGCCAGTAAATGTGTGACTAATCCTAGAAGTAGTTATGTTTCACATCATTAAAAGAAAACTAAAGAATAAGTAATGAAGTTGTGAGCTTTCTTTTGAGAAAAGTGGACAACATTTTACAAGTTCACATGTCAACCAGGCTGATATTATATTGGAAATTTCTCAGCATAATTATCAAAGAGCAATAACATAAGCAAGCATAATTCCAACAAAATCCACTGGCTCATGTCCTCAGCATGATAATGTGTAAGGAGGTTCTGTCATTCAACATACTCTTCAAGGAAGTGGTGGAATTATAGGTATCATTGGTCATATTACTGAGCGTTACCAGAACAGACATATTAAGCATCTCGAAACCCCAACTAATAGAGCTGAACTCTGCATGACATTCGAATTCGGAAGCTGAAAAAAGGAGAAGCCAACGGTGCATAACTTAATCTGCAGCATGTCTTAGTATCACATCTAACATCCTGTGGACCTAGACATCAGATTTATAAGCATTAAAGCATATGAATCATCTAAGTTACATCAAACTAATCAGAAGAAGCAATCCGTGCTATCTACCCATAACCGTGTCCCAAGAATTAGATAAACTCTATGTAGCATCTCAAACTGATAATATCAAACACAGCAAATATGATGGTTGAAACAGATGTAGAGAACTAAACATTTTTGGTAATTCGTGCTGCTGAGTCTTTTCGTGGTATCTGCAGCAAGCGCTGTTACTAAGCTTCCAAAAAGCCTCTGTCCTCCATATAAGAGACTACTTGACCAGCCATCTCATGTGGCGTAGGAACTACTCCATCTTTTTGTTGTATTTCAATCTAGGAAGAGAGCAAAAACAGATAAAAAGAGAAAAGATGTAAGTTCTGAACACAAGTTATATGAGAAAAAAGAAGGGAATTAACAATAAATGTAATACATACCTCACAATTCAAAGGTGGTTCATAAGGATCATCAATTCCAGTAAAACCTGCAAAACTAGGTGCTTAAAATTCCATAAGATTTGAAGTACTTCATTTCAGTAATAGAAGTCAAAGATATCATTCCGCCACCGATTAAGCAAGCTAAATTATGAAGCAATATAGGCTACTACCCTGAAGCTAAAACACACCTTTGATCTTTCCTGCACGAGCTAGCTTGTAGAGGCCTTTTGGATCTCTACCTTCACACAGTTGTAGAGGCATATTCATAAAAACCTGGAAAGCCATAACTAAAGGGAAGTTGGAGAGTGTAAAAGATTTCTACAAGAAAATAATCACTGAACATGAGACTTGCCTCAATAAACTTTTTATCTGGCAATAGGGCACGACAAGCATCACGATCTTTTCTGTAAGGAGATATCAGACTTGCAATGCAAATTAATCCAGCATCTGCAAAGAGCTTCGCAACTTCCCCTGAATAAGTTTACAGATAGCACAGATAATCAGGGCCACAAAAATATTTAACAATATGCATCATACCAAACTGAAAAATTTCTAGAATATTCAAATTTATCCACAAGAAAATAAAAGATCCTATTTGACTATTCCTATCAGGTTAGCATTGAGTTTAAATCCAGAGAAGCACGAAGTTCTTACAAGAGCTTGAATCTCTGTTGCAAGAATCTCAAATCATAATTATAGACAATTCATTGAAGCTCATGGTTGTACTTATTTTGCAAGTATACACTTACCAACCCTACGTATATTCTCAGTCCGGCTTTCTGGTGAGAACCCAAGATTCTTATTTAAACCATGCCTAAGATTGTCGCCATCAAGAACGTATGACAGCTTACCCTTTGACTGAAATTCTCTACCTAGAGAACATGCAAGTGTGCTTTTTCCTGCACAAATTTAGATTGATAGCTTGAAGAAAAATGGTAAACAGATTACAAAAAATCTAAGACTAGAACCCCTTATAAATATAATAGTTCAAACTTCAAAATAAATTCTAAACTGAATATTGGAGGCAATTTCTCCTCTGAGTCTAAACACAAGGCCAAAATATACGAATTTGCCACAGCTAATACAATAGACAAATATTAAGCAACAGCACATTAACATCAACCTGATCCACTGAGACCTGTGATCCATACAACACATCCTTGTTGGTTAAGCAGTTTTTCCCTTTCTGCCCTCCCAACTGGATTATCATGCCAGAATATGTTTGCAGGATTGCCCACAGTCGACATCAAGAAATAGAATACTTTGCTTTTCCTAGTTACACACACAAAAATGTGAGACGTTAACAAGAGCACCACGCTAGCCAGTTCCATTCGGCTGTTCAACAGTTCATGTGTTAAAACAGGAGTTTCATTTACTAGTAATTACTTCAACACCGATGAATGAGAGAAGTAATTGCAAGGCAAACATGTGCGGACTTCCTGGCAAACAGGAGAATTTAAGAATCTTTATGCTTTAGAACTCCCCTTTTTGTTCTGATCTTTGTAATATAGTTCATAGATGAAGAAATACCACTTAAAATTATTATTGGAAAAGCATTGAAAAATCAGTTTAAAGGCATAAGAAGGCAATCATGACACTTCAAAAACTAAGACTACAAGATAGTTAGATATGTTTAACATCCATGTTAAATCAGGGTGTAAAAGTACTTTGATTAGGGAAGAGGGGGAAACGGAAAAGGTAGCACCTTGTTAGATTAATATAGTATTATGGATTTAAAAGGCCAAACTTTTAATAGATGAAGGAGAATTGTTTTCATTTGAACCCTCAAATGAAAGCCTACATATCAATGTCAATGTTATGCCTTAAACCACTAGACTCCCTACTACGTAATCATTATGATCCACAAATCGAGTAAATACAAGCTAGAAATATAAAATTTTCTGATTAGATAGGTATAACTAATTCAAAGCTATGGCACATTCACTGTTCATTGAATTTTCTACCTTATGTGATGAAAAGGCATTTCATGGTACACATTGAGAGCATATTTGGGTGGGCTTATAAGCAGCTTATTTTAAGTGGCTTATGAGTCAAAAAGTGACTTAAAAGCCACTTTTTGACAAGTTAGGATTTCCTCCAAACTTCTCAAAAAGTGGCTTTTAAGCCACTTATGTCTTATAAGTCCAAAATTTTTTAAGTTACCAAATATATATTAATGAGCCTATTAGCTTATAAGTCACTTTTAAGCTCACCCAAACGGGCTCTCTGAGTTATCTAAGTTCAGCCAGGACCAATAAGGCTCTTTCCTGTTAGCATGTTGCCTCATAAAGGGTAAATGTATCAATAAAATGTAGCAACTACATAGTTTTTTGTTTTTTTTCTCCTTTTTTTGAAAACCGAAAATTCCCAAGGGCCAATGAAACACAATACGGAAGTCCCTGACTGATGGGCTATCTCTCTACCATTCTCCATTTAAATACCAAAGTTTTGTCTGGTATAAGGTTCGAAATTGTGACGTGCATCTAACTCACACATCACAAGTTGCGCTCTCGACCAAGATCCCAGGGCAGCTATTGTTTAACTACTGAATCTCTACTCCCCAATAAAACTCAAAAGCTCCCCCATTAGGAAAAAAAAACTCTCTGGTGATTGTCTTGGTATTTCTTTCAATGCTCAAGTCTTTTGACAAAGGAACAGGGGATTCTGCAGTTTTTGGCTACATTAGCAGAAACAGAATACTCAGACACATGCACAAAATCAACAAATGCTCATAGTCATAAGTCATAACCCAAAATTTCTGTGCAAAAGAGATACTACCAAGAGAACCTCACTCGAACACATCATGGAGAAAGTCAATAGACAAGTACAACAACATGCACATATATATTACCCTCAATCCCAATAAAAAAAATCAAATGATCAAGTCAACGGCGACAACAATGCCTCCATCCCAAATAAGTTGTCATCGACCATATGAATCCTCACCAACCATGTTAATTAATTTAACTCATCGGTCATTGCATGACTATCAGAGGCGGACCTATGGTCTGGGTGCACGGGCACCCGTCTACGCTGATAAATTTTTTATAGAGGTATAAATACCTAAAATATCGGATAAATGTATTACTTTGGCTTCCTGAGTAATTAGCATATTTAAGTTAAATTCAGTGATGCGCCGCCGATTCCGCCCGATCATGCCAATGTTATGCAAATTCAAATAAAAGTTACTAAAAGTTGTCTATCTTTTCCGTATAGTAAATCGTTTGACATGTCTAAAATATAAAATATGATCATTATACCTGTGAAAGAAAGCTGAAATTAAAAGGAAAAACTTGAGTTGTTAAAGAGCAAATATAATGATATTGGAATTGGAAGTTTGTTTTTTGTCTTTAAACCTATTTTGTGAGGCATGGTACATAACTACATACCATAACAGGAAACTGTTAGTTGATCAGTTAAGCTGTGGGCTTTTCCCAACTTTTACGCAGTGTAATGGTAGCCGTGCTGACCGAGTATGATATGTCCTTTGATAATACATTTGCCCAATTTTGATCAGTAGCCATTTTTGGACGCGCTCATTGGGCACTATCCACCGTTTCAAAATTCATTGAAGAATAGACAAAAATTCGCGCGCACACTTAAGCTTCATTAGCGTTGGAAAAACACCTCAGACTAGTCCTATAACAAAATACTGGGGCTTTGAACAAAATTTGTTCAAAGCCCAAGTATTTTGTTATGGGACTGAAGAAGTCCCATAACAAAATAATTCCATAACAAAATAATGGGACCTTGAACTAACATGTTCAAAGGTCCCATTATTTTGTTATGGGATAAATATCCCATAACAAAATAATGGGATTTATTCCCATAACAAAGGTCCCATCAAAGGGATAAATCCCGTTATTTTGTTATGGGACTTTATATATAAAGCTTCAGTCCCCATAACAAAATGCTGGGGCTTTGAACAAGTTTTGTTCAAAGCCCCAGTATTTTGTAATGGGACTGAAGCTTTATACAAAGTACTGGGGCTAGTTTACTGAAGCTTCCCCCAGTATAAATACTGGGGCTTTAAACAAAACTTGTTCAAAGCCCCAGTATTTATACTGGAATTTGCCCGGAGGTGGCTATTTCTCAGCGAATTTGTTTTTGACGGCTACAAATCAATTAGCGCGCGCCAAACAGGCCCCTCCGCGAAATTTTTACGATACATTTGATTGATACATCCGTAAGGCAACATGCAAAATCAACTTTTGAAGAATAGGACCGAAAAGAGTCATTTTATCACATTAGCAACTTGGCTCAATTTCGACATTATTATTTAGGAAAATTTATTCGAGTTGACGCTCTAAACAGCTTAATTACATAACATAACGATACTTTTCAAAATTTACGTAACATAACAATACTTTTAAATTAATTACAAAACATACCATAAGGGGCAAAACAGGAATTTCCTACATTATTTTTGCGGTTTTTGTATTTCCCCTTTACCTTTTCTCCATTTTTCTCAAACAACTCTATAGTTTTTTCTCTCTTCAACTTCCTCTTTAATTTCTTCATAGTTATCAATTTAGGGTTTTGTCGCCGGCAAATTTTTGCCGGAATTTCTCAAATACGTGCTTCAATTTGATCGTAAATGTCTCAAAAGTCAAATAGTTCACCGTCTGATCGTGAAAAGCGTATGAAATCGCGTCATAGGTTCGCCGGTTGTTCAAGGACTTCAACGAGGGCGGTCAGTTGGACTTAGTAGTCCTGAAGTTTCGCCGGATGTTAAACCTGGTAAACGGAAGTTGAGAGATGAGGATAAAGGTAAACGTGTGGTGGATGATGATTTCGTCGATGATCGACGCTGATGTTAAGTTGAAAAGAAGCAAATTTGACCGGTGTAGAGTTCTCGCACAAAATCAATCTTTCTCAGAGGAAACTATATGTATTATTTTGTTTTTTTGTTTTCATGTTGTATTTTATTGTATATTTGTGTATGTTAAACATGTCTAAACTATGTATTTTACTGTATTTTTTTGGTTAAATTTGTATATTTTTGTGTAAACTGTATATTTTTTGTGTAAATTGTGTATTTTCATGTATATTTCTGTATGTTTCTCGGCTACTAATGTATAAACCTGTATTCGCTTGTATATTTTGTATGTTCTCGTTTAAAATAGACATGATATGTATATTTTTGTGTAAACTGTGTATTTTCCTGTATGTTTCTCGGCTATTGATGTATAAACCTGCATTCGCTTGTATATTTTGTATGTTCCTGTTTAAAATAGACATAATATGTATATTTTTGTGTAAACTGTGTATTTTTTTGTATATTTCTGTATGTTTCTCGACTATTGATGTATAAACCTGTATTCGCTTGTATATTTTGTATGTTCCTGTTTAAAATAGACATAATAGGTATATTTTTGTGTAAACTGTGTGTTTTCTTTATGTGTCTCAAATATTAATGTATAAACCTGTGTTTGCTTGTATATTTTTGTATGTCCCCTTTTTAAAACGTGTCTTCATGTTTAAAATAGACTTGTTCATGTGCGTACCTATGTAGACTTATTCTGTATGTTCTTGCTTATTCCTTTGCCTTTTGCTCTTTTGTTGAATGAATTTGTATATTTTGTATGCTCTTTTGTATATCCTTCTTGTTAATTTTACTTCTTTATTTTGTCCATATATAGGGCTGCAAATTTTATGTTCCTGCAGATATTGTTTCTGTTGTCGATCACTGGACTGCGACAACTCGTTATGACATTGTTAGCACATTAGAGGATACTTTGACACCTGTTCAGTTGCAATTGTTTAGGCAGACCTGCTTTGGGTACTTCTGGGATCTACCACAAGTTTTTGGTCAATACCAATTAATTCACCACTTGATGTTAAGAGAAATTATATCAGACCGCCCCAATGAGTTTACTATTATGGTTAATGGTATGCGGTTGTGCTTTGGCCTAAGAGACTTTGTAGTTATAACAGGTTTGAATTGCTTTGGGGATGATATAGTTGTTGATGATGCTACTCCTAATAGGCTTATGTTGAGCTATTTCCCGAATCAGGAAAAGGTGCGTAGGAGTGAGTTAATCAAATTTTTCACTGGTAAGCGTTGGATGAATTTGGCTGTTCTGTATTTTCTACATGTGTTCGTGTTATCTACTGACAGTGGTCAGTACATACCCAAGGAACATTTTGATTTGGTTGAATCAAGGGCATATCTTACTTATCCATGGGGCAAATGTTCGTTTATGTTATTGCTTGAAACCATTAGCCAGAAGTTATATCCTCCTTTAAAATTTTATCGTATTGGTGGGTTGCCGCTTGCAGTACAAGTTTAGTTTTATGAATGTTGTTCGGTGGTTGATCGCAAAGTTGCTACTCGTGTTGGTAACTTAACTCCTAGGATTCTCAATTGGAAAGTTATTGTCAATCAACCTAGGTTTAGCAATCTGTCCAAAGGAATGTTTAGTGGCACAAGCGCTGAGGTAAAAAATTGTTACATTTACTTTTATTGTGTTTTTTTTTCATGTATTTTTATGCCTTTGTACACATTTCGTTAACGATTATTGTGTGGTTTGTTTTTTGTAGTTGGTTTTTACCAATATTGTTCCAACTCATGCTGAGGTACATAAATTCAACTTGCCTCCTTTGGATGATGCTGCTGTCATTGTAACTAAGGCCCTTCCTAGACAAAGTGTCGCCACTCGACTGCCTGTTTCTGCGTCTATACCCATCCCCTCTCAAAAAATGCAGCATCAGAAACAACCTGTTCATGCGTCCTAACCTGTGCATCTAAGTGATGTTGTGGCTCAGTTGCAGCAGTTGACTACTGACTTTTAGGATTACAAGACGCATGTATGTATTGCTTTTATGTTTAGCATCTTGTTGATTTTGTATGTGCAAGTTGACCTTTCTGTACTTTGTTTTGTATTTTTTTGTAGGTTGATTCTCAATTTACTAATCTTCATACTTTCCTTAGTAACTCATTTAGTGAGGTGTTTGCTCGCTTGAAGGTGATTTATTCTAATGACTTACCTTTTTTATAAATACATTGTTGTATTTTCTGATTTGTTTTTGTAAATATTTCTTATTTCAACAAGGTGTTAGAAGCAGCCCTGTTGTGGATGAACATGATAATCGAGCTGGTGATTCTCAATATGGCAGTCCCTTTGAAGGCAGTCCTTCTATGCAACCTACTGATAGCTACGCCAACTTTTTTGTATGTGTGGTTTTTTCTGTTCTATTATTTATGTATACCTTTCCCAATGTATATAAATGTATTGTTTTATATACAGGGTGTTTCTGATGCTCCATTTGTTGGCCATGGTTCTGAATTTTTGGATCAAACCGCTGGAAAAGTTTGCACTCCAGTGCAACATACTGCTATCCCACTTAGTAGTAGTGTATGTTTTTGTGTCTTTATTTTTGATATTTTTGGATCGAACCGCTGGAAAAGTTGAACCATTTTTTTTCTTGATACAGGCTGTTACGCCTGGAGTTTATAGACAGCGTGATCATGCTGGTCGCAGAGAGGATGTGCCATGTATCGTTTGTGGAGTACTCAATCAGAAGGATTCTACTTATCTTCTATATGATGGACCAAGTTTTTCGATTGGGGATTTTAGAAAAGGCTCTGAACATGTTGGTAATATGGACTGTGGAAGTGAAGCTCGAGTGGACAATGTATGTACTATTTTAGTTTTTTTCTAATTTTTTTTTTTTGTATTTTTGTGTATTTCTTTGTAGTTAAGTGTATTTTCTGTATATTAATGTATTTTTCATATATTTTATATATTGTAGCAGGTTGTTAGTATGAGACCATTAGCTTGACTGAAGCCACATGGTGATCAATTGCCCAAATTTTCTATTGATCCCAATTTTCTTGATTTTTCTCCGTCTGCGTATGATGAGATCGATGCAGCTATCGCAAGAGCTATGCCTATTTGTAAGGCAGTGGTGGTTGTACCAGCTGATAACCAACCCACTCAAAATGTTGATTGTAAAGAGATGGATTCTGACAACCTATTAGAGGATGCCCCAAGTGAAGATACATCTTCTGATGACAACAGTCAGCCCGACGCACCAGTTCTTGATGGGCAGAAATCTCAGATTGTTTTGGTCTCGAGTGATGGAGATGATGCTGTCACACCTGAGCAGTTGATTGCACACATGAGGCATCCAGGGAGGTATGGCAGGTCTCCTTGGGTTCTCAATTCATCGGGACCAAAAATCTTTCAGACAAACATCCTTTTATTTATAATGTTGATGTTGACGTTGACCAAGATCTGGAAAATGCATTTGTTACATGGGTTGAGGATGGGATCGAGCCAAGCAATCGAAGGTATTTCTCTTTTTATTTTGTAATGTTGATGGTATTTTTCCTTTTGTATTCCTTTGTCATGATTTGTTTTGTTTTATTTTTGTGAATCATCAGGAAGTCTCTTTATCCAAGAGAAGCTAATCGAATTCCGCAGCCTTTTGCGTTAGGAGTTGTGAAAGTTGAAAGGAAGGAATGGTTTCGGATGTTGCTGCACAGTGGAGGGACTTTGAATGACCAAGTATGTATGTGTCTGTATATACCTGTATGAATGTGTATCAACTGATTGTTATTTTCTTGTATTTTTTTTGTATAAAACTGTATGAACATGTATACATTTATTTCAATTGTATATTTATATTCCTGATTGTTATGTATGGACTTTCTGATTGTGTGTGTTTAAAATGTTCAGCACATTGATGTTGTCTTTTACTACTTGAGGAAGAAAGGAAAATATGGTCCTGATGTTTCACGTAAGTTCACCACTACTGACTGTTATTTGAAGAATATGGTTGAGGACGTTTTCAAGGCATACAAAGCTAGTAAGAACAATCCGACTGTGGTGTCTAATGATGATCCTATATAGCAGTATGTTATGGGATTTAGACTGATTGGAAACACCCCATGGGTTAACGTTGGCTGTTGTGGCATTCAAAGAGAGGTGCATTTGGTTGTTTGATTCTATGCGTGGAAGATCTAGTGCTCCTGTGCGTGGTCTAGTTCAAAAATTGGCTGTTGTCTTGCCTCTTTACCTTTCAGTCACCAGCTTCTATGGTGCGAGGCTTGAAATTGATTGGAAGTTAAACCCAGCTTTCAAAGATAAATATGCGACAGATCCGTTCTCCGTTGTTACAATTACAGATCCTCCAAAACAAGCTGTTGGATCAGTGTATGTATTTTACAAATACATTTTTGTTACTATTTCTATTATGTAATTCTTTTAACTTAAATTTTGTTTTTGTTGTGTTTGCAGCGACTGTGGTGTGTACATTGCAGCATATGCTGAGTATTTTGCATGTGGGTTCGATCAACCACTTGCCGACTTTGATGTTGATATTTACCGTAGCAGGTTGAGGACACTACTCTGGCACTATGCAAAAACAAAGTAAGACGAACATTCCATCAGTGGGGATGAGGTTACAGGAATTCAGTTCAAGAAGAAGGCTGGTCCAAAGCGGGAGAAGTTTATCATTAAGTAGTTTATGTTTAGGTTTAAGTAGTTTTTGGATGTTAAGTAGTTTGGAATGTACTGATGTTTAAGACATCGTTGTTCTATTTTTATTTCTAAGTTACATCAAGGAATCTGCTTTTGGATGTTTGGTTTTACAATCTGTTAATATAATGACGTTCTTATTCTTTTTTTATTCATAGTCTATACAATTTTTATATGTTAATGAAATGAATTTAGCACCCATTTTCACTCATTCAGAACTTGATTTTTGATAAGAGTGAAGTGTATCGCCCTCCCTTGAGCGCTGTTTCAGTCTGTGTTGCACTATTCCGTCAATGTACCCCCAAAATAAAATTGTCTAACATACATGTCTATTGCACCGGGTGGTGAATGAAATGTATGTGTATGCAGCCTAACATACAGTTTTATACATACTCGAATAAAAATGTATGTCCACACAACCTGACATAAATTTCACACAATGGGTAGATAAGTTGTTTCCTATAGAAAATACGTCCCCATTGCATGCCAATAAAATTGTATGTCCTACGAGAGCGAATTAAGTGTATGCAGCCTAACATACATTCTACCCATACTGGACATACACCATTATACAGTTTTATATATACCGGCAACAAAACTGTATGCCCACACTACATGCTATACATTTCACTCATACAGACTTATACAAAATACTACAGATCTATACACTTCATACAATTGTATGTCCACACAACTTGCCATAAAGGTATGTCCGCACAACATGACATACATTTCACATATACAGACTTATACAAAATACTACAAATTTCACACAATGGGGGGTTTGGGAATGGTGAAGCGTCCCTCGAGTTAGGTAGATAAGTCGTTTCCGATAGCAAATCCGTCCCCACTGCATGCCAATAAAATTGTATGTCCTACGCGAGCGAATTAAGTGTATGTCCATGCAGCCTAACATACATTCTACCCATACTGGACATACACCATTATACAGGTTTATACATACCGGCAACAAAACTGTATGCCCACACTACATGCCATACATTTCACACATACAGACTTATACAAAATACTACAGATCTATACAAAACACCACAGATTTATTCAAAACAATATTTGAACAGTCTTATCGAACTAAGCTGAAAAACATACATTTTGTAGTTCCATGCATTTCAATGTATGAAATTTTTATACACTTGCAATGTAATAATTGTGATTGTAATAAATGGTTTTTGTAAATGAGAACAAACAGTATCCACATCTTGTTTCAGTTTCTCTTAGGCAGATTTGTGCATGTTGCTCTATTGTGCCCTTCGTGCCCACACAGTCCACATGTCATCTTTGTTCTTTTTGGATGCAGTTCCCAAGCTGGCTTGTGTCTGGTCTTTTTTGGTCTGCCCGGAGTCCTTCTCCATATTGGGGGGGGGGGGGGGGCACAACTTCATTAGTAATGTATGTAGGGAAGTCCCAATTGCTTTCATCTGGTATTGGATTGACAGGCACTTGATATGTTTTCAACAGGTAGTCTTTTGTGTAGTATGGGGAGGCATACAGCTCTTCATCCATGCATTTAGATTTCATCACAGCGACTGCATGTGCACATGGTAGCTCATCGATTTGGAACCTTCTACAGCAGCATGTTCGGTTTTTCAATGACACAAGAAATTTCTTTTCCCCATGCCAAACTGAATATGAATAAGCTGATGAAGTATTTACCTGTAATATATGAGCTTTTTGAGTAATAGCTACAGTATATAGTCTACAGCGCTACAATATATACTATACATACGCATTACTACACAGTTCTACAAAAATATACAGAATACTTTGTATGCAGTTAAATACAAAGTAAATTAGATTAGTTATCCCACATATTGTAGTTTTTTAGCTACTGGAGCAACGTTAGTGCATAATTATTCAAATATATACACCAGACATACATACTTCATAAATATTTGAAACTGAACTACAAAAAAGTGTTACCGTCATCTCGAGAGCCAACGTTCGATGTTTATCAAGAATATCATTATATTTTTCACCCAGCTTTGTGAATGTATTCTCTGCACCTTCCTTGTTGCGATTGTTCCAGAGTTCAACTTGGACTCCATAAAGGATGACACATGCATATCTCTTGCACCCTTGCTAGCCGCATTTAATAACTCCGCAATATTTGAAGTCATTATCCAGCCACGACGGACAATTGCATGAGCCTTAGCCCACTTTTGATAGCCAACATTATACAGGTATGTTTTGATCCGCTTGTCCATCTTTGCCACTTCTTTCATTTTTTTATCAAACTCCTTAACTGTGTATGGTTTAGCCATTGTAAAGAATGCTTCATACAGTTTGTCTTCAGCCCTTTTGAATTTACTTTTCACATTGTTCCAGAGATGCCAAATGCATGCATAGTGTGGAACCATGGGATATATAATGGAGGTTGCTTTCAAGATGCTTTCTTTACAGTCTGAAACAATACACATATCATCCCTTTCACCATATGCTTTTCTAAAATTATAAAAAAAAAACTAATGCCACGCAGAATCATTCTCTGAATCGACTATAGTATACGCTAGAGGGAGGATTCTGCCTGTGCATGACCATACAAATTAGAAAGGCCAATCAGCAGAGAATTATACAAATTCATACATATTTATACACTGGAATTCATATAGATTTAAACTTTACCTGCTGCATCCATTGTACTCGCAGCAAGGAATGTCCCCTTATGTGTAGTTGTAAGGAAGCTACCATCAACAACAATAATTGGTCTGCAATATTCCCATCCTTTTATTGATGCATTAAGTGACACAAAGGCATATAAGAAGCAATCATCGTCAGTTTTAACGAAGTCCACAACTGACCCCGGGTTAAATTTCTCCAAAATGTATAAGTAGCTTGGTAACTTGTTGTATGAATCTTTTGGATCACCTCTCATTATTTCCATAGCTATTTCCTTTGATCACCATGCCTTCATATAGGGAAGCTCCACACCCAATTGTTTGTGAATGTCTTCAATTATCTCATTTGGTTTGTAAGTTGCCTTCGGATCTTTAAATTTGTACTGGATAACACTCCCAATGATGTTTGCAGTTCCTTGTTTGTGGCTGAAAATTATGTTCTTCAGCGGGCAAAAGTGTTCATTGACAAATTTCCTAATTTTGAACAGATTAGATGCATTCAAGCTTGAACCCTTAAACTGCCATGTGCAATTCTCCCCAGTGCAAATCAGGCAATAGCTATACATACATAAGATGTCACAGATAAGCAGTTTACATACAACTATTATGTACAGATATATACCCATATATACAGATTTATACACAAGTAACTTCAGACACAAGTTAGGCAACAATTTTTGAAGTTTCGTACCATGTTGAGCTTGATCTTTTAACCTTAAAGTGAAACTTTTCCGTTAATGTATAGTGCTTCATTGCTTTGACGAGTGTTTTCTTGTCTTGGAAAACCTGCCCCTCGGTAATATCTTTTTGCATAGGATCTGCAATTATAAGTGCACTACAATCTTCAAAGTCTCCAAAGTCTGGGATAGCTATCAATTCTTGTGTATTCTCCTCGGCTATTGACTGTATGTTATTACTCTCTACATATTCAGGTGAATCAACTATCCAATTTTCACTATATCCAGCTTCATTGAATGCCTTTTCACTCACTGAAATACACAATGGATATCTTCCTAGTTCCTTGTTATCCTTTTTTACCTCAACAAACACTTTGACTCCCATGTCATTGTGTATTTCCATTGCAGGTCGTGTTGCATCCACCTTGTACCTTATTTTTATTTGTTTTGTAGTGTTTTTAACACGAAGTTGCTTTGCAATTGTATAGATCAGATCATCAAAAGTACAACCACAGGTTATTACTATTGCATCAACACTATAATCAATGTAGTTTCCTGTTGCATCCCATCGTCCTTTGTGTTGGAGAAGTACTGTGACTGATGCCATATCAGACCTGTTTTAAAATTGTTACATAACTTTAGTATTTGCACTGTATGGATCTGTATTAATTTGTATGCATCCAAATACGCAGTGCATGAATCTGTATGATAGCATTCAACAATGACATATTGTATGCAGTTAAATATAGAGTAAATGCAATGATATGCAATTAAATGTATTAATTTGTATGCATTTTGAATCCGCAAAGTGACTATGCAAAAACAATCACAGGTTATTACTACTGCATGTATGAATGTGTATGAATTTGTATGCCTGTATGAATCTGCGCAGTGACTACGCATTTTGTTACTGGTAATAAAAAACTACTAATACAAAATCGAATCACTTAAACAACTAAATCGCTGAAGCTAATACATAACTGCTAATACATAAATACATAACTTTGAATACTGAATCGCGGAAGCTAATACAGAACTACTAATACAAAACTGAATCACTAAAATAAATAAAATGTATGTGTATGTCCACGCAACGTATCAATGAAGCCACTATGTAATTGCTACAGAGCTGCTAATACAAAAGCAACTACGCAATTTACAGAACGTCAGAATCGCAATGTGTTTACAAAAAAATCAATGAATGTACAATTTGTTTTCAGAACTCCTAATGTACAATTTTGTACAAATAATGTACAAATTCAGAATCGCAAAATCAAAAGCAGAATCAAAAATTCAAAACTTCGTACAGAAAATCAGCCAATTTCAAATTCAAAACTTCGAATACAAAATCAGACAATTGCAAATTCAAAACTTCGAACACTTACCCGTAAAATCGATGAATCGGGAATCAAAATCGCAAAATCGACTTATAATATTTTGAATTTTACTGAATCGCAACTTCAAATTATTGAACAATAACAATTGTATGTTGTTTTAGAATTGTATTTGAACCTAAATTTCACAATGTAAACCCTAGTTTTGGAGTGTAATTGAAGGATTGAAGGAATTTTCAGAGACAATAGTTTACGTAGGAAGGAAATTGGATGTGGGTAAGGAAAGAAAGGCAAAATTTTCTGAAATTGTGGGTATTTATAGGTTGTTATATTTTGTATGTATTTGAAAAAAAAACTATTGTTATTTTTTGTTAAGTGGAATACTGTCGGTATTTTACGTAATTTTGTGTCTAGGATTGTATATTTGTGTAAATTGCCCATCTATTAGTGCCAAGTTGCTAATATGTGGAAGATAACTCAATTTTGGCTATATCTCAAAAACAACTGTTTCAGCTTAACTATCCCGTAAAAATTTCGCGTAGGGGCCTATTTGGCGTGCGCTAATTGATTTGTAGCCGTTAAAAATAAATTCGCTGAGAAATAGCCACATCCAGACAAATGCTAGTATAAAATACTGGGGCTTCGTTCAAAGCCCCAGTATTTATTATGGGACTTTATATAAAACTTCAGTAAACTAATCCTAGTATAAAATAATGGGACCTTTGAACATGATAGTTCAAAGCCGTATTATATTATTATGGGACTTTGTATAAAGCTTCAGTCCCATAATAAAATAATGGGACCTTGAACTAACACGTTCAAAGGTCTCATTATTTTGTTATGGGACTTTATATTTTGTTATGGGATTTCATATATAAAGTTTCAGTCTCATAACAAAATAATGGGACCTTTGAACATGTTAGTTCAAGGTCCTATTATTTGTTATGCTACTTTATATATAAAGCTTCAGTCCCATAATAAAATAATAAGACCTTTGAACATGTTAGTTCAAAGTCCCAGTATAAAATACCGAAACTAGTCTGGGGTGTTTTCCAACACTAATGGAGCGTAAGTGTGCGCGTGAATTTTGGCTATTTCTCAATTAATTTTGAAACGGTGGATAAAACTCATTGAGCGCGTCCAAAAATGGCTACGCATCAAAATTTCCCAACTATCCCCTTGAGAACTCAAAAACTTTCATTACATATACACACATATCACTGGTTATATTTTTTTGTCCCCACTAATAAGTACAAGTTTAGCAAAATAGCCTCGGAGGCAGCACTTCAAGTTATATATTGACAAATATTGCCTTAAATATAAAGCAAGTGCTGCTTGTGAAGAGATTAAAGGGGCAATTAATGTTATTTGGGAGAATGTGGGGAGAGATAGAATGATAAGTGTTGCCTATGCAATAGGGGCCAAAGTCAAGTATTGTCAAGTGCTACCTAAGAGGCAACACTTACGAGAAAGGGAAGGCGGGACAACACTTCAAGTTATTTGGAAGAATGTAGAAAAAGATAAAAGATCAAGTGTTACCTAAGAGGCAACACTTACTAGAAAGGGAGGGGCGGGATGCGGGCGTCAATATAAAATTTCATAGGGGGTATTTCTATCCAAAATTTATTCATTAAAGTTAGTGGAGATCATTCTTGTAAAACCACTTTAAGTGAAGTCAATAAGGCAAACCGCTGCCTATGGTGTCATAGTTTTGTAAATTACACTTGAGAACTCAAAGTTGTATATTCAGCGGCTTAGTTGATAGAAATACAAAATCTAGCAGTAGCAACTCAAATATACATGAGCCTTTTTTTCTTATTAAAAAAGTTCCACATATCAAATATCAGAAAGACAAAATATATAAATGATGTCAAGAATCATAAATGCATCAGAATTTAGGCTATGACCCCTGCCATCCCTAACCATTTTGATAGGAATACTAAATTTATGAATTTAGGTATAAAATACAGAAATAGAATACAATATATGTGTCCAAGTCCTAATTAATTTAGGGGGGTTAAGTTGCTCGAATTGAACTCCTTCTCCAACCCTTCCTTCTTCTTCTTCTTCTTCTTCTTCTTCTTCTTCTTCTTCTTCTTCTTTCAGTCTGTTTTTCTTTCTTTTATTCCCTCAATATCACTACTCTTATCAGACTTCCGGTTTGTTTTAACTAACCGTTCATACTTTAATGGCGAAATTACGCTACATGTCGATTTAGGCATCTTGTTTTAAATACTTAACGTTATTTTGTCTTTTACCAAACGTAGCAATATTTTTATCTATGCTACCAATCATAGCAAAAACTCTTAGAAAATACTATTGAACAAAAACCTTCTACAAAAAAATTAGAAAATACAAAATGACCCATTAAACAAACATTGAACATACATTCATTTACAGTTACACTTCTCTTTCATTCCGTTTCATAATCAGGCGATTTCTTTACGATTTTCACTGCGATTTCCACCTCAATTTTCCAGTGCATGTCTCCGATTTTTGTGCAAGCACTATTTTTGTTCACTATTTTATTTCGTAATTCAACTGATTTTCACAATTTTCACTTGTTTTTTTTCCTTTTTTTTTTTTGGTTTAGAAAACCCTAATTTTAGACAGAAATAGGTAAACCGGCTAGTACCCCTTCTCAGTGTCAAACTCCGATTGAAATACGGCAGTTTAAGGCGGCGGTTACTCCTTCATAAAATAAGGTCTGTAAAAGCAAAGAGATTGATGTTCCTATATCTTCCAAAAGAAAACCCAGGGCTGGTGAAATGATGTTCAAAGGGAAAAATAAAATTGATTCCGACTTTGTTGAAGAAGTCGTTGTTGGGGATACCCGGAAAAAATTGCTATTTAGTGTTGTAGTGGCTTCTGAGGTATTCCTTGTAATTTGTTATATTTTTCAGTTTTGCTGTGTATTTGATTCTGACTTTGAGTTGTATACTGTGCATTTGCTATTTGTTCGATGTATATTATGTGGCTTTTGAATTGTATGGACCAAATCTTAATGTATGTTCATTTTCTTATTCTTGTATATGCCCTGCATTTGCATTGTATGTTCAGTGTATGCACTAGTAATTGTGTTGCAAATTCATGGTTTTTGTGTATATCGACTCTGTATTTTTTACTATGTTTAGTTGATTTTTCCAAGCATTTATATGTCCAGTATATCTATTGTGTATGTAATTATACTTTTACTATGTCTGTTCCTTTAGTTATACTTTTACTATGTTACAATAATATTTTAAGTGTATGAACCGAATCTTAGTGTATGTCATTGTCTAATTCTTGTATATACCCTATATTTTTCATTGTATGTTTAGTGCATTTTGTATGTCCACTGTTTCTGTTATGTATATAGTTATACTTTTATTATGTTACAACAATGTTTTCGTAGTCATTCGTTTGCTTTGTGCTTGTTTTTTGTAGGCCCCCATTTTTTATGTCCCTGAGGATATTGTTTATACCAAGACTGTCTATTTTACATGCCCCGTACAGATAGATTTTTCACTGTATTTACAGAAGTACTTGTCTGAAGCACAATTAAGCATGTTTAGGAAGACGTGCTTTGGCCATCTTTTGGATTTGCCCTGAAACGTATGCTCAACCTCAGTTGATTCGTCACTTGATGGCTAGGTAGATTCACACAGATACGCCTAATACATTTGCTATTTTTGTTAATAGTGTAAACTTGGAGTTTGGGTTGAAGGAATTTGGCGCTATTTCCGGTTTGAAGTGTTATGGGGACGAGATATGTGCGTTTGATTCTCGTGTGCCAAATCGTATTATGCGGAGTTACTTCCCTAATTTGGAAAAAGTTCCGGTTAGCTGCCTGGATGACTGTATTAAACAGAAACGGTGGATTGATGACAATGATGCAGTTAAACTTTTTGTATTGTATGTGATATACAGTTTCATATATGCAGTTGGTGCGTTCAAAAAATATTTTGTTGATAGGAAAGATATAGAGTTGGTGGAATCTGGTGCATTTGAGCATTTCTCCTGGGAAAAGTATTCATTCGACTCATTGTTCTTAAGTGTTAACAAGTGGTTGAATGGTTATGTTGGCTACTACCAAGTTACCAGCTTGTCTCTTGCCTTGAAAATTTGGTTTTACGAGTGCTGCTCCAAAGTAGATCCTTCTCTAGTTGTTCCTATTCGCAATATATTTCCTCGAATTTTGAAATGGCAAGTAGTTGACAGTCAACCTAGTTATAAGAAGTTGGCGAACGGCATGTTCAAATCTGTTGGCAATCTGGTACGTCCTTTTTTTGTATGTCCCTTGTATCGCTCATGTATGCTAAGCTAATTTTACCACGTACTCTATGTCGTGTTTACATGTGTATATTGCGTTGCTTGGTGTTGTTATTTTCTTAAGTCAGTTTTGCTTTATTCTATGTTTTGTAGGTTCAGTAGTAATTATTGTCCGACCGCTGTTGAGTTCTAATGTTGTTCCTCTCGAGCTTTTGGAGGATCCGCTTGTCCCAAATTTCAGCTCGCCTGATATACATGGTGTTCGTTTGTCTACTGATGACACACCACCTTTCTCTATACCTAATCAGTAGCCATTATCAACAGTGGTGCACGCGAGTTCTGTGGTTGACTATGATCGTGAGATACAAAAATTGAAGAGTGATGTTGCTTTGGTATGTATATTCTTACAGTTCCCCCCTATTTGTCAATTATTACGAAATACGAACTATTGAATTATTTGTTTTACTTGTCTCAGATATCAGTGATCTTGCATCTTTTAAGACATATGTATGTATTTGTCATTAATTCAGTTTTCGTACTTAACATTCGCTTTATACAGTTATTTTATGCCATTTTTTCATGCTGGTCAGTTTAAGGATCTTAGGGCATTTGTTGTTGAAACAGTGAATAAAGTTGTTGAGTAGATTACTTTGTCGAATGCGTCAAAGGTACTATTTATTTTATTCTTATTGTATGCCTTTTATGTGTTTTACTAATTTTTTATGTACCTTGCATAGGCTGCTCCAACTATGTCTACTGTTATACATTCTCCGGTTCGCACCGATGTTCACTGTGACTTCAATCATCAATTTGATATGTCATCATCTCCTATTCACAGCCCGGTAAGTGTACATATAAACTTTTTTATTCCTTTCCTATCTATCTTTTGCATCTATAATTGAATTTTTTATGTGTCCCATTTGGACAGGCGGTAGAGGCTATTTGCGTGCAAGATCGTCAAGGTTCTGCTGAATCTGTTGGCGTGCAGGTTGGTCAGGATGTGCCTATATCTGAAACTTATGCCCCTGCTGAATCTGATGTTTCCAATTTAAATTTGGGCTTGACTCCATCTCCACATGGCACTCCTGATAAGGTCACTTTCCCCCCTTTGTATGCAGATTATATGTATAGTATGTCCTGTTTTTTATTTCATAGTGTATGCCCTATTTTTTATTTCATAGTCTGTATGCAGCTTGTATGTGTTATGTATACCGCCATTATATCTTGTTGTGTGTGTGTTGTTTTTCTAACAAAAAGGACACCGTTGAAGTACTGAAATTTAAATGCATTTCTTTGCATAGGCCGTAGAGACTCTTGGTGTGAAGGATCTTCACGGTTCCTGTGTTTGGATATACCTGGTCGTCAGTCTGTACCTGTTCAATCTGATTTTCCCAATTTCGATTTGGGGTTGACTCTGTCGCCACAGGGCACTCCCGCACATGTTAGTCTTTTTTTCCCTTAGTCTATGTATGCAGATTGTATGTGCAGCGCATGCTCTATTTTTATTTTCGTAGTGTATGTGTAATTTATGTATGCAGCTTGTATTTCTAGTGTATGCATTGTCATGTATATCTACTGGCCATCTTGGGCTGATTTATTTGCTTTATATCAGGGTATCAAAAGTGCAGGGTCAAATGTTGATGGATCTAGCAAGGGAGTTACTCTTGATGATTATGATTTTTCTTTTAATCTAAGATGAGATTGATGCTAATGTCAACATTGTTATTTCTTGGGGAAAGAGAGCTTATGTGAATGTGCAAGAGCTTATGTGAATGTGCAAGAAGGTAGTTTTATATTTTTATTTTGGTAAATTATTTTGTAGTCGTGCCACTTTTCTGTGACATTTTTTGACAGATGTAGGTGAAGATGGTGAAGATAATTCTTCTTATGAGTCTTCTGGAGACAGTGATGATGATGCTGTTATTCCTGCTGTACATAAGTCCCAGCTGGTGGTTGTTCAAAGCGAAGAAGAAGAGGAAGAAGAAGCCGAGAATGTAGGTGCAGATGGTAAGACTCCATTAGAAAGTAAGGCGTCCAGGAAAGTATGCAAAGTCTCAAATTCTACTGAATCTGAGTTCTGGAGAACTATATTTGTCTCCAAAGAAAATTTTTGCGATAAAGCACCCTTTTATATATCCAATCGGGGTTGAAGTTGATGAAAGTTTGTGCGACAACTTTGGAACTTGAGTTGCTCAAGGCTTTACTCTAGATGGAAGAAGGTTTTGTAGATAAACTTAATGTGTTCTATACTATTGTTCTATTTTTTATGTTTTTTGTTTCTTGAATTCTTTTGTAATGAATTTTTAGGAAGGGTACTTACAGAAGAGCATTTTAAAAAAATTTGGCCTAAATTTGACTTTGGCGTGAGTAAAGTTGAGAGTAAGGAGTGGTTCCACATTTTGCTTAATGGTGGAAAGGCTTTTAATGATGTGGTATGATTCCTAAACCTTACTTTACTTGAGTTGTATGTTCACTGTCTGTAGTTTGTATATGTAGTGTTTACACAGTGTCTGTATGTATAGTGTTTGCACAGTCAACTTACTAAACAATTAACTATTGATTTTTGATTTCTGTTTGGTTTTTGTTTTTGCATATATGTAATTTTATTTCTTTTTCAAATGGATTCAACAATTCTTGTTTGAAGGTATCTTGTAGTTGCCTCTAGTCCCCACCTTCCTTGTTTCTATACTTAAGTTTGTGCAGTGTATGTGCAGTGTGTGCAGTTTGTATGTACACAGTTGTATGTGCAGTTGTATGCACATTGTATTTGCAGTGTATGCATAATTTTTTTGTATGTACAGTGTGTGCAGTTTGCATGTACACTGTATGTGCAATTGTATGCACATTATATGTGCAGTGTATGCACAGTTTTTTGTATGTGCAGTATGTGCAGTTTGTATGTACACTGTATGTGCAGTTGTATGCACATTGTATGTGCAGTGTATGCACAATTTTTTGTATGTGCAGTGTTTTTTTCCTCTTTGTGTCAAAAATTTGTAAGTTTTTCTAATGCATTGTCAATTCCTTTTTTTTAGCACATTGATGTTATATTCTACTACTTAAGGAAGAAAGCGAAGTATTGCCCCTGTAACCTGATTAATTTCACTGCTATGGACTGTCTTTTCAAAACAGGGGTTGTGGAGATGTATGACCTATATAGAGACAGGGGCAATGATAGTAGTGTATGCTCTATAAAAGATGGTGTGGCTGAATACATTCTTGGCTTTAAGTTGCTTGCAAACGTCCCGTGGTGGCGTGTTGAATACGTTCTATTTCCTATCAATATGAAGGATGAATTTCATTGGGTCATGGCTGTATTGAATATCAAAGAGAGGTGCATATGGGTGTATGATTCCCTACTCGGTGCAACAATTCATAATGCTACAGTTCGTGAGGTGGTGCAAGTTTTTTCTGTTATGTTGCCCTTTTATTTTCTTTGCACTTGTTTCTATGGTGCAGGAGTGGATCTCAATGCTAAAGTCAATCCAACATATAGTAACAAGTATGCTACCGACCCTTTGATGTTATTTTTCTCGAGAACTTGCCCCAACCGGAAGATAAAACTCTGTAGGTGTCCACTTCATATCTAAGATTTTTTTTTCTAAAGATACACATTGTTTCTTACTGTGTTTTTCCTTCACTATTTGCAGTGATTGTGGACTCTTTGTTGTTGCATATGCCGAGTATTTCAGTTTGGGTTATGATGTCCCTCATTCTGATTTTGATGTTGCTATGCACGAAGAAAGCAGAATGAAAATGCTATTAGTGAAGATGAGGTTACTGGGCAACAGTTTAGAAAGAAGGCGGTCCAAGATGCAGAAAGTTTCGGGTTGTACCCTGACTTAGTAGTTTCATGGGATATGTGTGTTAGGTAGTACTTGAACACTTAAAACAATTGTATTTTATTTTTTGGAACAGTTTGTTAGCTATCAGATGATTAGTATTTTGGAACAGTTTAACTGTCTGGATGTACGTATACATTGATCTTCATTTTCCGTACCTATCAGCAATATATAATTTCTATATTTAGTATTATGTGTATTCCTACTTTTTTTGTATAGACAATGTATGTTCTGTGTATATGCAATTTAGTGTAGAGATATGACTTCTCTATCTATAGAGAATCGCAGTTGTAAGAAAATACAATGTATGGGTTTAACACACTCATTAAACCCCTGGCGATACGACACATTGTATATACACTGTATGGAATGTCCATAAAATGTAGTTATAGTCATTTCATACACTGTACATATATTATATATGGTGTAGTTATGTCTTTGCATCCTCTTCATGACTGTTGCTTTGATTTGTGTTGTCTACTTCTGTGGAAATGCTTTATTCACCAAGAATTTCACGGTACAAATACTAGTCACATTCTTTCATTTTTACTTGTTTTAAATATGTCAAATTTACTTAAGCTCAATACTTTGAGTAATTGCAAGTATTTTTTAGGATTAGGAATAAATAATCCACAACAAAATGCATACAACGGTACATGTGAGGTCTGTTTCTTCGTATGAAGGCCTCGAATTTATAATTCTGAGCATTTTCATCCATGGAAAGTCTTGCACCTGATTTCTTGTTTACTTAACAATATTGTACTTATAAGCACTCTATACTAAAGGCGTCCCGAGTGAAAACGCCTTTGCAAGCCTGAAAACTTAGAAAAAGTTTGGCATATAATTAAGGTAAGTTGTACCAAGGGCATCCATACACTATACAAACGTTATATATAGTGTATATACACTTCCAATACAGCAGCCATACAGAGTGTATGTACACTTCCAATATAGCAGCCATACAGAGTAAACACAATAATTGTTCTCTTAACTCTTACATACAACTAGCAAACCCACATGTCTTTTCACAATTCAAAAAAATAGCTAAAATAGTAGTTTCTATGGATTGTTAACATCGAATGTTAACAAGTTTTCCGTAATTATTCAACATTGTTTTTCGAGTGGTAGCTAATCTAGAATCTGAAATACTAGCCAAAATAGTATGTAAAATAGAATGCTATTAACTGTAACTAACACAATACTAATATGTCCTTGGATTCCTACAAGTTTTTCTGTTGTGCCCCTCTTGCCCACAAGCTCCACACGTAATCCTTGATCTCTTTGTATTCCTTTCCCAAGAAGACTTGTATCTTGTTGTTCTTTGCCTTCCAGGTTGTTTTCCTCCAACAGGTGGTAGCACAACTTGTGCTAAGATATGTTCAGCGATGTCCTATGTGACTGCATCAGGAATAGGATACACAGGAACTTCATATGTCTTGACCAAGTAGTTCCTTGTGTAATATAGGGAGCATCAGTTTTCTTCCTCTATGTTCTTTCTTTTAAGTACAACAACAACGTGTGGACATGGCATTTCATCAATTTGAAATCTTCCACAAAAACAGGTACACATTTTCAAATCAACCAGGTACTTTGTTTGTACTTTATCCCTTGGATCAGTCACAATATATAAATCCCTGCTAGGCTTCACCTGTTAAGACAATACACATACACTATGGTTTAAGTTAAGAAAAGGAATGCACACAATGCCTACAACAACGACAATAACAACATACCCAGTGTAATCCCACAAAGTGGGGATACACACAATACCTAATGTATACAGATACAATCCTATATTACTAAAACGACCTCGGTAAGTCATTTCGGAAGTTAGGACTCCGATTGGCGTGCCGATAATTTTAAAAACTTCGCAATATCCATTATGACCTGTCTGTAAAATTTGAGTTAAATCAGACCTCGTTTGGTATGTATCGCAAGAAGGTTTCAGTTTTTATTGTCGATAAATATTAAAAAGAGGTTTTCGAGCTCAATTTTTGCGAATGAACTCCGATTCGAAATCCAAAAGCGCCGTTAGGTTCGTATGATTATTTATGACTTTTGTGATTTTTCGAAAGTGAATTTCGAGGTTGTTCGGCTAGTTTCCCGCTAAAATGCCGAAAGTTAAGTAATTTGACCTTTTTTATTTTAATTCGCATCTTGAGTTTCGGGAGTCCAATTTGAGATCCGCCTTCACGAGTATGTTACATATATTTTGTATAACTTGTATGCAAAAGTTGGAATTATTTTAAATATCGTAGGGTACCGTTTTAATTTTTGTCACGAAAAGAAAAGAAAATAAAAAGAAAATGAAAAAGGAAAAAAAGGAAAAGACAAAAAAGGAAATAAAGTAGGCGGTGGTCAAGGGATTAGATCCCTTGACATTTAAGTAGTACAAAGAAGCAGAAACAAGCAAAACGATACAGAATAAGAAGCGGAAACGAAGCAAGGAAAAAAATGCCAGAAAATGAGAAAAGGGGCCGAAGAAAAGTAGAATTTTCACCCTGAAACATTCAGGTAATGATCCTAATATATTATTTGAGTTTATTACGTATGTTTGAATATATTTTAACGGTAAAACTTGGAATATTAGACATCGTCCTAGTAAGTTCAATTAATAGTTTAAAGGGCCAAATGGACCCCGATAATGGAATTGATTATATATTCGTACTCAGTGAGTTATGGGCAACATATAAATGTAATTTCTTTAGGGTTTGGTTATGTACATAGGCCTGGCCTGCGTATTGCGTATGCGAATAGGGTATCAGGTTCCTAACCGGATTGCCCTAAGATGTGAGGAATGAAGCCTTTAGCCTAATTTGATATATTTTTCTGCTTATTGAATAAAGTGGGATCGTTTGGCAATGAAACCAAAGGACAAAGCGGTTATTGAGTGGATGTACTAACTTTGTAACAAGGTAAGTGTTTATATCCATTTCTTTGGAGGCACTTGGCCTCATGGATTTTCTACCACGTGTTCCTTATATGTGTAGCTGCCGATAGGCGTACTCATTACGCCTTACCTTTGAATTTACATTGTATATTATATGTTAAGCCCTGCTGTTGGTATTGCATTGAGCATATGAGCATTGCACTCTGGTTTTGAGCATTGCATATACTTCCCGGTAATCGATGAGAGTCCCGAGCCGGTGAAGGGTCATTATTGCATATACTTCCCGGTTGGCGATGAGAGTCCCGCACCGGTGAAGGGTCATTATTGCATATACTTTCCGGTTGGCGATGAGAGTCCCGCACCGGTTGAGGGTCATTATTGCATATACTTCCCGGTAATTGATGAGAGTCCCTAGCCGGTGAAGGGTCATTATTATATATACTTCCCGGTAATCGATGAGAGTCCCGAGCTGGTGAAGGGTCATTATTGCATATATCTCCTAGTAGACGATGAGAGTCCCGTACCGGGAATAGGTATCAGGCATATGTGACTGCATGACATCATATTGCATTCATACGCATTACATTGCATCATATTGAGGGTAGGAGGATTCCCCCCTAGGAGCAGGAGGATTCCACTCCATTGCATCATATTGAGGGGTAGGAGGATTCCGCCCCAGGAGCAGGAGGATTCCGCTCCATTGCATCATATTGAGGGTAGGAGTATTCCGCCCTAGGAGCAGGAGGATTCCGCTCGATTGCATCATATTGAGGGGTAGGAGGATTCCGCCCTAGGAGCAGGAGGATTCCGCTCCATTGCATCATATTTAGGGTAGGAGGATTCCGCCCTAGAGTAGGAGGATTCCGCTCCATTGCATCATATTGAGGGTAGGAGGATTCTGCCCTAGGAGCAGGAGGATTCCGCTCCATTGCATCATATTGAGGGTAGGAGGATTCCGCCCTGGAGTAGGAGGATTTCGCTCCATTCATTTGACACATGTGACCCTTTGCATCATATTTCATTTCATACCATTGTGTAGACTTGTGGTACATAACTACTGTTCTACTTATACGTGCATTGCTTCTTTGTCTATATATTTCTAGCTAGTATTCTGGGTTGCGGGGATCGGGTTGCATGCCGTAACGATATAAATATATGGATCGGGTTGCACGTCTACACGTCGCAACAGTATAAATATATGGATCGGGTTGCACGCCGCAACAGGATGAATATATGGATCGGGTTGCACGCCACAACAGGATGTATTTCTGATTGTTGATTTGTTCGGGATAACTATATGTTCTGGCTATCTTACGTTCCTAGTTGTTAATGAGTTGTTATTCCATACGTGTTTCTAGTTATTATCTGGCACTGCCTTTTCATAATTTAAATAAGAGGAATTTGGTTTATCTATTTTTTTCTCCCTGGCTAGCTATCCTATCCTTTGAGGTCGCTAGCCTGCCCCACTTATTAAGTCCTTTTGACTCACCCTTGTTTGTTGTTTGTTTCTTTTCTATCTATTTCGTTTCGGCAGGTTCGCTCCAGGATTGAGTTCGCCACGTTGTGAAGGAGCGAAGACGACTTCAGCTGTCAGGGTGAGCCAGCTTTTATTCCGGATGGCCACCAGTTTATTGGTTATTATTTCAGCTGCATTTTGCTCCCTTCAGGAGGTATTTTTCTTCTTTTGTACTCTTAGATGTCTAGTCTGGATAGCCCTAAACCTAGTATATTGGGTAGTCAGCTGTAATTTCTTTTGTACAGCTTAGAGGTATCAGTATCTCTGTATTTTTTTTAAGTCTTGTCCTTATTTATAAATTATTATATTTATTTTCCTAATTTAATTGGTAAGGGTTCGCCCGACGGGTCTAGGGGGAGGATGTCGGGTGCCCGCACGGCCTAGTAGGATTCCGGGTCGTGTCAGTTGGTATCAGAGCCCAGTTTAGAGTCTATCCAGACTAAGACAGTGTCTAGTAGAGTCTCGCTGATGGGTACGTAGACGTCCGTACTTATCTACGAGAGGCTATGATGGCATTTAGGAAGTTTCACTTCCTTCTTTTCTGATCGTGCGTCGGTCTAGGATTCAAAGTATTTTCGTTAATTCCTTCATGGAAATTGTGAAACCCTCGTGCGACAAATCAACAAACAGTATGAGTTCAAGACGAAGCAGTCTAGGCAAGGGCTAGCACTGCTCAAGCGCCGAGAGTTGTCGTGATGACGATCCAGTCGCGCAGGCCCCATCTGTACGAGCTCGCGATGGGCTTGCCTTGTGGTATCCTTGGCTCTCTATGATGCTTTTACGAGAATCTTGGTGATGCACATACCGCAAGAACCTATTATTCGCTAGGTAGCTTATCAGGTTGCCGCAGATGCAGATGTTCGATCTCAGGGAGCTCATATTCCAGTTCTTAATATTTCCGCAGTAAAATATGTTCCGGAGGTAGCATGTGTTTTGCCTACAGTTGTTCTGGCTGGTTAGTTAGCCTGAGTAATGGCTCGATCCGAGTGTCCGAAGAGGTTTCATTATTTTACGCGGTTGAACCTTCCGATATTCTTAAGCAATGCATTGGATAAACCTCGTGATTCTTTTTAATATAAAATGATGTCAGCGTATCCTTCAGGCTCTTGATTATATCGAGCGGTATGGTGTTGATTATTCTGCTTTCCAGTTTCAGGGGTCCAGCCTTGAATTGGTAGGCTGCTCTCTTATTAGCTAACTTGGTTCGATTTTTCTTCTAGATTCGTGGAAAAGTTCCTTTCGAGTAGCGAGCGAGCTGAAAAGTGTTGCCAGTTTGAGTGGATTGGACAGGGTAGCCTGTCGGTTAGCCTGTTGGTGTTTTTAAATACGAGATTAAATTCTTTAGAATGGCTGGATATGCACTAGAACTAGTCCATAAACTTTCCGAGAATGTTCAAAAATTTATTGGTGACCTTTCTCCTTCCTTGAGATCCCAGATGACTCGAGAAATTGAGGTTGGGACTTCATTTGATGTTGTTATTTATATTTCTCGGAGGTACGAGGCATACCTTAAGTTAGAGCAAGACGAGTCAGAGCGAGAAAGCAACAAATTTTGTGTCCCTGGTGGGCAACCATGGTACCTCATTTGAAAGTAAGAGTTCTGATTATTTTGGGAGGTCACCTTCCAGGTTATTTCAGCTTGTAGAGCGTGATTCTCAGAGTGCGCGCGTAGTTCATCAAGATTAGACTCAGCTTTCTCTTTGTAGCTTTCAACAATCTGTCCAGCTCCCATATTCAGCGAAAAAGGTGTTACCATTGTCGTGAGTCTGATTATCCTTTGAGGAGTTTTCCTGTTATCATTGTCGTGAGTCTGGCTATCCTTTGAGGAGTTTTCCCTTACTCCGACAGATAGGCAGTCGTCTTTTCTCTCGTCATTAGGCACATGCGCAGTCGCAGGAAATTTCATATAGATCTTAATCAACCAGAGATATGCCCTCATTCGATAGAGGTCGAGAGCGTGGTGGTAGTGGTTCTTCTAGAAGTAATTATACGAGTAGCGGCTCGGCTCAGCCGCAGAGGCGGTTCTAAGAACTACCAGTCCGGCAGGATGTTGAGGTATCTGTGTCACGACCCAATTTCCAAGGGCTCGTGATGGCACCTAAACAACATTTGCCTAGGCGAACCAATGAAACAAGATGCGGAAAAGAACAATAATGTGAAAAGATCATAAATGGATATATAAATATAAAAGTGTGAAGTCCAAAAGAATATATCTACAAAAGAATTGGAGCATTCTAAGAGTGACTCAATAAAGTATGAATATACATCAAAGAAATATGAGTCCTATCTCTAAGTGACTCCGGCAGTATGCCACCACGGTCTGTGTGGTCGGCTCACCTCAATCAAAAGTCTCAGAAGCCTCGGGAACCGCTAACGTCCGGGCTGCTGACTGGATGAAGGACCTGCGCACGTAGCAGAGTAAGTTATGAGCCGAAGCCCAGTAAGATCACCGACAGGCCCGCTAAGGTACCCTTGCGGGACAAGTCGCTACATGCATCATAAGCAACAACATACTATAGTAATCATACAATAAAGTAGTGAAATCACAAATAGATGTAACACATTCCATACACACAAGTAGTAACCAGAAGTCTCAAGGATTATGCCCATCCAACGTAACGCATAGGTCAACTCAGCGGCGGTTTGGAGGTCCAATCTCTACTCCCGTGCCGACTAACCTAGACCTACGATGGACTAGCAACACCACTACTAAGTATCAACCATATACCGTGACCCGAAGTCACTATCACAATCATGAATAAGTAGACCAACGACCCGTAGTCGTTGGCTCATCTCAAATCTGTCTACGATCGCACCACACCCCCTGTCAAGTGCGTCGTATCTCAATAAATCAAGTGACCACACCACACCCCCTGTCAAGTGTGTCACATCTCAAAGATCAAGTGTCCACACCACACCCCCTGTCAAGTGTGACACATCTCATAGTATAGGCGACACCACACCCCCTGTCAAGTGTCCCTCTAACAGTATTAATATCCACGACATTAATAACAATAACAGAAATAATAACAGAAATATTAATAACGATAATATTTCACAGTCACCGTAACCCAGGTTGGTTATGCTAGCTGAACGTAAGGCGAATGTTAACCCGACCACAGTTTGGGGGTACAATCCCTACTCCCATGTCGTCCAACCCAAGGTTACGTATAGACAGCACTACCCAACCCGGCACGTGAACAAAACAAGTACCAATATCATACAAAAGCCGGCAAAATCCTCGGCAAGACATTTATCATGACATGCCGGCAACATCCTCGGCCATGTCCCAAGTTCTTGCTATCTAAGCATGGCGTAGCAAGCGTTACTACGATATAAATTTAAGCTACCTCGACGTAGCGTTTAGACCGGCACATACCTCGGTCGAGTCACAATCTCGCTATTTATAACAAACAATAATAGCAAGTAATTCACATCATTAATCCTAACCATTGTTAGGTATATATATGCGTACATGAAGCATACTAGCATGAAGGAAGAGTTCACAAGCACAATAGAGGTCAAGTCTCACTTACCTCGAAATTCGGGCTCAAATGCCGGGAAGAATCTCCTTTTCCGCTCGCCTTGTCCGCGAAGGACTCTCCACTAGGTCTATTAAGACAAGATATAGCACATATGAGTGCTCAATTATAGCTATTTAAGCCTATAGGCATCCTAGGGTAAAAATTACCAAAATGCCCCCGGGTAGGGCCGAGCCCTAAATTTACAAAATGTACTTTTCCGGACTCCCCACGCTCCCGTGAGTCCAAAAGTACACTTAGATTCCACATGCGAGCCTTGCTCGATGTCTTTCCCCAATTCTTAAGAATCTAGGATTCTAACCCATTTCCAAGAATCAACCCTTTGATTCTTGTGTTAATCAACATAAAGATGGATTGAAAGGGCTTACCTTAAGTGTAAGTATGATTGGGTCTTCAAGAAATACCAAAAAATCGCCTCAAGAGCTCACCAAATGATTTTTATAAGTTATGAACCGAAATGGCCTTTTTATAGCAGTTTTTTGCCTCTGTGACAGCTTCTTTTGAAAAAATCATAACTTTTGATAGGAATATCTAAATGACCTGCAATTGGTGCCATTAGAACCACAACTCAAAGAGCTACAACTTTCAGGTTTTTAGTTTTTCCTAATTCCTTACGGATTGGCCGAAAAATCAGCTTTTATCCGGCTGTTTGCGCCAAAACAGAACAGAAAAGTCGCACCAGATTTTCTACTGTTTTAGGGGCAAAACGGGACCCTACGAAGCTCGGAATGATCCCAAATTTTTCACACAAGTCATAAAATACTTGGGTGACATGCTCGTCAAGACGGAACTCAATTCGGACATCCAGAACTCAAAAAGTGGGTCCCACGGCAAAGGTTCAATTTTCGACTTTCGCCAAAATAGCGAAATTTAACCAAACGACCTCGGAATCCAATTCCGAAAGTTGATACAAGTCACAAATGACTATACGAATCTAACGGAACTTTTGGATCTCTCATCGGAGCTCATTTGCTCAAATCGAGCTCGGAAACCTCTTTTAACTCTTTTAAACTTCCGAAACTGGGACTTTATCAAAAGTCCTATCAAACGAGGTCCGTTTTCAATTTTGAAGGTTGCTACATATCATAAATGACGAGACGGACCTAACGGTGTGCTCGGATTTTCCATCGGGGTTCGTTTACTCAAAACGACCTATCGAAACCCCAAATTCCTTTCCGGAATTTCATAAACGGATCCTTTTCTCGAAAACCTATCAAACGGACTCCGTTTCGACTCAGATTTCACAGACGGGTCATAAATGACCTAACGGAGCTTTTGGGACTGTCGACATGCAAATCGAGGTCCCAGATCCCGTAACGGCTATTTGAGGGTCGTTACAATCTGATGTAGTAGACCCTGAGATTTCCTCTTCTCTTAAATGTAAGTAAGATTTGATTCTTTCGATCGATCTGAAAATGGTTTGTCATATCATGTTTCCATGGGTTCCTTGGATATTGTTTCTATTAAGAATCAGTTATGGTAGAGGGGTGAAATTCCAGTATGATTTATTTCTGGCATTTGTGAGACCTACTAGGTTAAATGTGAGAGATTGGGAGTGAGTGGCGGTATTTTCTGCTTGGCATCTTATTGTGCCACATTCTGTTATTATGTCAAGTCAGTCTACCTCTCTCTTTGGAATTCAATGTTTGTAAGATGATGAGATTTTTATTCGTCACCATCAGAAAGTGTTATTGTTTTTTCGGTGCAAAGTGATTAGTAAGTAATATTCGATCTACGTATCTCCTCTTGGTTCAAAACACTAGTAAAGTCATGTTATCCTATGAGCTTTTCTGGGTTATAAAAGGGTTTCTGGTAAATTGTTAGAGTTTTCTTCTTATTGGGAGGTCAAATTGGCATGGATATTGTTCCATAAAGCTCATTTAATATCTGTTTCTTCAATTGCGATTCTTGGGCTACTTTGACTCGTAAGTAGTCTAGCTTTGGTAGCCAAGCAAATAAGAAGATGAGCTTTCTGAAGTTCTAACTATTTCTATCCTCTGTTTATTGCCATCTTTTCTTCTTCCGACACTAGTGAGCTTGGGTGGTTAGTAGCCAGTTGTGATGTTCCCTATGTTGAACCAGAGTGCGTGTCAATGTGGTTGGGTAAGCACATTGTTGTTATTCAAGGCTACTAAGGGTAATGAGAGGCATCATTTGACCTTTGATTTGATCCATCAGGCGGTGGTGCTTATAGACAAGGTATGGAGTTGTGACTCGAGAGTTGCAGCTGTTTGGCAACCCAAAAGGGTAGTTGGTAGCTTAGGTCTGCCTATGTTCAACCTTTAGCTAAATCTTCTTTAGTCCAGCAGACTGTGCGAGGATGGTTATTCATATTCAAATAGTTGCATGAGTTTGTGCTTTAAGTGGAGGAGTCTTCCTCCAACTACTGAATGGTAATACTAAATCTCTAAGGCGTTGATGAAGCGTAAGCTAATTCTTATTTTCATCGACCTGTTCTATATCGAAAAGTATATCGAGGAGGCGATTCGCCGGCAGAATCATGTTAATCCATCCAGAGTCCGTGTATCTTTGCTTCGAAAATGTAAAACTCTCTTCTCGTAATCGAGGAAGGATCAGCTTAGTCAGAATAAGCTGTGCAATGGTATTATCATATTATCCAGATATATTTTATTCCAAAAGTTCAATATGCGTATTATAATTCTGATCCTGCAATCAAGAGATAATGCCAGTTGGAGAAGATTATGAAGGTCGTGCAAGTTCTCTTGTTATCTGCGTGAATCTCGCATTAAACTTAGGCTCGTTCGAGGACGAACGAGAGTTTAAGTGGAGGAGAATGAAACGACCTCGGTCAGTCGTTTCGGAAGTTAGGACTCCGATTGGCGTGCCGATAATTTTAAAAACTTCGTAATGTCCATTATGACCTGTCTGTAAAATTTGAGTTAAATCAGACCTCGTTTGGTACGTATCGGAAGAAGGTTTCAGTTTTTATTGTCGATAAATATTAAAAAGAGGTTTTCGAGCTCAATTTTGGCGAATGAACTCCGATTCGAAATCCGAAAGTGTCGTTAGGTTCGTATGATTATTTATGACTTTTTTTATTTTTCGAAAGTGAATTTCGAGGTTGTTCGGCTAGTTTCCGCTAAAATACCGAAAGTTAAGTAATTTGACCTTTTTTATTTTAATTCACATCTTGAGTTTCGGGAGTCCAATTTGAGATCCGCCTTCGCGAGTATGTTACATATATTTTGTATAACTTGTATGCAAAAGTTGGAATCATTTCGAATATCGTAGGGTACCGTTTTAATTTTTGTCACGAAAAGAAAATGAAAAAGGAAAAAAAGGAAAAGACAAAAAAGGAAATAAAGTAGGCGGTGGTCAAGGGAATAGATCCCTTGACATTTAAGTAGTACGAAGAAGCAGAAACAGAGGAATTCAAGCAAAATGATACAGAATAAGAAGCGGAAACGAAGCAAGGAAAAACATGCCAGAAAATGAGAAAAGGGGCTGGAGAAAAGTAGAATTTTCACCCTGAAACATTCAGGTAATGATCCTAATATATTATTTGAGTTTATTACGTGTGTTTGAATATATTTTAACGGTAAACTTGGAATATTAGACATCGTCCTAATAAGTTCAATTAATAGTTTAAAGGGTCAAATGGACCCCGATAATGGAATTGATTATATATTCGTACTCAGTGAGTTATGGGCAACATATAAATGTAATTTCTTTAGGATTTGGTTATGTGACCATAAACCCTGTACATAGGCCTGGCCTGCGTATTGCGTATGCGAACAGGGTATCAAGTTCCTAACCGGATAGCCCTAAGATGTGAGGAATGAAGCCTTTAGCCTAATTTGATATATTTTTCTGCTTATTGAATAAAGTGGGATCGTTTGGCAATGAAACCAAAGGACAAAGCGGTTATTGAGTGGATGTACTAACTTTGTAACAAGGTAAGTGTTTATATCCATTTCTTTGGAGGCACTTGGCCTTATGGATTTTCTACCACGTGTTCCTTACGTGTGTAGCTGTCGATAGGCGTACTCATTACGCCTTACATTTGAATTTACATTGTATATTATATGTTAAGCCCTGCTGTTGGTATTGCATTGAGCATATGAGCATTGCACTCTGGTTTTGAGCATTGCATATACTTCCCGGTAATCGATGAGAGTCCCGAGCCGGTGAAGGGTCATTATTGCATATACTTCCCGGTTGGCGATGAGAGTCCCGCACCGGTGAAGGGTCATTATTGCATATACTTCCCGGTTGGCGATGAGAGTCCCGCACCGGTGAAGGGTCATTATTGCATATACTTCCCGGTAATTGATGAGAGTCCTGAGCCGGTGAAGGGTCATTATTACATATACTTCCCGGTAATCGATGAGAGTCCCGAGCTGGTGAAGGGTCATTATTGCATATATCTCCTGGTAGACGATGAGAGTCCCGCGCCAGAAATAGGTATCAGGCATATGTGACTGCATGACATCATATTGCATTCATACGCATTACATTGCATCATATTGAGGGTAGGTGGATTTCGCCCTAGGAGCAGGAGGATTCCGCTCCATTGCATCATATTGAGGGGTAGGAGGATTCCGCCCCAGGAGCAGGAGGATTCCGCTCCATTGCATCATATTGAGGGGTAGGAGGATTCCGCCCCAGGAGCAGGAGGATTCCGCTCCATTGCATCATATTGAGGGTAGGAGGATTCCACCCTGGAGTAGGAGGATTTTGCTCAATTCATTTGACACATGTGACCCTTTGCATCATATTTCATTTCATCTCATTTCATTTCATACCATTGTGTAGACTTGTGGTACATAACTACTGTTCTGCTTATACGTGCATTGCTTATTTGTCTATATATTTCTGGCTCGTATTCTGGGTTTCGGGGATCGGGTTGCACGCCACAACGGTATAAATATATGGATCATGTTGCACGTCTACTCGTCGCAACAGTATAAATATATGGATCGGGTTGCACGCCGCAACAGGATGAATATATGGATCGGGTTGCACGCCGCAACAGGATGTATTTCTGATTGTTGATTTGTTCGGGATACCTATATGTTCTGGCTATCTTACGTTCCTGGTTGTTAATGAGTTGTGATTCCATACATGTTTCTTGTTATTATCTGGCGCTGCCTTTTCATAATTTAAATAAGAGGAATTTGGTTTATCTATTTTTTTCTCCCTGGCTAGCTATCCTATCCTTTGAGGTGGCTAGTCTGCCCCACTTATTGAGTCCTTTTGACTCACCCTTATTTGTTTTTTGTTTCTTGTCTATCTATTTCGTTTCGGCAGGTTCGCTCCAGGATTGAGTTCGCCACGTTGTGAAGGAGCGAAGACGACTTCAGCTGTCAGGGTCAGCCAGCTTTTATTCAGGATTACCACCAGTTTATTGGTTATTATTTCAGCTGCATTTTGCTCCCTTCATGAGGTATTTGTCTTCTTTTGTACTCTTAGATGTCTAGTCTAGATAGCCCTAAACCTAGTATATTGGGTAGTCAGCTGTAATTTCTTTTGTACAGCATAGAGGTATCAGTATCTCTATATTTTTTTTAAGTCTTGTCCTTATTTATGAATTATTATATTTATTTTCCTAATTTAATTGGTAAGGGTTCGCCCGACGGGTCGAGGGGGAGGATGTCGGGTGCCCGCACGGCATAGTAGAATTTCGGGTCGTGTCAGTTACTAAGCATTTTTTTTCCTAATGTAATTAACTTTCAAACCTAAAAGCATTGTAAAGAGTGACACACTGCCTTCATACACTTAGCATACATTTTTGGCTGCACATACACTTAGCATATCACATAGAAAATAGAAACAAAACTCGGAAACTTTATGCAGATACACTTTCCATACAGCAGACATACACAACGTTTTACCTTCATACAGATTGCTTGAGTTCGTCTGTCATTGAGCATCTTGTTATACTTTTTACCAAGTTTTGTGAATTTCCCATTAGCCCTTTCCCTATTATTGTTGTTCCAGTTTCTACCAAATCCCTCATGTATTCTAAGAAAGGCAATATAGGCAGATCCATCCCTTCCTTGTTCACTCAATTTATTAATTCTGCTATGTTTAATGTCATTGTCCAAGGCCTATTGGTTGTTGCATAAACACTTGCCCACTTATGGTAGCCAACACGAGACAAGTACCGTTTCACCGGTGGATCTAGTTCTACCACCTTTTTCATTTTAGCATCAAACTCTTTCACTGTGTACGCTTTGGCCATGGTAAAGAATACCTCATACAGCTTCTCATTACTCCTCCTAAGTTTTGTCTTTACATTGTTCCACAAATGCCAAATGCATGCATAGTGTGGAACATCAAGATACAGAATTGAGCTAGCCTTCAAGATGCTCTCGTTATGGTCTGATACGATGCACATGTCTGCCCTTTCACCATAAGCTTCTCTCAAACGCTGAAAGAACCACTCCCACGCATCATCATTTTTAGAATCAACTACGGCATACGTAAGTGGAAGATGCAGCCTACTAACAAAAATATACATAGGAGACAACATGTAAATAGAACGTTGAGATAACAGTAAAAAATGCAGAGAACTTCTCCAGATACGCTGTCCATACAGTGAACAAACACAATGGACACAAATTTCATTCGCTTATCATACACTATCCATATAGTGAACATACACATTAGACACAATTTCCTTCTATTACATACACTTGCCACACATAATCTATACACAGTGGGCACACAACAACAATACTCTCTTTATACACATACACAGTGGAGATAGATAATATACATAAAAACAGTGGGCATACATTTACCAGTCTGAGTATACACTTAACATCCAGTAGGCATACAACAAATGTTCATCAACAGTCAATTAAGTATACCGAATGAGCTTTGAATTTTTGACACTTACCTGCAACATCCAGTGTAGAAGCTGATAGGAATGTGCCTTTGTGTGATGCCTTAAGGAAACTTGCATCTACGACTATAATTGACCTACAATACTCCCATCCTTTGATCGACGAATTGAGTGACACAAAGACATACAAGAAGCAGTCATCATATGACATGCATAAATCAACTATTGAGCCTGGATTTCTCTCTCATAACATGTACAAATAGCTTGGCAACTTGCTGTATGATTCAGTCGGATTGCCCCTCATCATTTCAAGTGCTATTTCTTTTGCTCTCCATGCCTTCATGTGTGGAATCTCCACGCCCATTTCTTTCCTGACATCTTCAATTATATCCTTAGGTCTGTGGATTCTTTTCAGATCGGTATACTTGTCCTTGATAATGCCCCCAATTATTGATGTCGTTGCTTGGCGTTGTGAATAAATTCTGTTCTTTAATGTGCATGTGTGCTCATCAATAAATTACCTAATCTTGAAGATGGTTGAAGCATTTAAGCTTGAAGCAGTGTGTGCAACCTATGTTCAGTGTGTTGACAGTGTGTGCATTTTTGTATGTGTAGTGTGTGCACAGTAGCAACACTACGTTAACCTACACTAAAGTGTATGGCCAATGTGTACATAATTGATACGAGGCTAGATATTGCTATATTTCATATACGTTTGCCTCGTGTAGATACTTCGACTTGTGATATTTGTTAGTACTTTGAACGGAATTGCGCTTATTTGGTGTGTTTCATGTTGTAGGAATTATGTTGATGATATGAGGCGTTCATGGAGAAAAGTTTAGTGACAATAAGGGTTTTGAAGTCTGAGTAGAAGCCCGAGGGTCGAGCAAATAAAGGCGTGGACGAAAAATGATAAAAAATAGAAGAGCAGTAAATTATGCCTGCCGCACCGCGCTAGTCCCGCATAGCACAATGCGACAGTGTCGAAATCTAAAGAATTGGAATTTTTGAAAACCTGCAGAAAAAGCCCTACCATACTGCGCCATGCAATGTGCTTCGCGGCGCGGTAGGCATTTCCTGACATGTTAATTTCGGGTTTATTTTGGATTCCCGGGTTATGTGAGTCTATGGAGACGATATAAAAGCCCTAAAACACGCCCCAAAAGAGAACTTTGGACCTATTTCACATCCATAGGAGGCAAGGAAGAGAGGAGATCAAGATTCAAGGCTCTACTTCATCCATCTTTCCACCTTATTATGAGTTTTACATACTTATAGTTATTTCTTGTCTTAGAATATGACTATGAGTGGCTAAATCACCCTTTCTAGGGTTGATTGAATCACTCCACATGTTTGTGTGATGATAATTATTATTTTATGAATGAACCTTATTAATTCTTCCTATCTATGCTGTTTATGAATTTCATGTTGGTTAATTGGTAGGATCCCAAATTAATTATCTTCTTTATTCTTATGATTACTAGGAATAGATTCATGAGTTAGGGTTAAACACATAGCAATATTTCGACCTAAAACAAAGGCATTGCTTAGGGCGTCAAAACGGTGAATTGGGAATATTGATCCTTACTGTGAACCATAGGTGTAGTCCTCCCTATTTTCATTAGTTAATTGAAATAGTTAATTAATGAAAGGTATGACTACTTAACGGAAGTGGGTAATTGTAAACTTGGAGCACTTGTTTAATAGGAAGAGTTAGGGGAAATTGATAGCACAATACTTTAGCACAAGTTAGGAGTTTGGGAAATCAATCTAGGCTTTCCATCTCTTGAATCAAATCTATCTCTCTATACTTGTTATTTAGTTTCTTGTTAAGTAGTTGATAGAACCAAACCAAAAAAAAGATATACTCTTAAAGTTGATTGGATAGATAGTTTAGCTAGATTAACTATTAGGAGTCGTGTTCTCTGTGGAATTTGACCTCGGGACTTTAAGTACTGAGCTATATTTTCCGCGACCGCTTCGTCCCTTTCATAAGGCATAGTTAGGCATGATAATGTATGTTTAGAGTTTATGCATTGTATGTGTACTGTATAGCAAAGCTACATGAAAGTGTATGACCAATGTTTTTGGCATTGTATGTGTAGTGTATAGCAAAGCTACATTAACCTACACTAGTGTTTATGCATTGTATGTGTACTGTTTATGCATTTTTGTATGTGCATTGCATTTGCAGTGTTTTCACAATGTGTGTTTATGTGTATTGCATAGCAAAGCTACATTAACCTACACTAAAGTGTATGTCCAATGCTAGCATAATGTATGTTCAGTATTTAGCCATTGTATGTGCACTTTATAGCAAAGCTACATTAACCTACCCTAGTGTTTATGTACTGTTAGTGAATTTTTGTATGTGCAGTGTATGTGCAGTGTGTGCACAGTGTGTGTTTATGTGTATTGCAAAGTAAAGCTACATTAACCTACACTAAAGTGTATGTCCAATGTAAATATAATGTATGTTCAGTGTTTAGGCGTTGTATGTGCACTGTATAGCAAAGCTACATTAACCTACACTAGTGTTATATAATGTATGTTCAGTGTTTAGGCATTGTATGTGCACTGTATAGCAAAGCTACATTAACCTACACTAGTGTTAATACATTGTATATGTACTGTTTATGCATTTTTGTATGTGCAATGTGTGCATAGTGTGTGTTTATATGTATTACATAGCAAAGCTACATTAACCTACACTAAAGTGTACGTCCAATGTAAACATAATGTATGTTTAGTCTTTAGGCATTGTATGTGCACAGTATAGCAAAACTACATTAACCTACACTAAAGTGTATGACCAATGCGCACATAAAGTGTAAGAGAGTTCATACCTAGTTCTACTTGATCTGCTCACTTTGTATTGAAACTTGTTCCTCAAAACATAATGTTTCATTGTATTGACAAGTGTAGCTTTATCTTGATAAACCTGTCCCTCGGCGACAATTTTGTGGTTAGGGTCACTAAGTATTGTCGCATGCTCAGTTCATCATCTTCACATTCTCCCAACATCATCAACATAGCTTCACTACACTGTGTATGGCAGATGTATCTCCAGAGTGTATGGCAGATGTATTGACATTGTATATCTCTCTGGCATTGATACTCTCTGCATGTTCATGTAAATGAATTGGTGATCCACTACCATATCGATCCACTAATATATCGATCAGTCCAATACACAACAGATACCTTTCTATATCGTTACACTGATTTTTTTAACTCAATGTAAAATTCTACACCCATGTCATTGTAAATATGCAATGGCGGAGGTCGGTCATTCAGTTTGTACTTGATTTCAATATGTTTGTCTAGTGTATGAACTTCTAATTGCAGCTTCTAAATTTTCAAAATTTGAATCAGTACTTAACACAATTCCATCAACTGTGAAATTGATATATCGGCAATTTGTATCCCAATGTCCACCATGTTGTAGTACAATTAACATCGTAACTATCGAATTCTAAACAAAACAGATATATGATGATTAAAATTGCAACTAGTGCTGCGAAATACACTTTTGTAGTAGAATTCAACACGAAATTCGGTCGATTTCAGTTGCGATTCGACAGCTACTGCAAAATACACAATCGGTTTCAATTTTTGTAGAATAATTTCAATTGCGAACAAAAATTGCAATCGGCAGTGCAATTTCCAAAATTAAACATGAAATTGAATCCGTAATTGTAGCAGAATCGCGATTTGCAATCGCTAATTGTAGTGGAATTGTAGGAAAAATAGGAAAATCACGATTTTTGGGGTTTGGATTGTGTATGTAGAGATTAGCGAGAGATGACATGGAAAACAGAGTGTTTTCCGTAGGAACAGGGGTGTGTGCATGGTGTATTTTAGGTATTTATACTTTGTATATAATTTGTGAAAAACTATTACTATATTTTGAAAATGTAAAAATATTGATATTTTTACGTAAAGTAGAATATTTCTTTGCATAGTTTTGTAATTCGCCCTACTTTAATTAATAATACTATCTTTTTGTCAATCTTCATCACATTAATTTGAAAGAAAGAACAGAAGATTGCTTCAACCACAATGATTGTTTTCCTTATACAGTAAAAGTATTCAATGGCTTTTTGAGTTGTTTTTATACATTTTGAGTCTGTCCTAGTGTACTACATAGTAGTAAAGTTTAAAATTAAGAATGCAATGCACCAAACTTTCATTGTTTTTCTTTACTAATTTCGTTTAGTTGTGTCGGCTAAGTGAACTGAAGAGAAATCTCGTACCATACTCATGTCCGGTAGATGGTGGACTTCATTCTTTTGTCACCCTATTCCTTACTATATTTATCTACATTGAAATATTGAATATATGATCTACTTCAAGATATCATCCTTTTTTATAACCACTCGATATAAAATGTTATCATTTGATTAATTCAAATTCGTATCCTCAATTTTGTTCAAAAGAAAAATATTCTATCAAGAATTTTTATATTTTTAGAGTTTGAATCGACATATCTATATAAAGATGAAGGAATCTCATCCATCCACCATAGTGATCCTTCTAGTTCAAGATATCATATCTAGAATTAGTTCGACTTGTGTTGTGTCAGTTTTAAAACAAATGACCTCTAACAATCATCCGTCCATGGTAACCTTATGAATTAAATACTTATTTTTTTCTACCAAGAAATCATTAGAGTACTTCTCCTTCCATGTTTTATTTCTTTCATCAAGTCTTAACCTCCTTTTCTATAGAAGGTTCTTACCCACAATCAACACAACTGCTCACAATTCACACCCTAAACCCCAACCACCCCATATCTGAAGATATAATTATTTATATATGTTTATGTTTATAAACATTCTTACACTTTATCCTGACTCATAACACTTGTTACGCTTGTGTTCATCGTACCATTCCACCAGCCTAACTCCCTAATTAACAAATTACTAGATTATTAATTCCATTGTATGCCATATGTTTCTTTCTAATATATGGAGTAATGTCCATGACTACGTACCTAAAGATGAAAAAATGAAAAGTTACATATAGAAAGATGATTATATATTCCCTTTTATCCAACAATATGTTAACACCAGAAGACAAAAGTGACTATTTTAATATGATGAATATAATATTAAAATCTTTTTAGGCCAAAAACAGAATGATTATAAATTTAACTAACACCTCTCATGATTAAAGTGGCACTGTCATGATTAGGATTTACCAAATTGTTGGGTACAAGAGGTGTTAGATATGGTCTAAATTTATGCTTAAATCAAGCTTCATATTGTCGAAAATGAATTTAGTTTTCAAAGCCTGCTGATCACTAAACAGTTGGAGCAACAAGAATAATGATTCGAGAGTAAACATTATTGATGCAACAATACAAAACAGCTTACACTTAAATAGAGTTCTATCATCAGAAGTATTCATATTTTACTTTTTCGCTGTTGGTGCAAATTCGGAAATAATCATATTTATGATCATAAGAATGTTTTTGTCATTTGATATAATAACATTCGGTTGGATATATATGAACAAATTTGACCAATAATTCTTGGAAGAGCGTACAAAGAAAAGATCCATTAGATAATTAAAGAAGTTCTAATTAAGCAGGAGGCAAGTAACGGGTTAGTTCAAACCAGTACCTAGCTTTGACTCATATCATGTATATGTGTTAGTATTTTTTTTTTTTTACTAAATATGTAATAATAAATAATCTCCAACTCAATAAAGCAAATTGGTTATGGTATAATTCCAAACCCAAACTCATAAAAATGAAATATTGAATCTGCTCCTGGTCTAAGCAATTGATGATGATTAATCAACAATTGAAGTGCTTTTTCTTTATCGAATCAGGATCAAGATTGGAGCAATATCTTTTTTTATAAGGTTGGAGCAACATTCTCTTAACTCAAGTATTAAATGGTTTAAAATTCATGACTGCATTAGTGCACAGTCCTCTTCATTCACGATCTTCCAAATAAATTGAAAGGAAAGAACAAAAGAAAAAGGGAAAGAAAGAACGGAAAGAGAAGATCCAATGAAGTTCTTTATTTCTGAAAAAGAAATTAATCTTCACCTTGAAGGCCATGGTCCGGCAAAAGTTTGTTGGTGATATATACTAGTAATTGTTCTACGATTAGGGTCATCCTAATCTATCCTTCATTAAATCATTATATCTAATTATCTATTGTAGTTACTCTAAACATTTAAAATTAAACATATCTTTTCATTTGCTGGTCGAGAATATACAGCGTAGCAGGTCTTTCAGCTAATTAGTCTCTACCTACTGCTTAATTAATTTGGCGGTGTCCCCACTTGATCCAACATAAAAAATCTTCTATGATCCCTTGAGAATTATGAGTGGTTCTTTTGGATTTTATGTCACGTTTAACGCATCCATTGTTTGAATTGGACCGTCGGTGATCCATACCCCGATCTGGTTAGATATTTTTATTACTCAGTACGATCTAGTTATGAATTAATGCTTATCATAAAAATTTCATGCATGTTATAATCTCATAATCCGACTTGTGTAAATACTTTTGGCTAATGTTTCGTGACTATTGTGTTGAAAATCATTCTCTAATTAAACCAATAGGTAACATTCCTCACCTCATAAACCAAAATTGTGGGTTGACTTAGTTTGATGAGGCTAACAACTTATTCGTAACCAACGAAATAAAATGATTACCAAAAAGAACGCTTCATTAACTAGTAGCTAGCTTCTGTAAGTGAGAGTTGTCTGGTTATCAAATTATATAACAGGTGACATATTACTAACACGATGTGGATTTCATGAGTAAACTCGTGCAAGTACTACTAAAACTGAAAGTGACATAAATTCCTACTAGATTCTTCTAGGTATGACAAACCAATTGGAATGACAAGTTATCGACCACATTCTTACTTTTCTCTTTTCTAATATCGTTTAAATCTGATTTCGTTTGTTACAATAGAAACCTTTTCGATTGTTCAGAAAGTTCAAAGTCATGTAATATTAAATCACTGTACTTGATTAAATAAGTTACTTACTATGAAAACCAAGAGTGATATAGTAATGTAGAATATGTAGCTATGTCTATTCTATTTCTATGTGAAAACGAAAAGTTAGCTTAACAATATTAGCATATCTTAACTTTCATTGTAGAGCAAAACTTAACGTGTACTATTGTTGGAGCAACGTAAGAATTAAAGCCACATGATATATACGCATGCAAAATAAATGCAGTAGACCACATAAGATTTTGAACAAGTGAGGTCCCCTACCCATATTCCGTGGTGTACTATTTGGACAAGTATAGTCCTTGAAAACCTTTATGCAAATTTCATTTGGTGAATGAAATAATCGATCGTCCATCTCCGTGCACCATCCGATAAGCTCACCTGCTCGATTAATTCTCCGAACTCGCACAGCAATCCCTTCCCTGTAGCTTTCACTTTCCGGTAGAGTCGATAACCCAACAACATATGCTCCATTATATTAAGCCACACAGTATTCACATCAACTCAATAAATACATAACTTGCATCTTTATACAAACTATTAGGAGTAATAACTGTTCTTAATATAACTACTAATACACATTGACATCTCATTAATGGTAAACTAGGGAGAATAATTTAATCCAATTTGAGCAATTTTTCCGTCAATATAACTCCCCCTCCTTTTGGGGTTGCATCCACAATAATGTAATTAGTACTCCCTCTGTTCGCAACATTTTTTTTATTAGTCTTTTCCAAAAAGAACGACAACATTCTAAATTTGATAATAATTTAACTTCAAAATAACAGTTTTGCCGTGAAATGATTTACAACCACACAAATATTTATGTCTTATTTTAGACCACAAGTTTCAAAAGTCTTTCTTTATTTCTTAAACTTCGCATCGAGTCAAACTATAATACATAAAGTGGAATGGCAGGGTCCTTAAAGTACTACTAGTTTAATCTGTTACTGCTACTGCAAGTGAATTTATTATGGTAAGAGTAAAGGGTACCAACTTGGTCAGTCCAGGACATGGTTTATGGCGAGTATTCTAGCAATTCTCAATTGTTTATGCTTTCCGAGGTCAAATAATTATTTACTTCATTTTACTTTTTTAATTTCGTGGAAATATCAGGAAACACAACAATGCGATAACTGATAAGGATTGCAAATCAAAGAGAAATTAAATGATCTTATGGAAGTACTAATATGTGTACAGAATAGATGACAACAGGTAAATATTTGGGGCACACACAAATCGCAGTCATGACTATTGACTCATGCATTAGTTGATTTCATGAAGAGGACATCTCAATCGTACTTAGCTGTGACTTGTGGAGGACCCCTACACATACCACTAATTCCAATATATATATAAAAAAAACAATTATTTACTACTCCTATAACTTTTGCAAGAAAAATAATGAAAATCTAACAAACATGGGCAATGGAATATTTGGATCAATGATCATATTAATTGCTGGGGTCTTACTTCTTAGTCATTTATATCTGTGTAGGTGAAGAAAAGTCCATGCATTAATGAACTCATGCTTCTGCCCTTTTGACCTTCTCTAATTTTACTTAAGTTAGTAGATTTAATTTGTATTCACGGATTGTGTAAGAATACACTCAATATATTTCTTAACCTGATATAGAAGATTACATCTTTTAACTTTCAAACTAGCTACCATTAATTAGTCTTACTAATTATAGTAATTTATCCATAATTATCTATCTATTAAATGATTTGATAGCTAGTGTGAAGAACATTTAGACGACTATATAAAAACTCTTACTTTGCTAGCTTACTAGCGCAAACTACAAAGAGTGATGGGAAAAAAAAAGACAAAAACAAAAGAACTAACAGTCATACTAAAGGAGACCATGGAGCAGTAGTAGTAAATAGGAGTAATAGATTCAGACATCTGTACATAACCGTACAACTGCGAACAATTCTGTTTCTTTTTATTTATTTGTTTTTGTTTCCTTAATAAAAGAGAGTAAAATATTACAAGTGGAAAATCAAAAGAAGACAAGATGGTAAATGTGTACCTTGCGACCCATGATATCTTTACAAGTCCTACCTTGGGATTCTGCTGTGATAGGTACGTTTTATTAATTCTTTTATTCTTAGGTGAATTAGACTAGTTACAAAATATGTGACGCAAAGACAATCACTTCATTTCTATTGAAAAATCAAGATGATTAGTAGGAGTATTCATGAAGCAAAAACAATGTGGAGTACTTCATTACGTTAAATGTCCGAAAGTTAACTTTTAAATTTTAAACTATGTAACAGAAGTTTCATCGCCTCTACAATTTAAAAGTTTGTAGTCTGTAGTACTATAAAAATTAGAAAATTAAAGATATGCATGGTGTTGACTTTTAAATGACGGAAACCACCTGCACAAGGGAGGTAAAGTTTGAAATAACATGCAATCGTCAATCAAAAGAAAAGGAGGAGAAAAGAAAAGAAAAGGCAAGAGGAGCATATATTTAAACAATTTTATCTCTTCTTTTAACAAATTTAATACAAGTTGAAGTAATCAGAATAAAAAAATTTGAAAACTTTGTAGCTAGACCAATAAAGGGTGCATATATACTGTCCCCACCCTAAAATCTAAAACCTTAAACTATAGGGACAATAGAGTGACACAATCTTAATTAGTCGGGAATCTAAAGCCTCTATTCTTGATTCAATTAATCTAAGCTGAGCAAAACAAAAGGTTTAACATTTTTGTCCCCAAGTATGATTATTTTTCTTTTATTAATAGTACATAGAAGGACATAGAAAATAATGATAGAGAACCATATACAACAATTAATCTACATGTGTGAAGATTCCCACAAATATCAAGCTTTGATAGTGTACTACGGTTTTGAATGTTAACTTTTACTTATGACAAAATAATATTTCCACAATCAAATTATTTAAAAAATATTATAACCCTGCTCACAAGTATCTCAAGTTGATAGGTTCTAGTATTGAAAATGAAAATATCTGTAATAGGACGTGTTTTCACAAATTATGCGAATTTAAATTAGTCAGTTCAAAGATCGAAAAATTCCTGAATATCAAATGTTAAACCAAATTAAGAAAGACAGAAATAATAGTAATCACCAATGCTTAGCTTTCTCCACTTTTGCCACATTCCTCTATATATATCTCCCTGCATGTCTTATATAATTATATATAGACACACACTTGTCTACCTTTTTATTCTCAACATTCATCTCTTCTCAAACCATTGATCTTCATTTTTCTTTCCACTCAACAAATTAAATTACATATATAGACCATAAAACACTATGGAAGTTGACAAACTTACGTACGAAATATTTTCCATTCTTGAAAACAAATTCCTCTTTGGTTACAATGACTCAAAAACTTCACATGCATGCAAAGAAGTCAATGCCGGAGACAAAAAAGTCAGCACCGGAAAAGTCAGAATTCTGTCAATTGACGGTGGTGGTTCGACTAACGGAATCCTTGCAGCTAAATCTTTAGCCCATTTAGAAGCAACACTTCGTCGTAAAACCGCAAACAAAAACGCCCACATTGCTGATTTCTTTGATGTTGTCTCCGGCGCCGGCGCCGGTGGGATACTCGCCGGACTTCTGTTCACACGTGGGAAAGATGGGGTTCCTTTGTTTACAGCAGAGGAAGCTTTAAAATTCCTTCTTGAAAATGGCGGGAAAATTTCAAGATGTTCCCGCCGGGGAGTTTTCCGGCAAGCTCTCCGGCCAAATAAGGTGTTTGATAAAATATTTGGCAGTTTAAGTTTAAAAGATACAGTTAAGTCTGTTTTAATCCCATGTTATGATGTAACTACAAGATCAGTATATTTATTTTCACGTGCTGATGCGGTAGAAATGGACGGTTGTGATTTTAAGATAGCAGATGTATGTGGAGCCACATTGGCTGATCGTACGGTGGAGGTGAAATCAGTTGATGGAAAAAGGAAGATCACAGCCGTTGGTGGCGGAGTTGCAATGAATAATCCAACGGCTGCGGCTATCACTCATGTTCTTAATAACAAACAAGAGTTTCCATTTGCTAATGGAGTTGAAGATTTGTTAGTGGTTTCTTTGGGTAATGGTGAATCAGATTCCGGTACCGGAAATGTGATGTCATCATCGGCGACGTTTGTTAAGATTGCCGGAGATGGAGCTTCCGACATGGTAAGCTAGTGTTTTGTTGGTTCATGCAAAATATATTATTAACGTGCAACTTTTTACGCTATCAAGTTACCATCAAGAAATTACCCCTAACAAATAATTATACATAATAAGCCACCATAGTTAAAAATGTAAAGAGAAAATATGTCAAGAGACAGCATGCAACCATAGGTGAAGTCCTGAAAAAGTTGAATACGAGACAATATTTTCCTTCTTTAAAATAGTTCTAATCAGAGAAGTTGGTAGATTGGAATTCATACATGATTTTCTTATAAATGAGATTATTTATCTTTAATTTTTTGCATGGGACCTTACACTTAATTAGTGGCACTGAAGGAAAAGGTTGTATGTACATATTAAATAGTCCACAAGTTCTTTGATTAAATATTGCACCTAACCATAGTAAATTAGGAAACTTTAATATCGAATCTTAACAGAAATATACTGTCCGAATTTTTGAAACAGTCATTAAAAGCCAACTGGAGGTAATATCTACATATAAGTATGAATATCTAAAGTGAGTATGGATAACCTATTGAAACTAGTCAAATTAAATTACACTGTTTACAAAGTTTTGATAAAGTAGTTAATTGTCTAAATATATTTTTGGACAAAAGACTAATGTCTTAACCTACAAATGCAGGTAGATCAAGCAGTATCAATGGCATTTGGAGAATTTAGGAACAGTAAGTATGTTAGAGTACAAGGAAATGCAATTGTTGGGAAGAGACAGCAAATGATAAAAGAGGAATCCATTGCTGAGGAAATGTTAAGGCAAAAGAATGTGGAGTCACTGTTGTTTCAAGGGAAGAAGTTGGTTGAGACAACAAATTTGGATAAGTTGGAAATATTTGCCACTGAATTAATCAAAGAGCAAGAAAGGAGGAAAACTAGCATATTGTTGTCCCCAGTGAATTTGAAACAAGCATCTCCGTCTCCTAGGACATCATCTGCAACGACTTTATCGACTATTTCTTCATGTTAATAAAAGTTTTTAAAATACGTAAAGTAAAGAAGATGAATGCACCATGATCACATATCAGCTCGATTTTATTATATTGATGGCTTGAAGGTGAAGCTGTTTATTACTATTTCATAAGGGTTAGATTGTAAGATAGGGCGAGTTAAGGTGAATTAATGATTAATTATGGGTCTGAAGCCACTCGTGATGAACTCAGACATCCGAGTTTGAGCTGAGCTGCTAAACAGTCCGAGAAGATTCATTTTTCCGTCCTTTTTTTAATTTGTTGTTGTTTTTCTTTTACAATTTTTTAGGTTGATTAGTAGTAAAATGTATATTTAGATATGAGTTTTGATGTGTGCGCGTATGTATGTGATGTTAATATTATGAAGGGATTGCTCGTTAGAGGCTTAGAGCAATGAGAGGCACTTCTTATTAGTAAATTGTATGTTAGCAACACTAGTCGGAGTATATGATCATTTATCACAATCAATTTGTGTTGTTAACTTGCTAACTTTAAGTTTTTAACTTCCTGTATTCATTAAGTTGTAATGAGAAAGAGTTTATGAATAGGAATAATAACTTTTTCATGTAACTTACAGTATAGAGTTTTGAGGAGGCATGGAACATGCCCAGTTATAAAATTGGAAGCATGGGGCATCTTAGTTACTGATCTTAGGTTAGTTTTTTTTATATTTATGTCCCCACTACAGTTTAATATTCTAATGGCACTAATAATGACTTTGTAAAAAACGCTTTGATTTGATCTAATAATGAAACTACTCGAGGATTCATGCATGGTAATCCCCCGCATGGAAGATGAACCCATGTGTAGGATGGGTAATGCATTATGACTGTGAGCTACTCTGTGTTAGGTGAATGGGGAACCTGAACCTTTTGCAGCTGCAGGAGGCCTGAGGAAAGGGGATCACATTTCCCCATTCTTGTTTGCTATATCAATGGAGTATTTGAGTAGAATTTTGATCAAGCTGAAAGAGAAAAAGAGTTTTAAGTATCATCCTAGATGTGCAAAGCTAGGGATTACCCACCTTAGCTTTGTAGATGATTTACTGTTATTTGTGAAACGAGATGCTGATGTGGCTAGCTTACATAAAGGATTCCTCAAGTTCTCTAAGGCATCTGGGCTACAAGCAAATTTGGGTAAAAGTGTTGTGTATTTTGGGGGTATGAAGGAAGCAGAAAAGGAAAGAATTTTACCGACACTAGGCTATACAATTGGAGAACTACCTTTTAAATATCTAGGTGTTCCATTGTCATAAAAAAAAGCTTACTCTGGTTCAGTGACAACCCCTTATTGCTAAGATAGTAGCTAGGATATCTTCTTGGACAACAAAGAAGTTATCCTATGTTGGTACAGTACAGTTGGTCCAAACTGTGTTGTTTGGTATACAAGCCTATTGGGCTCAGTTGTTTGTGATACCAGTCAAAGTGATCAAGGTCATTGAAGCTCATTGTAGAAGCTGTGTCTGGTCTGGGTCAAATGCAATCACAAAAAAGGCTTTAATAGCTCGGGACAAAGTGTGTACTCCTAAGGCAGCAAGTGGACTCAATCTGACCAATCTTAAGAGTATGGAATAGAGCAGCTGTTGCTAAACAATGTTGGGAGCTAAGTCAGAAGCAAGATAAGTTGTGGATCCATGAATTTTATATAAAGAGCCAGACAGTATAGACATGTCACTCACCTAAACAGGCTTCCTGGATAGTGAGAAAGATCTAGAGGCAAGGAGTGTGTTGTAATGGGCAAATAAGTACTACATCCAGTAAGAGCATTATTAGGCAAATTTATCACAAGCTGCTGGGGATCACAAGCAGGGTGGAGTGGAAGTGCATTATGTTCAGGAATAAAGCAAGGCCTAAAGCAAAGTTTGTTATGTGGCTGTGTCTACATAGGAAACTATTAACTGCAAATAGGCTGACTAAATGGGGCATGCAAGTGGAACAACAGTGCAGGATGTGTAATCAGCAAGTAGAGTCAAGAGACCACTTATTTGTAGAGAGTGATTTTGTGAGAGAACTATGGGCTAGAATTGAAGCATGGCTGCAGTGGAATCCTTCTCCAATTCAGAGCTAGGACCAACATGTGCAATGGATGATCAGCAGAGTAAAAGGGAAGAGTGCATAGGCTCAAGTTTTTAAAATGAGAGTCAAGAGACCACTTATTTGTAGAGTGTGATTTTGTGAGAGAACTATGGGCTAGAATTGAAGCATGGCTGCAGCGGAATCCTTCTCCAATTCAGAGCTAGGACCAACATGTGCAATGGATGATCAGCAGAGTAAAAGGGAAGAGTGCAGAGGCTCAAGTTTTTAAAATGATATATGCTGAAGTAAGTCATGCCATATGGATCGAAAGGAATCAGAGGGTGTTTGAAAGAGTAGCAAGGGAAATGACCGAGTATTGCAAAGAGTATAGCAATGATTTGCCACACTAGTGCTAAGAACAAGTCAAGTGAAGTGCTGGATAGGCACCAGTTTTAGAGTCTGTAGTTGTGGTTGATTCATATGTGTATTGTTTTAGAGTACAAGTAAGAATCAACAGAGATAGTTATTGTTTGTTGTATTGTAATTCTTCCAATTTTGGTGATTCATAAAAGTTATTATAATTACCAAAAAAAAAAAAATGAACCCATGTGACTGATTCTTGCTTTTTGATTTTTATTTGTCTAACCATCAGATATTCGAAGTCACAAGCCCAGCTAACTAGGATTCACGCCTACTAGACCGTTATGGTGTAATCTTTCTAGCAAAGTCTCTTGTTAAAGGTGAATTCATTTCAACCATCTCACCCCACCTCTCTGAACAAATGATTCTTTCATTTGATCTACTCCAACATCTTTTGTTAATTGTTATTTCACATAATTTGTCAAACAAGCATCGTACTATCACTTGGTTTCTTTAGTATTTATAACTTTTGGTAAGCTGCTGCGATTTTTTCTGAAAGACTGAAATCTTATCAAAATATACTTTGGTTTCTTGGCATGCTATATGAATTCTTGCGTACCTTCTTTTGGTAAAACAACTTTGCCAATTTTGTCCAAACTACGATTATTCATAAAGCGAATGGTCTATCTCTCCAGCTTACTCAAGGTAGGGATAGGTCTCCGTACACCTCACCCTTCACAAACCCCACTGGTGGAATATCACGGGTATGTTGTAAGGATTATCGATAAAACTACTGAACCAGTAGGTAAATTATCAGTAGAAAGATGTATGAAAAATTAAACCAGCAAACCGACACATTTTTTCATGAACCAGCAAACTGATTAGGAGGGCTAGTCACATAATCAATTCGATAGATTATGGTATAAATACACCCTTTCAATTTAAGGTACAAATATTTTCAACCATTTGTCCTTAATTGCTAAAACTAGAATATTTTGTTGTCGATGCAATTGCTGTTACTACCCAGCATGCAGCAGCTCATTAGCTCAGTAACTTCTGAACTCATGTTTTACTTTTTCCCATTACAACAATTGTACAAAACAAAGATTTTACATAAAAAATGGGGACTGACTTGGGAGGCGATCCAACAAGAACAGCTGGATTCATCATCCATGTCTCTTCTTCAACGATAAGCGTAATTGACACTCAGCAGTTGATGTCAACAGACAGTTCGACCATAGCATATTGATGCAATGTAAAGATTTTTGGACCATTTTTCCTGCAAAACAAATGCAAGTAATATATTGAATCTAGGAAAGGAAAATTTCAAAGACTACATGCACATAATATATGTGCAAACAGGAAACATTCTAGATTGAGGAAAAGATTAGTAACCTTTACATGGGTACTTGGGAAGGCAGATGTCCGCAAAGTCTCTTGAGTCTCATCAATCATTTTACGTCTTGGTATGCTCAATATGAAGGCTGCTTGATCAGTAGTGGCAGCCATAGCAGTTATTCTATAACCACTTTCCCATCGTCGATGTATTCCTTCACTTGGGTAAAGGAAGTCAAGCTCAACAACCTACACAGTCATCTGCTTTAAGCAACTAATGTTGAGGAACAAAAAAAATGCAGTGAAATGACAACTGATTAGAAACTACTTCACCTGTTCCGAATATCCAGCATTTCGGGACATCACCACTCCCCAGCGACTGCCAGCAGTGGTCATGGATGTGACATGGAAACCTTCTTTCCACTTTTTGTTTATCCATTTGAAAGGAAAAGATTCGCTCACTTTGTAAGACTGTTGTGTATAAGGAGTTCCTGATCCATCAAGCACCGAGAGAAATTTAATAGATTGTTTATAGAACCACGGCCATAATCATAATCAAATTAATTGCAGCAAGTCCATTCCTGATAAACATAGATATATGAAATACACCTCACCAACAAGATATATGAAAGCCTATGCTATACACAATTAAACATAGATTAGACCATCTTTATATTGCTACTCTAACACCAACTTTCATTACAGGCTTGCATGCATTCATCTCATTCAAGTTATGGAATGCCACCTCACCTATTTGTTGGCTTGGGAATCCCATGAGAGCATTTTTCCATTTTTTTTTAAGGTCAAATTGTGGGGAAAAACTCCCTTAATAAGCCGCATAACAAAAGAAGAAAACCTTCATAATAATATGGTTCTCTTTAAATGTCACCCAAACTTCTATACATACAGGATTTTCATGGGTGCACCAAAACTAAGAACAAGAGGCTACTCCCATGGGCATTTCTTAATAAACAAAGGATTTCTGTAGCAGTGGTTTATCCTTGTACTAGCAGGCTGTCAGAGGAAGCTCTTTTTTTTTCTCAATGGATAATTAATAGCTGCACTTTTTCTTGTGCTGAAATGAAGCCCTTATTTGCATTTTAAACTCCTAATGCATCCAACACTTCAGCTATATACTGTTTTTTTTCGTTTCGAGTGTTGATTAATATTAATTATGGGCCAAAAGTTGAAACATGAATATAAGCAGACAAAGTAAGACCATCAAAATCCAAGAACCAAAAGGAAGGCTGGATAATTCTTTTGTTTCAAAAGAAACAGCAAACTAGGCCAACAACTAAGCATATTATTTTAACACCAAAACAACGAAGAGAAAGAGTGTCAGTGCACTAGGCATGTTGTGAATACAGGTAAAAGATTCAGCTCCTGTTGCCTTGACCAAACCAACAAGTTCTGAGAAAGCCACGACTAAAGTACTTAGCAGGCTATTAGTCCATTAACTTTCTTTCTTTTTTTAGATATAACCGAGAAAATACCATGTGAGTTAGCTGGCCCAACCTCAATAGCGCTCCCAGGTTCAAAGCTCAGGGTGTATGGATCGGCCCCTCTACCCTGCATTCCCACTTAATAACTAGGCTTCATTTCAGTGGCAGTCCTTACCACAGAACCAAAGCCACGGCTAGTCTAGGAACTTAACTTGAGCTATTTTTTTCAGCAGCTAGCTAATGGAGAGTGGTGGTAAATTGCTATGTGGTATTATTCCACCAAGCAGCAACTGTGATTCCAACACACCTCATACAAGGCTGAAATATGAAAGGTTGCGAAAGACGTGAGCTAATCATCAAGCCCCAGGCTACCCTTGTAACTGGAAAAATTCTACATTTGTGAAGAGATCGAGCAAGAGAACAGAACCACATGAACATGACCATGGTTCTTCAGTATGAGAACACGACATCCCACTTCACCACCCGGCCAATCTTATACCAGGCACTTTAACATGCAAAAGCATTCTAGATCAAGTAGAAACTGTACTGCATGGACATCCCACTGTTCATAGGTACCACAAAACCCCCCTCCCCCCACCTTGACCTTTCTGTTTCTCTCATCTCAAGTTGCTTAAAACATCAAGCAGGAATGACTGCACTCTTGAACAAAAAACATCAAACCACACCTTTATTCTAACAGAACTAATTTCTCTTCCATCCATTGCTATTTGACAAAAGAGCAGAGCTGTGAAAGCTTAGAGTGCAACAAAGTGAAGTAACAATTGAAGGGCAGGTATCATAAAACAAGTAACAGACCAACATTTAAGCCGTTAAAATTAATACTTATTGATTACAGAAAATTAAAAGGAGATCTATGCTTTTCTATGCACTTCAAGCTATATCCGAATAGTTGCACAGTATGTAGCATATTCGATCTAATACGATGGTTTTATTAACCAGAGATTCTTTCTTACTAATTAAGAAATTTTCCCACCAAAAATAGAAGATGGAAACCATATCATTGCACAAATAGAAGTAAATCAGTAGACACTTCAGTAAACACCTCAAATTCTCAAAATCGGATCATTGTCCTTTAATATCTAACCTTTGGACATAACGACCAAGGAACTTCCATTAGTGGCACCAGCTATTGAGCTGATGTAGTAGTTCTTTTCCCATTGTTCCATTATCCAATCCTGAGAAGAATCCGCAACAGAGTCACAAGTGTTGAATATATCCCACAAAAAGAGTGACAACGATAATAATAGTTTAATATGGCAGAGTTAGGGGACTGGGATGATAACCTTATGGAGGAAGACAGCTGAAAGCTCGTAAACCTGGGAAGAGAAACCGGTTCCTGCATCCATGATTAAGGCCCACAGATTTGATGCAGAGGCCACGCAGCTGATGTAAAGACCATCTTCATTGCCCTTGTCTACATGTTGCCGGAGCCTAGAGTCGGCAACATTATAGTGGTACCTACAAAATCAAAATTAATACTATTCAATCAGCAACTCACATTACTTATAGAATCTGATCCTGAAAAACTCACATTAATATAGAATCAGATGCATTAAGAAGACAATGAACATGTTATACATGAACTGTAGAACACTCGATTCATGAATATCTCATGCAAGCCAGAAACTGAACTTGATGTTCTCACATAAACCTACCAAGTCAAGAGTTTATAAAAGAAATACGTAACCTGTTTTACCAGATCCTATAATATGACACATTGGAAGAACGAAGGTAGATAAAATGGAGTCTAAGATATTCAGAGGTGCACCAGGAAGGTTGCATGCAAGCGTTTCACACTTTAGATTTCACTCTTTCTAGCCCAGAAGGAAGAATGAGGCCAATGGAGAGGGATTTCTTAAAAGGTGGTTGCCCTCTCTATCGGCCTATGATTCCTCCATCAACCAAACCAACAACCCTCTTCAAAAATTTATAAGAGATCTTCTTCTCTTTCTGTTTGACTCCCCTTAAGGTAGGTGGTAAACATAATCAACGTGAATGTATAACATCCATACAAGTATAAGGTCACAATAACATTTCATCAAAAAAGGAATACGGAACTCGCATATTTCTGATATAGAAAGGATTGCAAGCATTTTACAAAAATGGTGCACCGATTCAGCCCTAATTTCACCAATGACTCATTTGGCAATTAAAAAAGTTCCAACAACTAAAATTCCACCAAGTCCATATAAGTGAAGTCCTTATGAGGGCATTATTTAAAATGACAAGAGTTCAATGGTAAATGTGACTTTTTCCACCAAAAGCCACAATACCACCAATTCCCACATTTCCCACCAACCACAACATATAGCTTGCCAAAACAGCCAAACACGATAATAATAATAATAATAATAATAATAATAATAATAATAATAATAATAATAATAATAATAATAATAATCATCTTGTAGCTGAATGTAGGATATTTGAAGCTGACACGGGAAGAAAGCACTATATTCACTCCGGTCCATTTTAAGTGTCATTTTAGCCTTTTAAAAAATAGTCCACAATAGGTACAAATTTTAAAAATCAAAAAAGCATTATTTCTTCTTTCCCCAATCTATCCTCGCTATGATAAATTGTGTGAGCGGCTTTCTAAAAGGTCTTTCAACTATAAAGGCCAACGTAGTCAAATGATCTCTTTAATTAATGTAATTGACTGAATTTCTTAATGGGTGTGCCACACCCTAGAAAGACACTTAAAATGGACCGGACGGAATATTGGAGAAGCTTTGCTTTGAATAGGAACTTCATGAATTCATATCTGACACATTTCGGCGGATTTATCAAAATCCCGGCCCATCAAATATCTATAATAATCCTAACTACAGCTACGACATTTTAAGATTAAGAGCCATACATCCACGAGAGGTGCAGCTTTGAACAGAAAAATCATAATCTTCAAATTCGAGAAAGATCACGAATAACTTGTTGAGGAAGTAGATTTGTACTTAAGAAGCCTTGCTTCAAATAGAACTTCATAATGACACATTTACTGCTTCCTCAAAAGTCATTCCATTGCATATCTATCATAATTTTACCTTCAATTATGGAAATCCTTATCAAAAAAAAAAAAAAATTAACTTCAATTATGAAAATCATCTTTCCCTAGGAGACATGTATCACATCGAGCCTTAAGAGCCTAGAAACATGTTTTCAACTAATTATCAAAAGAAAATCATAAACATCTTAACTCGTGCATTCTTGTAACTAGTTATCACGAGCTCTGCTTTGATAACTTCATGCAGGAACTAGCTACGAAACATGAAGCATGCATAACTATACTGATATTCAGTAACAAGAAGGGTTTTCCCAAAGAAATTTCCATACGACCATTCATCCACCACCCAACTTATCTTCGAGTTATATTCAACCAAGCATATAAATAGACGAACTATACTGAAATTCACAAGAAGCGAAAAATTCCATATGAGCATTCATCCACCACTCGATTTGTCTTTTGAGTTATATCCAACCAAGCATATAATCACAAAAGGATAATGGAAGTTCTTAAAAGAAAATCAATGTGGCTACTCTGAGAAGAATGTATCAAATATGAACCCACCAACATATGCAAACAGCATAACGTATCCAAACAAAACAGAATGGGCATATATATTAGAGAAAGAATTAGTTGCAGTGTAAAAGAAAATCGAAGTGGCAACTGTGAAAAGAATGCATCAAATCAACCTATGCAAAAAGTATTGACGTATCCAAAAGCAAAATGTATGGACACATATATTAAAGAAAGAATTAGATGCAGTTGCGCAGAAATGATCTTGAAGGTTCTCATAGGTCAGATTTTCCAAAAAGTAAAGTATCCTTTTTTAAATGCTAAATCTTGATATCCTATTTGGCATTCCAACAACTGACAAGGCTCCTCTTCTAAAAGCCAGATTTATGAAAGATACACACACTAAATAGGCAGACCGGAGCTGTTATGTTATGGAAACTAAGATGCATAAATTACTACTTGAAACATTAAGAGACTTTCTTTGGGATGTCTTGAGAGTGATGGATAATTTATGATAAGATCCAAGCCAAAATAAATGTCAAGAACTTGAAGCACCTTTTTAAGAAATTATAATACTGGTCGGAAATATCAAAAATCGTAATCACTTTTATTGATAGCAACTTACCTCTGCTTCATGGGACGTCGTGCATTATAAACAGAAATCCATTGCGTAGCAGGACTACCTAATCGAACTTTTTTCTTTGGTTGCTCATCTTCCTCCAAGTTTATTAATAACCTTCCTCGCTTCTGCCCGACCTGATAAGAAAAGAACCACATCTTAGCAAGGAAGCATTATTGTCAAGCAAACACATACATGCATAAATAAGGATAGGAACCTTAAGAGCTCCATCAATTCTTATTGGCCGTAGTGATGTGCATGGCTCAATAAGACTCTCAAAGAAAGAGATAAGCTTGGCATAATTTGGTTCCTCGTCAAATTTCATATTTGTTACAGCCTCAAGGAACTGCTTGAATGGGGCAGGACAAAAACAACACATCAACTCTGGAGAAGTGGCCATCTTCTTTTTACAGACAAGAAAACTCTTGTTGTCACCCTATCACAAATCAAAACAACAAATACAAGAGAATGATCAACCTTCATCAGTCAAAATTACAACTTACAGAAGCACACAGCAACCAACCTGATAGCCTTGCCATGGTAACCTTCCCTTTATCAGAAATATCAATGTGTATGCTAGTGACTCAAGGTCATCCCGTCTACTTCCAGTCCGACCCAAATGTGCATGCACACTTGCATATCTTATGGTACCCCTGTGAAAGGAAACACATGAATCCACATTCAATAGGATTGCTCGATCATATGCTCAAGAGTGATTAAGTTGCATGCCAAACAAACAAACCTGAATATATCTGGCCTCTGGTCATATTCAACATGCAAACCAGATGCTGAATCTTTCCATCTAGAGGCTGCATCAACATTCAATGATGCATCATGAACAGTACACTAAGGATTAACATTGACTTAAAAGAAATGATATATTTCAAGTGTAGTAAACCCACAAGCAGAATTGATCTGACCGATATATTTCTTAAAATCATAACATTTTGACAGAATTCAACATTACTTACATAAATGTACTATAAAGGAGATGTAATCGACACTCCCAAAAAAAAAAAGGAAAGAGGTAAAACGGAAAAGAAAATCAAATACTGCATCTTACCCAGACCAAGATCAATAAGATACAACTTCTTCTCATCAACACTTCCTGGCAAACCAAGTAAGAAATTTTCTGGCTTCACATCTCCATGCACGAACCTTAATTGAGAAAAAAGGATTAGATGTTAAAAGAAGTTGTTCATAACAAGTTTAGATTGCTGAAAGTGAAAAGAAAGCGAACAAACAAGCATACTGAATCCAGAGGAAACTAAAGATAGCCCATAAAGAAATTACTACAGACATATCTATAGCTGGAAAAGACAACAGTTACCCCTTAAGGTGCAGCTTTTCAAGAATTGATATTGCCTCAACCGCAATACAGGCTACCATATTCGGTGACATCCTGTTGCAAGGTTAATAATCATCAAACAGAAAGACATACAGCATAAGAACACCCAGGAAAAGTTATATGTATTACATTATTTTGTTTTGCATTGATATGTATGTGCAGGAAAATCAATGAGAATAGAAAAAGTTGGCAACTTACGACTGGCCTAAAGAATTCCAGACATCCCACAGGCTGGGCCCAAGCATGTCCATAACCTGAAAATAATTCCATGAAAAATAAGTAAATAGAAAAACTTGTAGAAGTTAGAACAGCAAATTCTGATAGAAGATGACGAAAACAAAAAAGATACCAAGATGTAAAAGTCTCCCTGACGACCCTTGTAGTGAACCCATGGGATTCCATAACATCCATTTAGAGTGCTGTCCAAAAAAGAAAAGGAGAAAAGGTTCACAATTGGATAATGAGACATGTGGAGATTGAAAATATAAAAAACCAGAAATTCTGAACTAAGGATTCATGCTTACTTGTACACCTGCCACTCATAAGGAGGGCCATAGTTGCAACCCTTACTATTTCGGTGCTCAAACTTTAATGCAACCTAGTGAGAATCATTATCACTATATTATAATCCAAATAATATCTCAAAGGCTCATCAAAGATCCACTATGTCATAGGTTGTACCTCAACCGCATCTGGTCCGGTTCTCTCAGTTCCCCCACTTGTTCTTCGACCAACGTACACTTGCCCAAATCCACCTTTACCTAATTTCCTTTCTGTTTTATACACAGGAGAATTACCCACTTGCACCTGCATCCAGATACATAAAAATTTCTTCTAAGAAATCTATTTACAATAAGGGTGATATACAATGATTTAGAAGTTTAGCCTACAGATTATCATTAATGAAGTCAAGGTATTTCCTAGGCAGCCAGAGGAATGTACAAGGCCGGAGTTAACTTTAAGCTAGTTTATTAATTCATGTCATCCATGACTTCATTAAGACGGTCAAGGGCATAAACGGACAGAGACTTGGGAGCAAACAGGAAGATACCCTCTCAGGTACAGGAGCTGTGCCTGCTTCTTCTTCAACTCCCATTATTTTGTCTGCACTCCCACCACCATCCATTGCAATATTTTTATCTGCAGCACCCTCAACTCTATTAAAAGCTGGCTCGGCAACCCCAACAGGAGCAGCTTGAGGAAGAACCTCACACGGCGGCTCTGGGTCCAAATCTATCAACCTAATCCCCCTGCCCCTACCAGCACCACTTGGCCTTCCACGTGTCGTCCCTGAAGGCCCTTTTCCTACAGCTGTTGCATTACCCCTTCCTCTTCCACCACCACCTCTTCTTCTGGTTCTGTTCTGAGTAGGCAAGACCAAGTTCTCCTCTTGGCCAACAGGTTGAGGGGCAGGCTGGAGATCACCAAGCCGTTTTGATCTCCTTGCTCCACTACGCAAGTCTGGCATCGTCACCCATGCAAATCACACTCAACTCGATTCACCCGCCTTGCCTGGAAAATCTGGTGGTAAACACAAAAGAAGAGCCAAAGACAGGGTTAAAAAAAAACTGTAACTATGAATGCAATAATCATGCATCAACAGCCATGTGGACTACAAATAGAAACCAATAAACAAAAAGACCAGGCGCTGAGTCAGGTAAATGAAAGTTGAAACAGCACAGAAAAATCATAAATTTCCATACGAATTCCTAAAAATTCTGAAGTAAAGTTCAGAACTTTATACCCATAAAAGCCTAGGCTAAATATCATAAGGAGGTTCATATCTCGTACATTCTAAATAAGGACCAGATATGCAGATAAGGATATCTTTACAATCAAAAAAATTCTGAAACACGCTCACACAAGTGTGACATCTCACTCTTTATTACAAACTCTTCAAGCACATTCCTTTATTTCCAAACAAGAAGTGACACTGGATGTATATACATCAAAAATTAGACAACTTTCAGACTTCAAGAGGAAAATTAACATCGCCTTTTTTTATAATAGAGAAATCCCCGACAGCCAGTAACGCACAGTTCCAAACTCGGCAGATAATGGTCTTACCCCTCTACCCTTCTCCACTTAAATACCGGGCTTTTGTCTACGACAGTGTTCTAACCACTGATTTACGCCTAACCCACACAAATTAATATCCCTTATTCATAACTGAGAAATTTCCTAGGACTAGAGTGCACAGTTCGAAACTCGATGGATAATGGTCTCACCCCTCTACCCTTCTCCACTTAATAACATGTCTTTTGTCTGCTGCAGGGTTCTAACCAGTGACGTGCGCCTAACCCACATAAATTAACATCCATAAGGGCTCAATTCCAACAAAAGCTCTGAACTTTATAATCAACAATAACCCACATAGCAAAACAACATAAATGGAATAAAATTTAAACAAATAAAACCAATCAAATAAAAAATTCAAACTAAAATGATAATAAAAATTTAATCTTGCACAAACCAAGTTGGATCATCACATATATAATTCAACCGATCATCAAACATTCAACAAAAACTAATCATTTTTAGCACATTTTACATAAAAAAATCATATAAAAATAGGGAAAAAAGTATAAAAAATCAAATCTTTACCTCAAAAACAGCAAAACCCAATAAGGATCGGTAAGAAAAAGAAGAAGAATCAATAAAATTGGCTGATTAATTTTAGATCTTTATTGAAAAATTAATATGGGGTTAGTTCAAATAATAAGGAGAAAAAAAGGACTATTTATGTAAAAAAAAGGGAAAGTTGGTTTTGGTGTTACACTCGGTGGTGAAATGATCCTTTTTTATTTTGGGAAAATTGTATTGAATGAAATACTAATAGTAAGAGGAGTGTGTGTGTATGTGTGTATTTTGTAGGATGTGTGCTGTATGTAGCCTTGTATTTTACTACTACTTTGGTACTTGTGCTGGATTTTGTAATCTGATCATGTGTTACTACAATCTAATGCAATTATACCTTCTTCTTCTTCTTTTTTGTTTCTTTTTTTTTCCGACTTAATGTCTTGTACTTATTTGAACAACAACAACATACTTAGTATAATCTCATAAGTAAAATTTAGGAAGGATGAGGTGTTCGCAGACCTTACCTATACTACGAATGAGAAGAGATGTTGTTTCCGGCTCTCGGCTAGAGAAAAATTATTTTGAAAATGGGCTTGGAAAAGAAAAATGAACAAAATCGTGTTAGGAAAGCAAAACAATAAGGTAAAAAGTAGAAAAGTAGTAATAATATAGCTAAGGTTACTTAAAACCTCACATTAGAACCATGTTCCTCACGGATCTGGTACTTGTTTTAAGTTACTAATTTAAGTTGTCTTTGTGTGATCTATAGGTCAAGGGTTTAAGTCGTGTAAATAGCCATTGATGCTTGCATTATGTTAGGCTGCGTACATTACATTCATTGGGGTGCGGCCTTTTCTCGAAACCGTGATCGTCGAATGCTTTGTGCGCCAGGCTACCTTTTGCCCTTTACTAATTTAAATTCGTGCTAAAAAATTTATGTTAGAGAGTAAAATCTTCTTATCAAATGTGATTACGAGCCCGTTTGGGTGAGCTTATTTTAAGCAGCTTATACATTTTGAGAAGTTAGACTCACTTTTGGCTTTTTTAAAAGTACATAAGAACTTATAAGCCCATTAATTTTTGAGTTACCAAACATTTACTAATTAACTTATAAGCTTATAAGCCATTTTTAAGCTCACCCAAACAGACTCTACATTCTCATGCTTGAGCTCATTACCTTTTGTTAAGGCAGAGAGTTGCTTATCATTTCACCATGATATTTGGTGAAATATACATTATCTTTTTTGTCTTTATATTTTTTTTTTTTAAGATGGTGTTGTCCGAGTCAATTTACGCACACCTCAACTAATAATACGTGTTCATGTCATATCCGTAAAACTTAATCATAATACTTTGTGTTTACGCCAACTCATATCAAATTTATAATAGTTAAATGATTAATAAGGTGAAAATATAATTAACTAAATTATGTGAGAGAAGCATTTATTTACATATAAAAGATATGGATGAGTTTTAATGGTATTTTAAGTGTACAACTATACATATAGACAATTAAACATTTGCAAGCATTATTATTGTAAAGGGAGTTGTAGGTGTAACGGTAATTAGCACTTATTGACTCCTTTGCATATGCAAATAACATGTGTACATAAACACGCAATTATATGTTATGTTGTATTTTGGTCATGTAAATTTGTTCTTGCATGGTTTTGTCCCTTTATCTAAAGCAATAAAACAAAAGATTAGTGGTTTATGACATGAGGGAGCCAGAGGGATTATCCGGTAACCGTAGGAATCATTAAAAAGTAAATGATTTTGAAAATGTTTTAGTTAAATTCTACTATGTTATACTATTATAGTACGACAATCTTTGGTATAAACGTTAGATATTTATATCAATCAATAGACATACATTTTTCTAATTTAGCCATGATTGATTAATATATATTCTTAACTTATTAAATTAGTTAACACCGATAAGTTGGTATGATTATGGTGTAAAACATCAAGTACAACAATTCTATTAAAAAAAAGACTATATAAGCTGGAAATTAATTGAGCACAATTACAGGAGACAAATTTAATTTAGGGAATGAATGACGAGAAAACAAAAGGAAGACATTAACTTATAAAGTGTTTTGTAGGTTCGGCTTTAAACCAAAACAGGATCAATGGTTGGTCCCCCAAAGCAAAGTTTGTTGTGCCATTAAACTATGGGATTTTTACACATATATACAAAAATACATCCCTAATTACACAAAAATAGCAATATTTTTAAAATTACCAAACATAACAATACTTTTTTATCACATTTCTTCAATAATCATCACATTTCATTTTTTATAACTACATTTACACCCTACTCTCCAAAAAAACCCTAAAACACTTTCTCCCACTTCCTCCCCAAATAAACAGCCGCCACCCCCACCCCCCTACCACCTCCAACGCCATCATCCCCGATCCTCCATTCAACCATTTCTCCCTCTCTTACAACAAACAAAATATCCGTCTTCTTCAATCCTCTTAACTCATCTCCGTTCAGTTCGCCGGAAAATCTAACCAAGGACACGCTCCGTCGGATCTTCTCTTCGTACAGACGCTGGTATGGGCCTTCCCCGTCGGATCTTAGCGAATAGGCATAGATCTGGTTTTTCCCCTTCTTTTCTCCTTATTTTCTGTTTCTTTCTCGTCGTGTGAGCATGGAGTCACCGGCGTTTCCGTTACTTCCGGTGGCTATGGTTATTCCCGATCTGTGATGGAATGAAGGAATGAGATGGGTAACGATAGAACCTCCGGCTAAACAGCGGTGTAGCTTCAATAGTGACAGTGATGCTTCAAGGATTCTTATTTTTGGAATGGATTGGGATGAATGCAATGGTGATATTTGTATTGGGAGTACAAGGCATCTTTGCTGGTTTCATTTGTATAGTGACAACATGATACAGTCTGAAACCGTTTCTGTTTCTTTAGATTTGTTTCATTTTTGTTCCGTTTCTGTTTCTTCAGAATTTTTCATATTTCGTTTCTGTTTCTGTTTCTGTATGTACAGATTTGTCTGAATAATAAATTTGAACTCTTATTTTCTATTGCTTACGACTGATGGCGTTGAAACAAAATGATACAGTTTGAAACATCATTGAAACAATTGTTGCAACAGTTTGATACATCTGAAACGATGGTGAAACAGTATGATACATCTGAAACGACATTGAAACAATATGAAATAACTGTTGAAACAGTCTGATACGGTCTAAAACGGGAGTTGATACAGTGTAAAACAGTATGATACAGTCTGAAACGGGACTTGATACAGTTTAAAACAGTCTAAAACGAAGTTGATACAGTCTGAAACGAGACTTGATACAGTTTAAAACAGTCTGATACAGTATGAAACAACATTGAAACACTATGATACGGTCTGAAACAGCCTGATACGGTCTGAAACGGGAGTTGATACGGTTTAAAATAGGCTGATACAATCTGAAATGGGGGTTGATACAGTTTAAAATAGTTAGATACAATGCTGAAATGAACCGAAACGGTACAGAAACAGTTTGATACGGTGCAGAAACAGTTTGATACGGTGCAGAAATAGTTAGATACAGTGCTGAAATAGTTGATACGGTGCAGAAATAGTGAGATTCAACGAGATACATTGAGGATGGATGAGAAAAAGTGAAATTGGAGAAAATAAGAGGAGTAAAAGTGAAATTGGGAGAAATGGTGGAAGGAAAAGTGAAATAGGGGAAATGGGAGGAGCAAAAGTGATAGTGGGGGAAATAGAAGGAAAAATGTAAGGGTTTGATATGTTATGGGAAAATATTGCTATGTTTTTGCTATGTTTGTAATTATCTTGTGTTTTCCTCTATATAGGGTAATTTTACTAAAATGTTGCTATGTTTGGTAATTAAGCTCTAAAACTTGTACTTTTATGTAAAAAATCCTTAAACTATTGGGATTTTTACATGGGCTGCCCATAAATATAAAAAAATTACGTTTTTATGCCCACTAAAAGTTTGTTTACACTCAATACCCATTTGGCCCATTTTATTTACATTGCATACCCAGTCGGCCCACTTATTTACATTGCATACCCACTAAGCCCATTTTATTTAAGGGAAAATTTCATAAATAGCCTAGTATACATCATAGACTTACAACTTAATAGATATATTTAGTATAAAAAAAATGGCTAGCCAAAATAAACCAAATTAATAGATTCAACTGATCCTAAAAAGATGCGTGTAAAAAAGAAAGAGAAATCTTAAAGTCCTACAATTAAGGAAGAGAAACTATATTTTGGGAAATCTAGAAGACACGTTCCCATGATTGAGAATATTTCTAACCTGTATAAAAATCGTTTTAATACAAAAAAACTGCCATACACAAAGCATATCTGTTTTATATAAACAACGACAGAGATCAGATTCTTCATTTACTGAAATTTTTTTCATAGTTTTCTTGATATTTACTGAATATGGCACCAATTAAAGTTTTACTTCAATATGGGGGAGAATGGATTGAAGGATACAAATTTGTAAACTTCAAGGCTGATGGAATTCTGCTCCAACAACACAGCACCTACACAATGTTCATGAGCGCACTTGTTTCGCAACTGTCTGTTGATACAACTAAACACACACTGGATGTGCAGTATCAAATCGAAGAGAATTTCCAACCCATTTCGATTAAAAACGATATGAGTGTTCAGCTGTATATTGAGCAGAAAAAAGATACAAAGATGAGTGAATATCCAATATGCATCAGCTTTAAGGAGAAAAATCAGCAATGTGGTTCAGGCACAACTGAATATTTTGCAAATATGAATATGCTGCAAATATCGAATACAACCCACGATATAAACATCCCTGAAGTTCTGGACAATATATTTGCAAGTAGAACAGACGAAATTGATGGTGAGCATATTGAAAACATTAGAATAATTGATAATCCGGAACATGACTTCATTGAAGAATATCAAGTATATAAAGACAAAGCGACGTTACAAAGTGTTGTTAATAACTACATTCTGAAGGACAAATGTGAAACAAAAGTGGATAGATCGTCGACTAAAAGGTACAAAATATGTACATTTGTGTTAATATCTTCATTGCACATTTAGTGAATATTGTTTGTGTATTTAATGCATATCAAATCATAAAACTTTACAGGTTCTCAGTTATATGTGCTAGCAGTCAATGTTCCTGGATGATACGATCCTCAAGCTTAAATGGAACTGGGCTATTTATGATAAGAAAGTTCAATAGTCTTCACACATGTCCATTAGAACAAAGGATGAATTCTCATCGACGTGTGAGGACTGATGTTATTGGAAACATACTAAAGGACAGGTTATCTGATCCTAAAACAGTTTACACTCCAAAGGACATCATCAAGGAATTGAAGAAAACATACGGCTTAACACTAAACTACATGAGAGCTTGGCGATGTAAAGAAAAAGCTATAGAGTTACTTAGAGGAGACCCAAAACAGGCCTATGGTAAAATTCCAAGTTATCTATATGTGTTGAATAAGGCCAACCCAGGATCAGTTACTAAATTGAAGAAAGCAGAAGATGATTCTTTTCTGTATGTTTTCATTGCCCTTAAAAGCTTTATACATGATTGGAATCACTATAGGCCTGTTATGGTTGTGGATGGAAGCTTTCTAAGTGGTGTGTATGGAGGTACCATGCTGATTGCTTGCACATTGGATGGATCAGGTAAATATGGTTACATTTTATACTGTAAATATTTCATGCATATGTCATGTATATAAGGTTTTTTAAATATAAGTAAATATATTCGAAAGGTTCCTGTGTTTTAGTTTACCTATATCAGTCGCATATTTCTAAATTATTTCAAAACTTCAAAGTGTTACAAATTTACAATAATTATATAACTGAATAATTTGACAAAGGATAACATTATTTAACATGCAGGTCACATACTGCCTTTAGCATACGCTGTTGTTGACTCAGAAAACGATGCTTCTTGGGAATGGTTTTTTAAGTGTATCCGTGAAGCATATGGCGTTAACGATGGCATGTGCATAGTCTCAGACCGACATGAAAGTATTGCCAAGGCTGTCAGATATGTATACACAGATATACCACACTGTGTCTGCGTGTTCCACTTATGGAATAATATTAAAGTAAAGTTCAAGAAGAGTCAAAAGAAACTGAAAAGTGCATATTTTAGCGTTGTTATGGCATATACAGAAGAGGAATTTGAAGAGGCAATGACAAATCTTGAGGCAATCGACAGTAGAGTTAAAGACTATCTATACAACATTGGTTATCAAAGATGGTCAATTGCACATGCACCATGCAAGCGAACATTTTTTTTGACGTCAAATGTTGCAGAATCAGTTAACGCAGCAAATATGCAGGCACGGAAACTACCAATTCTCGCATTGCTGGAATATATGACAGATATGTTCCAAATGTGGACAGCCAAGAATAGGCAGTTTGCAATGGACACATTCACACCCCTGGGAGAAAAATTTCAAGAAATCCTCAATGAAAACATAATTGCTTCCAAAAAATGGAGTGTAAGTGTTTAAATTTTTCTGTGCTGTTTGCGAATATTTTCTGCATATCATCATACTAATATAAAAGAGCCAAACCCAAAAGCAAAATGTAAAAGACCATTTTACCCCTGCAGCAATAAAAGTAAAAATAGTAAATAGAAGTTAATAAAAGATTATATTACATTACACATTACACAAAAAATTATTACCCATTACACAAAATGCACTTCATCACCAATAAATATAGTCAATAGAAGTATCATATCATCATATATATATATATATATATATATATATATATATATATATATATATATATATATATATATATATAATTATAAAGTGGGAATTCCTCATGTAAAAAGTGAACGACGATTTTACCCCCGAGCAAACATTATCTTAAATATCTTTGTGTACAAAAAGTAAATACATAATTAAATAAATAAATTAAAGATTAAAATTCCAAACACCCATGTCCATACATTCATACATTCTTCTACTATACAGATTCACGTCATGTTTCTTAAATGTGAAGACATTTATAATTCATAATTATGAAAAGGCTGTTGAGCTACTTTCGTTAATGTCTGAGTTACTACTTTTATACTTTTGTGTGGCCTGATTGAAAGCACACGATATGCGGAGTATTTATTTAGACCGTCAACATTCCTCATGGAAATCCCAAACAAATAATAAAGATGGTTGAATCTCTCAAATAAAGTGTTTCTGTTGTTTCTTATATAACCCACTTAGTGGTTATTTTATCGCAAGTTTTCTGTAATATATGCAGTTGCTAACATCCTTCAAGTGTGTCTCTGACTTCCACCAAGTTTAAACTTTCCATACAGTACAAAAAGTTATTATAGAACTAAAAGAGAAGACAAAGATTTGTCAGGATTAAGAGTCACGTACTTGATAACGAAACGGAATTCAAGTCTCATATAATAGTCCATCTCAAAGAGCTTTTAGGAGATCTTCATCAGCCTCACAAAGTGACAGTTATCAAGATTTAGATGTATTGGCACATACGATCTATATGCATTTTATGTAAGGTGATTGTTTTATATGTTTAAGACAATGTATTTTTAGAATGTGTTCATATGATATAGTTTTAGGGTATAATTCCAGTTTAGAACTTCTATCTGTAGGCGATATGTACATATTCGAGCAATTTTGTTTATCCATCTATAACTTGGATGTCTCCAGGTGTCGAGTTGCCAACTTTCCTGTGGAAGTAATTAGGGAATTTACAGAGTACGTTTCATCGTGCACACATATGAAATCTTCACAGTTGTCACATTAACCTCCTGATATCGTTCAAACATTTCAAAACTTTTACAAAATTTTGCGCATAAAAATATAATTGTTTCAAATCATTTTGATAGAAATATGCAAATGGAACCTACCTGGATATAGGTACTCCATACGTAGTGTTTTTTTTTCTATCTTGATTTAAGTATTTATATTGTTTTCTACTCATTGATATGGGTTCACGCGCAAAGCGCGTGTGCAGAACTAGTTGAATAATATAGATAGATACAGCTTCCAAAGAGAGATCATGGCACATAAACTTCAAATTAATAAATGAATAATATACCATTTGGCAGGTCAATTTTTAACTTTTAAATATATTGTTGCAGATTATACCTTCAACAGATCTGCTATACAAAGTTGTTGAGGGGGATCAAAAGCATATTGTTGATCTGCAAGCAAACACATGCACATGCAGGAAATATCAGTTAGATGAAATAGCATGTGAACATGCAATTGCTGTCCTGGATCAAATGCACATAAAACCAGATGAATATTGTGCTAGCTACTACAAAAAGGCATCTGTTTTGCAAACATATGAAATTCCAGTTTATCCCATTCAAGGAGACTGTGTCTGGAATGTTCCTGCTGAAGTTGCAAATGAAACTGTGTTCCCACCTCACACAAGAAAGCCACCTGGGAGACCAAAGACATGTAGAATCAAATCAGCATGGGAGAGGCCATTCAAAAGAGCTCGAATAGCATGCGGACGTTGCGGACAAGAAGGACACAACCGCAAAACCTGCAAGAATGCTCCAATTCGAATTTAGTGTAGTATTTAGTAGGGTATGAGTAAAGAGACTTTATCTTGTTTATGTTAAATGTAATTGGTAATGTCTGTAATGGTTAATACTACCAAAAACAGCTATGTAATGTAATGTAATGTAGCTAGTTCTATTTATGTTTAAAAACGATAAAGTAATCAAAGTATGAAATTAGCATCAACCAGAACATCCACTAACAAACCTGCAACATTAAAATTTGGGTATACTTCTTACATATATGCAAATAATGTGTTTGTTTTAACGCAATATAATATTGATTATTTATGAACGAAATATCCAACGTAAACAAATGAACATGTCAATTAGGAGGAATAATACATATTTCAAAAAGCAGAATTACTTGGTAATGTCAACTTCAAGAAAACAAATAATTTAAGATGGGGCAAATCAGAATAATTAATTTGGTTATAGAACAACAATATAAAGGAAATTAACCACTAATAAGTTATTAATATGCTAGAAATATATGTTATCATTTATTTGAACTAAAACATCCAGCATAGAAAAATTCCGAACTATGACTGTCATATTAAATAAACGAAAAGTGATACATACTAAGTTCTCAAAAATTTTACAAGTACATGGGTGATGGTATTATTATACAAGATAGTTACATCACAACACTTGCCTATTTATCGCTAAGCAAGTTAAATGTTTTTACAGAAAGTAAGATTACAAGGACATTGCTGCATTAACAAATAATGTTTCATACAATGGTGATATATGGTAAATATTATACAGTAATTCAGAACAAATACAGACATTACCAAAGAAGTACAGTGACATGTTAAAAGAACCAACTACAGACCAGGATATAAAAAGATTCACAAGACTCTAAATTTAGAAAACATTTTAAAAAAATTGAATGAATCAAACATGAATGTGTGTGTGATAAAAAACTGATATATGTTAAAATTAAACAAAAGGATAAGTGCCTTATTCCCTGAAGAGTAAGCACAGGTTTCTGTCAATGTAATCCATAGAGAATGCAGTTATCAACAAATAAATACTAGTTCAAAAAAGTGCAAATGCACTAAGTTACAATCACTGCAAAATATTGACACCCTTCATAATATACTTGAAATCAACAGTAATTTGATTGCGCAAAAACACAAAACTATATAATTGATAAGTATATCAGCAACATGTTTAACAAAAACAAGTTAAGAACAACACTGTATCAACATCTAAAACCAGACAAAGTTAACCAATCCACCTATTTACAAATCTAGCACAGCATATCAAATTTCTTCATCACTAACTGCACACTCCATCTGCTTGTTCATCCCATACTGCCACAGATACATAGCATACCGACTGCGAACTAAAGAGAGATCATCTTTCTCTGTAGGCATACACTGATACTGAATATAGTACTCCGCAAAGGCCGCTGCAAATACGCCATAATCGCTGAAACCAAAACAAGGCAACAATTTTAATTATAATTACTCAAATAACTTAAAGGAAATTATATTTTAATGTAACTTACCGTTGCATCAAAGAAAGGGCCCTTGGATTAAAACGCAATATGAAAGGATCACCCATTGAAATGCCCTCATAAGGAGAACCCTTGAAAAACAAATCTTGTCTGTTTTGGATAACTTTGGCAGCATATAAAAACAGTGGTAACATAGTTGCATATGGCTCAAGCGCGCCAATAAGTTCTTCATTGTATTCAGGTAAACTAGGATCCGAGTCGTAGACATAAATAGCCCGATCCTTCAAAGACAACCTTGCTAGAATCCAATGCCAGTCATGAACGACCTTGACTGGTAAAAGAACATCATCAACCAAAGCCCAAGGAGTATTGCACCGCAATCCCACACCATTTATATATTGGAAAATCTGTGTACTAGAATCTACCACCCTCATGTCTCTGCCTGCCCTATTGAACTCAGTATGCACTGCTCTAATCAACACATCAAACAGGCAATCGGTGCTTGTAACTTTGACAGTTATATCAGGGTCAAACTTTGCCTTCTTACGCAAATAATAAAACAATACATCCAAGTGCTGGAAACAATATAAAATAATTTTAGAACAACTGATATATTTAGTAAATATTTTCTGCATATCAGACAAACAGTTGAATACAGGCATATTATAGAATAAATATAACATGCATATCAAATCCTCAACAGTTGAATATTTCAGATTATTCATTATTTATAACATAAGATGTAATTGAATTACCGTTGTGCTGAGTTCTTTAGATCCATAATTTAAAACATGAAACCACTCCTTCTTGTCGATAACATGAACCCCAAAATTAAACTGTGGATGTAAATTGTTCTCCCTCGCAGGATAAAGATTACCCACCCTGCAGGAACAAGAAACAAAATTAATAAAATTTTAATAACAACACATAAAAACCTTATTAAAGGTCCAATACCTAGATTTTGTAATAACTTTGCGATCAATCCAGGAACACCACTGAGTAATAAGCTTGTAATCTGGCTCAGAGCGAATGTTTTTCACCAGGGGATGGATCAAACTGAAAATGCGCCTCTTTGTCAGTTCAGCGGCAGGTCCAGAAGAACCAAATTCAGTAGTAAAAGGTGACTTCTTGAATTTAGAGCTTTTTTTCTCTCGAACTGAAATATGAGGAGTCACTGCAGCAACAACTACTGAAGGATTTTCAGTATCGACATCCATTTCATACTGATTCAAATTGCCATCTTGACAATGATCAACAACAGGAGGCACATCAGAAATGCACTTTGTCTCTTTTTCCCTCAAGAGAATCCTCTCTTTAACAACATCTGCAGCCCTTGCTGTAAGCTCATGCCACTCAGGCTCAGACAGTTGTGATAAGGGATCAACACTTCCCTGGTCATTGACCACATCATCACCAGCTACAAAATGAATATTGGAATCCACATCAATATTCACATTTTGTTTGCGTACACTTCCTGCTTTATAACAAGTGAATATCATAAGAAAGCGAAATATAATACAAAACAGTATTTGTCAATGAATTTACCTTGCCCAACAGACGCATCCAGTACAGTAGTAGTACTTGAATGAAGTATTTCTACATTCCCAATCTCCTTATCAGCATCAGTACTTGGAGCAACATGCATATTGTGCAACTTATCTACATTGAAATTTTTTTACCATGACAATAATTGATGTTTGTGTAATAAATATTTCAAACAAAAAAATCAGTACATCACTAAAATTGCAAGTTAATACATAATCATTATATACATGTTATCTACAAGATAAAGTAATACAAATTTAATTATATTAGATACATATCCATAAATAGATGTTGAATACAAATCACAAAAAAACTAGGACAAGTATGTTACATAGATAAATGATTACCTTCAAGTTCCACGACCGCAACCCTATCAACTTCAACTCCATCAGCTTGAGCAACATTATGAGGCTCTTCCGGAGCTTCTAACCAGGAAAAAATATAACTTACAACATAAACATAAGAAAAAACCAAAAAAAAAAACTATAATAATACAAATATAATTTAATAATAATGTAGTAATATTAGTAGAATATCGCTTGCATCAACTAATCCTGAACCCTCAACATTTGATATAAAAACAAGATCCATTGCATGTGGAACTTCACAAACATATAATCACATTTAAAAAACATAATAAACAAACAGAAGAGCTAAAACCTAATTCTGTAGATAATTATTACATTGCTCTATAACAATAATTATACCTTCCACTTTATCAAAAACATGTACACCATGACTCGCAGATTGTTGATGAGAAACACACGGTAGCTTTTCAGCAGGTCCTACATATAAAACATTAAATCAATAACCAAAAAGATATATCAATTGTCATTAACAACATAAAGTGAGTACACTAATACATAAAATATGAATATTATATACATATACAGTTAAACATATAAAATACAAAGTTAACAAGCAACTGCACTGGCCCTAAAACTTATATCTGATTCATATCAGATTGAAATACATTAATAATCAACAACACATACAAACATGTTTAATATAGGAATTTAAAACATGTCACCAATTTATAAAATAAAGGCATAAACAAAACCAACTATGTAACAAATACAAAATGTAAGACAAACTATGTCCCATAATTAAATGGATACCTTTAAGTTGCACAACAACACCATCAACTTCACATCCATCAACTTGATCAGCCAAATGGGGCTCTCCAGTAGCATCTAAGACAAAAAAAAAAAAAAAGGCGTTAACAACATATAGAAATGAAAAAACAAAAAGAATAATTACACAATGTGTAAATTTATATAAAAATATTAACTACCTTTAGATTTAAACTGCTCTGAGCTATTATCACAGCCGCGAAACAAATGCTCAACATCTAGAGATTAAAAATTCATACAGTTTCAACAAACAAAGTATACTGCATATAATTGGAATAATGTAATAACTCAGTCATATTATTTAAATACCTATTGCATTTTCAGCTCGATCTCCATCAAAATCCGATTGAAAAACATGAGGCATACCATGCGGCGAATCACTGACATCTAGTAAAAACAAACACAAAAAAAAAAATTTAATAACACAAAGAAACTAAAACCTACTTCTGTACAAAATATTTATATCACTCAAAAACTAAAATGTCTACCTTCCATATTCTCCATGGCATGTCCATCCGGAATATCTGATTGACCAGGAGAAACACAAGGTCGCTTTTCAGCAGGTCCTACATATAATAATATATATCAATAATCAAGAATGTATTTCAGTTGAGATATAAAGTAAAAAAGGTGATCAAACAAATACCATAAAATTGATAAGCAAACTGTTTATCTTGATGACCTTCCCTAACATCCATTGGCTCAGTAGTTTGCTTATTGCTTTCCTCATTACGAACATGATCAGATTGAAATACCTTACATTTGTAAAAGGACAAACAAAAAAAATTAAGTCAAACAACACATAAATAACAATGCAGAATGCATACAACAAAAGTCAGACATGCTAAATTAAAAAAGATGCTCTCTACATTTTCAGCAGGATCAATGTGAAGCTTCTTGAAAATTTTATCAAAGCAATCAGCCAAATAAAGCTTTAATTGTGCCATATCAGATTGCAACATCTTCTGCTGCCCATACAACAACTGCAACTCGGGAGAAAGCGAATAGTTATCACAATTAGAAGAAGAGCGCTGGAAAGTATCTGGCCTAGGTGGATTCAGACCCCCTTCATTTACATCATCAGTAATATGATCAATCACAATCTTTGGATCAAAGTTGTATTGCTTAAACTCTGGAAGTTTAAAACAAGCCAATTCTGCGTCGGAAGGTTCAATCTTTGTGAATTGTACCTTGGTATAAAAGAAATCAAAACAAATTAATACAATGTATATCTATTGAATACTGCCAAAATAAAATAAAAATAAATAAATATAAATAACTTACTAATGAAAAATTATATTACCTGACTTTTCTTCAAACTAAAAAACCCTTTCTGCAACTCCTCAAAATCATGAGTTCTCTTAACATGCCAATTAAGTATGCGAGGAGATTTATTTGCAACCCTAAACACAATCTTCTCATGCACTGTAGCGCAACTTTTATAAAACCAAACTTGCAAGGCATAGGGCAAACCAGCAAATCTGTAACACTTTAGAAAAGGACGCAACTTGTCATGCATAGACATAATAGTTGCCAGAAATACCTTTGTCCCCCATGGAAAAGTCTGCCAAGCATCACACTCAACAATATTAAATTCAGTAGCCCCAATGGTGGTGTCGTTAGTGGCAGAATTCTTCGTCGAAAACAAAAAAGTGTGAATAAAATATAAAGCGGCAAGCTTTATAGCATCTTCATCCGATAACCACTTTTTCCCCACAAAACATTCAACTAAATCCTTCTTTGATACTTTGGAGGCACCACCAAAATACAACTGTAGCAATCGATTGGGATCATCAGAATGGTATTCCTTTAAGTGATCACCAACACAAGTCAGCCCCGTTATCAACCCAAACTCCACAAGTCCAAACCTCAATTTATAACCATAGAAATCAAACCACAACGCCTCAGAGTCATCACTAGGCGGGCATACTCCTCGCAACAACAAATAATTCAATAATTTGTTGCAAGTTACAAAACTCGGCATATCAAGGAAATGCCCAAAACAAGACTGCCTAAACATACCCAACAATCTGTCATCCAAAACCTTCTTAATAGTGCATATAGCATCTACATTAGTGTGGGTACAAATCCTGCGGCTTCTATATTGGACAGGACTAAAATACAAATTCAAAGGCTGCAAATAAATAGATAGAAACACTGTAATAAAACCTGCATATAACAAACACAACTAACAAACTAACAACTAAAATTGTACAGTTAAAACAGATATGACAATATATTTAATACAATAAAACTACTAAGACAATCTAAAACTAACTATGTTTATTCACTTAGATGTATACCAAATATTCAGAAATATGTCATGAATATCATATCAGGAAAATAAAATTCAAAAATGAATGAAAATATTCATGCATAAAAGTTAATATATCCAGCATACATTGGAAATAATTCAAGTATATACCTTGCATACATATAAATATGCAAACTGTAAAATACTATAAAACTACTAAGACAATCTAAAACTAACTATGTTTAGTCACTTAGATGTAAAACAAATATTCAGAAATATGTCATGAATATCATATCAGGAAAATAAAATTCAAGAATGAATGAAAATATTCGTTCATAAAGTGTTAATATATCCAGCATACATTGTAAATAATTCAAGTATATACCTTGCATACATTAAATATGCAAAGTGTAAAATAGTAATATATAACATATATGCGACAAGTACGCTCCTCAACATGACAACTAACTGGATACTCTTAATATTCAACCTTTACAACACAAATATTCAACAAGTAAAAACAGACAAATCACAGCCAAATGCATACGGCTTAGAATCAACTAAAATATATACATTTAATGCATTAGATAACAAACCGATTCTTATTAACCTTAGCTGAACTTTAAAATCTAGTAATCATAGGTACTAATCATGTAATCCTTCTGTTACACTTCACTTGAAGTATGTAATACTATATATACATATATGAAAAGATAGACATTGCAAAACTACAGTTTATACAAAATCATTTATTAAGCGAATATTCAATTCAAGTACACACTAAAAAACTTATTCAATATACGCAGAAAATATAAAACATATACACATCAACTACATACTAAAACTTATGAATTAAGAATACAATATATAAACTGTATGCATTGTGTCTAAAGAAAATATACTACTGATGTACAAAAACAAACTAATATATAGAAAAATCAAACGTAATACATAAAAATATATATAAACTTTAAAGAATACCTGAACCTCAACTAATGGAAAATCATCAATCCTATCACACTTAACCGCCCTCTTACTCTTCTGTTGAAACAACTTCTTCTTCAACACCCGGGAAGATACACCATACAAACCTTTGGTCTTTTTTGACAAAACAGGAGGATCACCATAGGAATCATCACTCGACGTATCGATATCCACCCGTTTGCCCTTAGACACAGAACCAACTATCGAGGTATTATTCTTGATATTATCACAATGCCGTGTTCTCTTTCTGTTATTCGGTTTACTAGATAACCTTGTAACACGACTCGGAGTATCAACTGATTTTTTGTTGGGAGACGACATATCCAGATCCTCAAAATCATCATCATCACTTACATGCAAAGCTTTATTTACATTCTTCACACCGCGCCTAGGCATTTTGACTAAAATCAAAAAGAAAAAATGAAATGGTAAATCAACCAAGAAAAGAACAAAAAAAGGAACTGAAATACTTTATAAATAGGGAATAAATACTAATAATACTATTGTTACCATTAAATTTAGAGAATGAACCGAGAAGACAACTTCAACAATTAAACATAATGCTATTTTTGGAGTAAAAAAGATGAAAAGAACACCAACAACTGATGAAGAAAATGAAGAGACTAAAGAATTCGGAATTAAACGGCTCGTTTACCGCTTATTAATTAGCCTAAAAGAACGGGAAAGTTTTGCGTGAGAAAGTGGTAAATGCACGATAATAATTAGGCATGTGAATTGGTTAATTAAAGTTACTGATTACACAAATAATAACTGTGTTCCCACTAACACTGTACACGTAAAAATAGGTATTAAATAGAGTATATACTGGGTTTTCAAAAATGGCTATTCCAAAAGAATACAAAAAGATAAATGTCTATATAGAACAATTAACTAAAAATATATCTATTTATTCTAAATAACATTTTATTATGTCTATATACTGTAAAAATCTGTTTATTTAAAACTCAATTTTTACCATTTTGTTCTTTCACACACATGACCTAGAAACTTTGCCTAAATCAACCATCACTGCCCTCCAAATTGAAATTACTTCAGCCGATGTAAACCGCCCTTCCCCCCCCCCCCCCCCCCCTCCATCGCCGGCGACCGCCGTCAACTACCGCCGGCCAGCTACCAGCAAAAACAAGATATACTTTTTTGGAGTCCTTTTCACTCTCTCTTTCCATTTCTACCATTACTTTCCCTAAAAACACTACGAATCGGAGTAAATCTGGACTCAAATGTTTGAAAACCATGGCTTTTTCTTTCTTCTTTCTTTTCTTCTAACCAAGGAGGTGTGATGATATTTTTGTGGTTGTCCCTGTCGGCGTAGCAGCGGTAGTAAAACGAGGGTGCAGTGAAGATGATAATGCAGAGAATGCATTGACTAAAGATATTGATGACAAGGCCGATCAGGAAGCCTGATATCTTTCGTGCAGCAGAGGCAGTAGAGAAGTTCACTGGGATTTTCACGTCTCTGAAAATGGAGCCAACAAGTCCCGAAATCCTAAGTGGCATGAGGAGCAATAAACCTTCAGCTTTGATGCTTCAAAAATTGATGGTCCAAATAATCTTGCCACCTGGATATATCATTAATCACATAGTCATCAATATTAAATGTTAAACACGTGCATGTCCAAATTATATTTAATACAAAAATAAAACTAAACTATTTAATAACTATCTAAATATTAAATATGAGGAACTAAAGAAAGGAGTTGAATATTACTGAAAGTATGGATTGGTACTGTAAATAAAAAGAGAACTTTATTTTTTAAGGTTGAACTTTGATGGTAGCACAAGAGAAGTGGTCAAAGTGCTCATATCTGAGACTTAGAGACTTTGGTCCTGAAGATGATGAACCTATAATTGAATACTATCAAGAAGACGAGGATGTATTAATTAAGCTCTGAAAATTTCTAAGTTTAGATGAAGGGAATATTTAAAAGTACTATGACAAGTTAGGTGTAGGAAAAGTTAGCTGGTTTGCTTCTTTGGATTGGATTGGTTTTTTATTTGCCTAGTCAATTTTGCTTTAAGGTATTATAGATTTATTTCGGAGATTGGTAATACATCGTTACATCACCTACTTGAGTGCTTTTGGGTCAGACGAGAAATGAACATTTTAGTTTTTGTGGTTATAAATAAAGTATACCTTTTTGGTATACCGTATACTTTTTTGCTATACCCTTTTGTATTTGGATCAAAGTGTGTGATGCTACCGAGCAAATAAATATTTCAGCTTTTATTGTTTTGAACAAAGTATACCCTTTTGGTATACTGTACACTCTTTTGGTATACCCTTTTGTATTTGGATCAAAGAGTGCGACGCTATTGAGGAAATAAATATTTCAGTTTTTTTGTTTTGAACAAAGTATACCCTTTTGGTATACGGTATACTCTTTTGGTACACCCTTTTGTGTTTGGATCAAAATGTGCGACGCTATCGAGGAAATAAATATTTTAATTTTTGTTGTTTTGAACAAAGTATACTCTTTTGGTATACTATATACTCTTTTAGGTATACCCTTTTGCATTTGGATCAAAGTGTACATTGCTATCGAGCAAATAAAAATTTCAGTTTTTGTTGTTTTGAACAAAGTATACCCTTTTGGTATACTGTATACTCCTTTGGTATACTCTTTTGTGTTTGGATCAAAGTGTGCGATGTCAGTTTTGTTATAATGAAAAAAGTATACTCTTTTAGTATATTGTATATTCTTCTGGTATACCCTTTTGTGTTTGGATCCAAGTGTGCGATGCTACCGAGCGAATAAATATTTCAGTTTTTGTTGTTTTGAATAAAGTATACCCTTTGGTATACTGTATACTCTTCTGGTATACCCTTTTGTATTTGGATCCAAGTGTGCGATTCTACCGAGCGAATAAATATTTCAATTTTTGTTGTTTTGAACAAAGTATACCCTTTTGGTATGCTGTATACTCTTATGGTATACTCTTTTGTGTTTGGATCCAAGTTTGCGATGCTACCGAGCGAATAAATATTTCAGTTTTTGTTGTTTTGAACAAAGTATACCCTTTTGGTATATTGTATACTTTTATGGTATACCTTTTTGTGTTTGAATCCAAGTATGCGATGCTACCGAGCGAATAATTATTTCAGTTTTTGTTGTTTTGAATAAAGTATACCCTTTTGGTATACTGTATACTCTTATGGTATACCCTTTTATATGCAAAATATTTCAGAAGACATATATATTTTAATTTTTATTATTTTTAAAAAAGTATACCTTTTTGGTATATTGTATTCTCTTTTGGTATACCCTTTTGTATTTGGATCAAAGTGTACGATGCTATCGAGCAAATGAGCATTTCAATTATTGTTATTTTGAACAAAATAGGAATTTTTACATGGGCTGCCCATAAATATAAAAAAATTACGTTTTTATGCCCACTAAAAGTTTGACCCATTTTATTTACATTGCATACCCAGTCGGCCCAGTTATTTACATTGCATACCCACTAAGCCTATTTTATTTAAAACTCAATTTTTACCATTTTGTTCTTTCACACACTTGACCTAGAAACTTTGCCTAAATCAACCATCACTGCCCTCCAAATTGAAATTACTTCAGCCGATGTAAACCGCCCTTCCCCACCCCTCCACCGCCGGCGACCGCCGTCAACTACCGCCGGCCAGCTACCAGCAAAACCAAGATATACTTTTTTGGAGTCCTTTTCACTCCCTCTTTCCATTTCTACCATTACTTTCCCTAAAAACACTACGAATCGGAGTAGATCTGGACTCAAATGTTTGAAAACCATGGCTTTTTCTTTCTTCTTTCTTTTCTTCTAACCAAGGAGGTGTGATGATATTTTTGTGGTTGTCCCTGTCGGCGTAGCAGCCGTAGTAAAACGAGGGCGCAGTGAAGATGATAATGCAGAGAATGCATTGACTAAAGATATTGATGACAAGGCCGATCAGGAAGCCTGATATCTTTCGTGCAGCAGAGGCAGTAGAGAAGTTCACTGGGATTTTCACGTCTCTGAAAATGGAGCCAGCAAGTCCCGAAATCCTAAGTGGCATGAGGAGCAATAAACCTTCAGCTTTGATGCTTCAAAAATTGATGGTCCAAATAATCTTGCCTCCTGGATATATCATCAATCACATAGTCATCAAAATAAAATGTTAAACACGTGCATGTCCAAATTATATTTAATACAAAAATAAAACTAAACTATTTAATAAGTATCTAAATATTAAATATGAGGAACTAAAGAAAGGAGTTGAATATTACTGAAAGTATGGATTGGTTCTGTAAATAAAAAGAGAACTTTATTTTTTAAGGTTGGAACTTTGATGGTAGCACAAGAGAAGTGGTCAAAGTGCTCATATCTGAGACTTAGAGACTTTGGTCCTGAAGATGATGAAGCTATAATTGAATACTATCAAGAAGACGAGGATGTATTAATTAAGCTCTGAAAATTTCAAGTTTAGATGAAGGGAATATTTAAAAGTACTATGACAAGTTAGGCGTAGGAAAAGTTAGCTGGTTTGCTTCTTTGGATTTGATTGGTTTTTTATTTGCCTAGTCAATTTTGCTTTAAAGTATTATAGATTTATTTTGGAGATTGGTAATACATCGTTAGATCACCTACTTGAGTGCTTTTGGGTCAGACGAGAAATGAACATTTAGTTTTTGTGGTTATAAATAAAGTATACCTTTTTGGTATACCGTATACTTTTTTGCTATACCCTTTTGTGTTTGGATCAAAGTGTGTGATGCTACCGAGCAAATAAATATTTCAACTTTTATTGTTTTGAACAAAGTATACCCTTTTGGTATACTATACATTCTTTTGGTATACCCTTTTGTATTTGGATCAAAGGGTGCGACGCTATTTAGGAAATAAATATTTCAGTTTTTTTGTTTTGAACAAAGTATACCCTTTTGGTATACTGTATACTCTTTTGGTACACCCTTTTGTGTTTGGATCAAAATGTGCGACGCTATCGAGGAAATAAATATTTTAGTTTTTGTTGTTTTGAACAAAGTATACTCTTTTGGTATACTATATACTCTTTTAGGTATACCCTTTTACATTTGGATCAAAGTGTACATTGCTATCGAGCAAATAAAAATTTCAGTTTTTGTTGTTTTGAACAAAGTATACCCTTTTGGTATACTGTATACTCTTTTGGTATACTCTTTTGTGTTTGGATCAAAGTGTGCGATGTCAGTTTTGTTATAATGAACAAAGTATACTCTTTTAGTATATTGTATACTCTTCTGGTATACCCTTTTGTGTTTGGATCCAAGTGTGCGATGCTACCGAGCGAATAAATATTTCAGTTTTTGTTGTTTTGAATAAAGTATACCCTTTGGTATACTGTATACTCTTCTGGTATACCCTTTTGTATTTGGATCCAAGTGTGCGATTCTACCGAGCGAATAAATATTTCAATTTTTGTTGTTTTGAACAAAGTATACCCTTTTGGTATGCTGTATACTCTTATGGTATACTCTTTTGTGTTTGGATCCAAGTTTGCGATGCTACCGAGCGAATAAATATTTCAGTTTTTGTTGTTTTGAACAAAGTATACCCTTTTGGTATATTGTATACTTTTATGGTATACCTTTTTGTGTTTGAATCCAAGTATGCGATGCTACCGAGCGAATAATTATTTCAGTTTTTGTTGTTTTGAATAAAGTATACTCTTTTGGTATACTTTATACTCTTATGGTATACCCTTTTATATGCAAAATATTTCAGAAGACATATATATTTTAATTTTTATTATTTTTAAAGAAGTATACCTTTTTGGTATATTATATTCTCTTTTGGTATACCCTTTTGTATTTGGATCAAAGTGTGCGATGCTATCGAGCAAATGAGTATTTCAATTATTGTTATTTTGAAGAAAATATACCTTTTTGATATACTGTATACTCTTTCGGTATACCTTGTTATGTTTGGATAAAAGTATGAGATACCATCGAGCAAATAAAATATTTCAGTTTTTGTGTTTATGAACAAAGTATGCCTTGAAGAAAGAAAAAAAATAAAAAAATGAGTATAATAAGATTACGGAGAAAGAAAATAAATTTAAAAATAAAAACATGGGGAGACATGAATAGTGCTAGATACATGAGAAAGAAAAAAGAAAAAAAACAAAAAGAAAAAAGAATAAAAAATGGAAAAAAAAGAAGAATAGTGAAAATAGAGAAGGAGAAAAGAATAATAAAATAATGACAAAAAAAAGGTAAAAAAAATAATACAAGATATGAGGAGAGAGAGGAACTTGAGTTATTTGTTTTATGCCTCAAATTAAGAAGGTAATTAGCTAATGGGTATAGAGTGTAAATAAGTTATGAGTATAAATGTAATGAGTAGATCCATGTAAATAAAATAGGATGTACGTGTATTTTTGTAAATCCCCCTAAACTATTTGCAGACTTCAACCCCAATCCGAACTATTGGTTTTGGGTTACCCTCCCCCTTTTACCTTTTTAAATATTTTATTTATTCTTCCCAAATAACCTTCATGTTGCCAACAAATTACTTTGCATATTTGTTCCTCTTCATGGTTGTAAATACCATGAAATCTAGACTTCTTGTTTTAGAAAATTTTCTATCAATGTCTTTCGAAAAATCTAGAGATATAACCATCAACATATTGACAAATATGTCACGTTTTCCTTTTTTTTAAAATATTTTATTATTTGTAACCGTATAATATGACTATACCAATTTATTTCAAAAACTTTCCGTATTCCGATACAATTTTTGTATTTTCATGTCATATAAACTATATATGCTATTTAAATTACGATTTATCCCCATCGATTTCTATACTTATGTCAACCTAATTAGTTATGAAATTGAATTTTTATGATTTCATAATTGAGCAATATCTACATAATAACCACCTGGTAAGTTGTATGTGCATGTTGTTTATTATGGTTGGCATTCCACCAAAATCTACACTTATGAATTATGACCACCTGATTTCTTAAGCAAAGACACTTTTATCATTGGCTTCGATTTAGGCTAACTCAAAGGTAAAATGCAAAACACCATCGTTTTTAGGTTACAATTCAAAACTAAGATATTCTTCTTTTTTCACTTATCATCATTTATTCTAAAAATAATTATTCCATCTTACAAATTGCCGTTTATCATAGCTACTAGCTAGCTCCATAAAAACCAATATAGATTAGAAGGGCTGACAATTGTAACATAACAATTAAGTCATTATTTATTAATTAATAGATTTAGTTGACTTTCACAGGTTAAATGCCTTATTGTTTTTATAATGCCAACTAAGGTGCATTGAGTATCTCATTATCTAACCATTAAGAGAATGAAGATTTTCTAACTCCCAAATCAGCACATTACTTATATGCAATTTAGAATCACTCTCTAAAACACCTATAAATAGTACTCCATCTTTTTCACTCTCAAAACCATACAGTTGCTTTCTTGGTAATTCTTTTCTTGTAGTAATTGTTTCTTCTTCTTCTTTGCTTTCCTTTTTTCATCGATGGCAAAGAAACCTAGCATGGGTCGTCAAAAAATAAAAATTGCTAAAATAGAAATGAAGAATCACTTACAAGTTACTTTTTCAAAACGTCGTTCTGGTCTTTTCAAGAAAGCTAGTGAATTATGCACACTTTGTGGAGTTGAAATAGCCATTATAGTGTTTTCCCCTGCAAGAAAAATTTATTCCTTTGGCCACCCTAATGTTGAGTCAATAATCGATAGGTTTCTCAAAAGAAATCCTCATTATCCAATCTCTAATAATACACTTCATCTTGTTGATGCTCATCGAAATGCTAGTATCATCGAGCTCAATTTGCAACTCACTCAAGTTCTTGCTGAGCTTGAAGTTGAGAAGAAAAGAGGAGAATCACTTGATCACATGAGGAAAACTAGTGAAAGTCAATATTGGTGGGAAGCTCCCATAAGTAAACTTGCTTTGCATGAACTTGAACAATTAAAGGATTCTATGGAGGATTTGAAAAAGAATGTGATCAATCAGACAAGCAAAGTTATGGTTGAAACTGCTAATAATTCTTCCTCTTTCTTAGGTGTTAATGGCAATATTGGGATTTTTGACAACTACGATATCAAGCCAGCTCGAACCATTGTTACTTCAAATAATCTTCATAACCATAACTTTGGTTTTGGTTCTGGATTTTTTTAGTTCTCCTTTTGATAACAACCAACGAGTACCTCACTTGCTGGCTGTTCTGTTTTTCCAGTTCTCAGTTAGTGTATTGCATAAAAGCAACTATAAATGGTTGCCCTTATCTACCAATATAATTGTTACTAATATTTTCCAATCTTTATTATGTTATTATCATGTTATATTTATCCAGATCGCGCAGAACTTTGTGATTTAATTAGGTCATATCTTCAATTAGTAAGCAAAACGATATTTCCAAGTTAGTTTTTAATCCGTCCTTGATCCAAAATATGACAAACAGAACTACAGTATAACAGAAGGTGGAGATTTGAGGCTACAATTAGAACTTAAATCAGAAACCTTATCAAATATTATTCATATTGTGGAAAAAGTTTTCTTTGCTTAAAATATTAAATCAATACAGATCACATACACAAGTAACAAAGTATCTTCGGTAGAAAAGATACATTTCATGCCAATCAAGATACATGTACGTTTGCAATGCATTGGTATCTATACCAACATCTACTTTAAGGTAAGGAAATTCAATAAAACCATAATGCAAACACCTAGCAAATGTTAGATGAACCAAGCTACAAAAATGCCCTCTAATGAGGGATTATAAGATAGATATAGATTTCGTATCTGAATTTGCTTGAAATTTGTAATAACATTAGAAAAAGGTATCATAATTTAAAATAGTTAGCCTTCCTTGACTATTACTATTATTTAAAGATCAGCTCTTCCTGGATATCTGGGAAAGGGAATGACATCCCGAATGTTCTCTATCCCGGTGGCGAAAAGAATCATCCGTTCAAAGCCTAAACCAAAACCACTGTGTTTTACGGTACCATAGCGCCTAAGGTCCAGATACCACTCATATGGCTCTAGTGGTAGACCCATCTCCAGTATCCTGCAATTAAATACACAGGCAAATTCGCATCAAATTCTATCACTAATTCAATGCAATTACCTTAATTCATTCCAGTTCACCTTAAGCACTGGACAACAAAGAATGTGCCAAACAGACAACTAAAATCTGGATTTTCATCACCAAATATAGGAGGAGCCATATACAGAATCTCGCTTTGCCTATTACATAATATATTTGTCCTACCTTGTTTTGAGGACCTCATAATCCTCTTCTCTTTGGCTTCCTCCAATTAGTTCTCCCACCTGCAGAGGAAAGCAAACATTTGCTTATGAAACAGCAGATAAGTTTACACATCATCTGAAATAAATTTTAAAAAAATTGGCGAGTAGGCTGTAAGGGCCAGTGCAGGTATAGCGTATCGGTTTATTTGAGAAAAAATACAGCTGATTCTTTTGCTCTAGATAAATTTGCTGTAAGCTAAAGGCATGCAGACTGGTCAGAAACACAATTCCTTTCCCTATATCCAAAACGCAGCCTGGTCAGAAACACAGTTTGATTCTTTTGCTCTAATCAACGTTGCTTTAAAGCTAAAGGCAACCAGCCTGGTCAGAAACACAACTCCTTTCCCTATATTGAAAACAAGGCTCACTGCATCGTTGGGCAACAGTGTGTTTGATTTACTTAAACACAAAATTTTACAGTTCTTCAAATACAAAAAAGTTTTAGTGAGATCAAGAAATAGCAAATTGATTCATGCCATTTCAAACAGACATTCAGCTCACCTACTGATTCTCTAATAGGAGATCTATAGCAGCAAAAAATTGATATATTGGCCATTAAGCACTTACATTAAAGCATCATTCATCAGGATGCTTTCAAAGTGCAACCTGCCTGTGCGTAGATGGTGTAGGGAACTCATATTTTAAGACGAAAAGGTACTTTTTTCAGCATGCCAGCAAATTAAACAAGTCTACCTTTGGTACAAGCAGATCCATGGCAGCAACTGTCTTCTTATCTTCATTCACCTTCATGTAAAATGCTTTAATCCCTTTTGGGTAGTTGTACACAATAACAGGTGCCTTAAAGTGCTCTTCAGTCAAATATCTAGTATGGAGGCAAATCATGAATCAGAATAGCTACAGAAACGCACAAAGCAGATACTATAAGCTGACAACAGAAAAAAGGTACCTTTCATGTTCAGATGCTAGGTCGATTCCCCATTCAACATTGTTTTCAAATTTCTTCACTTTAGCTGCTACCTCGAGAATGGCTATGGCTTCTGTATATGTTATTCGATAGCAGTCCGATGAGGCAACCATTCTCAGTCTACTCAGAGCATCTTTGTCTATAAATTTAGTTATAAATTCCATGTCATCAAGGCAATGGTCAAGTAACCACTGACTCAGAAACTTCACATATGCCTCAGCACAATTCATATCATCCTGCCAAAGGAATACAAATTTTGAGTAATGGAAGGGAAATAAACTTAAAGAAATCTGCCCATCAAGAACCTGTTCAGAAATTCTATGAGTGCTAACTGTAGTATCCGACATAACCTTTCTGCTTTATTGTAATTCATATGCAGCTCATATTCATTAACTATTTGAACTTGAATTTAATTATGAAAGAGATCAAGAGTTTAAATGGATTCCATGTCTCTGCGAAACTTCTTGTTGCTAAAAGTTAATTGTCCAAAGATTTTGTCCCAATATTATTATCTAATGCACCACGATGCAATTATTACATGAATACCTGGAGATCAGCAAAAGCTATTTCAGGCTCCACCATCCAGAACTCCGCAAGATGTCGAGAAGTGTGGGACTGTTCAGCTCGAAAAGTTGGTCCAAAAGTATACACACTAGAAAGTGCACAGGCATAGGTTTCAACTTGGAGTTGGCCAGATACAGTCAAGAAAGCTTGCCGTGCAAAGAAATCCTCAGAGTAATCAACCTTTCCATCCTTCTTGGGAATACCAGCAGACAGTCTACACCTTTCTCCTAATTTAAATCTGTCTTGCAACTTCAAGAGTGTCTCTTTGGCCCTTTGCAGCTCAGCAACTGCAGCACTGATTTGCTTGTTTATGTCTGCAATATTGGTGCTATCTTTCTCAAAGCTCGCCTTAATAGCTTTTAGCTGAGCAACTGCTTCACCTTTCTCTTTGACAAGTTGCTCAGCTGCTTTAATGTCAGATTCTGAAGGAGTGGGGTTCTCTTTTAGCTCCTTCTCCAATTTTTCAGCTTCACTTATCAAACTAGTAACTTGGAACATCTCACCAGCACCCTCACAATCACTTGTTGTGATGATTGGAGTGTGGATATGAAGAAACCCATTCTTCTGGAAGAATGTATGGGTGGCATAAGCTAAGGCATTACGAATTCTTGCAATGGCAGAAATCTGAAAAAGAAAAAATGTTGGACCACAATCAAATAATTTCTCTCACAGATTCTAAATAATCCACCATCTAGTGGCGTCAGCAAACAAATACTAGTTAAAATGGAAAAATTTTGCCAGTGCAAAAACAAATTTTGGACGTAAATTTTGGCAAAATCGGAACTGTCCACAATCTACCTCACTTGGAAATTAATTTTGGCTGTGCAGTTTGAATTGAACAATATGCTAAAACCCAAGCAGGGCATGAACATTTTTCTCGGTAACCGAGAAATTCCAGCGAGAGCAGCACACAGTTCGAAACTCATGGGATATTGGGCCTGTCCCTCTACCCTTCTCCACTTAAATACCAAGCTTCCGTCTACAGAATTCTAACCTATGACATATGCCTCACCCTCACATCACAATATGTGCTCCTACCACTAGACCAAAGCCCTGGGGACAAAAGCCAAGCAGGGCATAAATCCTTTTTTTTTTGATAAGGTAAGATTTTATTGAGAGAAACACAGAATCTAGATACTGTGAGAATTACAAAGAAGAGAAAAATTGCTAAAACTTGCTTACATTACAATCCTAAGCTATCTAGCAAATCCAGCAAGTTATGGACATCTAATACTACATTTCCACTTAACCAAAAATACAGGTAATGCAAACAATTATATTTCACGGACTGAATCAGATTCCTTTTGTCTTCGAAGCATCTTAAATTCCTCTCTTTCCATATTGTCCAAGCAATGCATAAAGGAATATTTGCCCAAATCTTCTTCAGGGATGTATCTGGACACATATACTCCCAACTCTCCAATACATCCTTAAACTTCAGAGGACTAGCCCAGAACACTCCATACATAGCCATGAACATGTTCCACACCTGCCAAGAAAACTCACAGTGCAAGAAAATGTGGTCCACCGTCTCACGAGATTTTTCACATAGATAGCATCTACTGCATAAAATCCAACCTCGTTTCATCAAGTTTTCTTGAGTCAGGCATGCTCCATGAGACGCAATCCAGCCTAAACAAAAAACTTTTGTAGGAATAGTACTCTTCCAAATGATTTTCCATGGCCACTTTTGAGCTTGCAAAGTTTGATCTGCGTTAAGAATCTTGTACAAGGAACTGACAGTAAACGATCCTTTCTTATTCGCCTTCCAGTACCATCTATCTTCTTTCTCTGGAGTTAGCACTACAGCCTGCATCTTTTGGATGAAATCATTGACCTCTGACATCTCCCAGTCAAATAGATTCCTTCGGAATTGGAAGTCCCAGCCTGTATCAGTAAATATATCTGCTAGCACTACACCTGTTTTAAGGGACAATCTGTACAGGTTATAAAATTGCTCCTTCATCAAACCAGCACCCTCCCAATTATCTTCCCAAAATCTGATTTTTTTTCCATTTCCAACCTCCAGATTTTTTGAATATCTCCCATAGGTCTGCAATCTGTCTCCAAACTGCTACTCCATAAGGAGTTTTTACTACTTTAGGTGCCCAAAAACCCTCTCTTCCATACTTAACTTCAATCACTGTCTTTCAAGGAGCTGCTTTCCCGTCATTTAATCTCCAGAGCCATTTGCATAGCAAGCTCTGATTGTGGGCTTTAAGATTTCTAGCTCCCAATCCCCCTTCTTTCTTATGCTTTATTACATTGCTCCATTTAATCAGATTATACTTTTTCTTTTCAGAATTGCCTCCCCATAGGAACTTTCTTCTTAGGCTGTCCAATTTCCTCTCTACACTAGCTGGTATAGGAATCAGGGACATTAGATAAGTAGGTATGCCAAGCAGGGCATAAATCCTAGTCTGCTTATGTAATAAAATAAGAATTTAGGTTATATAAACAATGTTTATCTATAGAATTTTCTTTAACAGCATCAAGTCATCCGTCATCCAAACCATATCTATGGGGAAAGGTTCACAGAAAGTGAAATTTGTGATATTGAGAATAAGGCGGGTTACCTAATTCAATAGGTAAAGGTGACTTGGTAGTTTAAAACTCCTTTACACCGGCAACGTATATAACTTAAACCTCAAATTTATATGACAACACCTCACTATAACAGTCTGATTTCGCGTGTTACGTTATATCATATGTTCTCTATAAAAGCACCTCACTATAGCAGCTAAAAGATAACCGGACAAACAGAGTCATTATAGTGATGTCTAACTGTACTAATAAAATCTACTCCGAATCCAATGACTCTAAATCCTAAACATGCCTATGCAATAAAAATATGCGATACTGCAGGCAAAGGAATAAAAAACGAGGAGGTCGGTATTATAATAGGTATGTTGTTGAAAAAAAGGTGGTGTACCTAAGTAAAGGTGACTTAATAATGTAAATATGCAGTACACTGACAATGTATATAACTTAACTCAAATCATTTGGACATAAATCGAGGAGATAATGAATGTGAGAGATATAATCACAGTGTTAGGTCGATATATATTCCATGTATAATAGTCATTTTTCATATATTCCATGTATCATATTTATATAATAAGTGTATAATCTATGTATCTCAGTAAGCACAACTATTTCTATAAAGTAAACCCAATCCTAAATCCGCATATGCAATAAAATAGGTGCAATATCAAGCAAGGAACAACAAAAACAGGATAAGATAGAAATAAGACAGATTACCTACTACAATAGGTAAATGTGACATAATACTGTAAAAAATTATTTACACTGACAATGTATATAACTTACAGTATTAGTTCGAGGGCGAAGATGAACAAAATCTCTTAAAAACTCGAGAGTTAACTTAGTTTTTGGCAACGGATATTTTGAAGCATCGACGGTACCAACAGACAGAACATTGTGAACACGGAGCTCAATTTTTTGCTTAGCATTTTCAGGAGGCAATTGCAATTCACCTTGTACATGTACACAAGTACCAGTAAGTACTAAATCACTTAGTTTGTGAACAGATGCTTCAACTATTACTTGTAAATTCGACGGACACGATCCGTCGTTTACTTCTAGAAATGCAAATGAGCCTTTGCCTTGTTCACGGCCTGTTTTTACCCAGCCGCCGACTTTTACGACGGTTCCGGCGAGTCCGGATCCGCCGTCGGGACGGCCGATGATTGATTTGATCGGGACGCGTTGGGAGAAGAGAGATTGAGGTACGGTGGAGGTTAGGGTTAGGGTTTCAACCGCCGGCGGCGTTGAATCGGAGGACATTGTGGAGTTTTTTGTTTTGGATTTGGTAAACCCTAGGGACTTTTTGGTAGTTATTTTTAGTTATAACGGTTTTTTTGAATGGAAGATTGAGCGTAGATTTAAAGCACGATAAAAAAGGAAAATTTTATATAAAATGTTTTGTTTCCGCTACCTGTTTTAACTTTAATTAATTTGGATTTACACAGGGAAAGTCACATTTTGAAGAAGCGCTCCATAATTGAAACCAGGGGTCGAGGTTCGCGTGTTGGGGATCAGCAAACTAGGTCGGGGTTAGGTTTAGTGGTCGGGGTCATGTGTGCGGTTAGGGTTGTGGTCAGGTTGGGTGGAGATGGGAGACTAGTTTGGATTGACGTGGAGGTACAAATAGGGGTACTGTCTAATACACAAGTATTAAAATAACTTATTTTTTAAAAGAACATTTATCCGTAGAAAGCATGGTCCTTCATACTAAACACACCCTTAAAGGAGCTTCCAAAAAAAAAAAAAAAAATTTTGAGTAAAATAAATTTTTGTTTCCCAATTCTCACTCGTTTTGGTATTTGATTTCAATATCAAGTTATCAACTAATCCAATTTGCGTAGGGAATTCCTTACGAAAGTTTACTTTATTTATGATATTTGAATTAAAATATCTGGTTAAGAATTGATAGGTGCATATTTCTAAGTATGAACTTTTTTAGTTCTTGATTCTTTATTTTTTTTAAAAATTATTTATCAAATCCGTGTAGACTACGTTGAATACTTGTCAAAGTCGAACCCTTTTTTCTAAGGAGGACGACGACCACATAAATATTCAAATGTACTACATTTTACTTGTATCTAAAGTTTGGTTCCTGACTCCCAAACTCTAGAAAGTTAAATTCTTTGACACATGGAATGTTCTGCAGCCACCCATCACCCCTTGCTCAAACAGCAACCTGGCTATTTATTTATTGTTTCTATCACTCACTATTGTCGAAACAGAATCAACAATGAGTTCATGAGTTTTAGTAGAACTCGTGAACAAAAAATAAGTTGGAGGTCGACTTCTGTATATGTACAGAAAAACATGTATGTATAGACTTAACTATATATTGAAGGATGAAAACATATCTCTCCATTGAAGAACTTCAATCACCCTAGTAGTACAACACTTGAATCTTCCCAAATATCCTGAGGTCAAAGCGAAGACAAGTACAACTAGTGGTGGAGAAAACATAAAGAATTAGCAGTAACTGAAGTTACAATCACAGCTAAAACCTGATGCAGCCCAAATTGCATCGACACCTACACTTGGTTTGGAAGTCAATGGCATGGATGACATGAGCTCGGAAGACGACTTGAAGACCATGCATTGAAGCTCAATCAAAGTGGGAGCAGGGCTGAAACCAGTGCAGGAAACAGGGGAGCCAAAACAGGGCAAAACAGGGCAGCACTTCTGAGCTTACTGCCTGGCGACAGACATTTCCTCTGCGCGATCGCGACCACACTCACGCGATCGCGAAGAGCAGTTGCTTGCCTTGCGCGATAGCGCTCACCATGACGCGATCGCGAGCCTCTGAAGATTAGTACCCTGCGCGATCGCTATTCCTTTTGCGCGATCGCAAAGACCATTTGAGGAGCAGCGACCAGAAACTTGGCAAATCTTGTAATGGGAAACTATAAATACCCCCTTTGTTCATTTATTGCTTTTTAACAAACCTTGAATGTAGAATGATATATTTCTTGAGTGAATCTCAATGAAGAACCCGTGAACGGGCATGATTTCACTTGGTGGATTCCAAGTTGAACATCGTAACCTCTTTGATCATTCTATTTGCAAGAGCCGGGTGCCTCTTGAGGGTAGTTGCGTAGTATAGGTGATCCTTGACTTCACCTGGGGTGTATCGAGACAAGTTCCTCGGTGCTACTTAGGTAAACGTTTCAAGCCTCGTCTTGCTTTTTATCTCTATATCTTCATCGATATCGCCTATCTTGTTTTAGCTTCCGCACTTTTATATCGTTTGTCGCTTCCGCCTGTTTTCCGTTGCATCAAAACCAGTGTTCAAATTTAATACTCAATCTACAATCCATAGTCTTTTAATATTTCCATCAAGGGAATGCTTCTCGATGCTCTGTAACTGACAAAAGGAATTCCGAATCGTTGAGCCACCAAGGGATGTAGCATGTTTACACACCCGTGCCTCAGTTGCCTACTCCTCGTTTTCAAAAAGAACAAGAGCCTGCTTCTTCCCATTCATTTCAAAAAGCTTTGTATTCATTATAGGACCATGCTCCTCCAAATGGTCCACTATCTCTTCTTCTTTTATGTCCTGGGGCAGGGTTGACAGATGGATCATCTTGGTGGGGGAGCAACAATACCGGCAGTTTTTGGCAGCATTTGGGTTGAAACGATTGAGATTTGAGTTTGAGTAATTGCGTGTCTTTGGTCCGGTAGTAATAGTTGGGTATTTTGATTAGTTGACTTCCAACTGATGTCCAAATAACATAGCACCCTATGTCCAAAATACCAGGACATATTAACAAAGATGCACAATAATGCAAAAAATATGCTTGAAATGAAGCAAACAATATGAACAGATTTAAATACAGGTAAACTTGCTGCATTAATGGATCATATGCTGTAGGTTTATATAATGAGCCGTTTGAAAGTAAGTACAGGTCAAACTTGATGAACATCATAAATCTACTAACCATCTTTTACTCGATATAACTCATGTCATATGGTAACTCACTGAAAATACCACTTTAAAAAGTCGAGCAAGGAAAGTAAGGAGTGCAATGTGGTTAAGAAGCATTCAATTTTTATCGCTGGAGGGTCTAGTACTCTGATGCACGGTTTGAAGTATAGTTGTCTTAGGTACTTTATTCTTTGGAGTCATCATGCTTTTTTACGAAGCAAATAATTTTCTTGATCTGATAGGGAACACTCCCCCATACACATAAAAAGGTAGAGAAGCGTGACTACGCAACCAAAAGAAGTACATGAATTTTGTTGATCTGATTAGGAATATAGAGAAGCATGACTATACAAATAACAACCAATCATCTATGCTAATTTGACATGAGATTTTATGTGGTTTCAATTTTTGAAATTTGAAAATCTTGATGTTATGTGCAAAAACATACTTCAATGAAATTCTGAGATGTTTCAAGTAGTATCTAGGTTGCTGACACCATAATGAGAAGAAAACAAGCTCCGAGAGAGAGAGAGAAGTAAAGAAGACGGATTCAAAATGCATAACACCATTCAGACCTTCAAAAAGTGCACAGCCAGCTCTGTCTGGAAACCATCACCCATCTGAACCAGAGCATGATCTGGTTTATTCCTTAGGAGTTTAATTCTGACAATGTTTCCATAAATGGCAAACAGGTTAGAAAGCTTATCCTCATCTATTCTCTGAAATAGGGAAAACCGATCAGAAGGGAAACATCAAGATAAGTAGCCATGAAGCATCAAATTTAGTCATACATGAAAGAATAAAAAAAGAGACGTCTTCTGGTATTCAAATAACAAGAAAAAAAACTGGAATCTCGAAATCAGGGTCCAAAAAAAGGGGAGAAAACATGGTAATAATGAAGAGAGGATCTTACATCTGGATTTAGATTAGATACGAGAATAGTACACCTTTCATTTGTCCCGCTTATGCCAGGAGGCAAACCGTTAGGAAAGGCAGCTGCTATGGCTGCAATATTTCCCATCTACTCAAATGATAGCAAAGACAAGCACAACTTAGAGCTTTAAGGAAATTTGTGAGTAAACACGAGATAAAAAGAGGAAGATAGTGTAGGAAAAAGAGTGGCCAGTCTAGTATACGAAGCAGCAACTACAACTGACACCTCCATGATCTAATTGCAAAGAGGGAGATAACCAAGAGATGTTAAAATACTTCAAACTTGATGGAAGAGATGCACACGTAAAGTAACCCAATTGGACAAAACAAAGGGAGATAACAGTTAGAACATTAAACCAGGAAAATTTCAATCACCAAATAAAATAGTAGTATTAACTTAAGCACCTCCACCAGGCCCTGAACCTTGCAAGAAGTACATGCCTCCAGCATCTCCATATCCTTGCTGTTACACAATGACAACGCCACAGCGGTTGAACTTAATTCATATTGAGAAACTCTTACTCCGACTAAAAATAGAAAAATGAAAACTACTTTAGGAGATTTTCCCTTCTGCTCTGATAGTAGATTTGGGTTGGTGAAGTCCCTGCACGGATAGATAGATAATGCAAAGCATAAATATTTCTAACAAACGAAGAGAAAAGCTTCTTTGGATATGTATAAGAGGGAAAGAGAGAAAGCAATGAACAAGTTATCTCGAACGTTCAATATTGTAGTTCACTTGCAATTCGTCGAGGCTGAATCACAAAATCAGTCATGGTTAACATACCCATCATAGCATATAACAAAAGTCAAAAAAGATGCAAATATGTCCATGCAGACACAAAAAACAAAACAATTTTTTAAGGGATTTAAAATCTTAAAATGAGTATTGCATGTCAAGCTGACAGCAGCCATCATATATATTACGCCCCTATTAAAATTTTGTAAGCGCTAGATGGTAAGCCTTTGTATATCCTAAAAATCGATTTCAGGTATTACAATTAATATTTATATTTAGTTGAGCCACAGGCGACCGTCTTATATCGAAATTTCAACCGTTAGATTGCTAAGCTTCCGTTTAACAGAAAAAGTGCCTTTGTTCGATTGAAATACCACACGGATGATTAACACTTTGATTAAGAACAAGAGTAACAAGTAATGATAACGGAGGCAGATCAAATGGAAAATATGTAAACAAACAAGTTGTATGTCAGGTGACGAGCAAATGATAATGTTGAACCCCAAAAAATTACTTCGGTTAAGGTATAATTCGGAATATCAACTGAATGGACTAACTCTTTTGGAGTTTTTGGAGTCGCCACCCAATTTAAGGAAAACAGAGAACCAAATAAGCAAATGCGTGCAAAACTTCATTTTTGAAAAAAGGCAGTCTTTCAGAGATTCCAAGTAAGAGGTTTTATTGGATGAAAAAAAAAAAGTAAGAGGTTTTATTAATTTCGAAAGAAGGTTTTTAAGGCACTTTCGAAATTCCGTTAACAACGGTTAATCCGACAGGTTTTCAAAATATTTACAAGTGCACATTTTATAAAATTTATCTAAAATAATGAATTGAAATACACTCATTTGCAAAAAATAATTTAATTTGCACGCGTTTGCTCAAATGGCCCCAATTTATAATAAATAAAATAGCAACTTCAAAATTAAAGGTAATGATCATAAAGTAAAACAATAACTCAAACAATCAAATATTTATTCTACAAATTATTTACATAATATCCTAAAAAGAAACAAGAGTTAAAAAAAAAGTAGAACTCGGAAAATGGCTACGACTTGAAGGACACAAGGAAAAGACGCTGAATTTTGAAGTTGAGTGCACGTTTATAGCCATGCGACAGCTTGAAGAAATGAGCAAATAACCAAAACTTGGACTGAATACAAAGGTAGGAGCAGACCGGTCCAAAGCAATCCCAACTTGATTTGGAGTCTCAATTGAACTCGTTCACCAGATTATACCATACAAAAGAATAAAAAAAGATAAGGATTAGAATACACATTCAATTAAAGGAAGCAACATAACTTAAACATAGTTACAACGGGCAGTTTATTCAATCACAGAATGGAAGTGAATGACTTGAGTGAATTCTTAACTATTTACTGTATTAAACTGATAGGCAGACCAAGAAGTGAATGTCTGATCAAGTACATAGACTAAAACAAATATTCAAGTGTCTTAAAATTCTGGACAGCAGTAGTTTTCAACAGAAACTAACAAAACAACATATGCATATGAAACTTCAATTACAGGAGACCAATGTCCAGAATACTTCATTCAATAGACTTCACACTTATTCAGCGTCACCCATGTTATTGTCTTTTAAGGAAAAATATAGCAGAACTTTTCGAAAATCATTTCCAAGATGAACTATTATAGAACTCAAGTTTTGACACTCAATTATCATAAAACAAGCTAGAACTAACAGGAAATGAGCTTCATTTATTAACAAAAAATAACCATATAGACAACCAGAACACCAGCACTTCCTACAAAACTTGCAGCATCCTCTACTGCATTCTAGCATCCAAAACACCATAACAGGACCTGAAACAGACTCCTAAACTCCCTGCTACTGCTGCTAGCTACACACATACACCCTCTCAACTCAACCAGCAAGATATGAGATGAACTCAGCCCCTCCCTAAACTCCTACTCTCTCCTGGACCACTCTCAAACACTCACACACAACCTGCACACCCTCTATACAGCTGCAACATCCTAGACTCTCTACAAACCAACCTGCAAACCACCCTATACCTCCTAAATAACTCTCCAGAACCTGAGCTCTTCTATACTCCCGAAACCATCAACAACTAGAGAAACCAAGCGACTGGAAAGGCAATTACAAGCTTTCAAACTTGCATCACCTTACCTCCCTGCCAAACACTTGCAAGCACCAAACAAACTTCCTAAAGCTGCAGCTCAAAGAACAAACCTCACACACTCCCTCTTTCGACCAATACACCTCCTGGACACCATTGCATACACATCCAAGTACATGCACTACCTGCAGACCTCCAAACAACTGCATACTGCTTACAAACCCCAGGGAACAGGAATAACATTTTGACTCCTCTCCATTAAACAAACAGAAACCAGCTCTCATTCATTCAAAATACAGATAATAACCATAGGAAACTTAAAAGAAACCTTAACTCTCAAAAATAGGAACAGACACCAACAGAGGGAAGACTGAACAACAGAAACATATGTAGAACACTAAAAGGAAAAGCTTAGGTCTTCACTTTAATACTAAATAATTGGAATGCTTCAAGCTTTATCTAGCTAAATACCACTTAAGATATGATAAAATTTAAACTTTAGATTTAACAGAAAAGAAACAACTTTAAGCTTCCATAACTGATTTGCTAAATTCACATTTCTTATTGAATCTCTTGGCTAAACATCTCATGATACTTAAAAGATAGAAACTTTTTCACTTTTAATACTAAGGGCATTGTCCCTATATTTTCCCATAAAATAGGGAAATCCTAACATAGGGTAAACTTACTCCAACCATTCCTCCATTTTTTTCCTAAAAAGAATATTCCTTTTATATTCTTCTCTCTCTTCTATATTATATTAATATTTTTTATTTCAATTTTATTTTCTTATTTTCATTAAACAAATTCTATCTTTTATTTTCTTTTTTACATATTTGTCACACATAATTTATATTCAATATAAATTTATTTTGTACCATAAAATTTTAAATAATATAATTTGTAAGAAAATATTAAAGATTATATATATGAACGGATAATTCAAATAAAAGTGAAATTATTGTGATACAAAATAATTAAACAATACAATTCATTCAAAATACTACATAAAAATTCAACTTCCATCTCTAGTATGCTCCCACAAATGATATATTAATGCATTACGAAGTTCAAAATGAGCATATTTGTTCCTAATTTTATTTGCACTTTTCATTGTTTGTGATGATTATATCTTTTTTATATAATTATAACTCATAATAAAATTAACTACCAATTTTACATAAAAAATAGATGCACGATAATTAAAATTTTAAAATAATACGACAATGTTAAGACGATAAATTAATTATATAAAGATATTATATAAACATAATTACATTTATATAAAGAGATAAATTAAAAGGTTAAATAATAAAAATAATATTATTTTAATGGTGAATAGTAAATAGAGAGATGAATAGTGTGTCCCCAAATTTAGGGAGACATTATTCACTCCCTATTTTAGGGACACAAATAGGGAGTCATTGGAGTGAAATTTCCCCAAATGTGTCCTCAAAAATAGGGAAAAGTAGAAATAAGGACAATGGTTGGAGATGGCCTAAGGGCAACTCCAAGGGTTTTCCCTATTTTTTCCCCTAAAATGGGGAAATCCCTATTTTAGGGAAAACTTACTCCAACCATTCCCCCATTTTTTTCCCTAAAAAGAATATTCCTTTTTATATTCTTCTCTCTCTTCTATATTATATTATTATCTTTATCTCAATTTTATTTTCTTATTTCCATTAAACAAATTCTATCTTTTATTTTCTTTTTTACATATTTGTCACACATAATTTATATTCAATATAAATTTATTTTCTACCATAAAATTTTAAACAATATAATTTGTAAGAAAATATTAAAGATTATATATATGAACGGATAATTCAAATAAAAGTGAAATAATTGTGATACAAAATAATTAAATACATATTACATTACGATAAAATTTATTCGAAATACTACAAGTAGAACTTCAATTTGCACCTCTATGCTCCCATAAATGATCTATTAATGCATATTTGCACCTTTCATTGTTTTTTATGGTTATATCTTTTTTATACAATTATAACTCATAATAAAATTAACTACCAATTTTACATAAAAAAATAGATACACGATAATTAAATTTTCAAAATAATACGACAATGCTAAGACTATAAATTATTTATATAAAGATATTATATAAACATAATTACATTTATATAAAGAGATAAATTAAAAGGTTAAATAATAAAGATAATATTATTTTAATGGTGAATAGTAAATAGGGAGATGAATAGTGTGTCCCCAAATTTGGGGAAACACTATTCACTCCCTAATTTGGGGACACAAATAGGGAGTTATTGGAGTAAAATTTCCCTAAATGTGTCCCTAAAAATAGGGAAAAGAGGGTTTAGGGACAACCCTTGGAGTTGCCCTAATGAACCAAAGATTAAAGCTTTTACTTAAAACTTGCTTCTTTGATATTTTAACAAGATTCAGAACATTAAACAAGGGTCTAACACCAAGCTTATGCATCTTTTATAACTGACAAAGGATAAGTGATAACTAGATTTCTCTTTACAGTTCACCTTATAGCTTAAAAAAAAACATGACTTTTAACTATTCCTTGTCAAACAAACACATGAAACATAAACATTTAACTTGAACCAGTATTATACAAGAAAATACGAAGGGTTTCGGATCTGACCTGCTGCAGGGCAGTGAATGAGGCATCGGATCCGAATATCTTCAGACAAGAATAATGCGATGATGCAACTAACGAAACAACGATAGTACTCGAGTGTCTAAAAGAAACAGGAAATAGCGACACGAGCCGAGACCAAGCAAAATATTTAAAACTTAAGAAACGGAAAATGTATATGGTTTTCTATGTTCTTCTCTATATTCCGGCTGCCCCTTTTCCCCTTAACCGCCGCCTCAAATTGTAAGTAAAAAGAAATTTATAGGAAGAGCTTATGGCTTCTAAAAGGACGAAAATTTATTGGAATTGGACTGAAATAGCCCTAACAGCTCTAATGGGATAAGTTTTGTACAAACTCGCTGAGCTGGAAGGGGGGGGGGGGGACCAGGGAGGTACGGAATTTTGGCATTTTTGATTCAAATTTTGGGGGGAATTGGGGATTTTTAGCTGCGGCGGAAAGGGGTAAGTCGATTTAGGGTTTCAGATTGGGGGAAAAGGATTTTGGATCGGGTATCAAAAATGGGAGGAGGTGTGTGTCATGTGTATTTGTTACAAAAATGGGCTGGATTTTAGGTTGATAACTATTTTAGTCACTTTTAATCCTAAATTAAGAAATGGGAGGGGTTCCACGGGTAGATTGAAATTTGAGCTATGTTTTGCAAGTTAGCCCCTTTTTCTTCAAAACTCATTAATTCACTTTAAAATTTAAAATTGACCTTATTTAAATATTTAGATATCAATTAAAAATTTCGGGACAAAATTGGTGTCAACAGATAAATCAATTTAGCGGACGATGTAATGGGACTGACTGACTACGTGACAATTACAACTAAACAGACAGCTGTTATAAATGATAGATCGATTAATATTAACACTTCAGATGATTGATTTAGGAGTTAACGACTTGAGTAACGATGAATAGCACAACGAATGGAACAGTAGATGATAATAACGATATCGAACGTAGATAAGCAAAAGAACAATATTTAAAGCAATAAATGGAAAGAAATAAGCTTATTGTATTGATTGAATGCTCGTGCTCTGGCTGGGAAGGTGAACGCTTCCTCCAAAGCAAAGCCAAATTATAACAATGTAGTGGTGGCAAACAAAGTAACAATGGTGGTGGAATAGTAGTGGTGGTGATGCAATAATAATGATTGTAATGATAATAAATGCTTATGGGAGAGTTATGTTCAAAAGAACGTAACCTTATAATGGGGAAATGGGGTTGTATGTATAGCTAAGAGTCCAAACCCTAGTAAAAGCCCATTCCACGCACGTCTCTCCACTATCAGATGAGGTTGTTATCCACGTCCAACGGCCTCCGGAAATAACGGAAGTAGTTGAGAATTGAGCTGACCTGAACTTATCCTTTAACTTGACTCCGTTTCTTGATCGATCGATAAAAGCGACCGATCCAATCCTTCGACCAAACTGCTAATACACCTAGGACCATTTATCTTGACTCTGATGTTCAAGATTTGCCTGCCACGTTGCTGATGACGTGTACCAATCTTGCATCCGATTTTTGACCAATACAGATAGTCCCTCCACTTGCCAAGTGAGCGTCCGTGGGAGCTTGACAAGTTTCTATGAAATTTTTGGCGAGAAAAGATGTGGCCGCTCCCTGACCTAGTTTTTCAAAAATGGCGGTTGTCACTTCGACTTTCCATCAGGCCCACATGTGTGTGAATGTGCGGCGGTTACAAAATTGGGTGTCAACAGCTGCCCCTCTTTACCTGAAAAGGATGAAAGAGTTTTCAAGGTAAAGAAGTTGACGTGAAAGCCAATTTTGTCACGGTAAAGCCAAGGATTTTGATTCCAAGGACCAAAATACGAGGCTTATGGACATGGCCGAACTCCGGTCTCCGAGTTGCCTACATATCTCGGGCTGAAAGAATTATTATTATTTTTATTTATAAGAGTTTTAATTAATTTTTAGCCTTTTATAAATTAAAATAAGCATTCTCACGCTCCATTTGATGGGTGAAGGACACTCATTTTAGCCACATCATCTAAAAAGTTGCCACATAAGTAAGTCAATGGTCAGAGGTATTTATTTGTCTTAAATGGTTGAGTTCAGGTGTTTAAATGGAAATTGGCAAAGCATGTGCGTCGTCATGACAAAACGGGACAAGTTGAAGTGTCATTTAAGCTTTTCTCATGATGTCTGGTCTGTGTCTTTTCTGCTTTGCTAAGATGAATTATTGTTTCCATTACAGTCAAACCTCGCTATAGAGGCAGCGTTTGTCTGAAACTTTCATGGCCACTATAATGAGGTGCTCTTATATATGTATACTGGTACTTGATGTGTAGATCTCATTTAGCTGTTATAACCAAAAAGTATGCAAAAAATACATGTTAATTTTAAAATCTCAATAGATTTTCATATTTCAGTAATTAAAAAAATGTAACGGTTAATACATTATTAATAAATCCATAACTAGTTGTACCGTACTGACATTTAAGGAACATATGCATTAAAGTTAATTGAAAATTTAAATTAATCAAGTTTGACATAAGAATTCTACAATAGTAGGTTGTTCGTAAATTGACGTCTCTAAGTGACAATATAACGCTTGAATTGGCGAAGATTTTTTATCCAAACTTTCAGCAAAAGGGTATTCAATAGCTTTTACTTGAAGGTTGTCTAAGAGCTTAACAGTTGACTTTCTATCTCTGCCAAAGTAGCAGTAGGTTGAGGCTCTCTATCAGCACTTTTATGAGATGGGATTTGGGCTATAAGTGATGACTACCAAAATCCTCAACAAGTTCTAAATTTTCGTTATTTACATTAGGGTTGTCATATGTAGGTAGAGTGCCGGTATTTTTCCAACAATGGAGAATGGTAGAGGTCTTAACATCATTCCATGCTTCTACAAGAGTATTTTTCCAACAATGTGGATTTCAAACTATACATACTTGATATAATTTTTTTTAATTATTTTTTTGGTATGGACGAGAAAAAGAAAATATATTTATGGTACAAATGATTATCATACATATTTTATATTTAAAATAAATAAATAAATATTTTATATTTTATTTTAAACATAATCTATCTCTTATAAAATATAATTACATAATATTTTGAGTATGGCTGTTATAGAGAGGTAATTTTACAAAGAGCGTACTGATATAGTAAACGCCATTGCCATTATAGGTAGAATGCTGTTATAGAGAGGTAAAATATAACATGAAAAATTGGTTTTGGAGAAAATTAGGCCGTTATACCGAAATATTGTTATAACGAGGGGCTGTTATGACGAGGTTTGACTGTATTCCTTCGCCTTTGCTTCATCTATTCCTCTCTACTCATTTTCTTCTCTTCTCTCTCTATGCTGCTCTGCTGTTCGGCTCTCTGGATTCTCAGCCTAATCGAATTCTGTTAGTTACAATACATCACATGCTATATCATATAACTGTGGACACATTGCATCAAGTTTTTTCACCTCATGGAATTCTTTAGAAGATCGTGATATTTTAGAAGTCTGTTGGTCAGCACCTTCAAGTTTTCTCTCTCTATGTTCTAACTTCTCTATGTTCTGATTCTAGAGACTGGCTAGAAATTTGATCATGGATGGAAGTGTCTCACACAGCTTTATTGTATTATGTGATTCTAATTTTTGATGTAACTCGTTGGCTTCTTGCTTCAATTATTTGTGGAGCATATTTGAAATTCTAATTATGAAACTTGCAGTCTTTGCTCTATATTTACATAATCAGTTATTGTTCTCTGATATTTACTATGATCTTTGTAGGTTTTCAAGCATTACTTCAATACCAATTATCCTATAGTGCTATTTCTGCTAGGAACTCTCTCCAGGTATGCTTTGTGTTACATAGATGTAACACCCCATCTAAGGGTTAAGTGTCCCACATCGGCATAACACAGGAGTGATCCTAGGTATATAAGTTAACTGGCCTTAGACCTTAGTGACGCGTTTTAAAGCCGTGCGGACCTAGGCCCAAAGCGGACAGTATCACTAGCGGGCTTGGGCTGTTACAGAGGTGTCTTGTGTGAGAGGGTGATTTCATGCTATTTTATTTATCTTAGACAGCGAGGATGTATTGGTCAAAAGTAGGATGCAAGATTGGTACACATCATCAGCAACGTGGCAGGCAAATCTTGAACATCGGAGTCAAGATAAATGGTGCTAGGTGTTTTAGTAGTTTGGTCAAAGGATTGGATCGGTCGCTTTTATCGATCGATCAAGAAACAGAGTCGAGTTAAATGATAAGTTCAAATCAGCTCAATTCTTAACCACTTCCGTTATTTTCGGAGGCCATTGGATGTGGGTAACAACCTCATCTGATAGTGGAGAGGCGTGTATGGAATGGGCTTTTACTAAGGTTTGGACTCTTAGCTATAAATACAATCCTATTTTCCCATTGTAAGGTTACGTTCTTCTGAACATAACTCTCCCATAAGCATTTATTATCATTACAATCATTACTGTTGTATCGCCACCACTACTATTCCACCACCACTGTTATTCTATTCACCACCACTACATTGTTATAATTTGGCTTTGCTTTGGAGGAAGCTTACGAAATCGATCTCAAAGCGGCTGTTTCCACTGAGTGCAGCTCCATTACCGATTCCTAAGACTTTCAAGCTACCGGAGAGTTTGAGGTACGATGGAACTACTGACCCAAGGGATCACATAGATATGTTTTCGATTGCAGTGAAGTCGAATAATTTTACGGCAGACGAGATCAATTCGGTGAGCCTAAAGAAATTTTGTGAAACACTAAGAGGAGGAGCGCTGAAGTGATATATGCAGCTGCCCGAAAATGGAATAGCAAATTTTGATGACATAGCAGCCAAATTTATTCGAGCACACATTCGAGCTAAAAAGATAGAACGGAGAATGGAAGATATATTGAACATCAGGCAACAGCCCAATGAAACGATCAAAGGATTTTTGAAATGGTTTAACGCAGAAAAGATAAGCATCCCACATGTCGAAGAGAGATGGGCTTGTTTGTCTTTTATAAATAATTAGAGTAACGATACATTGGAGGCATGCAAGAAATTGAAAGATCGGTTGAGGGATATCACTCCGACCACTTAAATGATTTACATTGTGAATGTAAGCCAAAGATCAGTGCAGAGGAGGAAGAATTGTAATTATCCCTTTACAATCAACGATATGAGCGATCGGCTCCGCGGAGGGTCGAAAATGACAGGCAAAATTTCAGGGTTCAGCAGCCATTCGAGCCCTACGGTTTCCCTCGTCAAAGTAGAAACGGACACGAGGCTAGTAGTTCAAGAAGTCAGCCGAAGTAGGAGCAGTCGGGTCCATCTTTGGCTCCGAAGGACCCATTGCCTCCAAAAATTTTAGAGTACAATTTTTGCGTTTCGACAGCTAGCTTGGTGAATGCATTGAGGGGAATGGGTGAAAAAGTGGTGAAATTCTCCGGTCGCATGAAAACCCATCCAAACAGCAGTGATGATAATTTGTAGTGTGCTTTCCATTACGATCATGGGCATACGATCGAAGAATGTAAGGCTCTACGTTATGAGGTAGCTAAGTCACTTGAAAGTAGACATTTGACGGAATTTCTGACAGAAAGAGGAAAGAAGAATTTTAATAAGAAGAAAGATGACCATAAGCTGCCAAAGCCTCCAGCTCCAAGGAAAACGATGAATGTCATCACCGGAGGGGCTGAGGTCCATGGGGTAACATACACAACAAAGAAGTATGCGAAAGTATCATTCACAAGAAACAAAAGGACGCGGGAAGTTATGAATTACGACATTATGTGTGGGGATTACGACTTTGATGAAAGGATACATCCCCATCACGATGTCTTGGTAGTCACAATGAGAGTAGATGACGCCGACGTAAAATGAGTTTTGATCGATGCTAGCAGTTCGGTCAATATAATACAATCAAGAGTGGTTGAATAGTTACAGTTGACCGATAAGATTGTACCCAGGTCTACAGTGTTATTGGGATTCAATAATTCAAGTGAAACGACGTTGGGAGAAATCATAATAAAGACTTACGCAGAAGGTGTTGAGAATGAAACTCTGTTCTAAGTGATGGGAGGAGATATGGCTTACAACGTGATTTTGAGTCGACCATGGATCCACGCCATAGGAGCGGTCCTGTCAACCTCGCATCAAGTTGTCAAGTTTCCTACCCCATGGGGAATAAGAGAAGTTAGGGGTGAATAGTAGACTGCCCGAGAATGTTACTTAGTGGCCATGAAGGAAGGTGCTAATTCGAGCGCCCCGAAATAGCAATTACAGTCACCAGAATCTTTGGCGAAGAATATGAAATGGAACCAAGCCCAACGGATAAGGACTTCGCCAAAATTTCGGCATGTGTTAGGGAGCCAAATAAACAGAAAGCTGGGGACTCAACGATAGAAGAATTGGAAGAAATTGTTCTTTTCGAAGACAAACCCGAGCTGAAAGCGTATGTTGGGGCAGAGTTGGACCCCGACATGAAAACAGAGGTAATCACTTTTCTCAAAGACAATACTGATTGTTTTGCTTTGTCCCACACAGACATGAATGGGATAGACCCAAAAGTTGTAATTCACAAGTTGAATGTCGATCCATCACATCGACCGGTGAAGCAGAAGAAGCGACCTAACGGGGGATTCAGAAGAAAAGTCATTGATGATGAAAAGGATAGGTTATTGAAAAACATATTTATCAGAGAAGTAAAATATCCGGAGTGGCTAGCTAACGCGGTCATCGTCCCAAAGAAGAATGGAAAGTGGAGAGTATGTGTGGACTACACCAACCTAAACAAGTCGTGCCCAAAAGATTCGTTTCCGTTGCCTCACATCGATCGACTGATCGATTCGACAGCAGGGCACGAAATGCTATGTTTTTTGGATGCATAATCGATATACAATCAGATATTGATGGAGCCATATGATCAACAGAAAATGTAATTCATAATGGACAGGGGGACCTACTGTTATATGGTCATGCCCTTCGATCTCAAAAACGTCGGGGCTACCTATCAACGGTTGGTCACGACCATGTTCAATAATTTAATCGGAAAAACTATGGAGGTTTATATAGATGATATGTTGGTAAAGTCATTGAAAGAGAAAAATAATTTAGATCATTTAAAGGAGACAATCACAATATTGAGGCAATTGGACATGAGGTTAAACCCAGAGAAGTGCGTGTTTAGGGTCGGATCTGGTAAGTTCTTGGGATTCATGGTATCTCAAAGAGAGATCGAAGAAAATCCGGACAAAATTAAAGCAAGACATACCAAACGAGCTCACAAAGGTGAAGGACGTTCAACACTTGACTGGTCGGGTAGCCTATCTCAGTAGGTTCATCTCGAGGTTATCTGAACGGTGTCACAGATTCTTTTCAGTCTTGAAGAAAAACACAAGCTTTAAATAGATGCCGGAGTGCAAGCAGGCCCTGAAAGAATTGAAGCAATACTTATCAAAGCCTCCGCTGCTCTCAAACCAGTGGACAGGGAAGTGTTGCTTCTCTACCTTGCTGTCTCAGAAATGGTCATAAGTGCAGTACTCGTCTGTGAGGATGGAGGTAAACAATTCCCTATTTATTATTTCAAAAAACTCTACTGATGCAGAAACAAGATACCCATATCTAGAAAAACTTGCATTAGCCGTATTTTCAATGCGATGCTATATCTGCTATAACTACGTTTCCTTTACAAAGTATTTTACATCGCCCGAATTTATCTGACCGGTTAATGAAATGGGTGGTCGAGCTAAGTGAATATGACATCACTTATCAGCCTCGCACTGCCATCAAATCACAAGTATTGGTTGATTTTGTAGCAGACTTTAGCACAAAGTATTCTTCCAGAGGTGAAGAAATAAGAGTTAATGATGAGAGCACTGGGCCCTGGGGTATGGATACTCTACACGGACGGTGCCTCGAATGTCAAAGTGACCGGCCTCGGTATTTTGATCATCGCCCCAAAGGGAGAGAAACTAAAGTGCGCTATTAAACTACATGCTAACACTAACAACGAGGCCAAATATGAGGCCCTCACTGCAGATCTTGAAATAGCCAAGGACTTGAAAATCAAACGGTTGGAAATCAAGAGCATTTCCCAGCTGGTGGTGAACCAAATTCAAGGAGAGTTCAACACTCGAGATGCAAGAATGCAGCAACTATTGGCCAAGGTACAAAATCTCTTAATTTCCTTTCAGGAATGGAAAATAAAGCAAATCCCAAGGGAGGAAAATGTCGAGGTCAATGCCTTAGCCAACCTTCGGCAGCTGATACCGAAGGCAATCTCAGTGAGTCGGTCGTACACCTGTACGAATCACCACTCAATTGAGTTCGGAAAGAGATAAACAATGTCAACCTTGCTTGGTATTGGAGAAACAAATATTTATCTTATCTGTAGGCAGGCACTCTTCCCGAAGACAAGAAAGCCGTCTGAGCCCTCAAAGCCAAAGCGGCCCGATATTGCCTTATGGATGACAAACTATATAGGAGAATGTTCAGTGGCCCTCTGGCGAAATGCATGGGACCGGGAGATTCACGAAGGCGAGTGCGGCAATCACTCCAGAAGAAAATCTTTGGTGCGAAAGTTTATCAGAGCTGGCTACTATTGGCCGACGCTGGGAGAAGATGCCAAATCCTTTGTTCAGAAATACGAAAAGTGTCAACGGCATAGCAATCTTATTCATCAACAAACAGAGCCCCTTCATTCTGTCACATCACCGTGGCCGTTCATGAAATGGAGGATGGATTTGGTCGGGCCGCTCCCAACAGCGCTCGGTGGGGTAAAATTTATTTTTATTTTAACTGATTATTTTTCTCAGTGGGTAGAAGCAATTGCCTTGGCTAAAATTCGAGAACAGGAAGTCATCAAATTCATCCATCAGAACATCATCTGCCGTTTCGGGATCCCGAAGGAGATCACCTGCGATAATGACAAACAGTTTGTTGGGAAGCAAATCACAGCTTTCTTCAAAAAGTGGGGTATCAAGCGAATCGCATCAACTCCATATCACCCCAGCACAAACGGACAAGCTGAGACTTCCAAGAAGACAATAATTGAGTACCTAAAAAAAGAATGGACGAATCAAAAGGCAATTGGACGGATGAACTCCCTGGTGTGTTGTGGGCTCATCGAACAACGGTGAAAAACAGCACTGACGAGACTCCGTTTTCACTTGTCTATGGATCGGAAGCATTGATTCTGGTGGAAATCGGCGAACCAAGCCTTCGGTTCTCTCATTCCACCGACGAATCAAACAAAGAGGCCATGTTGGTAGACTTGGATTTGCTCGAATGGAAGAGAGACTGGCACTAATCCGAATACAAGCACAAAAACAAAGGGCAGAAAACTACCTCAACAAAAAGATCAGATATCGAACTTTTAATGCAGGTCATTATGTACTGAAGGTCAAGCGACCGAAGAAGGATGAACCCAATGAAGGCAAGTTGGGAACAAATTGGGAGGGACCCTATCGGGTCAAAGCAGCGGCCGGTAAAGAGTCTTATAAGTTGGAAACTTTAGACTCGAAACCGGTCGATTTCAATTGGAACATCACCCAATTGAAAAATACTACTTCTAAAAATGCTCGATATCGTATGATTCGTTTCTTTCATATTCATGTTTTTACTCATTATTTCGATTCAGACAAATTTTGTTATTGTTTTTGGAACTAACACTTTTAGATGATAGGCATAGTTGGAATCGCATGATGACACACATCACCCACGAACGGCTCGAAACGCTCCAAGTCGGGGTCGATAAGTCTGACGAACACTCTACTTCGGTCTTCATCTTTATGTCCGATCCAATCTTCTTTGTTTCCTTATTTCAGGAAAATAAAGATTATAAGACGGAGACCATAAGACCAGTGTCCGACTCCTCATACTTTGCACTCGAACACTAGGCGGGATGGAAGAGAAGGAAGGACGTTTCACCAATTGCTGCTTGCGAACTGGGGACTACCCGAGTCCAAGTTGGCAACCTTTCGAGCAAATACTGGGGACTGCCCCAAAACGTTTCATCGGAGTAATTATGCACTTACGGATGAATAACGGCCACTCACACTAGGGACTGCCCGAAATTTAGGTTTTCAAATCAAAAGAAATGTAAATGGCCCGTTAGCGGCCAAGATTTTAGCATATATCCAAAAGCGCCACAGAATGGCCATGTTTTGAACCCGATTGTAGCTATAGATCGTATGATATGTATAATGCGCCCGATAGCGGCCGACATTACAATCAATGCAACGCTTCTTGTCTAACACTTGACACTATTTTTTATGCTAGTTAAAATGGCTTAAGTGTTAAGAAATAGTCTTCCGAACTCAGTGTTCGAAGAGTGCAATTGCATGAAAGTAAGACGTCATTCTTCATTACGCACTATTTACATCGGGCCCCGATTATTCAACTCTTTCTGATAAGCAGAAACAGAACCGTTAAAGAAAATGAATGATGGAAGCATAACTTGTCTTTTAAAAAACAATACTCAGACGGAGCTATTAGACTTTCAAAACGATAAACATACTCTATCTTCGAAATTAATACACATAATCATAAACGGAAAGAGGCATTTTTCATTAAACATCCATAGGCCTCATTATATTTACAAAACGACCACAAATTGGTCGCAAAAATAAACAAAGCAAAATAAAACGGGCGATGACGACCTACTCATCCGCTTTTCCCTCAGCATTTCATCACTCTCGTATTCGATCTTCTCAGGAGAGAGGCCGAGATCCTCACGGTAGACCCTTACCATCTCCTCAGCCTCAAGCAACTTGATATCAACATAATATCCCTCCTCCGACAATTCCAAGAGAGTATTGAGCCTCGCTTCAGCAATCTTGAGATTCTCACGACAATCTATTTCAACTTTTAGATCGGACAGCTCCTTGCCCAAATTGCGATTCTCCATAGTAAGGGCTCAATTCTTGTATTTTTAACAGCTTCGCTCCTTCCCTGATGAGCGGCCTCGAAGTCCCTCCTCGCAAGTTCAAGGTCTTTTTCCAAGGACCGAAGTTTAGCTTCATTGGCTTTCGCCTCAGCCTTAGCAGTAGCAAACTTTGCTTTGTCCTCAACCGCAACTTGGCGTAAATTTGTAGCTTCAGCCTCTAAATCGGACATCTTCAACATTGCGGACTCAAGTGTTGCTTTCAGTTTGTCGAATTGCTTCTTTAGCATAGAATCCTTATCACATAATCCTTAACACCTGCCAAAATTGGATCTTGATGAAGATCTTCATGAAGAACGGAACCGTCTTTCACGATAGCATAGAACCCATCCTGCCACAATTGGATGTTTACCTCGAGCTGTTGGGTCCGTTCCACATTTTCAATTTCCAGAAGACAGGTCTGTAACAAAATAGAAGCTTCAATCTATAAATATTTTAAGCTGATTTAAAAGGAAACACGCAAAGTTTTAAATTACCCGGAAGGCCTTATAAACAATCAAGGAGGAAAGCTGCAAGTCGTTGCGAGTATTCATCCTAGCTCGCTCCATGGGACCGGTCACTTCATAAAGATGGTCGACAAGATGCCTTGGGTGCCTAAGGAGGTCGGTATCATGAGGAAACATTATTGTAATGGTTCGATCTTTCAGCTCACCAGCGGCCTCATTTCGCTTGTAAGCAGCAAAAACGGCTGCATCTTCTCACCTGGGCAGTGGGATGATGGGGGTAATCATGGTTAGCAGTGAAAAAAGAAGAGCTCAAACTTTCAGTATGCTTGGATCGGGCTAGTTCAACCTCCCAATCCATAGGAAGCTTGTACCTCTCTTCTAGAAGTGCCAGCTCAGTTTCAGCCACATCCTTGCCTGAATCTTTCTCAGCACTGGAAGGCACCTCTATCACTGTCGTCAGTTGACCGAGAGGGAGCAATGCTGGAGCAAACTCCACAATAAGGGTAAATTGAATCCCCCTCAATCAACCTCGCCATGTCATCTTGGGCTATTTCTTTTCCAGCCTGTTTGATGATGTGTGGCTAAAATGCCACACATTACAAACTTATACTCGAGCTTTTGTTGTGTTAAATTGATAAAATAAATGCACCTATCATGGTTTAATTGCATATTGTAGGTGGATTGAGCTTTGGAAGAGATTGGAAAGAAAACAAGTCAAAAAGAAGGCCAAAATTGAGAAAAGAGCAAAAAGTGGCTAGCGGTTAAATTTTCAGTATCAGGTAGCTATATGACGAAAAATCAGCATTTCTTTGTTTTAACCTAGGGATAATTTTGGAGAAAAATATTTAAATTACTTTGGGATTACAAATAGATAGTTTTATCATAGTTTACATATTTTTTGGCCAATTTTTCAATCTTGGAGCAAGGATCCATCAACAAGAACACCAAGAGGGTGAAGATTTGGAGAAACTCATTGAGAAATTCTCAACCCTTTGTACTCCTTTCTTTACTTTCATGCTTTGTATTGAATATATTTGGTGTTGTTGATGTTATTGAAGACTTGATTTGTGAATATATTTCATGACTATTCATATTGTTAGTTGGTATGATTTTGGATATGGATATATGAATGATTCATGACTAGAATTTTATATATGTTGGTTTTGATTATCTAGCTTCTATTGCTTTGGTTGCTTAACTTTAATGCTCATGACACTAATGTTACATGTCTATTTTGCTAATTAAAGACTCAGGAGAGATTAGTTAGCATAGAATAGTGAAGCTAGCAAGGATTTGGGTTGATAGACTATTTCATAGACTAACTCATCTAAAAGAAGTTATGCTCGGAAGAGGTCTTCTTTCCTCGGGTAATGGGTAGTGCTTCGCTCAACTATGGCTTTGACGAGCGCCGTTGAGGCAAATCCCTTCTAGACCGGAAGTGACACGACCCGGAATCCGGTTAGGCCGTGCGGGCACCCGACATCCTCCCCTAGACCGGTCGGGCGAACCCTTACCAATTAAATCAGGAAAATAAATATAACAATTTAGAAATAAGGACAAGACTTAAAATAAAAACACAGACATACTGATACCTCTAAGCTGTACAAAAGAAATTACAGCTGACTACCCAACATGCTAGGTTTAGGGCTATCCAGACCAGACATCTATGAGTACAAAAGAAGATAGATACCTCCTGAAGGGAGCAAAATGCAACTAAAATAATGAACAATAAACTGGTGGCCATCCGGAATAAATCTGGCTCACCCTGACAGCTGAAGTCGTCTTCGCTCCTGAACAACGCGGCGAACTCAATCCTGGAGCGAACCTGCCGAAACGAAATAGATAGACAAGAAACAAACAACAAACAAGGGTGAGTCAAACGGACTCAATAAGTGGGGCAGACTAGCCACCTCAAAGAATAGGATAGCTAGCCAGGGAGAAAAGAAATAGATAGACCAAATTCATTTTATTTAAATTATAAAAAGGCGGGGCCAGATAACAACCGGAAACACGTATGAAACCATAAACTCAACTGGGGATATGAGACAGAAACATATCAACTAATAAGCGATGCACATATAAGCAGAACAGTAGTCATGTACCGCAAGTCTACACAATGGTATGAATTGAGATGAAATGAAATGAAGTGAGATGACATGAAATGAAATGAAATATGATGCAAAGGGTCACATGTGCCCGTCCTCCCATCTCGAAGCGGAATACTCCTGCATTCGAGGGGACTCCAATCTGATAACCAACTGGAGCGGAATACTCCTGCTCCTGGGGCGGAATACTCCTGCACCCGATATAATATAAACCAGAGGCGGAATACTCCTACACTCTCTTGGGGCGGAATACTCCTGCACCCGATATGATACAATGGAGCGGAATACTCCCGCTCCTGGGGCGGAATACTCCTGCCCTCAATATGATACAATGGAGCGGAATACTCCTGCTCCTGGGGCGGAATACTCCTGCCCTCAATATGATACAATGGAGCGGAATACTCCTGCTCCTGGGGCGGAATACTCCTGCCCTCAATATGATATGCAATGTAATGCATATGAATGCAATGTGATGCAATAATAACCCTTCACCGGCACAGGACTCTCATCGACAGCCGGGAAGTAGATGCCTACTCACAACCAGAGTACCATGCTCAGATTCTCAATGCAATTACCAACAACAGGACATAACATATAATATACAATGTAAATCCAAAGCTAAGGCGTAATGAGTACGCCTATCGGCAGCTACACACGTAAGGAATACGTGGTAGAAAATCCACGAGGCCAGGTGCCTCCAAAGAAATGGATATAAACACTTACCTCGTTCCAAAGTTAGTACATCCACTCAATAACCGCTTTGTCCTTTGGATTCATTGCCAAACGATCCCACTATGTTCAATAACCAGAAAAATATATCAAATTAGGCTAAAGGCTTCATTCCTCACATCTTAGGGCAATCCAGGTAGGAACCTGACACCTTATTCGCATACGCAATACGCAGGCCAAGCCTATATACAGGGTTTAAGGCCACATAAACAAACCCCAAATAAATTACATTTATATGTTGCCCATAACTCACTGAGTACGAATATATAATCAATTTCATTATCGGGGTCCATTTGACCCTTCAAACTATCAATTTACGTCATTAGGGCGATGTCTAATATCCCTATTTTTACCGTAAAAATATATTCAAACATACATAATAAACTCAAATAATATGTTAAGATCATTACCTGAATGTTCTGGGGTGAAAATACTATTTTTCTCCGGCCCCTTTTCTCATTTTCTGACAATTTTCCCTCACTGACGTTTTTTTTCATTGCTCTCTGCTTCTCCATCACTTTTCATTCTGTTTTCTCTGTACTTAGCTACTTAAAGTAGCATATATGACTATATGCCACCACCGCCATTATTTTGACTTTTTTGTCTTTTTCCTTCTCTTTCTTTTTTTTTGTTTTCTTTATTTTATTTTCTTTTCCTAACGAAATTAAAACTGAGCCCTACGATATTCGAAATAATTCCAACTTTTGCATAGCAATTATACAAAATATATGTAACATACTCGCGAAGGCGGATCTCAAATCGGACTCTCGAAACTCAAGATGCGAATTTAAATGAAAAAAGTCAAATTATTTAACTTTCGGCATTTTAGCGGAAACTAGCCGAACAACATCGAAATTCACTTTCGAAAGTTTACAAAAATCACAAATAATCATACGAACCTAACGGCGCTTTCGAATTTCGGATCGGAGCTCATTCGGCAAAAACCGAGCTCGAAAATCTCCTTTTAATATTAATCGCCAATAAAAACTGAAACCTTCTTCCGATGCCTACCAAACGAGGTCTGATTTAGCTCAAATTTTACAGACAGGTTCTAATGGACATTACGAATATTTTAAAATTATCGGCACGCCAATCGGAGTCCTAACTTCCGAAACGACTGACCGAGGTCGTTTCATTCTCCTCCACTTAAACTCTCGTTCGTCCTCGAACGAGGCTAAATCTAAAGCAAGATTTACGCAGATAACAAGAGAACTTGCACAACCTTCATAAACTACTCCACGGACATTATCTCATAATTACAGAATCAGAGTTATAACACGCACATCAAACTCTTGGATAAAAACATAGCTGGATAATATGATAACGTTATTGCCCAGCTTATTCTGACTAAGCTGATCCTTCCTCGATCACGAGAGGAGAGTCCTACATTTTCGAAACAAAGATACACGAAATTTGAATAGGTTAACATGATTCAGGCGATAATCACCTTTTCGATATACCTTTCGATATAAAACAGGTCGATGGAACTAAGAATTAGCTCACGCTTGATACAATAGGGGAAGATTTTGAAGTACCTTTTCACTACACACTCTAGAAGATTTGATGCAAGCCATAATATTTTTACGAACGCACTATGCAACATCTCAGTTGATCTTAGTGTTGTTCCGCAAGCTCCTCGTGGGAATGTAGTTACTCATATCCTAATGTATGTCAAAGGTCCATCTGAACAGGGTCTATCGTATAAGGATAAGGATCATGCAACTACTACTAAATAGTATGATGCAGACTAGGAATGATCTTCAGACTAAACATCTACCTCAGGGTATTGTCTTTGGATTGGAAATATTATAACTTGAAAAAGTGCAAATAAAAGAGACATGTAGTTGGACCTTCATCTGAGGCAGAATACCAGCAATAAAGTTGATTACATGAGCACTTACAACGCTAAAGTAACTTCTCAAAGAGTTGAGGTGTGAAGGAGATATGCCAGCCTTTCTCTGTCATTAATAGATTATTAGTGGGTTTCGCAATAATCGACACCCATTGGAGATTTCTTTCTTGACCTTACTTTGGGTCGTGAGAAAAGTGGTATCAACACCTCAGAGATTTAATATTACCATTCAGTATTTGGAGGAAGACTCCTCCACTTAAAGCACAAACTCATGCAGCCATTTGAATAGGAATAACCATCCTCGCACAGTCTGCTGGACTAAAGAAGATTTAGCTAAAAGCTGATCGTAGGCAGACCTAAGCTACCAACTACCCTTTCGAGTTGCCAAACAGCTGCAACTCTCAAGTTCACAAATCCATACCTTTGCCGTAAACACCACCGCCTGATGGATGGTACTTCTATATAAAAATTTCGGCAGAGTTTCCCCTGAAACTGGATGATCCGCCAAAACAGAACCAGCACTATACTATACATGGGAATGGATACCCGGATAAACTGATAACATAAACATGTTAAACGGATAACAAGATGAGACAACTGGACCAAAACAATAATATGCTTCCAAAATAATAATATGCTTACCCGGCCACAATAACACGTACTCTGGCTCAACACAGGGAACGTCACAAGCGGCTACCAATCGCCCAAGCTCACTAGTGCCGGACAAGGAAGAAATGGAAATGGATCGAGGATAGAAATAATTAGAGCTTCAGGAAGCTCATCTTCTTATTTACTTGGCTACCAGAGCCAGATTACTTCCGAGTTAGGCTAGCCAAAGAACCGCAATTGATGAAATAGACATTAAATGAGCTTTATGAAACAAAATCTATGTCAATTTAATCTCCCCATAAGAAGGAAACTCTGACAATTTACCAGAAACCCTTTTATAACCCAGACAAGTTCATAAAATAACATGACTTTATTAGCGTTTTGATCCAAAAGAAGATACGTAGATCGAATATTACTTACTAATCACTTTACACTGGAAGAAACGATAACACTTGCTGATGGTGAAGAATTAGGATCCCATTATCCTACCAACACGAAATTCCGAGAAGAGAGGTAAACTGATTTGATATAATAACACAAGGTGACATAACAGGATGCCAAGCAGGAAATAGCAATACTCACCGTCAAATCTCTTATATTTAGATCAGATAAACTAGTAGGGTCTCATGAATGCCAGGAATAAATCGTATCAGAAACTCACCCTTCTACCGCAACTGATTCTTAATTACGACAATATCCAAGGAAACCGTCGAAATATGATAAGACACACCATTTCCAGATCGATCGGAAAGATAAATCTTACTTACAGATAAGGGAAGAAGAAACACACAGGTCTACTACATCGGATGCCGCAGCATCCTGCCATACTAGCAGTTCATAGAACTGCCTCTACAGCTGAGCTGAGCCACTACCCTGACAAGCACTTTCTGGAGAACCACTATCATCATGCTCTCGACCTATACTGGATGGTGGCATTTCTCTGGCTGATTGAGATCTAAATGAAATTTCCTGCGACTGTGCAGGTGCCTGATGACAGGAGAAAGAACGACTGCCTACTTGCTGGAGTAAGGGAAAACTACTCAAAGGATAACCAGACTCACCACAATGATAACACATTTTCATTGAAAATGGAAGCTGGACAGAATGTTGATAGCTATAAAGAGTAAAACTGATTCTGATCTTGACACACTACTGGCGCACTCTAAGAATTACATGACACAAGCTGAGATAACTTGGAAGGTGACTTCCAAAAATAATCAGGACTTTTACCTCCAAATGAGGTACCATGGTTACCCACCAGGGCCGTGGGATCTCTTACTTTCCCGCTCTAACTTATGGTATGCCTCGAACCTTCGAGCAATATCAACAACAATATCAAATAAAATCCCGACCTCAATCTCCCGAGCCATCTGGGATCTCAAGAAAAAGAAAGGTCATCAATAAATCTTTGAATCTCTCAAAAGGCTCATGAACTAGTTCAAATGCATATTCGGCCATTTTATAGAATTCAATCTTATATTCTGAAACCAACAGGCTAACCGACGGACTACCCTGTCAACTCCACTCGAACTGGTAACACTTTTCATCTCGTTCGCTACTCGAAAGGAACTTTTCCACGAATCTAGAAGAAAAACCGAATCAAGTTAGCTAATAAGAGAGCGGCCCACGAATTCAAGGCCGGACCCTGAAACTGGAAAGAAGAATAATCAACACCATACCGCTCGATATAATCAAGAGCCTGAGGGATATGCTGACATCATTTTATTTTAAAAATTTACGCAGGGATTATCTGATGCATGGCTTAAGAATATCGGAAGATTCAATTGGGTAAAATAATGTAGCCTCTTTAGACACTCGGACCGAACTAATACCTCGGCTGGCTAACCATCCAGAACAATTAGAGGTACAACACATACTACCTCCGGAATATAATTTACTGTAGCAATATTAAGAACCAAAAAAGAGCTCCCTGAGATCAAACGTCTACACATGTGGCAACCTGATAAGCTGCCTAGCGAATAATAGGTTCTTACGGTATCTGCGTCGCCAATACTCTCATAAAACAATCGTAGAAAGCCAAGGGAACCACAAGGCCCTGCTCCCCTACCCATCGCGACCTCGTACAGCTGGGAACTCCATAACATGATCGTCAGCACCATAAAAACTCTCGGGGCTTCGTCAGTGCTAACCCCAGGCTAGACTGCTTCGTCTTGAACTGATACAGTTTACTGATTGTCGCACGAGGTTTCACAATTATCACGAAGGAATTAACAAAAATACTTTTGCATCCTAGACCGACGCACGATCAGAAAAGAAGGAAGTGAAACTTCCTAAATGCCATCATAGCCTCTCGTAGATAAGTACGGACGTCTACGTACCCATCAGCGAGACTCTACTAGACACTGTCTTGGTCTGGATAGACTCTAAACCAGGCTCTGATACCAACTGGAACGACCCGGAATCCGGTTAGGCCGTGCGGGCACCCGACATCCTCCCCTAGACCGGTCGGGCGAACCCTTACCAATTAAATCAGGAAAATAAATATAACAATTTAGAAATAAGGACAAGACTTAAAATAAAAACACAGACATACTGATACCTCTAAGCTGTACAAAAGAAATTACAGCTGACTACCCAACATGCTAGGTTTAGGGCTATCCAGACCAGACATCTATGAGTACAGAAGAAGATAGATACCTCCTGAAGGGAGCAAAATGCAACTAAAATAATGAACAATAAACTGGTGGCCATCCGGAATAAATCTGGCTCACCCTGACAGCTGAAGTCGTCTTCGCTCCTGAACAACGCGGCGAACTCAATCCTGGAGCGAACCTGCCGAAACGAAATAGATAGACAAGAAACAAACAACAAACAAGGGTGAGTCAAACGGACTCAATAAGTGGGGCAGACTAGCCACCTCAAAGAATAGGATAGCTAGCCAGGGAGAAAAGAAATAGATAGACCAAATTCATTTTATTTAAATTATAAAAAGGCGGGGCCAGATAACAACCGGAAACACGTATGAAACCATAAACTCAACTGGGGATATGAGACAGAAACATATCAACTAATAAGCGATGCACATATAAGCAGAACAGTAGTCATGTACCGCAAGTCTACACAATGGTATGAATTGAGATGAAATGAAATGAAGTGAGATGACATGAAATGAAATGAAATATGATGCAAAGGGTCACATGTGCCCGTCCTCCCATCTCGAAGCGGAATACTCCTGCATTCGAGGGGACTCCAATCTGATAACCAACTGGAGCGGAATACTCCTGCTCCTGGGGCGGAATACTCCTGCACCCGATATAATATAAACCAGAGGCGGAATACTCCTACACTCTCTTGGGGCGGAATACTCCTGCACCCGATATGATACAATGGAGCGGAATACTCCCGCTCCTGGGGCGGAATACTCCTGCCCTCAATATGATACAATGGAGCGGAATACTCCTGCTCCTGGGGCGGAATACTCCTGCCCTCAATATGATACAATGGAGCGGAATACTCCTGCTCCTGGGGCGGAATACTCCTGCCCTCACCAGCGGCCTCATTTCGCTTGTAAGCAGCAAAAACGGCTGCATCTTCTCACCTGGGCAGTGGGATGATGGGGGTAATCATGGTTAGCAGTGAAAAAAGAAGAGCTCAAACTTTCAGTATGCTTGGATCGGGCTAGTTCAACCTCCCAATCCATAGGAAGCTTGTACCTCTCTTCTAGAAGTGCCAGCTCAGTTTCAGCCACATCCTTGCCTGAATCTTTCTCAGCACTGGAAGGCACCTCTATCACTGTCGTCAGTTGACCGAGAGGGAGCAATGCTGGAGCAAACTCCACAATAAGGGTAAATTGAATCCCCTCAATCAACCTCGCCATGTCATCTTGGGCTATTTCTTTTCCAGCCTGTTTGATGATGTGTGGCTAAAATGCCACACATTACAAACTTATACTCGAGCTTTTGTTGTGTTAAATTGATAAAATAAATGCACCTATCATGGTTTAATTGCATATTGTAGGTGGATTGAGCTTTGGAAGAGATTGGAAAGAAAACAAGTCAAAAAGAAGGCCAAAATTGAGAAAAGAGCAAAAAGTGGCTAGCGGTTAAATTTTCAGTATCAGGTAGCTATATGACGAAAAATCAGCATTTCTTTGTTTTAACCTAGGGATAATTTTGGAGAAAAATATTTAAATTACTTTGGGATTACAAATAGATAGTTTTATCATAGTTTACATATTTTTTGGCCAATTTTTCAATCTTGGAGCAAGGATCCATCAACAAGAACACCAAGAGGGTGAAGATTTGGAGAAACTCATTGAGAAATTCTCAACCCTTTGTACTCCTTTCTTTACTTTCATGCTTTGTATTGAATATATTTGGTGTTGTTGATGTTATTGAAGACTTGATTTGTGAATATATTTCATGACTATTCATATTGTTAGTTGGTATGATTTTGGATATGGATATATGAATGATTCATGACTAGAATTTTATATATGTTGGTTTTGATTATCTAGCTTCTATTGCTTTGGTTGCTTAACTTTAATGCTCATGACACTAATGTTACATGTCTATTTTGCTAATTAAAGACTCAGGAGAGATTAGTTAGCATAGAATAGTGAAGCTAGCAAGGATTTGGGTTGATAGACTATTTCATAGACTAACTCATCTAAAAGAAGTTATGCTCGGAAGAGGTCTTCTTTCCTCGGGTAATGGGTAGTGCTTCGCTCAACTATGGCTTTGACGAGCGCCGTTGAGGCAAATCCCTTCTAGACCGGAAGTGACACGACCCGGAATCCGGTTAGGCCGTGCGGGCACCCGACATCCTCCCCTAGACCGGTCGGGCGAACCCTTACCAATTAAATCAGGAAAATAAATATAACAATTTAGAAATAAGGACAAGACTTAAAATAAAAACACAGACATACTGATACCTCTAAGCTGTACAAAAGAAATTACAGCTGACTACCCAACATGCTAGGTTTAGGGCTATCCAGACCAGACATCTATGAGTACAAAAGAAGATAGATACCTCCTGAAGGGAGCAAAATGCAACTAAAATAATGAACAATAAACTGGTGGCCATCCGGAATAAATCTGGCTCACCCTGACAGCTGAAGTCGTCTTCGCTCCTGAACAACGCGGCGAACTCAATCCTGGAGCGAACCTGCCGAAACGAAATAGATAGACAAGAAACAAACAACAAACAAGGGTGAGTCAAACGGACTCAATAAGTGGGGCAGACTAGCCACCTCAAAGAATAGGATAGCTAGCCAGGGAGAAAAGAAATAGATAGACCAAATTCATTTTATTTAAATTATAAAAAGGCGGGGCCAGATAACAACCGGAAACACGTATGAAACCATAAACTCAACTGGGGATATGAGACAGAAACATATCAACTAATAAGCGATGCACATATAAGCAGAACAGTAGTCATGTACCGCAAGTCTACACAATGGTATGAATTGAGATGAAATGAAATGAAGTGAGATGACATGAAATGAAATGAAATATGATGCAAAGGGTCACATGTGCCCGTCCTCCCATCTCGAAGCGGAATACTCCTGCATTCGAGGGGACTCCAATCTGATAACCAACTGGAGCGGAATACTCCTGCTCCTGGGGCGGAATACTCCTGCACCCGATATAATATAAACCAGAGGCGGAATACTCCTACACTCTCTTGGGGCGGAATACTCCTGCACCCGATATGATACAATGGAGCGGAATACTCCCGCTCCTGGGGCGGAATACTCCTGCCCTCAATATGATACAATGGAGCGGAATACTCCTGCTCCTGGGGCGGAATACTCCTGCCCTCAATATGATACAATGGAGCGGAATACTCCTGCTCCTGGGGCGGAATACTCCTGCCCTCAATATGATATGCAATGTAATGCATATGAATGCAATGTGATGCAATAATAACCCTTCACCGGCACAGGACTCTCATCGACAGCCGGGAAGTAGATGCCTACTCACAACCAGAGTACCATGCTCAGATTCTCAATGCAATTACCAACAACAGGACATAACATATAATATACAATGTAAATCCAAAGCTAAGGTGTAATGAGTACGCCTATCGGCAGCTACACACGTAAGGAATACGTGGTAGAAAATCCACGAGGCCAGGTGCCTCCAAAGAAATGGATATAAACACTTACCTCGTTCCAAAGTTAGTACATCCACTCAATAACCGCTTTGTCCTTTGGATTCATTGCCAAACGATCCCACTATGTTCAATAACCAGAAAAATATATCAAATTAGGCTAAAGGCTTCATTCCTCACATCTTAGGGCAATCCAGGTAGGAACCTGACACCTTATTCGCATACGCAATACGCAGGCCAAGCCTATATACAGGGTTTAAGGCCACATAAACAAACCCCAAATAAATTACATTTATATGTTGCCCATAACTCACTGAGTACGAATATATAATCAATTTCATTATCGGGGTCCATTTGACCCTTCAAACTATCAATTTACGTCATTAGGGCGATGTCTAATATCCCTATTTTTACCGTAAAAATATATTCAAACATACATAATAAACTCAAATAATATGTTAAGATCATTACCTGAATGTTCTGGGGTGAAAATACTATTTTTCTCCGGCCCCTTTTCTCATTTTCTGACAATTTTCCCTCACTGACGTTTTTTTTCATTGCTCTCTGCTTCTCCATCACTTTTCATTCTGTTTTCTCTGTACTTAGCTACTTAAAGTAGCATATATGACTATATGCCACCACCGCCATTATTTTGACTTTTTTGTCTTTTTCCTTCTCTTTCTTTTTTTTTTGTTTTCTTTATTTTATTTTCTTTTCCTAACGAAAATTAAAACTGAGCCCTACGATATTCGAAATAATTCCAACTTTTGCATAGCAATTATACAAAATATATGTAACATACTCGCGAAGGCGGATCTCAAATCGGACTCTCGAAACTCAAGATGCGAATTTAAATGAAAAAAGTCAAATTATTTAACTTTCGGCATTTTAGCGGAAACTAGCCGAACAACATCGAAATTCACTTTCGAAAGTTTACAAAAATCACAAATAATCATACGAACCTAACGGCGCTTTCGAATTTCGGATCGGAGCTCATTCGGCAAAAACCGAGCTCGAAAATCTCCTTTTAATATTAATCGCCAATAAAAACTGAAACCTTCTTCCGATGCCTACCAAACGAGGTCTGATTTAGCTCAAATTTTACAGACAGGTTCTAATGGACATTACGAATATTTTAAAATTATCGGCACGCCAATCGGAGTCCTAACTTCCGAAACGACTGACCGAGGTCGTTTCAGGAAGGATTCTAGGAATAACATTAGAACGACTCGGCCATAATATATAAACCCCGTGCTATATTTGCATCCTAGGTTCCAATCTTGTCTTCCTTGGTTGTGAGAAGGCCATTGATCACCTTTACTTGCTTTCCTAGTGTAGTTTGTAGTTTTTAATATTATTTCATCACCTTGTTATCCTAGTTTGGCCTAGTCAAATAGGTTTAGTTCCTCTGCTACTTTAATCGTATCACTTTGTTCCTTGTGGATTCGACCCCGACTCCTAGTTGGGTAAATTATATTGCGATGACCGTTCATACCTCAAGCCGAGATGTGTGTTAAGCGTTGTCAAAATTGGCGCCGTTGCCGGGGAACAATTGGCGTATTAGAGTAATTTGAGGAGTCAACTAGTTGGCTTAGACCCAAATTTTGTGAATCTTTATCTTGTAAATTGTGAATATTTGTTCTTTATGAATTGTAAATACTTATATGTGTGTAGTGTATACTTGTGTTAGTTAGATAATTTAGCTTTGTAGTAATTACTTTGAAATGACATCATGGAACCAAAATTGGTCAAATGTTAAAAATCCATATATGAGTGATCCTTGCCCTTATTGTGGTGGACCCCATTATTGGAAAGATTGCCAAAATATTTCTGGGAGCAAGTTGTGTGCACATTCTCATTCCTATGAGTGGAACATATGCCATGAGTGTGGTGGCAAAAATGGTCATTGGGACGGTTGTCCTAATATTTTTTTATTCTTCTCCTAATGATTTTTGTAATGGTGCTAATGATGCTTACGAGTTTGATAGGTCCAATGCAAACATGAATATGGAACTTGAACCCGAATGGTAAGGCATCCAAGAAAAGTTTCAAGAAGAGATGGACTTATCCACTTCACAAGAAGAATGCACTCAAAATGAGAAATGTGAATACTTGATGGAGCGGATACTTGAACACCATTATGAGAATTTCGAAACCCTCAAGGAGATGAAAGAAATGAAGGAGAAAGTTCACCAAAACAACTTAGCCCTACAATACTTGGGGGATAAAATGAAGCAATTGATTGAAATTTTTAATGCTCAAGAGGCTAAAGATGTGTCTAATTTTCAAGAAGAACCTTCCAATGAAGATGTGCTTAAATGTCAAGAAAGAATTGTTGAAGAAGAGCACGTTTAGGATGAAGAAGAAATTGTGAGCCGAAGGTGGCTCCGAGATCAAGCTCGAAAAATAAAAGTCTATAAAGCATGCCTTCATGACTTATATGTAGATGGTTGGGATCTCGAACACGAAAGAGAAGAACTAAGATAAAATATGAACCAATTTGATCTTGAAGCTCGTATCTTGAAAATTCTAGTGCATGATATGGTTGAAGCTTCCGAGACTCAACATGAAGAAATTGTGAATGATATGCTAGAAATGGACGCATTTATGGAAGAGAGCACAAGTCAAACCATGGGAACCCATGGAAGTGATCATATCTTCAAGCTACTTGGTGATGATGCTATAAGCAAGGAAATTGTGTTCGAGTCTAGGGCGGAAATGAAGAACTCTTATGATGAAGACTCGAACACTATCGAAGAGGAGCATGTCATACTTGAGGCCCAATGGGTGTTGAAAAAAGTTGGACCTCATTCGCTTCATTTTTCAACTTTATGTGTGCATGAGGCAATGGAAATGAAAGAGCAAACACCTTTGGATGATTTTGGCATGGATGAGCAAAATGGCTACACCGTTGAATTTGCCACGCCAAGGAGACAAAATGACATCCCTCACTTGAAGGCCAAGAGGTGCAAAATGAAGTATTTGGCCTTTGGAACTTTGAAATTCGTACCACCACCCCGGGAGCACAATGAAAAACTTGATTCAAAATTAGGGAGGCAATTCATATTTTCGAAATGGAGAGAAAAGTGTGGGTTAGTACTCGTCGTGCCACGACGTTAAACGCGGTGCTTCTTGGGAGGCAACCCAAGTGTTTTTAAATATTGCTTAGTTTTTATATTTTGAATTCCTTGATTATTTTATTTTGTTATTTAAGATAATTTTACCAAGTTTCAGGATTTTTGGATGTCATTTGGATTGAATTTGAGAAGTTGGACAGTCACAATGCTGTACAAAATTGCTTCAGGATTTTACTGTCTGTATTTTTAAATGGTTGCTCTCTGTATTTTGAAACAGGCGGCCCGCCTCACAAAAAGAGCGCCCCGCCTAACTTTTGTTCAGACTTCATAGTGGTCTTAAAACTTTTCACAGTCATTCACTCACACATTCAATCCCTTTGCTGCTTCATTCCACTGTACGCACACCTCACGACGCCACCAGCTCCGATCACTATTCAGTAATCAACTTCAGCCACCATCTCCACCGGAAACTCAGGTAAGTCTCTTTTCTAATCAGTCCTCTCTCTCCTTTATTCTCAATTTTATTCATCTCAATTTCCTCCCCCGTACAAAATTACCAATTCCCCTCGCTTTCACCCACCACTAGCGCACCACCAAGCAACCACTGTCGATCATTACTGTTGCGACCACCGCCATCGATAACTCAGGTATGATTTTCTCCTCTCCTCAAGTCTGCTCATCCCATTCCCAATTCCCGTTAATTTTTGCCGATGTTGTATCATCACTATAACACCACCACCGGTCGCGTCGTCCCTCACGTGAATCGATGTTCCCTTTCTCATCTCTCCTCGCTCTAGCTGAATTTCTGTCCCTGTCACAAAAATCCCATTCCTTATTACCCCACAGCCCCTCTCGGTTCAATTTAATTTTGGTGAGCTCTGATTTGTTAAGCTTGTGTGAGTTTGGTATTGTCTGCTGGGTTGTAGACAGGGATGATGGCCCTTATGCTGGTTTTGTAGATAAAATTGAGGGGGAACTCTGATGTACCCTAAGTGCTGAACCTTGAACGAAACTGTAGTGCACTTCAAGTGCTCGACAAAATGCCCGAACAAAGACTTTCAATGTTGAACACTTTTCTGACCTTTTTAATAGCTTTGCAATAGCTGTACGCTGATTCTTTTTACTACTAGGTTGCTGCTTAATTGTTCACATGGCTAGGCTTCATTGTTGGTACCAACCTATGTCATGGTTGTTGAGCTAAAAATTAATTTCTGACTTGTTGTGGCCTTATGAGTATGTGCTTAAATGATTGAAATGCAATTTTAAATTAGTAGTGTGTGCTTTGCTTGAGGATAAGCAATAGTTTAAGTTTGGGGGTGTGATGTGTGGCTAAAATGCCACACATTACATACTTATACTTGAGCTTTTGTTGTGTTAAGTTGATAAAATAAATACACTTATCATGATTTAATTTCATATTGTAGGTGGATTGAGCTTTGGAAGAGATTTGAAAGAAAACAAGTCAAAAGGAAGGACAAAATTGAGAAAAGAGCAAAAAGTGGCTAGCGGTTAAATTTTCAGTACCAGGTAGCTATATGACAAAAAATCAGCATTCCTTTGTTTTAACCTATGGATAATTTTGAGGATAAATATTGTAATTACTTTGGGACTACAAATAGATAGTTTTATCATAGTTTACACATCTTTTGGCCAATTTTCAAATCTTGGAGCAAGGATCCATCAACAAGAACACCAAGAGGGTGAAGATTTGGATCAACCCATTGAGAAATTCTCAACCCTTTGTACTCCTTTCTTTAGTTTCATGTTTTGCATTGAATATATTTGGTGTTGTTGATGTTATTGAAGACTTGATTTGTGAATATATTTCATGACTATTCATATTGTTAGTTGGTATGATTTTGGACATGGATATATGAATGATTCATGACTAGGATTTTATATATGTGGGTTTTCATTATCTAGCTTTTATTGCTTTGGCTGCTTAACTTTAATGCTCATGACGCTAAAGTTACCTGTATACTTTGCTAATTAAAGACTCAGGAGAGATTAGTTAGCGTGGAATAGTGAAGCTAGCGAGGATTTGGGTTGATAGGCTATTTCATAGACTAACTCATCTAAAAAAAGTTACGCTCGGAAGAGATCTTCTTTCCTCGGGTTATGAGTAGTGTTTTATACGCTCAACTATGGCATTGACGAGCGCCGTTGAGGCAAATCCCTTCTAGGCCGAAAGGATTCTAGGGATTACATTAGAACGACTCGACCATAATATATAAGCCCCGTGCTATATTTGCATCCTAGGTTCCAATCTTGTCTTCCTTGGTTGTGAGATGGCCATTGATCACCTTTACTTGCTTTCCTAGTGCAGTTTGTAGCTGTTAATATCATTTCATCACCTTGTTATCCTAGTTTGACTAGTAAAATAGGTTTAGTTCCTCCACTACTTTAATCGTATCACTTTGTTCCTTGTAGATTTGACCCCGACTCCTAATTGGGTAAATTATATTGCGATGACTGTTCATACCTCAAGCCGAGGTGTGTGTTGAGTGTTGTCGTTTGGCACGCTTCAGCGGTTGCTCAGAGAATGACTCTGCTCCAGCATCATCAGGGGAGTGGAAGGTCACCAAAATACCCTCTTCACCAATCGATTAGACGCCTTCGATCGCTAGAACACCCGTGGCCGCGGTATCTTCTTCAACCTCGGCAGTGGAAGTTTGACTTGCTTTGGCAGTCTTCAAAGCCTGGGCCTTTTTGCTGATAGCTTTGTATGGATCAGTTATCCTACTTTTCTTCAAAGAGCGAGGAGCTGGCTTCTCCGCCGCAGCTGCCTCGGCCTCAACGCCATCGGCTTCATCAACTTCAACGGCTGCTGGAATTTCTTTTTCCCCCTTTATGCCTATAACAGAATCAACTTGTGTAAAATTCGAAAGAAGCTTGAGGTAAGAAGTATTCGGACGCTTACCATGAGTAGAGGCAACGTACTTCTTCTGTGAAGCAACATATTTCCACTACCTCTCTTCATCGGTGAATTTTGTGGTGATCCGTGTCACCCAAGCCAAAAGATCATCGACCAGAACGATGTCCATTTTGTTAGCTGAACCAAGCAAAATGAGGGTCAAAAGGATAATAGAGAAACTGCATAAGGGAGGAATGAGGTTTTATGTACGACTAGGGTTCCACTGCTCAGGAAGTGGTGGATCACCAGCTGCAACCAACGGCCGAGTTGGAATGTATACAAAGCGACGGTCCCAATGATAAATGCTATTGTCATTCTTCGAAATCAGTGCCCAGCCGCCTCTTTTGTCGAAGTACATTATCCCGCCTTTATAAATCTTAGGGATGTATAGATTCAACACATGATTAACATCGAAACCCTGCTTGGTTTCGGTTTAGAAGTAGTCAATCATAGAGACTGCCCTCCAAATAGACGGTGCCAGTTGCCCCAAACAAACGTTATACAATCTGCATAACGATGCAATAATTGGGTGGAGGGGAAGGTAGAATCCGATCGTAAAAGGATAAGTTAAAACCACAGAGTAACCAGCTCTGTTGTCCAAAAGCCTGCCTCCGACCTTCGGGCAGACGACTTCGATATGTTTCTATTCATAATCCATTTTGATCCGTTTTATGTTCTCCGGTCGAACAACGCACATGATTTTTGAATTAGGGACATTGAATTTGGAGATTACCTGGTGGGGTGTTTGGACTGATATGATGCAGTCGTTGTCAGTCTTGAACTCTCTGGGAACAATTTCGTGAGGTTTGGCTGGTGGCGCAGGCTTTTTGACCTTGGCTTTCTGCTTCTTGTCCCCAGTCTGCGACATTCCCCCCGCAGCAGCAGGTTGTGCCGCTGCAGCGCTGGTGGCAACGTCTCCCAAAACATTGGGATCAGCATCACCGGCGTCAGAATGATGTGAAGTAGTAGAACCTTGAGTAGCCATTGAATAATTTAGAGTTTTGTCGCAAGAATTTGGTGGTTTTCAGGCGAAATCAGTGTACTTTCAGATGAATGTTTAGAAAAGTTGAGAAGAAGACGTAAAGTTGGGAAGAGACACAAGGATGATTTGTTTATAGAGGCAAAAGTAATGATTACCTCGGTAACCGGTAAATTAAAAAAAAACTTTCAGCCACTTTCTCAATCCCTACCCACCCCCCACCCCCCAACACGTTACCCCTTTCTTATTCCCTCTCACTCTCTTACTTCCTCCCCGTGCTTTTCCCCTCTCATGGCCCCAGTTCTTTCCTATTTCTTCTTATCTTAAGCAGGTTCTTCCACCCCTTTTTTGTGTCAATTTTTCTCTATAGCTGTTTCTCTCTTTTCTTTACAATCATCTACATTTTCTCTTTTCTTAAAATAATCTGCAATTTTAATTTGCAGTTTTTTCTGTGGATTTCTGGTGAAAAAATTATTACTTTTGTGGATGCATCTATACTTGAAGATGCTAGTATCAATATTGAAATTTTAGGATGAAGTTAAAAGTGAATTTTAATGGATCTTTAGGAGAGGAATAGTGATTGTGCTTTGATGGAATTTTTTTCTGTTGTGGTATTATCAAGCTTGGCAGAACAGAGGATATGGAGATAGGGACAGGGCCGCTGAAACTTCTTGAGTCCTCCATTGTCGGAGAAAATACCTTATCAGTGCTAAGACGTTGTTAGGCAGTGAGAGTATTTTTTTTTTCGGGTTAGAAATCAAAATAGGTCTTAGTGAAATTGATGGAGAAAGTAGCTTTTCTTCTATCATGTATTTGACTGTTTGGGCTATACTTGGCGGTGATGTGGCAGTACTTATGGTGGACGTACGGTGGATTAACGTGAAGAGGATGATAGGGTGAAAATCATATGAAAAGAAAATAGAAACACATATTGAAAATGGAAAAATAATTTGGAAATTTCATTAATTATTTTTTTATTCAAATTCCGCCCCACAAAAATAGATGTCGAACTATAACAGGTAAAGCATATGACATGTCGTCCATGTCACTGCGGTAGAGCAGCACGCTCAGTTGGAGGTGCTTCTTTATCAGAGTTTTACCTAGTTGAAGTGTTTAAATGAAAAAGTCCAAAGTATGATTGTTGGGTTGGTAAATGGGGACAAGTTCAAGGGTCATTTAGGCTATTCCGCTTAATAAATATTGACTTCTACTTTACAGCTGGTGCTTTATTTCCTCTTGATATATCTCTGAGTTATTTCAAGCACAAACGGCACTTCCCCCACATATTTTCGTTTTGTGAAGAGTTACGAATATGGCCTCTTAAGTACCCATTAGGTGCATAATGAGATGAGCAGTAATATTGGTTTTCAATGCTTTATGATAGTTACAGTACATAAATGTGTAGATGATCTTGGGAAGATACGGAAACTGGTGGATGAGTAAGCAGGTTACTTGCTTACTTCAAACCGTCAGTCAAAGGAGGAGCTACCCTTCATTAACCTGCTTTATCTCTCAAGTTATTGAGGAGCAGAGTTTCCTGGACAGTGAGACACAATCTTCCGAAACATGGACTCTGGATTTTCAATGAAAATGATCAGTTTCCGGCAAACAAGATAACTCAAATCCACTCGATCTGGAAGTATACAATCATCTATATTTCTATTCTGCTTGCCTCTCTAACCCCAAAATATTCATACTTTTTGAGCACCTCCATCTACATTAAATGAGTTTTAGTGTCAGATAAGCCCTTAGACATTTGGATCCAGGCAGGCGGCATCTAAAAGGTTCTCGCCCTTGGGAATTCTGATCCATGGCTGTCAATTCTTGATGAGATGAAAATTGTACATAAACATTTCTCCCCTTATTGGACAAGGAAAATGAGCAACTAATCAAGATTAAACAAAAAGATGTAGGGCTGTGTATCATCTTGAAAGCTTAGCGAACATAGAAAAATAAAAAAGCTTCACATGCATCGTTCCGATTGGATGTATAAGACTTGTCTTACTAGGTACCTTATGTTGGGTTGAGCATTTGAATAGAACTTTAATGAATTTACAGTTGAAGGAAGGTCTTGCATTTGCAAGAGGGCCTGCACGTCCACGAGATACAATTAATTTATAAAACAACAACTTACTTGTGTTATTCTGCCAATAAAAAAATGAATAGAAGCACCTGATTTTTTTCCCTAAGCATCATAAGTTTGGTAATGACTCCAAAGGGTTGAAATAGCTGAAGCAAGTCATTCTGGAAAACAACACAGGAATCAGTTGCACACCTATAAGGCCATAACATTGCATTCCTGCTTGTTGGAAAAGAAAACTAAAAGTAGAAAGAAATCCAATTAATGCCAGCCAAGTGAATGCAAGAGGAAGGATAAGCTGCTCCACTCAGGTTTAAATATTTACTAGTATCTCAAAGTACAAAGCGTTCCCATCTTTCAACTGTGTTAAGAGTAACACCAAATAAAAGCGGCATAATGCTTACTGCTTCTCTTTTGGAAATTCAAGTGAGGTGGGAAATCAAACGCTGGGAAGCTAAAAAACAAACATAACCCGGCCTTTTAGAATGGCTGTTAAACACTTCGCTGTGCAACTCCCACCCTCCACCGTCCCAAAAAAGCAAATCTATTAGTGATCCAACACTAAAAGCATTCCACGGACGGTCACAGAAGCACAAGACCAAATTGCAAGATCACAGTGTTGAACTTTCTACCTGGAACTCACAGATGCTAGAAGAATCACTTCAAATAAAAAGCAAGAATGCTCATTCTGTGAATTCTGGTATGACAGTTCTGAAGAATGGGATGCTAGCACGTGGCATGCTGTCTATGTGAATTTATCACAAATGATCCTATCTATTTGTTTATCTTAAACTTCCTCCATTATTGGAGAAGTTATTGTTCGTTTTGTATATATTTCTTCAATGTACATCAGATGAGCTGAACATTTTTAGTTAATTATATGAATAATCTCAACCTCGAAAAATGTACTAGACAACAAGAAAAATACTAGAAATGCTCCGCTTATAGTGAAGAAGCGATGACACAAGTGCAGTTGAGAGAACAATTCAACCATAGTAAAGCAATCTATTCACACATACTGGGAGTGTTGAAATATGAACAAAATAAACTTGTTTCTATTTAGTTCACATTAGTTTGCATTTGTCCACATGTATTTACATTAGTTCATGAACTAGAATATTAAGTTAGTACATGTATTATAGTGTGAATTCATCTATATATTAATGTCATCCATGTATCTTGGGAGAGGTAAAGTGTGGACTAAGTTAATGTGTTTACATGTAGTCTAGGCTAGATACATGAAAGAGTTCTCCTAAAAATAACCATGTATTCCTAGCCATTTGAGAAAGTCAAGTTGAATAGAAATCCTTATTTCCTCCATTTTCTTCTTTGTGAGTTTTGAGTGTTGTTTTGTGTTGTCTTGCTCTCCCAAATTCTCTAACATTTGGTATCAGAGCCGGTGTGTTTGAGAGACAACCAAACTTGGAGAAAGATGACAAATAGTAATAGAACTCCATTCCAAGTTCCTATGCTCACAAAAGAAAAACTATGGAAATTGGTGTATCCGGATGAAGGCCTTACTTGGTGCCTATGATGTTTGGGAATCGGTGGAAGTTGGAGGTGATGAAGCGGAGGAGGATGCTGCCTTTAGAAAGAAAGATCAAAAGACGCTCACCCTCATCCATCAAAGTTTGGATGACATGATGTTTGAGAAGGTTGCAAATGCAGCCACCTCCAAGCAAGCATGAGAGATTCTTCAAACTTCCTTTAAAGGTTTTGATAAAGTGAAAAGAGTTCTTCTCCAAACCATAAGAGGAGAGTTTGAATCATTGTATATGAAGGAATCCGAATCCGTTTCGGATTATATTTCAAGAGTTTTGACTATTGTCAATCAAATGAAGAGATATGCTGAAGACTTAAGTGACGATACTATGATCCCTTGATTCAAAATTTAATTATATTGTTGTGGCTATTGAAGAGTCCAAAGACTTGGACACCATGACCATTGAAGAACTGTCGGGTTCTTTGCAAGCACATGAAGAAAAGTTGAAGAATCCAAAAAAGAATCAATTGAAAAAGCGTTGGAAGCAAAACTTTCTTTCAAGGAGAAAGATGAAAGGCGTGGCTCACAACAAAGAGGTCGTGGTGGAAGAGGAAGAGGTGGTAGTCAACCACCAAGCAAAGAGAATAAAAGCCAAGACTATAACCAAGAAAGAGGCTGTGGAAGAGGTAGAGGATGGAGGCAAAATCAAGGAAGGTATGATAAGTCTAATATTGAATGTTATACTTGTCATAAATTTGGTCATTTTTTTCTGGGAATGCAAAAATAATATGGAGGAGAAAAATAATTTTGTGGAGAGAAAAAATAAAGATGGAGATGACATTTTAATTCTTGCTTGCAAAGGAGAAGAAAGTGTAGAGAGAAATCAATGGTACCTTGACTCCGGTGTAAGTAGCTATATTTGTGGAAAGAAGAATTTATTTGTGGAGCTTGAAGAGTTGAATGGTGGCAACATCACTTTTGGAAACTCTTCACTGGTTAAAATCAAAGGAAAATGTACGATTTTAATTCGTTTGAAAGATGATAGTCACCAATTAATTTCTAATGTTTTGTATGTACTGGAGATGAAAAATGATATTTTAAGTTTGGGACAATTTTTGGAGAAAAATTATGATATTCATTTGAAGGATAAAAAATTGTTCATGAGAGATGAAAATGGGAGATTGTTAGCCAAAGTTCCTATGGCTAATAATAAAATATTTATTTTGAATCTTCAAAGTGATGTTCTAAGGTGCTTGCTATCATGTGCCAAAGATTCATCTTGGCTTTGGCATATGAGATTCGGTCATGTGAATTTTGATAGTCTAAGGTTAATGAAGAAGGAGAGCATGGTGATTGGGTTGCCAACTATTGATCATCCGAGCCAACTTTGTGAAGGATGTCTCTTTGGAAAGCAAGCAAGGAAAAACTTTCCTAAAGTGTCTTTGACTAGAACCCGATGCCCATTGGAGTTGATTCACATGGATATGTGCAGACCAATCAAGCCATCTTCACTTGGTAAAAGTAATTATTTTTTACTTTTCATTGATGATTTTACTAGAAAAACTTGAGTTTATTTCTTGAAGGCAAAATCGGAGGTGTTTGAAATTTTCAAAAAATTCAAGTGCATGGTGGAGAAACAAAGTGGCTACCAAGTGAAGTCATTGCGGTCCGATAATGGTGGAGAATTCACTTCAAATGAATTCAAGGCTTTTTATGAAAAAAATAGAATTCATCATGTTTTGACAGTTTAAAGATCACTACAGCAAAATGGCATCGTGGAAAGAAAGAACCAGACTATTCTCAACATGGCGCAAAGTATGTTGAAGAGCAAGAATATGCTAAAGGAGTTTTTGGTTGAAGCAATCGCTTGTGCGATGTACTTGTCAAATCGGTGTGTATTCGTGACAAAACACCTCAAGAGGCTTGGAGTGGTTTCAAGCCAAAAGTTGCTCATTTGCGAGTTTTTGGGAGCATTGCTTATGCACATGTGCCAGATGAGAAGAGGTCCAGGCTTGATGATAAAAGTGAGAGGTATATTTTCATTGGCTATAATCAAAATTCTAAATAACCTAGAGATATAGAATTTGATGAAGAGAATGCTTGGAAATGGAAAGCTAAAGAGCAAGATTACTATTTTAGTCCTTTCTTTGATGAAGATGGTGATGAAGAAGTTGGGGAGCAGCCTATCACACCACCGTCAACACCTCCAGCACAAGATCAAGAAGAAGATGAGTCAAGTCCAAATTATTCAAGTGAAGTGCCTCAGAAGACTAGAAGTCTTCGTGACTTGTACGAAAATACGGAAGTGGTAAGAGAAGACTTATATGATTTGACTCACTTTTGTTTGTTTGTTGATAGTGAGCCTTTAACTTATGAGGATGCTGCCGAAAATACCAAATGGAGAGATGCCATGGATGAAGAAATCAAGGCAATCAAGAAGAATGATACTTGGGAGTTGGCCACACTTCCAAAAGGCAAAAGCACCATTGGTGTCAAATGGGTTTACTAGTTGAAGAAAAATTTCAAGGGAGAGGTGGAAAGGTATAAAGCAAGATTGGTTGACAAGGCATACAAGCAAAAGGCCGGTATTGATTATGATGAAGTATTTGCGCCGGTTGCTCGTTTGGAAACAATTCGTTTTAGTATTTCTTTGGCAGCCCAAAATCAATGGAAAATCCATCAAATGGATGTCAAGTCGGCTTTCTTGAATGATGTTTAGGAGGAAGAAGTATACATTGATCAACCTTTGGGCTATAAGGTTGAAGGACATGAAGACAAAGTGCTAAAATTAAAGAAGGCACTTTATGGCTTGAAGCAAGCCCCATGGGATTGGAATAGTAGAATGGACAAATATTTTCAAGCAAATAGTTTTTCAAAGTGTCCACTTCTCTTTATGTCAAGATTGCTAAAAATGGTGATATCTTACTTGTTTTCTTGTATGTAGATGATTTGATCTTTACAGGAAATAATCCAAAGATGTTTGAAGAATTCAAAGAGGCTATGGCAAGAGAGTTTGAGATGACGGACATTGGCTTAATATCCTACTATCTTGGCATTAAAGTAAAACAAAGGGATGATGAAATTCTCAAGAAGTTTGATTTGGAGAATTGCAATCTGGTGAGCATCCCCGTTGAATGTGGAGTTAAAGTATCCAAGCATGGAGATGGAGAAAAGATCAATCCCACACTTTTTAAGAGTCTTGTTGGAAGCTTAAGGTACTTGACATGCACAAGGCTGAATATTCTTTTTGGTGTTGGACTTGTGAGTCGTTTTATGGAAGAGCCTACTACCTCCCATTTGAAGGTAGCCAAGAATACTTCGGTACATCAAAGGTACACTTGATTATGGAATATTTTATTCATCATCCAAAGACTCCAAGCTTATTAGATACTATGATAGTGATTGGGCTGGTGATATTGATGATAGAAAGAGAACTACCGGGTTTGTCTTCTTTCTTGGAAATTCTGAATTTACATGGAATTCTAAGAAGCAACCAATTATGACTTTGTCAACTTGTGAAGCGGAGTATGTGGCAGCTTGTTCTTGTGTTTTGTCATGCAATTTGGCTAAGGAGCTTATTGGAGGAACTTCATCAACCACTAGAAGATGCAACAAATATTTTTGTTGATAGCAAATCGGCTATTGAATTAGCCAAGAATCCGGTATTTCATGAAAGGAGCAAGCATATTGATACTAGGTATCACTTTATTAGAGATTGCATATCTAATAAAGTTGTGGAGCTTGAGCACGTGAAGTCACAAGATCAAATTGCGGATATTTTCACCAAGCTACTGAAGATTGAGCTTTTTCAAAAGCTAAGGATGGAACTTGGAGTTATGAAACAAGTTTAAGGGGGGATGTTAAAATATGAACAAAATAAACTTGTTTCCATTTAGTTAACATTAGTTTACATTTGTCTACATGTGTTTACATTAGTTCATGAACTAGAATATTAAGTTAGTACAAGTATTAGAGTGTGAATTCACCTATGTATTAGTGTCATCCATGTATCTTGGGAGAGGTAAAGTGTGGACTAAGTTAATGTGTTTACATGTAGTGTAGGCTAGATACATGAAAGAGTTCTCCTATAAATAGCCATGTAATCCTAGTCATTTGAGCAAGTCAAGTTGAATAGAAATAGTCCTTTCCTCCATTTTCTTCTTTGTGAGTTTTGAGTGTTGTTTTGTGTTGTCTTGCTCTCCCAAATTTTCTAACAGGGAGCTCACAAATCACGCATTTAACTCAGTAGAACATATGCCTACCTAAGTGAAAGGAAAAGAAAGAGCAAGTGGGAGAGAGAGAGAGAGAGGAGAGAGAGAGAGAGAGAGAGAGAGAGAGAGAGAGAGAGAGAGAGAGAGAGAGAGAGAGAGAGAGATTTATCAGTAAACAATCTTGATATCCACCTCTGAGATCTCATGGCCCACTTGCGAATGTGAACAAAAAATTTCATGCAGTGCCCTCCATAAGCACTGGTCTTACCAATTTACCCCCACTTTCAAATGTTTTAAGTAAATACCCTCCACATCATCCCTCACTATGCGAAAGGACTATTTTGCCCCTGCCTAAACCCAATTCACATGGAATAGTCTCCTTCTCTCTTTCCTCCTTCCTTTCCTTCTCTCCATCCTCCTTCATTTCCTTCTTTCTTCTTTGTGTCCTAGAGAGATTTAGGAAATCTGTAAAACTTTTATTTATTTTATTATTTTTTTTTAATTTGTGTTATAATGTAACTTTTATTTTGCCTAACCCTTTATTTGTATTTATTTTTTTCTGTATTTATTTTTGGTAAGTTTTTTCCATTGGTAAGTTTTTTCCATTTTGATTGATGATCATTGAATTAAATTAGACGTTCCTGTGAATATTTTTTACTTCTTATGCTTGATTAAGATGATTTTAAGGTTCTTATTCACAATAGCAATTAGATATTGTTGTTGCTCATTGCACATAGCTTAAAGTCTTGGCTATTGCCATTAATGCAGAAACTTTCTCTGCAAGTAGCCTCTATTGCATAGAGATTAAAGTCTTGGCTATTGCGCCAAGACTTGAAGAGACTTTCTCTGCAAGTTGCATATTGCATAGAGCTTAAAGTCTTGGCTATTGCCAATACTTGCATAGACTTTGTCTGCAGGTTGCCTATTGCACCATATCATAAAGTATTGGCAACTGCCAATACTTTCAGAGACTTCCCCTACAAGTTGCATCCTTCCACCCGACTTTAAAGTGTTGGTTATTCCAAAAGTTGCAGAGAATTTTGTAACATCACTTGGGTGGTATTACCATTGATAAAAGAAGTTGGTTTCTTGATTTGTCCAGTGATAAGTTGACCCTTAATGAAGATATTCGTAACTTTCATTCAATCTTATTTTATTTTTCTTGTGTTAGATTCTACTTTGATTTCCTAGTTAAGGTGCCCATTGCACCAGAGCTTGAACTCTTGGCAATAACCAAGACTTGCAGAGACTTTCTCGCAAATTACCCAATGCAACAAGGCTTGAAGTCTTGGCAATTGCCAAGAAGTTTGTGCAAGGTGCCATTGCACCAGAGCTTGAACTCTGGGCAATAGCCAAGACTTGCAGAGACTATCTCTGCGAATTGGCCACTACAACAGGGCTTGAAGTCTTGGCAATTGCTAGGAAGTCTTTGTAAGGTGCCCATTGCGCCAGAGCTTAAACTCTTGGCAATAGCCAAGATTTGCAGAGACTTTTTTTTGCAAGTTGGCCACTACAATAAAGCTTGAAGTCTTGGCAATTGCCAGGGAAGTCTGTGTAAGGTGCCATTGCACCAGAGCTTAAACTCTTTGCATAGCCAAGACTTGCAGAGACAAGTTGTCCATTGCAACAGGGCTTAAAGTTTTGGCAATTGCCAAGAAGTCTGTGCAAGGTGCCCATTGCCAAGAAGTCTGTGTAAGATACTCATTTTCATAGATTTTATCCAAATGAATGTAAGAGAGTAGGAATTTGAAGGAATCTAACCTTGAATCTTCGTTTCAATGGAGGAATCTGTAAAAGTTGTAGGTTTTTAGGGTTTAGAGATTGTTTGAATGGAAAAAAGGAAGGAGAGGATAGTGTGGGTTTTTTTATTAGTTGTGAGAGGTATTTTCGTCCGGAATAAGTTTCATCAAACTAATGGAGGGCAGCTTTGCTAAACTACTGTTATTGAGGGCATTTTGACAAATCATTGCTTCCCGTGTCATATTTGTGCAATTCAGCCGAATGTGAATGACCTTAGAAGGCTCAGTCATCTTTTCCCTGAAGCATATAACAATGAATTGGTATGAAATAAATATACCACTCAAAAGCATGCCAATGTCACATTATGCTGAAGAATATTTAAGCACGTGCAAGGCAAGAATTTAATCACAATGGAAAAGAAACTTAAGAAAAATATCAGACCTATGAGAATTCTAAAAGAAAGAATCACTTAGGTCATTTTGTCCACAAACATCACTTCCTAAAGGAAGTTAGAGTGAACCACAAGTAGGAACACTACGGTCTATGGGCAAAACGAAATCTTTGTATCTCATTTTGTTTGTAATGGAAAATCAACGAGTAAGAAGAAGGTAAATGTGCAAGAAATTAAGCTATTACCAAAAATAGTGAGGCCATGGACACGTGATGCGTTTACTCTCCTTTGCGCCCGACTCCTAAACAGGGTATCTTATCATGACATTTACATTGTTACCAAAACTTTTAATTTCTTTAGAAGAAACATGGAAATTCATACTTAGTACTGATTAGGTATCTTTAATAATAGACATGTCGAAGTTGACGGTCAGTTATACCAGTAGCCCGAATTCTGTCCTAAATACAAAGGGATCTCATTCAGGCCATACATCCACCACAAGTATCAAGTCTGTGCCAACTGAGCACCATGCTCTGAAGTATTAATTATTTTCCAATAAATTCTTCAAATAGTGCAATCCCCATGGACATGAACTTGGTTGTTCACCTGTTGTATCCTCCTGACTTTTTCCTTTTTGGTTGATACGGTAAACCCCACAACTAAAACCCCTTACCCCTGGTGATTCAAAAGTCAAAACATATCATGTTTATCTTTTAAACATCCTCTAAGATGCTTCATCCTTTTACGGTACATTAGATGGTGTCCAGGATCATTACTTAGTTGCAAACTCAGGCTTAGACCACCTATGGATCACTGATATTTCCTCCACTTCCTAAATGGAGCAGAATGTATACACTGTGGCGTAGCCGCATAGATAAATGTATAAATTGAATCTCCTTGATAGCTAAAGTAAATTCATTCAATGTGAAAGTTTGCATTTTTGAATACTCTTATTAGAAATCCTAGTTACGCCATTCGTCATCAGTTCGCTGAAAAAACTTATGAACTAACTGAACATCCACTAGAAACAGCACGATCGTCTGAACAAAATAATTTGGGATTGACGCGTAGTTGATAAAGCCTCAAACTTTATCCTAGTTGATGATTAAAACATGTTAAGCGCTAACGATAAAAGCTCCCTAGCCCTTAAAATAAAACATGTTAAGCTAATGATAAAAAAACATATACTATATCTTTTTATCAAATTGACCATATAAGAGCATCAAATAATACAAAGTATTAGTGATTGTATTATTCTTCAAAAAATTAAGTTATTCAACTCCTGTGATTTCAATAAGAGCTCAAGGGTAGCACAAATTAACAATACTAATGAATAAACAGACGATAAAGTAACTGAATAAAGATTTGATCTTACAGAAACTGAGATAGAGAGAGTGTACTAGGGTATGATAAAGTAGGGATTTTAAATTCTTTTTCTGTTTAAAGTTGTTTTTGATTCATCTAAGATTGATATAACTGCCACTGGGGACAAAATTACATAAAGCAAATTTAGGTGTCAGTTGAAAACTATACTGGATTTTCTGTACTTGACCTTTTTGTTTTTTGCTCAGATGTACTTGTCAGTTCCTTTGTTTGTATAAGACTTGGCAGATAAATCAGGAACTATTTTTCTTTAGACGGTTCTTTGATAGTAGTAGGTGGACATTAATTTGCTTAAAAAAATATGTCACTTTGGGCGGATTCTTCTCCCAACTAACGAAAACATCTTGACGAAATTAACAGATTATAAGGGGAGAATTACACAACTATGACTACTTAGAAAATGATTTGCTTAACTGACCTCGCTTAAAATAGTTTGCAAGAATGGCCTCCACTAATTGTAAGTAAGTGCTATTACGGAGGCAAAACTTCAAGTTATAAAATTGACAAGTGCTCCCGCGGGGGCAAAACTTCAAGTATAAATTGACAAGTGTTGCAAGTGCTACCCCGTGGTAGCACTTGACCTTTTATCTCTATCAACATTCTCCTCAGATAATTTGAAGTGTTGCCTGCAATTTATACTAGAAGTGCTTTCTCCGAGGGAGCACTTGTCAATTTATAACGTGAAGTGTTGCCTACCGATGAACTGTGGAAAAGAAGATCACCATGAAACCCAATTGGGTTTATTTCTACAGCTAAATGGAAACAATTTTGAGGAGGGAGAATATTGGGTTTTTTTTTTTGGGTAAAAGAAACTTTTGAGTCTTGTTATTAGGTAAAAAAGGACATAAGTTTTAAATATTAGGCAGAAGAGACACTTTTAAGATTAGTACTAGTGATTAACATTTTAAAAGCCCTAAAGTATTTTTACTTACATAAAGCCCTCACCTTCTCATCTACCCCCAGCCCCCCACCCCCATCGGCCCGCCACTCCTTCGCTCATCCACCACTTCTCTACCATCCTCCATCACCACCCACCACTCACTGTCACCTTTTTCCATTCTTCACCACCCACCGCCACCTTCTACTACCCCCATCGCCCTAGACCACTCTAATATTGTGATGTTTCAATATCAGTGTGAATGTTTGCACATATGTCGATATGTTTACATATCTGAAGGGATGTATAAACATATCTCCCAGATGTTGAAAACAACTCCAGAAATGCTTCAACATAGAAGAGATATGCTTAGACATCCGAAAAGATGTTTAAACATCATTGAGATGTATAAAACGAAAAAAAATTGTTAATGAAAAATATGTAAAAGAATGAAAAGTTCTCTCAACCTTTTCAAAATACTATAAAAAGGAGGAGAACGAAGAAAAAAGTCGAAATGAAGAAGAAGAAGAAGATGATGATTGTGATGAAATAGAATTTGAAAAGAAATATAGAAGAAAGAAGGCTTAAGATGAAGAAAAAAGGGAAGAGAGAGAAGAAAAAGATAGAAAAGTTCAAAGTTTGAAATGATTTGAAGAGTGAAATGAGTAAAGTGGGAGGTAAGGATGGAAATAAAAAAAATTGAATCTTTTTTTAATTTTGGGGCGTTTTTGTAAATTTTGAGAGTTTTTTACCTACACACAAGTTATAAACATTACAATTCGGTCTCCACTTAAACTAATTAAATATTGATTCGGTCAATATCCCTTTTTCTTATTTCAAGACTTTGGACCTTTTAATTCATTTACATAAAGGTGACACTGAAGAAGTAGCCATTTTTTTGTGAACAAAGTGACACTTCTTCTGTAAGTATTGATACGGGGTAAAATAAGCGGAAGCAATAATCTAAACAAGCGGAATATAAAACGAGATAACATGAAATAAAGATTGGGAAGACTAGAAATCAGAAGAAAGAAACGAATCAAACTCACATATATGGATTAAATTCAAATGGGAGAAGAGAAACTTGAACCAAATCCCGGATTCATACTAGGATGCAATCCTCGGGTTCCCAAGTCGTAGGGGATACATGAGCTTCAAGCTCCAACAAGAAGACCAAGCCTCTCAATGTTCGTTCTTCCAATTCTATGTTCAAACTAGACTAATGAAATGAAATGACTAAGGGGAGCTTATATAGTGCTCCCTTACATATTTGGGAAATGACTAAAAGCCCCTAAGTATAGTTCATACAATATAAACACTTAGGGCTAAATTATAAATTACACCACAAAAATAAGTCTTGAAACAACTCGGAAATAGGCGCCCCCTAGAGAAACAGGCGCCCCGCCTGATGCTGTGTAGAAGGAAAACAGGCGCCCCACCTCAGTAGTGGGCGGTCCGCCCAAACACAGAGGCGGTCCGCCCCTATGCAACTTCAGAGAGGGGTAAAAACTTCAGGCGGTCCGCCCAAAAATAGAGGCGCTCTGCCTCTTCCTGAAGCTTCTTGAAACGCTTCAAAATGTGCCTCAGAAGCTCCTCCTTGTAGCCTAGATGGTCCTCCTTCCATGGTGCTCCAATGCATGAACTTTAAGGTGCTTCCGGAGCCCGTAACTTGTCCTCTTTATGCCCTCGAGCTTGGCTCTTGATGGTTGGAACTTTGGTTCAATTTGCCCTGCATCATCCTCCCATTCTTGAAAGAATTTCGTCCTCGAAATCAAACCATCAAAACCCACATTCAAAACAAGCACAAAAAAAGCTTCCCACTACAAGAGTAGGTTAGTGCCAAAAGTGTGGAAAACACACTCTTATGATAGAGCCAAGCATCAATAACAATTAAAATGCTCATGTCTCCCAAGGAGACAACAAGTACTTGAGTCGACAAGAAAGCGCATCCAGCACAAATACAAGCAAAGAGATCAATAAGACATGGAACATGCAATATATAGCAATCAAATTCTCTATGACCCTTAAGCTTATGACCAACACACCAAGCCTTCAAATCAACATCCTCACAATGTGACACTTCGGCTTTGGCATGGTCAAGACTTAAGGTGTGATCAAAATATGGGATGGAGTAGGCAAAATAGTTCAATCTACAACTAACATCAAATACTCCACTCCCCTTCTTAGAAGCACTCTTACACACACCAAGAGGTACCTCCTCTCCTCCAAATTTACCTCCAAGACAATCCTCCTCGCTAGACAAACTCCCAAGGGAGGTCTCAAACAATAGATTATCTATGGAGTTAAGCATCCCATTCCATGGAGGTTCAAACTCACACTCCACTTTAGTTTGATACAATTCACCATTTCCATTGAAGTTTTCCTCATATAAAGTATTAGTATAGGCACACTTCTCAAGTTCATTAGCAAGCAAAAGTGAAGTTCTCAAACTAGAGACAACATCTACACTTGAGGAGTCATCGAAAACAATTCGATCCATCTCATACACTAGAGACTCCTTAAGGTCATGACCATCCTTACTACGACACAAGGGACCACCACTATCAAGTAGGCATTCAAAGGGAAGAATGGGATATTCATACAATTCATATTCTCCTTTGTCAAATATGGGTGGGGTGTCATAACAAGGTTCACAATCAAGGTCAACCACAATATCCTCACTAAAGAGAGGTTCAATGAAAACCGAGCTCACATCATGATGTGGCTTTTCAACTCTCTCAACTAGTGGTTCACATTCACACACAAGTTGACCAATCGACTCTACACTAGTTGAAAACACATTGCAATCATACATATCATCAACTAGTATGGAGTTATCACAAGCACTATCACAAGACAAGGAAGTAACATGCTCAAGGAAAGAAGAACTAACACATACCTTTGAGTGGCCAACTTGCCCACTCAATGCACTTGAAGTGTCATGAATAGTGTCTCCACCTTGTAGCTCACATTTGGAATCATCTTCACCTTGTCTTTCCATCTTGGAACATGGTTGAGGCTCCATCGGCTTGCTTCCAAGAATTCCTACACAAGAATTCAAACAAATAGACGAAAAAGATACAGGGTTAAGGTTAGAATAAGGGGTGCCCTCACTCTCTATGATTCTTTTTCCCTCTCTCTTTTCCCTTATTTTTTCTTCAAGGTCGGGTGTAGATTCAGGTGGTGAGATCCCACTCACATCACTCATCACATCCTCTCCTTTTTCCACCCGAGGAATGTCACCGGTCATTCCCTTACTCATCTCAATATTTTGTCCCTCATATTCGGGCGAGTTGAGACGAGGCCTAAGAATGCCCATAGCTGGAGTAGGTGGACTCTTTACATCAACCCAGAATCTAGGACTTGGAGACTCATCACTTGATGTCTCCTTCTTCTTAGTTGGTGAACCACTTGGCTTTGAAACTTGTAGTTTCGGGTTCACCTTGTTGACACTTGTCAACCCTTCACTTGCACTAGTCCCACCACTTCTTGCAATTGTAGGACTCCTTGATTGCACAATGCCAATCTTGGAATGAAGTTCTCGCTCCTTGCTCCTTTGTATAGGCCAAAGAAGGTGCACTAGTAGACAATTGGCCTCTCGCCCGATAAGGTACAAAGTCATAAACTCTTTGCCCTATACCCACAAGATACACATCCTTCATAGTACTATATTGCACCTCTTGTCTTCCATTCATGGCTCACCTAGCCACACATCAACATGTTGCATTGGATACATATCACACCGCACATAACATTTGTAATTCCTATGAGTTATGAGTACTCGAGCTTCCTTGGAAACCCACACTCCTTTATACTCATAAGGATTCTCTAACTCACGGCATGATATCCTTAGCCTATCAACCAAAACCGTGCTAATACAATTGGCATCGGTTTCTTCAATTTTGAGCAAGTTTTCTCCATAACCATTCACCTCAACAACGAACTTACTTCTACCCAAGTTTCATAGAAATGCATCCAAGTGAGAACTTGAATGCCCACAAGCGTCAACACCAACAACTTGGGTCTCCCTTATCCCTCCTCTCCTAGAAACATTGCTAGCGTAACATCCACTTCCCGTTACTCTTCCAACGCCGCTGGTGTCTCCTCGTCGGAGAAGCCGAGCCGGCAGTTGCTCCTCTGATTTGCCGCCATGGTTCAGCTCACTGTTTTAATGGGTTACCTTATCAGAGATTTGCTTCTAGTTATTTGTTTTGCATTGTTGATTTTGTTTGGAGAATGGGTTTGGTTTGGCCGATGCTCTGCCGGCGACTCTTGTTCTCTGTCTCGTTTGCTATGTGCATATTTTGACTTTGTCGATCCCATTACGCTTGGTCTGTTGTGTTTGTTTTTATCACAAGTTTCGCTTTTAGTTGTTGGGGGTGTTGGTTTGGCGAGGACTTCGTCCTCATTTGAATGCTATTGCTACTATCCTATTTTTGGATTTGATGGGTGTTACTGCCCTTTTGTGATAACGGGATTGAATATAATGTTGTCTGCTGGATGTTTGCTGATTCAAATAGATATTGCATATGCTAAATATAAGCCAATGAAAATAATTCAATAATTAATTTGAATGTGAGGCTTATTTGGACTGATTTGAACATGATACTACACTTAGGCCAATGACGTTTGGAGGCCTAAAATCAGTCCCTTTACACTCCCCACGTCTCCAAGAACAAATAGGCGATGATGATTCATTTCACTTTGCAAAGTAAGCGATAGTGGAGTGGTGGGATTGAAGGTACCTGGCATGGCAAACCGGCCCGGGCTCCGTGTTTGCAGCCGTATCGACATCCCTAACCTCTGCTTAATGCAATACACCATTCTGAGCCTACACTTTTATAAAAATCCCTTTCCCTTTCATTTTAAATTACTATTATTATTATTATTATTATTATTACCATTATTATTTACTAACTTAACTTCATTTGTTTTTGCGAGGTGCAATTTTTTAAGGAAGAAGCCTATTAGTGAATTGGAACCTTTTTTTTTTTTAATCTAATCTTAATTATTATATGCATATCATAATAGTCATTTAATTATTTGTCTAGTCCATTTGCTTAGCTACTTATTTTGAATCCCAATTATGAAGTCCGGCCGGTAACCACATTTGGTGGAGCTCGAGAGGTGTCTAACCCTTTCCTTTCGAGTTAACTTGAACCTCTTACCTAGAATATCTGGTTCGTAGACTAAGTTTTGGAATTAATTCTAAAATAAGCTAGAAACAAGATAGGTGCCCTAATACGCCTAGTTAAAAAATTTGTTAGGTAGCGATTCCAACTCTTTACCCGTGAGTTACCCAATAAGTCGAGTCCTATTTCGAACTTTAACCGGTTCGGGTAAAAATAGGATGCGACAGAATGGCGACTTCACTGGGGATGTCAAGGTTCAAACCATAACGGACTTTAAATTGAGATTCTTTACTTGCTTTATTTTCTTGTCATTTATTTCGATACTAACTTTTCTTCCTTTCTCTTTTTGCAGGATTAAGGTTCATTTTTGAATTTTAAATATTTGTGTTTTATTCTTCAATTGTTTGGTTATATTTTCTTTATGTCACTCACACTTCCTCCACTCCTGGAAAGTTTTACACTTGCATACACCATAAATGGTTACGTGGATCTCACGACCGTTTCACTCTGAAAAAATCTTTTAGGAGGAACGGCTAGAATCTAGTTGGTCTGTGGTACAACCAACAATTCTTAACGTTCCCACCCCTTGGTTGTCCGCCTAGGGGAACCATGTCCTCGTCTAGATTACCCAACTCTTAGTGGAGACTCTTGTCTAGGAACCATGCATCATGTCATATTTAGGATAATTTTGACTTCGGCTCACGTCTAAGTCTATTAGTTCACAATATTTGAACAAACCAAACGGGTTTCCGACCCTAAGGAACGTTTAAATGTGCTACCTGTGCATGTATTTAAAATTGAACGTGTCTAATGTAGACCATTTGTTCTCAAAAGTATGGATCATCTAATTATTTTGGTTGGAGGTTGTCACAAGTCACGAAGACTTAGACTTCAAATTAATTTTTTTTTCTACTTTTGTGTAACCAAACAAATTATTTGTTTCTATTACCTAAAACCGTTATTGCTATATTTATACAACAAAATCAGTTATTTTATAAGATTATTTTTGGTTCATGAATGAAGTTAATTTTTTCTACTTTTATGTAAACAAAATCATAGACTTTAAATTATTTTTTTTTATTTTTAATGTAACAAGATCACTTATTTATCCCTATTTACCTAAAAAAAAGAAAATGTGGTATTTCTACATTTATTTAATAAAATTATTTTTCATTCATTTTTTTTTGGGTTATAAGAAAAAATGGGATGATGCAAAATACTCATTCAATTTTAAATACCATAATCAAAATTAGGAAGGCTTAACATCCTTAGCATGTCAAAAATCCATTAGCCAACCTCGTCCAAAAGCGTCATCATATGACGCCTATCATGCATATTATGTGTATTGATCTTGTTAGGTCTACCTCTGCACAAAAGAGGTTCTTTGCATTATAAAACATGATATGATTTGCATATGAAAATTATTATCTCAACACTGACTTGTTGTTTCATATGTTAGTTTTACTCCCACTCCCGAGGTTGACTTGTGCATATCTTTAAAAACTCGTACATTTTTAACTTGTGCATGCATACCTTCTGCCATTCCTGGCAACTTTCTAAATCGTGCGTTGAAAACACGGTGGTTACAACCACCTCTTCCCTCACATAAAAATTTCTTTAGGGGGAACGACTTGGAATCTATTTGGTCCGAGATGTTCCCGCTCCCGAGCTGTCCGCTTGGGAGGATAATAAAACCCGGTCTAGCTAACTCCATTCCTTAGTAGCGGCGGTAGGACTCATACATCATGACATATCATTAGTCGACTTGTTCTCAAGTCCGATAGGCCAACTTGTTCAAACAATCCGAACGGGTTTTTAACCCCAAAAGAGCGTTGAACACGATTTATTTGCATTTGTTTAAAAGATCGAACGTGCAAAATGTGGACTGTTTATTGGCATTGCTCGCATTCAGTGCTATTCAAAGGCAAAAAATTACCTAAGAGGCATCAAAAGCCCAAATTGAATAAGAAATGATTGTTTATTTATAAACAGTCAGAATTATTCTGTATTCAATGTCATTCAAAGACACAAAGGTAACCTAAGAGGCGTCAAAAGCCCAAATTGAGTCAGAAATGATTGTTTATTCATAAACAGTTGGCGTTATTCTGTATTCAATGCCATTCAAAGGCACAAGGTTACCTAATGGGCGTTAAAAGCCCAAATTGAATCAGAAATAATTATTTATTCATAGACAGTCGAAATTATTCTGTATTTAATGTCATTCAAAGGCACGAAGGTAACCTAAGAGGCATTAAAAGCCCAAATTGAATCCGAAACGACTGTTTATTCCTAAAGGATTGGAATCATTCTGTATTCAATGCTATTCAAAGGCTTAAATGGTAACTGAAGAGGCATTAAAAGCCCATTTCGAAGCAGAAATGACCGCTCGATAGATGGGATGACACATAACGCACGTTTATCCTTTAAGCATTATATAAGGACTTGACATCCTTGGCATGTCAAAAGTCCATTAGCAACTTCAGTCTAAAGTGTCTAAAGGGTTCTGAACCCACGACGACACATTTCTTCATATTCTCTGTTGCATTGTTTCCAAAAGCTTGTGCCACACGTTGATCATTTTGCTCACAATAAAGCGAATCTTAGGTATTTTTCTCCCTTTCCCCTATCATCCTTCACCATTTCCAAAAGATCATGGCCACTAGAACATTTGACATGGTTGTTGAAACCCCTCAGTTGCTTAGAGATTGGTGGAGAAACCTAAGCATAGATCAACAAGACCGGGTTAAAGTGGTGTTAGAGAACCTGATTTCACTAATGGAGCACACTACAGTAGAAAAGATGATAGAAGCAGCAGTACATTATTGGGATGCAGACCGAGCAGTTTTTCACTTTGGGAGTGTAGAGTTGACACCACTGTTGGAGGAAAAAGGCAGGTTAACTCAATTACCATTCGAAAGTGAAGAAGTCTTGATGCCTAAGAACACTACAGCCGAGGAGTTCTTCGAAATGGTAGGGTTTAAGCACGAATTATGCACAGACAGTATAAGGCAATCGAGAATTTTTCTAGCTTCCCTCTACATCAAATTTGGGTATAAAGAAGCATTTCAAGAATCTGAAGACTATTTCAGCATTAACCAGGCAGGTTGGCAAGAGCGGAGGATACTTGCTTTCATCACTAGCTTTTTAGGGACTGTCGTGTTTCCACAACACAGAGGACGAGTTGATGTTTGCATGGTTTCTATTGTTGATGTCTTACTCAAAGACATTGACAAGAAATACACATTGGTACCTATGATCTTCGCAGAGATGAGTCGTGCTTTAGAAAGATGCAAGAAGGGCGCTGGTTTCTTCGAAGGTTGCAATTTGGTTTTACAAATTTGGCTGATGGAGCATTTGTAGAGGATGGCCAGCATAGACCAAACTTTCCATTCCATACCAAAAGAAAACTACATCTTGACTCATACCGCCCGTATGGACAATGCTTTTGGGAAATGAGACCAACCAACAACCGCCAACGGTTGGCACCACATGTTCTGTCAACTGACACCTGAAAACATTCATTGGATGTTTGATTACTTTCCCAGCACAACAGTAATCACACGGTCTGAAAAAGACTCATTTCTCATCTTAGTGGGCTTTAGAGGAGTTTACCCATACACTCCTTTAAGGGCACTTAGGCAAGCAGGGAGAAAGCAGACTGTACGCTAAATTGCAGACATCAGAAGTTTCAAAGCAAATATCCTCGGAGGAGTAATTCCGTTCAAAGACAAGATAATAGAACTTTGGAAAGAAAGGCAACGAATGGGAATCGAGACTATTGGACGAGAGAGGTTTGACGCTGGCTATGATGAAGACTATCCAGACTGCTTAGAAAAGACATAGCAAGGGCAATTCAACCAAGTGCAACAACAAAAAGGAAAAGAAATGTTGATGAGTTAGAATCTAAGTACAAAAGATTACGCAAACTACTGGCAAGGGCACAAGGGAAAATAACAAAAAGAAGCAAAGTTTGGTCGAAGCAAAGAACGAAGAAAAAGGCAAATGGCACAGTAAGGAAGAACTTCTGACAAAGCACATAGAGTCTATCGGTGTATGGGCTAGCGAGGGAATGAACTCTGTGACAAACAAAGTAATAGAGAAGAAAGGAAGAAAGGCCTGGGAAATGTTGAAAAACCTCATATTTGACATATCTCGGCTCTTAACTGATGCAGACAATATCATCTTCCAAGGATATTCATCAGAAGCAAGCTTGTCTGAGGAAGACTTGTCCGAAGAAGATGAAGAAGAATCTTTTGGGGATGGATCAGCATAAAAGATGTTCAGTCGGCCACGGTCTAATCTCCTAGCGATGTTTAGCCTTTTCCTTCTCTTACACTGTTTCAATATCAACCATTGTAATAAAGACAAAATTCCAATAAATGCAATATTATCTTTTAGGCTCCGTAATTGGTTAGCAAAAGATACATGTGGCACAAAGCGCTTTCCAAAATCATCGTGCGTAAAACGATCCTTCATATTATATGATGCATTTCTTATTTGATTTGTGTGAATTGGATGAATTCGTCTGTTGTTCTGAGTCTCTTTCTACCTAAGGAATCTCTCCTCCAAATTCAAATCTCCTACCAAGTCTATTACCCAAAAGGTTGGCTCGAGTTGAATACCAAGGCAAAAGACATGCTTAAGCGAGTGCACTTGTCAGGGATTTTCCGAAATAAGGGAGTTTTTCACAGCAATTCCCACCAGCTCTCTCCTCTCTCTACAAACTACCAATAAGGCTTGCCAGTCTGGAAATGTGAGCCTTTTCAAAAAGAAGACAAAGTCTCTTTTGCTGCAACCATTCAAGACCCTACTTATAACCACTATTATCAAACAGCGCCACCATCGTATCCCTAACCTCATATACCACCTGAATATCCCGTTTATAACATTCAGCCCACTCGACCTATATTCCACATCCCAACACTAAATCATTCACCATACCAGCAAAACACTCAACCCAACTATCGAAATGCACCATCATATCCCTCCTAGGCCTCGCCCTAACATAGGCCAAAGACCGAAAAAAACTGCACTCCACTAGCCGAATCCCACACTCAATTGTTCAAGACATTGGAAGCTGCCTGGCTTATTGTCCCAAGTACCTCAATTGTTCCGGCAAGCACTATCCACATGGAAAGGAAAATTGACAAAGCAAGAGAAATGTTGGTCAAATTCGAAGGCACACATGGCTCGCCTTAGGACCATTTGACACCAATATCCAAGAATCGTCTTTGTTACTCTAGTCTGCACAGTCATGCCACTTGCATTACATGACTGTGACCCAAAGCACTTTCCAACTTATTCCTATCATGATCAAAGTACCAGTCAAAGGGCCAGTGAAAGATAATATTGGGAAGACAGAGGTGTAGTGAATACTTGTGCATGACAACCAAAACAAGCAAACCGATTCAACTTGCATAGGAGAGACAAAAGCACAATGACAAAGCCATCATTATATGACCAACCTGGAGACCCCTGGAGCACTTGGAAACATATCTCTATCACTAGCAAATATAAAGCAAGGCGATGAGTTTATTCGAGACACTTACCATAACAAGGGTTGAGCTGATATAAAAGCACAGGCGAATAGACTTCTTGGAGCAATTTTGGGAAAAGGCTTTATTGGGGTGTTATGAATTCTCATGACGACGACTACAATAGAACGCAACAATCTAAGAGTACACATGATACATAAGCAACCTACATCGAGTTCGGTGGCTCATCAGTAAGATAATACCCAACATAGAAAGTTGGTGTAAGGACTATATTGCAGCAATTGGTTGACAAGTATGAAAGACGCTAAGTATCTCTTCAAGGACACATATCCGTCATGACAAGACAAAATTGCAAGGAAGGATGACAAATGCACTCAAGGTCCTAGTATTCAGTAAAAGCCAACATCCCTTTCTGTTACACAACACAATCTATTCCTTACACGACATCTTTACCACCTTTCATTGACATTCGAATCCTCACCTCCCGCTTAAACAAGCGTCGGTCGTTTGGCCAAAATCCTTACCTTGACTGCTACATAAAGCACTTAGGCAATCTCTTGTGATATCTATACGATCTATCACAACCTCCAAATTCAAGCGCTGATCCGTCATCCACGGTCTAGGAATTCTCTTAAGCTTATGTGTCATTTTTGCCTCAAGTCTTTGCTAATATGCCCACACTATTTTGTGCATTTCACCACTTCATTACGGTTGCTTCGCGTTTGGACACCGAAATTGGTCAAGAATCTGCATTTAGAAAAGAAACGGCAAGCCAAGCTGAAAACACTTTCTCCTACCATAAAGTCCTTTGAGCCATCAACATATGATACCAAGAACATCCAGACAATCCCAAATACTATACAACCTGCATTATGCTCACACGAGAGTCACAACAAAGAAGTCCAATCACTATATAACCGAAGCTGACAAAACTCACAACCTCACACTGCACCCAACTTACACAATAAACAACCTCCCCTCCGTCAAGACTCTCAATCATAACCTTATCAGGCTCAACACAATCAGGGACATACAAAAAGACAAAACCTCACATCTTTGTTCCTATAGCCCAATTAAATGACATTGCAAACAGCAAACAAACTACTCCCTAGATACCCATCTCTCAATTCGATCCGACAAGATCTAAACTCGTCACTCAAATATTCCGTACCATGACACCGCAAGACATCCAGTACTGAAACACAAAGTTCAGTGTCCGATTGACCAAAGCAAGACAACGGTACAACAAAAAAACCAACAAAGGGAAACTCTAACTCCCAAACCACAAACACATTTCCTGCAAAAGCCAATCCATCAAAGATAGCTCCATGACTTTCGAAAAGAAAATCATGAAACATGAAGACCCTCGACAAATAAAATTTTGGGCAGTCTCCAAATCCGGCAAAATCAAAATATCAAACCCTTGTCTGAGTATGCAAAATATCCACATATTCATAGTCATCAATACATCCAATCATCACACTAAAGGATGAATGCAGATTTTAGCCAATACATTGGTGTTCAGTGCAATGCAACCTTTTCCTCTTGGTTATATGTCATAAACAATAATCTGGGGCAGAATTTTTGAGGATCCCCTAAAAAATTCCAAAAGACACAAACTTGACACTGGGGCAGAAATTTTTGAGATCCCCTCAAAAATTTTAAGAGAGTCCTTACAAAAGCAACACGATAGCCTCCTTAGCACATCGTATGACATAACAATAGCATTCTACTTGTTGCACTTTACTCCTGATGCGTCGATTGAGGGTACACAACCCGAAGCGTCGACTGAGGGTACACAGCCCGAAGCGTCGACTGAGGGTACACAGCCCGATGTCAATTTATCATTTAAATTAGCTGAGGGTACACAAGCCGAAACGTCGACTGAGGATACACAGCCCGATGTCGATTCTGGCATTTAAATTAGCTGATGGTACATAGCCCGAAGCGTCGACTGAGGGTACACAACTCGATGTCGATTTGTCATTTATATTAGCTGAGGGTAAATAGCCCGATGTCGATTTGTCATTTAAATTAGCTAAGGGTACACAGCCCGAAGCGTCGACTGAGGGTACACAACCCGATGTCGATTTGTCATTTAAATTAACTGAGGTTACACAGCCTGAAGTGTCGACTGAGGTACACATCCCGACGTTGATTCTGGCATTTAAATTAGCCGAGGGTACACAGCCCGAAGCGTCGACTGAGGGTACACAGCCCGATGTCGAATTTAGCACTTAACATAGCGGAGGGTATACAACACGATGTAAAGTTTGACATTGTAACAGGTAGACAGCTCGGTGGAAGGAGAGCATGAGAAAGGGTGTGCAACCAAAATGAAAGAATGATAGGAAACCCTGCATGAAAAGATACACAGCTCAATACAAAAAGAGTATACTGCCCGACGTGACAAGCACACATTTAAATGATGAAAAACAATGGACATACAATCCGGTGTTGCACTGGCAAGATGATCTACCAACAGCTCGGTGTGACGAAGCAATCACCTCCTGATGAGAAGCACTTAGCAAATGGATATCCTCCCAAAGGAGAGGCATACATTCTCTAACACTAAGCACCTGAAAGCAGACTAGACAAAGGGGGGCTCAACTCAATAGGGAAGTTTACTGTATCTTTATTTTTATCTCAATTTATATTTGTTTTGATCTTGCTGTAGGGACTCCCCGATCTCCCAACGAATCCTTGCACCATTCTCTCACACCTACTCCTAAAATCACTACCAATTATGCAACCGCAAAACCTCAAATACACCAAAAGCATCATCCCAAGACCCAATTCAAAAGGCCTAATCCTACAGACAATGCTTTTGCTACACCCGCAAGCTACCTATTTTGCTGAGTTCCAAAGCGCTCAAAGCTACAGTCCCGTATTCGCACCAAGTTGATCTACCTAACATTTCCTAATTGATTATTCGTGCCCATCTGTTTAGATCGTGCATATTTATTGTGCTTTACTCCTCAATATTCCCCAAGACAATGTTGAAGCCTAGATGACTCCCCTATCGAGCTATAGTGGAAAATGTGCCCATGTAAACCCCTCTTTATGGGTGTGTCGTGCACCACATCTTCATAACTAGAACGTTTATAGCCTATTTCACCACACTCGATCTATCGATGTTATCTCGACTTCGACAACGCCTTGTTGTCCCTGCAAACTACCTATGCTGTCAAATTCCGACACCCCCGAAGCCAATCATCTCATACTCCCACAAGTAATATGCCTAATCCTTCATTACGAATTAGGATGTCATTTTGCATTTCCTTCCAATTAATACCTTTGTCTATTCAAGCATATCTGTGTTAATCGTGCGTATTTTCGTGCTTGATCGTGCCCCTCAGTTTGAATCGTGCGCATTTGCAAAACTCGCTACCAAGGTAATATTGAAAGCGAGATTACTCATTTATCGGGATGAAGTGGAAACTATGTACGTATGAACTCCTCTTTATGGGTGTGTAGCGCGCCACATCTTCATAACTAGGATGATTATAAGTCACTTTTCCCACACCCAATTCATTACTGTTATCTCATCCTTGATAATGCCTTTGCTTCATTCTTCATTTACCCCGCCCAAAGGCAAAGCATACACAAATCTAAACTTTACATACTTGATAAGTTTAGCCTTTACATCTTAAATCGTGCGCCATAAACATCTCACACAGGCAACATGCCATTCTAGAAGTACACACGACCTGATTCTCATGAAACCCGAGATATGTAGGCAACTAAGAGACTGGGGTTCGGCCAAAATAGCCCCAAAACTCTCATTTTTCCTTTAATTTGTCTGTCCGTCGTGACAAAATTGGCTACTCCGTCAACTACCTTTACCCGAAGACTCTTTCATCATCCTCGGGCAAAGAGGGGCAGCTATTGACACCCAATTTTGTCCCTCATTTTTCAAAAATCGGCTATAAATTAACTTAACGGTGCAATTTGGCTATTTGTGAAAATTTGCATTAGAAAGCATGTGTTTACGTGTGTTATCCCTTACTTATATATTACATACTTAAATGTAGCTATATTACGTAATTTTACACTATCTAGGCTATTTATCAAAATATGGTTGTTTGTGCAATCTTAAGTGCATTTATAGCATTTAGTAAATATTTGTGGCTATTTATACATAATTAATTTAATTTACATGTCAATTTCTTTTATGTGCATTTCACTATTTGTTCATATCGTTTTATACAATATATATACATATATTTATATTTTTCATTTATTCAGCACCTTTAACTAAAATATTAGCCGAAGAAATAATCAATTCATTTCGATTTCTTGATTTGTCATATTTGAATTCCTTTTAAGTTTAAATATGTGCAAGTCTTCCTTTTTTAAAGCACTCATCTTGAAATCTTCCCTACGAACTTGGACACGAGTCCGTCTAGGTACGTCCATTCCGTTAGAAATCAATTGCGATTTTCTCCCAATCATTTAATTCAAATTCTCTTGAATATTCATATAATTATTTTATTCTAAAATATTTCTTTTTTCATTATTTTAAAATCCTCCTTTGTCTTGAACCTAGACAAATGTTCGTCTAGATACGTTCACAGTTGTATTTAAAATTTCATTATCTTTCTACTTTATTTTTGAATTAAGTCATTCCTAAATTCCTATAATTATTTTCGTATCGAACCTAAACAAGTTTCTTAACTAAATACATTCCCTTTATTTGAATCTTGAAAGAAAACATTTCCTAAATCTTCTCCTTGATCTAATTATCTTTCTCAAATCTCTTATTACCTAAATTCCTTCCTAAACTCATTCTCAAATCCCCTATTTTTCTCTCCCATTTTTGGAAAACTCCCAACATCTCTTTTTTCAAAAATTGATTTATACACTAGCTCTTCTTCTTACATAAAACGGCACGCGCATACAGTGAAAAAAAGAACAGAAACCAACGAATACAATACATATACAATCAGTGGGGCCCATCTTCTTCTTCTCCAAAAATTTTCCTTTACACCATCCATACACCACCAGCTTCCCCTCATCTCTTAAAAGTACTTCCCTAACACACTCACCCCCACACCTTTTTCTCGACAGGAATACAATCAACATACACGCACACTAAGTCGAGCAAGAACAGAGCACAACAACACCCACTTCACCATTTCCCCACACCCACATACACCATTGATACCCAATTACACAACACTAATATACACAGCCACGCACACACCATAGAAGATCCACATACACATACGAAAGTCAAACAGAAATAGAGGGGGGGTAGTAGGCGAGGGGACAGTGGTGGAAATACACCACCACCATCGTGATTTGACACAGTAACGACGGTACGTAGGTACCAGCCAAACACATCAGATCAAAAGGGGTTTGGGGGAAGCGGGACCACGGCTGTAAGACCACCATTATCAGAGTAGTCCACCGCCACCAGAGTGGTAGCAACGCCGCTGGTGTCTCCACGTCGGAGAAGCCGAGCAAGCAGTTGCTCCTCTGATTTGCCGCCACGGTTCAGCTCACTGTTTTAATAGGTTTCCTTATCAGAGATTTGCTTCTAGTTATTTGTTTTGCATTGTTGATTTTGTTTGGAGAATGGGTTTGGTTTGGCCGATGCTCTGCCGGCGACCCTTGTTCTCTGTCTCGTTAGCTATAGGCATATTTTGACTGTGTTGATCCCATTACGCTTGGTCTGTTGTGTTTGTTTTTGTCACAAGTTTCGCTTTGAGCTGTTGGGGGTGTTGGTTCGGCGAGGACTTCGTCCTCATCTGAATGCTATTGCTACTATCCTATTTTTGGATTTGATGAGTGTGACTGCCCTTTTTGTGATAACGGGATTGAATATAATGTTGTCTGCTGGATGTTTGCTGATTCGAACAGATATTGCATATGCTATATGTATGGGCCTAAACCGTTTTTAGGTACACAAATAAATTTCGGATTCGGATACAAGCAATACTTCGTATCAAAGTCACAATAATGCGGAAAAGAGATATAAAATGCGAGAACGTAAAAGGTATTTCAATATATGAACAATGGGTACAAATTTGGGCAGAGTTTCGGTATATATTTCTCGATCCCTATTACATGAAAGGAACTGCTATTTATAGACACAAGCCTTGCCCATGATCTCCACCATTAGCCGCCATGTTGTCCCACGACTTGGATGTGTAGTGGCTGAGTTAGTGGGGTGAAGTAGTGGGCTGCAAAGCCGGACGAACCGAGGGGGATCCACCGAGGTGAGGGTTTTCGACCTCGGTGGCTTGGCCCTGCTGCTTTGACCGAGGTGATGGTTCCCGAAGCTCAGCTCACGGCTCGCCTTCGGTGACGCATCCTCGGTGCTAAGACCTCGGCGATATGCTTAATCGCCTCGGCGATCACTTAGTCGGGACGTGTTCGGTCGTTGAAATTTACATGACCGGGGCGAATCATCGCGGGTCGATTTTTACCCAATACAGATAGTCCCCCCACTCCTCGGTTAACTACCGAGGTGGCCGAGGAGTGGAATGAAGTTTCAGCGGGAAAACGACGTGGCTTGATCCTATCCAAGTATTTCAAAATTTGTCAACGGTTCGCGTCCCATCAGGTCATTTCTTGCGGACACGTGGCATTCATCCCACGGTCGTTCAAACTGCCGCGCCGTAATCGTTGCTTCTCCCAACGTTACAATGATGACGCCAACGTCATCATCTCTTCGCCTTCCACGCCTATAAAATGGACACCCAGTCGAACATTTTCATCACTTTTCCTTGAGCGATCAACAGTGCTAAAAAAGAAAGCTTCATACTCCTTCCAAATTTCTGATTATCAGTGATAGCTTAGATCTCATTGCCGTCATCATGTCTACAACAATTTCTCGACAAGATTCAAGCGATTCTGGCGATAGGGCCAAGGCCGATCAGTTTGCTAACGTTATTTCTAGCGGCGAGTTCATCACCGCCGTGCCGCCGCTTCAGATGGTGGAAGCAGAGGGTGGCGAAGAGGTGAATTCCGACGCCGACGTCTCTGGGCGACGGAGGAGGAGAGCCAGGCACGACGTCACAATTGAAAGTGAAGACGTCGGCTTGGAGGAGGAAGAAGCTGCTCCTGGGGAAGAAGGCGCCGAGGGCGACGATGCCGAGGGCGGACCTGAAACCGCCGAGGGTGACCAGAGCACCGAGGCGGGGCCGTCGGGCCCGGCGATCCCCCTCGAGCAGGAATTGGAACCTCACCATGTCATCCCTTCCCATTTTGACAACACCAAAGACCTCAAGCTGCAACTACAATCAGCTGATCAAGAGGGGAAGAAGAGAAATATCCCCGTGAACACCACGCCGACTCTCATAACTCAAGCCCACGTCGACCGGGTTCGGAGGGAGTGCAAGTTCGCCGCCGAGGTGAAGGTGGTGGTCCCCGACCCGGCGAGCAGGGTTTGCCAACACGTGGAGGGGCTTTCCTTCGCTTACACTTACCCCTTCACCCTTGGCTTCTCTTTACCACTGCACGGGGTCGTTGATGATTTCTGCCGAGCATACAATCTTTGCTTGGCTCAGCTTGGCCCCGGTGTGTGGAGGGTAGTTCAATGCTTGGACAAACTGAGCACGGAGGCCGGGGTGGATTTCACACTACAACACCTGCTTTCCCTCTATTATCCGTATTTTCACAAAGCCGGTGTTGTGGCTTTGAACAACCGAGGTAAGTATGGGCTTCTTCACAAAAGCGAGGATCATGGGGATCGAGGCTGGAGTGAAAGATACATCCTTTTGGAGACAAGCATTCTATCTACCAAGCCTGACTTCCCCGAGAGGTGGAATAACACACGTAAGTGTCCTCGTTCAAATTTCTCTTCGATTGCTGTGCATACCTTGTTAAGCTTCCTTTTCGTTCTTTCCTTCAGCTAACAAAGTTGCCATCGTCCCCCCCGAGGGGCTGACCGAGTGGGTGAGATTAGTGATGGGAGCCCGGAAGCGTCCCATTCGAACGTGGATGAAAATGGCTGTCGACTTCGGTTGGCAGTGCAAGAGGCATGGTAAAGAATTTTTGTCTTTTGGTAGTTTCATTTGGCTTCTTGTTTTTGGATTGTTTTTGGAGTTTGCCTTGACTACTAGCATTTCTTCCTTGATTCAAGGTTTTCCTAACCGCGCCACCGGTGCAAAGAAAAGCAAGAAGAAGAAGAAGGAGGAGAAGAAAAGAGATGACGAAGAAACCGAGTCAGACGATGATCTGGCTGCAGTAGCCGGGGAGTACAAGGGATTGAAGGCTTCCAAGTCTTCAAAAACTTCAAAGGGAGCCCCCGATCAGGGGACTTCAAAAGGTAGCGTCTCTCCTTGGTCCATATTGCGAGTTACCTTTTCTTCTTCATTTCGTTCGTTTCTTCATTTCAATAGTTTCAACTCCTCCATCGGTTGTAGGGGTGAAGCGGAAGAGGGCGACCTCGAAGAAGCCGTCCCGCTCGGTGACTCCTCGCACCGAGGTGGAAGCTCCTTCCCAGCCCGGAGCGGTGGTTGAAAAACGCCGAGGCTTGGTGGATGAGCCCGAGGATCAAGCGGCTGCCGAGGCTTGGGCTCGAGGAGGTGCAGATGTCATTGATCTTGAAGGTCAAGAGCTCGGGCCTGACGCAGCCGTGGAGAGAGCCAAGGGCAAAGCCAAAGTCGTCGAGGCTGAAGCTGCTGCATCTACCGGGGAGGCTGGCACCGGGCCGATGAGAGCGTACTCCGAACCCGCGAGGATTTCTTCCTCGGTGGGGCCTTACCGGAGGCTTGAAGTGCCCACCTCCTCGAATTTGCTAGCTTGCGGCCCCGAGGAACTTTTAAGCCTCTCACCTCTATTGGGGCCAACCGAGGATAAGCTCATGCAAGAGTTTACCTCCGGCCAGCTGTACAGCACACTGGCTTCTAACGCCGTAAGAGTAAGTCTTGTCAGACTTTGAGCTTTTAAAACTTTGAGCTTAAAAATTTCCAATGTTTACCTTCGGTTCGCTGCTGACCTTGGTTCTTCAAATTTTTGTTCAGGGTTTCATCCTTTCACTCAAGGCTATCGAGATCGAATCTTCGAGGACGGCCGAGGTAAAGCGCGTGGCTCGCCTATGGGACCAGCAGAGGGACAGGTTCAAAGCCCAGATATCCTCGCTGAAAACTGATTTGGCCAAGTCCCAGGCCGATCTTCGTGAAGCCGAGGCAAACTCTGAGGCCAAGGTTAAAATCCTCAGTGATGATTTCGAGGCTGAACGCTCGAGGCTGGGAGAAGAAGTCGCGAGGCTGAGCGGTGAGCTGTCGCGTACCAAAACCGAGGCAGTTAATATGGCCAAAAAGCATCAAGAGCAGCTGAAAGATCACCTGCTTCATATCAAGAGGCTCGAGGGCGAGACTTCCAAGCTTTCAGCCAAGGATGATCAGATCGCTGCCCTGAAAGATGAAATTGCGGCCCGAAAAGATAAAGCTGCGCTTAAGGTGAAAAGGGCCGAGCTTGACAAGCGGTGGGCCATCATCAAATCTCGCTTAAGGTTGCTCAAGCGTTGTCGCGCCGGGGAGCTTAACCTTGATGAAGAGATCGATAAGGCCGAGGTCAAAGCGACCGAAGCTCAAGCTATCATCGACGATCTTCCTTCAAGTGATCCCTCGAGCGGCGATGATGAGGAAGAAGAAGATGAAGAGGCCGAAGGGGGCTCCGAGGATGGAGGAAATTCTCCCGAGGCATGAGCTGTTGTAGCATTTCTTTTGTAAGCCTTCGGGCTTTTAACTTTGTGTTTTGGACCTTCGGGTCTTTGTGAATGTATATATTCAGCCTTCGGGCTTTCAATGAAAAATACTTGCATCTTTATTTTGTGTAATGGCCTTTTAAGTATACCGAACACTTTGATGCAAACTTTAATTTAATCTTGCAAGATTTAAACAGAATTTGACCGATGCGAACCTAGGACGACGTCTCGCCCTCGGGCCGATGCATTGCGCGGTTTCAAAACATTATAAGTTTCACACAGGTAAAGTGGGTACAACCGAAGTCGTCTTTATTGATATCGACGAGCCAAAAGGCTATGTACATAAAACCAAGCCGAAGCGGGCCTTGGGGTAAAATTTCAAAACAAAAGCTAAATGACAATATGCCGCTATCGGGCTGATTTACAATGTACTAAGTCTAGTCCCCGGGTGCGAGTCCCCGGTTGTCGGATAGATAGGCTTAGGCTGGGAGGCTCGATGTCGACCTCGGTGCCAACTCCTCTCACTCCCCCCCCAGTGTTCGGTTGTGAATCTTGATGAAGATCCGAGCACTGGAATCGGTTCGGTTCGCTTCCTGAAAAGGTCAAGCAAAAAGATGGAACGAGGAGCAAGTTAGTACATTGTTTATCAATTGCCATAGGAGCGTTGCTTGGCTCGGGGCTGTTTAATTGAACAAGAGTTAAAGGATGTTTACCTCGATTAAAAGTAGTATCGCTTCAGATGAGAGATGTTCCAGTTCAGAGGTTCGGGTTCGCCTTGAAGAGACTCGATTTGGTATGAGCCTTTTCCAACGATTGCTTTGACCCTGTAGGGTCCTTCCCAATTTGCAATAAGCTTCCCCCCGTTGTACTCCTTCGTTGATTGATTCACCGTTTTCAACACATAATCTCCCACCTTGAAGTCTCTGAATTTAGCTTTCCTATTGAGGTAAGCCTCGATCTGTCTTTTTTGCGCAACGAGCCGAACCAAAGCTAATTCCCTCTTCTCTTCGAGCAGATCTAACTCAATGCGCATCGCCTCTTGGTTGGCGTCCTCGGTCGTGTGGGCGTACCGAAGACTTGGTTCGCCCACCTCTACGGGGATTAGTGAGTCCATGCCATATGCCAATGAAAAGGGGGTCTCCCCGGTGCTGTTCTTTTCAGTTGTTCGCATGGCCCACAAGACCCCGTGCAACTCCTCGGGCCAAGGACCTTTCTTCTCGTCGAGTCTTTTCTTGAGATTCTCAATTATGATCCTATTTGAAGACTCAGCTTGGCCATTGGCACTTGGATGATATGGAGTCGAAGCTATTCGTTTGATCCCCCACTGCCTGAAGAAGTTGGTGACAAGAGCTCCCATGAATTGCTTGCCGTTGTCGCAAACAATTTCTCTTGGAACGCCGAACTTATAGATGATGTTCTTTTTGATGCAATCGATTACTTGCCTTTGCTTGACCTCGGTGAGAGCCACTGCTTCCACCCACTTGGTGAAGTAATCAGTCAACACTAGGATGAAACGAACACCACCTTTCCCCTTGGGTAATGGCCCAACAACATCCATTCCCCATTTCATGAAGGGCCATGGCGATACCACCGAATGAAGAGGCTCGGCCTGTTGGTGGATCAGCCGCCCATGGCGTTGGCACTTGTCACATTTTTGCACAAAGGCCCTCACATCGGCACTGATTGTGGGCCAATAATACCCAGCTCTCAATAACTTACGCACCAAGGACTTCGCTCCCGAGTGGTTGCCACACTCGCCTTCGTGCACTTCAGCCATCACGTATCTTGCCTCATCGGGACCCAAACACTTGGCCATCGGGCCGCAGTACAGCCTTTTGTATAGATTGCCCTCGATCATGTGATATGAGGCTGCTTGGGTCCTTAGCTTTTTAGCCTCTTTTTTATCTTGGGGAACAGTCCCCGAGTCAAAGTAGGAGATGAGCTTACTTCGCCAATCCCATCGGTTGTCGACCGAGTTGACTTGCAGCTTCATCTCTCTCATCTGTGCAGATAGCAGCCGAACCACCGAGTCAGTCCCCGAGTGGGCTTCATCAATAGCCGAACCCAAATTCGCCAAGGCATCAGCCTCGGTATTCTCCTCCCGAGGTACTTGTTTAACTTGCCATTCTTTGAATTGGGTTAAGACCCTTTGTGCCCGATCCAAGTATAGCTGCATTCTGGGCTCACGAGCCGTGTAGTCACCAAGGATCTGATTGACCACCAATTGAGAGTCACACCTTAATTCGATTCTTTCAACCCCCATTTCCTTAGCCAACTCTAGACCTGCTAAGGCCGCTTCATATTCGGCCTCGTTGTTGGTTACTTTTTTGAACCGAACCGAGTGCCTGACCTTCTCCCCTGTAGGTGCTTTTAAAACTATGCCTAACCCCGAACCTTTGGAGTTTGTCGCTCCATCGGTGCAAAGTATCCATAAGCCCGGGGTTGTCCCTTTAGCTTCGGCGTTCTCTTTTTCAGCCTCGGGTAAGATTCCCACACTAAAATCTGCCACGAAGTCTGCCAAGACTTGAGACTTAATGGCGGTCCGAGGCTGATAGGTGATGTCATATTCACTTAACTCTACTGCCCATTTTGATAGCCTCCCCGACAACTCTGGTTTATGCAAAATATTTCTCAAAGGGAAGGTTGAAACTACAGCTATTGGATGGCATTGAAAATAGGGCCGTAGTTTTCGAGCAGTAATGAGTAAAGCGAGAGCTAGTTTCTCCAGATGTGGATACCTGGTTTCAGCGTCGAGGAGTGTCTTGCTTACATAGTAAATTGGCTGCTGCTTGCCATCTTCTTCCCGAACCAGCACAGCACTCACCGACACCTCGGACACTGCCAAGTATACTAGCAATGTTTCACCTTCTTTTGGCTTGGCAAGCAACGGTGCGTTAGCCAAATATTGCTTCAGATCTTTCAACGCTTGTTTGCACTCCGGCGTCCATTCGAAGTGGTTGCTTTTTCTCAAAACGGAGAAGAATTTGTGGCATCGCTCCGAGGACCTTGAGATAAAGCGACTCAAGGCAGCGATTCGGCCAGTTAAGCGTTGAACTTTTTTTTACCCCGGTAAGCTCCTCGGGGATTTCTTCTATGGCTCTGATTTTGTCTGGGTTGGCTTCGATTCCCCGCTCGAAGACAATGAAACCTAAGAATTTGCCTGATCCTACGCCGAAGGCGCACTTCTCAGGGTTCAATTTCATACCGTATTGTCTCAACACAGCAAAAGCTTCCCTCAGATGACTCAAATGATCCTCTATCTGGATCGATTTGATGAGCATGTCGTCTATGTAGACCTCCATAGACTTCCCGATGTACTCTTTGAACATGCGACATACCAACCTTTGGTAGGTCGCCCCAGCGTTCTTCAGCCCGAAGGGCATTACTTTGTAGCAAAATGTGCCTCGGTCAGTGATGAACGAGGTCTTTTCTTCGTCCTCGGGATCCATGAGGATCTGGTTGTAGCCCGAGTACGCATCCAAGAAAGTTAATAGTTTGTGTCCAGCCGTGGAGTCTATTAACCTGTCGATTTGCGGCAGTGGATAAGAATCTTTGGGGAAAGCTTTATTCAGATCGGTGTAGTCTACACACATTCTCCACTTGCCATTCTTCTTCGGCACAACTACCACATTTGCCAACCATTCGGGATATTTGACCTCTCTTATGAAACCATTTTCTTGCAACTTCGTGGTTTCATCCTCGATCGCCTTCTTTTTCACCCCGGCGTGAGGTCTCTTCTTTTGTTTCACCGGGGTGAACTTTGGGTCTACATTCAGTTTATGAGTCATGATCTCCGGATCGATACCTGTCATGTCTGAATGAGCCCATGCAAAGCAGTCGCTGTTGGACCTCAAAACTTCCATGATTGCTTCTTTCGACTTCGGGTCCAACTCCGAGCCGATATGCACTTTCCTCTCTGGGAACTCTCTCAATAGAGTGAAAGAGTCCAGCTCCTCAATGGTAGAGTCCTCGGCTTTTTGCTTCCGAGGCTCTTGTACGCATGCCGGGATCTTTTCAATTTCACTTTGGAGGCCCGCCTCGCTTGATCCCGGTTGCGTTGGTTGCTATTTTTTGGGCCCGCTCGGGGCGACTCCACTTTTTAATGCGACCGAGTAGCATTCCCTCGCTACTCGCTGCTCTCCTTTGATCGACCGAACCCCCCAAGGCGTTGGGAATTTGATCACTTGGTGCAAAGTGGAGGGAACAGCTTCCATAGAGTGAATCCATGGCCGCCCGAGGATCACATTATAAGCCAGGTCCTCGGGCATGACTTGAAACAGTGTCTCCTTGGTGACACCCTCAGCGAATGTCTTCAGCGTGATTTCACCCAACGTCTTCTCCGTTGAGTTATTAAAACCGGCCAACACTGTTGATTTGGGGATGATTTCCCCTTTCAGCCACATCTGCTTCACGGCCCCGTAGCTGATGATATTAACTGAGCTACCGGGGTCGATCAATACCCTCTTGATGTCGGCATTATTAATCCTCAGCATGATGACTAGAGCATCGTGATGGGGGAACATCATCCCATCACAGTCATCTTCATCAAAAACTATATCTTTGCCCGAGCCTCCAACTCGGGTCCTCTTCTCCATAGTGATGGAGAGCTTAGCAAATTTCTTCGCCGCGGCGAAGTTCACACCATTCACTGCGGACCCCCCGGTGATGACGTTGACTACTCTGTCAGGGGGTGGGGCCCGAGGTGGCTGCCCATCGCCTCGGTTCTTTGAGAAGTTATCCTTCCCCTTGTCGGTGAGGAATTCGGCCAGAACCCCCTTCTTCAGTAAATGGGCTACCTCGAGGCGCAAGGCTTTGCAGTCCTCGGTTCTGTGGCCATAATCTGCGTGAAATTCGCAACGCAGATTGTGGTCCCTCTTGTCTGCCGGGGTCCTCATATCTTTTGGAACCCTTACCCCGGCTGTCCCTTTGACAACATCGACCAGCTCCGAGGTCGATATGTTGAAGTTATAGTCCTGGATCCGAGGCAGATCCCTTCTTTGAGCCGAAGCGGGGCCCGAGGGATTCTTTTGGTTCACTTTGGCTTGAACCTTCCCTCCGAGCCTTTGGCTTATATTAGAGGCAGGGTATGAGCTACTGGGATTGTTTCCCAACCTCTGACTAACGTGCTGCCTCGGTGAGGTATATGGTTCATACCTCCCCCTCGAATTGTTTCTTGGCGCTTCGGCGCGGTTTGATGTATCACCTCGGTTGTTGTAGGTGTAACCTCGATTTTTGAACTCCGCTTCCTCCAATCTGATTTTGGAGTAAGCGCGTCTATGCAGGTCCTCCCATGTCAGGACCTGGTACTGCTGCAATTCTTTGCGCAATTCAGCTGCCGCGCCAGAATTGCGGCTATTGATGCCTTTCTCGAAGGCCATGATGGCCAGGGTGTCATCCATCCGAGGCAATTCCATGCGCTCGGCGTGGAATCGCTCGAGGAATTCTTTAAGGGGCTCGCCGGGCCATTGTTTCACTTCACATATGTCCTCCTTCCTCTGGAGGATTTTTTGCGCGCCGGTGTGAGCCTTGACAAAGGCGCTGGATAGTTCTTTAAACGAGGAGATCGACCCCGATGGCAAGCACAAATACTACCGAAGGGCACCCTTTTCCAACGAACTACCAAACTTCTTTAGGAACATGGATTCGAGCTGTGTGGACGTCAAGTCGTTGCTCTTTACCATGGACATGTACTCCCTGACATGCTCCTTGGGATCAGTTGTCCCATCATACTTTTTGAGGAATGTGAGTTTGAAGCCCACAGGAGTTGGAGCCGGTGCTGCTTCGGGCTTATAGGGCTGCTCCCTATACTGCTCAATATCAAGATCATCTTCCTCCTTGCTTATCCCCGGTACGCGCTCGAGGCGCTTTTCGACGCGCGCCTCGATGCGAGCTTCAATTTCTCTACTCATTTTTTCAACGTCGACCGAGGACGTTGTTTCAGCCACGGTGGGAACCGTCCCGAAGTGTGGCGTTGAAGATGGGTTACTCCCCGAGCCCCCAGACGTGGCTCCATTGCGAGGTCCCCCTGTTGTCGCGCCCGTAGGAACGAAAGGCGGGGTGCCTCCACCAGGAGCCATGGGCTGGGTGCCGTTGGGCGCAGCACTATTTCTTGCCTCCAACGAGGCACGAAGCTCAGCGTTAATACTTGCTTGCTCATCCTGCTTGGTTTGGAGAGCTCTTAAAGTCGTGACAACATACATTTGGAACTCCTCTGTTGTCATCGGGGCAATGGGCTGTTGGTTCTGCGGAACGCCAGCCCGATCGCCGTTATTACTACCGTTGTCGTTATCAGCCATGACGTCAAATTGGAAATTCTTGACAGAAAATGAAAGCGGAACTTTGGAACAAAGCGTAACTGCTTATATCCCCACAGACGGTGCCAATTTGTATGGGCCTAAACCATTTTTAGGTACACAAATAAATTTCGGATTCGGATACAAGCAATACTTCGTATCAAAGTCACAATAATGCGGAAAAGAGATATAAAATGCGAGAACGTAAAAGGTATTTCAATATATGAACAATGGGTACAAATTTGGGCAGAGTTTCGGTATATATTTCTCGATCCCTATTACATGAAAGGAACTGCTATTTATAGACACAAGCCTTGCCCATGATCTCCACCATTAGCCGCCATGTTGTCCCACGACTTGGATGTGTAGTGGCTGAGTTAGTGGGGTGAAGTAGTGGGCTGCAAAGCCGGACGAACCGAGGGGGATCCACCGAGGTGAGGGTTTTCGACCTCGGTGGCTTGGCCCTGCTGCTTTGACCGAGGTGATGGTTCCCGAAGCTCAGCTCACGGCTCGCCTTCGGTGACGCATCCTCGGTGCTAAGACCTCGGCGATATGCTTAATCGCCTCGGCGATCACTTAGTCGGGACGTGTTCGGTCGTTGAAATTTACATGACCGGGGTGAATCATCGCGGGTCGATTTTTACCCAATACACTATATATAAGCCAATGAAAATAATTCAATAATTAATTTGAATTTGAGGCTTATTTGGACTGATTTGAACATGATACTACACTTAGGCCAATGACGTTTGAAGGCCTAAAATCAGTCTCTTTACACCCCCACGTCCCCAAAAATAAATAGGCGATGACAATGCATATCACTTTGCAAAGCAAGCGATAGTGGAGTGGTGGGATTGAAGGTACCTGGCATGGCAAACCGGCCCGGGCTCCGTGTTGCAGCCGTATCGACATCCCTAACCTCTGCTTAATGCAATACACCATTCCGAGCCAACACTTTTATAAAAATCCCTTTCTCCTTTATTTTAAATTACTATTATTATTATTTTTATTATTACCATTATTATTTACTAACTTAACTTCATTTGTTTTTGTGAGGTGCAATTCTTTAAGGAAGAAGCCTATTAGTGAATTGGAACCTTTTTTTTTTATCTAATCTTAATCATTATATGCATATCATAATAGTCGTTTAATTATTTGTCTAGTCCATTCGCTTAGCTACTTATTTTGAATCCCAATTATGAAGTCCGACCGGGTAACAATATTTGGTGGAGCTCGTGAGGTGCCTAACCCCTTCCTTTCGAGTTAACTTGAACCTCTTACCTAGAATATCTGGTTCGTAGACTAAGTTTCGGAATTAATTCTAAAATTAGCTAGAAACAAGATAGGTGCCTTAATACGCCTAGTTAAAAAATATGTTAGGCGGCGACTCCAACTCTTTACCCGTGAGTTACCCAACAAGTCTAGCCCTATTTCAAAATTTAACCGGTTCGGGTAAAAATAGGATGCGACAAAAAGTTATTAGTGCAAGGTATATATTTGAGATGGGGACTATCATAGACTATAAGGTAAAGTAAAAATTATACAAAAGTATAGTTTTGAGATTTTTTTTTTACAAACTATGGAAATATTTTGTCCTAATCACAAAATATAGAGGAATTGAGGACTTAATTACAAAACATAGCAAAAGTATATAAACCCTAGACATAGTAAAACCCTAGACTCCTTCTCTCATTTCTCCATTTTCATTCCCTCCTCTACTCCCAATCTGCCGCCGCTGGACAACCTCCTCCACTCCCAATCTGCCGCCGCCGAACAACCTCCTCCACTGCCGCCGCCGGACACCTTCCCCCGTCCCTGATGGAGAAATTTCCATTGGAGCAACTTTGAACAAATTTTATTATTATTTTTTTTGTGACCTATTGATTATAACTTAAGTTTTCTGTTTTTTCAATGAAATATAGTGTTTTCTGGTCAAATTTAATATTTTCTGTTAATAATTGGTGTCTTAGGTTCAAAAATAATATTTTCCAACGAAAATTTGTTATTTTCCGGCCATACATGATATTTTTCGATCACATTCAATGTTTTTTCCACCCAGATCTGCTATTTTTTTTCATCTTTTTATTTTATTATATCTCACTATTTTTGCACTCTATCTAAGTATTTCTACACTATTTCTGCTATGTTTCTGCACTGTTTATGCATTTTTCCAGTGTTATTGCACTATTTATGCATATATGTAATGTTTTTGCATTTTTGCATTATTTTTCATTGTATCTGCACTTCGTATGCATTTTTGAACTGTTTCTGCACTTTTTCTATATAGTTTGTGCACTTTTCTACACTGTTTCTGACAGTTTCTGTAGACCGCTGGTGATAGAGACGGCATCAGGCAAGAAAAGGTAGTAGGAGGGGATGAGAGATGGAGGCTAGGATTTTTTTTTAGTTATTAGGAAAAGGCCTAAAGACCCCCCTGAACTATCACCAAATAGTCAGTTACACACTCCACCTTTGTAAAGGTTCTATTACCCCTTGAACTTTCCTGAAGTGGTATTATTTGCACCCTCAGTGCTTACTTGTCAAAGTGTGTGTAGTTCACTCTCTCAAAGAGAGTGAGAACGAAAAAGAATTAAAAATCTGCTTTTTGAGTTTTTCAATTATATGTATATGTTCTTAGTTCTTTCTATTTTTTTCTTTTCTTTTTATTTTTCTCTTCTGTTGTTTGGTGCATCACTTTCTATAGATATCTGAAGTCGCCGACAGCTTTTTCGGCATTTCTCCATACGTTATTCTTTCTAGTGTTGTTCTTATCTCTCACGCATACAAATCTGTAAAGAAAACATTATACAAATGTAAAACAAAACACATTCAGATCTGTAAAGAATGAAACCTCCATCACCACAAAACCTTCTCCCACTGAAAAAAATGGATTCCACCAGTGACAACCACATTTTCGCACCACCCATAACCACCAGTGACAGCCACCAATGCGTACTCCATCTAGAACCACCAGTGGTAGCCAAATTACTTCATCTCCAACAGAGGGATAAAATCGAACCCCACCAAGATCGAAGAAATCATGGCCATACCAGAGGTGCTGAAGAGTGAGGTGGAGGTAAAAAGGCTCAATAGACGGATAGCTGCACTCAGTCGGTTCATCTCCCGATCTTCAGAAAGATGTCACCAGTTCTTTAACGTCTTGAATAAATAAGAGTTTTGAGTAGCTGGAGTAATGAAACCAAGCGCTCCGAGATCTGAAGCAGTATCTTTCGAATCCCTCGCTGTTGACCAAGCCACACGAGGGAGAGTAGTTGCTATTATATCTGGCGGTGTCTGAAGTTGCTGTTAGTATAGTACTTTTACGAGAGGAAAAAGGATTGCAGTCTCCAATATACTACGTCAAAAAATCCCTCCTGGACACCGAGACACACTACCTATAATTGGAAAAGCTTGCACTCGCACTAGTAATGGCAGCAAGGAAGCTACGACCGTATTTTTAGAGTCACACGATTATCCTGGTTTCCTCTTTCCCCCTACGAACTATTTTGTACAAACCAGAACTCTCGGGAAGGCTAGCAAAATGGGTTGTAGAGTTAGGAGAATACGACATCATCTACTAGCCGTGCACGGCCATCAAGTCGCAAGTCCTCGCAGACTTCGTTGCTGACTTTAGTGCCGATATGATGCAAAAAGCTGAAGTGGAGTACAATGATGGAAGGTGTTACCCCTGGAGAATAGGTGATTCACACCGATAGAGCTTCGAACATCAAAGGAGCCGGTCTCGGTTTCGTGATAATGTGCACAACCAAGAAGACTTTCCGGAAGGCCGTCACCGCCAATAAGCAGTAATTCAAGCACTTGAATATGAAGTAGTAATTCAAGCACTTGAATTAGCTTACATATTGAGGCCAGGGAGATCAGTCTCTTTAGTAACTCTCAGTTGGTGGTCAACAAGATAAATAGGGCCTACGCCGCCAAAGATGCTCGCATGTAGGAGTATCTGGCTAAGGTGGAGAAGCGTTTGAAAAATTTTCAAACATGGAAGATAGATCAAGTACCAAGCAAAGAAAGCGAGGCTGATGCCCTAGCCAGTCTAGCGGCCGCTGCAAATATGAATACAGACACCCCGAGAACCATAATTGAATTAACTTATATGGACGTCAAGCGCCACGAAGTTACTATCACAGGACTTGTTTGGGATTGCCGATGCCCAATCATCAAATATATGGACAAAGGGACACTCCCTGACAAAGAAAGGAAAAGCAGGAGGTTGAGAGTGCAAGCGGCCCGGTATTTCTTAATCAATGGAGAATTGTACTAACGTATGTTCAGTGGTCCATTGGCTAAATTCTTAGGACCATCACAAGGTGATTATGTGTTAAGAGAAATCCCAGAAGGGCAGTGCAGAAACTACTCCGGCGGATGATCTTTAGCTCAGAAAATAATCAGGGCGGGCTATTTATGGCCCCGAATGGAGGACGACACGAGCAAATTTTTCAGAGCCTGTGACAGCTGTTAAAGATTCTCCCATGTACTTCATCAGCCAGCTGAGCTTTTGCATTTAGTAATCGCCCCATGGCCGTTCATGAAATGAGGGATGGATATTGTAGGACCCATGCCCAAAGCACCTGGAGGGGCTAAATTTTTGCTCATCATGATAGACTACTTCAGTAAATGAGTTGAAGCATTAGCCTACTCCTGAGTCCGAGAATATGAAGTGATACAATTTATCTGGAAGAACATTATGTTCCATTTCAGCATTCCGGCAAAAATCACTTGCGACAACAGGCCCCAGTTCATAGGGGCCGAAATCACAGCTTTCTAGAAGAGTGGGAGATAAAAAAGGATAATCTCAACACCTTATCATCCGTCAGCCAATTGTCAAGCTGAGTCTTTTAACAAGACTATAGTGGAGAGCCAAAAAAAAGCAGCTCAAGGAAGCCATAAGCAAGTGGCCGGAGGATCTGCCCGGAATTTTATGGGCTTATCGTAACACGGCAAAAGCCAGCACATGAAAGACTCCATTCTTACTAACATACGGAATGGATTCCATGATCCCCGTAGAAATAGGAGAATCCAACTTGTGCGATCATTCACCGAAGAAGGATCAAATAATGAGGCTTTAGCAACATCACTAGATGTCCCCGACGAACGCCGGGAGTTTGCAGTTATACGCCTGGTGGCCCAGAAGCAACGGGTGGAGCAATACTATAATGCGCGAGCTAACTTACATTCCTTCAATATACGGGACCTGGTTCTCCGTAAGGTACCTCAGAGCACCAAGGAAGCCAGTGCGGGCAAGCTATCCCCAGACTGGGAAGGGCCGTACAAGGTCCGAAGTATATGTGTGTATGTTCTCGAAGACATGGAATGAACAATCATTCCTAATAATTCGAATATCTCTTGGCTTAAGAAGTACTACTCTTAAAAGGTCAACCAGACTGATATACTCGACACATGTATTTTCTTATTTCATGCTCTTTATTTTATTACTTTCAATGGGCACTTAGCCCCGTCATTGTTATTCCGCTAAAATTATTGATGGCTCCACGCCCTCTTTATCAATGAAGCTACTATTCTACTTAGTTTTATAATCAGATCCATCTACAGTCCAAATATTCATTGCCCCGACACAACTTAACTTGAAGTAATACACTCACTTTTTGCTACAAAAAGTAGAGTATACTACTCGCATAAAGCTCGATCACTTCTACTTAAGCCACCAAATATTATCCATAAGTTGAAATCGTCAATTCAACACTTGCACCAATATATCGGTGGAGACGCCCGCCTGCATTGTGCTATTTAAGAATCACTCGAGTGAACAATCACAGACGTTCTAGCTTGAATGCAAAAATGCCCTGTTATATACAACAGGCTAAAGACGAGCCCTGCCCTAAAAGTCATCTATCACAGACGTAAAACAAGCCATCACTTGCTGATGCATAAAACAGCGCCCACCAGAGCGCCAACATGTCTTTAAAAGATAAATGTCCGGAAAGGCACCTTAACAATGCTGCTTAACTACACTACAAGTAATTACAAAAGTACACACAAAATATTGGTGAACATCAATTTTCATTAATATTAAAGGCCCGTAGGCTTACACCATACAATCAAGTTCTTTCGAATAAAACATTGTTCGTTACATGTATTCGTAAGAAACTAAAGGCTTTAGAAGTCTAAATTTGCAAGTTCTTTTGAATTTGCACATGCCACAAAGAAGATGTTCCGGATAACATCATTAGAATTCCGATTACACTCCATGACTCGGGGAACTTTGCTCATCCTGTAATGGATGGAAGAGCAAAGAAGGGTAACTGTGGAAGTGTCTCTACACTCGATCTTCTCAAGCGGCATCCATCCTTAATGAAGAGGTTGTTATGGGAATATCAGACCACGATCAAAGGCAAATATTTTTCGAAGGAAAGGGATTATTCTTTCATAAGAAAGTTTTGAGAGAGATGATATATTTTCTCAAGAAGTTTGTGATTCTCATCTATCATGAAGCCCCTATTTATAGGCAGAATAGGATAAGGATGGAGCACGAAGCGGTCAATGTAATTATAGTATGAATATATGAAACGATTTGGCGCAGTAAAAGGCGTTTATGGGAAAGGTGCATGGGATCGACATCTGCCAATCAGGTGAAGAGGCATGGGATCGACATCTGCCAATCAGGTGAAGAGATATGGGATTACATAAGAAGTCAAGTATCAGTATCGGTCAAATGGACTGTGAGTTTTAAGGAGTCAGTGATCGACATCAGCTAATCAGGTGAAGACGCATGGGATTCCAAAAGAAGTCAAGCGTCAGTCTCGGTCAAAGGGACTGCGAGTTTTAAGGAGTCAGTGAGATATCTTTTCATATCTTTTTGCATATCTCTTTCACTTCTTGACTGCTTATGTCAGCACTCAGCAAGTGGGGGGACTGACTGTGTGGGTAAAAATACACCACCTATGATTATGGGGATACGAGTCCAGCTGGTGAGACTAGACTTAGTTTACAAATCACCGGGCACAGAGGGTACAAGGTATACATCTCGCCGCCTTAGGGTTAACAGTCTCTAAGTTAAAATTTTGTATATACCACCGCCTTGAGTAAACAAGCTCACAACCTTATTAGTCTTTATATTTTACCATAATTACGACTAGGTAAATCGTAGCTATAAATAACACTCCTTACATTGTATTATACAATCAAGCGATTCACACAAAATTCAGATATTCTCAAGGAATAAGATTATTTACTTTATTGCTTATTACTTTTCTCTCGATTGATGCTTACTTTCCTGCGTATTCATTATATTGCTTGTAACCCATTTATAAATTAAATTGTTTAACCTATACGATCAATTTTAGGCATAAACAAGGGTGAGGTATATTTAGACATTATCCTTACCTTGAAAAAGGTAAAGAGGTTGTTTCCGATAAACTCCGAGCTTAAGAAAAATATTTAAAAAAAAAAGATTTTGAAAATAAAAAATTTAAAAATAAAAATAGTTTCGCAAAAAGAAAAAGAGGACAGGATATAGACAGTATTAACATCCTAATATTTTTTTAATTTTTTTCGCTATTTTTGAAAATAATATTACAAGAGTAGCCACTTATTTCAGATCAACCATCAAAGACACCTACCTTTGGACTACATTTTAAAAAAATTAGATTTGTTGATATAAAACTGATGTAAATTTAGAGCAAAAGTGTGAAGTTGGCTCAACTTTAAACCAAATTCAAAATTTTGATTTGAAGTTAAGCAACAAAATTTAAAATAAATAAATAAATAAAATAAAGAATCATCATATTTGAAGTTAACACCAAGGGTAGCTAACTTCAGCCCAGTGGTATGAAGAGAGCTACTAATAGTTTGAAGAAAGACAAATATGAATAAAATAGCTACCTTTTGTTAATGCACCAAAAGTGATTGTATGTTTTCCTAGCCACTTCAATTTGAAGCAATTTTCTAAAAGTCGTTGCTAGAATAGCCATTCAATTTTTGACCATTAGGGTTTGAACTTTAAGTCATCAAACTTTAGACTATGGTCTTAACTTAAAAAAAAACTAATTTGAGTCTGAACTCAAATTCACACTAAAAGTGTGAAGTTGGGCTCTACTGCATATCAAAGTCAAATATTTTGGTTTGAAGTTGAGTGAAAAAACAACCATCACATTTAAAGTTCAAACCAAAAAGGATGAAGTTAGCTTAATCTGTCTCAACCTAAATGGCAACGATATCCTTTGCCCTTTTCTTTTAGAGTTTGTATGGTCCACACTCATTGAAAATCTACCTAAATCTGACGTTTTAATAAATAATTAAATATATGTTATGTGTTTGCACATAAAGTTTTGCACTTAATAATTACTAATTAATATATATCTTCACCTTCATAAATCATTTAACAACGACAAGTTAGTATTATTTGATATAGATGCCTAATGGAACTTAAGTTTTATTATCAAAGAGCCAATGACAAAATCTACCTTCTTATTTTCGAAGAACGAGGGCAAGATTTATCTCTCCAATATATACATATATTATGTTTTCACATTAAAATTTTCACTTAATTATTATTAATTAATATATATCGTCACCTTCTTAAATTATTTAACAATGGTAAATTAGTATAGTTTGAGATAAATGCCTAATGGAAGTAAGTTTTTGATGTCAAAGAGCCGATGAAAAAATCTACCTTCTTATTTTCAAAAAATGAGGAAAAGATTTATCTCTCTCCAAACATGAATGTATTTAGTGGGCAACAGAAAAGATAGAAAAAATGGATAATTTCAGAAAACCTTCCTACAGGTTTCACTTCAGAACACTCACTTTTTTTAAGGTTTACGATATTATGTTTACCTCTCTTATTTTTATTTTTTAAAACAATTCTTATAAACTTGTTTATTTTGATGTTAGAAACTACCAATTTGACTAATATACCCTTACTAGTATACTTTTTTGTTTAATTGATTCTATAGATATCTTTGCAAGAAGTTCTTTTAAATTTTTTGGATAAACAACCGTTTTCCATCTTTCAACATATTTTGATGTTGATTAAACAATAAAAGGATTCAAACTTTATTGTTGAAATCTTTGTTGGAAACTTAAGGAGTTTTTACTAACTATAAAAATAAGGTTAAATTTGTATTGATTTTGTGGAACCTCTTGCCGAGAAAAAGATGCGGAGAAAAGAGAAGAATTAACTAAAAGACCTTCAAAAGTCTTGAATTAAGAGAATGATCTCCATTTCATTTTCTTTTATTTTCGACGCTAGAAAAGGTTAAGTTGGGGATTTAGATGTGCTCGGGATCTCTTTTGTAATATTAATAAGTTCGAGGTTTCAAAAAAACATAGAAAATTAAATGAAAACTAATCCGTTTCATATCGAGCCCATGTTGAGTGGAGCCCACAGTTCAAATCAATCAAAAGCCACCTCTCTTTTACATCTTCCCATATACACTTCTCCCATCTCCCGCTCTTTAGTATTTTTCAGTAGTTTATCTCTATTTTGTCTTCTATTTCACTCGTCGTTTCATAGAAAAAGAAGGGTTCATTGAAGTTTATGGAGTATTCTAGTCAAAATATGTGGAGTTGTAAGTTTGAACTTTTTTGGTGATCAAGAAAGACACAATCAAAATCAGGTACCGTTCCTTAAAACTCTAATACATGTAGAATTTTGTATTTTTTTTTCCAATTTTTTGTCACGACTTTAATATTTGAGATGTAATAGACGATTCATAGTGGCTAGGAGTGAGTTATTATGTTTTTAACGGTCATGTATATATTTCTTATGATTTTTTCTTTTAAAGATGTTATTTTTCTAGATTTTAGCTTATTGTGTTTAGTTTGTTAGAATAGATGATGATTTAGAGTTGCATTGTGGGTTTTTATGTTTTAAACGAGTATCCATATATTTTTTATAAATTTATGTTGTCAAATAGGGGTGTACAAACCAAACCGGCGAATCAAACAAAACCGACAAACCAAACCAAAATAGAAAAGAAATCGATTAGTGGTTTGGTTTGATTTGGTTTGACAGACATAATAGGTTTGGTTTGGTGTTAACAAAGAAAAAATCGAACCGACACCAAACCGAACCGACACCAAACCAAACCGACATCACATATATCTTATTTTGAATTTCTTTATTATACATAAAAAAAATAGTAAAATTAACATAAAACATCATCTTTAAAGTACTTCTTTTCATTATGTACCCAATAGAATTGCCTAATCAACGTGTGGATATGCTAATCTTTTAAAATTATTTTTTTCTATCTCGTTAAAATATAGATTTTAGTCAATAATCCACCAATCATCCTCAAAAAATCTTTCAAATACCATAAAGGACACCGAGTAAAATTATGTATACATGTAGTATATTCAATATATATAATTATTATTAAGATAGTATACATTTTGTAAAATATATGTGCACAATTAGAATATGTCACATATACTATCTTTATTTATTATGTTAATATTTTTTACAACTATATTTTTTTTGGTGTTATTTACTTGAGAAAGTACCATGAAAATGTTGCTTACCAAGAAAAAATCGAAAAATCAGAATAATCCAAAAAAACTGAAAAAATTGAAACAACCGAGATAAAAAAACTGATTTTATTTGGTTTGATTTGGTTTATAGATTTAAAAAACCGACATAATTAATTTAGTTTGATAAATAAAAAAACCAAACCAAACCAATCTGACCTATGTTCACCGCTACTGTCAAAGATGTTAGTATTATAAGATTTTAGGTATAAGGGTCCCCTTTGTGAGCGTAAGTATCTGATTTATACTTTAGAACATATCTTTAGAGCGTTGCTGTTCTCATTTGTGAGAAAAATATATGATTTATACTTTATGTGGTTGTTGTGGATTGTTGTTTGTTATTTGCAGATGATATAGTTTTTGTCAACGAGACTCACAACGGAGTTAATGATAAGCTGGAGGTTTGGAGACAGACTTTAGAGCCTAAAGGTTTCAAGCTAAGCACGACGAAAACATAGTACATTGAGTGCAAGATAAGCGGTGCATTTCTTGAGTATGGGGTGGAAGTGACGCTTGACAAGAAATGTAGCTTCAAGTATCCTGGGTCAATACTCCAAGAAAATGAAAAGATTGACGAGGATGTCACACATCGTATAAGAGCGGGGTGGACGAAATGGAGGCTCTCTTCCAGGGTCCTATGGGATAAGAAAGTGCCACCTAGACTTAAAGGTAAGCTCTATAAAGTAACCGTAAGACAAGCTATGTTGTATGAGGCGGAGTGTTTGCCAGCCAAGAACACACATATTCAGATGATGAGCGTAGTAGAGATGAGAATGCTCAGATAGATGTGTGGGCATACTAGGATGGAAGATTAGGAGCAAGATCATACGTGACAAGGTAGGAGTGACATCGATAGTGCACAAGATGCGAGAAGAGAGAATGCGATGGTTCAGACATGAAAAGGAGGATCACAAATGCTCCAGTAAGGAGGTGCGATGGGTTGGCAGTGATGGATCTACGAAGAGGTCGAGGTAGATCAAAGAAGAATTGAGGCGAGGTGATCAGATAGGATATGGCTCACCTCCAGGTTACCGAGGACATGACCCTAGATAGGAAAAAGTGGAGGTCTCGGATTTGAGTAGGAGGTTAGATAGTACCCACACGATTTTTAGAAATATTAGCATTAGTAGTATTCGTATATTTACTCCTTTTATTTTATTCTTTTTCTTTATTGTTCTTGATGTATTGGGTTTACTTCGGTTATCTTTAAGTTTTGTAAGTTTTGTGTCGATATTTTTTTTGCAATGATATTCTCATCATGCTTTTCTTCTCTAGGATATTTTTATAATTGTATTTACTTTTAACTGAGTGTCTATCAGAAACGTCTCTCTATCTTGGTGGGGGTAAGGTCTGCGTACATCTCACCCTCCCCAGACTCCACTTGTAGGATATATCTGGGTATGTTATTGCTGCTGTTGTTCTTGTTTGTTTGCAGAAAAAATGAGGTTCAGAATGTGTGTGCCGAAGCGTGGACCTCCCATTGTCCGAAATTCCACCAAAAGACTCAGAGATGAAAGTACTTCAGATGATTATCCTAAAAGACCTCCTAAAGATGAAAGAGACAAAGTAAAAAAAAAAAAAACAAAGATGTGAACCCCAAGTAGTGCAACCCCACATAGTGGAACCCCAAGTAGTTGAATTCCAAGTACATAATGTAAAAAATAAGTTTGTGTTGGTAGATGAAATCATAGCTCTAGCATGTATAGAGCCTGAGTGAGAAGATACCTCAGATCTATTCGCACAAATAGATGCTTTTGCAGATAGTTTTGTCGATGATTACGAGGTCATGCAACCTCAGGGGATGACATGGGGAGATTTTTGAATTAATGGAGTGAGTTGATATAGATGTTGATCTGCAGGATGATTTGGATGTGAATGGGAATAAGGGTGGTAGTACTGAAGGTGGTGGTAATGATATTGGTGTTGGTGGTTATGAAGGTGTTAGTTATGAATGTGATGGATAATTTGATGCTCATTCTCTTGATGGTGGAGAAGAGGATGCTAATCATGATTAAAGTGAACAAGTGAATGTTGGTAGTGAAAAAAAGGATGCTAGTTATCATGAACGTGAAGAACTGAAAGTGGATACTGAAGAGAGTGTGGAGGAAGTTGCTGCTGATTTTGGTACTGATAAGGATCGATTGTCAATGCCTGAGTGCATTATAGAGATGGATGCTGAAAGGTATGGCTTATCTACTTGGCTTTATAAGATTGCAGCCTTTCCTTTAAAAATATATGTTCGTTGCAGTGTTAATCAATTTTTTAAGTTCAAATTATTGTTGGAAGAGTTAGACTTAAAGAAAACAATAATCTGTATTTGGGTACTGGTTGAAAATGTCTTACAGTTGGAGCTTAAATGGCACGCTTGTGCACTCGTTGTTTATGTGTCGGGTATTTTGTGAGAAGAAATTTGAGATGTGGTTCCTTATGGAAGGTAAGCCCTTATGTTTTGGGCTTAAGAGTTTGGATTGATTACTGAATTAAATTGTGGTGCGTATCCCTCAAAGCTGAGTGAGAGCAAGGTTGTGAAGGCATGAGAAAAGTTTTATAGGAAAGTTAAGTGTGATTAAGAAGTTCAAGTTGCGTTGCTTGTTGTTTGTGCATTATGTATTAATGTCAAAGACAACGGCACCCGAGTCCCCGCGAAATGGATCAAGATGGTAGATGATATTGACTTTTTCCTTGATTATCCTTGGGGCAAAGAATGCTATAGCCTCAGTGAATTATCTGAAGAAGCCGGACATGAAAAAGCTTCATCAAACGTATATCAAATCCTTAGGCCATAAAGGGAAGTATTCTTGATATGTTCTTTATGGCTTCCCATGGACATTCCTGGTACATATTGAAGTTGTAGCTTGTTTATTTTATTTTGAATAGTTTCGTAACTTGTACTCTTTACAGGTTTGGGCTTACGAAGCTATTCCTGATGTTTGTGATTGGGCTGGCAAGACAAGTAAATCCCCACTGCCAATTCCTCGAATCCTAAGTTGGCACAAGAAAAAGATGGTCACATATTCATTTGACGCTTGCATTCATGAGTGGGACCAATCGAGGTAAATATTATTTATATATTTAGATATAGCTTTTTTAGTTTGTTGTCCAGTTAATTTTTTTCAAATATCTAATCTGTTTTTGTCAGATTGTGCACCCTTACCTCATTCCCACTGTACAAGAAATGGAAGCCGGAGCTTAGGGATTTGGTCCCATATGCAAAAGAAATAATGGATGAGGCTGTGGATGCAATGAAAAAGGAATTGGTTGGTAGTAAAACATTGAGCACAAGGAGTTTTTATGGAAAGGGAAAAAATTTGTGGTTGATGATAGCTTCTCTGGAGATTGAGAGTGGGCATGTTGGACCTTCTGCAGGAGATGATGTTGCAGGTCCAACAAGGATCATCAAGCCATGCGCTCACTGTGGTGGGGGAGCTTGAAATGGCATACCATGAACGACGTGATGGAGAGGTTGGCATCCTTTGAGATAAAACTGGAGGAGGTCGTTAAGGCTATCAAGAGCAACCCAAAGGTCCTCAGCATTGTCAGGAGGAAACCAACAATCAAGCCAAATAAGGCAAAGAAAGGTAATTTAATTTACTGTGTATTTGTATTTATTATTTTTTTCATCTTTTTGCTTTGTGTGTATGTACTTATTTGTGTCTGATAGTCACAAGTTCTAAATGTACTATCTTTTCATGTAGAATATCCTGAACTAGCTGTTCGTGGAAATGCAATGGAGGACGCAACTATCCAGAATAAGGTTGACGATGATGAAGAAGAAGAAATAGATGTGGATACGGTGGTAAATTTTGTTATTGCAAGTTTGGATGGAGACAAGTAATATTGATTGTTTATTTGGTGATTGTGCTCAAGAAAGTTATTGGATGAATATAATATTGGTATGTTTTAGTTCTTTTTTTGATATCATTATCATGAGATATTTTAGTTTTTTTTTTGTTATGGTTCCTGGATGCTGATGATATATTTTTGGACAAATGTCGGCTTTTTATAAATATAATAGAAATTTCTAAGTGTGGACCAATATCAACTTTTTGCTATTATAATGTGAATGCCAAGTGGCTAGCTAATGAATATTGAATTAATTATCTTTTTGTCTAGTACTTGAATTAATTAGATGAAGACTCAACTGCACACAATTTTGAACAAGTGGCTCGTGAAGCTGATTTGTCCCTCAAGAGTGTTAAATCCTTGATGAAGTTGGTATCACCAGCCCCACTTGAGCATCCTGATCAATCCAAGCAGGTACCAAGAGAACCAAGAAGAACTACAACCAAGATCCTTCTAAAATCCAATCTTTGAGATCAACTCTTTCCAAGAAAAATTAGTTTGATATGCTGATTTGGAACATTAGATCAGTGAATACACAAGAAGCCTTTGATAGTCTAATCACATTGCATCAAAGGAAACACTTTAAAGTTATAGGTTTGATGGAGCCTTTCCAGGATGTGCACACAATAAATAGTTATAGAGTAAGGCTTGGGATTGAGCACTGTTTCTATAATGAAAATGGGAAAATTTGGGTGCAAAAGCTGATTTTGAGGTGCAAGAATTGATGAATGATGAATGATGAGCAGCAGCTTACACTCTCCTTTATGAATCAACAATTTGATGAAGAAGTGGTCATTACCTTTGTTTATGCTAAGACCAATGCTGGGGACAGATTTTTTCTTTGGGAGGCATTGCAATATTTTTCTAGTGACAATGTAAAGCCTTGGCTGATAACTGGAGATTTAAATGTCATTCTCTCAGAGAATGAAAAATATGGGGGATTGCCAGTGTTCATGCCTGAGTATGAAGAATTTGCTTCTACACTTGCCAATTGTCAACTCATGGACCTAGGATTCCATTCAGGCAGTATCTTTACTTGGTGGAATGGCAAGACTGAAGAGGACTTCATTCTCAAGAGGTTGGATAGGTGTTTGGGTAACCATCAGCTCATAGACATGTGCACAAAGATTGAGGTTGATCATCTTGCTAGAGTGGGCTCAGATCACTCTCCTATGCTTGTCAACTTCTCACAGGATCCTACTCCTACTATCAAACCTTTCAAGTTCCTCAACTTCTGGACTTCACATGAGGATTTTCTTACATTCGCTATGGAGAATTAGGAAGTACAAGTTACTGGAGATCCATTTATTGTATTGAACACAAGACTGAAGACCTTGAAGAAGAAACTGTCTGCTTGGAGCAAAGCAACATATGGCTACATCTTTCAGCAAGTTTCTACATTTGAGGACATTATTTTAGCACATGAGTTTCAGCTTGAAACTGCCCCTACACCTGAGAATAGAGAGGCACTTAAAAAAGCTGAAGCTGAGCTGAAGAGATATCTCTCATTAGAAGCTGAATTCTGGAAGCAAAAGTCAGGTATGCAGTGGTTTAAGGAGGGTGATGCTAACTCCAAATTCTTTCACTATCATGTCAATGGTAGAAGGAAGAAACTACATGTAAGCAGAATACAAAATAGGGATGGCAACTGGATCAATTCTCAAGAAGCTATGACAAATGAGGCTTTATGGTTCTTTCAAAGGCAGTTTGCTACTGAAGAAGTGTCCAACAATTATGACCTCTTGATGAATGTTCCATCAATGATCTCTGATGAGCATAATGAAGAATTCACAAAGGTACCTTGGGAAGATGAAGTCAAGCAAGCAGTTTTTGGGCTTAATGGAGATAGTGCAAGTGGCCCTGATGGCTACACTGGCAGGTTCTTTCAGGTTGCTTGGGATATCATCAAGAATAACATTGTGAAGGTGGTGCATGCATTGTTTAGTGGAAGATCTATTCCTAGATATGTTACACACACAAACCTGGTCTTAATTCCAAAGTAACAAGCAGTGTCAACCTTTTCAGACCTCAGGCCAATCAGCCTTAGCAATTTCATCAACAAGGTTCATTCAAGGGTGGTGCATAACAGGTTGGTTGATGTCCTACCATCACTCATTTCTCAAAATCAAGCAGGCTTTGTTAAGGGTAGAAGCATAATGGAGAATGTCTTGCTTGCTCAGGAAATTATACATGACATAAATAAAAGTGGTGAGGATGCTAATGTTGTGATCAAACTGGACATGATGAAGGCTTATGATAGGGTGTCTTGGCCTTTTTTGACAATTGTGCTAAGGAAGATGAGATTCTGCCATGAGTTCATTGATGTCATCTTTTAGCTTGTGCCATCAAATTGGTACTCAGTTTTTTTCAATGGTCAGAGCTATAGTTTCTTTCATTTAGGTAGGGGATTAAAGCAAGGTGATCCATTGTCACCTACATTGTTCATTCTCACAGCTGAAGTACTCTCTAGAAGTTTGAATTCATTGAACACTCACAGTTTCTATAGGGGATATGCAATGCCTAAGTGGAGTCCACACCTCAATCACTTGGCATATGCTGATGATACAATTTTGTTCACTTCATCTCATGAAGACTCATTGCGTTTGATCACTGGTGTCTTGCAAGCTTATGGGGCAGTTTCTGGGCAAAAAATTAACAGAGACAAAAGTGCCATCTACCTGCATGGATCAGTGAGTGATGAAGAGGTTGAAAAGGTTGAACTGATCACAGGTATTCAAAGGAAACAATTTCCTTTCACTTACTTGGGGTGTCCTATTGATGTTTGGCAATATTTGCCTATTTTACCTTAATATATTCTCACATTTTAGTACTTTATGCGCTCGTTATATGTGATAAATGTGTTTCTTGTGCTCACTTATCGTATTTGTGATGTTAGGAATGGTGCGGATGAATTCGAGGCAAGAACAAACAAATTAGAGTTAATGGACGCGTTGGAAGCTATATTGGAGCAAGGCTTCAAGAAAGCCCTGAAAAGTTGGAGGCTATCGTGAGGCGTGGCTTCAAGAAAGCCTTGAGGCTGACGAGACAAAAGTTCTCCCAACTAGATTAGGCTTTGGTTTAACTTATCCTAGCACTTTGTAAACAATATAAAACCTCTTTTATTTCGTTTGAGAGGGGGAGTTCAGACTTTTGAGCAAGTTTTGGAGGAGAGGGGAGGAGCCCTAGATGTCTTCTAAACAAGTTCTTTCTCTCTTTCTCTTATTCTTCTCCTTAATTCTATAGTTTGTTCGTTCTAGGGTTAGAGTAAATACATGAAGGTTGATGTTTGAAAGTTGATTTCTATATATTGATTTACCATTACGGATTGTTTATTCTTTCTTGATCATAATTGTTTGATTATTGAGGCCTGATAATTGAACACTATCTATGGTTTTTAGATTGAACTCGAAAGAGGGAATTTATGAACGCAATAAGAAAGAGTAGGGCTAGATTGTGAACCTGGGCATCGGGGAACCAATTTGTGAGTAGGATAGACATATACTTGCTCGCCTAGCTTAACTAATCACAGAATTCGTTAATGCGTGCACGTAATTCAACCCATAGACATATAGGGATTGGAGTAGCCTGCATAGACCGTGAAGAATCGAAAGGTTTTCACGGGTACAATTAACCTGTAGTTAGCAATCTAGGAAATCAAGAAGTAGAATCAACTGGAAAACTCAACTGGATTGTTTGTAACTCTGACCCTGGACCGTTTCTTCTTTATTGATAACAACTATAGTTTGCTCTCGAATACTTGACTTCAATTACTTGTTTTAATTACTGCATTTAGTTAGTAAAAATCTCAACCATTGGAAAAAGATCCCTGAATAGTTTTTAAGAGATTGTTTGCTAGGATTCAGTCTGAATAGTCCTCGTGGGAACGATACTCTACTTATCACTTTATTACTTGTCGACCACGTATACTTGCATGTGCGTTGGGAGCAACAAGTTTTTGGCGCCGTTGCCGGGGACTAGTCGTTGACTGATTTCTTTTTGAACGATTACTTATTTTCTATTTAGGTTTAATTTTTATTTAGTATTGTGTTACTTGTCTTATCATGGCATCTATTAATGAAAATTGGTCGAGTGATGATTGCTCAAATTTTGATGATCTCTGTCTACTTTGTGGAGGAACCCACTTGTGGGAAAATTGTCCAACTCTTTCAACCCTACGAGACTGGTTATGTGAATTTTCTACCACCTTTGATTGGAATTTTTGTAAATTGTGTGGTGGTCGGTGGAATGATTGTCCTAAGTGTCATGCTTCTTCCCCCAATAGTTTTTGTGATGTTCTTAACGATGTTTGTGAGTCTGACAGGAATGAAGAAGTGCAGGTTGTTAGCGAAACTTGGCTAATGGAGCAAGCCAAACTCTTAGGAGCTTATGGGGATTTCAAGAGTGACATCACAAATATGACGAGGCAATTTATGGAAGAAAGAGTGGAGCTCGGACAAGAAATTGATCAATTTAGCTTAGCTATTCACGATCCAGAGGAAAATTTGAGTGATATGATTGAGGTGTCTGAAGCCCAATTATCAGTTGTTGTGAATAGTAGATTTGAGATAGAAGAGCTTAGAAGCCAATTTGAGGAGCAAAAAGTGGAATTCCTACCATTCGACCCAATATTAGTTGATGATGCCAAGGTTGAGGAAATCACATTAGAGTCAAGTGAAGAAATAGAAAACATCATATGTGAGGACTCTAGTGTTTGTGCAAGTGAGGGAGTCAAAAGTAATGCAATTTTAGAATTGAAGCGCATTGGACCTCATTCCAATCATTTTTCAACATTGTGTTTGAATGGTGACATGAAGATCGAGCCACCCGAGCCTATGAAGAAACCAAAGGAGGAGGAACAAGGTGCCTATATTTTAAAGTTTGTGATGTTGAGGAGACAAAACGACATCCCTCATTTAAAAGCCAAGAAGTGTAAAATGCGACAATGGTTACTTGGTCCGTTTGTATTTTAGCCACCACCCCAATACCATAGTCATAAGCTTGAGGCAAAGTTGGGGATTCAATTCATAAGTTCAAGGTGGAGGCAAAAGTGGTGAAGTTGTCTTCGTCGTGCCGCGACGTTAAATCAAGCGCTAGTTGGGAGGCAACCCAATTTTTATTGTTTTCGTCATTTTATTTCATTAAGTGTTACGTAGTCTCATTGTTTTTGCGGGACAGTGGGAAGATGGATTATTTTCGGAGATGTGCGATATGATGGTGAGGTCCAAAAAGCTCCAAAAAGCTCGAAGCTTTACCAAGGCATCGCCCCAGGAAAGCTTCCAACTGCTTCCAAGCAAGGTCAAGCGATCACAGCCAAGGCAAAGCCAGGGCGTCGCCCTCACGATCGCATGGCGAACATCAGTGCCCCACAAAAACAGTGGTGCGATCGTGAGGTGTCGCTTTGCCAAAGCTTTCAGGTGGATTGCAATAGTCTTAAAGCGTCGCCCCAGGAACGCCCTTGGTTGATCAGTAGCCTCAAAAACCTCGATGCTTTACCAAGGCGTCGCATCAGAAAGGCCTCCATTGCACTCGCAGCCATTGCACAGCGTCGCCTCACCATCGCCTTGGCTTAGGCAGTGGGTTCGATTTCCTTAAAGCCATTGCAAAGCGTCGCTTCAGGCATATACTAGCTATGAATTGGATTGTTTATGAGTATCCGTGGGAAGTCTGAGTACCCCTTGCTCTACGGACAATTGGTTGGTTCGTAAAGGAGATGGTGCCACTGCTAGCGCCAAAGGCTAGGTCGTTTAGCCTTAAGGGAAGTTTCCTTTACCTCTTGTACTTTAGTTTTATCGCACTGGGGACACTGCTTGATTTTAAGTGTGGGGTGGGGAAACTTCCAAAATTTTGAGGTTATGGATGATTGTACCTTTAGGTCACTTGACATTATTTTTATTTATTTCTTGCTTTAATTGTTAAAAATAAAAAAAAAAATTAGAAAACTAATGAAAAATTCCAAAAAGATTTTATTTTTAGTTTTAGTTCGTGGTACAGTCATCCGCCCCGTGGTTTTTCTTCTGGCCCCGGTTCTTTTCCACGGGTAGACCTTTGAACCGGGTAATTTTTATTTTTAGGAGTAGTTTAGTTAGTAGTAGTTAGTAGAATAGTTTAGGAAAAATTGATAGAATGCTAGGTACTTTTGGTTTGTTTGATACCGGTGGACTTGAACTTATTGCATGTGCTATTTGTGGTGTCCTTGGATTTTAAATTGTGATGCATGCCTAGAAAAAAAATGGAACAACCCCCTTGAGATGCTTGAGTCCACTTGCTTGACTTTGTTGTGAACCTTTGTGCATTAGTGCTTAATTTTCCACAAGTTGCACTCTAAATGCTTGATTGAGAGTTGTTGATGGAGCCTTTTTGTGTGGATCGTGTGCAATGTGTGTGTGAGGCATATTCTTATTTTCTCCGTATTTTCATATTGATGTCTAGAACTTGCCCCGTGTGTGTGCAAAGCGAAATCCTAGGTTTGCTCTAGTCGGGAAATGATACAGACCTTCTTTTTATTTGCCTACCCTTACATATACACCTTGGACTTGATTGTTGTGATTTCTTTGACCTTTTTATTGGCACCCACACCCCGAGCCTACCCACTTATTCTAAATTGTTCTCTTTTGGCCCTTTACTCCTTAAGCACTTTAATTGATAATGTTGTTTTATTGCGGAGTTGTGATTGAATATTGGGAGGTTTTTGAGTGGAACCAATGGAGGGGAATACTTGAATGAATTGTGTAGTAGTTGATTATGAGCATTGGCAAGGTGTGGAAAGAAGTGAATAGAAAAAGAAAAAAAGAAAGAAAAAAAAAGAGCAAAGTTGAAAAGGAAAAAATTGTGGAAAAAAAATAAAGAGAGAAGAATATCCATTCCTTGCTAGTGTGTGCTTAAAAAAAAAATTGCTACTTGTTGAGAAGGTGTGTGTGGAAGTTGTTGATTGGGTGGCTTTGATGAGACTTGTGCTTAAATTAATTGTGATGTATTAAAGTGCTTAGGGAGGTAGTCACTATTACCCATATGTATCCTACCAGCCCCTTAGCCTACATTACAACCTTTCAAAGTTCTAGTTAATTCCGATTGGAGTGAGCTTACATTAGTGGAGTCCTACACTACGGGCAAGCCTATGGTACATTGTGTGTGACATGTGAGACTTTCATGAGAGTGAGTGAATTCGTTCTATGTTATTGTCCCCGTTCTATTCATGATATTCATTGTTGTGTGTGATATTTGGGGGACACTCTCTTGCTTCATTTTGGTGAGGGCACATGGTTTGCATGAAATAGGTGAAGTTGATGGCTTCTTGGTTGAGTAGATAGGTGTGATTTTGTGGGAGCATGGTTGCAATGGGTTGAATTTGTGCATTTGAGCTATTTTGGGGTGGTTGTTCTCATATTTTTGAGTTTGTTAAATTGTGGCATGTTTGTTGGACCATGTGTACATTTTTTCAATGATCGGTATCAACCATAATCATAGGTAGACCTGTTCTATTGAGTGTTAGGATCTAGTTGGGAATTAGTCTTTGATGATTGCTCGAGGACGAGCAAAGTTCTAAGTGTGGGGTGGTGATGTTTGGCAATATTTGCCTATTTTACCTTAATATATTCTCACATTTTAGTACTTTATGCGCTCGTTATATGTGATAAATGTGTTTCTTGTGCTCACTTATCGTATTTGTGATGTTAGGAATGGTGCGGATGAATTCGAGGCAAGAACAAGCAAATTAGAGTTAATGGACGCGTTGGAAGCTATATTGGAGCAAGGCTTCAAGAAAGCCCTGAAAAGTTGGAGGCTATCGTGAGGTGTGGCTTCAAGAAAGCCTTGAGGCTGACGAGATAAAAGTTCTCCCAACTAGATTAGGCTTTGGTTTAACTTATCCTAGCACTTTGTAAACAATATAAAACCTCTTTTATTTTGTTTGAGAGGGGGAGTTCAGACTTTGGAGCAAGTTTTGGAGCAAGTTTTGGAGGAGAGGGGAGGAGCCCTAGATGTCTTCTAAACAAGTTATCTCTCTCTTTCTCTTATTCTTCTCCTTAATTCTATAGTTTGTTCGTTCTAGGGTTAGAGTAAATACATGAAGGTTGATGTTTGAAAGTTGATTTCTATATATTGATTTACCATTACGGATTGTTTATTCTTTCTTGATCATAATTGTTTGATTATTGAGGCCTGATAATTGAACACTATCTATAGTTTTTAGATTGAACTCGAAAGAGGGAATTTATGAACACAATAAGAAAGAGTAGGGCTAGATTGTGAACCTGGGCATCGGGGAACCAATTTGTGAGTAGGATAGACTTATACTTGCTCGCCTAGCTTAACTAATCACCGAATTCGTTAATGCGTGCACGTGATTCAACCCATAGACATATAGGGATTGGAGTAGCCTGCATAGACCGTGAAGAATCGAAAGGTTTTCACGGGTACAATTAACCTGTAGTTAGCAATCTAGGAAATCAAGAAGTAGAATCAACTGGAAAACTCAACTGGATTGTTTGTAACTCTGACCCTGGACCGTTTCTTCTTTATTGATAACAACTATAGTTCGCTCTCGAATACTTGACTTCAATTACTTGTTTTAATTAGTGCATTTAGTTAGTAAAAATCTCAACCATTGGAAAAAGATCCCTGAATAGTTTTTAAGAAATTGTTTGCTAGGATTCAGTTTGAATAGTCCTCGTGGGAACGATACTCTACTTATTACTTTATTACTTGTCGACCACGTATACTTGCGTGTGCGTTGGGACCCACACCTATCTTTTATGGTAGGTGAAAGAAGATCTACTATGAAGGATTGCTTGGGAAGGTAACTGGCAGATTACATAGCTGGAGTGCAAAGATACTCTCATTTGGGGGAAGGGCTATACTGATCAGGTATGTGCTTCAAAGCATGCCAATTCACCTTTTATCAGCAGTCAACCCATTGGACAGTGTTATCAATCAGCTACATAGGTTATTTGCAAAGTTCTTTTGGGGGTAATTCTCAAGAAGGAACAAGTAGACACTAGTCCTCTGTAAATAATATGTGCTTGCCAGTTGATGAAGGTGGCATGGGCTTCAAGTTACTCTTTGATGTTTCAAGTGCACTATTTGCTAAACTTTGGTGGAATTTCAGAAGTGGTGACTAGGGGTGGCCAGCGGTCCGGTCCGGTCCAGAACCGGTACCGGAGTCCGGTTCCGGTCCGGATCCGGGCCAAAAAAATTTCAAAACCGGCGGGGGTCCGGTCTACCGGTCCGGTCCGTGCCGGTTTCAACCATTGGTGCCGGATCGGAACCGGTTCCGGCGACCGTTAGGCCGGTCGGTACCGGTCCGGTCCGGCCGGTTAACGGTTTTTTTTAATTTTTTTTTTGTTTTTTTAGGCAAATAAAATTAAAATTTGAAAAACTTAACAATTTATTTGAACATCATTTGTGATAATTAGGTAAATTATATTTTTTAATGAAATAAAATAACTATGTAAATTATATTTTAAAATTTATTAATGTAAAGTTTATTGAATGAGAAATAAATAATTGAACGACGTCTTCTAGTTTGTTACTTTATTAATGTAAAGTTTATGAAACAAAACAAACGTTTATTGAATGAGAAATAAATAATTGAAATGACAAAACAAACTAGAAATCGAAAATTACAAAGATACTAAATAAACTAGAAATTCGAAAATACATAATTGAAATAGATATTCCCTTAGCCATCTCCTCAAATTTTCAATCACGCGGAATAAAGCCATTTATTCTATCCCATTCGGTTTTGTGATTTTTTTTTAAGTGTTTCCTAAACCTTTCCGTCCCTCCATAGTATTTGCCAGTGTAAAATTGCCACTCTTTGTTACAGAGGCTACATTTAGCTTTCTGAGTTTCAGTATCTTTCATAATAAGTTCCCACACTATAGAACGACGTCTTCGTTCAGTAGGAGCGGGAGCAGCGGGAGCTTGATTTTCAGCCATTATAATTGTTTGGATTTTGGAAGAAATTTAGAAAATAGCCTTTGAAAGTAATTTCAGAGATAAATTGATAGAAAGTGCTAAATTGTGTGATATAATGGTGAAATAATAGGGTATATATAGATAAAAATAGGTTGGGGGGAGGGGTATGGGGGGCGTTTAGGGGGGGTGATAGGCAAATATAGCCGTTTTTGGCCGTTGGCCAACGGCTATATTTGAAAGAGAGCCGTTGGCCCAAATTGCCGGTCCGGTCCGGTCCAGTCCGATCCGGTCCGGTCCGGCAGTTCGGCCCAAATAAGTTTTTTTTTTTTTTTTTTTTTTTTTGTTTTTCAATTGAGTTTTATTTAAAGTGGTGGAAACTTTGAAAAATATTACAACAAAATATTATTTAGTTTTTACTTGTACATAGTAAAGTTTAAACTTAGTATTAAAAAACTTGTTGTATTTTTTATAATTTGAACTTTGAAGTAATGAAATTTTTGAAGTGATGATTCAAATTTCAAACTTTTGAATTAATTTGTTAAGTTCAATATTCAAACTTTGAATTAATTTTAGTAAATTCAAATTTTGAATTAATTCTTTAAGTTCAAAATTCAATATTTGAACTAATTTACAAACTAGTAATTAATTGTAGTATTTTTTGCGCAAACTATAAATTAAAAATAAAAAGTATGAAGACAATAGTTGTGATTGAATTCCAAGACTTGGAGCAATTTTATTGAATTGTTTAAGATATAAGTAGTGCAAATTACATCTAAACTTCAAACTTGTAAATTCAAAATTCTTATTTAGAAAATTACATTCTTTTAAACATATTAGCTAGTTTCTTGAGGATAGTTGTAGGCTTTTCTTTTGGAACTGGCCGTTGTTGATCTTGTTCATCATCTCCTTCTGGTTCTTCGTCTTCTTCTTCTTCTTCATTGCCGGTTTGACTCCCTTCACTTGTTCCGTCGCTCAAAATTTGATCGATATATGCTCTGCCCCTTTCCTTAGTAAGTTCTGGTAGACCAAAGTTTCTTCGCTCTGCTCTGATCCAATCCCTGAATAAAACTCCTGTCTCCATTGCCTCTTCTCTCAACGAATATCTGTGATCTCCAATTTGAAATCTGCCTTGGCTAAAAGCGCTTTCCGATGCAACTGATGAAGCTTGAATTGTTAATATATCTCGGGCCATTTTTGCAAGAATTGGAAATTGCGATTCTTGATTCTTCCAATAATCCAACAAATTCGCAGTTCCAAAGTTGTTAAGTTTCTTTGGATATTGAATTAAATACACTTGGAACTCGCTGTATTCCTCTCCGTACTCGTCCTGCTCTGAAAGCAACTTTTCGTCAAGTCCCCCAAAAGTGCGCATTCCTGCTCCTGCCTGTGAAGAACTTTGCCCGGTGGATAGTATTGGTTCCGTTGGCTCTGCAGTGTCTGCCCAAGCTCTATACTTTGCAAAAACAGCCACGGTATCTGCATAAACTTTAGCAACAGCCTCATCTACACTTGGAAACTTGTTAGTAGCAATTTCCTCTGGAGTAATTTCTAAATTTGCATATACTTCTCTAACAAGTCGTTCAGTTAACTTAATTTTAAAAGCAGGATGCAACACAGAAGCAATGTAAAAAAGAGGAGGAATTGGAAAAAAATATTTTCTAAACTTTTCAATCATTAACTCTACAGCCGGTAAGTAAACTGCATATTGTTTATACATTTTCAATAATTCCGCTATTCCAGCTATATAATATAACATGGTAGGAGTAGTTGGATAATATTGACCGGAAAATTCTAAAGTAGCTTGATAAAATTTATGTAAAAACTGAAGAAGATGTTGAACAACTTGCCAATCCTCATCTTTAAGGTGATAGATTTCCATAAAATGTTTATTATACATTTGAGAAATAGGCAGTCTATATTCATAAGCGACTTTCAATGCCTCATATAAAGTGTTCCACCTAGTACAAACTTCCTTTGGGACTCTCCTAGCTGGCATTCCTAATTCTACACATTTTCTTTCCCATTCTCGTCTTCTTTCTTGGTTTTTATTTCTAAAAATATAAGTAATAGCTATCTGCACCTTGTCGATAATTTCGTTAAACAAGACAAGACCATCTCTTACTACTAAGTTGTAAATATGACATGCACACCTAACATGAAAAAATTCAGGAAAAGGAGGGTTCAAAATAGGTATCAAGTTCTTAAGTGCATCTATGTTGTTTGTAGCATTATCTACCGTAATACTAAAAACTTTGTTAGATAAAAAGTACGTACGACAAATTGATGAAACTTTGTTACAAATATAATTTCCCGTGTGTGGTTCATCAACAATTTTATAAGCAATAATACGTTTTTGAAAAACCCAATCAGGATCTATCCAATGACAAGTCACAGTAATATAATCACATCCATTAGTAGAACTACCCAAATCCGTAGTAAGACATACTCTAGTGTCAAAGTTATCAAACATATATCTCAAATAATCCTGATATTCGTTCTTAAATCTAATAATATCATTTTTAACAGTAGTTCTTGGAAAACCTCTAAAAGAGGGATTATATACAGCCTGAACATAACGAACAAAACCAGTAGAAGAAGGAAAACTATAATGTAAACCCTCGAGGGCAACTAGTTTAGCAATTTCTTCCCTATCCTTTTGTTTATCATAAGTAAGAAGCCCTCCTGTTAAATGGTTAATTCTTGCTTGGGTACCCGAAGATTGATCATGCGCTACTCCCCCATGTTCGGTCCCTAAATATATACCACCCGCCCGCGTTGCCCATTCTTTAGGATGTTTAAGTTTACCCGTCCCACCCTCATTACCCCCAGTTCTAAAAACCCACACCTTATCACAAAGCCCGCAGGAGGCCGTCTGCTCTGCAATATTCTTTTATGCAAAATCCCACTCAGATCTTTCCTTACGTTTAGCCGGTATTCTAGTAGGAGGTTCAGGAGGCAAGTCTGACTGAACTTCGGGTGGACTAGCTTGAAATTCAGGTGTTTCTTCTAAATTAACCCCCCCGCTTTGATTCCCATATCGTGTTTCTAACATTTCGTGATCAAGTATGGTATCAGCGGTAACATCATGATAATATTGAGAATCATCTATGTGGGTATTCCGACTAGAACTACCAGCAATTTCTTTACCCCTATTTTCCCTACGACCACGTGCCCGCCCCCCCCCCCCACTACTAGTTCCAATTGAACCTCGTTGAGACATAATAATAGCAAATAAAATAAATATATATGACAAAAAAATAATAAAAGAGTAGAAGTAGGAACGACCAACCAAATATAACCGTATAATTGAGGTGAAGTTGAAACTTGAGCCTCCACTTCAATTAATTAGTTGAATACTTGATAATCGAAAAATTGCAAAAATAGCCAAATTGATATTTTCAACCACGTAGCGCCTCCAATTAACCCAATACTTGATATTTATAAACTTCACCAAGTAGCCAAATATAACTTTGATAGAAACTCCAAATAGAACTTGATAAAGTAGCCAAATTATAAATTTTTAACAAATAGCCAAAGTAGAACAATAGCAATATTGTAGAAAATTTGAGAGAATTAGAGAGAATTGGAAGATTTGTGTGAAAAATATGATGAAATAATGGGGTATTTATAGAAAAAAAATAGTTAGGGGTGGTTATGGGGTGGTAGGGGGTGTTTTTGGCCGTTGGACAACGGCTATGGGGTCAAAAGAGCCGTTGCCCAACGGCTAGAAACGGGCAGATTTTATTTTTTTTTTATTTTTTTGACCGGTCCGGTCCGGTCCGGGCCGGTTCCGGTCCAAATTTTACCGGTCCTTCCGGTTTTTTTTTCGTGGCACCGGTTCGGTACCGGAATCGGGGGCCGTTAGTGGCCAACGGTCCGGTTTCAACCGGTCCGGACCGGTCCGAGCCGGTTTTCGGCCCGATTCCGGTCCGGTCAAAACCGGACCGTTAGCCACCCTTAGTGGTGACTCATTGTGGGTAACCTACATGTCCAACAAGTATTGTAAGAAGCTGCACAAAGCCATTGTGCCATACAAACAAGGATCCTATGTATGGAGGAAGATGATACAAGCTAGAGAGGCAATTGATCATGAGATATACTGGCAGGTTAGACAAGGTTCAGCACATTTATGGTAGTTCAGCATATTTATGGTATGATAATTGGACTGGCTTAGGGCCATTGTACTTCATAATACCATATACCTTTGAGTGTGATTTGTGGTATAACAGTGTGAAGGAGATGATAGAGGAGGGGCAATGGAATGTTGAGTCACTTACTCAACTGTTGCCAACTGATATTGTTGAGCACATTGTTCAAAATGTAGCCTTGCTTGGTACTGATCAAAGGAGGGACAAGGCCTGGTGGTGCTTAACTTCAAGTGGAAAATTTTCAGTGAGCAGTGCATGGAACTACATGAGGGTGAAGCAGCATAAGATGCCAATTGCTAGGTTTATGTGGGTTAAAGGGATGCCTATTAAGGTGTCATTCATGATGTGGAGGATATGGAAGTTTAATCTTCCTCTTGATGATGAAGAGAATGGGATACCATTTCCCCTCTAGGTGATGATGTTTTACTATGCCTAATGTAGAAACCAGGGAGCATCTCTTTTGGACAAGTCCAGTGGCTACTAATTTGTGGAAGTACTTTGCTCAACATGCTGGGATTCAACTTGATAATTGCAATCTTCAACATGTTTGCTTTAAATGGTGGCATCAGTGGCCTAAGCCTTGGTTACAAGTTGTTTTTCACACTATTCCTTCCTTTATCGTTTGGTCTTTGTGGAAAATAAGGAATGCCATCAAACATGATAAAACAGTTTCTTATTCTAGGCTGATCTATGAAGTAACTAGTAACATTTTCTACTGTGTTAAATTGAGGTTTCCATATATTTTAGTAGGGAACCAGTCATGGCCTGACATTGTGAATGCACTTGAGCATTATTTTCCTAAGTTTAGATACATTAAAGTGGGGTGGAAAGTACCAAGTCCTGGAGTTTTGAAGGTGAATACTGATGGTGTTTCTAAGGGCAATCCAAGCCCTAGCTCTATGGCTTTTTGTGTGAGAAATGAGGAGGGTGATGTTCTCTATGTATTTGCAAAAATTATTGGTGAGCACAATAATATGTATGCTGAGGCAATGGCTATTAGGGAAGCCATGAAATACAGTATGGAAAAGGCTTTAGGGGCAGTTGTGATTGAAACTGATTCACTAGTTGTTAAACAGGTTATTGAGGGGGTGTCGCAACCTATGTGGTCCATAGCCTCTATTATTGATGATATTTTGAAGTTGAAGCAGTTGGGGAATTTTCAATTTCAACACATATTGAGAGAGGGTAATAAGCTGGCTGACTGCCTTGCTAATCTTGCTTATGAGTTGCCTAGTGTCAGCTTTACATCTTATGCTCAACTGCGTTCTAAGGCTAAGCTGATTGTCAACCTTGACAAGCACCACTTTGTGGAGTATAGAGCTAAGGGATGGAAAAGTCTATGATGATGATAAGCATGGGGGAAAGTAGAGAAGATGGAGCTGGTTTGAATTGGGAGATTGCCCCTATGATCAAGACTGTATAGTGGAGATCATAGGGGTTTATTTTACTAACTCTTTCTTCTTTTTTGCAGGTTCAATTATAGTATGTTTATACATGATAAGCTGGAATGTGATACATACTGAAGTTGTACAAGATAAAATTGCTCATGCATTGATTTGTGACAAATTACATGTGTCAAGGACTGGATGTGATAGCTGCATATTGGTTGTGCTCCTTTTAGTTTTATTAATGCTGGATCTTCATGTCATAGGGACACCATCTGGAGTTTTGTTATGTGCTTCAGAAAGTTCAGACCTCTTGTCTTAAAGAACATTATTAAACAACACTGGAGGAGCACCGGTTTTCCACTGCTGTGGCTATAAGGGAGCAGTGATGCTCCACTGCTTTAGTTGACTATACTTGTTTATTTGTTCAACCTGCTTTCAGAAGAGTGGCACAGGAATAGGTGCAAGCTCAAAGCTCTTGGGAACTGCTGGAGAGTATGCTATATCAATCTTACTTGCTCAGCTCAAACTTCATGCTACATGTCAAGGATATGTCTCAATTCTTAGGAAGAGGCTGCTGGTGCTGGATCATTACTGGAGGAGCTCATCATTTGGTCATATAGTTCATACTAGGCTACTGGTGTTTTGCACACCCTGCAAGCAGAAAAGAAGATCAAGCTTAGTTAGGGTATGTTTCTTAAAGGCAATCTATGTCTTATTTGCTCATTGTTTTACTAGCTTATTAGTTCTTACTTCTTTTGTTTGTAGGCATCAAGTGTGAGTATTATTTTCATGCTACTTGTGTTGTATTAGTGCCCAGTGGCACTAAACCCAAGAGTGTGGGGGTAATAGGTAAGCTTGATGCTAATCCAGGGAGAAGTGATTTACATATGCTACTGCACTTGTTAGGAGCACACTTTGTAAAGACAATGTATTTATTTTTGTTAATTAATAAAAATGGTCACTAGGTGTAATGCCTAGTTGATTCTTTACTTTTTTAAAAAAAATTATTAACAGTGTTAAATCATCTTTTAAAGGACCAAACATTTAATACATTTAAAGTAGGGTTAAAGTAAATAAAGTATAATTTGCCCGAAATAGCAATTTTTGCTGATTGCAATAATACAATGGTCCTTTGTCCATCCCCAAAATAGCTATTATATAGTCAATAGCCAGAGAACCACAATAGTTGAGTGTTTTCTAAGCAAAAGTTGGTGAAATATTTAGTACATTGCAAACACAAATGTTAAGTTAGTCCATCATCTAGTACATTACACATTTCCAACCAAAATCACCAACAATAACCCAAACAACGTCTTCTTTATTAGGTTCTTCAAATGATCCCTCTGCTATTTAACTTTTTGCAACTTCAACTTCAGCTAATCCTTGTTCTTTTCAGCTTCTTCCAACTTCAACTGGCCCTTCCTAATTTCACCTTATATCAACACTTTTTCAAATTATCCCTCTTTTTGTTAGCTTTCTTTAACACCACTCTAAGAATGTCCCTCTCTTCTTCAGCTTCTCTGGCCCAACAAAGTAATCCAAACTTTTGGTGTGCAGTGCGATCACTCCTTAACACTGGAGGAGTACTCACTCGACTTGTTGAGTCTGACGATGCAGTATCAAACCACCTAAAGAAATCACAACCATCATTGTCCTGTACGACAAAAAAAAAAAAGTTGAGTTGTTCAACTTTGAATGAAGAAAAAATTAAGTGATAGCAAAAAATAGGCCTACTTAATCTTACTCACTTTAGAAATTTTGCAACAATAAAATCTTCGATCTACATTCTTTACTAACCTTGATGCCTTTAAATTTACGTATTCACTGCAATGGCACATTAGGGGCTCTATTGGAGACAGAAGGTGAACTTCTAGATGATTGTGACATTATAATGTGATTGAACGAAATTGTGAAAGAGCGAAATTAGGGCTTTAACGTGGATGTGAACCCAAATTGGGGAAAAAGGGATTTTATTTGACGTAATTAGGGCTTTTAGTTTGAATAGTTGGATCTAAAGAGTTAGTTAAATGAGACTGTGTGATTTCTGTCATCAATCAGGGACCACACCAAAGAACACGTGGTAATTTTGGTTTTGTCGGGTGAGCGGATTTTGGTATTGATAATCAACTTCAACATCGTTGAGTATCAACTTAATTTGGAAGGAGAAACAAAAAGGCGGGAACGCCAGCACAAGAGCCTTTAATTTTAGACTGTTGGATTTAAAGATACGTGTAAGCAACACCGTTGAATTTAAAGTTGAGTATCAACTTATCAGTAGTTGATTATATACCAAGCTTGATCAATCTTAAAAAATATAAAATTAAGGATAATTAGCCACGTAAACATTGCAAATAAGTAATTAACAATTTATAAACATTATAAAATGATTATTTTACATAATCATGACCAAAATATGTCATAATCAATATTTAGAGTATCTACTTGTGCTTTGTAGAAAGACACTGGTAACTTAGCTATACAAGAACGAATTGGTGTAATATAAGAACTAATGGATGAATCCATTATTAATTGAGATGTGGGGCTTCAAAACTTGTTAATATAATGTTATTCCATCATTTTAACGTTAGATTGGTTAATCAATCAATTTAATATGATATTATTGATGATTTTAATTTTCTCCTAAATCTTTAGAAAAATATAACTAAGGATAATTAGCCAAGTTTAAAGATTACAAAAAGTAATTAATGATTAGTACATTATAAAATAATATATAACATAATCATGACCAAACAACTTCATAATCTATGTTTAGAGTATTAACGAATAGGGTTTATGGTTAGGGTTAGGGTTAGGGTTAGGGATTGGGATTTTGGAGTTATCATCAACGAAATTGGGTTGATCATCAATGAAATTGCGTCGATCATCAACTCAATTCTGTCCAACTCGGAGACAAGGCAGATTTGCAACAATTTTTTTTCTCCTTATTTTTATATTCTTTGTTTATTACAAAAATTATCATTTCCTTTTATTTTTTATAGACTTTTGGTTAATTGAGTTTTGGGGTTTATCATCAACGAAATTGTATAGATTATCAATTAAATTTTGTCCAAGTCGAAATTAGAGCAGATTTGCAACAATTTTCTATCTTCCTCAGTTCCTTTTCCCTTGTTTATTACTTTAAGTCAATCATTTAATTTGCTTCTTTTTTTTTTTTTATAAATTCTTTATTACGTGATATATTGATTTTTAAGTCAATTATGCCATATTGATTTTCTATTGATTTTACTATTTATTTTTTAATTAAATTATTAATTTTTCTTCTTTTTTTATAAACACTTCCGTCACTCCCACTTTATTGATTTGTTCAAATTAAGTCTTTCCCTCCAATTCTGTTGTTCGTTTCAGTCATTTTCTTCCCCTGTCCAAATTGATTTTTTCAAGTTCTTTTTTTTTTAATATTTAGAATTCCTTAAACAAGAAGCTTGCAGGAACAATAAACAATAATACACAGATTATAAAAGCATCAAATTTTATTAATAATAACATAATGGAGCTTCCATAACTGGAAGCCCCTCTTACAACATAAAAAAAAGGAAAAACTAAGTAAGGCTTCTTGGAGAATTCGGAGGGCTGATATAGTCATCTGCATTGAGCCTTGAGGCATGGAGGAGTGTCCTCAGTATATGGGCAATCCACCTTATGTTAATCTCCTGTCGGACCCTGTCATTGTTTAGGGAAAAAACTAGGAGGTCGAGATCCACACAGATCAGTAGAGCATCTTAAGAGGGTCGGATCACATGGTATGAGCACGGGGTCATTAGCCGGTCGTGAGAGCGTGAATCGAACACAAGGAACTTTCTATTGATAATGATTTAGCTAAGTGGTCTACTTTTCTTGAGATAGTAAAGTGAATGCAAATATTGAGTTTTTGAATAACTATAGCTACAATTGGGCACTAGCTAAGCCAATTCCCAATTTGGGTCACCCAATGGATCTCGCACAAAGACACCCAATTTATCCCTTTCAGTGATGAATGAGACTAACACCTCTTGCTCTCTTGGTGCAAAGAGTTGTTGCTTGGAGTTCAAGCAAATAATCCCAAGTAAAGTATCCCCTTTCGGTTTTCAACCCGTTAATCTGGGGTAAATGCAACAACACCTACCCTCGGTATCCCGCCACTACCTTACCCATTCTTAGAAATACCCTCTCAATGTAAATCTAGTACTTTAGAGCTCAACTTCAGTTGTGCACCTTAAGTTGTTATGATATGAGATTAAAGTTAGTGAAATGGTGTATTCCAATTGGTTTAGGGCTTATTATAATAGACCCATTAGATTTTCGAACTAGGTTATGATTAGAACCCTAGCTAAGGATTTAGCTACTTATGATATGCACTGAATAAATACTTGTAATGGTTATGGATTGCATTGAAATGAAATGACAAGTAAGAATCCTTACAAATTGTAGTCAAATCCTCAACAATAGATGAAAGCTTGTTTAGAAAGTAATATTTTTCTCTCTAACTTGCTCTCCAAGACAATAGATGTAATCATAATTTTAAGTCTAAGTATTTATAGTCTTTTCTAAATTTAATTACAAAAGTTCCATTTTCCAGGTTGGGCTGGTGACCTTTTGAAAGAGCTGAGGCCTTTTTGGCAATTGTTTCAGATTTGGGACTTCAATACAGGGAAAGGGCTCCCAACATTTTAAAAGCGCTAAGGCCTTTCTGCAGTTTGCAGGATTGGGCGGCATGCCCTTTGAATTGGCGGCCGCCCTCTCTTTATCTTGTATGATAAGGCTGAGGCCCCTTTTCTTGGCAGGTTGCCTTTTCTTCATATGCTGATTTCAAAGTACTTGAATGGGCGCCAACCCTTTTCATATTATGCTGAAGCTTCCTTCCATTGGTTGGAAGCCTTTTTTGGCCGCCCTTTACACTTGGCATGATTCTCTCATATAGGGAAAGGGAAGTCGCCCTTGTCATGGGCAGCTGCACTTTCCTTGTTTCTGCAGCTTCTTGAAATTGCTTCGCTTTCCTTGGGTAATTTGCTCCTTTTGGCTTCTTTCACTCCAAATGAATATAAGAATCTGAAAGCAAGCAAAAAAAAATCATTTTTTCCCATTGATCGGTCGCTTTTGGATTCAAAGACAAAAGTTTAAATAAATGTGTTAGTGTAAGAAAAAAAATATTCACGCATCAACTCCCCCAAACTTAAGTCCTTGCTTGTTGCTTGTCCTTAAGCAAACCAATCTCTACCCAAAGATAGTGAAGCACTTTCAAGACTAGCATAAAATGAAGCCAAGTTCCTTTTTCAACTTTTCAAAACTTTTGACCTCATTTAGCACCGACACACATTCACACTCATGCATACTTGACAAGATGCTTTATGAATTACTTCACAAGTTTCACAATGATCAAAGGATGACATAAAGCCTCAAGAATTAATTTGGTTCATCAACCAACTTCACTTGGTTACAAACCTCATCTCAAGTCAAGTTCTCACCTCTCTTTTCCCCACTTGTAATTCTCACCACAAAGGAATAGTCATTCTCTCACTATTCCAGTTAACACAAGGACTCTAATCAATGAAGCACTCACTCTCATAAAGAATGTTCATGAGTTGAGTCAAGGTACCATAGGCTTTCCCTTATTGTGACTCTCTATTAATGGAGAAGTACCAACCATTGGATCAACTAGGACTTGTTTAGGCTTTCAGTGAAGGTTCAGGGCTAGGTATGATAGAATTTGGGAACATAGTGACTACCAACCACCTTACCAACACTTGCACTTTTCTTCCATTCTTCTTTCACCTCCTTTCACCTTTGAAACTTCAATCCCTTTCTTTATTTCTCTATTTTTTTTTTGTGTGTTTTTCTTTGATTTAGGAAACCTAAGGACTTTATTCCTCTAGTCTACCCATGATATTTACACAAGCAAGGTTGTTATTTCCCACGAATACACCACTTTACTGTTTTAAGGACCAGTTCCTTAAAATGTGTTCCTTTACTCTACGATGTGCGGAATAAAAACTGTAAGTAATTGAACACCAGATTTTAGCGTGGAAAAACCCCTGGACACGGGATCAAAAAACCACGACCTACTTCTCAAGTAGGATTTCAACTTCACTATGTAAAAAGACCCACTTGGTTACAAGACTCACTCTTACTAACCTAGGACTAACTCTAATCCTTTAGTGATCTTTCTCACGATCAGTGAAGTTGTGTCAAGTCCACGACTTGAACTACACAGTTTACAACTTGATTTTTGCTTACTACAATTGAACTAAGACTTGAACTTTTACAAGACTCAATCTAAGGAACAGGTTCTTCCTTAGTTCTACTGTAGCTAACTGTTTACACAAATAAGCTAATAATTCTTCTCAGCTTTTGCTCGATGCTCTCAGTATTTGTGTACGTCTTCTATGGCTGATAGTCTTCACGCTTTATAGTTTCCAGCAGCCAAGAAGTCCCAATGAATTAGAATTCCAAAGCTCCCTTGACTTTGAATCCTAATTGGATTCTACCTTCTTGAATCCGAATCCTTTATCCTTTAGGATTATGCAATCTTTTCGTATCTGATTAGGCCTGCATAATTATCAAGATACACGTCAGTATTAGGATAAATAATAATATCTCAATTAAATGATTTTGCATGAATTATCTATTCTGCTTCAGTAATTCAAAGGAACAGGTCCTTTGAATCCGTTCCTCAGTCATCAGTCAAAACTCCAAGCTTTCCAAGCTAACAATTTCCCCCTTTTTGATGATGACAAATTCATACTTATAGCTTCATCTCCTTAATGTCCTGAAGTACAATGTAAGCTCAAAAAGACAATCAATCAGTGAAGAATTAATTCATCATTAAGGAACAAATTTTTATTAGGTATAAAATCATGCAAAATCAGCTTACTCTTCCCCCTTTTGGCATCATTGAAAAGGTTGCATATAAAATATAACCCAAGTGTTAGAATTAATCAGCACATAGCCATTTAGGCAACTCAAAATGCAAACATAAATTAAATAAAGCAACTGCAAAACAATGATATTAGCCATCCAAAACAATTCATTTAACCAAATATTAAAATCAGGGGATACAGCAAGTACTACAGAATTATCCAACTACTAAAGGAGAAAACAAAGGCTAAGGCACTTGGCTAGGCTAGATCCCACTGGACAAAAGATGGCTAAAGGCTAGGACTAAGGTGGTCAGGATGTAGAAGGACCAGTTCCCTGAGACTTGTTAAGCAGATCAAACATCTGCTTGAGCATTCCCTCATTGGTCTCCTTTGCTTTTGAGGCCTCTGCCTTCCAGTAATTCCTCTCTTCTTCCAACCTTGCAATCTCAGCAGCCTGCATAGCAACCTGTTGCCTAAGTGCCCTCACTTTGTTGTTCAGAGGCTGCCTCCCAACACCAGCCTGTGGAGGATCAGCCTGAACTGGCAAATCACAGTTTATCAAAGTAGCACACCCAAACTTCTCCTTCTTTGTAGCCTTCACAACCCCTTCCAAGGGAATCTTCAACTTGGCAAAGATATCAGTCAAAATGAAACCAAACGGCAGGGAGTGTTTTCTCTTCCCAGCAATCACCCTTTTTATCAGGTGGATCATAAAGCTGGGCCAATTGATCTGCTTTTCAGTGTCCAACAGTTCCATAAGGACCAGGTCCATGAAACTGGCAACCCCTCTTTTCTCCTGCCTTGGCATCACCACTTTGTTCACAAACTCAAATAAAACCTGATGCTGTGGATGCATCTCACTCTTTTGCACTGCCCTGGGTTTTTCTTCACCATCATTCTCAGCAAACTTCCTAGTGATCTCCAGATCAGTAGGCAAGTTTGTCAAGTCAGGCCACACAGTCTTGACATAACTAGCATACCCAGTGGCAGGAATCCCCAGCAACTCACCAAGTTCCCTTGTATCAAATATGACAACATTGTCATTAACAGAGGTAGTAATTTGATCACCTCGGATGGAGCAATTTTTATAGAAATCCTGCACCATTCCCTTTGCACACCTACCAGAGATCTTAAGGACCATGTCCCTCCAACCCTGAGCATGCAGCTTTTGCAGCAACCAGACCATTCCTTCTTCTTGAACATCAGTCATGACCCTTCCTTTCAACACCTTTCTGGTCAACATGTCATCATGAATACAGTGCACAGTCTCACTGTCTTCAGCATCACTATCACTCTCATCTTCAGCAACTAACTCATCACTGTCACTAGCAGAGTCTTCAGAAACCACCACTCTTTTAGAGGACCTGGTCCTCTTAGCAATTTTCTCAGCAGCTTTAACTGAGCTTCTTGTCACCCTTCTCTCAGGAACCTTTCTTTTCTTTGACTGAGGCACCACCTCCTCAGCCTCTACCATCTCATCATCCTCAGAAAAATCAGCCAAATCAAAATCATCACTATCATCCACCTTTTCTTCCTCAACCACCTGTTTTCCTTTCCCTTTTCTGCTCCTTTCCAAGGCAGCAGCCAGTTGTTCATCAGCAGCTTTAGCAGCACTTCTTGTCCTCCTACCCCCAGATGCAGGGGTTGAGGCAGAAGGAACAGGTCCTTTTGCCTTAGAGGAACTTTCAACTTTCTTCTTATTTCCGGGCTTATAACTATCGCTTATCTTCTTCAATTTAGCAGCAATTTCAACAGTCTCATGATCATTAATGGGTCCCTTTCTAGCCAATTTTCTTTTCAGGCTCCTAATATTTATCAAGTCCACCAATGGCCTATCACTGTCACTTATAGCCTCTTCAACATCTATAACATCTTCCATGGGTGCTCTAAAAGCAACCTCTGGAGACCCTGACCCCCCATGCACAGGTGCTTCCAAACTCCTAATGAGTTCCCCCTCAAGAGCAGCCTCAGAACCCTCTCCCTCGTTTTCCTCGTCAATAACAACATTCAAAGGGTGAGTGTAGTTTACCTTAAACTGATACAACACCATAGCATGAGATAGATCCTCAACCTGCTCAGCAATGGATTCAGCCGTGGGAACTGATCCTTCCCCCTGAATCTCAGGTTCGGGTATTTCTGGAATTTGTTCAGGAACTTCAGGGTTTGGGTCGATGATTTCCATGGGTGAAGGAGGGTTGAGATTTTGTGGTTGTTCAACAGTGGGTGCAGATGGAGAATTATCAGAAGAAAGAGACATGTTTGCAATTCTAATCAAGAGATAATTGACAATTCTTTCTGAAATTTTGCTAATTTAATTGAAGAACAAGGTAAAAGAATAATGTAGGAGAAGAAGAGTATTTATAGAGTGACTTAAGTAGTGCAATTTGAGTAGGAAACGATCAGCTTACCTCTGCAGAACATGCAACGGCTAAGGACTCTTGGGAGTTTCCCGGAGAAAAAGAGCCGTTAGGCTGCAGGTCACCTTTTCAGAATAGGAACAGTTCCTCCGATGGGACTATTTTGCAATTTGGATATGGGTAGGAAACTTAGTGGGATTTTATCCTAAACACAAGTTACCTATAGCCTTTATACTCCTAAATTAATTGAATAATTACGAGTACATACCTGTTTTTAACACCACAATTCAGTGTCCTTCCAATTTGCAATTTTTGATCATCTGAAATTCTAAGAGCATAAGGGTAACATCATTCAATTTTAGCAACTCTAAATAATATATGTAGCATGAGAGTATACATTTAAGTATTAAGACTGGACTGAATAATTCATAATGACTTGAATAAAATTCATTTGAAGAGCAATTTTCTAGCCAATTATGAAGTAAAGCATTGAAGATTTTATGTGAATTTAATCATCCCTAATTCCAATCTATTTCTTTCAAAATCATCTCTACCTAGAGCTTTTGTAAAAATGTCAGCTATTTGCTTTTCAGTTTGACAAAATGCTATGGTGATCAAACCTTTTTCATAATTGTCTCTTAGGAAATGATGTCTTATATCAATGTGTTTAGTCCTTTTGTGATGCACTGGATTCTTAGTCATATTAATAGCACTAGTGTTATCACAATAGATAGGAACAGTTCCTACATCAACACCAAAATCCTGTAATTGCTGTTTGATCCATAACAGCTGTGAACAACATGAAGCAGCTGCCACATATTCAACCTCAGCAGTAGAGAGTGCCACTGAATTTTGTTTCTTAGTTCCCCAAGAAACCAAACACTCACCAAGAAAATGTGCCATACCTGAGGTGCTTTTTCTATCAACAAGGAAACCTGCATAGTCAGCATCAGTATATCCAACAAGATTAAAGTTACCACCTTTTGGATACCAAAGTCCCAAGGGACCTGTTCCTTTCAGATACCTCAATATTCTTTTAACAGCTTTCAAATGAGATTCCTTAGGATCTGATTGGAACCTTGCACACAAACCAACACTGAACACTATATCAGGTCTACTAGCAGTTAGATAAAGTAAGGAACCTATCATGCCCCTATACAATTTTTGATCAACTGATATTCCATGTTCATCAAGATCCAATTTTGTGGCAGTGGCAATAGGTGTGTCAATTCCCTTAGCATTATCCATATCAAATCTTTTAAGTAATTCCTTAACATACTTTTGTTGATGGATCATAGTTCCATTTGAGGTTTGCTTAATTTGTAAACCCAAAAAGAAATTGAGTTCACCCATCATGCTCATCTCAAATTCACTCCCCATCAAGTGTGCAAATTCCTTACTTAAATTTTCACAAGTGGCACCAAAAATTATATCATCTACATAAATTTGAACAATTAAAAGATCCTTACCTTTTTCTTTTAAGAACAAAGTACTATCAATTTTACCTCTCTTGTACCCATGCTGGAGTAGAAATTTTGATAGCCTTTCATACCATGCTCTTGGTGCCTGCTTGAGCCCATACAAGGCCTTGTCCAACTTGTACACATGTTCAGGGAACTGTTCACTTTCAAAACCTGGGGGTTGTTTGACATACACTTCCTCTTTCAAGTAACCATTCAGAAATGCACTCTTAACATCCATTTGATGTAGAGTAAAGTCCATGTATGTAGCAAAGGCTATAAGGAGTCTTATTGCTTCCAATCTTGCAACTGGAGCAAAGGTCTCATCATAGTCGATGCCCTCCTCTTGACTGTATCCCTGAACAACCAATCTGGCCTTATTCCTTGTTACCATGCCATCCTCATCAAGTTTGTTTCTGAAAACCCATTTTGTTCCAATGATGGACCTGTTCCTTGGCTTGGGTTCCAGATGCCAAACTTGACTTCTTTGAAATTGATTCAGTTCTTCCTGCATAGCATTTATCCAGTCTGCATCCTTCAGTGCTTCTTTCACATTTTTGGGTTCAACAAGAGATAAGAAAGCACTAAAGGCACACAGATTGTGATTTTTGACTGCTGATCTAGTTTGAATTCCTGCATTCTTGTCTGAGATTATTTGATCCACAGGATGTGACCCTTGATACTTGTAAGGCTTGGGTGTCAATCCATTGTCAGAAGTCCTCTGCTGAGGAACAGTTACTGATCGAGTAGCACTACCAGTTTGTGAGGTGGAACCAGCATTTGTTCCCCCTATATCTGTGCCACTGTTCTCAGTTCTGTTCTGAGGAACAGTTCCTTGCAGTTCAGTTCTCATATCCAGCCCTTGCATTTGTGAATCAAGTTCATAGGCTTTCAGCAGTCCAATTTCTTCATCCTCCAGTACCTGTTCTTGAGTGAGACTGTCAGTTTCATCAAATTTCACATGCATGCTTTCTTCAATTTTCAAAGTTTTCTTGTTAAACACCCTATATGACTTACTATTTGAAGACTAACCAACAAAGATTCCTTCATCACTTCTAGGCTCAAATTTTCCTAAGGCATCTTTCCCATTGTTGTGTATAAAACACTTGCAACCAAAAGCCTTAAGATGAGAGATGTTTGGTTTTCTTCCTTTAAGCAACTCATATGGGGTCTTTTCTATTAAAGGCCTAGTCATACATCTATTTATTATGTAGCATGCAGTATTAATAGCCTCAGCCCAAAAGTTTTGTGGAAGATTTCCAGATATTAACATAGTTCTTGCCATTTCTTCTAGTGTCCTATTTTTCCTTTCCACTACACCATTTTGCTGTGGAGTTCTAGGTGAAGAAAAATTGTGATTGATGCCATTTTCATTGCAAAAATTGAAAAACATATGATTTTCAAATTCAGTTCCATGATCTGACCTAATGGCAACAATAGGACTGTCTAGAGTTCTTTCAGCTTTCTTAGCAAAGATTGAAAATGCATTAAATGCTTCTTCTTTAGATGCAAGAAATATAGTCCATGTAAATCTAGAGTAATCATCCACCAATACCATTACATACTTCTTACCTCCACGACTCATTGTTCTCATTGGACCACACAAATCCATATGGACCAGTTCCAAAGGTTTAGTGGTACTTACCTGTTTCTTTGGTTTGAAGGAGGATTTTACCTGCTTCCCCCTGGCACAAGCTTCACATACCTTTTCATCATTAAACCTGATGTTAGGAAGACCTATCACCAAGTCCTTTGACACAAGTTTGTTCAATTGTGAAAGACTAGCATGTCCTAGTCTTTTGTGCCATAGGAGGGAGTCATTTTGCACCACACTTAAGCAGCTCAAGCTTCCATCAGATAGTGTCAGCAAGTCTACTTTGTATATGTTTCCATGTCTGTTTCCCTGCAAAATAACCTCTCCAGAAGTTTGATTAGTCACAGTGCATCCAGTAGATGAGAAATTAACATTATTACCTTTGTCACATAATTGAGATATACTCAATAAACAATGCTTCAGTCCATCTACTAGAAATACATTATCTATGCAGTGTGAGTCAGACTTACCTACCTTTCCAATTCCAATAATTTCCCCTTTCTTACCATTACCGAAGGAAACACTTCCTCCTTGGAAGGCTGAGAGTGAAAGGAACAGTTCCTTATGCCCTGTCATATGTCTTGAGCAACCACTGTCCATGTACCATTTGTGGTTTGCCTCCTTCACTCTAGCCTGCAAAAGAAAACTAGGGGTTAATTTTAAGAACCCAAACTAGTTTGGGTTCCTTTCCTTTTGAAAAAGGATGAATCAAATCTTTCTTAGCCCAAGATGGTAATGGTTTCTTTGTGTGAACATCTTTTCTTTTTACAGACTGCTGAACAGGTTTATAGGACCTATTCTTCTGTTTCACAGAATTATGAACAGGTTTGTAGGACCTGTTCCTCTGGTCAGCCATTTTTAAAGATTGACAATTTTCTTTCCGGTGACCAGTGTTCCCACAATGAGTGCATAGCCAGTTTTCAGGAAATGATAAGTACTTACTCTTTGGATCCCATTTGGATGAACTCTGTGCTTTCATGAATCCAATACCTTTCCTATTACTACTATGATTTTCCTGTAACCATTCTAGTGCTTCAGAAGACTTGTTCCATTCTACAGTTTTCCTTAGTTCCATTTTTGTTTTAACCAAGTCTTCTTCTAAAGATCTTATCTTTTCATCTTTAAAACACAGTTCATCAACTGTGTTTTTCAGTTTCTCTTCAGCAATGATCTGATGAGAATTAGCAATACCTTTACCTTTTACAACTGTTTTAACATTTTCTAATTCCTGAGCAGTTGTTTCAAGTGTGAGGACCTGTTCCTCAAGCATGCTAATCTTCCTTTCCAGAAAATCATTTTTAATTATTTCCTCTTTGCATTCTGTTTCTAAGCAGTCAACTTTATCATGCAGTTGGTGATTATCATCCCTCAGAGTTTTAAATTCATTTAGCACAATATGGAATACTTTAACCAACTTTTCTCTAGACATGCTTTTTACATCTTCTTTAAGTTTAGAAACAAATACCTCAGGATCCTCTTCATTTTCTGAATCTCCAAGTGCCATTAGAGCAAGATCCTCATCCAGATCATCATCAGTTATTTCATCTTCACTGTCTTGCCATCCTGCAACCAGCGCTTTGGGATTTCCACTTTTCCTATGGACCTGTTCCCTAGCCTTCTTCCTTTCATCAATGAATTTCTTCCTCCATTCTCCTTCCATAATTGGACATTTGCTGATGTAGTGCTCCGAGCTTCCACATTTGTGGCATTCTCCAGCCTGTTTCATGTTAGTAGACCTACCCTGTCCACTAATTTCCCTTTTCTTATTCAAATATTTCTGAACACTTTTAGCGATAAGGACCAGTTCCTTATCATCAATGATTTTATCACCAGCAGTCAAAGCTAGGTTAGGTTCAGTTTTAACTGGTGCTCCTATGTTTTTAACCTTTTTCCTCAGTTCATAAGTCTTTAGATTTCCTATGAGCTCATCTAAGGATAAAGTGGTTAAATCTTTACTTTCAATGATAGCACATGCTTTGATCTCCCAAGAATCTGGAAGAACCCTAGTTAAAATCTTTTCTACCCTATCTTCCACAGTTAAAACCCTTCCCAAAGAGATAAGTTCAGAGGCAATGGCATTAAATCTAGTATACATTTCAGAGATTGATTCTTCTTCTTTCATTTTAAAGCTTTCATATTCAGCATAAAGAAGTGTACCTCTGGACCTTTTTACCTGACTTGTTCCTTCGTGTGCAACTTGTAGAGCATCCCAAATCTCCTTAGCAGTGGCATACCCTCTGATCCTCGTGCATTCGTCAGGACTAAGTCCACCAACCAGCCACTTCCTTGCCTTAGCATTCTTTTCCCATTGCTTTATGTCTTCAGCATTGCATTCCTTCCTAGTTTTGGGAACATCTTTCCCATCAGCATCCTTCTTCATTGGGATCATGGGACCTTCAGTAACTATGTCCCACAGTTCGTAATCCTCTGCTTGAAGGTGATCACGCATCCTCTCTTTCCACCATGAATAGTATTTCCCATTGAAGTAAGGTGCTCTAACCATTGACTGACCCTCACTGTTCTCACGTGATGTACTCATCTAATCCTAGGTGTTAGCCTTTTCAAGGATAACCTGCTCTGATACCAATTGTTATTTCCCACGAATACACCACTTTACTGTTTTAAGGACCAGTTCCTTAAAATGTGTTCCTTTACTCTACGATGTGCGGAATAAAAACTGTAAGTAATTGAACACCAGATTTTAGCGTGGAAAAACCCCTGGACACGGGATCAAAAAACCACGACCTACTTCTCAAGTAGGATTTCAACTTCACTATGTAAAAAGACCCACTTGGTTACAAGACTCACTCTTACTAACCTAGGACTAACTCTAATCCTTTAGTGATCTTTCTCACGATCAGTGAAGTTGTGTCAAGTCCACGACTTGAACTACACAGTTTACAACTTGATTTTTGCTTACTACAATTGAACTAAGACTTGAACTTTTACAAGACTCAATCTAAGGAACAGGTTCTTCCTTAGTTCTACTGTAGCTAACTGTTTACACAAATAAGCTAATAATTCTTCTCAGCTTTTGCTCGATGCTCTCAGTATTTGTGTACGTCTTCTATGGCTGATAGTCTTCACGCTTTATAGTTTCCAGCAGCCAAGAAGTCCCAATGAATTAGAATTCCAAAGCTCCCTTGACTTTGAATCCTAATTGGATTCTACCTTCTTGAATCCGAATCCTTTATCCTTTAGGATTATGCAATCTTTTCGTATCTGATTAGGCCTGCATAATTATCAAGATACACGTCAGTATTAGGATAAATAATAATATCTCAATTAAATGATTTTGCATGAATTATCTATTCTGCTTCAGTAATTCAAAGGAACAGGTCCTTTGAATCCGTTCCTCAGTCATCAGTCAAAACTCCAAGCTTTCCAAGCTAACAAAGGTCGACTACTCTTTTTCAATTTCTTTCTATTTTTGGTATTTTCTCAATCTTTTTTTCTTAGTTCTTCCATAGGTTTCCTAACACATGACATTTCCAATCACTCCCCAAACGTAGGGAATTTACCTCAATGGCAACATTTATTTCCATGGGATCTCAATTTCACTCTTTAACTATCATTGGATTACTCATAGGTCAGGTTACCAAATGAAAGGCTAATAATCTCAAAGGCACAACTAGTGATTTTTTTTAAATAAAGGTATATGAAGAGGCTCAAAAACGGTTCCAAAAAAAGCCTAAAATTATTTTTCAAGTTCGCCACAACTCATATTTTGCCTTGAGCACAAGCCATGCAAGTTCTAGACCTTAAATCAAACATGTGAACCCACGAACAAACCTCACAACACACATAAGCAAGTTGATAATTTCAAAGCAAAAACTCAACTCTCAACAAGGCTCACTCACTCATAAAGTCTTAGTGGTCCACTCAGAACTATGTCAATGACTCCAAAGTAATAAGTGAGCCTAGAGTCATCAACCAAGACCAAATACTCACAAAGTGGATACTCCTCAATTTATTTTATATGCAAATGACACGTTGGTACGTCATGAGACATCCAAACAAAATTTAAAAGGCATTTTCATACTAACTATTATACAATACTTGGTTCAACAAACCACTTTCGGAAAGAACTAAGCAAAGAAAAGCAAAAGCTTATTTTCAAAAGCAAAACTATGAATTTAACTAACATACCATGCTAATATAAAAGAGTAACAAGAACTATATACATCAAGAGTGATTCAAATTCATACATGGAATCAAGTTTAAAGGTCAATGTCAATACATCAATTATATATGAATTTAAACCCCATCCTTAACTAAAAACTCTAGCGTCATTCCCGAATTCCAAGTAAGCAATAAGTAAAGAACATAGGGGGTAAAAAAGGGACTCTCATATCAATCTGCAAAAATTCTTAACTTTGCCTTCCACCTCAAGTCGAGGAATCTTTGGCACAGGTGCATCCATCTCGGCATTCTTCTGGACAAGCTCCTCCAAGGACTGGTGTGTCGCTATCTCAACCTGAACCTCCTCGCACAAGTGGTGGACTAGGTGAGCACCAGTAGAAGCTCAGTCTGCTCCTCATCATCACCAAAGGCCATACTAGACGTCATGGCCTCTCTCGCTCTATGCTCCTCATCCTCCTCTGTAGGCTTTTGTGTTGGTTGTGGCATCTTCTCTTTCGAACTCTCCTTTATCTTCCTCTTTCTACTACCCTCGGGTCTCTCAGAACTAGTGGTTGCAGTCTCAATGAATTGTTGGACAGTCCTTTTTATTTCACCCTAATCTTTCTTGATTTTTTCAACCCGTGCCTCAAGGTTTTCAAAGTGTCACCCTGTTTCTTCATATCATCAAACATGGCTTTCAGGGTTTTATTTATTTTGGCAAGCTCATCAAAGAGACACTGGGCTGGGGTGGTGGTTGGGGAGGTTTGGTGTGTACTTTCTTAAGTAAATATTTCACATCATGAAGCTTATAATCCACAGACTTGACCTATATAGCCATATCCGGCACCTCGTGAGGAGGCATAGTAGAAGAGGAAGGAGCATTCGACGAACCTTGTGGAGGGACTATGGAGTGCTAGTAGATGGAACAGTGGATGGAGTAGTGGTGTCACCCTTACCCAGAGCAAGTGGAGTCAGCTTCTTTGAGTTGACGGTGTCCTTGCACATCATAGAGGTTAAATCTCCTAACTTGAAGGAATCTTTCATCTGTCATGTACTCGGGCACCTTGAAGGTCCTAAACTAGGCGGTCAATGTGTGGCACCTTGAAGGTCCGGAAGTAGGCGGTCAATGTATTCGGAAAAGGCAAGTTAGTGGAATCCTGCTTAGCCTCTTTGAAGATTGTCTCCGAGATAACTACACCCACATTCACAATCTTCCCAAGTAGTGTCATACCCTATATTTTACTCAATTCGAAGCGAGTCAAGACTCGGGTTTGACTGGGTGACTCGGGTTTGACTGGGTTGAGTTAAAGATTGGAGTCGCCACCTAATATGGATTTCTAAGGTGTATTAGGTCACCTAAAACTCTAAGGTCGGGTCTTTTATTAACATATTCAATTTCAGAGATTCGAGGGTAAGAAGTTCAAATGACTCGGGGAAGAAGGTGTTAGGCACTTCCCCAATTCCCACAAAAAGTGGTTCCCGCTCGAGCAATTAATTTTGGGATGTTAAAAGGCTATAGACAAGTAAAGGTTATATTTACAAATTATCTCACTAACTTGAGGGTCAAAATTGCATATCAGTTCAAGCAATATGTCTATCTATGCAAACATTTTAAAAGACATCCAATTCTAAGTATTGGGCCATTGGAATTTTATAGAAACGGCCTAAGCCCCACGCCTAATCGCACATTTATCGTCAATATTGCAAACATTGAGTTAAACAGGCCAAATTTACAAGAAACAGTCCTAATTGGATCATTAACGCAATTTCAGTGTTCAAACTTAATTTGCAGGGATGGCCAATTTCGAAAGAATGTTTTCATATTTTGTCAAAAACCAAATGAGGGTCGTTTTTGAAATAAAATATTAGACATTTAGGATCGGTGTGACTTGACATTAATTGTTGAGCCCTATCCTTAATGGCTATTTAATTTTTGGGGTTAATTTTGAAGAATATATATAAGAAGGGGCTGTTTTTTTAGAAAATGGTCACAAACACATAAGATGCACATAAAGGGGCTGTCACACGTAATATAAATACATATAGGCATGCAAATACATGATAGTGCTTATATCAAACTTTTAGAAAATATGTATAAGTGTTTGTATGGTTGACCCCAATACTCTATACACCCCTATACACTATTATATACTATTATATTAGTGTATAGGAGTTAAATGTTTGAAAACGTACTAAACATGACAAATTTAAATGAGATTTTGTGCCCGGATCAATAATGTAAAAGAAGGGGCAGATTTAATTTGTAGAAACAGTCACAGATTATGCAGTTTTAGCACATATAGCCTCTATTTTAAAAATTTTAATTTTCACAAAATAGCTTACTTCAATATGAGTTTCAAAAGCTTGCATACACTAAGCCTAAGTTGTTTTATCTTTGTCAAGGTTCCAATCTATGTGTGTAAGTCCAGAATCTTAGTTTTAAAATCAAGACATCGTTTTAATTTTCATCCAGAAATCATTATGCAAGTGCTAACCAAAGAATCACAGTTTCATAAGAATGATGCAGCACATAAAACATGTCTAAATCAAGAGGGGCCCCGGATAGCCAAATACACAGTTTAGTAACTGTGCGACCTATTTTAAAATAACCAATATAGACAGGAGAGAGCTCTAACAAATATACACAGAGGGGAAGACTAAAAGGGAAGGGAGGAAGGTAAGAATTAGAGTATTGAATACACCCCAAACATGGCTTGCACAAGCCTGAGTTTTGTAGACAATGAAAGCTTTTGTCAAGCCTCTGCCAGTAGCTAGGATACCAGTGAGTTAAGCCCTGGTATAGTCATAAGACTATCCATACATATGCTGCACAGAATGGTTAGCAGATAAGAGAAAACATGTAGCCCTTAAACAGACACATATAGAAGCAGGCACATAGAGAGTTTAAGCATAGACAATCAGAGATAGGAGCAAGTAGCAGTGAGAAGCATGTTTTTGTTTACCTTTTAATCAGATTAGGAAAAAGAAAGAGTAGTAATGCAAGTAATGTCCAGCTTCTTCCTAGATGAGTGTCCAGAAAGAGTGAGAGAGTGCCTCAGAGAGAAAAACCAAAGTGAAGTCTTGCCTTTTTAGTTTCTTTTTGTTATCAGTGTATGATTGTGTTCAGAAAAAAAAAAGGGAAGTGTTTTTCTTAGACGTGTATTGCATGTATTCTATGCATTGAACTATTGAAATCTGTGTATGAATGTGAAAAGAAGACCAGCTTATATAGTAGTGGGGTGGGGGATTTCAAATTCAAACGGGTATAGTATACAAGATAAGAGAATATTGTCTCCAAGAATAAAGGAGACACTTTTAAGTGTATCTTCCAAAAATAAATCAATCAGCCCCAAAATTAATGTAAAACCAATCCTAAACCAATTTGGATTCCCTCCCTTTAATCTTACCATAGTCTAGGTTCGAAATCAGTCTTATAGGCCTATTTTGGGCTTAAAATCAATTAACAGTTCCAATTAATCTCGGATCAATCAAGCAGCCTATCACCCTTTCAAGTATCAATCAAACTCTTACTCCAATCCATTCAAATTATCCTAAGAATGCAAGATAGGCTACCCATTCAGTTTCCAAATGTATAGTCATGAAAATTAGGCATTCAGGCATAGTAAGAGGCCAAATACACTACAACTAACATGGGTGAGCAGGGCAATTCTACTATACTGCCTAGGTTTTCAAGTTTACATGTTAACCAAGGTGGTTAAGGACATAAGTCATGCTCAACACAAACTCAGGCAATGACTAGTATTAAAACTTAATAAAATGGATAAAGATTAACAATTTTACAGTTTTACTCTAATTAATTGCTAAATAACAACTAGTCGTGTTAACAAGGGAAGGAATAGACAAATTTAGGCAGGTTCGCTGATGACAGTAGTGTAGAAGTTACACGTAGACTTCGATGAACAACCAAACCGTTGCAATGGTTTTGTAGCGGAGGTTGAGAGGAACACGATGATGTCGTTTGTTTCTCGTTTTGCCGGTGATAACGGCCGAAAAATGGCCATGATAGGGCGTCGTTAGGGTTTTGACGAGAGAGAGAAAATGAGTGGCGGCGACTGAGACTTAGTTAAGAAAACCTATTATTTTAGATTTTAAATTGATTTAGGCAATTTTGCTAAAAATGTGAACAATTACAAGAAATTATAACTGAATGTGCAAATTTTGTAAAATAGCAGTCGCTTGTGCTAATGTCTTAAAAATAGCCTAATTGGCGTGTATGTGTGAAGTAATGATTTTGAATAGGGGTGAGTGTGTGAGAATTCTGTGGTTATCAGTGTAATTTTATCTGAATAATGGCTATTGAGACAGAAGGGACAAAATTAGGTGTCAACAGCTGCCCCTCTTTGCCCGGGGATGATGAAAGAGTCTTCGGGCAAAGACTTGATAGAACGACTAATTTTGTCGCGACTCTTGAAGAGTGTTTATGGATAATGGGAATTTACAAGGTGCTAGATTGTAATGTTTTGCATTGTAGGATTGTATATCCTACTGTAAAAGTGAGTTTTGCAAAGCCAGTGTATATATGTAAATGTAAAATATTTACTTTCCTATTGGCTGGAGCGTCTTGCCAGGGTTTTTCATCATATGCAAGTGTGTCCGTCACGTTGGGCTGTATGACCCTTTGCTATGCCAAATTGTCCACCGCGCATTATGCTGCTCTCTTTATTGGGCTGTCTACCCTTTCTCATGTCCATCCTTTCACTGGGCTGTCACCCTCCCAGGTTGTCTCTTATTATGCCAATCTCTGGATTGGGCTGTTTACCCTCTGCCATGCCAAACTTCACATCAGGCTGTCTACCCTCTTTTAGTGCCAAACTCAACATCGGGCTGTCTTCCCTCTGTTAATGCCAAACTCTGCATCGGGCTGTCTATCCTTTGCAATGCCAAACTCCGCATTGGGCTGTCTACCCTTTGCCATGCCAATCTCGACATCGGGCTGTCTACTCTTTGCCGTTCCAAACTCTGCATTGGGCTGTCTACCCTTTGCCACGCCAAACTCGACATCGGGCTATTTACCCTCCGTCAATGCCGAACTCTTCATCGGGCTGTCTATCCTCTGTCATGCCAAACTCAACATCGGGCTGTCTGCCATTTGTTAATACCAAACTCTGCATCGAGCTGTCTACCCTTTGCCATGCCAAACTCAACATCGAGCTGTCTACCCTTTGTCAATGCCAAACTCCGCATTGGGCTGTCTACCCTCCACTATGACAAACTCAACATCGGGCTGTCTACTCTTCTCATGCCAAATTCAACATCGGGTTGTCTACCCTCAGTCAATGCCAAACTCCGTATTGGGCTGTCTACCCTTTGCCATGCCAAATTTAACATCGGGTTATCTATCCTTAGTCAATGCCAATCCTTTGATTGGGATGTCTACCCTCCGGGCTGTCTACATTGCAAAATAAAAGCATAGTGAAAGGAAACTAAATACCTTCTCGTCAAGAGATATTTGCCTGTCGCGTTGGGCTGTGTACCCTTGTGCCTGTATTCAATGAAAGATTTGTGAGTTGTGCGGGGTGGTCTAGTTTGTGCATTCTTGGCTTTTTTTGCGCCTGCTTCTTTTGGACGCCGGGACCTTGGTCAAGCTGATAGGGATGTATATAAAGCAGTAAATAATACAAATATTTTGAAAAGGCTTTTGTAAAAAAAAAGGTATTTTATTCCGTTGAGTCGTGAACCGCATTATGTAAGATTGTGGTCGTTGTTCTAAGTTTCTCCATTTAAATGAATTTTTAGGACGACTTCAAAATTCTGCCCCAGTTTCTTTATTTTGAAATTTTTAAGAGGGTCTCAAAAAAATCTGCCCCAGTGTCAATTCTATCTGCCCTTTTGGAATTTGTTAGAGTTCCTCAAAAATTCTGCCCTAGTGTATGCTTTATGGGAAAATAAAATTTTTGTATTTATGCGACCGAACCTTGGGTAGGTTGCCTACGTATCCCACTTGGGGAATCAGGGCGTAACATAGTTCCAGATTACATGATATATTGCAGAATAGTAAAACTATTAACTAATGCAAACTCTTAGACATAGTATCTTTTGACGCCATCTGCGTTGATTGGTTTCGGCCAAACTTCTCCGTCCATTTCTGCCAGTATTAGTGCTCCTCCAGTTAGGACTCGGTGGACCATGTATGGCCCTTTCTGATTTGGTGCAAACTTGCCTCTTGCCTCTTCTTGATTGGGGAATATCTTCTTCAGCGCTAGTTGCCCAGGTTCAAAAAACCTTTCTCGAACTTTCTTATTAAATGCTTTAGTCATCCTCCTCTGATATAATTGCCCATGACATATTGCATTCATTCTCTTGCCATCAATGGGTGCTAGCTGCACCATCCTCTCCTAGACCCATTCAGCATCTTTCAATTATGTCTCTTGAATGACCCTTAGAGATGGTATCTCGACCTTTGCTGGTATAACTGCTTCGGTGCCATACACTAATAGGTAAGGAATGGCTCCTTTTGATGTTCTCACTGTGGTGCAGTACTCTAACAATGCATAGGGTAAGTTCTCATACCATTATTTTTAATTTTCTGTCATTTTGCGCAGTATCTTCTTGATGTTCTGGTTGGCTGCCTCAACCGCTCCATTCATTTGAGGTCTATATGCAGTGGAATTACGGTGTTTGATCTTGAAGTCATCACAAGTTGCTTTCATCAAGTCGCTATTGAGGTTAGACCCATTGTCAGTGATGATCGCTTCAGGGATGCCAAATCTACAGATTATCTTGTCACGAACGAAATTTGCTACCACTTTCTTTGTCACTGACTTGTACGATGCAGCTTCTACCCATTTATTAAAGTAATCAATAGCCACCAAGATGAAACGGTGTCCGTTTGAAGCGGCGGGTTAGATTGGTCGTATGACATCCATTCTCAAGGCAACAAAGGGCCAGGATGATCCCATCACATTAAACTCGCTGGGGGGTACTCGAATCACATCTCCATGGACTCTGCATTGATGACATCTCCTTGCGTGTTTTATGTAGTCATTTTGTAGCCTAGGCACATGCCTGAACTCTATCTTGGTGAACTTTTGCTTCAGCTCTTTTATGCACTCGAGGTATGGTAGTATCTTTGAATTCTTTATCGTCCATTCTCCTCGGACTTGGTGAATCAACAAATCGGAATCTCTAATTGCTAACAGCTCTTGTACGTTCATATCTACAGCCATTCTAAGATCCAGGATGCAAGCTTCATACTCCGCCATGTTGTTGGTGCAAGGAAACCTCAGTTTGGCTGTGATAGGGTAATGTTGCCCAATTTTGAAAACCAGTACCGCTCCAATGCCGACTCTTTTAAAATTCACTGCTCCATCAAAGAACAATCTCCAGCCGTCGTATTACTCTATGATGTCTTCTCCTACAAACATGACTTCTTCGTCAGGGAAATAAGTGTACAGATGTTCGTAATCATCATCCACAGGATTCTCGGCCATATGATCTGCTAAGGCTTGAGCTTTCACCGCCTTTTGAGTGACAAAAGTGATGTCGAATTCGCTGAGTAGCATTTTCCATTTGGCCAACTTCCCAGTAGGAATTGGCTTTTGGAAGATGTACTTGAGAGGATCCATCCTTGATATCAGTAAGGTTGCATATGATGTCAAGTAGTGTCTCAACTTTTGTGCTACCCAAGTTAGTGCACAGCAACAACGCTCCAGTAATGTGTACTTGGCTTCGTAAGGAGTGAACTTCCTACTCAGATAGTATAATGCTTGCTCCTTTCTTCCAGTTGAGTCATGTTGTCCCAGTACACATCCGAACACCGAATCTACCACAGATAGGTATAAGATCAAAGGTCGCCCAGTTTAGGGTGGAACCAACATGGGTGGACAAGACAAAAACTCCTTTATCCGGTCAAATGCTTTTTGGCAGTTCTCTGTCCATTCGATTGCTGCATCTTTTTTAAATAACTTGATGATTGGTTTGCAAATGACTTGAGCAATGAATCGACTGATGTAATGGAGTCGTCCTAAGAAACTCATGACCTCTTTCTTACTCTTTGGTGGCGGTGATTCTTTGATGGCTTTGCTCTTTGATGGATCTAACTCGATGCCTATTCTGCTGACAATGCAACCCAGAAGCTTCCCTACTGGAACACCGAAGGCACATTTTGCTGGATTCAGCTTCAAGTTGTATCTATGCAAGCGATTGAAAAACTTGCGCAGATTATCAAGATGCTCTGAACTCTTCTTTGATTTGATGATCACGTCATCCACATTTACTTCAATTTATTTGTGCATCAAATCATGGAACATGGTCGTCATTGCCCTCATGTAAGTTGCCCCAGCATTGTTCAACCCAAATGGCATAACCTTGTAATAGTAGGTTCCCCAAGATGTAGTGAAAGCTGTCATCTCGGCATCTTCTTCATCCATAAGTACTTGATGATAACCGGCGAAACAATCCAGGAAAGATTGTAGTTCATCCTTCGGACAATTGTCGATCAGGATGTGTATATTTGGCAAAAGAAAATCATCTTTTGGGCTAGCTCTATTCAGATCTCTGTAGTCTACACAAACTCTGAGCTTCCCATCTTTCTTTGGCACCAGGACAATGTTGGCTATGGATATTTGACTGTTTTCAAAATTCCTGCATTGAGCTGCTTGGTCACATCTTCTCCAATCTTTAGCAAGGTAGATGACTTGAAAGTTCGGGTTTTTTGCTTGACTGGTGGAAAGCCTGGATTGATGGGAAATTTGTGAGCAACCACATCCGTGCTTATGCCAGTCATGTCATCATACGACCATGCAAACACATACTCATACTCTTTAAGAAATTCAGTATACCATTTTCCATCTTCTGCAGTGAGATGTACACTGATCCTTGTCTCTTTTAGTGTCTCATCATCTCCCAAATTTATTGCCTCAATCTCTTCTAGATTTGGTTTGGGCTTATTTTCAAATCTTTCAATTTTCTCTTGTGTGGCTTCATCAAACTCATCATAGTCACAAGTTCCTGAAGCTCCATAGTTTTGTTACACGTTGCGGTTGCGGACTCAATAAAATTATTAGTTTAACTGCTGAAAAAAATAAAACGATGCATAGTTAAAAGATTAAAACAAAAGTAAAAGGAAATAGTGCAATATTTTATTTATGAATCCTTGCAAAATCAAGTTTGTAGGGAGGCATATGAAAAAGGAAAAGGAAATGCAAGTTCCACGACTCGAGGTCGGGTTTTATTTTAGAAAGCATAAAATAGCTTTATCCCCCAGCTCTACCAAGGTCCACGGTAAGCTCGGGCCAGGTTGCTGATCCAGTTGTTCAGTGCAACTCCAGATTCAACTTTTGCCAGTCCAGGAGGCTCAACATGCTCTTCTAGGCTCACACAACAGTCTTTGTCAGATAGGAACAACTTTTGTACGCCTGCCTGTAAATCCTCTTCAGCATCAACAATCTCTGGTTCAGCCTCTACTGCCTCAGATACCTCCCCCTTACTATCATCCAAGTAGCTAGACGAGACGAAAATATGCAGGAGAGTTTTGGTGCTTCTTTTGTAGTATTTGAAGTCCAACGAAGCTTCTTCCATGCTTTTCTCATAAGTCACAATGTACCCTATGCTAGCTTTCTGGTTGTCGCCTCATCACAATTTGAATTGGTTCAATCATGTCATCTAGGTTTTTGCCCAAACCTTTCCCAGGTTCATAGCCTTGCTTTATCATAATGCCTACAACCCAGTCTCCAGGCCACTTCGCAGGCTGTGGGAGTATGTATGGCTCTTCAATCACTACCTCTATTGGTGTAAATTCGGCTGTTTTAGGTATCCATACTTGCTTTCCTCTTGTCTCTTTAGAAATGCGTTCTAGTTAGGACGAGCATTGGGTGAGTACGTCGGTCGCTTCTCTATTTTGGCAGGTATGGTCTCACGAAATCCACGTGAAGGCACACCCCAATCAGATATTACGGGTTCCCAGATCAAGTTCATCCCTTCACAGCCTTTGCCTCGTCCGTCCCAATAAGCACCGTTGAAACTTCTCCTTTTCTTTTCAGTCCCAGGTGGTGTGTTGACCAGTTTAGGAGTGAAGTGTGCAGTATACCCTCTTTGGACTACATAAGTGGGATTCCAAATTTTGTTGTAATTTTTGTGATACCCTCCTCGGTGACCTTGCACTGCTCCCACAAGTTCCACAGTATAAAAGGTTTGCCCATTAGGAGCATTCCCCTCAATTACTGGTATGGTTTTTTCATTGTAGATAGAGTTGCTCCCTTCGCCAAATACTACCACCTCTTTGTTGTCCCACTCGAACTTCACTGTCTGGTTCAAGGTAGAAGGCACCACCCCAGCCATGTGAACCCAAAGTCTTTCTAGCAGCAGGTTGTAAGAAGCAGAGATATCCATGACATGAAATTCAGCAGTAAACTCCACGGGACCGACCATGATAGTTAAGTCGATTTCCCAATTGGTGCTTCTTGTTGAACCGTCAAACGCCTTTACCTTCATGTCGCTCTCTCTTATCTTGCTTTGATCAATCCTATTCTCTTCAGAGTGATAAATGGACATATGTTTAAGTTGGACCCTCCGTCGATCAAAACTCTTCCCACAAACCAGTCTATGCATTTGACGGTGACATGCAAGGCCTTGTTGTGACCCAACCCCTCTGGCGGTAGCTCATCTTCGTGGAAAGCGATTCAATTCAATTCCATGACTTGCCCGACTATGCTAGCCAAGTTCTCAACTGTGGTGTCCATCGGGACATATGCTTCATCTAGTACTTTCATTAACACATTTCGGTGGCTCTCTGATTTGAGGAGTGAAGCAATAACTGAGATTTGTGCAGGGGTTTTAATCAGATGTTCAATCACGGAGTATTCCTTTGCTTTGACCTTCTTTCACAGTTCTTCAGACTCTTCCTCGCTGGTGACTCGTCTACCTTGAACAAGATGATCGGGAGTATAGACCCTCCCGCTCCTAGTCATTTCTTGTGCAGCAACGGTCTCGACTGTTGACTTACCCTTCTTCTCTGCTTCATAATCCCATGGCACTGCCTTGTCATTGTAGGGAGGGATTACGTCAACATAGAATTTTGGAGCCATCTCTACCTCGATAGGCTCTGTTGCTTTAGTTGCTCGGGCAACAGAAGTAGATGCTGGTGTAGCCTCTTTTGCTTTGACAATGGTCCCTTCTAGGTTGTATTCTTCATCCAAGTCGATCAAGTTCACCCTATTATCTTTGTGGTTAGGTAAAGAGTTATTGTGCACATTTGGTGTTTTCAAGTGTATCACCTTTTGATCGATCAGGACTTGTATTTTATCTCTCAAGGCATAACACTTTTCGGTGTCATGACCAGGTCCCCCAGAGTGACAGGCACAAGTTTTGGTTTGGTTAAAGAAGGGTGATATTCTATCAGGCATTTTGAATGGGATGGGTTGTATGTGGCCAGCTTCTTTGAGCCTTTCAAACAGCTGAGTGCGGGACTAGGCTAATGGTCTATAGTTTGTTTTGGGTATTGGGTTGTTATTTGTGTGAGGTATTGGCGGATATGTATTGGTATTTCTTTAGTTAGGACTTTGTGGGTATGGCGGTCTTTGTGGTGGTGGATTTTGGAACATGGGCTGAGTGTTGTAGACTGGATAAGTAGATGAGGGTGAAATATAAGGGTATGCTGGAGGCGGTGTTTGGTAGTAATAGTTATGGGTAAGAGAATGGTCAAGTGATGCAGCAACGAAGGAAACGTCGTCTTTCTTTTTCTTTGATGCCCCTATGCTACCAGTTTGTAGTACCTTGTTAGTGGCTTGATGATGCAATATGATCTAAGGAAAACAAGAAACAAGATAAAAAGAAAGACACTCAATGATCTACCAAGAATTGCAAGTAGGAACTAGTCTATTTACCTTCTTGATGAAGCCAAGGAGAACCTATTCTAGGCAACAATCCTCAAGACAAACCCGTGTCTTGCAAATTGAATGATCAATAGAGAGGAAATAAGTTCAATTCGATTCATTCTCAAAAGGAATAAGTTTTTCAACATGTACTAGGTTTAGCAAAAAAGTTGCATTTGTTTTGTTCTAATGTCAGCAGCCGAAAATAAACTAAGTGTTAGGCTTATATAGATGAGCCTCACACGCCTAAAAGGTAAAGGAATAGCCTCCAAATGCGCTAAATGTCAATAGCCACACAGGGCTAAATAAGCATCATAAAATAAATAAGTGTAGCTATGCAAAAGCATGAAAAAGTCATGAAAAATACAGCGCATTAAGGCCAATAAACGAGCCCTCCACGCGGCTGAATTGTCCTATTGCTTCCTTTTCTACCAAGAACACTGATTTGAAATAATCTTCCCATCCCTTGAGCAGGTTTTGCAGATTCCCACTGGCTTGTCTGGCTGCCACGGTTTTGCCTATCCAGTACTTAAGTTCATCTCCCTTTATTCTTTCCTTGTATTGCCTTCTCATCTCCCTTTCTTATGTCACCCTTAATTCTTTCTTAGTTTGGTCGAACTTGTGCCGCAGTTTCTTATATTTCTCCGCGATACTTGGAGTTTCAGCCTTCCTTATCGATGTGGTCTTTGATCGGAATTTCTCTCTATCTTCACTGAGCCATTGAGGGTAGGTCAAAGTAGCACCAGGGTTCGCCCTGCTATCTCGGCCACGACAAAACTTCATAGTAACCCTTCCTTCCCACATTGTCAATATTGTACCAACCATCGGGTGTTTAATGTCTTTTATGACAACATTGAAACTTCTTCCTTTTGTCAACTGAGGAGTTTGCTATGTCATTCCTACTTGTCGGAGCATTCTTAGAGGAACATAGTGATGAGTTTATCGGAATCCAATCAATGTCAAGAAGGTGGTGTCTTGACCTTGTATGGAGATGGTGAAGCTAGCACAGCTTTCAATTATCCCATTGCACTTCTTGTAACTATTCAAACTGGGCGTACCATCCTCGTATGTTTGCAGGGTCTTCCCATACCGACGTGCCAGCCATGCGAGTGCTATGTGAGATAATTCCACCGACCCTTGATGCCTTTGGTGCTATCAGACTGATTGTGACATTGTGTAAGTGCTCTATCAACCATATTTGTAGCAAGAGATTGCACATTTCAAAGAAATCCCCTCCTTTTCTACATTTAGTTAGAGCCCTGTAGATTTCTTCCACAACCATTGGAACCAAACTCACTTGGCGCTTGTGAGCACCTTTGCGCAGTCCTTCAACTACCCTTCCCAACCTTATGTCGATCTTTCCTTCTTTTTCGAGGAAGACCACACTTCCCAAAAAAGAAACGATGAAAGCAGTAGACTCAGTCCATTCCCCATCTTGAATTTTCCATGCCCCAGTCCAATCATGCCTAAGAGTTGGATCTCCAAATCTAGAATATAGATAATCCAAGGTAACCTTTCCATCATGTGCTCCCTCGACGTATGGATCATAAGGCAATAGCTCAATGAACTCCTTAGGCTTCACATCTCAATGATAGATCATGGTCTCGGGCCCGGGCTCTAACCCTGTCAGTCCTCCAATCTCTTCTAGCATTGGTGCCAACTCCAAACTGTTGAAATGAAACACCGCCCTTTTATAATCCCAGAAATGTGTAGCAGCTTCGACCAAACATGCACAGCAGTGTATGCCTTAAGGGCCACCAACTTTCCCAACATCTTTTGAACATGGAGCTTACTGACCGCAGCCAAATCTTCCCACCAAAGCCTGATCAAGTGAGGAGCTTGGAAGACAGTCTCAAATTGAAGTGTACCTCTTGCAGCCATGGTCTGAAGACAAGACATAAAAAAGAAAAGAACAAAATAATCTTATAGTCTTGATCACACCCAAGCAAACGATCAATATTTTCTGCAAACATCTCTTTGAATCTATGTGAGGATGCAGTTTCATCTTTTTCGGGTTGAAAAACCCTTTTTGGGTCTTTATGGCATTCCCTCGGCTTGGTCCTACTACCACATTTCCCTTTATGCTAGAATGTAACCAACTGATGTAGTTTGGTCCGCATCCAGCGTTGTATCGGTCTGGTGCTAATGACTTCTCCCCCATGACTTGTCTACTTACCCAGGATTTCCTAATGCTTTTGACCTTTGGGACAATGTCTTCCGTATAGTCGAACTGGTAGGCCTTCGTGTCCGGTATGAGTGGGACGATATGCTTTTCCCTGCTTGCTTCATCACCCTTAACGGTTTGTTGACACCCAATTTTGTCCCGAAGCGTTTCAATTGAAAGTTTAATTATTTTAAAATAAAAATTAATTTTTGAAAATTAAAGGTAATTGATTAATCTTTAAAAGAAAAGGATAAAATCACAATTCATAACCTCACTTTAGCCTACCCCGTGCAACCCCTCAATTTTCTTAATTATTCAAAAGAGAGGCTAATTTCGTTCCTCTGTCCTAAATTTTGGCCTAGAGACGCAACACCCATATATACACATTTCACACGCACACTTTCCTCTCCAATTGAGCCCACACCCGACCCGCCTAATCCCTAAACCCAATCGATTTCCCCAGAAATTTCAAACACAGATCAGTCCAAAAATTCCAGCTTGTCAAAAATCGTACCTCCTATCCATTTGGTACCGTTAGAAGGTTCTTTTAGGGATTTCATTCAATCCGAGAATCCTAATTTGTTCTCATATAAATTGAAAGCTAAAGGTCATTTGAGAGGGGGGTTCGGATCTTGACACAGATAAAAAAAACAGCAGCATTTCTATTTTTTTCAGTTTAAGAAAGGATATACATAGCATTTTAGTTTCTGTTCGGAGTCGAACGTCGCTTTCGACTTTGTGTCATCGCTTCATTATTCGAGTCGTCGCTTCATCGTTCGAGTCGTACGCTTCAGACCCTCGCCTTGTTCACTGCCCTAAAAAAGGTAAAATTTAGCTTTATCTCCTATGAACTCTACATTTTTTTTGTTTCTGGATATAAAATCGTATGACATGTGTGTAATGTTTTGAAGATAAGAGGGTCATAGCAACAGTCTTAAAGAATTTATGTAAAGAGTAGAGGTTTATGAATCTCTGGGTTGATATCTGATAGCATGATTTAGAAATCTTTTGAGCATTGATTAAAAAAAAGGGTAAATCTTCTATGAAAGTATATGATTCAGTTCGATTCTTTTCTTGTGTGTTCATCAGCTTAGTATGCTTATTAGCCGCTATGAACTCACTTAGGTGTTTAGGGATTAAAGATGAGTTTTGATTAGAATGAAAGGAAAATCTGTCAACAAAACATGATAGACTATCATTTTGAATGAAGGAAATTCAAGGGTCTATTCTACTTAGTTGAGATTTGAAAATGAATCAATGAAGTTGCAAAGATTAAGTTTGATCTCATAGCTTGTTTTCAGTTTAGTGTCATTAGCTTAATAAACTTCCCTTGGTTCTTGGCTTTTATTCAAAGGTCTGTTGTGTCCTCTGTTTTGTTTCTGTTTGTTTTGAATGATAAAAAAAGAAAGGGGTTGTTTCAGCTGTGAGGGAGTTTCCTGGAGGCATAGGGGTTTTGCTGCAGTGGCTGGTGTGTCTCTTTGGTCCAAGAGGGTCTAGGTGGTGGCTATGTAGTTTCAGGGAGGTGTAGGTGTTTCTAGGCTGGTTGCTAGTGTTTCAGTTGGGAGGTTGTCTGGTCCTGTTTGTAATGAGAGGCTGCAGTTTGCTTAGCTTATTTTGGAGTAGTTGTAGGCAGTGAGGGAGTATAGGTGTTCAGGCAGAGTTCTGGAGTTGTAATCAGGTGTTCAGGGGTTTGTTCCTGATAGTTGAAGGAGTGCAGTTGGTTTCTTGGTCCAGGGGGCTGATCTGGTAGTGGAAAGGAGTGAGTTTTGATTAAGTGAGTAGGGGCAGCAGTGTTGGAGTGGAGATTGTTCTGTGTTGATGTCTGGTGGTTTGAGTATAGATTGTGAGGAGTTAAGTGTATTGCAGGTTTATGTAGGGTCTGCTAGGAATTAATGAGGCGCATTGGTGAGTTGGGAGCTGTGATGTTTTGTTTTAAAAAAAAAAATGAGGTCCTGGTTTTGTGATGCCCTTAGGAAGTGTAAGTTATCTGTTAGTTTTCTTGAATGGTGTTTAGCTTAAAATTTTGAATTCTTGCTTGTTATAATTCCTTGTTTTTCCTGGTGAATAAGACCATGTAGCAAACTGTGATCAACTCATTGTTCCCGATTGAATATTAGTTTAAGTCCAGACTATGTTCACTGTTCCTTGCCTGCTATGGTTCATTAGATGTATCTTTCTGTTCCAGTACTCTGTTGTTATGAGCATGTATCTTTCGTCATCTTTGCTAAAGTCTTAAACTGTCGTGGAAATTCTTAAGCTATTGGAACATGTTTGAAGTTGAAGCTTGCAGTATATTTGATCATTAGGAATCTCCTCCTGTAGCTCATGTTTACTTAAAATATGGCAAACTTATGTTGAGATACTGCTTGACTGCTGGATATTGCTAAGTTATGGTTGCAATCCTTTATTTGGTCTGAGTCTGTAATGAATAACTTGGCCTGTTTATATTTGTTTGGTTGTGAAATATAATGAGAATCCCATAGCTGCTGCAATACATTTGCATTTACACATTACATTAGATAGGCAACTACTTTTTGTGCATGTAAAATTCAAGTGATGGCCATGAGAGCAAATCTTTTGGGGTTATTGGTCGTATGTCAACATGACTACTCTGTTTCGTTTCCTGGAGAAAGTCATGGAAACATTTTTGAGTTTTCTATTTCATTTATTTAACTTGCTTGCTTATTTGTTCAAAACTTTATACCACCATTCAATTTTCTAAAATATGTTTAAACATGTACTAATCCTTATCTCCTTTATATTCTTGGCATGAACACTTTGGGACGAGTTGCTAAACTCACAAATTGGGATAGTCTGCATTGGGAAGTCATTGGATCCGCTCCGCATTTTTGAGACTTGATATCCCCGAAAATGTAAAAGAAAGAAAATGAGAATCACAAAGTCCAAGGCTCAATGATGAGTTTGCGCTTCCGGGTTCTATTTTCTAAACTCCATCTTTCCCCGCTCCCTTAGAAAAGCATGTTTTAGGAACTCTGTAGAATAGAACTGGTATTTATTGTGAATAATTATTGTAAATTACTTAAATTATTTTTATATGAATGCTTTGTATCATTTCTTTGCGAATCGCCAATTAATTTATGGATGTTTAGAATCATTTATCAATTAATGAGTGCAAAATCAAATTCGCTAAAAATCGTACCTTCGTCATAATTTGCATTTGAATTACTTATTTATTGATTATATTAATATTCAATTATTTATTTATTTAGTTAATTAATTAAATTTTTATCATTTATTTATTTATTTACTTAATATAATTTATTTAATTTCAATTAATCATTTATTTAATCCATTAAATATTTATTTATTTATTTAATCAATTATGATTCATTTACTCCTTTATTTAATTAAAATGATAAGTATTCATTCATTTAATTAAGTTATTTATTTACTTATTTATTTACCTATTTATTCAATCAATTAATTAATCCCTTTATTATCATCCAATTATTTATCTAATGTGTTTTATTTAATCATCTAACTTCATTTAATCTTTACTTATTCTATTAATTAATCAATTGATCATTATTTCATTATCCATTTAATAAATCTTAAATTGGATCATCTATTTATCTAAGTATCGGCATAATTAAAATCTTATCTTATTTATCTTATTCCTATTATCCTTATATAAAATTAGCTTTATATTATCTTATTATCCTTAACAAATTCGTGAAAACCGCCTGATTAACCGCATTTAGCGGATTTTCGAAAGTGCTCCCGCAAGGACCTTCTTTCGAATTTAATAGAACCACTTACCTAAGAATCTCTGAATTATTTTCCTTTAAATAAGGAATAAAATTGCACTCTTTAGTTAACTTAGGTTCCTAATAATCCTTAACTTAGGTGGCGACTCCAAAGAAACCCTTTGGAATCCCATTTTGTTGAAATATACCCGAAACCTATCTTTTCTTAAAAGAAAGGGTAATTTTTGGGGTTCAACACGGTTGATAGGGTTGGAGGCCTCGCAATCCCATAAGTATCAAAAAGATGCCTTCTCAGAGCTGATGATAAAATCTGATGAAGGAAACCACGTGAACATCCATTGAATTGAATCCTCATATCTCTTCCAGCAAAGGTGTTAACTCAACGTCCCCAAATCTAAACACATTTAGTTTTTCATCCCAAAATGACACCGATGCTTCAATCATTTCTCTACATGGCTCCATTTCCAACAGAGAAACCAAATGACCCAAATGTTGGCGTAATTCGGTTTGTTCACCCAAAGACAAATTATTTCACCAATTAGTCAACACATGAGGTGCGCCCATAGTCATTCCAAAACGATGGAACTTTTGACTCAGAAAAGAGAAAATAAATGATTAAAAATCCCCATCCCCTTTTGAGAATAATTGGACAATCAAAAATGCGTATTTATTTTCGTCATACATTTCTTTTCACTCTTTTTTTTTCTTCTCAAATGCACATAAGCATGTCCAAACGTTCCCTCGGGGTTAGAAACCCGTCAAGTTATTTTGAACAAGTTGAAGACTAGTCGACTTATGGGAAGCCCTTTCTACGGCATGATGCATGCATATTACAATTCAAGAGTGGTGTAATTCTTGACACGGTTCCCCAAGGTGGACGACCAAGGGATGGGATCATTTGAAATTATTAGTTGTACCACGGACCAACTATATTCCAAAAGTCCCTCTTAAAGAGTTTTTTTTTTAGGTGAAACGACCGTGAGATCCACATAATCGCCCGTGTGTGTGCAAAGTGTCATTTTCCAAGAGTGGAGGAGTATGAGTGAAGTATGCCAATGTCAAAAAATTTCATAATAATAAATAAATAAATAAAGAAAAATAAAAAAGGAAAACAAGTTAATAAAATAGTAATAATAACGGTAGACAAGATAGTAAGCCATCGAATAATAATATCCCAAAATAAAAGCTCGTTATGGTTAGGACTTTGATAGTCCCCCGCAGAGTCGCCATTCTGTCATACCTTATAATTTACTAAACTCGAAGCAAGTCAAGACTTAGGTTTGACTGGGTAACTCGTTTGAGTTAAAGATTGGAGTCGCCACTTAATATGGATTTCTAAGGTGTATTAGGTCACCTAAAAGTCTAAGGTCAAGTCTTTTATTAACATATTCAATTTCAGAGATTCGAGGGTAAGAAGTACAAATGACTCGGGGAAGAAGGTGTTAAGCACTTCCCCAAGTCCCACAAACAGTGGTTCCCACCCGAGCAATTAATTTTGGGATGTTAAAAGGCTATAGACAAGTAAGGGGTCGTTCGGTTTGCAGTTTCTTTTATGCGGGTATTAACTATTAATGCGGGTATTAATAATGTGGGTATTAATAATGTGTGTATTAATAATGTAGGTGTTGATAATGCGGGTATTAATTACGTGGGGTTTAATAATGTGGGTATTATATTATAACGTAGGTATTATTTTTTGAATCACTGATATATTACAAATTAACAAAAAATATTATTATTTAAAATATTTATTTACTCCTTAAATAAAATTTTAAAATATCCTTATTATTATGAGGGTTAATTTTGTCATTTTAAATTTTAATACCTGTATTATTAATACCCACATTATTAATACCACCTTCCACCCCGCATAAAATAATACATAGATTCCCGCATTAATAATGCGGGTATTAATAACGCGGAATATACAAAAATGCAACCAAACGTTGCACTAATTTTATGCGGGTATTAAAATTTTACAAAAACCAACCGAACGCTGCGCTAAGTTAACGCTGAGTTTTGTGCATGTATTAAATCTTAATACACTGAACCGAACGACCCCTAAAGGTTATATTTACAAATTCTCACTAACTTGACAGTCAAAATCGCATATCAGTTCAAGCAATATGTCTTTTTATGCAAACATGTTAAAAGAGTCGATTCTAAGTATTAGACCGTTGGAATTTTGCAGAAACGACCTAAGCCCAATGCCTAATTGCACATTTAGCCTCTGTTTTGCAAACATTGAGTTAAACATGCCAAATTTACAAGAAACAGTCTAAATTAGATCACTAACGCAATTTCAGTGTTCAAACGTAATTTGCAGGGATAGCCAATTTCGGAAGAATATTTTCAAATTTTATCAAAAACCATATAAGGGTCATTTTTGAAATAAAATATTAGCCATTTAGGGTCGGTGTGACTTGACATTAATTGTCGAGCCCTAACCTTAATGGTTATTTTATTTTTGGGGTCAATTTTGAAGAATATATATAAGAAGGGGCTGTTTTTTTAGAAAATGGTCACTAAACACATAAGATGCACATAAAGAGGCTGTCACACGTAATATATATATATACTATATATATATATATATATATATAGTATATATATATATATATATATATATATATATATATATATATATATATATATATATATATATATATATATATATATATATATATATATAGGCATGCAAATACATGATAGTGCTTATATCAAACTTTTAGAAAATATGTATAAGTGTTTGTATGGTTGACCCCAATACTATATACACCCTTATACATTATTATATTAGTGTATAGGAGTTAAATATTTGAAAACACACGAAACAGGCGAAATTAAAAGAGGTTTAAGGCCCGGAACAATAATGTAAAAGAAGGGGCAGATTTGATTTGCAGAAACAGTCAGAGATTAGGCAGTTTTAGCACATATAGCCCCTATTGTAAAAATTTCACTTTTCACAAAATAGCTTACTTTAATATGACTTTCAAAAGCTTGCATACACTAAGCATAAGTTTTTTTATTGTTATTTAGGTTCCAATCTATGTGTGTAAGCCCAAAATCTTAGTTTTAAAATCAAGACATCGTTTTACTTTTCATCCAGAAATCATTATGCAAGTGCTAACCAAAGAATAACAGTTTTATAAGAATGATGCAGCACATAAAAGATGTCTAAGTCGAGAGGGGCCCCTGGATAGCCAAATACACAGTTTGATAACTGTGCGACCTGTTTTAAAATAACCAATACAGACAGGCGAGAGCCCTAACAAATATACACAAAGGGGAAGACTAAAAGGGAAGGGAGGAAGGTAAGAATCAGTGTAGTGTATGCACCCCAAACAGGGCTTGCACAAGCCTTAGATTTGTGGACAATGAGAGCTTTTGTTAAGCCTCTCCCAGTAGCTAGGATACCTGTGAGTTAAGCCCTGGTATAGTCATAAGACTATCCACACATATGCTGCACAGAATGGTTAGCAGATAAGAGCAAACATGTAGCCCTCAAACAGACACACATAGAAGCAGGCACATAGAGAGTTTAAGCATAGACAATCAGAGATAGGAGCAAGTAGCAGTGAGAAGCATGTTTTTGTTTACCTTTTAATCAGATTAGGAAAAAGAAAGAGTAGTAATGCAAGTAATGTCCAGCTTCTTCCTAGATGAGTGTCCAAAAAGAGTGAGAGAGTTCCTCAGAGAGAAAAACCACAGTGAAGCCTTGCCTTTTTAGTTTGTTTTTGTTATCAGTGTATGCTTGTGTTCAGAAAAGAAAGGGAAGTGTTTTTCTTAGACGTGTATTGCATGTATTCTATGTATTGAACTATTGAAAACTGTGTAGGAATGTGAAAAGAATACCAGTGTATATAGTAGTAGGGTGGGGGATTTCAAATTCAAACGGGTATAGCATACAAGGTAAGAGAATATTATCTCCAAGAATAAAAGAGACACTCTTTAGTGTATCTTCCAAAAATAAACCAATCAGCCCCAAAATTAAAGTAAAGACAATCTTAAACCAATTTGGATTCCCTCCCTTTAACCTTACCATAGTCTAGGTTCGAAATCAGTCTTATAGGCCTATTTTGGGCTTAAAATCAATTAACAGTTCCAATTAATGTCGGATCAATCAAGCAGCCTATCACCGTTTCAAGTAACGATCAAAATCTTACTCCAATCAATTCAAACTCTCCTAAGCATGCAGGATAGGCTACCCATTTAATTTCCTAACGTATAGTCATAAAAATTAGGCATTCAGGCATAGTAAGAGGCCAAATACACTGCAAATAACATGGGTGAGCAGGGCAATTCCACTAGACTGCCTAGGTTTTCAAGTTTACAGATTAACCAAGGTGGTTCAGGACACAAGTCATGCTCACAACAAACTCAGACAATGATTAGTATTCAAACTTAATAAAATGGATAAAGATTAACAATTTCACAGTTTTACTCTAATTAATTGCTAAATAACCACTAGTGGTGTTAACACGTGAAGAAATAGACAAATTTAGGTAGGTTTCACACAGATTCAAACAATCAAATAAAGAATTAGGGATTACCAGTTTAACCCCGGAGTCGGGTCGAATTTGACCCTACTTCGATTATGCATGCGTGGGGATTTTTCCTTTCCCCTTAGATTGTAAAGCTTAGGTCTTACCGGATCCTTGCCGGAATTTCTTAGCTGGTGACAGTAGCGTACAAGTCACACGTCGACTTCACTGAACTAGCAAACTGTTGCAATGGTTTTGTAGCGGAGGTCGAAAGGAACACGATGATGTCGTTCGTTTCTCATTTTATCGGTGATAATGGCCGAAAAATGGCCATGACAGGGCGTTGTTAGGGTTTTGACGACAGAGAGAAAAGGAGAGGTGGCGGCTGAGGCTTAGGGGAAAATGAAAGGGGTGTTAAGGGTTTCGGGGGGGGGGGGGGGGAGTAGTATATTTAAAAATGGAAATATTAATCTTGGCCATTGGATTAACTTCGTGGACGGCCAAAATTTGGCCACGTAGGCGTGTAGGTGGCATGAAAGCTTAAGTGTACATGTGTACATATATAAATTGTATATATTGTGTATAAACATGTGTAAAATACATATAAATGTATAGAAAAATTGTATAAAATACTTATAAAATTGTATAAAAATAAGAAAATTAATCGTGAGGGTTGAATAGTTAAGAAAGCCTATTATTTTAGATTTTAAAATGATTTAGGCAATTTTGCTAAAAATGTGAACAATTACAAGAAATTAGAACTGAACGTGCAAATTTTGTAAAATAGCAGTCGCTTGTGCTAATGTCTTAAAAATAGCCTAATTGGCATGTGTGTGAAGTAATAATTTTGAATAGGGGTGAGTGTATGATAATTGTGTGGTTATCAGTACAATTTTGACTGAATAATGTCTATTGAAACAGGAGGGACAAAATTAGGTGTCAACAAGTAGAATAGAACAATGATAACTATGGCTGGTGGCCTCAACGAACAAGCTGGCTCACCACGGACAACAGAGAACGTCTTGGCTCCGAAATCGCGCTGTTGATTGGTCCTAGAGTGTATTTGCCTAAGCAAAAGACAACACTAGAGCAGATGTGGAGTGAGTCATAAGAACCCAGTGAGTGAGGAACAACTAGCGACCTTAAGGGATAGGTACAACCAGGGGAAAATAGAATCACAATCGCCAATCAACTAAGTCTATCACAAATAAACAATGCAACAAATCCATACAATTCACAGAGCACACACATAGATATGAAATGAATGTATCATGAAGCAATGAGGTCACATATGCCCGAAGCTTATTTCCGACGCGGGACTCTCATCGTCTACCTTGAGATATATGTAATAATAACCCTTCACCAGTGCAAGACTCTCATCGACTGCCGGGAAGTATATCAAACCCATAACTGGAGTATAACACACATATGCTCAATGTAATACCAATAACCAGTTATAATATATGAATTATAATGCAAACCAGAAGCTAAGGCGTAGAAAGCACGCCTATCGACAACTACACCCTTAAGAAACACGTGGTAGAATATCCACAAGGCCAAAGGCCATCAAAGAAATAGATACTATCACTTATCTTAAGTCCTAGGTCAGAATAGCGACTGAACAACTTCCTTTCCTGTCCGACATCCCTCAAAATAGTCCTTTACTGTTGCATCTAGATGATTCGGTAGCAAGAATTTCCCTTACACCACTTTAGAAAGATTGAAATTTGAGTTAAAAATTGAAATGGGCTGAAAAGAGCTCTTTTATACCCCTATGTTAAAGAATTTAAAATGCTGAAAATTGCATATTTTCGCACCATCACAGATGGTATGCAATTCGGGTCCAAATGGAACCCTAAGGCTCGGAATGACTCTAATTTTTTCACAAAAGTCACACAAGACTTCTGTGACATGCTCACGAAGAAGGAAGTCGAATCAGATCTTCGAAACTCAAGATACGGCTCCTACTGAAAGAGGTCAATTTCTTAACTTTTGGAATTTTAGCAAAACTGTCCGAATGACCTTGTAATTCACTTCCGAAAGTATTCATAGGTCACAAATGACTATACTAACCTAAAACAAATTTTGAATTTTAAATCGAAGCTCATTTACTCAAATCGAGCCCAAAAACTAGGGGCGGATATCAGGTGAGAGGAGTGGTTCACGTGAACCCATGCTCCCCTCCATATACCATATATATCAAAGCTATTTTTCCTGAAATGTTCTTAAACACGTACATGTGAACCCATGCATAAAGTGAAATGTAGTGGAATGGTTGATCTGTGCTCCATTCAACTTAGAAATTGGGGTTTGAATCCCGTCGTATATCCATTTTCTTTCTCTTGCTATCCATTTCTATAGTTGGGTCCACCTCATGATGAATGGGCCTTCCTGGTTCTTCATTTTTTCATTCTTTCTTTCTATATTACTGTGATTTATTTTTTCAAAAATTACAAGTTTAAAAAAGTGAAATTCATATTCTCCTTTTGTCATATAATTAAACCAAATGCTTATATTCATTGGCATAAAATGAAACTTTCTCAACCAAATGTTTATATTGGGTTAAAATGAAACTTTCTCAACATGATGTATAGATTTATATGTAAAAAATCATTAATATGTTTTTATTAAAAAGAATTAATTTTGAACCTTTAACTTTAAATTTAATGAGTTTAATGGTAAACTTAAATCTTTTCAATCCATCTCTTCGTAATAGTGCACCCATGCTTTCAAAATCCTGGATCCGCCTCTGTCGAAAACCTCTTTTAAGCTTAACCTACAACCAAAATAGAAACCTTCTCAAAAAACCTATCAAACGAGGTCTGAATCAGCTCAAATTTTGCAGACAAGTCCTAATATACGTAACGGAGCTTTTAAGACTGTCGGCGCGCCAAACAGAGTCCTAACTCCTAAAATGACTAACTAAGGTCGTTTCATTCTCCTCCACTTAGACTCTCGTTCATCCTCGAGCAAGCTAGAGTCTAGAACATATTCCATATATTTAATGGGAATTCCTATACCAACTTTCAAAACCATTCAACGGAAAAAATTATACCACCACAGAACTAGAAGCATAAACACAGATAAGAACTTTTAAGTTCTAGGAATCAAATTCATACCTGAGTCATCGAAGAGATGAGAATATCTCTCGCGCATGCTGGACTCAAGCTCCGAAGTGTCCTCCTAGTAAGAACTGTTGTGCCATCGCATTCAAACCATCAGAATCTTCTTTGAATGAAGCTTATGGACATCTTGGGCAACTATGGCAACTCAGAACTCCTTATAGACTAGATTCACATCCAGCTGAGTAGGTACTAACTCAATCACTTCAGAAGAATCCTGGATACACTTTTGAAGCATCGACACATGAAAAACTGGATGAACTGTCATAGAAGCTGACAAATCAAGTTGATAAGCCACCTTACCAATGCGTTTCTCGATACGGAAAGGGCGAATGAACTTGGGACTGAGCTTCCCTTTTCTCCTGAATCTCATTACACCCTGCATCGGCGACACTTTCAGAAATACCATATCGTCGAACTCGAACTCTAACTCTTGGCTCCTCCATATCGAGTATGAAATCTTCCTGCTCTGTGCGGTCAACAGATAATCCTAAATAATACGAACAACTTTAAGAGTCTGATGAACCATCTCTGAACTCATAACCTCGACTTATCGAGACTCGAACCAAATTGGAGTATGGCATCTACGACCATACAAGGCCTCAATTGGAGCCATCTGAATGGAGGATTGATAGCTATTATTATAAAAAAAAACTCCACTAAGGCCAAATGATCATCCCAGTGGCCTCCGAAGTCTAATGCACAAGCTCTTAGCATATCCTCCAGAATTTAAATAACCCGCTCAGACAGACCATCAGTCTGAGGATGGAATGTCGTGCTAAGCTGTAACTGGGTCCCCAACCCTCTCTCAAAAGACCGCCAGAAATAGGAAGTAAAATTTGAACCCTGATATAAGATAATAATACGGGAGTTCCATGCAGCCTACCTGCTCAATGAAAACCTGAGCCAATCTTTGAGCTGAATCAGTAGTCTTCAGAGGGATAAAGTGAGCTGATTTAGTCAGTTTGTCCATAATAACCCAGATCGAATCATGGCGCTGCAGGGTCTTTGGCAGACAAACCTAAAAATCTATAGTCATATGCTTCCACTTCCACTCGGGAATGGGCAATGCCTGAGCTAACCCTGCCGATCTTCGGTGCTCGGACTTAATTTGGTGACAATTCAAGTAACGAGACACATAATCAAACACATCCCTCCTCATCCCCTTCAATCAATATAGATCTCGAAGATCCTGATACATCTTAGTAATGCCAGGATGAATACAATGACACGAGTTATGAGCCTTGCAGAGCACTGACTACCTCAAATCTCTGACATTAGGGACACAGAGCCGACCATTAAACTGAAGAATTCCATCTGAATCAAGCTCGAATGAGGGAACTCCTCCACTTAGGACACGACCACACAAATCTTGAAAATGAGGATCCTCAAACTATCTTCCCTTAATCTTACTTACTAAGGAAGACTGAGCTACAATACATACAAAGAGTCGGCTGGAGTCAAGGCAAACAAATCTCACGACGGAGTGCCAAGCCTATTGTGATGCCTTCTATACATCCCCAAGCCTGGAACCAAGAAAGATAACAGAATAAGGCAGCTTGTGCTCAGACAGCAATGTGCGAAAAAATGGAAGAGAGGTTAGTGCAGCAAATACACCTCCTCCTACCACTCATGGTTCTCCTATTTCTGAACCTGTTAGCAATGTTAATGCTAACAGGTCGATTGAACCTGTGACCAATGCTGAACCTACTACCAATGCTACTTCCCTAATTACCAATTTGGATACTGTTCATGCTAATAAACTTGATCCTAAACCTGCTACCATTCCATCGTCTCTGATCAAAAACCTGTTACCATTCCTAAAATTGTACCTGTTGGTTTGTTATCTAATGAGCTAGTATTTGATGATATAGTTCCTGATGGTGTAGTATCTGGAGGTGAGGTTGGAGGTCCGGAAATACATGGTGTTAATGGGGGATAGAAGGTGCTGAAGGGAATCTGGTAGTTGTTGATGAGAATGATCCAGGAGATAAATTTCAAACCTCTTCTAAGGGACTAAGTGATATTCAAAATACTGAGGCTATTATGAAAAAGCTTCAGTAGCCAAAAACATCAGTCATAATTACTCAAAAAAACCAATCCAAAGCACCAAATGATACTCTGATAGACAAAGGCAAAGCTGGCCAGATTGTAGAGCAGGAAATTCCTATATTTAAAGAGATGAAGCAAGAAGAAATATTAGCAATGAAAAAGAAACTAAAAAAATAGGGTACAGTACCGGAACCAACCCTCATTCTCTTACACCTACTTTAGATAGGGATGAAGTTGTTCATGACTTTACCCCTAAGCCACCAGATATACCAAATGATACATCTCCCCCTCTTTTAGTCACTAATAAAACCATAGTACCAACGGAAGATGCTGATACTTCTCCATTGTCCATTCATTATGAGACAACCCAACCCATTAGTCATTTAAAAACCAACCATTCATCCTCTTCTCCTATTCAAGATGACTATAGGCCTATCCAATCAGAAGATAAAAATTGTTTTCACTGTGAAAAAGAATACCTGCAGTGGGACTCAGAGGAGTCTTCGGAGAATGAAAACCATGTGGAATGCTTAATTAAAGCTTTTGGCCCCTCCAGTACTACAAATGATCCATCAGAAGAAGAGGTGAAGAAAATGTCACAAGAAATGAGACTATCTCCAAGAGGACTTTCTTGCAGCCTTTCTAGTTCAAACACTAGTACTTCTACCCTAGAAGTACTCCAAGCCCCTCCTCAAACCTTAATTAATCAATGACCAGTTCTCTTATTTGGACTGTTAGGGGCATTAGGACCAAGGTAGTCATAGAGAGAATCAAAACCTTGAAACAAATTTACAAACTTTCATTGATAGGTGTCTTAGAACAATTTTTAGATACGACACATATCAATGCCTTTAAAATCCAAATAAACATGCATGATGCAATCAGCAATTCCAATGGAAAGATCTGGTTGTTATGGGATCCGGACCTTGGTGTTCAGGTGTTAGATGCAGATGAGCAGCAAATAATATGTAATATCAGACATGTTCTCATTTCATAATGACAGTGGTCTATGCTAAATGCAGAATTTATATGAGAAGACCTTTGTGGGAGAAGCTGAGATCTTTTTCTAATGATCACATTCGTATGTGTATTTTTGGTGATTTTAATGTTATCACTACTATAGAGGAGAAGTTGGGTGGTATTCCATATAAAATGTAGAAGCGCTATGAGTTCCTTTCTATGATAGAAGATTGTGGACTGATAGATTTAGGGTACCATGGATCAAAATTCACTTGGTGAGTAGAGGGCCTGATGATATAATATGGAAGATACTTGACTGGTCATTGCTTAATGATGAGTGGCTCAGAGTTCTTCCCCATACCTCTGTTACTCACTTATCATTTGTGGGATCTGATCACTGTCCCTTACTGATAGAAATGTAGGCCAGAAGTCAACAACCCCCTAAGTATTTTAGGTATCTAAACTGTTGGGTAGAGGATGAAACCTTTATGCAGACTGTTGTTGATTCTTGGTCTCGGCATGTTCCAGGAAATCCCATGTGGATTTTCCATTAGAAGTTAAAAAGGCTTAGCAGGGACCTATCAAAATGGTCAAGAGCTCACTTGGGGAATATCTTCTCAAGGGCAAAGGAATTTGAAGCTAAAGTGAAAGATGCAGAAAAGCTTTATGAGACATCGAATTCAGCACAAGCTAAAGAAGAACTTCATATCATTAATGCAGAATACATTAAATATCTAAAGCTGGAGGAATCAATATTAAAAATAAATCACAAATTCATTGGTTTAGGGAGGGAGATGCAAATTCAAAGTATTTCCATAGTATAATCAGAGGGAGGAAGAGGAAGTTGTATATCCACAAGATCAAAGAGGACACAGGTGACTGGATTCAAGGAGACTCTAAAATTATTGAAGCTGCATGTCAACATTTTCAAAAAAATTTCACTGATGAGGGCACTGTAATTAGAGAAGATATTCTCTAATGTAACCTACAATGGTAACACAACAAAATCAAATCATCACATCAATGCCTGAAATGGAGGAGAATAAAATGGTGGTTTTCTCTATGAATCCAAACTCTGCAGCTGGTCCAAATGGTATAAATGGTAAGTTTTTTCAAGCTTGCTGGGAGGTAATTGGACCTGAGGTATTGGCATTAGTAAAATATTTTTTCCTAGGCCATCAGATGCCAAAGTATTTTACTCATACCTGCATCATTCTTCTTCCAAAAGTTGAGTTCCCTAATCATTTATCTGAATTCAGACCCATTAGCTTGAGTAACTTCATCAATAAGGTTATTTCAAAACTCATCTGCATGAGATTGGGTCACATAATGCCTAAGTTGATTTTCTTAAACTAGTCGGGTTTTGTCAAAGGGAGAAATATTTATGAGAATATCATGTTAGCTCTGGAAATATTTCAAAGTATCAAAAAGTCAACCATTGGGGGGAATATTGTCATTAAGCTTGATATGGCTAAGGCTTATGACAGGGTATCCTGGGCTTATACATGTCTAATCCTGAGAAGAATGGGCTTCAATGAAACTGCTATAGACATGATGTGGAGAACCATGGCCAACAATGGGAATTCTGTAGTTATTAATGGGACAAGGCATGGTTTTTTCCATTCTACTAGAGGTCTTAAACATGGGGACCCTCTAGAACCTTCTCTATTTGCTCTATGTGCAGAATGTTTGTCTAGAATGTTGAATAAGCTTAATGACAATGAACTTTACCATGGACTTTACATGGAAAGAAGAGAGCCTCAAGTAAACCATCTTCTTTTACTGATGATGTGATAATTTTCATATCTGGGAGAAGAAAGTTACTGCAGCTTAGCATGAACACTTTGAGAGACTATGAAGAAGTATCTGGACAGCTGATCAACAAGCAAAATAGCAACTACATGATACCTTCTTATTCCTTCCCTATTATAGTGAGGAGAAAAGAAGAGCAAATAAGATTATCAAGGAAAGAATCTCCCATATCATACCTGGGATGCCCCTTATACATAAGAAGAAGAAGAAGAAGAAGAAGAATCTATTATTTTTCTCACATGATATCACCAAGGCAGTAGCAAGGATTAGGGGTTGGCAGACAAGACTATTGAGTTATAGGGGAAGGGAAACTCTTATCAAGAATGTCCTAAACTCTTTGCCCATTCACTTACTGTCTGCAACTTCACCTCCCAAGACTATCTTGAAAAAGTTTGAACAGCTAGCAGCCAACTTCTTTTGGGAATGGAAAGCAACAAGAAGAAATATCATTTGGCTACTTGGAAGAAGTTGTGTTTTCTAATGAATGAAGGAGCGATTGGCATTAGAAGAATAGATAATGTGAGCAGATCTCTGGAGCTGAAACAATGGTGGGGATTTAGGTCAAAACAGATGTTATGGGGTGTATTCCTTAAAGCAAAATACTGCCAGAGATCCCATCCTACGTCCAGAAAATGGCATTCTAGTCAATCGTCTATGTGGAAAAAAATAATGAAAAATAAACTTCATGCTGAGAAGTTTATTACCTGGTCATTCCATCCATGTATCTCATTCCTTCAATAATGGGGTATTGCACATTCAGAAACTAGAGAACCCCATCCCATCTTATCCCAAAAATTCTGTCATTTAAATTCCACTACCAACCTGATAAACTTGATCAGCTATTTTGAATTTAAACAAAGATGGATCCTTGTTCTGGCACAAACACATTCCCTTCAGGTACTCATTTCTTTTGTGGAGAGCCTTTAGAAATAAGCTACCTACAGATGAAAGAGTTATACTTTGGCCAAGTTATAGTTTCTAAATGTGTTTGTTTTATTGTTAGCAGTTCAGAGACTGTAGAGCATATATTTGCTATTGATAGTCTTGCAAGTAAAGTCTGGAGCACTTTATCAGCCTCCCTTGGTGTCAATAGAAGACCCCTTTCTATCAGGGCAATTTTAATGCAATGATGGATCATGATATACAGAAATGAGGCTCAAAGATTACTCTATCAAGCATTACCTGTTTTCATTTGTTAGCTCTATGGAAGAATATATATTCAGCTAAATATGGTGGTAAGAAGTCTAACCTTAACAGGGTTCTCTTTACAGTCACTTCAGATATGTACAAGCTTTTCAAAACTACCTTCGTTTATATTTTAGGCCTGTGAAATTGAGTGAAATAGCTACAAAAGTGAGTAAATGTTCTCAAGTTCTGAAGATTACTCAAGTAGTATTGCCTAGTCCTTGTGAGGGGTGGGTGAAACTAAATTCTGATGGAAGAGCCTTTGGCAATCCAGGCATCATAGGAGCAGGGTGCATTGTTAGGGGTAGTCTGGGCAACACTATTTGGGCATATGCTATACCTTTGGGGATGATAAATAATTTTACCGAAATTCAAGTTGTGCTAATTGGCTTGCAATGGTGTCTAAGCCATGGCTATTCAAAAATACATTGGGAGTCTGACTTAAGTATGTTGGTACAATGGACCAAGAAGAAGGAAAATGGGCCATGGAATCTGACTTACCTATTGGAACTGATTCATCAAACTGCCAACCAACTAGAACAATTTAATGTCACCCACATTTTTAGATAAGCAAATGGTGTTGCAGATGCACTATCAAAATAGAGTCACCAATGTGGTACAACTGCTGCATATTTTCAAAGTAATCATGACCTTCCTCTTCATACCCTTGCTCTGACAAGGATGGACAAAACTGGTATTCATAACTTCAGAAGAAGGAAAATAAAAAGGATTTTTGAGCTCCCATAAAATATTCACTATGTGCTTTCGCTACATATCTCCATCAGTCCAAATTATTGGCTCAACTTCCTAGGTTGACCAATGTTACAGGCCACTTCCATATTGTTGCCTATATTATGATGAAATTGCTGCCTATTTCCAGCAGCCTTTCTAGGCATATTTGGAGTCTAATATTACTACTCATGAAGTTGAACGTGAAAAAAGGATGCAGTGACCAAGATACTTTTTTTACTAACTATTTTCTAGTGCTAAAAGTGAAAAACCTGCCCAAGATTCTATGAAATTGAAAAGGCACAAGGGTGCAGACCAGCTCGAATTGTTTTCTAACTGTTTGTTTAATTGTAGGTTCTTATAGGTAAAGACTGGGTGCCTTGCAGCCCGTTGTAATTTTATGTAACTGTTACTAACAAACTGCTACTGCCTGTTCCCCTAGTTCTGTTAATACTCTACTCAAATTGGTGTTGCTCACAGTACTATAATACTAGCTCAAACACTTACTCTGCTGATGATAATATGCAATACTCCAGAATTTGCTGACCCTGAGTTTATTTATGCTATTCTTAATAGCTTTTGCTGATCCCCCGCCTTTTCTTTGGCTCTGGTACTACACTACTACTATCTTTGCCAGAGTAAGCTGTTGCTGTTGTTTTTTTATGTTGTTAAGCTGTTGACTACTGTTTTTTGCTACCATGTGAAGCTGCTATCTCTGCACAGTTATGCCCAGGATGTTGAATGGAGTACTGCTCCTCTTTTTAGTCTCTGCTCATGCTATTATTTCCTACTCATATAATATTTCTACTCAGTTATTTACTTCTGTTGGTGTTGTTATGAAAATGCTCGAAACTTAGTGATGGTGCTGCTACTGATTCTCTGCTCATGCTGCTCCTTCTCTGAAGCTGCTATATCTGCTCACAACCTTGATGCTGAATGAAGTATAACAGTACCCACTGCACTGCCTTAGGTTCCTGCTACTCATTCTCTGCTTCTGATATCTTTCATGCTCAGCATCTCTTCTTGCGCAGCTTTCCTCTATTGTCTGGATGTTAAGTCGTTACTACTGGTTCTGAAGTGCTCACTCTCTGCTAAGCGGCTGCACTATGATGCTGCTGATACTTGTTCCTATTGAAGCTGCTTTTTCTATCAAGATAATGAAGTTGTTGCTGCCTCCTTTTGTTGTAAAGGTACTCTCTTCATTTTGGCTATCCTTAATTTTAAGAGATAGCTGAAATGAAGACTTGTATACCCCCCAAATTATTTCATTAGATTAGTTCTAATTCATAGGCTAACCATTTTTTGTAAAGAGAGAGTCTCCCTCATCTAAACTCTTAGGTTCTTTTTATGTATAGGTGTGATCACCTATCCTAGGATAGTAAGGAGTACTTAATGTTAAATCCGGATCCCTTTCCCCATAGATACATGGTTTTTTACTTGACTTTTAGTTAAGTATAAATCATCATAGGATTGGAGGTAAGGTATATGTCCTCCTCGTATGTACTTGTAATTTTATGTTGTTTAAGTTAATGCACATGTAGGGTTCTATGCCTAACCCCGCGCTAGAACGAGTGGGTGTGACCTGAAAAGCACACTTAACTTGGTCTAGCAGTTTGATCTAAAAAAACTCCACCGGTGCCAGAAGGAAAGGATAGTACTAGAGCTGAAGTAAATAAGGCCTTGAGCTTCTAGAAGCTTGTCTCACACTCATCAGACCATCGAAACTGAACCGCCTTCTGAGTTAGGTGAGTCTGGGGAGTTGCAATAGTGGAGAACTACTCCACGAACATCTGATAATAATCTGCCAGACCAAAAAAGCTGCAAATCTCAGTCAGTAAGGTAGGACGATGCAATTTCTACACCGCCTCAATATTTTTCGGATCAACCTTGATACCCTCACTGGATACCATGTGACTTAAAAATGCCACAGAATCAAATGATAGTCATGTTCCTTATGGCTGCGAGAATAGATAAGGATGTCATCGATGAAGACAATGACAAAGAAATCAAGGAACGACTTAAACAGCCGGTTCGTGAGATCCATAAAGGCTGCAAGGTATTAGTTAGTCAAAAGACATCACAAGGAACTCGTAATGGCCGTAACGAGTCCTAAAAGCAGTCTTTAGGATATCCGACTCCCGAATCTTCAAATGATGATAATATGACCAAAACCCAATCTTATAAAAAAAACATCCACGCCGGAACTGATCAAAATGAATCATCAATGCATGTTAAGGGGTATGTCATACCCGATTTTGGACTCAACTCGAGGCGAGTCGGGTTTCAGATTTGATTGGGTGAACTCGTTTGAGTTTAGATGTTGGAGTCGCCACCAAACATATTTTAACTAGGCTCTAACACCTATTGTATTTCTAGCCAATTTTATAATTAACTCTGAAAACTTAGTCTACGAACCAAATATTCTCGGTAAGAGGTTCAAGTTAACTCGAGAGGAAGGGGTTAGGCAACTCTCGAGCTCCACCAAGTGTGGTTACCGGCCGGACTTATAATTGGGATTCGAACGAGTAAATAAGCAAATAGACTAACTAACTAACTAAAAGATGATTTAAATACTATACGTATAATAAAAGATAAGAATTTGCTAATTGGCTTCTTCCTTGGAGAATTAAACGTGCCTTGCAAATGAAATTAAGTTAGTAAATAATAATAATAATAATAATAATAATAATAATAATAATAATAATAGTAATAATAATAACAATAATAATATTAGTAGATAATAATAATGGAAATAATGAAAATAATGAAAAAGGATCGTTTCTCGTTGTTCTCTTTTTTAAAAGAACGTCGTCTTTCATCTAATTTTACCTCGCGAAAATACAAAGAAAATAACGTTAGTTTAATAATAATAAATAAGTAATTGATAATAATAATGATAACAGTAATAATATTAATATTAATAATAATAATTTAAAATAAAGGGGAAAGAAAATTTAATAAAGTGTCGGCTCAGGTTTGTGCGAATTGACTAAGAGATTAGGGACGTCGGTACGGCTGCAAACACGCCGGCCGATCGTGTTGCCATGCCAAGTGCCGGTCCCACCACTCCATAACAGCTCACACACGTCATCATAGCTTTTTTATTTTAGGGACGCACGGATGGGACTGTTTGTCCATTCAAATCAGCAGGCCTCAAATAAATAATTATTTTCCTTGGCCAATTGATGTATTATCCGTCAATTCAGTGTGTGTCCGTCAATTCCTTGTGTAGGCCTCAAATAAATATATTTTCATAGGCCGAGCCGTTCAAGCATAGTATCCGTTTAAATCATAAAACTCCAGTATACCAGATATATTCCCAAAAGGGGCCCAGCAGCATCAGCAATTCAAGAACACAATCCAGCCAACTGCAGAGTCAAGAAGGCGAGAGTCTTCATGAAGGGGGCCTGCAAAGACAACACAGAAAACAGCCACAACCAAAACAAACTAACAAGACCACAAATTCAATGCTGCATGAGGGATTAGAACAATTGTAGAACTCCGAAATCCACAATCCGACGAATCGAAACAAGAACCAAAACAAAGATTTGGAACCACGATGCTTCAACAGTACAGGAAACAATCAAAGGATGTAAATAAATAATCAGTCACCGGAAAGTATAGGAACGACGCCGGCGAGAAATCCCAGTTGCGCCGCTGCCACTGTCCTTTCCCCAAAAAAAAAAGGATTACGCGACGTGGTCTTCGAATCTGCAAAACTCATAAAAAATTAGTGAAACGATTGAGACGAAATACAACAGTGCGGTGTTCAAGGACAGCGTAGGGATGACACCAGCTGGGTAGCGGCATCACTGCGCCTCCGGCGGTGGCGATGCCTTTCCTCTGACCCGTTTCCCAAAGTTCAATCCCACTGGTTTTTTTTTTTGGTTTTTCTGGTGGTGGGTATGGGTTTTCCGATCAGGTCCTGATGGTGGTGATGGTAGGTGACGAGTGAAAGAGAAAAGGGTTCTCTCAATTGTTTTTGTGTGTGGCTGTGCAATGTAAAAAGCAGAGGATGATAGTGAAGGGGTATGTTTGGTGTATGTATAGGGTACGTATGTGTGGATGGGTATTTTGAACGGTGTTAGTGTGCTGCCAACATCCCGTTTCTGTGCGTGTGTGTTAAAATTGGTCCCGATGGGTGGGGTGTGTATTGAAATTTTAGAGAGAAAAACGTTGAAGAAGACAAAGGGGTGTGCCTGTTTTTATGTATGGCCTCCGTTGAGAAGAAGATAGGGGAATTGTACCCTTTGTGTCTGTGTATTTTTTGGTGGAGAAGGAGATAGGTGGGGAAGAAGGCCAAGAGGACCCAAGTGGGGTCTGCCGATATTGTGTAGTAGTGTGTTGGGTGAATTCTTGATGAATGTATATGAAGAAATGGTCTTCTTTTAAAAGATTAAAGAAGAAGAATTTCAAAAACTAGTAGTTAGGGAATTGGAGATGATTGAGGGGATTTGGGAATGATTATAGGGATTGTAGGAGATTATGATTCGGGAGGGGATTATGGAGAGATTAGGGAATAGTTAGGAGGAGATTAGGAATTTTGAATTATTTCCAAAACGGGGAAGGGAAGATAAGATATGGGAGGATGAACTTGGACGGATTTAAATAAAGAAAACGAATGTAGACCACATTTTGTCTAGATTCCAGTAGACATAGATATCTTGAAATTAGGAAGAAAATGATTTAATGTACGAAAATGTATTTGGTTAAGTATTATGTCTAGGTTCAAACGAAATTTGAAGGAATTGAAATAAAGTGAAAAATACATTTTGTATAAGAAAAATATACGTTGCAAAATGAATGAATCTAGACGAACACTTGTCTAGATTCAAGACGAAGGAGGGTTTTAAGATAGATTAAAAAGAAATATTCTGGAATACGAAAATAATTACAAGAATAGTCAGGAGAATTCGAACTAAACAATTGGAGGAAAACAACAATTGATTTCCAACGAAATGGACGTACATAGACAGACAATTATCCAGGTTCGTAGGAAAGATTTAACAATAGGAGAAGGAAAATAAGTAAATAAATAAAAAAATAAAATAAGAACTGGACATTTTCTTTTAAATTGGCCAATATTCAACTTAAAGGTGTAAATAAAAATATAGATATATGTATTTTATAAAATGCACAAATAATTATTAAATAAACTCAAATAAAATTATTTAAATATAGGTAATCACAGATAATTACTAATTTACGCAAATAATCACAAATTGAAATAAATTTGACATGTAGCCTAAATGATGCAACTTTACGTAATATAGCCACACTTAAGTATATAGTATATAAATAAAAGATAACGCACGTAAATGTATGATTTCTAATGCACATTTTGCACAAATAGTCACATTGCACCCTTAAGTTGAATTATAGCCAATTTTAGAAAAAGGAGGGACAAAATAGGGTGTCAACAGCTGCCCCTCTTTGCCCGGGGATGATGAAAGAGTCTTCGGGCAAAGATAGTTGACATAGTAGCCAATTTTGTCACGACTGGAAGGCGAAATGATTGAAGGGGAAATGGGAGTTTTGGGGTATTTTTTCAGGAAGGACAAGGCGTTGTCAAAGTCGAGATAACATCGATAGATCGAGTGTGGTGAAATAGGCTTGTAAACGTCCTAGTTATGAAGATGTGGTGCACGACACACCCATAAAGAGGGGTTTACATGGGCGCATTTTCAACTATAACTCGATAGAGGAGTCATCTTGGCCTTAACATTGTCTTGAATGAACTGAGGAATATTGAGGAATAAAGCACGATGATTATGCACGATTCAAACAGATAGGTACGAATAGGAAGGAATACGAAGCTGGTACCCAATCGGTGAGGAAAGATTAGGTATATCACTGTTACAAGTATAGGATCGTAGCTTTGAGCGTTTTCGAACTCAACAAAATAGGTAGCTTGCGGGTGTAGCAAAAGCATTGTCTGTAGGATCAGGCCTTTTGAATTGGGTTTTGGGATGATGTTTTGTATGTGTTTGAGGTTTTGTGATTGCACCATTGGTAGTGATTTTGGGAACATGTGTGAGAGTGGGACGCAGGGGTTTGTCGAGGGATCAGAGAGTCCCTATAGCAAAATCAAGACAAAATGCAAATTGAGATAAAAAATAAAGATAAAGTAAACTTCCCTGTTGAGTTGAGCTCTCCTTTGTCTGGTCCGCTTTCAGGTGCTCAGTGCTAGGGAATGTGCGCCTCTCCTCTGGGGGATATCCATTTGCTAAGTGCTTCTCGTGGGGAGGTAATTGCTTTGTCATGCTGAACTGTTGTTGGATCATCTTGCCAGTGTGACGCTGGATTGTATGTCCATTGCTTTTCTTCCTTTAAATGTGTAATCATCACGTCGGTCTGTATACTCTTTTTGTATTGAGTGGGGTATCTCTTTATGCAGGGTTGCCTATCATTCTTTCATCTGGGTTGCGCACCCTTTGTTATGCTATCCTTTCCCCGGGCTGTCTACCCTTTGTCATGTTGTTCTCTCCCTAGGCTGTCTACCTTCCAGGCTGTCTTCCTGTTACAATGTCAAACTTCGCATCGGGCTATGTACCCTCCGCGGTGTCAGTTTCGACATCGGGTTGTGTACCCTCCGTCGATGCATCGGGTTGTGTACCCTCTGCAAAATTAAAATGCAAATCGATATCGGGTTGTGTACCCTCAATCGGCGCTTCGGGCTGTGTACCCTCAGCTAATTTAAATGCAGATCGATATCGGACTGTGTATCCTCAACCGACGCTTCGGGCTGTACCCTCAGCTAATGTAAATGACAAATCGATATCGGGCTGTGTACCCTCAACCGACGCTTCGGGCTGTGTACCCTCAACTAAATTAAAATACAAATCGATATCGGACTGTGTACCCTCAACCGATGCTTCGGGTTGTGTACCCTCAGCTAATTTAAAATGCAAATCGATATCGGGCTGTGTACCCTCAACCGAAGCTTCGGGCTGTGTACCCTCAGCTAAAGTAAATGACAAATCGATATCGGGCTGTGTACCCTCAACCGATGCTTCGGGCTGTGTACCCTCAGCTAATGTAAATGACAAATTGATATCGGGCTGTGTACCCTCAACCGACGCTTCGGGCTGTGTACCCTCAGCTAATTTAAATGCAAATCGATATCGGGCTATATACCCTCAACCGACGCTTCGGGCTGTGTACCCTCAGCTAATGTAAATGCGAATCGATATCGGGCTGTGTACCCTCAACCGATGCTTCGGGCTATGTACCCTCAGCTAATGTAAATGCGAATCGATATCGGGCTGTGTACCCTCAACCGATGCTTCGGGCTATGTATCCTCAGCTAAATTAAATGACAAATCGGTATCGAGCTGTGTACCCTCAACCGACGCTTCAGGCTGTGTTCCCTCAGCTAATGTAAATGCGAATCGATATCGGGCTGTATACCCTCAATCGACGCTTCGGGCTGTGTACCCTCAGCTAATTTAAAGTGCCAAATTTTGATATCGGGCTGTGTACCCTCAGTCGATGCATCGAGAGTAAAGTGCAACAAGTAGAATGCTATTGTTATGTCATGCGATGTACCAAAGAGGCTATCATGTTGCTGTTGTAAAGACTTTTGTTGAAATTTTTTAGGGGACCTCAAAAATTCTGCTCCAATTTATTGCTTATGACAGATCACCGAGAAAAGGTGGTTACATTGCACTGCACACCAATGTATTGGCTAAAATTTGCATTCGCCCTTTAGTATGACGATTGGATGTATTGATGACTATGAGTATACGGATATCTTGCATACTCAGACTGGGGTTTGATATTTGGATTTTGTCGGATTTTGAAGGTTGTCAAAAATGGTATTTGTCTTAGGCTGTGATGGGGTGCCATGGAGCTAACTTTGATGGATTGGCCTTTGTAGAAAGTGTGTTTGTAGTTTGGGGGTTAGAGTTTCCCTTTGTTGGTTTTTATGTTGTACAATTGTTTTGCTCAGACTCTGAACTTTTGTGTTTCTGTGCTGGATGTCTTGCAGTGTCATGGTATGGAATGTTTGAGTGATGAGTGTAGATCTTGTTGGATTGAATTTAGGAATGGGTATCCAGGGAGTAGTTCGTTTGTTGGATGCGATAGCTTTCGTATGAGCCAAAGGAGTAAAGACATGAGGTTTTGTCTTTTGTATGTCTTTGATTGTTTTGAGCCTGATAAGGTTGTAGTTGGAAGTCTTGACAGGAGGGGAAGTTGTTTATTGTGTAAGTTGGGTGCGGTGTCGTCCGACTGAGCCAAAGGAATAAAGATATGATGTTTGTGTGCTTGGTCGTATAATGATCGGATTTCTTTGTTGTGACTATTGTGCGAGTATAATGCAGGTTGTACGGTATTGGGATTGTGTGAACGCTCTTGGTGTTATATGCTGGTGGTTCAAAGGACTTTGTTGCAGAGGGAAGTGTTTTTAGGTGGGCTTGCCATTTTGACTTTTACGAATGCAGATTCTTGGCCGATTTCATTGTTCAAAGCGCAAGGTAACCCTAACAAAGTGGTGAAATGCACAAAGAAGTGTGGGCATATTAGCAAAGACTTGGAGCAAAAATGACACATGAGCTTAAGAGAATGCCTAGACCGCGGATGACAGATGAGTGCTTGAATTTGGAGGCTGTGATAGATCGTATAGATATCACAAGAGATTGCCTAAGTGCTTTATGCAGCAGTCAAGGCAAGGATTTTGGCCAAACAATCAACGCTTGTTTAAGCAGAAGATGAGGAGTTGCATGTCAATGAAAGGTGGTAAAGGATGTTGTGTAAGGAATAGATTGTGTTGTCTAACAGAAAGGGATGTTGGCTTTTGTCGAATACCAAGACCTTGAGTGCATTTGTCATCCTTCCTGTCTGTCATGATGGCTATGTGTCCTCAAAGAGATACTTAGCGTCTTTCATACTTTTCAACCAATTGCTGCAATATAGTCCTTGCACCAACTTTCCTTGTTGGATAATATCTTATTGCTGAGCCATTGAACTCGATGTAGGTTTGCTACATATCATGTTCATTCTCAGATTGCTACGTCCTTTTGTAGTGGTCATCGTGAGACTTCATATCACCCCAGTAAGGCCTTCGACCAAGGTTGCTCCAAGAAGTCTATTCGTCTGTGCTTTTGTATCAGCTCAACCCTTGCTACAGTAAGGGTGTCGAATAACCTCATTGTCTTGCTTTATCTTTGCTAGTAAATAGGGATATGCTTCCAAATGCTCCAGGGGTCTCCAGGATCGTCATATAATGATGGTTTTGTCATTGTGTCTTTGTGATGTTTAGCAATATTTGCCTATTTTACCTTTATATTTCTACACATTTTGATACATTATTCGCCCATTGTATGAAATAATTTTGATTGTTGCGCTCACTTAGTGTGTTTGTGATTTTAGGAATGATTTGGATGAATACGAGTGCAAACGGAGTGAAGATGGATAAAATCGAGCAAGAATTGATGAACTTAGCTAATTGTGGGATATGGCATTAGACGGAAAGCTATGGAGCAAGCTACGGAGTTGTCATAGCTTAAGGCTTCCAAAAGCCATGAGCCATGCGACGCATGGGCTGTGGCGCACGACTTCCAAAAGCCATGAGACACGCGAGGCTTATCCTGTGGCTTTTAGTTCTGCGACCCCAACTTTTCCAACTTAGTTTAGGCTTTGGATTAACTTATGGGAAGACTTTGTAAACACTATAAATAGTCATTAATGTCGTTTTTTGTGGGGAGTCGAATTTCTAGAGCAAGTTTTGGAGTTCCTACACATTGAACCAAGGGTTTAATTCCTTTACTTCATCTATTACCTTTCATATTTCTTCCATGAATTCTTTTGTTGTTATTATGAATATGAGTAGTTAAACCTATCGTTCTAGGGTTAGAGCAAATACATGAAGGTTGATGTTTGAAAGTTGATTTCTACCAATTAATTTACCATTACGGATTGTTTATTCTTTCTTGAGCCTAATTGTTTGGTTATTGAGGCCTGATAATTGAACACTATCTACGGTTTACAAGTTGAACTCGACAGAGGGAACTTGTAAACGCACATAAGAAATAATAGGGCTTGATTGTGAACCTGGGCATCAGGGAATCGATTTGCGGGTAGGATAGACATATACTTATTCGCCTGGCTTAGCTAAATACAGAGTTCCTTAATGCATGCGTGTGATTTAATTCCATAGACATATAGGCGTTAGAGTAGCTTGCATAGACTCTTGAAGAATCGACAGGTTTCACGAATATAATTAACCTGTTAGTTAGCAATCTAGGAAATCGAGAAGTAGAATCAACTGGAAAACTCAACTGGATTGTTTGTAGCTCTGACCCTGGACCGTTTCTCCATTATTGATAACAACCCATAATTTGCTCCCTATTTCTTGACTTCGGTTACTCGTTTTTAATTATTATTTTAGTTAGTAAAAATCCCAACCATCATTGAAAAAGATCCCTGAATAGTTTTTAGGAAATTGTTTGCTAGAATATAGTCATTAACACTAGTCCTCGTGGGAACGATACTCGACTCACTACTTTATTACTTGTCGACCACGTATACTTGCGTGTGCGTTTCGGAGCAACAAGTTTTTGGCGCCGTTGCCGGGGACTAAATAATTGACTGTTTTCTTTTTAGATGATTTGTTATTTTCTATTCAGGTTTAATTTTTGTTTTTGAGTTTCTTGTGCTGTTTCAGGTATTAGGTTTCTCTTAATCCTTACCTGTAGGAATGGCAGAAGATCGAGCTTTAGCTGAGCGAGATGTTGCTCTTCCCAGTCTGGAGGGAGTAGCCTCGAGCATAGTTAAACCTAAAATTACTGGACACTTTGAGATTAAGTCCGGCATGATACAACTGCTACATGTGACTGGACAATATGCTGGATTACTGCACGAGGATCCACAACAACATATCCAGAATTTCTTGGAGATTAGTGACACATACACACCAGTAGGGGTCTCAACTGATTATATTCGCTTGATACTCTTCCCCTTTTCATTGATTGGGGCAGCAAAGAAGTGGTTGAAGGGTGAAAAGCTGGGTCTATCACTACTTGGATGCTTTAGCTAAGAAATTTTTGGCTAAACTCTATCCATCTGCCAAAACAGCTAGAATAAGGAGTGAGATTATGTCTTTTAGACAAAGAGATGGAGAATCCGTGTATTCAGCATGGGAAAGTTATTGTTGAGAGATTGCCCGCACCACAACCAGTCGAATGAGGTGTTGGCCCATACTTTTGTGGAAGGTTTGAATGCTCATACCAAGATCGTGGTGGATACTGCCGCTGGAGGCCAAGTCTTCGCCTTGAATTTTAATGAGATTTATGAATTACTGGATAAACTCTCTTAGAACAATCCTGACTGGCAGGGTGATGGTAGAGCTCGAAGTCAAAAACCTGCTGGAGTACTTCAATTGAATGCGTTTTCAGCGTTGAATGCAAAGATGGATACAATAGCTAACCAAATTAGCAAGCTAGCATTGCCACCAACTCAGCAACAAGTGCAATCAGTTAAACAAGTGCAACAGTTTCAATGTTTTTATGAGATATGTGGACAAGATCATGCTACTGATGTTTGCCCCTCCAATCCAGAGTCAGTTTATTATGTGGGGAATCAAAATAGGTCTCAGGGGCAGAATTAGAACCAGTTTGGTAACAGCTACAATCCTAACTCACGAAATCATCCTGGTTTCTCTTGGAGTGATAACCAGGCTACACAAGGTAATACGAGATCTTAGAATAATTACCAGAATACACATCCCCAGGCTCAACCACAGCAGTCCAGCAGTTCAGTTGAAGATTTGATAAAGCAGATGTTAGCAGGCCAGCAGAGAATTATAGCTGACAATGTAGCTCAGGCACAGGCCATAAAAGATCTTACTACTGCTCAAAAATACCTTGAACGCCAAATGGGGCAGTTAGCTGGAGCACAAAATTCTAGACCACATGGAGCACTTCCTGGTAATGTTGAATCGAATCAAAATCTAAAGGGAGTTAAGCACTGCCTTGCTATAACTCTAGTTAAGGGTGAAGAGCTGATGGCCACAACTGAGGAGAAGGAGCAACTTAAAGCAGCGGAAGTAGAAAAAGTGGAGAAAGTAAAGAAGAAAGAAGAGAAAAAGGAGGCAGCTCTACCGCCCCCACCATTCCCACAGAGACTTCAACCATCAAAGGATATGGCTCAATTTCAAAAATTTGTGAGTATGATGAAAGAGCTTCAGGTTAACATTCTTTTGACTGATATGTTTGAACTGATGTCGTCATTTGTGAAGTTCCTAAAAGAGATTCTAGTTAAGAAGAGAACGCCAGAAGAGATTGATACAATCGAGTTGACGGAGGAGTGTATTACAATCCTGAGTAAATTACCTCCAAAACTTCAAGATCATGGGAGGTTTACTATTCCTTGCACTATTGGTGGTCATAATATTTCTGGTGCACTGTATGATCTGGGGGCCAGTATAAATCTCATGCCTCTGTTTGTCTGTAAAAGGTTAGGCTTAGGAGAAATCAAGCCTACTTCAGTTATTCTTAAGATGGTGGATGGATCACTCACTTGCCCCGATGGTAAGGTGAAGGATGTGTTGGTTAAAGTTGGGAAGTTTACGTTCTCTGCTGATTTTATTATTCTAGACTATGAAGAGGATCGAGAAGCTTCAATAATTTTGGGAAGACCATTCCTAGTCACCTCGAAGGCAATTATTGACATGGAACTTGGGGAGATGACTGTGAGAGCGCATGGAGAAAAGGTTACTTTCAAGGTTTATAATGAAAAGGATCATAAGGCTATGGTTGAACAGTGTTCTTTGATAGAATGTGTCAAACAAGAACATGAAAGTAAACCGAAGGAGGTGTTTAAGCAGAATGTGGAACAAGTTAACAATGGCATATTACTTGTGAAGTTGAAGAAGAGTTCACCTAAAGGAAGGAAGAAGACAAAAGTTCGTTGTAAGAAGAGGAGACGTAAATGCTGGAAGTGAGCTTAAAAGTGTTGTCGTGCCACGACATTAACTAAGGCGCTTCTCGGGAGGCAACCCGAACTTTGTATGTAAACGCAAAAATAAAAGAAAAAAAATAGAAAAAGAATAAAAATACAAAAAAGAGTCGTGCCGCGACGTTAAATCAAGCGCCTGTTGGGAGGCAACCCAATTTTTATTGTTTTTAGTTTTTTTTTTACTTATTTAGCATTACGTAGTTTCTTGTTGTTTTGTAGGGTTCGCGACTTTCGGTTGGTGAGCTAAGTCAAGGCATCGCTTGGCTCATAGCTTATAATGGAAGAACACCAAAAATCAGAAACGCCACAGCTCAAGCGACGCCTAGCTCGCAGCGTACGTGAAAATTTTGGAAATAAGCAGACACGCCATAGCCAAGGCGTCGCGTGCTCTATGGCTTTGAGGCAACCAGTGAGTGAAAAATGTGACACGCTATAAGCAAGCGTCGCTTGCCCCATCGCGCGCCTTCAGAAAATTTGAAAAGCTACACCATAGGCGTCACGTACGCCATAGCGGGACATCAAACAGTGAGTAGAAAATTTGAGACGCTATAGTAGGGCGTCGCATACGCCATAGCGTGAAGGAAATAAAAACAAAACGTGAAGCACAGGCAGAAACGCCACAGCATCCGTGTCGCTGCTTCTATCGCGAGCCTCTAAAAGAATACGCAGGATTTGGACACGCTATAAGCGTGCGTCGATTCTCCCACAGCTTCTCAGGTAAGAGTTAAATTGTATGGGTCAACTCAGTTTTGACCCTTTGACCCACAACAATTCTATACGTAAAACACATACTCTTTTCCTTTGTTTCCACATAACGATCAGTAACAACAGAGCAAAACAAGAGTTCAGGCAGGCGTCTACTAAAATTAACTCCTTCCCAATCGTTCAAGTACTGGTAAGTCTCCTATCTCTCTTGTTCTCTCTTGCTTGTGCTGCTACATTCAATAGGTTCTGCTCCACCGTTGCTATCGACAAGTCGTGTCTGTCATGCCCGATTTTGGACTCAGCTCGAGGCGAGTCGGGTTTCGGATTTGACTGGGTGAACTCGTTTGGAGTTAGGAGTTTTGGGGTCGCCACCTAATAAATTTCCTAGGCGTATTAGGTCACCTATTAATTTCTAATTCCATTTAAAGAATTAACTACGGGTTGGTCTACGAGTCAGAGATTCGGGTAAGTGTTCAAAATAACCTAGAAGGAAGGGGTTAGGCACCTCCTAGGTTCCACTAAACGTGGTTCCCGACCGATTTCTATATTGGGTTTTAGATATTGCTTATAAAAAAGGATAAAAGCTAAATAGAATAAACAAACGAGATATGAGATGCAAGATAAGTAAAAAGGCAGTTTAAGATATATGCATAAGCAATCTAAAATAATAATTATAGTGCACAAATAGCCACAAAATAATAAATAGATAACTAATTAATCACTTGAATAAATAACCCTAGGTTTTATTATCCTATTCGGATTAGAACCCGGCTTTCGTAAGGGACGATAGTTTCATAATCTACTATCAATATATAGCTCGGGTAGTTTCCATCATGTCCGAGGGGCTTATTTCCCTTTAACCCCCATACCCTCTTTAAGTATTTGACTAAGAGTTAGCTAATATTTTAAACGTCCTAAAGGTTTACTAGCACCCCCAACTTAAAGTCCCGGAGGCTTTTGGGACACTACTTTAAGTCTCTAGACACCCTAAGTATATTAAATGCCCCAATCTACACCACTAGGCGCCAAACAATATACGGTCATGCATTGTAATCAAGGCAAACAATATCAAATAATTCTCAACAAAGTATAGCAAATAGGCCTCCAAATTAAACTTAGGAAAAAAGCATAGCATTAAATTCAAATTGGGCTACTGCTAGTAACGTTATCAAATTTGCAGAAATGACCTAATTTAAGACAGTCTTACATTTTCAGGCCACTTTCAATAAAATAGGATGTATCAACGTTTCAGAATGTATAATTTACAGAAATAAACCAATTTTAACATTATCTCGCATTTTCAGCCTGTTTCACCAAAACAAGGGGCTGTTACGTTTCAGGGGATAAGTAATTGCAAAAATAATCCTATTTCAGATAATATTGCGATTTTAACCTATCGTAAAGAAAAAATGTAAAACTGCCATGGTTTTCCACAAATGAAAACTTTGCACAAACAGTTCAATTTTCAACTTGTAATCTAAGCCTTATACCTGCTAAGTGACCACTTAAAATTGCACAAATAAGGCAGTTTAAGACCTGTGTTAAGATTTTAGCCCTTGGGCACATAAGAAGGTAAAGAGAGGGTTAGAGGTGGCCCCTGTATAGCCAATTCGCTGCACGTAGCAACTCACAACACCTGTCCTAGACAACTATATTCACCTTAGGGTGATTAAGCATACAAACCAAGGGAAAATTTTAGTGAATACAATAAAGGGTCTAGGGGAGAGTTTTAGAAGATAGGAAATGTGCCCTTAGTACATCCTAATGAACTGTCCAGTTCATCATTTCAATACACCTGTCTGTATTTGTCCCTGCAGCTAAAAAACGACTCGCACAAGCAGTTACTACAACCCTTTTAGACTGCTTATCATTTGTGAATCCCTGTAACAAACTATGAAATGTTGGTATGGCTTACTAACCATCCTACCCAGAACTGCAACAAAGGGTTAGAGAATGGCCAAAAGATGGCCAAACGAGCAACTGACACATACATAATCATATGAGGATTCAAAACTAACCTTAGGAACATAGAACCATTTACCTAAAGCTACACCTTCAGTCTCAATAATAGAAGCAGAATATCACAAGCAATATACAGAATATAATTAACATACTTCAAGAATGTCTATTGAATTAATAATGAATACCTCAATGATGGCTTATGCAGGTAGCAATTACGGAAACAGCAGTTAAAGTGACATGATCAGATAAAATGAATATTTGCAACAAATGAGCACAGTGGATCTTTTCAGGGGGGCAGATTCAGTGTAATTCCAGGAGCCAGCGAAGCTAATTCTAGCTATAAGTGTTAGTGTCGTTGAAGTATCTGAAGGGTGTTTTTAAGTGTTGCCAGCGTGTAGAAAGTGTCTCTATTTCTGTCTAAGTGCTCTGTGTAGAAGATAGTGTATTCAAGATCCTAATTCTGTTTGTGAGAGGTGTAGCAGGTGTCTGATCTGGGTGTGCTCAGTGTGTGGATGTATCAGTGAGGTCTGTAGTCTGCATGTGTAGCTCTGTCTAAGTGTATTTTCAGTGTTGTAGAGGTGTAAAAGATGGTCCTCCTTCTGTCCCAAAAGTGTAAGAGTGTAAAGTGCAGAGAGTGTAAAGAGAGATCCCCTGATTGTTGTCCCATCCAGAGATCACCAAAGGGTGGTATTTATAGTGTAAAGGAGGGAGCTGACTGGTATTCCATCTCATTCAAAAGTAAGGGAATAACTTTAAATGAGAATCATATCACAACTAATTAGCAAATTAGATTCCTAATCATCATACAAGTCTCCAGGTCATGAATCCGGCCTAAAACTACGGGTATATTCAGCTCAAATAAAGGCTCAATCAATCAGGGCCAGTTTATATGTGCTCAATCAAGTCTGTTTCATTCAACCCAGAAGGGAAAATATATGGTCACTGTGTATCCACTAAAATCAGTATCATCAATCAAGTATTTTATCAACGACTATCATATATTTTAGAAGGCAAACGAAACTGAATTAAATGCGCAAATCATGTTATCATGCTAATGAACCAAAATAGAATTAGACTACTAAATGCGATTGTGAATCCATCACATAAAAGGAAAGAAATTACCCTGTTTAGGTGTCAAGTCGGGTCGGGTTCGCGTGACCCGTTTCAGTTTCTGCTTAAATTCGACGATTCAAGTTTGAATCATTGACTACTTGCCTTGTTTATACTGAATCAGTGTATATCGTGTCCGGATTTAACGAGATTCGTCAATCTCTTCCTCTTTCTTTTCGATTTCTATGGAAAGAAAGATTTGTTCCTTTCTTCCCGTGTGAAAACGACAAGGAAGAGAGAGAGAGGAGACGAGCGGAGCTTGGGGAGGCGTCAATGGCGGAGTCACTGGCGGAGGCGTGGTGGAATCTGGACGGATTTTAGGGGTAAAGGGGAGAGGGAGTTTAGGGCTCGGCGGCTGACTTTGAAGAGGAGAGAGGGGGTAATGTTTTAGGGTTTTAAGAACTGGGGTGGGTTTGGATATATTAAAATGTAGGATTTAGTTTGAGCCGTCGGATGGAAAGGTTGAACGGCTCAGATTGTGCCACGTAGGCACACGTGTATATATGTGTATAAGTAGTATATCTGAGGTGTAAGGAGAATGGGGGCTTTGAGGGGTTGTACTGCGTGCAGAAGTGAGTTGTACGAGTGCTTTGGAGAGTAGTACTATGCTTATGATGAGTTGTATGCAGGGTAGGGGTGTATTTAGTGAGGCGTAAGCTTAGATGGAGCTTAGGTGGTGTACACGTGGGTAAAATATGATGACGGGGACTGAATATAACAGAAATAGAATTGTAAAATAGCAAAATGGCAAGTATTTAATTAAAATACTTATAAATACAAATAATTAGTATAAAAATAGAAAATTTTGTAAATAATTATAAATAAATATACTTAATTATAAATAAATATAGATGACCGCAAATAATACTAATTAGATATAAATAGCCACAAATAATTATTAAATAATGTCGTAATGCGTTAACATACACAAATAGTACACGTATTTTAGAAAATAGCCTAAATGAAAGTAATTACATAATTATAATCACAATTGAATAAATACTATATAAATAGGGGATTAATAATAATATTACACACGTAAATGCATGTTGTCTAATGCAGTTTTGTTTAGAAAATTACGATTATCGATTTGAATTAAATACAGCCAAATTGCAAAAACGGAGGGACAAAATTGGGTGTCAACAGCTGCCTCTCTTTGTCCGGGGAAGATGAAAGAGTCTTCGGGCAAATATAGTTGACGGAGCAGCCAATTTTTTCATGACTGGTAGGCAAAATTATGGGAATTTTGGGGTGTTTTTGGCCGAACCCCGGTCTCTGAGTTGCCTACATATCTCGGGTTTCACGAGAATCAGGCCGTGTGTAGTTCTAGAATGGCATGTTGGCTGTGTGGGATATTTATGACGCACGATTTTGGATGTAAAGAATAAACTTATCCAAGTATGTAAAGTTTAGATTCGTGTATGCTTTGCCTTTTGGCAAGATGAATGAAGAATAAAGCAAAGGTATTGTCGGAGATGAAATAACATCGATAGATTGAGCGTAGGAAAAGAGGCTTATAATCATCCTAGTTATGAAGATGTGGTGCACGACACACCCATAAAGAGGAGTTTACACGGACATAGTTTCCACTTCAACTCGATAAATGGGTAATCTCACCTTTGGTATTACCTTGACTGAGCTAGGCAACATTTGAGGAGCGAGTTTTATGAATGCGCACGATTCAAGCAGACGGGCACGATTAAGCATGAAAATATGCTCGATTGACGCTGATGGGCACGAATTTAGGAAGGAATACGAAACTGACACCCAATCGACAAGGAAGGATTAGGTAGACCACAGGTGTGAGTATGGAATTGTAGCATGGAACTCGGCAAGATAGGTAGCTTGTGGGTGTAGCAAAAAGGCATTGTCTGTAGGGTTAGGCTTTGCTTAGTATATTTTGAGGTTTTGCGGTCGCATAATTGGTAGTGATGTTGGGAGCATGCGTGAGAGTATGGCACAGGGGTTTGTCGAGAGATCGGGGAGTACCCTGCTGCAAAATCATGATAAATGCAATAAATATAAAGATAAAGATAAAGTAGACTTCCATGTTAAGCCGAGTGGTTGTTTTGTCTCATGCTTGTTTGATTGATGTCTCATCCACATATTTTCCAATGTTATGCCCACCGATGCAGACCTTGCTCTGCTGTAAATTGTTGTCATATTCACCACTGCAAACCTTATATATCTGCCGACGCAGATTCTATGCTTCTCAAATGATGTCATGTCCACCGCTTGGGACCCTATATATCCACCAACATGGATTCTATGCATGTCATGTCCATCAACGCGGACCCTATATATCCACCGACATGGATTCTATATATGTCATGCCCACCGATGCGGACCCTATATATCCACCGACATGGATTCTATATATGTCATGTCCACCGATGCGGACCCTATATATCCGCCGACGCAGATTCTATGCAATGTCATGCCCACCGATGCGGACCCTATATATCCGCCGACGCAGATTCTATGCTTGTCATGCCCACCGACGCGGACCCTATATATCCGCCGACGCAGATTCTTATGCAATGTCATGCCCACCGACGCGGACCCTATATATCCACCAACATGGATTCTATATATATCATGTCCACCGCTGCGGACCCTATATATCCACCGACATAGATTTTATATATGTCATGCCCACCGACGCGGACCCTATATATCCACCGACATGGATTCTATATATGTCATGTCCACTGCTGCGGACCCCTATATATCCATCGACATTGATTCTGCATATGTCATGCCCACCGACGCGGACCCTATATATCCACAGACATGGATTCTATATATGTCATGTCCACCGCTGCGGACCCTATATATCTACCGACATGGATTCTTTATATGTCATGCCCACCGACGCAGACCCTATATATCCACCGACATGGATTCTATGTATGTCATGATTGATGTCATGTCCACCGCTGCAGACCCTATATATCAACCGACATTGATTCTATGCATGTCATGTCCATCAATGCGGACCCTATATATCCACCGACATGGATTCTATATACGCCATGTCCACCGCGGCGGACCCTATATATCCACCGACATGGATTCAATGCATGTCATGTCCACCGACGCGGACCCTATATATCCACCGACATGGATTTTATGCATGTTATGTCCACCAACGCGGACCCTATATATCCGCCGACATAGATTCTATATATGTCAAATTGATGAATGTTGCTTTGTAAGGGTTGTTAGGTATACTCGGTACCAGTGTAAACCTGCAATCAAAGAAAATTTATGAGTTTTTGGGTGGAGGCTGACTTGCGCATTCATTGTACTGCACTTTGCTGCTGCATCTTGTATAATTGTTTCCTTTGTAATATCTCTCTTTTCGAGCGTCAAACCATTAGTCAAGCTATGGGCAAGAAGGGAGAACAAAAAAGGGATATGCATGTGTTTTGAGAAAAAATAATGTTTAAAGTGTAATGTGAATTTATTCCATTGAATCATAGACTGCGACGTGTTGTTTGGACATAATCTCCTCTATTTCTGCCCCAGTGTGCTTCTTGTATTTTCCTTGAATTTTTGAGGTCCCTCGAAAATTCTGCCCCAGTGTGTTGTGATGTATTCTATGAATTTTTTGCGGAAAAGTCAAAAAATTCTGCCCCAGTGTCTAATAAAGTTCTCTTATGATGTGACCGTGCCTTGAGTAGGCTGCCTACGTATCCCCTTTTGGGAATCAGGTCGCTACGTAGTGTTGACACCCAATTTTGTCCCGAAATTTTTGAATTAATGTGATTTTTTTTTTAAGGGTTAACTTTAAAAAATCAAAAGCGAATTGAGTAATTTCAAAGAAAGGAGGCCAAAATCGCATAACATAGCCCCAAATCAGCCTATCAGTGTAAATTCCCACTCTAATTAAAAACCGACACATACACACACCTGCATATCAGCATTTCCCAATTCCTTTACACAAAATCCCTACCCGTTTGCTTTCAATTTTGACCCGGATCCAAGCAATTCAAAAAGGGCTTATCATAACAACTCATCAACAGTACGAATTCGTACAAACCCTATCCAAATTTGATCGTTGGAGGGGTCGTTTGGGGATTTTCTCACAACCCTAGAACCCTAAATTTTGACTGATATAAATAGAAGGGGAGAAGAGGAGAAAAAGGGGGGAATTCAGTTTTGGAAAGGCGGCAGTAGGGTTCATAGAGGCAGAATATATACAATTTTTTTTGAGAGTTCTTTTAACGGGAAGTTTTTTTAAGCTCATAAAATATGGCGTGACTGTTTTGGGTATGTTCTGTTTCGTGTTTGTTATCGCTTCATTATGCGTATCGCTTCTTCAATATCCGAGTCGTCGATCTTGTTCGAGTGGCTCTTTCATTTGAGTTGCATTCTTCAGTCCTTTGCCTTAGTTTACTGCACAGCAACAGGTAATACTCTCTCCTGTTATATGCATTTTTAGTTCTGATTCGTTTAGCTCATAATGTCAAGTATTAGAGTAATGGTTTAGGACCTGCTTATGTGGTTAGGAAGATGGTGAAAGTTAAGTGTATATTCCGTGATTGAATCTTGTTTAAAAGATGCAGAAACTAGCTTAAGCTAAATATGTTGCTTTTGTCCTTATTTATCCCTGAATATGAAGCCGTCTTGAAGGGGTTTCATTGTTAAAATTCTGCTAAGGTAGCTCTGAATCTCAAGCTGGGAGTTAAGCATTTTGGGGTATAGATATCATCATATAGGCCTGAATCTTGAAGCTGTTAGTGTAAAGCTTAAATCTTTCTTCAAATTAAAGTTGTGTGGGTGCTTTCTGATGGTTTAATGTATGCTAGTCTATGAGTGAGAAGTTCTGTTTATTGCCTTGTTATTTTTCTAGTCTTGGAGTTAAATTTAGATAGTTTGAAAAAAAACCTGTTTCAAAAAAAAAAATAAAGTTCATTTCTGTTCGGGATAAAGGGGTCAGTTGAGTTGTTCATGTCTGCTTGTTGGCTTAGTATTTCCAGTTTCCTTGCTGTGTTGTTTGATGAGTTTCTGATGGGGAGTTAGCCGGATTTCTGGAGGTTTGTTTCTATTTCTGGAGTATGCGAAGAGGCTGTGATTGGCTCTGGTGCTTAGGTGATTGTTCTAGAGGTACCTGGTGATTTATAGTTTGTAAGAATGTGTGTAGGAGTTCGTTCAGTTTGAGTTTCCTGGCTGATTTTTTGCTAGTGGATCAGTGAGGGAGTGCAGGGTTGTTTTAGGTGTTTAGTAAAGTGTAGAGGAGCTTAAGAGGTGTGTGAGGCAGTGGAGGATGTTTGGCTCTGTTTAGGTCCTGCACTTGTGTAGAGGAGCTGCAGGTCCCATATGTAGGGAAGTCTGGTAGGTTGCTTCTTTGTTTGGAATTTGTTAGGAGCTGGGAGATGTATAAAAAGCTGGAGGGTGTTCTTCTGGTGGTTCTTCAGTTTGCTAAGGAGCAGGGGTCTGTTTTCTTAGTTCTGCAGTTAAAAGAAAGAGCTGCAGAGTGTTCTGTTTCAGGAGAGGGTAGGAGGTGTTTCTCTGTTCCTGGTATTGTTTTTTGGAGTGTATAGCAGGGTAGTTTTGTTCATAGGTGATTAGAGGAGGTATATGAGTTGTAGGTGTTAGCAGGTAGTTGAGAATTTGAGAGGGTCCAAGAGGAGAGGGCATGGTGAGTTTCTGTTTTGTTGCTGGCTTATGAGAATTTTGGGAATGGAGCAGATTGTTTGAAGGGAGTGGTAGTAGGGAGTTAAAGAGGGCGAGTGCTTTTGTTCTGTATTAAAAAGGATTGTTTGTTCGAAGAGTATGAAAGTCTGATTGTGATTAGCCTTAAGTAATAGCTTCTTGAAAGTCTTTTGTTTGGTGGAAATCATTTCTCTGTTTTGAGTTCCATAAAGTTTAATTGGATAGTTTTATTAGATAATAAGAGCATTGTATTCAGAATTTGCTCATGGATCTTGGTATGCATATCTGGCTGTGAAATTAATGCGATCAAAATTAAGTATTGCTCATAAGATCTTTATTTAAGTAGTAAAATTATGCTATTTTTTATGAAGTAATCTTTCTGCGTTTGCCAAATCCACGTCCCACTTATTAAAATTCATTCTTATTAACGTGATCCATCACAGTTTAAATTACAATCTTTTCCTCATTTTGTTTTACTAAATTTTCCTCTATTCTTGCATTTGAAATTGGAAAAGAAGTTTTGTGAGTACTTAGATTGGTTGGCTAGTCAACTGTTGGTGGGATTTCAAGAAAAGCATACATGATTATTCTATTGTGGTTTGCTATGGTTTGTTTGTGATCTAAAATGGACGCTTCTTATATGAAAGTCCTGGTGGCTAAAATATTAACTGTGTCCATGCTCCTTGGTTGCAAGTCAAATTTCATGTTTCTGTCTCATTTTAGATACTGAAGTTGTTAGTTTAGCTAATTGTCTTAGCTTTCATGTTTGTCTCACTTAATCTGGCAAGTTATTCCTTAAGTGTTTTGCTAATCCTTATCGTTGTGTTTTCCTTGCATGAACCCCTTGGGGATGAGTTTGGCTAACTCACCAATTGGGATTGGCTCATTGGCTTGGAGTTGCATTGGGGTCAAGATTCGGGCTCAAGTTCTCAAGATTATAGAAAATTTTAGGAAACCAAGGCTCGTTTAGCGAGTTTGCTTTCCGGGTTCTATCTTTTAACTCTTGTCTTCTCTTTGCCCTTAAGATATATATGTAAATTACTTGTAGAATAATTATGTACTTATATTTTATGAATAAATACTTGATTATTTGAGTTATTTATTTATTTTATGATCATAACCTTCATTTTTGGAGTTTTCTTTTATTTTACGCAAATTGGGTCCATTTGAGCAAATGCGTGCAAGTTACATTATTTTTTGCAAATGAGTTTATTTCAATTCATTATTTTAGATAATTTTTTTATTATTATTATCATCATTATTATTATTATTAATATTATTATTATTATTATTATTATTATTATTATTATTATTATTATTATTATTATTATTATTATTATTATTATTATTATTATTATTATTATTAAAGAAAAGTGCACTTGCAAATATTTTGGAAACCTGTCGGATTAACCGTTTTTAACGGAATTTCGAAAGTTCCTTAAAAACCTTCTTTCGAAATTAACAAAACCTCTTACTTAGAATCTCTGAAAGACTGCCTTTTTCCAAAAACGGAGTTTTGCACGCATTTGCTTAGTTAGGTTCCCTGTTTTCCTTAAATTGGGTGGCGACTCCAAAAACTCCAAAAGAGTTAGTCCATCCTGTCGATATTCCGGAATTTAATCCTTCGGGGTTATTTTTTGGGGGTTCAACAGCATGGTGACTCCGCTGGGGAGTAATAAAGGTTTTGACCATAAAGGTTTCCAATTATTTGCAACTAGCATGCCTAATTTATTTGCTTTATTATAACTGTTTGTGTGGTTTGTTTTGGAAAGCATGTATTACATTTTATTTGTGCATAGTCCGCATTCCGTTCATATTTCCTCCCTCATGGAGCCTGTCAATTCTCTTTCACCTCCTCGATTTCATCACGGGGCACCCGCTTGACGGGTAGTTATGCAGGAAGGGCATTGCCCTTACCTCACTCTTTGAAACTTCTTTCGTGTCACCAGAAGTTAGTTCGGGATATTGATGTTGCCTGGTTTTGTCATGGCCAGTTTTACTGCGTTGTGAGGCCAGGTCTATCCCGCATAGGTCGAGTCAGCCTCAACCGTTAGCCCACTCTTAGAAGGAGATTTTAGGACATGCATGCATATACACCTTAGTTTGGACCCGGTCCTTGGTACCGTTTCCAGGAATTAAGAAACCGCCCTTTTGTTGACGGGTTATTAAAATCCCAACGACACTGCATATTATGTGATCGTGTGGATATTATAACGAATCCCAAACCATTTGCCATGTCAAATTTGAAAAGTTGACAATTATGTCGGTTTATTTATATCTCAATTTTGTATTGGCAAACGGCTTGTATCATTATAATATCCACAAGTGTGTGCAATTTGACGATTAGGCCTACCTCTGGCACAAAGAGGTACCTTACAGGGTATGACACGCCCGCATTTTCATTTATGCTCAACTAATTGTGATTGCCACATGTTAAACTTGTTTAAAATGCAAAGCGCTACGTGACGCGCGCTACGTGATTGTGTGCAATTATGCCAATGATCTGGAAACTAACATAGTTACCTTTTGATTTTTTTTCCTTTTGTTTTGATTATCTCCCAAAAGAGAGTTTGATTCGTGTTGACTCCCGAGTTGGTTAAGTGTCTAACCTAAAGTGAAGCGAGCAATGACTGATAATCAGACTGGTATCCCTGCATCTTCTAATGAGCAAGCAGTTGTTGTTCCTGATGAACAAATTGCTAGAATGGCTAAGCAGATTGAGTGTATGCAAGCTGAACTAGACAGAATGAAAGGGTCGAGCCACCAAAACGCGCCAGCCGTGCTATCAACTCTGAACCCCAATGTTGAAACTGCCAATCCCAACACGCTTTTAAATTTCAGTGTCATTCGTATGCTTGCACCAGTTAGCGACATCCCAAATGCATTCATTAACCACAACAACTTACCTCACTATCAATACTTACCTGCCAAAGATACTCCTCGTCCTCCACAATCCAAAGCACCCATTGAAGTGCCCATAACTGTAGAAAAGCAGGGGAAGACAGTTGAGCAAGGGGAGATAATCCAAACGATGAAAATCATGCAGCAATCCATCAAGGATTTGCAAGTGTCTAGAGGACGTCAAAGTATCTCCCACCGCAATCTTTATCTATACCCTGACGTTACTCTTCCTCCCGGGTTTAAAGTTCCAAAATTTGATATGTATGGTGGTCATAGTGACCCATTTGCTCATTTGACCAAGTATCTCAACCGAATGAGGGTTGCGGGAGGTAAAGAGGAACTTCTGATGGCCTTCTTCAGTCATAGTTTGGAAGGTATTGCTGCTGAATGGTTTGCAAGACAGGATACAAGCAAGTGGCGTGAGTTTGATGACATAGCCAATGATTTCACAAAGCAGTTTGAGTACAATGTTGAGATAGTTCCTGACCTTATAACCTTATCCAATCTGAAGATGAAACCAACATAAACCTTCAGAGAATATGCACTAAGATGGCGAGAACAGGCTGGAAGGGTGCAACCACCAATGACTGAGAAAGACATGGTGAAGTACTTCATCCGGGCCCAAGATGATTCTTATTACATACACTTGCTCCCTATGATGGGTAAACCCTATTCTGAACTTCTTATGATGGGAGAAATGGTTGAAGAAAGGATTAAGACAGGGCGAATTGTAAGTTTTGCTGCAATGAAGGCAACAACGGAAGCCATCCAGGCTGGTATGGGCAATTTTGAGAAGAAAAAGAGGGAAGATGAAGTTGGTATTGATATGGCTGATATCGACCAAAGGCCAAACAAGAAGCCAACCTTCAGAAACTCACTAAACCAACCTATTTATCAAAGCACACCATACCCAACTTATCCAAGTCAGCATCAAATTCCACCCGCGCCACATCCAGGCTACAATGCTCAACCCATTTACTACCAGCAATCATTTGGCCACCAATCAGAAATTACCAATCCCCAAGTCTGCACTTTTCAAAATCGCCTGGCCATACCAAAGCCACGCACTAATCCTGTCAAGAAGACATATAAAACCTACACACCTTTAGCGGAGCCTTACAGTCAGCTTTATGAAAGGCTAAGGGCAGCTGGAGTGATTCACCCTATTGCTGATGCAACCCCTAATCCTCTTCCAAAATGGTTCGATGGAACCAAACATTGTGCTTATCATTCAGGGGCTCCAGGACATGACACTGAAAATTGCTACAGTCTAAAAAATGCAGTTGAAATTTTAATCCAAGAAGGTTCGATTCAACTCATTGGGAATACACCCGCTGATAATAACCCTTTGGAGATGATAAGTATGGCATACACTTGATATCAGTTGATGAGGCTGAAAAAGGGACCATTGTGATCCAAAAGAGCCAAACAACAAAGAAGACCTCTCGAACTTACAAAGTCGGGAGGACCAAAAGCTTTCAACGTAGAGGACAAATCAAGAGAAACACAAACTGGGGTAGATTTTATTGAAGAATTTTTTGTTGCCAAAGAAGGTAAAGGCAAATGCCTAGCCAATATCAAATCAAGCACAATCAAGAGATACTACATTTGACAAGCGGCAAAATCAGTCTTTTCATTTCAATGTAATTTTCTATGTAATGTGAACTACGCGTAACCTGATTCCCAAGGCGGGATACGTAAGGAACTCACATAGAGCTCGGTTACACTAGCGTAGGATTCCCCTATTTCCTCTTTTATGTAATTTTGAACTACTTTTGGTCTGATTCCTGGAATGGCAACAGGATAAGTAAGCAATCCACTTCGGATTCGATCAGATTTTGTAATGCTTAGGGCTTGTTTATCTTTGATGATGTAATTCCGAACTACGCATCTGGGCAGATGTGTAGGCATTCCAATTCGGATTCGGCTTCGTACTTAGATTTCCATAATCCCCAAAACTTTATGTAAGCAGAACTACGCACAGTCTGATTCCCGTGGAGGGATACGTAGGCGCTCTTAACGAGCTCGACTCTATAATATTAAAATTTTCGGGCAAATTTTGCAAGGCAAGTTGAAGATTTGAAAGATCATAACTGGGGCAGATTTTGCAAAAATCTGTATTGCTTGACAAAGATAAGTTGGCCAAGTCTCAAAAGACGGATCGCAAATCTAGACAAAGGGAGAAGAAGGAAACGGTTGAAGGATGAAGGCTCGAGTCAGCATAAATCAAACGCTCCCCCCTCCCTCTCAAAACTAACAATTTTCTTTGAGTGCAGGAATTCTCAAAGCAGCAAAATGAGGAAAACTAGCAACCATCAATTCCTCGGAGATTATTTGTCATACACAGTGGACAATGTTGCCAAGATAACCGACCGAGATTAGAAGCGTTATTTGATTCATCGCATACGCGAAACGATTTTATTTCTCTTTCTATTTCTGCCCTTGCTTAATCAAAATTCATTGCTTTATTGACAACTTTACTTTACACTTTGCAGGAATTAAGCATTAACTCCAGTTTTGCTCAAGGACAACACTCAACTCCTTATGGCTTCACCAAATATAAGCCGGACGGCTTAAACTCTTACTTTATATCTCCTTTATCTTTGACATTTTCTTGTCCATATGAATTTAATGAAAACTTTATTTTGCAGGCTATATTCTACCATTTATTTTACAAGTACCAACATCAAGTCTATTGGTGACAACCGAAGATGTCACTTTATTGTCATTATTTACCGTTGACAACCGGTGACATTATTTTGGCAAAATTGTTGCCAAACTTTATCATAGACTATTGATCGAAGTAGTATTGGTACCGCAAACCATCAAGGATGCTATTATCAAAGACCATGACTTTCAATATTGGATCCATCGTACACAATCGGTGGTATTATTCCAATGGCTTTTATATTGGATCCATCGTACACAAACGATGGTATTATTTCAAGGGCTTTCTACTTTACATCTATCGTATTCAATCGATAGAATTATTCCAATGGCCTTCTTATATTGGAATCATCGTACACAATCGGTGGTATTATTTCAATGGCTTTCAATATTGGAATCATCGTACACAATCAGTGGTATTATTCCAATGACCTTCTTATATTATTATTCCAATGGCTTTCTTATATTGGATCAATCATATACAATTGGTGGTTTTATTCCAATGACCTTTTATATCGGATTTATCGTATACAATCGGTTGCATTATCTCAACGGTTTTATTATGATGGTTTTATCCAGTCTATCGTATACAATCGAAGACGTTTTTTTTCTATGAAGTCTACCGTAAACAATCGGAGACATCCCATTTACTAAGTCTACCGTAGACAATCGGAGGCGTGGTTCTTTATCAAGTCTATCGTATACAATCGAAGACATTATCATTGAAGCCCACCATAAACAATTGGAGGCCTTTTATGAAGCCTATCGTAGACAATCGAAGGTGCTATTGTTATGGAGCCTACCGTAAACAATCGGGGGCTTCATTATGAAGTCTATCGTATACAATCGAAGACGTCATTATCATTTAAAGCCTTCCATAAACAATTGGAGACCTTTTTATGAAGCCTATCGTAGACAATCGAAGGCGCTATTGTTATGGAGCTATCGTAAACAATCGGGGGCCCCATTATGAAGTCTATCGTAAACAATCGAAGACATCATTATCATTTAAAGCCTTCCATAAACAATTGGAGGCCTTTTTATGAAGCCTATCGTAGACAATCGAAGGCGCAAATTGTTATGGAGCCTACCGTAAACAATCGGGGGGCCTCATTATGAAGTCTATCGTAAACAATCGAAGACGTCATTATCATTTAAAGCCTTCCATAAACAATTGGAGGCCTTTTTATGAGCTATTGTTATGGAGCCTACCATAAAAAATCGGGGCCTCATTATGAAGTCTATCGTAAACAATCGAAGACGTCATTATCATTTAAAGCCTACCATAAACAATTGGAGGCCTTTTATGAAGCCTATCATAGACAATCGAAGGCGCTATTGTTTTGAAGCCTACCATAAACAATTGGAGGCATTATTATGAAGTCTATCGTAAACAACCGAAGACGTCACTCTCATTTGAAGCCTACCATAAACAATTGGAGGCCTTTTATGAAGCCTATCGTAGACAATCGAAGGCGCTATTGTTATGAATCCTACCATAGACAACTGGAGACGAGATCATGAGTCATTGCCGAAAGGCGGCATTTTTATCCTTATATTTTATTTAAGTCTACTTTATGTTTCTATGGATTGAAGTCCTTTATTGTTTTATTTTCAGTCTACCAACGGCCCTGAAGTCATCTTGCCTCACAAAGCCAGATTTCTTCTAGTTGATTGGAGACGAGCTTGTCATTGACATTGAAACCAGCATCTACAAATTTTATTCATTATCTATTTCTTACTCCATTTATTAAGCCTTATTTGCAGTTACACGCTTACCGTTTGTTGAGTTTATTACAGGATATTAGCAGCACCGCAGCAATATTTGGAGCATAACGTGGAACTCTTTCTTAGCAGTGAACTGGGGCAATCGTTGATATGAGCTAGACTCGTCAACGAGGATCTAAAGAATCGCACTCGAACAAGCAAGTCTATCCTAATCTTTCATTTCGGATTAGGGTGTCAGTTTGGTTTCTTTTCTATTCGTGCGTCTTTTCTGTTAATCGTGCGAGTCTTCGTGTCTAAGTATCGTCGAACTACATATGGCCTGATTCTCTTTAAGCCCGAGATATGTAGGCAACTCGGAAACCGGAGTTCGGCCATACCCATAAGCCTCGCCTTTTGGTTCATGGAACAAGAAGTCCTTGGCTTTATCGTGACAAAATTGGCTTTATGTCAACTTCTTTACCCTGAAAACTCTTTCATCCTTTTCGGGTAAAGAGGGACAGTTGTTGACACCCAATTTTGTCCCGAAATTTTTGAATTAATGTGAATTTTTTTTTTTAAAGGTTAACTTTAAAAAATCAAAAGCTAACTGAGTAATTTCAAAGAAAGGAGGCCAAAATCGCATAACATAGCCCCAAATCAGCCTATCTGTGTAAATTCCCACTCTAATTAAAAACCGACACATACACACACCTGCATATCAGCATTTCCCAATTCCTTTACCCAAAATCCCTACCCGTTTGCTTTCAATTTTGACCCGGATCCAAGCAATTCAAAAAGGGCTTATCCAAACAACTCATCAACAGTACGAATTCGTACAAACCCTATCCAAATTTGACCGTTGGAGGGGTCGTTTGGGGATTTTCTCACAACCCTAGAACCCTAAATTTTTGACTGATATAAATAGAAGGGGAGAAGAGGAGAAAAAGGGGGGAATTCAGTTTTGGAACGGCGGCAGTAGGGTTCATAGAGGCAGAATATATACAATTTTTTTTGAGAGTTCTTTTAACGGGAAGTTTTTTTTAAGCTCATAAAATATGGCGTGACTGTTTTGGGTATGTTCTGTTTCGTATTTGTTATCGCTTCATTATGCGTATCGCTTCTTCAATATCCGAGTCGTCGATCCTGTTCGAGTGGTCTCTTTCATTTGAGTTGCATTCTTCAGTCCTTTGCCTTAGTTTACTGCACAGCAACAAGTAATACTCTCTCCTGTTATATGCATTTTTAGTTCTGATTTGTTTAGCTCATAATGTCAAGTATTAGAGTAATGGTTTAGGACCTGCTTATGTGGTTAGGAAGACGGTGAAAGTTAAGTGTATATTCCGTGATTGAATCTTGTTTAAAAGATGCAGAAACTAGCTTAAGCTAAATATGTTGCTTTTGTCCTTATTTATCCCTGAATATGAAGCCGTCTTGAAGGGGTTTCATTGTTAAAATTCTGCTAAGGTAGCTCTGAATCTCAAGCTGGGAGTTAAGTATTTTGGGGTATAGATATCATCATATAGGCCTGAATCTTGAAGCTGTTAGTGTAAAGCTTAAATCTTTCTTCAAATTAAAGTTGTGTGGGTGCTTTCTGATGGTTTAATGTATGCTAGTCTATGAGTGAGAAGTTCTGTTTATTGCCTTGTTATTTTTCTAGTCTTGGAGTTAAATTTAGATAGTTTGAAATAAAACCTGTTTCAAAAAAAAAAATAATAAAGTTCATGTCTGTTCGGGATAAAGGGGTCAGTTGAGTTGTTCATGTCTGCTTGTTGGCTTAGTATTTCCAGTTTCCTTGCTGTGTTGTTTGATGAGTTTCTGATGGGGAGTTAGCCGGATTTCTGGAGGTTTGTTTCTATTTCTGGAGTATGGGAAGAGGCTGTGATTGGCTCTGGTCCTTAGGTGATTGTTCTAGAGGTACCTGGTGATTTATAGTTTGTAAGAATGTGTGTAGGAGTTCGTTCAGATTGAGTTTCCTGGCTGATTGTTTGCTAGTGGATCTGTGAGGGAGTGCAGGGTTGTTTTAGGTGTTTAGTAAAGTGTAGAGGAGCTTAAGAGGTGTGTGAGGCAGTGGAGGATGTTTGGCTCTGTTTAGGTCCTGCACTTGTGTAGAGGAGCTGCAGGTCCCATATGTAGGGAAGTCTGGTAGGTTGCTTCTTTGTTTGGAATTTGTTAGGAGCTGGGAGATGTATAAAAAGCTGGAGGGTGTTCTTCTGGTGGTTCTTGAGTTTGCTAAGAAGCAGGGGTCTGTTTTCTTAGTTCTGCAGTTAAAAGAAAGAGCTGCAGAGTGTTCTGTTTCAGGAGAGTGTAGGAGGTGTTTCTCTGTTCCTGGTATTGTTTTTTTGGAGTGTATAGCAGGGTAGTTTTGTTCATAGGTGATTAGAGGAGGTATATGAGTTGTAGGTGTTAGCAGGTAGTTGAGAATTTGAGAGGGTCCAAGAGGAGAGGGCATGGTGAGTTTCTGTTTTGTTGCTGGCTTATGAGAATTTTGGGAATGGAGCAGATTGTTTGAAGGGAGTGGTAGTAGGGAGTTAAAGAGGGCGAGTGCTTTTGTTCTGTATTAAAAAGGATTGTTTGTTCGAAGAGTATGAAAGTCTGATTGTGATTAGCCTTAAGTAATAGCTTCTTGAAAGTCTTTTGTTTGGTGGAAATCATTTCTCTGTTTTGAGTTCCATAAAGTTTAATTGGATAGTTTTATTAGATAATAAGAGCATTGTATTCAGAATTTGCTCATGGATCTTGGTATGCATATCTGGCTGTGAAATTAATGCGATCAAAATTAAGTATTGCTCATAAGATCTTTATTTAAGTAGTAAAATTATGCTATTTTTTTATGAAGTAATCTTTCTGCGTTTGCCAAATCCACGTCCCACTTATTAAAATTCATTCTTATTAACGTGATCCATCACAGTTTAAATTACAATCTTTTCCTCATTTTTTTTTACTAAATTTTCCTCCATTCTTGCATTTGAAATTGGAAAAGAAGTTTTGTGAGTACTTAGATTGGTTGGCTAGTCAACTGTTGGTGGGATTTCAAGAAAAGCAGACATGATTATTCTATTGTGGTTTGCTATGGTTTTTTTGTGATCTAAAATGGACGCTTCTTATATGAAAGTCCTGGTGGCTAAAATATTAACTGTGTCCATGCTCCTTGGTTGCAAGTCAAATTTCATGTTTCTGTCTCATTTTAGATACTGAAGTTGCTAGTTTAGCTAATTCTCTTAGCTTTCATTTTTGTCTCACTTAATCTGGCAAGTTATTCTTTAAGTGTTTTGCTAATCCTTATCATTGTGTTTTCCTTGCATGAACCCCTTGGGGACGAGTTTGGCTAACTCGCCAATTGGGATTGGCTCATTGGCTTGGAGTTGCATTGGGGTCAAGATTCGGGCTCAAGTTCTCAAGATTATAGAAAATTTTAGGAAAACAAAGGCTCGTTTAGCGAGTTTGCTTTCCGGGTTCTATCTTTTAACTCTTGTCTTCTCTTTGCCCTTAAGATATATATGTAAATTACTTGTAGAATAATTATGTACTTATATTTTATGAATAAATACTTGATTATTTGAGTTATTTATTTATTTTATGATCATTACCTTCATTTTTGGAGTTGTCTTTTATTTTTACGCAAATTGGGTCCATTTGAGCAAATGCGTGCAAGTTACATTATTTTTTGCAAATGAGTTTATTTCAATTCATTATTTTAGATAATTTTTTATTATTATTATCATCATCATTATTATTAATATTAATATTAATATTATTATTATTATTATTATTATTATTATTAAAGAAAAGTGCACTTGCAAATATTTTGGAAACCTGTCGGATTAACCGTTTTTAACGGAATTTCGAAAGTGCCTTAAAAACCTTCTTTCGAAATTAACAAAACCTCTTACTTAGAATCTCTGAAAGACCGCCTTTTTCCAAAAACGGAGTTTTGCACGCATTTGCTTAGTTAGGTTCCCTGTTTTCCTTAAATTGGGTGGCGACTCCAAAAACTCCAAAAGAGTTAGTCCATCCTGTCGATATTCCGGAATTTAATCCTTCGGGGTTATTTTTTGGGGGTTCAACACGTAGTTCAAATCCAATGAAGATAAATGCTGCTCGATTTGTAGTATCCCTTGATAGCATCTGAGCTTTGTCTCGATTTAGAGAATTCTATTCTAGGATCAACTGTCTTGCTCTAACTTTCTTTGTAAACGCCTTTGTCGCTCTATTGCTTGTTGTGCTCATTCTTTGCTATCCATGAGCGTCACCAGCTTGAGTATGCTTTTGGTCCATTTGGGATTGTCTAATTATGCTCCTTATATGTATTTCTACTGTTTTGCCTTGAATTGTAAGTCACCTTCCTGAAATACGCTCTTGCCTCAGTGTTATGCTATAAGGTCTTCATGAAGTTCCTTAAATGTCTTTTACCATAGCCTGGTTTGTACTCGTCATTTTGGATTACTTTCTCGTATCGCAGTCACAGATTCAATGGAATTAAAATGATTTTGCAGAAAGTGGATGATGCATAAAAAAAGGGAATGTTTTTATTATTTGAATTGAGAAGCAGTCTTCGAAAGGAAACGACGATGAAACAAAGTTGAAAAACAAAGAAAGCAAAAGCTAACGACTCGGAGTCGTGTTTTATTTAGGAAAACAACTATTGCCCCTGCTCCACTAAGGTTCTCGGCATGCTCAGAATGTGCGGCAGGTTCAGTTGTTTGGCATAACTCCAGCTTCAGCTTCCAGGATGTTCAGGGCTTCAGTAAGCTTTTTAGGTACTGCATCACATTCTTCCATGAGCGGCTCCTTTGGACCGGTCAGATCATCTTCTACATCACAAACACCTTTGGCATGTCCTCCTCCCTCGAGAGTCTTCATGTAGCTTGAAAGGATGGATGCCTATTTCAGAGTTGGAATAAACTGCTCTAGTGAATGATAATCTCTTGTGTCCTTTATAGTGCTTTCTCCTTTGCAAATCAGGACGTACCCCATGCCAAACTTGTATTCATCGAACACCATTTTTGCCTTTATGATTGTACCTTCCAGATTGTATTCTTCACTAACGTCAATCATATTTACCTTCTCATCTCCATGATTGGGTAGTGGATTATTGTGCACATTTGGCGTCTTTAAATGAATGACCTTTTCATCTATTAGGTCTTGAATCTTATCTTTCAATGCAAAACATCTCTATGTTTCATGCCCCGGTCCACCTGAGTGGTATGCACACCTTTTGCTGTAATCAAAGTGTGGCGAAGGATTGTCTGGCACCTTTTGAGGGATTGGGACAATAAGCCCAGCAGCTCTCAATCTCTCGAACAATTGGGTGCGGGATTCAGCTAATACAGTGTAGTTCCTTTTGGGTATTTGATTTGCCTCAGGGCGAGGCCTAGGAGAGTATGGTGATGCATTTCGGTAGTTGGTTTGAGTATTTTGCTGGTATGATGGACGGCTTGGTGCTGGGGTGTGGAATATAGGCCGAGTGGGTTGAGTGTTGTAAACGGGATATTCAGGTGGTATGTGACGGTATGGTGGTGTTTGGTAATAGTGGTTGAAAGCGGGGTCTGGAATACAAAAGAGACTTCTTCCTTCTTCTTTTTGGGGAGACTCCCATTTCCAGCCTGGATAGCCTTATTAGCAGCTTGTAATGCAGCTAAGCTAATAATCTTTCCACTTTTCAACCCTTCTTCTATGTCATCTCCCATCAACACTACATCTGCAAACTTTTGGTTCTTCATATGCAACAACTTGTTGTAATATACATCCTCTTGTATGAGAATGAATATGTTGACTATTTCTTTCTCGCTCATTGCGGGTTGCACCTTGGTAGCTTCTGCTCTCCACCTAGTAGCATATTCTCTGAATGTCTCTGTGGGTTTCCTTTTCAACTTTTCTAAATAGAAGCGGTCTGGTACTATTTCGGTATTGTACCCAAATGTTTCTACAAAGTCCGCTGCCATATCTTCCCAACCAAGCCATGTGCCTGGTTTCTGTTTAGAAAACCAATTTAAAGCATCTCCAGTAAAGCTTCGGCTAAATAGCTTTACTCGTATTTTCTCGTCCTCCCCTGCTCCAATCAACTTGTCACAATATGTTCTCAAATGAACCATAGGGTCTCCAGTGCCGTTGAACAAGTCGAACTTTGGTATCTTGTACCCATCAGGTAATTTCAAAGTAGGATAGATACACAAATCTTCACAAGCTAAACCTTTAGTGGTTTTGCCTAACTCAAACTTCTTAAAGGCTACCTATAGCTTGCGAACCTTCTCTTTTGTCCCATCATCATTGGCTTCATCCTCCGCCCATTCATAGTTTTCATGCTCTTTGGCGGGCGAAGTGGATTGTTTGGTTTCAGCAGAGAACATAGGATTGTAAGGCTGCGGATTTGTGATATTAGTGTGAGGTAGGCTTGTGTTTGGGTAAGTAGGGTATGCAGGAGGTAGTGCTTGATAAGTAGCTGGTGGTGCCGGATAGGGAGGCGGTGCTTGATATGTGGCGGTTGGTGCAGTTCGGTAGGTAGCAGGTGGTGCTGTTTGGTAAGGAGCTGGTTGTGTTGTTTGGTAAGTAGCAGGTGGCGCTGCTTGGTATGTGGCTGGTAGTATTGTTTGGTAAACAGGGGGTTCAGTAGGGTCCTTTTCATTAGGGCGGGCTGACCCACTTGGATCGACTGATTCCCTTGAATGGGCGGAGTTATCAACGGGTAAACTGGCCATTGTCAATTTCTCTTCAAGTTCTTTTATTCTTTGCTCTAAAGTAGCAACATGTTCATCATACCCAACCAAGGCAAGTTTGCGGGGTGTCCCATTATTCCCAATGTTATCGTCACTAAGAGCAGCATTATTCAACTCAGTCATGATGTTTCGCTTTCCTCTTCTTCTAGTTTGTGCGGGGGGAGGAGTTGTAACGGGTCCTTTGGCTCTCGTCCGGTACTGATGCTCGGCCAGAATGCACAAGTCAACCTCAGGAGTGGGAGTAAAACTTTGAACATGAAATCAATAAATTAGTGTCGAGGTAATAATTACCAAATGCAAAATATATCACTCCATATAATGCAAGGGACCTCTTTTGTATTGGAGGTAGGCCTAACAAGACCAACATATATAAGATGCATGATAGGCATCATTTGGACGGAGTTGGCTAATGGACTTTAACATGCCAAGGATGTTAAGCCTTCCTAAGTTTGAGTATGATATTTAAAATTGAACGTGTATCGTGCGTCATCCCATTTGTTCTCATAACCCAAAAACTGAATAGAAAATAATTTTATTAAATAAATATAGAAATAACACATTTTCTCCTTTTTAGGTAAATAGGAATAATAATTGATCTTGCTACATTAAAAGTAGAAGAAATTAATTTAAAGTCTATGATTTGGTTTTCATAAAAATAGAAAAATTAATTTTCGTTCGTAACCCAAAAAATAATTTTATAAAATAATTGGTTTTGTATAAATGTAGAAATAAAAATTTCATATGCAAATAGAAATAATTGATTTCTATGACAATTTCCATTTATAGAAATAAATAATTGATTTTGTTACATAAAAGTAGAAAAATCAATTTAAAGTCTATTTTATTTGATCTTCCAAATTTTCGACTTGTGACATCTTCCAACAAAAATAAATAATTGAATGATTCACACTTTTGAGAACAAATGGTCTACATTAAATAGATGCACACGTAACACATTTAAATGTCCCTTAGGGTCGAAAACCCGTTTGTTCATTCAAATATGGTGAACTAGTAGACTTAGACATGAGCCGAAGTCAAAAATGGTCCTAGATATGACATGATGAATGATCCCTAAAAAGAGCCTTCACTAAGAGTTGGCTAATCTAGACAAGGACATGGTTCCCCCAAGCGGACAACCAAGGGGTGGGAACGTTTAGAATTGTTGGTTGTACCACGGACCAACTAGATTCTAATCGTTCCTCCTAAAGGGTTTTTTGTGAGTGAAACGATCGTGAGATCCACGTAGCCGTTTGTGTGTGTGCAAGTGTCAATTTTCCAGAAGTGGAGGAGCATGAACGAAATGCAACAAATAATTCAACGAAATGCAGCAAATAATTCAACAACATACTAAATATCATATTATCAAAAATTGCAAAAATATAAAGGTTACCGACCTCAAAGAGAAAAAGTTAGTATTGAATATAAAATAATAAAAGCAATAATAAACCCAATACAAAATTCGTAATGGTTAGAACATTTAATCCCAAGCGGAGTCGCCATTCTGTCGTACCTGATTTTGGACTCAGCTCAAGGCGAGTCGGGTTTCGGATTTGACTGGGTGAACTCGTTCGGAGTTAGGAGTTTTGGAGTCGCCACCTAATAAATTTCCTAGGCGTATTAGGCCACCTATTAATTTCTAATTCCATTTAAAGAATTAACTACGGGTTGGTCTACGAGTCAGAGATTCGGGTAAGTATTCGAAATAACCTAGAAGGAAGGGGTTAGGCACCTCCTAGGTTCCATTAAACTTGGTTCTCGGCCGATTTCTATATTGGGTTTTAGATATTGCTTATAAAAAAGGATAAAAGCTAAATAGAATAAACAAACGAGATATGAGATGCAAGATAAGTAAAAATGCAGTTTAAGATATATGCATAAGCAATCTAAAATAATAATTATAGTGCACAAATAGCCACAAAATAATAAATAGATAACTAATTAATCACTTGAATAAATAACCCTAGGTTTTATTATCCTATTCGGATCAGAACCCGGCTTTCGTAAGGGACGATAGTTTCGGAATCCACAATCAATATATAGCTCGGGTAGTTTCCATCATGTCTGAGGGGCTTATTTTCCTTTAACCCCCATACCCTCTTTAAGTATTTGACTAAAGCGTTAGCTAATATTTTAAATGTCCTAAAGGTTTACTAGCGCCCCCAACTTAAAGTCCCGGAGTCTTTTGGGACACTACTTTAAGTCTCTAGACACCCTAAGTATATTAAATGCCCCAATCTAGACCACTAGGCGCCAAACAATATACGGTCATGCATTGTAATCAAGGCAAACAATATCAAATAATTCTCAACAAAGTATAGCAAATAGGCCTCCAAATTAAACTTAGGAAAAAAGCATAACATTAAATTCAAATTGGGCTACTGCTAGTAACGTTATCAAATTTGCAGAAATGACCTAATTTAAGACAGTCTTACATTTTCAGGCCACTTTCAATAAAACAGGATGTATTAACGTTTCAGAATGTATAATTTACAGAAATAAACCAATTTTAACATTGTCTCGCATTTTCAGCCTATTTCACCAAAACAAGGGGCTGTTACGTTTCAGGGGATAAGTAATTGCAAAAATAATCCTATTTCAGATAATATTGCGATTTTAGCCTATCGTAAAGAAAAAATGTAAAACTGCCATGGTTTTCCACAAATGAAAACTTTGCACAAACAGTTCAATTTTCAACTTCTAATCTAAGCCTTATACCTGCTACGTGACCACTTAAAATTGCACAAATAAGGCAGTTTAGGACCTGTGTTAAGATTTTAGCCCTTGGGCCATAAGAAGGTAAAGAGAGGGTTAGAGGTGGCCCATGTATAGCCAATTCGCTGCACGTAGCAGCTCACAACACCTGTCCTAGACAACTATATTCACCTTAGGGTGATTAAGCATACAAACCAAGGGAAAATTCTAGTGAATACAATAAAGGGTCTAGGGGAGAGTTTTAGAAGATAGGAAATGTGCCCTTAGTACATCCTAATGAACTGTCCAGTTCATCATTTCAATACACCTGTCTGTATTTGTCCCTGCAGCTAAAAAAAGACTCGCACAAGCAGTCACTAATACAACCCTTTTAGACTGCCTATCATTTGTGAATCCCTGTAAGAAACTATGAAATGTTGGTATGGCTTACTAACCATCCTACCCAGAACTGCAACAAAGGGTTAGAGAATGGCCAAAAGATGGCCAAACGAGCAACTGACACATACATAATCATATGAGGATTCAAAACTAACCTTAGGAACATAGAACCATTTACCTAAAGCTACACCTTCAGTCTCAATAATAGAAGCAGAATATCACAAGCAATATACAGAATATAATTAACATACTTCAAGAATGTCTATTGAATTAATAATGAATACCTCAATGATGGCTTATGCAGGTAGCAATTACGGAAACAGCAGTTAAAGAGACATGATCAGATCAAATGAATATTTGCAACAAATGAGCACAGTGGATCTTTTCAGGGGGGCAGATTCAGTGTAATTCCAGGAGCCAGCGAAGCTAATTCTAGCTATAAGTGTTAGTGTCGTTGAAGTATCTGAAGGGTGTTTTTAAGTGTTGCCAGCGTGTAGAAAGTGTCTCTGTTTCTGTCTAAGTGCTGTGTGTAGAAGATAGTGTATTCAAGATCCTAATTCTGTTTGTGAGAGGTGTAGCAGGTGTCTGATCTGGGTGTGCTCAGTGTGTGGATGTATCAGTGAGGTCTGTAGTCTGCATGTGTAGCTCTGTCTAAGTGTATTTTCAGTGTTGTAGAGGTGTAAAAGATGGTCCTCCTTCTGTCCCAAAAGTGTAAGAGTGTAAAGTGCAGAGAGTGTAAAGAGAGATCCCTTGATTGTTGTCCCATCCAGAGATCACCAAAGGGTGGTATTTATAGTGTAAAGGAGGGAGCTGACTGGTATTCCATCTTATTCACAAGTAAGGGAATAACTTTAAATGAGAATCATATCACAACTAATTAGCAAATCAGGTTCCTAATCATCATACAAGTCTCCAGGTCATGAATCCGGCCTAAAACTACGGGTATATTCAGCTCAAATAAAGGCTCAATCAATCAAGGCCAGTTTATATGTGCTCAATCAAGTCTGTTTTATTCAACCCAGAAGGGAAAATATATGGTGACTGTGTATCCATACACCGACTAAAATCAGTATCATCAATCAAGTATTTTATCAACGATTATCATATATTTTAGAAGGCAAACGAAACTGAATTAAATGCGCAAATCATGTTATCATGCTAATGAACCAAAATAGAATTAGACTACTAAATGCGATTGTGAATCCATCACATAAAAGGAATGAAATTACCTGTCAAGTCGGGTCGGGTTCGCGTGACCCGTTTCAGTTTCTGCTTAAATTCGACGATTCAAGTTTGAATCATTGACTACTTGCCTTGTTTATGCTGAATCAGTGTATATCATGTCCGGATTTAACGAGATTCGTCAATCTCTTCCTCTTCCTTTTCGATTTCTATGGAAAGAAAGATTTGTTCCTTTCTTCCCGTGTGAAAACGACAAGGAAGAGAGAGAGGAGACGAGCGGAGCTTGGGGAGGCGTCAATGGCGGAGTGACTGGCGGAGGCGTGGTGGGATCTGGATGGATTTTAGGGGTAAAGGGGAGAGGGAATTTAGGGCTCGGCGGCTGACTTTGAAGAGGAGAGAGGGGGTAATAGTTTAGGGTTTTAAGAACTGGGGTGGGTTTTGATATATTAAAATGTAGGATTTAGTTTGAGCCTTCGGATAGAAAGGTGGAACGGCTCAGATTGTGCCACGTAGGCACACGGGTATATATGTGTATAAGTAGTATATCTGAGGTGTAAGGAGAATGGGGGCTTTGAGGGGTTGTACTGCGTGCAGAAGTGAGTTGTACTCATGCTTTGGAGAGTAGTACTATGCTTATGATGAGTTGTACGCATGCTAGGGGTGTATTTAGTGAGGTGTAAGCTTAGGTGGAGCTTACGTATTGTACACGTGGGTAAAATATGATGACGGAGACTGAATATAATAGAAATAGAATTGTAAAATAGCAAAATGGCTAGTATTTAATTAAAATACTTATAAATACAAATAATTAGTAAAAAAAAATTTGTAAATAATTATAAATAAATATAGATCACCGAAAATAATACTAATTAGATATAAATAGCCACAAATAATTATTAAATAATGTCGTAATGCATTAACATACACAAATAGTACACGTATTTTAGAAAATAGCCTAAATGAAAGCAATTACGTAACTATAATCACAATTGAATAAATACTATATAAATAGAGGATTAATAATAATATTACACACGTAAATGCATGTTGTCTAATGCAGTTTTGTTTAGAAAATTACTATTATCGATTTTAATTAAATACAGCCAAATTGCAAAAAACGGAGGGACAAAATTGGGTGTCAACAGTGTCTATATGTATAGTGAATTTTGTGAGTCTTGTCGGATCTGTTCTATGTTTCTGCGGTAAACGCTTGTTGGATTATGCTAGTATCTGTGTAAAGTGCGGGGTGAGCGCACACCCAATGCCTTATCAAGACAACATGTTCGGGGAAGTCTGAGTACCCCTTGCTCTACGGACGCTTGGTAGGTTCGTAATGGAGATGGTGTCACTGTTAGCGCCAAAGGCTAGGCCCTTTTTGGCCTTCAGGGAAGTTCTTTACCTCTTGCACTTTCTTTTTGTCGCACTGAGGACACTGCTTGATTTTAAGTGTGGGGTGGGGAAACTTCCGTTCTTTTTGAGGTTATGGATGATTGTACCTTTAGGTATTTAATTGTAGCAATTTTTATTTTTGTCACTTGACTTTATTTTTAATTGTTTCTTGCTTTAATATATAAAAAATGAAAAAAAATTAGAAAACTAATGAAAAAATTCCAAAAAGATTTTATTTTTAGTTTTAGTTAGTGATACAGTCATCCGCCCCGTGGTTTTTCTTATGGATCGGTTCTTTTCCATGGGTAAACCTTTGAACCGGGTAATTTTTATTTTTAGGAGTAGTATAATATTAGTTAGTATAGTATCTTTAGGAAAAAATGGTAGAATGCTAGGTGCCTTTGGTTTGTTTGATACCGGTGAATTTAGACTTGAGCACTTGCTATTTGTGAATCCCTTTTGATTTTAAAATTGTGATGCATGCCTAGAAAAATTTGAATGACCTTCTTGAGACGCTTAGGTTCAACTACTTGACTCTTTTGTGAACTATTGTACCTTAGTGCTTAAAATTCCAAAATTGTGCCTTGTTTGCTTGAACCGAGAGTTGGAATGAAACCGTCTTTAGTGAACTATGTGCAGTGTGTGATGTGAGTTATCTTTTCTTATGTTCCGTACCGCATATTGATGTCTAGAACTTGCCCCGTGTGTGTTCAAAGTGAAATCCTAGGTTCGTTCTAGTCGGGAGATGATACAGGCGTTTCTTTGATAAGCCATTCTAGCCTTGATTAGCCTACAATTTAATATTATCCTTCTTAAGCCCTTTTGAGCCTATTGACCTTTTTGTTGGCACCCACATTTCAAGCCTTACCCCTTTTATTCTTAATTACCTTTCTTTTGAACCCGTACTCCTTAGAGCACGTTAATTGAAATATTTGATTGTTTGTGGAGTTGTGGTTGGAGAAATTGGGGGCTTTTGAGTGGAACCAATGAAAGAAAAACAATATGGTGCATTTTGAAAAAAGAAAAAGAGAATCATTGGCAAGGTTGAGAAAAAAATTGAAAAGAGAAAAATAAAGAAAACAAAAGAAAGAAAAAAATCTCTCAATCCTTGCTAGTGTTGTGCAAAAAGTAAAGTTGCAAAGTGCTTAAATTGAGAGGGAATTTCTTGTGTATGTTAGGGGTGGTTGTTGGGTTGGTTTTGAGAAGAATGGTGAAAATACAAATTTGAAGTGATGTACTCCCTCCGTCTCAATTTATGTGGCACCATTTGACCGGGCACGGAGTTTAAAAAAATAGAGGTTGACCTTGTTAAGTATCAATTTTACCCTTGAAAAAGTAAGAGAGAGAAGACTTGAGTAATAAAAAAGTTGTTGCTAGGTTTAAAAGTATGTAGGGCCCAACAAGGGTAAAATAGAGATGATGCATTAAATATTTGTCAAATAAGGAAAGGTACCACTTATTTTGGGACAAACAAAAAAGGAAATGGTGCAACATAAATTGGGACGGAGGGAGTATTAAAGTGCTTAGGGAGGTAGTCACTATTTATCCATATTTATCCTACCCGTCATTTAGCCTACATTACAACCCATAAAGTCCTAGTTAATCCCGATTGGAGTGAGCTTATATTAGTGGAGTCCTACACTACGGGCAAGCCTATGGTACATTATGTGTGGCACGTGAATTTCTTTTGGAGAGCGAGTGAATTCTTTCTATATTATGTCCCTCATTTATTCTTGAAATATATTCTTTGTGTGATATTTGGGATGCTCTCTTGATTATTTTTTGTGAGGGCACACGGTTTGCGCGAGATAGGTGAAGTTATTGACTTCTTGGTTGAGTGAATGGGTGTGATTTTGGAAAGCTTGGTTTCATTGAGTCGGTTTTTGAGATTAAGATGTCTTGAGTTGGTTGTTCTAATATTTTAAAATTTGGTGAATTTTTGGCATGTTGTGGGTCACATGGTATGTATTTATACTCTTGTTTAATGGTCGGTATCAACCATAACCATAGGTAGACCTGTTCTATCAAGTGTTAATTTAGTTGGAAAGTTGTTGTTGGTGATTGCTCGAGGGCTAGCAAAGGACTAAGTGTGGGGTGGTGATGTTTTGCAATATTTTCCTATTTTACCTTAATATTTCCGCATATTTTGATACATTATTCGCCCATTGCACAAAATAATTGTGATTGTTGCGCTCACTTAGTGTGTTTGTGAATTTAGGAATGATTTGGATGAATACGAGTGCAAACGGAGTGAAGATGGATAAAATCGAGCAAGAATTGATGAACTTAGCTAATTGGGGGATATGGCATTAGACGGAAACCTATGGAGCAAGCTACGATGTTGTCATAGCTTCAGGCTTCCAAAAGCCATAAGCCATGCGATGCATGGGCTGTGGCGCACGACTTCCAAAAGCCATGAGATACGCGAGGCTTATCCTGTGGCTTTTAGTTCTGCGACCCCAACTTTTCCAATTTAGTTTAGGCTTTGGATTAACTTATGGGAAGACTTTGTAAACACTATAAATAGTCATTAATGTCATTTTTAGAGGGGAGTCGAATTTCTAGAGCAAGTTTTGGAGTTCCTACACATTGAACCAAGGGTTTAATTCCCTTACTTCATCTATTACAATCTTTCATATTTCTTCCATGAATTCTTGTGTTGTTATTATGAATATGAGTAGCTAAACCTATAGTTCTAGGGTTAGAGTAAATACATGAAGGTTGATGTTTGAAAGTTGATTTCTACCTATTAATTTACTATTACAGATTGTTTATTCTTTCTTGAGCCTGATTGTTTGGTTATTGAGGCCTGATAATTGAACACTATCTACGGTTTACAAGTTGAACTCGACAGAGCGAACTTGTGAACGCACATAAGAAAGAATAGGGCTTGATTGTGAACCTGGGCATCAGGGAATCGATTTGCGGGTAGGATAGACATATACCTATTCGCCTGGCTTAGCTAAATACAGAGTTCCTTAATGCATGCGTGTGATTTAATTCCATAGACATATAGGCGTTAGAGTAGCTTGCATAGACTCATGAAGAATCGACAGGTTTTCACGAATATAATTAACCTGTTAGTTAGCAATCCAGGAAATCGAGAAGTAGAATCAACTGGAAAACTCAACTGGATTGTTTGTAGCTCTGACCCTGGACCGTTTCTCCATTATTGATTATTTCTTGACTTCAGTTACTCATTTTTAATTATTATTTTAGTTAGTAAAAATCCCAACCATCATTGAAAAAGATCCCTGAATAGTTTTTAGGAAATTGTTTGCTAGAATATAGACATTAACACTAGTCCTCGTGGGAACGATACTCGACTCACTACTTTATTACTTGTCGACCACGTATACTTGCGTGTGCGTTTGGGAGCAACAAGGTTTTGACACCGTTGCCGGGGACTAAATAATTGTCTGTTTTCTTTTAGATGATTTGTTATTTTCTATTCAGGTTTAATTTTTGTTTTGAGTTTCTTGTGTTGTTTCAGGTATTAGGTTTCTCTTAATCCTTTCCTGTAGGAATGGCAGAAGATCAAGCTTTAGCTGTGCGAGAAGTTGCTCTTCCCAGTCTGGAGGGAGTAGTGGTGTCAACTCTACACTTCCAAAGTAGAAAACTACTCGGTCTGCATCCCAATAATGTACTGCTGCTTCTATCATCCTTTCCACTATAGTGTGCTCCATTAGTGAAATCATATTACCCAACACCATTTTGACTTTGTCTTTCTGATCTATGCTTAGGTTTCCCCACCAATCTCTAAGTAACTGAGGGATTTCAGCAACCATGTCAAATGTTTTGGTGGCCATGATCTTTTGGAAAAGGTGAAGGATGATAGGGAAAAGAGAAATGCCTAAGATTTGCTTTATTGTGAACAAAGTGATCAACGTGTAGCACAAGCTTTTGAAAACAATGCAACAGAGGATATGAGGAGCTGTGTCGTTGTGGGTTGAGAACCCTTTAGCCACTTTAGTAGGAAAATTGCTAATGGACTTGTGACATGCCAAGGATGTCAAGTCTTTATATAATGCTTAAAGGATAAATGTGTGTTATGTGTCATCCCGTCTATCAAGTGGTTATTTCTTCTTCAAATTGGGCCTTTAATGCCTCTTTGGTTACCATTTAAAGCCTTTGAATAACATTGAATACAGAATGATTCCAATTATTTAAACAATAAACGGTCATTTCTGATTCAATTTGGGCTTTTGAAGCCTCATCGGCTACCTTCGTGCCTTTGAATGGCATTGAATACAGAATAACTCTGATTGTTTAAGCAATCATTTCTGATTCAATTCGGGCTTTTGACGCCTCTTGGGTAACCTTTGTGCCTTTGAATGGCTTTGAATACAGAGTACCTCTAATTGTTTAAGCAATCATTTCTGATTCAATTCGGGCTTTTGACACCTCTTGGGTTACCTTCATGCATTTGAACAACATTGAATATAGAATACCTCTGATTGTTTAAGCAATCATTTCTAATTCAATTCGAGCTTTTGACGCCTCTTGTGTAACCTTTGTGCCTTTTAATGGCATTGAATACAGAGTAATTCCGACCGTGTAGGAATAAACAATCATTTTTGATTCACTTTGGGATTTTAAGGCCTCTTAGGTAACCTTTGTACCTTTGAATGACACTGATTGCAGAACAATGTTAATAAACGGTCTACATTTGCATGTTTAATCCTTTAAGTAAATGCAAATAAATCATGTTCAACACTCTTTGGGGGTTAAAAATCCGTTCGGATTGTTTGAACAAGTTGGCCTATCGGACTTGAGAACAATTCGACTAATGATATGTCATGATGCATGATTCCTAGCGTTGCTACTAAGAAATGGAGTTAGCTAGACTAGGTGTTATTATCCTCCCAAGTGGACGGCTCGGGGGCGGGAACGTCTCGGACCAAATAGATTCCAAGTTGTTCCCCCTAAAAGAATTTTTATGTGAGGGAAGATGTGGTTGTAACCACCGTGTTTTCAACGCACGATTTAGAAAGTTGCTAGGAGTGGCGGAAAATATGCATGATATGCACAAGTTTAAAAATGTACAAGTTTTGAAATAAATGCACAAGTCAACCTCGGGAGTGGGAGTAAAACTAACACATGAAACAACAAGTTAGAGAAAATAATTTCATATGCAAAGCAGATCAATACACATAATATGCATGATAGGCATCATATGATGACGCTTTTGGACAAGGTTGGCTAATGGACTTTAACATACCAAGGATGTTAAGCCTTCCTAATTTGATTATGGTATTTAAAATTGAACATGTATTTTGTATCATCCCAATTGTTCTCATATCCCAAAATTAACATGAAATAATTTTATAAAATAATTGATTGTGTTGTATAAATGTAGAAATAACATTTTGTTTTAAGTAAATAGAAATAATAATTGATCTTGCTACATTAAAGGCAGAAGAAATTAATTTAAAATCTATGATTTTGTTTTCATGAAAGTAGAAAAATTGATTTCGTTCATAACCCAAAAAATAATTTTATAAATTAATTAGTTTTGTTTGTATAAATGACGATTTTAGTAATAAATAATTGATTTTGTTATGATATGTGAACAAATGGTCTATATTAGACACGTTTAACTTTAAATAAATGCACATATAACATATTTAAATGCCCCTTAGGGTCGAAAACCCGTTCGGTTCATTCCAATATGGTGAACTAATAGACTTAGACATGAGCCGAAGTCAAAATGGTCCTAAATATGACATGATGCATGATTTTTAAACTAAGAGTTGGGTAATCTAAACAAGTATATGGTTCCCCCAATCGGACGGCCAAGGAGTGGGACCATTTGAAATTGTTGGTTGTACCACAGACCAACTATATTCCAAAATGTCCCTCCTAAAAGGGTTTTTTGTGGTGAAGCGACCGTGGGATCCACATAATCGCCCGTGTGTGTGCAGAGTGTCGTTTCCCAGGAGTGGGGGAAGTGTGAGTGACATGAACAAATAATAAAATATAATCATACAGTTCAAAAATAAATAAAAAATAAAAACTAAATCTTAATCCTGCAAAAGAAAAAGAAGAAAAAAGTTAGTATCGAAACAAATAAAAGAATCCCAATTTAAAGTTCGTTATGGTTTGAACCTTGACATCCCCAGTGGAGTCACCATTCTGTCATACCCGATTTTGGACTCAACTCGAGGCAAGTCGGGTTTCGGATTTGACTGGGTGAACTCGTTTGAGTTCAGATGTTGGAGTCGCCACCTAACATATTTTAACTAGGCGTGTTAGGGCACCTATTGTATTTCTAGCCAATTTTATAACTAACTCTGAAAACTTAGTCTACGAACCAAATATTCTAGGTAAGAGGTTCAAGTTAACTCGAGAGAAAGGGGTTAGGCACCTCTCGAGCTCCACCAAGTATGGTTACCGGCCGGACTTATAATTGGGATTCGAACAAGTAAATAAGCAAATAGACTAACTAACTAACTAACTAACTAAAAGATGATTTAAATACTATGCGTATAATAAAAGATATGAATTTGCTAATTGACTTCTTCCTTGGAGAATTAAACGTGCCTTGCAAATGAAATTAAGTTAGTAAATAATATTAATAATAATATTAGTAGATAATAATAATGAAAATAATGAAAATAATAAAAAAGGATCGTTTCTCGTTGTTCTCTTTTTTAAAAGAACATCGTCTTTCATCCAATTTTACCTCGCGAAAATATAAAGAAAATAAGGTTAGTATTAATAATAACAAATAAGTAATTGAAAATAATAATGATAACAATAATAATATTAATATTAATATTAATAATGTTAATAATGATAGTAATAATAATAATAATAATAATTTAAAATAAAGGGGAAAGAGAATTTTATAAAGTGTCGGCTCAGGTTTGTGCGAATTGACTAAGAGATTAGGGACGTCGGTACGGCTGCGAACACATCAGCCGGTCGTGTTGCCATGCCAAGTGCCAGTCCCACCACTCCATAACAGCTCACACACGTCATCATAGCCTTTTTGTTTTAGGGACGCAGGGATGGGACTGTTTGTCCGTTCAAATCAGTAGGACTCAAATAAATAATTATTTTCCTTGGCCAATTGATGTATTATCCGTCAATTCAGTGTGTGTCCATCAATTCCTTGTGTAGGCCTCAAATAAATATATTTTCATAGGCCGAGCCGTTCAAGCATAGTATCTGTTTAAATCATAAAACTCCAGTATAGCAGATATATTCCCACAGGGGGCCCAGCAGCATCAGCAATTTAAGAACACAATCAAGCCAACTGCAGAGTCAAGAAGGCGAGAGTCTTCATGAACGGGTCCTGCAAAGACAACACAGAAAACAGCCACAACCGAAACAAACTAACAAGACCACAAATTCAATGCTGCATGAGGGATTAGAACAATTGTAGAACTCCAAAATCCACAATCCGACGAATCAAAACAAGAACCAAAACAAAGATCTGGAACCACGATGCTTCAACAGTACAGGAAACAATCAAAGGATGTAAATAAATAATCAGTCACCGGAAAGTATAGGAACGACGCCGGCGAGAAATCCCAGTGGCGTCGTTGCCACTGTCCTTTCCCCAAAAAAAAAAAGGATTACGCGACGTGGTCTTCGAATCTGCAAAATTCATAAAAAATTAGCGAAACGATTGAGACGAAATACAACAGTGCGGTGTTCAAGGACAGCGTAGGGATGACACCAGCTGGGTAGCGGCATCACTGCGCCTCCGGCGGTGGCGATGCCTTTCCTCTGACCCGTTTTCCAAAGTTCAATCCCACTGGTTTTTTGTTTGGTTTTTCCGGTGGTGGGTATGGGTTTCCGATCAGGTCCTGATGGTGGTGATGGTAGGTGACGAGTGAAAGAGAAAAGGGTTCTCTCAATTGTTTTTGTGTGTGGCTGTGCAAGGTAAAAAGCAGAGGATGATAGTGAAGGGGTATGTTTGGTGTATGTATGGGGTACGTATGTGTGGATAGGTATTTTGAACGGTGTTGGTGTGCTGCCAACATCCCGTTTCTGTGTGTGTGTGTTAAAATTGGTCCCGATGGGTGGGGTGTGTATTGAAATTTTGGAGAGAAAAACGTTGAAGAAGACAAAGGGGGTGTGCCTGTTTTTATGTATGGCCTCCGTTGAGAAGAAGATAGGGGAATTGTACCCTTTGTGTCTGTGTATTTTTTGGTGGAGAAGGAGATAGGTGGGGAAGAAGGCCAAGAGGACCCAAGTGGGGTCTGCCGATATTGTGTAGTGTGTAGTAGTGTGTTGGGTGAATTCTTAATGAATGTATATGAAGAAATGGTCTTCTTTTTAAACATTAAAGAAGAAGAATTTCAAAAATTAGTAGTTAGGGAATTGGAGATGATTGGGGGGATTTGGGAATGATGGTAGGGATTGTAGGAGATTATGATTAGGGAGGGGATTATGGAGACATTAGGGAATAGTTAGGAGGAGATTAGGGATTTTGAATTGTTTCCAAAACAGGGAAGGGAAGATAAGATATGGGAGGATGAACTTGGACGGATTTAAATAAAGAAAACGAATGTAGACCACATTTTGTCTAGATTCAAGTAGAAATAGAAATCTTGAAATTAGGAAGAAAATGATTTAATGTACAAAAATGTATTTGGTTAAGTATTATGTCTAGGTTCAAACGAAATTTGAAGGAATTGAAATAAAGTGAAAAAATATATTTTGTATAAGAAAAATATAGAAAAATATACGGTGCAAAATGAATGAATCTAGACGAACACTTGTTTAGATTCAAGACGAATGAGGGTTTTAAAATAGATTAAAAAGAAATATTCTGGAATACGAAAATAATTACAAGAATATTCAGGAGAATTCGAACTAAATAATTGGAGGAAAATAGCAATTGATTTCCAACGGAATGGACGTACCTAGACAGACAATTGTCCAGGTTCGTAAGAAAGATTTAACAAAAGGAGAAGGAAAATAAGTAAATAAATAAAAAAAATAAAATATGAAGTGGACATTTTCTTTTAAATTGGCCAATATTCAACTTAAAGGTGTAAATAAAAATATAGATATACGTATTTTATAAAATGCACAAATAATTATTAAATAAACTCAAATAAAATTATTTAAATATAGGTAATCACAGATAGTTACTAATTTACGCAAATAATCACAAATTGAAACAAATTTGACATGCAGCCTAAATGATGCAAATTTACGTAATATAGCAACACTTAAGTATATAGTATATAAATAGAGGATAACGCACGTAAATGCATGATTTCTAATGTACATTTTGCACAAATACTCACATTGCACCCTTAAGTTGAATTATAGCCAATTTGAGAAAAAGGAGGGACAAAATTGGGTGTCAACAGGGTACTTGTTCTTGATGGTGACCTTATTTAGCTAACGATAATCAATACACATCTGCATAGTCCCATCTTTCTTCTTCACGAGTAGAACAAGAGCACCCTATGAATAAAAATACTCGGCCTAATGAATCTCTTATCCAGCAAAGCCTACAACTACTCATTCAGCTCCTTTAAATCTGACAGAGCCATGCAATAAGGAGGGATGGAGATAGGTTGAGTCCCTGGCACTATATCAATGCCAAACTCAATCTCCCGATCAGGAGGAAGTCCCGAGAGATCATCTAGAAACATATCAGAGAACTCTGTTACAACAGGAACTAAGGCGAGGGATGGAATCTCCATAGTGGTATCTCGAACCATGGCAAAATACGTTGAACACTCTTTATCCATCATTTGCTTCGCCTTTAGGAAAGAAATAATGCGCCCCATGGGTGGCAGATAAGAGCCCTGCCACACTACCGTTGTTGAACTAGGAAGAGACAATTAAAGAGACTTGGCATGATAATCTAAGATGGCATGACATGACACTAACCAATCCATACCGATAATGACATCAAAATCAACCATATCTAACACTAGAAAGTCCACCTAAGTCTCACAACCCCCAAAGGACACGGTACAAGCTGGATAAACTCGATCCTCCACAATCATGTCTCTGATAGGAGCAGAAACATAGAATGGATCACTGAGACACATATAATCAACATGAAAATCCAAAATAAAATAAGGAGAAACATATGAATAAGTAGATCCTGGATCCACTAAAGAATATGCATCTCGACCACAAATAGATAATGTACATGTAACACAGCTGGAGATGCTTCGGCATCCTGCCTGGCTGGCAATGCATATAGTTATCTCTGCGCTGAACTGAGCCGCCACTCTGCCTGGCTGGCAATGCATATAGTTATCTTTGCGGCTGAACTAAGCCGCCACTCTGAGAACCCTCTCTAGAAAGACCACCATAACCACGTCCACGACCTCTACCAGGTGGCTGGGACCCTGAAGGGGTACCTTGAGGCTATTGCTCCATAGGCACCGGAGGGCGAGGGAAAGGACGGCTGCTACTTTGCTGATGAAGATAAGGGAAATCCCTTTTATGATGCCCTGAATCACAACAATGGAAATACCTTGAGTCATAGTGGCGCTGCAAAAATGGCTGATGGCTACTAGGAAGAAACTGGGACCGATCCTGTCGAGGCCCTAGCGAATCCTGAAAACAATACACTGGAAACTAAACTGTCCTAGTAGGAGGCCTACACTGCTGCTGATAGCTCCTACCTCTAGATGAGGTACTAGAATGCTCTGGACCACGGGATCGCTTACTATCCCGCTCTAACTCCTCTATCTCCAATTTATGATATGCCTCATGCCTCCTAGCAATATCAATGGCGACGTCAAATGGAGTACCAGCCTCAATTTCACACCATCTGGGACCGTAAATGCAGAGAAAGCCTGTAAATAAAACTCCTGATCCTCTCAGAGGGTTCCTTCACAAGATCTGGAGCATGGCCGAACATCTCAAAAAATAAAAGCTCATACTCTAAGACTGACAGGTTACTGTGTCCGATCTTCTCAATTTGCCTCCTGTTATCATCCTTTTGACTGCGAGGAAGAAACTTCTCCATGAATTGGTGGGATAACTCACTCCAGATCAAATAAAGAAAGCACTGCCTAACTGATCGGAGTGCAGTCTACCAATCTAATGCTGGACCCTCAAACTGGAAGGTAGTATACTCAGCTCCATACTGCTCAACAAAACCAAGGGCCTCTAGAATATGTTGGCATCGATCAAGAAACTCATGGGGCTTATCTGATGCATGAACGAAGAACTTCAGAGGATTAAGTTGGGTATGATAATGCAGCCTTGCCGGATTATCAGCCTGATCTGCTACCTAGACTGGCTAACCAGCCTGTACAATTGGAGGCACAATACCTGCTGCCTCTGGAACATAACCACCTGGTGCATGAACTACTGGATCTACATATGGAGCTGGAATAGGGGCTCCTTGAGCTTGAGCACCAACATCTGCGGCAGCTTGAGGATCTGCCTGATGAATAGGACATCCCTGGGGCACTTGTGCCACCAAGAATCTCATAAAAGCATCATGGAATGCTGGGGGAACGAATAAGCCCTGCTCCCCTACCCACCAGAGCTGGCACTACTGGAACCTCTGCAACTAGGTCAACATGATCAACCGTCCTCGCGGCCCGGCCAACTTTACCTCTGCCTCTTCCTCGACCACGGCCTCGACTATAACCTCTACCTCGGCCAACACCACCTCCTCATGGAGCAGCAGATATAACTGCTGCTTTTGGCTTCTCCGCCTCTCGCTAAGTGACTGCGCACGTTCTCACCATTTAGTGAGAATGAATTAACAAAGATATTTAACTTCAGACAAGAAGACCCCCGCACGATAAGAGTTGAAAGAAATGGAACTACCTAAATACCACCATAGCCTCTCGTAGATAGGTACAGACATCTCCTCCCGATCAGTGAGACACTATTAGACACTGTCATGATTTGGAAAGACTCTAAACCGGGCTCTAATACAGACTGACACGACCTGGATTTCAGGTTAGGCCATGTGGGCACCCGACTACCTCCCCAAGACTTGTCGAGCGAACCCTAACGACTAAATCCTTTCAAATAATATAAAATTGACTTGAAAACAAAGGGAACTTTATAAAAGAAATAGGATAGCCCAAAGAAACATGATATATACAATATATGTATACATACAAACTATCTGAAGAAATACAACTAACTATCTACATATATAGGTTTAGAGGTTTCAAGATTAGAAATCTAAGAAGGCCAAAAAAATATATATATTTTTCGAGGGGAACAAAATTAGATACAACTATGATATCTATGATTGGTGGCCTCAACGAATAAGCTGGCTCACCACAGACAGTTGAGAACATCCTGGCTCCTCAATCACATTGTGGTTCCTCAATCACATTCTTGGCTGGGTCCTGGAGTGGAATCGAAGGAAAAGACAACACAAGAGCAAATATGGAGTGAGTCATAAGGACCTAGTAAGTGAGGAACAACTAGCGACCTTAAGGGATAGGTACGCTAGCCAGGGTATTATAGAAATACAACAACCAATCAACTAAGTAAATCACAAATAAACAATGCAATAAATCAATACAGTTCACAAGTGCACATAAAGATATGAAATTAATGTATCCTGATGCAATGCGGTCACATGTACCCGAAACCTATCTCCGGTGCGGGACTGTCATCGTCTACCAGGAGATATATGTAATAATAATCCTTCACCAGCGCAGGACTCTTATCTACTGTCAAGAAGTACATATCAAACCCATAACTAGAGTATAACACTCATGTGCCCCAATGCAATACCAATAACCAATTATAACATGTGAAGTATAATGCAAACCTGAAGCTAAGGCGTAGGAAATATGCATATCGACAGCTACACACATAAAATCATGTGGTAGAATATCCACAAGGCCAAAGACCGTCAAAGAAATGGATACTATCACTTACCTTATGTCCTGGGTCAGAATAGCTACTGAACAACTTCTTTTCCTGCCCGACGTCTCTCAAAATAGTCCTTTTCTATTGAATCTAGATGATTTGGTATTACGAATTGGCCTAATACATCGTTGGAAAGATTTAAATTTGAGTTAGCAATCGAAATGAGCTGAAAAGAGCCCTTTTATACCCCCTCTGTTAATGAATTTAAAATGCTGAAAATTGCAGATTTTGCACCAGCAACAACTGGTCTGCTATTCGGGTCCAAATGGGACTCTACAAGGCTTGGAATGACCCCAAGTTTTCCACACAAGTCATACAAGACTTGTGAAATATACTCGCAAAGACAGAACTCGAATCAGATCTTTGAAACTCAAGATATGGCTCCCACAGAAAGAGGTCGATTTCTTAACTTTCGGGATTTTAACAAAACTGTCCGAACAACCTCGGGATTCATATCAAAAGTTCCCATAGGTCATAAACTACCATATGAACCTAACCCAACTTTTAAATTTCGATTGGACCTCATTTACTCAAATCAAGCTCGAAACTCTTTTTTAAGCTTTACCGATAACCGAAATGGAAATCTTCTCAGAAAACCTATCAAAGGAGGTCCGAAACTGCTCAAATTCTTAGACATGTCCTAATAGACCTTACAAACCTTTTAATACTTTCAGCACACTAAACAAAGTCCTAACTTTTTAAATGACACACTAAGGTCGTTTCGTTTGATCCAACTTTCAGAAGACATTTAAATCCTTCGGATCATTACACACTTTCTTTCCTCTCAGTAGCACTTCGAACTCCCCTGCATTCATCCTCCCCACATTAGCAAAGAACTCCCTATTCAAGGCTTTATTACCTGGTTGGGGCTCCGAAGTAAGCCATTAAATCCAATTGCTATCTACTAATTGCTTGAGGAAGTATGGATTGTATTGGCAAGATATTGTGTCCAAATAGCCCTCTCATTATGATGGACCTCTTTGTCAACCCCTTAAGGTAGACTTAGTAGGCATACTCGTTTACATAACTCTCTTCCCAATTATCTGAGAGTGGAAAGCCTACACCTTACTACAGTCACAGTTCTCATATCCGAGGTTGTTGAGCCGCTTGTTCTTCTTTTTCTGCTTCTTCCCCTTCACTACCTTCGTCACCTTCATCGCTCTCCGACTTTGTCCTTACTTCCCCAAATTTTTTTAAGAGAGGAGGAAGAAGAAATAGGGGTGGGCACTATTCGGATTAAACCGAAAAATCAAACCGAACCGAATTAGTTTTTTAATTTGGTTTGGATTTTTAAATAATTGGTTTGGATTGGATTGAGAATATGAAAACTTTGGTATTTTGGTTTGGTTTTGGATTTCAAATCATAGAAACCGAAAAACCGAAAAAACCGAAATATATATACACACACACACAAAGAAAGGCTCTCATACTTTTATGATTATCTCTTAACCTAAACTTGTTTAAGGGTTTTAGAGTTTGAATATTTCAATACTTTATGCCTTCAATACTTTAACCTCTTTGTATTATGGTATAAGCTTTCACCAAAAGTTTCAATCAGTTTTTACCTCTTGAATGGTAAGATCTCTTTTTACCTAGGATTCATGTTCTCTCTTTATCTAGAATTATTATTTAGATTTAATGTTTAATATTTTGACTTGTATTTATATTCTTTCAAGTATTTCATTTTAAAGTTTGTCTTATATGACAAAACCGAAAAAACCGAAATGGTCTAAGGCTCAGGCTCGGGTTCAAGGCTCAACTCCTGATCCGAGGGCACATCCCTCAATGTTCACCTTGGGGCTTCATGTTTCTTATTTGCCTTCGGTTCTGCCCCTCTTGTTATTCGAGATAGGGGGATCATAATTATCAGAACCAGATGAAGGCTGAGACTCCTCTATCACCCTGCAATGCCTTTCTTCCCCATTTTGGAAAGGGTTTACCAACTCCCCTCCCTAGGTTAAGAGGGTCGCTGGATGTTCTCCTTCCTCTACCTTGTGTCATTGCGCCTCTTTATTGTTCCATTTGATCCTGTTAAAATAGTGTAGAAACATGTTAGAAATGGCCTAAAGGATAGGCTTTGAATGTAATTGAAAGCTCATGCATGGTTAAGAATGCATGAAAAAAGCGCGGGCACTGTACAAGGGTGGTCGCCCAACGGCTCAACACTTAGAAAATTTTCAATGTTTTTCAGAATGCGCGGTCACTGAATCACGTGATGTCTCAAAGCCAACCAAAAGGGCAGCCTACACTGTGGGTTGCCAGAATAATCTAGAGAGCACCCATTTGACACTAAGGAAAAATTTCGTCCATTTAAAAAAGGGCAGCCGCTTAAGACAAGGGCGGCGGATGAATCAGCAAGCCTCTTTCCTAAGTAAAAATTAGGCAGCCTACACGAGGTTCTCGCCCAAAAGTCTTGAGGCTATGCAATTCGACACTTCGATTAATTTTTAGACTCATTTTAAAAGGGCTGCCGCCTATTAGAAGTGCAGCCGCCGAAGAACATGCTTCCCAATTGTGCTAAAAAATGGGCGGCCTACACAGTTGGTTGCCCAAAAAAGTCCAGAGAGTGTGCAATGTAACATTTAGAAAAAATTTCAAAGCTCTCAGAAAAGGCAGTCGCCTAATAGAAGGGCGACCACCTGTTCTTATGCACACTCCTTTGGAGAGTTTTGTCTATTGAGACAAAAGGGGGACCACGCATTACAAGGGCGGCCTCCGTCTCATCACCAAGGGTAATTCAAACCACAAAAAAGGGGCGGTTGCTCTATAGAAGGGCGATCGTCTTGATCTTGGACCTCAGACATCCAAGCCATACCCTTCAAAAGAGGGCGACCGCCTATAAAGGGCAGAGGTCCTTTTTTCATCAGATAAGGTACCTTTTTGCATAGAAACCAACGTGTCTAAGCACTTTAACACTTAACCATATTCAAGCTACCCACAATATTTTCCCTCTCATGTCTAAATGCTCTCAACTCACGAAATGATTCAAATCTAGGTATCTAGGTCATCCCCCAACCATCCTAATTCATGTTTTTGGTGTTTTTCAAGTTATATGGTTACTTCTAACTCCTACTCCTAGATTCAAAAATTTAAACTAAGGAATTCAAGATGACATCGAAATTCTTACCAAATGAATATGAGTGGAGTGACATGCGAGGTTGAGTGTGTGTGAATTAGTAGTAGAATAAGTGTCAGGTGGCGGGAAATTTGTGAATCGCCGGTTGTCTACGGGTTGGTAAAGGGAGAGAAAGAGGTCAAAGTTGACCTAGGCTTCCTTTTTATACCACCAAATGGGCGGAGTTCGTTTTTAAAAGGGCGGTCCATCTTTTAGAAGGACAACCACTTTTTTCACTAGCTCTTTAACCATGCCGAGACTCAAAAAAGGCGAACGCCCAAGACATGGGCATCCACCGATTGGCCTTTCATTGAATTTCCACCAAAAATTGGGTGGCCTACACTGCTGGTTACCAAAAAAATCCAGAGAACATGTATTTTCATACTTAGCCAAAGTTTTTGAGGCTAAATATTAGGCGGCCTCCCCGTGTGGAAAGGGCTCTCTTATGAAAAATGGCGGCAGCCTAATGAAAGGGCGGCCGCATGTTCTTGGCTTGCATACTAAGACTTTTTGGGGACTTCACAACATCATTCAATTGGCGGCCGCCCTTTGAAAGGGTTGGTCACCTTTTACCTATTTCCAGATTTCCTGCATTCTTCACTCCAACATCAACAACATCATGGTACCTACAAAACAAAAGCGAATTAGCTAATACCTTGGATACCTCCCATAAAGCACCTTAGTTAACGTCGTAGTCAACGCCGAGCCATTCCATTAAGGGTTGATCTAAATCACGAAGGCCACCACATTGGTGCCTTCCATCACTCCCAAGTAGTGCTCTGTCTCGTGCCTATTCATTCTAAACCCTTGGCCATTAGCATTCTCCAAATGAAGGGCACCATAGGGAGAAATACCAACTACTTTAAATGGACCACTCTATTTGGATCTCAACTTTTCCAAAAACAAATGGAGACGAGAGTTGAAAAACAACCAAAGATCGCCCCCACTTTGAACACCCGGCTCCGCATCTTCTTGTCATAGACCATCCTCATCTTCTCCTTATATAAGAAAGTATTCTCGTAGGTATTGAAGCGCATCTCATCAAGCTCATCAACGCTTCAATTATAGACTTCAATGCCTTATATTTGTTGACACCCAACTTTGTCTATGTTTGTTTTAAAATTAAGAATTTATTATAAAAAGGTTTGAAATTAGGTTAATTTTGCAATTGGGAAGAGAAAACATCTGAATTGTACGAAAAGAGGGCCAAAATTTCACTATCTACCCTTTATTTAGATCATTCGTGCAAACTCAGCTTAATATCTAATACACTAAACTCTAATACCCCCACACCTGGTCTATTTTGCCAAAATCACTAATCCTAACCCGAATTAACTGTGCCCCCCCCCCCTTTCAACTCCTCTCTTTCAAACCCTAGATCGAATAAACGAACAAATTCCTCATGTCACAGTGGTCCCGTGGTGGCCACTGTTGAACCCTAATATTACCAATTAAGGTGAAATTAAGAATATAATCTTAATGGACTAACTCTTTTGCAGTTTTGAAACCAGCGAGTTGCCTAAAACCTCCCTTGTTGTCTTGCTTGCTTTCAGATAAGAAAGACTAGTTACTTTAACCTACCTTCCTAGCTTTAGTTGCCTTAAGGCTTGTCTTTCTTTCAGGGAGTCGCCACCCAATTTAAGGACAACAAGGAACCAAATCAAGCAAATGCGTGCAAAACTCCATTTTTAAAAAAAACATGGTCTTTCAGAGATTCTAAGAAAAGATGTTTTATTAATTTTAAAAGAAGGTTTTTAAGGCACTTTAAAAATTCCATTAGCAACATTAATTCGACAGGTTTCCAAAATAATTTTCAATTGCGCTTTTTCTAAAAGCTATCCAAAAATTAATTGAACTAAACCTTATTTGCAAATATTATTTAATTTGCACGTAATTTGCTAAAATGGACCCAATGTATTAAAATAATTTTCAACCCCAAATTAAAGGTAATGACCATTAAGTAAAGCAATGTCAAGTTATTAAATATTTATTCATAAATAAATTATTTTACAAACAAGTTAGTTATTCTAATAGGGGATTCCTATGACATGAAAATTTCTAAGGGATTGCGAAAGAAAGGGATTTAGAAGAACGGAAAATTGACAAACTCATGGGAGTCTTAAATTTCCAAAAGTTTTCTAATGGTCTTCATATCTTGGAAGAACTTGACCCTTGACTCAAATGTGAATCATAAGTCATCCCATTTTGAGTTTTAGCCAAACTCGTCCCGAGGTTTCCATGCCAAAAAAAAAAAAAGAAAGATAAGAATTAGTAACTAAAGAGAATAACCTTACATGACAAACTAAAGATCCCAACTTTTAAACTAATTGGCTGTAACAACCCGATAATTTATACCTATAGTTTAGTTATCTATCGAATTGTTTAAAATATATACTCATTATTTGTGAGGTAATTATATATATATATAATTAAAAATTAAAGGTAATGACCATTAAGTAAAGCAATCTCAAGTTATTAAATATTTATTCATAAATAAATTATTTTACAATCAAGTTAGTTATTCTAATAGGGGATTCCTATGACATGAAAATTTCTAAGGAATTGCGAAAGAAAGTGATTTAGAAGAACGAAAAATTGACAAACGCACGGGAGTCTTAAATTTCCAAAAGTTTTTTAATGGTCTTCATATCTTGGAAGAACTTGACCCTTGACTCAAATGTGAATCATAAGTCATCCCGTTTTGAGTTTTAGCCAAACTCGTCCCGAGGTTTCCATGCCAAAAAAAAAAGAAGAAGAAAGATAAGAATTAGTAACTAAAGAGAATAACCTTACATGACAAACTAAAGATCCCAACTTTTAAACTAATTGGCTGTAACAACCCGATAATTTATACCTATAGTTTAGTTATCTATCGAATTGTTAAAAATATATACTCATTATTTGTGAGGTAATTATATATATATATATAATTGAAGAATCAACTAGATGACTATCGAGTCAAGTAGACTTTACACTTTTAATTGGACTTTAAAGATATGGATTTCCACATATATAGTCTTTAATATACTATATTAACAAGTCACCTAGCACTAACATAATCTAGCCACAATATTTATATTTAAAATTTGAGTTATAATTAAAATATGACATATAATTAGATTGATATTCTTTATATATAGATTCTATACACATATATACACAAATATATTTGTCTTATTTTTTTAAATATTTATATCATCAAATTATATTTAATAAATATGCTAGGAAAAGAAAAAAAAGATAAAATATAGTTACAAAAAGTGGATAAGGGTTGAGAATGGTTATGTGGGGGTAATAACCCCTTAAAAATAATGTGGAGTGATGGGCTAGGCGCATAATTTATTGGGCCATTTACAAAAATACCCAAAGTACCCTAAATATTTACATCAAAATACCCATTATATTTTTGCCCACTATTTTATTTACATCCAATGCCCATTCCCCTGTTACCCGCTCTTTTCTCTCTGTTTCACATGTTCGCTCCTTCAATTTTTTCTCCACTTTTCACACGATTTTTTCAAAATCAACTGCTCAAATTGTTGCAATTTTTTCATGATTTCAAATTTTTTCATCAGATTTTCCTAAATCACTAATTCAAAATCGTGTTTTTCTGAAATTTAAGTAAATTTTGCATTATACAGCATATCGTTTGCCAATGGATGATGAATATTGCTACATTTTAGTTCAACACAGCGGAATTTGGACTGAAAATCATATATATCAAAATTTTCATGTTGAAGCATTATCGATCAGATCGTCATAAAATTTTTTGGAATTTCATAACACAATCCGACAAATTCCTCTCCTATCTGTTGCTAACGGATTGCTTGATATCAAATATTTCGTGAAGGAAGGTATTCTGCCTATCACAGTATACAACGATATGGGAGTTGCTGTGTATTTTGGATTGAAAAAAAAGAAGTCGGATATAACTGATTATCCTCTCTGCGTGTCGTTTGATGTTAACGATTTGATTACGACTAGTTCAACTACTAATGTTTCTACTGCATCAGCAAGTGTAATACCAGTGCAACAGTATACTGAAGAAGTTACTGACAGTATACAGTTTTGTGAGGATGAGACAACAATAAGCACTATTATTAGTGAAGACGAAATAATTTACAATCCTTTTCATCAGACGATTGCAATAGGACAAATTTTCGCAGAAAAGGAAATATTGAGCACAATTGTAAAGCGTTATGCAATTCCTAAGAAATTTCAATTTAAAGTTCATAAATCGTGCTAAAAAAAGGTAAGTAAATCATGTGTTTTTGTTGTAGGATTTATATCTAAATTGCTAATTTGAGCAGTGTATACCATAGAGGTATACTGCTGTCATCAGTATACTCTATGGGATATACAATGCTTGACCACTGCTATTGTATAGATCAACATAAATTTTAACAGTATATTATAGGGGTGTACTGCTGAATGTAGTATGTTGTAGAGAGGTACACAGTGCTTATATGACAACTGCATTTGTATATGTCAACTTAAATTTTAACAGTATACCACAGGGGTATACTGCTGAATGAAATATACTGTAGGAGGTATACAGTTCATGTGTGGCGCTGTTTTGGTACATTCCAACCTATTCGAGCAGTGTATACCATAGAGGTATATTGCTGTATTCAATATACTCTAGGGGGGTATACAATGATTATTTAACACCTGTTTTTTGTATACTCTACGGCGTATACAATGCTTATTTCACTGCTTTTTTAAAATACATAAATTCATTATGCTGTAGTTGTATATACTGCATGTTTGGGTCTGCTTTAGACTAATTTAAGAAATATAGCATAGTTGTATACTTCTGAATTCACTATACTGTACGGGCGTATACAGTTATTAATTTATTGCAGCTTTGGCATAGTTGAAATAACATTCAAATCTTATTTTGAAATCAGGTATTGCCTTGGTTGTGTGGATGACCAGTGCCATTGGAATCTTAAGGCTTACAGCATTGGACAAACAAAACTTTTCAGAGTAACAAGTTTGTATGATGAGCACAATTGTGGGATTGACAAAAGATTTGGCGAACAGAGACAAGCCACCTTTGTTATAGTTGGTGGGTTGATAAAAGACAAGTTAATTGATCCTAAAACGGTATACATGCCAACAGATATAAAGAGAGATATGAAGAAAGATTTTAGTGTGGAATTGAATTACATGAAAGCTTGGAGGTCGAAAGAAAAGGCATTAGAAATATTAAGAGGAAAGCCAAGGGAAGCATATCAGAAATTACCAAGCTATCTATATATGTTGCAGCATACAAACCTAGGGTCGGTGGTAAAACTACAAACCACAGCAGAAGGACGTTTCCTGTACACATTTGTTGCACTTAATGCATCGATTAAAGGGTGGGTATATTGCAGGCCGACAGTAGTGGTTGATGGAAGCCATCTAAATTCAACATACAATGGCACATATATCATTGCTTGGACACAAGATGCAGCAGGTCAGAATTATTGATTACTAATGTTTATTGATTTATAATGTATTATTATCGATAGAGCAATAAGAAAGGTAAACCATTTGCTGCACACCATATGTAAATGACAAACTGATTTCTTCCTGAACATATAAAATTCTTTGTACAGGACATATTCTACCACTTGCATATGCGGTGGTCGATTCAGAAAATGATGCTTCATGGGAATGGTTTTTTTCATGTTTCAGAGAAGCTTTTGGGGAACGGGAGGGGATGTGTATAGTATCAGATAGGCATGATAGCATAATAAGGGTAGTGCCTATAGTTTATCCTACGGTTCCACATTACTTTTGCATGTTCCATTTGTGGAATAACATAAAGACCAAGTTCAAGAAGGGTACAAAGCAAATTTCAAAAGTATACTTTGCAGCAGCGAGAGCATACACTATTCCCGAGTTCACCAAGTAAATAGACAATATAGGAGGAGTTGATTACAGAGTAAAACAATATTTGGCAACTGTTGGATACCACAAATGGTCCCGCGCATATTGCACTGCAAATAAAACCTTCAACATGACTTCAAATATTGCTGACTCGGTGAATTCAAAAGCAAGACATTCAAAAGGTCTCCCAGTTGTTCACTTTCTAGACTCTATGATGCATATCGTACAGGAATGTAACAATAATAATGGTGAAGAAGCAATGGGCACATTTAGAGAGTTGACTGACAAGTATGAAGAGCTATTGACAGCTAGCACTATTGCATCACAAAGCATGACAGTAAGATACACTATTGTTCTTTTTGTTTATCATATATTTATAAATCTATGTGCAGCTACTAATTTAAGTTCTTGAAATTCAGGTGATACCTTCAAGAGAAGTAGTTGGTGCTGGAGAGAAACATGTCGTATCCATGCCCGAAAAAAAATGCACTTGTGGGAGGTTTCAAATGGAGGACATTCCATGTTCACATGTGTTGGCTGTTCTGGATAGACTTCATGTATCTGCTTATAAATACTGCTCTGACTTCTACACAACAAAAAACTTTCGTAAAACATATGAGATACCAGTTTGTCCTATCCCAGGTGAAGCTACATGGCAGATTCCCCAGGAAGTGCTAGCACACACAGTTCTACCGCCAAGGGGAAGATCCAAACGAGGAAGGCTAACAAAAACTAGATTCAAATCTTTATGGGAAAAACCTGCTACTAGAAATAAAAATCACTGTGGACAGTGTGGGCAGAAAGGATACAACCGCAAGACATGCAAAAATATTCCCCAGGATTGAGATATGTTTTTCTATTAGTTATAGTTCTATTGTTCGATTATACATAGTCCAATTGATCTTGATTGGAATTTTAAGGATGCAACACATATCTGGATGTTTTAGTACAGTTCAGTTGCTTATTAATTACATTGTTACTGGATTATTCTTGAATGTGTTCTATTACTTACCTTAAAACCTTTTTTCTGCATATCTTTGTGGTATACAACACACCATGTGGCGGAGTCATTTTGTAGAGGTGCTGTTTTTGATGAAGTCTGTTTGTTCTGTATGTTTGAGAGTTTGATTTTCATATGTATGCACTTGTTGATGAAGGATGATGTCCAAATAGTAGTTTTTGTATGTTATACTGAATATTATTACTGTATTGCTAGTTGGTTGTGTTTCCTGGATGTTGTCCTCATGTGAGACTTGGTATTATTGAGATATTCTGCAGATTTGGTGACTGTATACATTTTTAGTGTACACTATAGCTTATTAATCAAGGAGAGAAACGCAGGAAGTAGAAATCTGTTTAACTCTGAGCTACCTGATTAGTAAACTGCATTAAAATCTATTTTTCTGTATACATTTGTAGTATACAGTATACCACAGTGGTATACTGATTTAACTTCTAGAAATAAGCTTGCCTGTTATTAGCTACCAAAAATTGATAAAGCTGTATACACCAGAAGTATACCAGTGGGGTATACTATATAGTAGAAATACAAGATTTTAATTTTGTCCTACAAGCCTTGCTATATAACAAATAAAATATAACGCAGCAAAAAATTTTAATGTCAGTTTTTTTTCATTAACTGTGGTGTTATTTTAAAGTTTGAATTACTGTCTACATCCAGTTATATTGACAGTTTTTTACTGTCAGTGTTTTCAATTACTGTGTAATGGAATTTTTTGAATTAGATATACTTTTTCCATACTTTATTATTTTATTTATATTTGTTCTTTGATGTTGTTTGCAATTTATGCGTCTGTACAGGGATTGTGGAGCATATGTGGCTAGTTTTGCAGAGCACATCATTGAGCAAATTGCTATTAAACAGAAGGGTTATGATATTCACAAATTTCATTTAAGATATGCTGCACTTTTGTGGCAGTATGCATGTCATAAAATCACTAACAATGAAGAAAGTGATTCCGAATATCCTGGTAAACGCATGGCGGGGCTTCTTAGAAAATAGTGGCTAGCAATTACTGAAGAAATGTATAGGTTTATATTGTATGTAGTAGTTTTGTGCAACTACCAGTTAAACTGTTGAATTGCATTCTTTTGTGGCAACCCTTTATAATTGAAGACCTTCGTTATGCTTTCAATTTATATTCTTTTCTTTCATTTGGCGGATGTAACTCAAAGCGGACAGATTGTGTTGGTGTTGGTCCAATACTGTACAACTAGGGTATACAGTAGAAATAAAATTTATGTTGCTGAAAAGCATAAATCAGATTGAACAAAGTAAAATCATAGATTATTGTGGTATACTGTCAAGTAGAAAGGTATACTACAGCAACATAGTTTGGTTGTATTTTATTATGCAGTATACCCTAATGGTATACTTCTATAATTAATATCGTATAACATTGGAGTAATATCATATATTAGAATGAATAGTAATATTAATATTTTTTTAATTGTATACCATTAGGGTATACCATATAGCAGAAAGGTATACAATAGAAGCAAGGTTTACTTGTAGTTTATAGGCAAAAATGGTAAGGCAATTTAAAGTAGCATACCATTGGGTGTATACCCTATACTTTAAAGGTATACAATAGAAGCATGGTCTTCAAAGGTATATGTTATACAAAAAGGTATACAATACTGCTAAAGTTCATTTAGTAGAAAGGTATACAATCTGGGGGTATAGTGTATACTACAAAGGTATACACAAGCAACATGGTTTCCTTTTAGTTAATAATAATTTCCAAATATGTTTTGTGACATAAGAAACTTGTATACCATTTTGGGAGGTATACAATGCGAAGACAGTTTTGTATTAATTAGTACAGAAATATGTTGTAACAAAACAAAGTGGTATACTAATTGAGGTATATTGTATACTATAAAGGTATACATTAGAAACATGCACACACTATATTAAATATTAATGATGATTCAGTTTTGAATAAAGATACAGGAGAACAATCACAGAACAACAATCACAGATCTTTATAACTGCTCAAACAACAACATACATGAGAATAAAATAAAAATAACACAGAGTATAGAACGGAATCTGATGTAGAACATAAAATACTAGTTAAACTGACTACTTGACAGAAACATCAAATTTCTGGAGAAGTATAGTAGTCAGCAGGGTGCATTTTATGATCTGCAAGAAGACCATGAAGCATTTTCTTCATCCGACGAACATCCTTCTTGTACTGTTCAAGAAATTCCTCAAAACTAGCCTTATAAGTTGCAAGTTCATCTCTTAATTGCTCCACCGCCATCTTTGTTGTTGGTGCAGAAGAAGAGCTTTCATTGCTTGGTCTACGAGCCATTTCTCTGTGGTGTTTGGGGTAATCTTTTTTCTGAAGATGAAAGAAACTGTGCTAATTTGATTTGAAGAATAAAAGACCAATAATAAACCCTTTTTTATAGGTGAGGTTTCATACAAAAACTGCAGCACATTACATACCTAAAATAAAGGGAAGTGCACATCTGCACCTTTACACGTTTTCATCTAACAAAAACTGCCAACTTCGAGCAGTTAAAATGATTTTTTTTCAACATATACAATGTTGTATGGCTCTGTCAAAGTCTTCCCATTATGTAAGCCATTTTTCAGAACAAGGTCAACCCTGTTAGTATAAAACCCAGAACGGTCCAAAAGCAATGGGACCAATACAGCATAAGCATTCACTACATCATCAATATCTTTATTTACCCGTCGAGTGGCTAGCGAGTCGTATACAAAGATATCCCTGGTCCGTAGCAACAATCTCAACAGAATCCAGTGCGACTTCTTCTCAATATAAATAAAAGAGAGGACCTCGTCAACATCATACCACGGAGTGTTGCAGCAGAGATGATAACCAAGCATATACTCCTCAATTTCAATTCGTCCCTTCAGCGTTTCCACACATGCTCCTCTTTTCATTAACTGGTAAACAGCTTGAATGGTGTTGTCAAAGTGATGATCGGCCGTTGTAATCTTCACTTTAAGATCGTGCTTTATCTTCTTTCTAAGGTAGTAGAAGATAACATCGAGATGCTGAAAGAAACATGTTTGCATGAATTAACACACAAAAATCAGAAGCAACAACAGTATACTTGAATATACCAAAAAATTAAACAATAAAAAATGTTTAAAAGAAGTTGATATACATTAGAAGTCACTAGAGCACCACAGGTTTGTAACTCCCGAAACCAATAGTTGCAATCTCGGCAACCCCAAAATCAATAGCTAGATCAAGAAGATCATCCGCTTTCTTACTGTGCAATCAGCAAGACATAAAAATAAGCAAGACCAAATACATAAAAGTAAACCATTAAAATAAAACTAAATAATACAAAAAAGTCAAAAATTGCCAACTGTAGATACTCACTGTCCCCTACGCTTGTGCATAGCTTGAATTAATGCATTCAGACAGTCGTTCCCACAATCCTCTGAAATAGTTTTCTAAAAAGGGAATCATCCAGAGACGATCTTCTTCATCTTCTTCGGCAATGCACCGACATCACTACTGCCAGAATCACATTCAATGACAGAAGATAGATGCTGGACAGATTTAGCTATTATTTTGCTTCGACGAGCAGTGCAGTTTGGAGAGCCTTGAGCTTTTCTTTTACGACCACACTTGACAGGAGAAACTTCTGTTCTTGCAGAAACAGTGGGACGTATAGCTTCATGATTTAAATCTCCATCTTCTAATCCCTCATTAAGAACTGCTGTTGGACCAACCAAACACTGCTAAGTACCTAATCCAAACAACTACGACAAAGTATGACTTAGGAAGTTGCAAACCTGCAGTAACATTGGGAGAGCTACCATCTACAAATGTTGCATTTTCACTAATTTTCTGCTCAAAGTTGATATCATCTGTATTTGTTCTACCGGCGTTGTCACGATTTCCCATAGCATCAGAGAGTTCAGCTTTTCTTTTAACAGTATCGTTGCCATCAGAAACTTCAGTTGTTGCACAGATACTGGGATGAAAAGGTTCATGATTTACATCACTATCTTCTAATGCCTGATTATGAACTGCTATTGCAGCAAACAAAGATTCCTAAGTACACGATCTGAACAAGTACGACAAACTATGATTATAGAAAGTTACATACCTGCACTATCATTTGGACTGGTACGACCTACAAATGCTGCATGTTCAGGACTGTTTTGTTCAAACATGATATCATCTCTATTAACTCGACCAACGCTACCATCATTTTCAATAGCATGGGCCTGATCACCTCTGGTCCCATCCTATAAATAAAGAAAAAGTTGAACCTTTAACAATCTGGAAATATACAATAAGAGAATAAAAAGATTACCTTATAATCTGGCACATGTTTGTCAATAATTGAAGCAACTCCGTTTAGCACCTCTTCTATCTTGACATCAACGTATTGCTCAAACTAGTAAATTAATAAAATATATAAGATGCAGACAAATGTCGGTGAGCAAAAGAACCCAGTATAATACTAGCGTATAGAAATAAAAGGTCATACTGTATACTAAAAAGCTATAGTGTACACAATTCTATAAAAGGCAATATACTAAAGGGGATATACTATAATGGAAAAAACTATACAATGAGAAAATTACCATTAAAAAAACACTAACAGAAAAGGAATGTGATTTGGGTAAAAACCAATAAAACAAATAAAAATGAAAGAAGTAAACTAATGATAATACCACAATAAAGTCGACAAATATACACAAATAATGTCACAAAAAAATCAACATAATAATTGTAGCTAAAATGAAATTACCTTTTCTTTAACATCAGTCTTAAAAGAAGTAAGTTCATCTCGCACCTAAAACAAATAAAAAAGCAAAAGATAAATATATATCAAAGTAAGTTCTAATCCTTATGGGAAAAAAAAAAGAAGAAGACAAATACAGCATACCACTTTAATTAAATCAACTTTGAAATTATTGGAAGCACCACTACTTCGCTGAGAAAGGTCTTTCCTACTCCGTTGTGTAGAGTTTGGCTTCGAAAACAGATAGTCAACAACATCTTAAAGCAAAATAAATTAACAAATAACACTTACTCATCAAATTAAAATATAAGCGTATAAATTTAAACCTCTTTGCAAACTGGCTCTTGCATTCGAGCAGCAACATTACTAGCATCAGTAACAGCTCCCTCATTATGACTTTGCACACCATCACCAACCAAGTGTTCTTCACCAACATCACTAGCTTCAGGAACAACTTCCTGATAATGACTTTGACCTCCATCAGCACCCAAGTCTTCTTCAGCAACATCATTAGCTTCAGGAGCAACTCGCTGGTTCTGTGTTTGCCCATGAGTAGCACTCAAATCTTTTTCAGCAATATCAACAGCAATACCATCTACGACTAGCTCTTCACCCTCAACATCAGTTGGGAGTATGTTTCTTATATTTAACTGTTCAAAAAGTATTAAAATAACTAAAAGCAAAGAACAAAAGACAAGCATAATTTTAGATGTACACTGTAAAGGTATACTGCAATAAATAAGTATAAATTCACAGTTTATTTCAAATGAAAATTATCCTTGTGCAAACAGAACTGTGCTGTATACTAATTACACAGAACTATATTTTCAAAGTACAGAAATGCAGAATACTAACCTGCTCAACTGAATTAGCAAATATGTCAAGAAGCTGAGAATTAGAAACATGCTGTCTGTCATCTCCGCTCCAATTCAGAAGGCATGGTACCTTTGAATCACATACAGAAGGAACTCGTGAAGCAATTACTCCCGCAATTGCTGGACAAGTCTCACACAACCATGCTTCAATTGCAAGTGTAAAACCAGAATGTCTATAACTACTTGGCTTATGAACAATCTTCTTGTCGAGTGACGCTTTTGTAATGTTGAAAACATCAACACCCCAAGGGTAATTGTCATACTCTCCCTTCTCAACAACATCAACATACTTCATGTCAAGACAGCCTATATCTTTTCTTGTTGGTGTAGCAAATAAAAAAGTGCAAATAAAATAGAGCATTGCTATCTTCAATGCATCTGTGTCATCATTCTTCCAACATTTACTGTGGAAACAACTAGTTAAATGAAACCGGTAAAGACTAGACTGTCCACCAAAATACTTTTGCATCAAACGATTCTTCCCAGCAACTCTATTTTCCTCTGCAGCACCAGTACACTTCAACCCAGTGACCAAACCAAACTCGGCCAGCCCAAAATTAAGGCGATAACCATTCACATCAAACCACAAATCATCATCAGATGCAGGCTTTATCTATCTCATCATCAACCAATGAAGAAGTGCATTATGACGAATTTGTTTTGGCATATCCAAAAAATATCCAAAACATGTACGACGAAACATCTGAAGTTGACGCTTTGTCAATTTGGCAGTTAACTCTTCAACAATTTTAACATTGACATCATTATTGATTTTTGGAGTATACCGATCATACGTAGAAGGAGCAACAAAGAAATCCCAAGCCTAGAAAACACATACAAAACAAAACTATAATAATTACTTGCTACACATTACTTTGGTATGCACAGCACATATAACAAAAACTGTTTTAGTTAATTTTTATTACATGTTCTACGAAGTGAAACCGGATCAATCAATGTTAGTGGATCTAATATAATACTTCAGTCTTCTCAATCAAAGTAGGGACTTCCCAAGTACAAGATTTCCCTTTTTCTACTTTCAGGAGCGGACACAACACCAATAAAATTAGAAATGTCCGAAATATTTGATTATTTCTCTCTGTCTCAACTCAACAACTCCTTCACATTTTTCTAATTACTTGCTATACATTACAAAAGCAATATACGGACATGTATACACTGATAAAGACCATATACAATGCAGGTATACTACTAGAAATTAACTACTATATCCAATTTACCACAAATTAACTACTATATACAATGAATTTATGCATGCACAAAAATATTAAAAAATCCACTGTGGAATTGAAGTTTGCGAATAACAAATGAAAAATTACCTCCACCTCATCTTTACCAACATCAACGCGACTTCCACTCGAAAACAAACGCGTATCAACCTGTTAATTACTACGAATTCATGGAGTTGCTACTGAAGACCTGTGTGTACGACCCATTAGTGCGTATTAAATCCTAGAAAGTGATGGAAATGCACACAACCGAGCGGTAAATTATGAGTGTCTCTTTTTCCTCAATACTTAAATGAAGAAAGAGTGGAAGGGTGAGGTTATACGTGTGTGTTTCTAGTACACTACTTTATAAAAATATAAAATATTACTAGAAGGTGTATTACTGAAGAAATATTACTATTTTATGAAATATTATTGAAGAAAATTGTTAAAAATTGTGTGTTAAAGGAAATGGGGTCTTATTATATCTAGTAAAACTTGTGACTTAAATAAAAAAACATAATTATACATGTAGACAAATATAAAGGTATACAGTAGACTCCAAACATAATTTTCTATTTTATGTGAAATGTTTTATGGTTTGTTGTGTTCTATCATCTTTGTTTGAGTTAAGTAGCCTGTTTATGTTACATGTGTAGTTATCGTCATGTATACTGTTCATAGAGTAGTTATAGAAGATCTCTAATCTCATCGTATATCTTTATTCAAATGTCAATATACTATGCATGTTTCTAATGTATACATTCCCAGAATACTGTATACCCCAAATGGTATACAGCTTTATGATATTACGTATATGCCAAATGGTATACAACTTGAAAAATGTCACACAAATAGTATACCAGCCTTCATTGTTTATAATAAACTTATTTTTCCTTTCTATACAGTAGTATAAAATACACGTATACTAATTAGAAAAGTATACTACTTCAACTAAAATATAATAATGCATTTTATATGATATACCCTCATGGTATACAAATAAAAAAGAAAAACGTCTTGCTATTTCATACCTTTGTAATATATGATAATATATTACTTTTCATAACTGTGTTGTTTTATTTTAAAAGTTGCGCTATGTTTTCATTTATTTAATAAATACGACACAAGGAAATTTACACTCTGACCCATTTCCCTGTTTCCCTCCAAACAGTATTAAGTTTTTATCATTTCCCCCATTTCCATATTCCGTCTGCCCCATTTCCACCAAAATTGACCCGTTTCCCCCATTTCCCCATCTGATTACATCCCCAAATCCATGATTCAAATCCCTGCTTTAATTGATTTCAACCCTTCCTACTAAAAAATAATAAACCCTAGTTGAAAATTGAGCTTGCAGCACGTTTACCAACGTAAACGTGCTAACCGTCCTGAATCCTCTAGTTTCCACCGATTGAAAACAGTATGGAAATCGTTACTCTTAGTGCGAATGAGCCGAAGGTACTTTATGATGTCAATCTTCGTATTCTTTTGCTTTATTGTACTGCTATTGATTCTGTATAATTGCTTTGTATATACTTCTGTAGTATTTGGTTTACCACAAAGGTATACAAGTTTTAGTGTGACAAGTTTTGTTCAGTATACCCTAATAGTATACTTCTTTAATTAAAAAAGAAGTATATTGACAATTTAGTGACAGTTATGTTGATAGTTTACGTGCAGTTATATTGACAGTTTTTACTGTCAGTTTTGTTAATTACTGTCTAATAGAATTTTTTGAATTAATTAAAAAATCAGCTTAACTGCACGAAGTAGGTAGTTTTTGAACTTTGTCATATGTATTGTAGTGCTTATGATGCCAATCTCCCTATTTTTATAGGTTTGGGATTTTTATTTGCCTTCACATGAAACGTACTTCCCAAAGATTGCGTATGATGCCAATCTAAATATTATTGACGATTTGAAGTCAAACTTAACCCCGACACAACTCCAGCTATTTCGGAAAACTTGCTTTGGATATTTTTTGGATATGCCAAAGCAAACAAAGCAGACTCGGTTTGTGCAGTATTTGATGAGTAGGCAGGTCCATCATGATTCACCAGACGTTTTATGGTTTGATTTGAATGGTTGTCAATTACGTTTTGGACTTGGTGAGTTTGCATTAGTCACAGGTTTAAAATGTATGGGTGTCCAGGAGTTGGTTTATCGTGAAGACAATAACCTATTGCGCATGTATTTTAATGGGTCTGCCAATGTTACCCGACAGGAGATAGCGCATCGTTTTGAAACGAAATGTTGGGGAAATTTTGACACTGATGCCGTGAAGATTGCTGTTTTGCATTTTCTTTTTCTACCACTAAAAACTGCATGTCTTGCTCGGTGTTATGTTGACTTAGTTGATAGTGGTAACTTTAATGATTACCCATGGGGTATTGACATATTTAAGTTTACAAGGGAATCACTTCATAAAAAGCTGTTAGATGTCCTTATATTTGCAAGGCATGCTGGGTTAACGCATGCTTTTCAGATTTGGTTTTGTGAGTGCTGTCCATTGATTGGGAGAAAAGTTGCTACTCGGGTTGGCACCAAAGTTCCCTGTATGCTCAATTGGGAAGGAAAGAAGCGACTTGCAGCTAATAGTTCTGAGTTGGATGTTTTTTATTTACCGATTGAAACGGTATGTATAGTGTCACTTTTATAGAATATGTTATTTTTACAGAATATGTTGTGTCAGTATACTACTTTGTGTTATTATACTTTTAAAGTATACCAGTACATTTTTGTTTTTGTTTTGCTTTTGCATGTTGCACTATAATTCAACAGTTGAAGCCTAGTAACATTACTCCAAGTGACGCTGAGTGGGCAGAATTAGAGTTGGATGGTTTAGATTTTGGCATACCCAATGAGTATCAGGACAGTCGTTTCATTGTCATTGAGCATACCAAGAATAAACAGCAAAGTAAGCAAGCTGATATTGGAACATGTCAGATTCAACAAGGACTGAATGAAGACTTTGCGGCAACTGCAAAAGCTAGCAAGGCAGCTAGGACATTTGCTGCTTCAACATCAGTTCCTTCTCAAACAAGGGCTGTTGATACGAATGAAAACCTCGCAGAATTCAAGAAAGTGGTATGTTTAATCATATCTGTTTTGCTGACTATCAGTTACTCTACAGTATTTTCAAAAGTGTTCATATTTCTGACATCTTCTTTTTATTAGGTTGATAGTGGCTTTCAGTCTTTGCAAACTTACGTTGATACCAAATTTATAGACTTTCATTGTGTTTTTTCTACTTTTTATACGTTTCCATGATCTATAGGACTTTATACATTTGTTCATCTAATTTAGGGGAAGAAAGAATTTGATGATTTCAAGGAACAAATTAATAGCAAGTTGACCGAGCTGCTAAACGTAATTGCTTTAGTTGCTGATAAACGTGTGCCCGAATATACGGTAATCTTTTTATTTTGTTATTCTATATATCTAGATTCTTAAATATATGTAATTCAGTTAACTTAAGTAAAAAAAAAAGGTGGGTAGTTTTTAGTTAAAGTAGTATACTTTTGTGGGTATACAGTGTAGCATAATGAGTATATAATAGTAAAGTAGTTTTTTTTAGTATTATTAATCCTAGTATACCATTGTAGTATACATAATGGTTAAAGGCTATACACTCAATAATAGTATACCTAAATGGTATACTATTTTTTCCTTTTGATGTTACCATGAATACTTTTTTCTTTATTTCTAGGATGGTACGAAAGGTCATCAGGCTGATGTGATGGAAAATGATGGTAGCACTGGTCGATTGAATAGCGATCCTATCAGGTTTGAACAAAACAGTCGTGAACATGCAGCATTTGTAGGTCTTAGCAGTCCGAATGTTACTACAGGTATGGCTCATTTTTCAGTCTGAATTATAGCCTTGGCCTTCTGGTTTGGATTGGGATACTCACCAGTGTTTGTTTGGCGCAACAGTAGTTGATAATCAGACATTAGAAGATGCCGATATAAATCATGAACTTTTTCGTTCCACTATCTCTGCAACAACTGAAGGAAGAATAACTGAACTCTCTGATGGAATGGAAAATGCAATTGCTTCAGTTGCTGATAAGCGTGTCCCTGAATATGCGGTAATCTTTTTTGTTTTGTTGTTCTATATTTCTAGATTCTTAAATGTATGTAATTCCGTTAACTTAATTAAAAACAAAAAAGGTGGGTAGTTTTTAGTTAAAGTAGTATACTTTTGTGGGTGTACAGTCCAGCATCATGAGCATACAAAATAGAAAAAGAAGTGTTTTAGTATTATTAAGCCTGGTATACCATTGTAGTATACATCATTGTAAAAGGCTATACACTGAATTATAGTATACCTGAATGGTATACTATTTTTTTCCTTTTCTAATTTGATATTACCATGAAGACTTTTTTGTTTATTTCTAGGATGGCACCAAAGGTCATCAGGCTAATGTGATGGAAAATGATGGTAGCACTGGTCGATTGAATAGCGATCCTATCAGGTTTATACAAAACAGTCCTGAACAAGCAGCATTTGTACGTCTTAGCAGTCCGAATGTTACTGCAGGTATGGCTCCTTTTTCAGTCTGATTTATACCCTTGGTTTTCTGGTTTGGATTGGGATACTCACCAGTGTTTGTTTTGGCGTAACAGCAGTTGATGATCAGATATTAGCAGATGGCGATATAAATCATGAACCTTTTCGTCCTACCGTCTCTGCAACAACTGAAGGAAGAATAACTGAACTTCTGATGGAATGGAAAATGATGGTGACGCTGGTCGAAAGGAAAGAAATGATATTACCTTCGAACAGAACAGTCTTGAACTTGCAACATTGGTAGGGGTTACCAGTGTCAATGCTACTACTGGTATGCAACTTTCTATGCTCTTAAGTTTTTGTACTCGTTTCAGATTGGCTACTTAGCAGTTTTTTATTTTTAAATTATCATTCTTTTTTAAATTTTACAAAATTTTGCACCTCCTTTCAGATTCTGCTGTGCATGATAGTCGTGATGTGTTAACTGGGGTCAATTATGCTGCTTCTTTTGAGAAATTATTTGTAGATTCTGAATTCAATCGTGAAGTTAAAATCACTACAGCTCATCCTAATGCATTAGTTGGTGAGATTGCCTGTGAAACAACAGTTCATATTGAGAATAAAATTTTAGGTATATACTTTTTGGTTTTCTATAAGTTGTCTATCTTTGAATAAAAATTAGCTAATATCTAATTACTTGAAATTACTTGTAGATGTAGATCAGGGGCGTCAGATGGAAATCAGTGAGTCTCAATTAATAAATTAGTTGATGGTATTGCACGTCAAGCAACATATGATGTTGAAGATAAAACCTCAGGTATGCACTCTTTAATTTGTTCATCTTTGAATAGAAATTTCATAATATCTAATTACCTTTTTTTACCAATAACTGCAGCTCAGGGTCCTGAGCTGGAAAGCAGTGGGTCAGAATCTTACACTCGTATTGCACTCATTGCGTTGCCGGCGACATATTCAAAGGTGATTTTTTCAAGTTTATTATTGGTATACCTTTACTTTTAACTAGAACGTATACTTTAATGTTATACACTTATGCTGCGGGTATATTGGCATTCATTTTACTTCGATATAATAACGTTATTTGTATTTATTTAGCTGCAGCTTCCGAGTAAAGATGATTGCAAGGATTATAACAGTAAATCTCATGATGATGATGTGTTTGAAAAAGGTGACAATGATGTTGCAACTGCTATGAAAAGATGTAGTATTGAGAAGACACCTGTGGTTCATAAAAGATGCAGACGTACTGCAGCAATTAAAGAGTCTCCTTATGTCTCTACATGGAATTCCGGTGCAAGTGTTATTTCAATATCTGAGGGAAACGTAAATGCAGCATCGTCACCAAAAAAGGTTGTATCCAAGAAGTTTCTGTTTATTGGAAGTATAACACAAATTGTTGATTTCAATCTTGAGTGTGAATTCAACAATTTTGTGAAGAAGAAAAAGGGGTGAGTTTAATGAGATTTTTCATTACTGTGTTCCAAGTGTGATGTTTGAGTTTAACAATGTATTGGTTGTGTTTTTGATTTTGGTTTTATTCAATTCAAATTAGGAAATCCGAGAAGCTTGACAAATTATTTGAATTTGAAGTTGGTGAGATCAGCAGTAAGAGTTGGTTTCGTACCTTATATACTCCTAAAAAAGATCCGACTTCTTTGGTATGTACACTTTGAAATTTGTATTTTTTTGGAGCTGTTTTTGTGTTTGTATACATGCACAGTATACTGATATTTTTTTTTCAGCATCTAGATGTCATTTTCTACTATCTGAGGAAGAAAGCTAAATGCACACTTAAAGTGAAGACGACAACAACAGATTACAACTTTCATAAGATCCTCACAGAGGCTTATGAAGATTTAACTGGAAATAGAGAAAACAAATTTAACATAGATAAGTATGATGATGTGATTGACTATATGCTTGGGTTTACTATGTTTTGCAACACTCCATGGTATGATGTTGATGAGGTTCTATGTCCTGTTCATGACCTAACTGGGTGGCACTGGATCTTGGCTAGAATATCGCTTGTAGATAGATGTATATATGTGTGTGATTCACTGGGGGATCCAAGTGGTGAAATTTCTGTCAAGAAGTCATTACAACCATATTCTGTGTTGCTGCCACTATTTCTGCTGACGATTAATTTTTATGAGAAGAGGGATGGCATTGAAATACAAGGTGGTAGGAATAAGGGTAGAGAGTTGGCAGATCCTTACACAATTGAGTATATTCGTACTCTCCCTACACAGGATGGCATGTAAGAATTGAATTCTTTGCTCTTTTATTTACTTAACATTTATAACTAATGTATATGTTAGTTTCTGACATATTGCTAATGCCTGTAATACAGCGATTGTGGGGCTTTTGTCAGCAGCTTTGCTGAGTATATAATCGAAGGTGTAGAGATTCCCAAATTTGATGTACACTCATGCAGAGCAAGATTTGCAGTTTTGTTGTGGAAATATGGAAAGGACAAACAGGAACGCAAAGAACAAAGTGACTCTGAGGATCCTGGTCGGAATCCTGAAAGGCAGGGTAAACATCGTCGAGGAAAGAAGCGCAAGAAATAGATTAGATTTATATATTTTAAAATGAGGAGTAAAATGTTAAACATCTTAGTGGTGAAACTGCAATATCTTAGACATTACTGTCTTGGAATGTTATTCGAAATTTCTTATGTTTATGGATATCAGTACTAATTTGTTTAGTACTTATGGATATTAGTACTTGAATTTGTCGTTTCTATTCATGTATTCTAATGGTATACATATGCTTTTAAGTGATATATTGTTGAGCGAAAGCATTTTTTCCATCTAAGATACTCTTATTGTATACAGACACATGGGGGTTTGAACGTGTAAATCTATGTATTTCAGTCGATTTAATTTTTACATAAATTACTATTCGTTTGTGCAAAATTGATCATCTGTTTTCCTATAGTATGCTATTTTAGTGCTCTGTAAACCATAGAAGTATACTTGTATGCTGTGGCCTATTGTACACCATCAGGGGCATATCATGCACAAAAAGTTATACAAAAGAACCATGCTTTCGTGGATACCAATATATTACAAAGGTATACAAAATAGAAGTATGGTTTTCTATTACTACAAAATGAAACTTGTATACCACACTAGTATATACCTATCTACCCAACAGTATACATTTTAGCATAGAAGACTTCAGTATAACAACAATGTATATAGTACACTTAAAATGGTCTGACAAAACAAATGTGTATACCATTCGGGCTATCTTGTATACTACAAAGGTATACAGCTGTGCCATAATTTTCTATTAATAAAAAGTATACTGTGACAAATCAAATCTGTATACCATTGTCGTATACTATTTACTAGAAAAGTATATAGTTGAAAATGGTATTCTTTTTGTTAGTAGGGACAAATATGTTGAAAATATATAATATTTTAAATCAGATTACAAAAATGTATTAAAAAATCAATTAATTGTCAAAAAATGTATTACAAAACAATATATTTTTCAAAAATATACTACACAACATTTTTTAGAGCCACATCCAACGTCTCTTCCACTACTTCCTTTCTTTTAATTTAACTATTTATTGTATGTCTTCCACGTACTTCCTTTATTTCTTCCACGCCAAAAGTGTGCATTTGCATCTTTCTATTGAGAGTTTACTGTTTAATCGTTCAATTGGGTGAATTTCTTTCTTGTGTTTGATACGCACAAATGGGTCGTGCATCAAGTCGAAAAATTTGTAATAGTGAACAGATTAATAGTTGTGGCAGTCGCGTTGATGATGCTAAAGATAAGGTTAAGGTAAGTTTTCATTTGTTATGGAAAAATTTGTATTAGTCAACAGATTTTAGTACATGCATAAATTAAATTTTTGGTAAAGTGTATATAGTAAGTAATTTTTTGTGGTATACCCATGAAAGTATAAAAGGGTTATGTGATATCTTAGTAAAAATTAATTAAAAGTATTTCTATATGTGTAGTTTATACCAAAGTAATGTATAGGAAGTAATTACTATTCTGTTGTTTCTTATGTGTTTTCTAGGATTTGAATTATTATGCTGCACCTTCTAGCTATGATCGGTATACTCCGAAAATCAACAATGATTTCAATGTTAACATCGTTAAAGAGTTAACTGACAACTTGACGGAGTGTCAACTTCAGATGTTTCGTAGGACATGTTTTGGATATTTTTTAGATATGCCACAACAAATTCGTCAGAATGCAGTTCTTCATTGGTTAATGATGAGGCAAATCAAGCCTGCATCTGGTGATGATTTGTGGTTTGATGTGAATGGTCATCATCTTCATTTTGGGTTGGGCGAGTTTTGTTTGGTCACTGGGTTGAAGTGTACATGTGATGTGGAGCAGAACACACCTCTTGCGAACAATCATTTGATGAAAAGTATTTTGGTGGAAATGTGCGTCTTTGCCGGTCTGATTTAACTACTTGTTTCAGTAAGAAATGTTGGAAAAACAATGATGCAGATGCATTGAAGATAGCAATGTTGTATTTTATTTGCACTTTTCTATTTGCTACACGGAAAGATCATGGCTATGTTGACATGAAATACGTTGATATTGTTGAGAAAGGAGACTATGACAACTATCCTTGGGGGGTTGATGTTTTCAAGATAACAAAAGCGTCAATAGACAAGAAGCTTCTATCAAGGCCAAGTAGTTATAAAATTTATGGTTTTACACTTGCAATTCAAGCATGGTTGTGTGAGACTTGTCCACCAATTGCGGGAGTGATTGCTTCCCGGATTTTATCTGTAGGTGGTTCAAAGATACCACGACTTCTGAATTGGAGCGGAGATGACAGGGATGCTGCTTCTAATTCTCAACTGCTCGGCATATTTTCTAAGTCAATTGAACAGGTTAGTTTTCTTCACTTCTATACTTTCAAGGTATACTTTTGTGTAATTAGTATACAGTACAGTTTTGTTTGCACAAGGATTCTTTTATTTTGAAGCAAACTGTGAAGGTATCCTTATTTATTGCAGTATACCTTTACAGTGTACATCTATAATTATGCTTATTTTTTGTTCTTTGCTTTTACTTATTTCAATACTTGTTGAACAGTTAAACATAAGAAACATACTACCAACTAATGCTGAGCGCGAATAGTTAGGCCTAGATGGTTTTCAATTTGTTGATATTGCTGAAAAAGACTTGAGTTCCACTGTTGGGCAAACACAGAAAAGGGGACCAGCTCCTGAAGCTAGTGATGTTGGTAAAGAAGACTTGGGTGCTGATGGTGGACAAACTCATAATCAGAGTTCTGTTCCTGAAGCTAGCAATGTTGCTGCACGAATGCAAAAGCCACTGAGCAAAGAGGTTCAGTTTATATGCTTTTATTTTAATGTGATGATTAAGTGTAATTTCTCAATATATTATGTTGTTGCCTTTGTGATTATAAAGACAAACCGTATACAGAAGAGTAGGAAAGACAGTTCTCAAGAAAGTAGTGCTACTGCCTAGTATTATACTGCCTTCTTTTGTTGGGTGAAATTTTCCTGCATCTTATATAGTTTATTAATTTAACAGGTGAAGCAGTATGTTGATAACAAGATTGCGGATGTGCTAAATGCAATTGCATCAATTATTGATAAACATTTGACAGATAATAAGGTAATTTTCTTGTTTAGCTATTGTATATTTTCAGATTGTTAAAGGTTAATTTTTTCTTTATTCCTAGGATTCGACCAGAGCTAATCAGTCTGATAATATGGAAAGTGGTGGTACAGCTGGTCGAAAGAATAGAGATTTTATCAGGTTTGAACAAAACAGTTCCAAACAAGCAGCATTTGTAGGTTGTACCAGTCCGAATATTTATTCAGGTATCCAACTTTCTATAGCTACACTTTGTCATACCTGTTCAGATTGTCTACTTAGCAGTCTTTGTTCCGTGCAACAGCCGTTCACAATCAGGGATTAGAAGATAGAGATGTAAATCATGGCGACACTGGTCGAACGGATATAGATGATATCAACATTCAGCAGAACAGTCGTCAGAAAGCAGTATTAGTAGATGGTAGCGGTCCACATCTTACTGCAGGTTTGGAATTTCCTATAGCTGCACTTTGTCAAACCTGTCCAGATTGGCTACTTACCAGTGTTTGTTTGGTGGAACATCAGTTATCAATCAAGGATTAAAATATGTAAATGTGAATTCTTAACGTGTACATCCCAGTGTGCCAAGACATTTCGCAACGTGTGCCAAGCTTCAAGGATGCCAAAGACTAGAAGTCAACAGCTTGGGGAGTGAATTGAAGCAGCATCGAAGAAGACCCAGGTCCAGGTGCTCCGCCCAAGGCCCTAGGCGCTCCACCCTGGGAGCTAGTCAACTGGGCGCTCTGCCCTACTCCCAGGCGCTCCACCCAAACCACTGCTCAGTGGGGCGCTCCGCCCAATATCCAAGCGCCCCGCCTAGGCCACCCCACGTATTACCTAATAGCAATAAAGGATTAAAACATGTTGATGTGAATTCTGAACGTGTACATCCCAGTGTCTCTACAATAAATGAAATTTCTCCTGTCAAGTGTCGTCCTAAAAGAAAGGCTGAAAGCTCTCCAATCTCTGGTCCTCGTCAAACCAAAAGAATAACTGAATGTGTGCAGCATTCACCTTCTGTCATTGAATGTGATTCTGGCACTAGTGTTGTCACTGTATTGCCGAAGAAGAAGAAAAAGATATTGTTTGGACGGTCGCCATTTGAAAAATCTATTTCAAAGGGTTGTAGCTCTGACTGTTTGACTGCATTGAAGAAAGCGATGTATAAGCCTAAGGGACAGTAAGTAAGTATCGACTCTTGGCGGTTTTTGACTTTTTATATTCTATACTTTTATTTTAATGGTTTACTTTTATATATTTTGCTTGGTGATTTTATGTCTTCTTGATTGCACAGTAAGAAAGCAGATGATATTCTTGATCCAGTTATTGATTTGGGGGTTGCTCAGATTACAAGTAAGGATTGGTTTCGGGTATTACAAATGTGTGGTGCTCTAATGTCTTCTGAGGTATATCAATTTCTTTTTGAACTTTTTTTATTGTTTAGCTTATTGTATCATTCATTGGAAGTATAGTGTTGTTTTTAAATTTGTTTATCAACTTATGCTAATTCCTGCAAACACATTTCTTTCAGCATCTAGATGTTATCTTCTACTACCTTAGAAAGAAGATAAAGTACCATCTTGAAGTGAAGATTACAACTACTGATCATTATTTTGACAACACCATTCAAGATGTTTACCAATTAATGAAAAGAGGAGCACGAGTGGACACGCTGAAGGGAGTAAATGAAATTGAGGAGTATATGCTTGGTTATCGTCTCTGCTGCAACATTCCATGGCATTATGTTGACGAGGTTCTATCTTTTGTTTATATTGACAAAAAGTCCAATTGGATTCTCTTGAGACTGTTGCTACGGACCAGGGTTATATCTGTATACGACTCGATGCCCACTCGACGGATAACTAAAGCTATTGAAGATGCGGTGAATGCTTATGCTGTAGTTGTCCCTTTGCTTTTGTGCCATAGTGGGTTTTATACTAACAGGCATGACCTTGTTATGCAAAATGGATTACATAATGGGAAGACTTTGACGGAGCGATACGACGTTGAATATATCGAGAAACTTCCTAAGCAGAATTTAGCGTAAGCAGTCTTTCTGCACATATACTTTTACCAGAACTTATTGTTTTTTCATATTTCTTCTTTAATGATTTGTGTAATTTATGTGTGTGTACAAAGATTGTGGAGCATTTGTTGCTACTTCTGCAGAGCACATTGTTGAGGGGATCGCCATCAAATTACATGGTTTTGATATACACAAATTTCGTTCAAGATATGCTGCACTTTTGTGGGAGCATGGTTGTCAGAAAATCGCACAAAATGAAGAAATAGATTCTGAATATCCTGGAAAATGCATGGCGATGGTTGTCAGGAAATAGTGACTAGCAATTAGTGAAGAAACTTCAGGGCTCACTTTTTTTTTTGGTCATATGAAATGTATATTTTACATTTTAGGAAGTAATATTGTGAACTACCACCTTCACTGTTGAATTAGATTCAGCTTTTTAGCATTTATAAATGATGAATTTTGTTTCATGTGCTTGTTGTAATTCAATGCAGATTGTGTTGTTTCATTTTCACATAGTATAGGTGAAACGACCTCGGTCAGTCGTTCGGAAGTTAGGACTCCGATTGGCGTGCCGATAATTTTAAAATATTTGTAATGTCCATTAGAACCTGTCTGTAAAATTTGAGCTAAATTAGACCTCGTTTGGTAGGCATCGGAAGAAGGTTTCAGTTTTATTGGCGATAAATATTAAAAAGAGATTTTCGAGCTCGGTTTTGCCGAATGAACTCCGATTCAAAATCCGAAAGTTCCGTTAGGTTCGTATGATTATTTGTGATTTTTGTAAACTTTCGAAAGTGAATTTCGATGTTGTGCGGCTAGTTTCCGTTAAAATGCCGAAAGTTAAATAATTTGACTTTTTCTATTTAAATTCGCATCTTGAGTTTCGGGAGTCCAATTTGAGATCCGCCTTCGCGAGTATGTTACATATATTTTGTATATCTGGTATGCAAAAGTTGGAAGTATTTCGAATATCATAGGGTACCGTTTTAATTTTTACCGTAGCAGCGAATTTTAAAGGAAAAAAAAAAAGGAAAAAGACAAAAGTATAAAAATGGAGTCGGTGGAGAAAGGGATTAACTTAATCCCTTGTCTTCAATTCAAAAGAGAAAAACGAAACAGAAACAAACGTACATACATACAAAGAAACAAAAAAATAGAAAAACACGCAGTGGAAAAATGCCAGAAAATGCGAAAAGAGCCGGAAAAATAGTAGAATTTTTATCCCGAAACATTCAGGTAATGATCCAAATATATTATTTGAGTTTATTACGTGTGTTTAAATATATTTTAACGGTAAAACTTGAAATATTAGACATCGTTTTAACAAGTTCAATTAATAGTTTGAAGGGTCAAATGGACCCCGATAATGAAATTGATTATGTATTCGTGCTCAGTGAGTTATGGGCAACTTATAAATGTAATTTATTTGGGATTTGGTTATGTGGCCTTAAACCCTGTATATAGGCCTGGCCTGCGTATTGCGTATGCAAATAGGGTATCAGGTTCCTACCTGGACTGCCCTAAGATGTGAGGAATGAAGCCTTTAGCCTAATGTGATATATTTTTCTGCTTATTGATCACAGTGGGATCGTTTGGCAATGAATTCAAAAAATAACGCGGTTGTTGGTCGCAATGCTAACTTTTGAGAGAGGTAAGTGTTTGTATCCATTTCTTTGGAGGCCCTTGGCCTTGTGGATATTCTACCACGTGTTCCTTACGTGTGTAGCTGCCGATAGGCGTACTTATTACGCCTTAGCTTTGAATTTACATTGTATATTATATGTTATGCCCTGTTGTTGATATTGCATTGAGCATATGAGCATTGTACTGTGGTTTTGAGCATTGCATATACTTCCCGGTAATCGATGAGAGTCCCGAGCCGGTGAAGGGTCATTATTGCATATACTTCCCGGTTGGCGATGAGAGTCCCGCACCGGTGAAGGATCATTATTGCATATACTTCCCGGTAATCGATGAGAGTCCCGAGCCGGTGAAGGGTCATTATTACATATACTTCCCGGTAATCGATGAGAGTCCCGAGCCGGTGAAGGGTCATTATCGCATATACTTCTCGGTTGGCGATGAGAGTCCCGCACCGGTGAAGGATCATTATTGCATATACTTCCCGGTAATCGATGAGAGTCCCGAGCCGGTGAAGGGTCATTATTACATATACTTCCCGGTAATCGATGAGAGTCCCGAGCCGGTGAAGGGTCATTATTGCATATACTTCCCGGTTGGCGATGAGAGTCCCGCACCGGTGAAGGATCATTATTGCATATACTTCCCGGTAATCGATGAGAGTCCCGAGCCGGTGAAGGGTCATTATTACATATACTTCCCGGTAATCGATGAGAGTCCCGTGCCGGTGAAGGGTCATCATTGCATATACTTCCCGGTAATCGATGAGAGTCCCGAGCCGGTGAAGGGTTATTATTGCATATATCTCCTGGTAGACGATGAGAGTCCCGCGCCGGAGATAGGTATCAGACATATGTGACTGCATTGCATCATACCGCATTCATCCCATCTCATTGCACTGCATACTGACTATTGTGTGTATTGTGTTGTGTTTTATATATGCGGTATGTATACTATATTGTGGACATATCTCAGTTTGCCTATATATTTTTAGCTTGTATGCTGAGTTGCGGGGATCGGGTTGCACGCCGCAACGGTATAAATATATGGATCGGGTTGCACGCCGCAACAGGATGAATATATGGATCGGGTTGCACGCCGCAACAGGATGAATATATGGATCGGGTTGCACGCCGCAACAGGATGAATATATGGATCGGGTTGCACGCCGCAACAGGGTGTATTTCTGATTGTTGATGTGTTCGGAATACCGATATGTTTTGGTTATCTTACGTTCCTGGTTGTTGATGACTTTGTTATTCCATACATGTTTCTAGTTATTATCTGGCTCTGCCTTTTTATAATTTAAATAAGAGGAATTTTATTTATCTGTTTCTCCTCCCTGGCTAGCTATCCAATTCTTTGAGGTGGCTAGTCTGCCCCACTTATTGAGTCCTTTTGACTCACCCACGTTTGTTGTTTGTTTTTGTCTATTCTATTTCGTTTCGGCGGGTTTGCTCCAGGATTGAGTTCGCCACGTTGTGAAGGAGCAAAGACGATTTCAGCTGTCAGGGTGAGCCAACTTTTATTCCGGATGGCCACCAGTCTATTGGTTATTATTTCAGCTGCATTTTGCTCCCTTTAGGAGGTATTTGTCTTCTTTTGTATTCTTAGATGTCTAGTCTGGATAGCTCTACACCTAGTATATTGGGTAGTCAGCTGTAATTTCTTTTGTACAGCTTAGAGGTACCAGTATGTCTGTGCTTTTTCTAAGTCTTGTTTTTATTTATGGATTGGATTATATTTATTTTCCTAATTTAATTGGTAAGGGTTCGCCTGACGGGTCTAGGGGAGGATGTCGGGTGCCCGCACGGCCTAGCCGGATTCCGGGTCGTGTCAATAGGTTTCAACCTGGGATATAACTAGACCAACATTGTATACAATAGAAAGATAAGTTGTGTTACCTAAAAGCAAGTGCAAAAACAAAGTAAAAAGGTATACTGTTGAGTACATAGCTATACACTTGCAACATAAATTCCTTATAATTAATACGGAAGTATGTTCTGACAAAACAAATGTGTATACCATTCGGGCTATCCTGTATACTACAAAGGTATATAGTTGTGCCGTGATTTTCTATTAATAAAAAGTATAGTGTGACAAATCAAATCTGTATACCATTGTGGTATACTGTTTACTAGAAAAGTATATAATTGAAAATGGTATTTTTTTTGTTAGTAGGGACAAATATGTTAATGAAAGCAAAGCCTTGTACATTTGAGAAAGTCGTATACCATTTGAGTAATATCATATATTAGAAAGGTATCAAATTGCGAGATGTTTTTTTGTTAGTTCTATAACATTGGATTTATATAGTATACTAGAAAGGTATACAGCATTAGCAAGGTACCATGCGCGATTAGACAGGTTTTATCTGTGGTGACTAAATTTCTATGTGATGGCTGGTTGATTGCTAAGTTCTTTCCTCTTTCAAAAGTTTTCTGCAGATTGTTGCTCTCCCTTGTTTCACATCTAAAAACTGCCAATTTGGTGCAGTTAAAATGTATTTTATATTAATTTTAAAATAATAGCACAGATAGAGCCCGAAAGGTATACAGCTGTTCCATGGTTGAATAGTTAAACTTATGACAGTTAAAATGTATTTTACATTAAATAATTGCACGGATACAGTAATTCAAATTTAAAATAATAGCACTGTTAATGAAAAAACTGACAGTTAAATCTGTCAATATAACTACACGCACAGATGGCAATGTCCCAATCTGTCAATATAACTAATTCAAAAACCTGTTAAAAAACAGTGTGACCCATTGTAAACATTGTACCTTTTCAGAATTTCCAGAAGTGACTCTTACAAACAGATGCCAATGTCTATAAATTCCCACCCAATCTGTCATTTTTGTTATTGAACCAAAAAAAAAAGAAATTCTGTCAAATATACTATCTGATAAAAAAGTACCTATGGAGAATAGTCACAGACCATCGAATGGCCACGAACCATCCAATGGCCACGGACCATCTAATGGAAGACAGATTTTCCAGAATGGTCATAGACCATCAACTCAAAGGCATGTTACAAACTTGCCTTCAATACCAAGACACCTCTGTTGGCGTTTTGAAAAACTGGAGAATGAGGTGAAATCCTTCAACAAATTCAGAAAGAAATGTGAAGATGAGTTGTGGAATTTAAGGTACACGCAGCGAAAATATTATGAAAAATTGATGGAATTGCTTAAGGTAATGGCAGATCCGCTGCAATTGCACAATGGAGGGCCAGGGGAACCAGTGTTTAGGAATTATGGAGAATAAACAAGGTTTTTATTTTGTATATTATCTATTGTTGTTCTTTCACATATTAGTAATTTTTTTTTATAATGATAGGTAGTTCTAGGTATTCTGTGTAACTTTATATCTAGATTTATCTTTCAATTGTATTTTTTTGTTTTTTGCGTTTCAGATTATAAAAGTTGTGTTCAGGATTTCAATTTTTTGTTGTGTTATATTTTATAAGTTATATATACCAAGGCTTGTAGCACAAAATTAGTTAAGAAGGTATACAGAACAAAAGTCCTATACTGTTGTAATTTGACAGTTCTAATACTGCAGTGACTGTAAAGCAGTATACTATTGTGAAAAACTGTACAATAGAAAGGTATATTGAAGAAAGCAGTTTATATGAGTTTAACTAATAATAAACTATTAGGGTATATAGTATACTAGAAACGTATACCAGTTATAAAAGTACAACATACTAGAGTGCTAATGAGACCAATCATGGTACAGTGTTGGTATTAGGGTATATAGTATACTAGAAACGTATACCAGTGATAAAACTCCAAATGTATACAGTATTCAAATAGGCAGAATGTCATAAAAACACAATGAAACTGCAATTCACAACTAATATTTCATTTAACATTTAAAGACTACTGTTTGGACATCGTCTTCTGTGATACAATTTCATATGAAAATAAAACGGTCTAGCATACACAAAAAACAGACATCTTTATAAAAATGACTAGTTTTTGGAGACCACCATCTTCTTGCGCTGCTTTGCCGCAACAACTTCATCAACCATTCCAGATTCGTCAAAATCACTACACTCATTCTACTCAACTTTGTGCTTACTATATTTCCACAGTTTAAGAGAATATCTCGCTCGACATGCCTGTATACAAATTTTCTCATAATCAATTAGGATATTTTCAATCAGGTACTCTGCATAAACAGCAACAAAGGCTCCGCAGTCCCTGTAAGAATAGGAACACTCAGGAATTTTAGTGAAACAGTAGTGTATAAAAACTTAAACAAAATGTTACAATATATTAGAAAAGAGTGCTTACGTAGTTTTCTCTTTGGGAACATCTAGAATATACATAATATTAAACGGATCTGTTAAAGCATGTCCATTGTGCAATCCATCTTGCAAGATGATGTCATCCCTCTCAGCATAAAAGTTAGTTGCATTTAACAACAAAGGTAATTGGAAAGCAAATGCCACTACTACTTGCTTAACTTCTTGAGCAGCATCTGTGTTTTGATCGAAGTCATATACATATATGCACCTATCATGGAACGAAACCCTCCCTAGCATCCAATGCCACTACGCTAACGCATGCATAGGAAGGAGGACATCATCAACATTCTTCCATGGTGTGTTACATAACAGCCTGTGACCAAGGATATACTCCTTCAAAGCAAGTTTTGTTGCTGCTAGTCTCTGATTCCCTTCCAAACCTATGGACTTCTTATACAGACTTTGAATGGCATTGTCAAAATAACTGTCTGTTGTTGTCATCTTTGCTTTAACTCCATACTTTGCCTTCTTTCGAAGGTAGTAGAAAATGACATCTATGTGCTGGAAGAGAACTATACTGCATGAGTATACATTCTAACATAATATTATACATTATTAATAAAGAAACGAAGCAGTAGTCTTTTTTTAGTTTTTCTAATTTTATTATGAATGGATTGATCAAGAGAGAATGATCACACGTTACAAGACAGTTCATATTCTCATCAGTTAACCCCATGAAGACAATTCATCATAAACTGAATAAACCAGTATAAATGTAAGGCATACTATATACCAAAAAAGTATACAACAGTGGGAATAAACCCAGGAAATCAATAAATGTTCAAGTCAGTCAAACAGTATACTATATTGAGTATACAGTATATGATAAAGGTATACAATAATAACAATAAACAAAAGTATACACACCACAGGAGAAAAAGAAGCAGTACTCCTTTTTAACTGCCAAAACCACTCTTTATCTTCTATTGTAGCAACCTCAAAGCTGTATGCTGGCTTGAGCATGTCGTCCTCCCGATTTCTGGTCAGGTACTTGTTCATTTTCGTAACAATAGTGTAAATAGAAGTAGTACTAATACTTTCTTCAAATGGGTAGCGTCCATACACAATACTCCCTTTAGTTGCTCGTCGAACACGTATACCAGATCCCCATTCTGAAATGCGAGGTGACTCTATCAGAGGTATAACTTTTGGTATCCTTGAAGGAGCAATACCCGTTGTTCCAGACGACACCGTTCCCGGTGCTGCATACTTCACTATTGCAGGTACTACTATATTCAAAGCAGCACCATCACAAGCAATACCACTTGCATTGTAGGCTGGTTGGGTGCTAGGAGTACTTGTAACATCAATTGAATCTTCACTGAAATCCAGGTACTCAGAACTTGATAGTGGATCTACAGAAGATTGCTCTAAATCACTGGGATCAATTGAATCAGTTAAATTCACACAGTCGGAACTTGAGAATGGGTATACATTATTGTCATACTGGGCAAAACAACGTTGATCTCTATTCATCCAATTAGCAGAACAATTACATTCATCATTATCCTTGCGATCATCTCTAGGCATATCCTTAAAAAAAAAAGTAGCAAACCTAAGTATTGTGCCCTAAAAGAATCTGGTAAACACTTGGAGAAATTTTTTTGTCTTGTTGCAAAACAGTTAAACAAGTACACTTTTATGGTATACAGACTACTACAATGGTATACAGTAAGAAAATAACTTTTTGTTATTTTTTTCCAAAAATGGACCTAGAAATGTTAAGGTGGTATACCGTTGACGTATATAGCATAGTGAAATGGTATACAAGTGTAGATAATAAACCAAAAAATAAAGTACCTCTGGATACGGCAGAAATTTAGGATTTCCAAGTAAAGCAACAGCTGCAAGCATGTCATCAAATTTTACAGCAACATGTTCCTTTAAGTTTCCCAATTCTTTCTTTATAGATTGAGACCCACTTGCTATCTGATGAAGTAAGTAGCAAAAATGCAATCAGTAAATAGTGTAGGAAGTGTTAATTAACAAAAATAAAATTTATAAACATACAAGTTTCTTAAATTCTGCAACATTGACGTTGGCACCAACTATTTGATCTTTTCCATTATCGTCAACAATAGGATTTTTTACAATTCTTTTGAAATCCATAAATCAAGATTTTGAAATAATTGGCTAGCAAAATTGTTGCGTCTTTGTCCTAATCATGCTAATCAAAGTACAGTACCGGGAAGAAATGCAGAATAATTGACAAGTCACGTGGTTTCCTTGTGTTCTATAACACGTTGCATTAGTAATAGATTTGTGTGGTGAAATGGTCATTTTTGTTCTACTTATGAAAAATGTGGCTATTTTTAGTTTAGATGTCATCTTACTAGAGATATAGCCTAAATATTCCAACCTATTTTTTGTGAAATTATTCTCAATACTGATGCATACGGGAGGCTCATGATATCGTTTATGATAGACAGGTGTATATCTTTTGAGACTATAAATGTTCATTTCAGACTAAATATGATGTTATCTCAATACAGAGTGTTTTTTTGTCGAATTTGTTTGAACATATTGCAACACAAGTGAACTTGTACACTTTTACTTGAGAGTGCTACTATTGTATACAATAGGAAAGTATTAGGGAGCGTATACCTAATCAAAGCAGTATACCATTTGGGTACACGAGTGAACTGTCATAACTTAAACTATTCAACCATTTTCCAAATCAATAACACTAACTTGTTAGTTTTGACAGCAGCCCTAAGTGTTGTCAATTTGCAAAACTTTGTGTGCAATTGAACTTTTGATTCGCCTATTGGAACTTGAAAATTGAGGTTGTTTTGTAGAAATTTCTTAAATATGGACAAAAATTAAACAGTACCATTTGGGTATACTGCATAGTAGAAAGGTATACAGAACGATATTTGTATACTGCCATAAGCTGACAATCTTCAATTCACGTATACTTTTGTAATATCCAGTATACCTTTCTGCTATACTTCTTTAATTTTGTCCTAGTATACCCTGGTGGTATACAGTCACATATTTTTATAAGCCACAAAGCCATAAAACAGGTTTTCAAACATAAAACTAGTAATAAAATAAGTAAGCAAACTTAAATAAACAACAATGTTTAATTAAAGCATACTACAAGTTATTAAAAGTATAAAAAGAGAAGCATCAGGGCTACACTGAATAGTGACAGTGATAACAGCCATATTAACCAAAAACATTCAATAGGATTTAAAAAGTAATCCCTAGACAGTACATTACTAGTTAAATATTCAATAGGATTATTACTTCATTAACACATTTCTACTTCTTGTGTTTTGTTTCATAGACCATCTGTAATCTTGCAGCATTTTGAACAGTATCCTCAGAATTTCTAGGCTCTATTCAGGATCACTTTCTTCGTGGTTCATGGTTTTGTTAGAGCCATACTCCCACAAAAGTGCAGCATATCTATACCGAAATCGCTCAATGTTAAAATCATTAGCTTTGATAGGGATATTCTCTATGAGGTGCTCTGCAAAACTAGCTACAAACGCTCCACAATCCCTGCACACACATACATTACACAGAATGTCAAAAACGCAAACCTGAATAACATATTAACTAATGTGAATACTATACATGGGAGAAAGAGTCCTTACGCTAATGACTGGCTTGGAAGATTTTCAACAAATACAACTTTATACGGCTTTGTCAACGTCTGGCCAATGTGTAAGCCATCGTGCAAAACAATATCTTTCCTCTTATCATAAAACCCAATTTTGCATAGAAACAAAGGAACTACAAAGGCATAAGCTTGGACCATCTCTTCAACAGCTTTAGATTTCCAGCTAGACTGCATTGAGTCATATACAAGGATGGTCCTAGTTCGTAGTGACAATATCAATAGAATCCAATGCGATTTTTCCTGGACATGACCAAAACTGAGCATATCATCAACATTATACCATGGAGTGTTGCAATTCAAACAACAACCAGTCATGTACTGCTCTATTACATGTCGTCCCTCCAATATTTCAATAGATACTGCTCCTCTCAACTGCTGATAAACATTTTGAATGGTGTTGTGAAAATAATAATCAGTAGTTGTAATATTTGCTTCAGAGACTATGCTTCATCTTCTTCCGCAGATAGTAAAAGATGATATCTAGATGCTGAATATGATTTGATGAGTTACCACAAGATAACACACAAAATGAGATGCGACAACAATATAGTGACAGTTATACAAATAATTAAAGACACAAGAAAATTTTGGAAAAAGAAAATCACATACCTGAGAAGACAATGGGCTCCCATTAGTGTTTAACGCCCGAAACCAATCCTTATCGTTAATCTTGGCAACCACAAAATCAAGAGGCGGATCAAGAATATCATCTGTTTTCTTGCTGTCAAATCAGCAATACACAAAATAAGAAAGACAAAATATAAAAAAGTAAACCACAAAGTGAGCAAATTCGTATACCAGTAAAGTATAATGTATACTTAAAGGTATACTAACTAAGTTATATAATGACCAAATTTGGTATACCAGTAAAGGTATACCAACTAAGTACAAATACTTACTGTCCCTTCCGCTTGTGCATTGCTTTAGTCAATACAACCAAAGGTTCATCATCACAGTCCGCTGTAATAGACATTTCAAATGGACACCGTCCGGTCACAATTTGTTTCTTCTTCTTCGAGAAGTTGCAAGATGAATCTTGGACTGATGGATCTTTTCTCTTTCCTTGGGTAGCAGTGCAAATTTGGGCTTCTACTTTCTCAGGTTGATTTCCATAATTCAAGAGCTGAAGTTGAGAATCACTCCAATCTGCAATATCAAAAGGAATATCCTTTTACTTGGGACAGGTACTTGTTGTTTGAACACTCTTAGGTGGTGCCTTCTCATTAGGACTACCCGAAGTTAGACGGTGATACTGAGACTCTGTCAAACTCATGTCAGCAATATCATGTGGATGAACTGATGATTTGGGGAAAGCAATACGTGTATCAGTAGGGACGACTAGACCAATTTCTTCTTTAACCAGTTTCTTGATAGCATCCGTATCCTAGAAATAAACAGAAAGTCTATTCTATAAGAATCTGGAAATATACTATACAAAAATAACAAAAACTACCTTTGAATCTGCCACATGCTTATAACCCTCAACTAAATCAATTGCTTTCAGCACCTCTGCAATTCTCACATCAACATATTGCTTAATATCAACAACATCAGTCTTTAAGGAAGTAAATTGATCTTGCACCTAAAATGAACAAAAAAATGTAAAAAGCATGTAAAACAACCCCCTGCCCTCCCTGCCCCCCCACAAAAAAAAAACTAATGAGCATACCATTTGCTTTAAATCAGCAAAAGAATCATTTCCAACACCACTGCTTGATTGACAAGGTTCTTTTGTACTACCCTGTCTACTTTTTGACTTCATGAACACAAAAGCAAGAATATATTCAAGTATAATAAATAGAGATATAGTAGTTATTTATTAAATTAAACTATAAGTATATAAATAGAACCTCTTCAGACAGTGGTTGTTGTCTTATAGTACCAACATCACTAGCTCCAGGAAGTGCTTGCTCATTGTCTTGCTCAGCAAAATAAGTAGCTTGTGGAAGAGTTTGCTCATTCTGTGTTTTCACAGCAACAGTAGGCAACTCTTGTTCAGCATCACCACTAATTTTAGGAACAGGTTGGTCATCAATAAATTCAATACCATCTACATCTAGCGCTCCCTGCTCAGCATCAGTTGGGACCATGTTTGTTAAATTCAACTGTTGAAAGTAAGTATATAACGTATTGAAATAAGTAAAACTAAACTACATAAAACTTAAAGTATACTGGAAAATAAGAACAGGTATATCATTAATGTTTACTTTAAATCAAAAGTTTCCTTTTTGTTAAAAGTAGACCTGTAATATTCTATACTAATCATATAAAACTACATCTTCAAAGTAGTATACTAATACAGGGAACTAAGTTGATATAACGCAAACAATATAAAGAAACTTTAAAATCAAACAAAAATTTACCTTTACCTTAGTCGCATCTTCACTATTTTGGGTTAAAGGGCTATCACTCGAAAATAAAGGCGAATCCATCTCTTGATCAATACGAAAACTTGGAAAATTAGCAGAAGACCTTATTTTACGCTCCATAACTTGAAACCCTAGATTTTGAATTACCCTAGTTTGAGAAGAAAAGTTCTTCAAATGAAAATGGGTACCAAACACGTTGGTCTTTTTGACTGTTTAAATGTATTTATTTCGGTCAATATAAAAGTTGAATTATTATATTTTTAGTTGAAGTAGTATACTTTTCTTATAAGTATACCTGTATGGTATACTGCTATATAGAAAGGAAAAAATAACTTTATTATAAACAATCAAGGCTGGTATAAAATTTAAGTAATTTTGAAGTTGTATACCATTGCGATTTACTGTATAATGCAAAGGTATACCATTTGGCATATACCTAATATCATAAAGGAATGGTATACAGTATTCTGGGAAGGTATACATTGGAAAGATGCGTAGTAGATGGAGATTTGAACAAAGATAAACGACGACATCAGAGATCTTCTATAACTGCTCTATGAATAGTATACATTACAATAAAAATACAAGACAATAACAACTACACATGTAACATAAACAGGCTACTTAACTGAAAGAAACATGATAGAACACAACAAACCATAAAATATTTTACATAAAATAGAAAAAACTACTTAAATTGACCACTTGACAGAAGACTTCAAATTTCTGGAGAAGTATAGTAGTCAGCAGGGTCCATTTTATGATCTGCAAGAAGAGCATGAAGCATTTTCTTCATTCGACGAACATCCTTCTTGTACTGTTGAAGGAATTCCTCAAAAATAGCCTTAAAAGTTGCAAGTTCATCTCTTAATTGCTCCACTGCCATCTTTGTTGTTGGTGCAGAAGAAGATCCTGCAGTGCTTGGTCTAAGACCCATTTCTCTCTGTGTGCGTGTGTTTAGGTAATTTTTTTCACAAAATAAAACAAACTGTGCTAATATTAGATTTTGAAGAATAAAAGAGCAAAAATAACCCTTTTTTATAGGTGAGGTTTCATACATAAACTGCTACACATTACATAACTAAAATAAAGGGAACTGCACAGCTGCACCTTTACACGTTTGCATCTAACAAAAACTGCCTACTTCGTGTAATTAAGCTCTAATTTTTTAATTAATTCAAAAAATTTCACTACACAGTAATTCAGAAACTGTGAATATGTCAATATACTTCTTTTTTAATTAAAGAAGTATACCATTAGGGTATACTGCATAATAAATACAAGCAAACTATGTTGCTACACGCCTTTCTACTTGACAGTAAAATAATCTATGATTTTACTTTGTTCCACCTGATTTATATTTTTCTAATTGTACAGTAATGGACCAAAACCAACACAATCTGTCCGCTTTAAGTTACATCCGCCAAATGAAAGAAAGAAATATAAATTGAAAACATAACAAAGGTCTTCAATTATAAAGTGCTGCCACAAAAGAGTGCAATTCAACAGTTTAACTGGTAGTTGCACAATACTAGTTCCTACAATATAAAGCTATACATTTCTTCATTCATTGCTACCATACATTTAATAGGATATTCAGAATCACTATCTTCATTGTTAGTGATTTTCTGACAACCATACTCCCACAAAAGTGCAGCATATCTTAAACGATATTCGTGAATATCATAACCCTTCTGTTAATTGCAATTTTCTCAATGATGTGCTCTGCAAAAGAAGCCACATATGCTCCACAATCCCTGTACAGACGCATAAAATGGAAACAACATCAAAAAGAAGAAATATAAATAAAACAATAAGGTAAGGGAAAAAATATATCTGTAGAAAGTGTGCTTACGCTAATCTCTGCTTGGGAAGTTTCTCGACATATACAATGTTGTATGGATCCGTCAAAGTCTTCCCATTATGTAAGCCATTTTGCAGAACAAGGTCATTCCTGTTACTGTAAAACGCAGTACAGGTCCAAAAGTAAAGGGACCAATACAGCATAAGCGTTCACCACATCATCAATAGCCTTAGTTACCCGTCGAGTCGGTAGCGAGTTGTATACAAAAATATCCCTGGTCCGTAGCAACAATCTCAACAGAATCCAGTGCGACTTCTTCTCAATATAAACAAAAGAGAGGACCTCGTCAACATCATACCACGGAGTATTGCAGCAGAGACGATAACCAAGCATATACTCGACAATTTCAATTCGTCCTTTCACCGTTTCCACATGTGCTTCTCTTTTTATTAATTGGTAAACAGCTTGAATAGTGTTGTCAAAGTGATGATCGGTCGTTGTAATCTTTACTTTAAGATCGTGCTTTATCTTCTTTCTAAAGTAGTAGAAGATAACATCTAGATGCTGAAAAAAACGTGTTTGCATGAATTAGTATAACTTGACACATAAAAGTCAGATCCAACAACGTTATACTTCCAATGATACAAAAAAATTAAACAATAAAAAATGTTCAAAAGAAGTTGATATACGTTAGAAGTCACTAGAGCACCACAGGTTTGTAACACCCGAAACCAATTCTTTGTTGTAATCTCGACAACCGCGAAATCAATAGCCGGATCAAGAAGATCATCCGCTTTCTTACTGTCCAATCAGTAAGACATAAAATAAGCAAGACCAAATACATAAAAGTAAACCATTAAAATAAAACTAAACAATACAAAAAAAGTCAAAAATCGGCAAGTGTAAATACTCACTGTCCCCTAGGCTTGTGCATAGCTTCAATTAATGCATTCAGACAGTCGTTCCCACAATCTTCTGAAATTGATTTTTGAAAAGGGAATCGTCCAGAGACTATCTTCTTCATCTTCTTCGGCAATGCACCGACATCACTAGTGCCTAAATCACATTCAATGACAGAAGGTGGATACTGCACAGATTCAACTGTTATTTTGCTTCGACTAGCAGTGCAGGTTGGAGAGCCTTGAGCTTTTCTTTTACGACCACGCCTGACAGGAGCAACTTCTGTTGTTGTAAAAACACTGATAAGTACCCAAACCAAACGAGTACGACAAAGTATGACTATAAGAATTTGCAAACCTGCAGTAACATTGGGACTGTTACCATCTACAAAAGTTGCATTTTGAGGAATCTTCTGCTGAAAGTTGATATCATCTGTATTTGTTCGACTAGCGTCCTCTTCATTTTCCATAGCATCAGAGAGTTCAGCTTTTCTTTTAACAGTATGGTTGCCATCAGAAACTTCATTTGTTGCACAGACACTGGGATGAAAAGGTTCATGATGTACATCTGCATCTTGTAATGGATGATTATGAACTGCTGTTGCAGCAAACAAAAACTCCTAAGTACACGATCTGAACAAGTACGACAAACTATGATTATAGGAAGTTGCATACCTGCACTATCATTTGGACTGGTACGACCTACAAATGCTACATGTTCAGGACTGTTTTGTTCAAACATGATATCATCTCTATTATCTCGACCACGACTACCGTGATTTTCCATAGCATGGGCCCGATCACCTCTGCTCCCATCCTAGAAATAAAGAAAAAGTTGAACCTTTAACAATCTGGAAATATACAATAAGAAAACAAAAAGATTACCTTATAATCTGGCACATGTTTGTGAATAATTGAAGCAATTCCGTTTACCACCTCCGCTATCTTGACATCAACGTATTGCTCAAACTAGTAAATTAATAAAATATATAAGATGCACAGAAATGTCGGTAAGCAAACTAGGGTATACAATTCTATACTGTATACTAAAAAGCTATACTATACACAATTCTATAAAAAGCAATATAGTAAAGGGGGTATACTGTAATGGAGAAAAGTATACAATGAGAAAAGTACCAGAAAAAAAACACTAACAGAAAAGGGATGTATTTGGGTAACAACCACCAAACAAATAAAAAGAAAAGAAATAAAATAATGATAATACCACAAGAAAGTCAACAAATATACACAAATAATATAACAAAGAAGTCAACATAATAATTGTATGTAAAATGAAATCACCTTTTCTTTAACATCAGTCTTAAAAGAATCAAGTTCATGTTGCACCTAAAACAAACAAAAAAGCAAAAGATAAATATATATCAAAGTAAGTTCTAATCCTTACGGAAAAAAAGAAGAAGACAAATCCAGCATACCAATTTCATTAAATCAGCTTTGGAATTATTGGAAGCAGCACTACTTCGCTGAGAAAGGTCTTTCCTACTCCGTTGTGTAGAGTTTGGCTTCAAAAACAGATAGGCAACAACATCTTAAAGTAAAATAAATTAACAAATAACACTTACTCATCAAATTAAAATATACGCGTATAAATTTAAACCTCTTTGCAAACTGGCTGTTGCATTCGAGCAGCAACATTACTAGCGTCAGGAACAGCTCCCTCATTATGATTTTGGACACCATCACCAACCAAGTGTTCTTCACCAACATCACTAGCTTCAGGAACACCTCCCTCATTATGACTTTGCACACAATCAGCAACTAAGTGTTCTGCACCAACATCACTAGCTTTAGGAACAGCTTCTTGATAATGACTTTGACCGCCATCATCACCGAAGTCTTCTTCAGCACCATCACTAGCTTCAGGAGCAACTCGCCGGTTCTGTGTTTGCTCATGAGTAGCACTCAAATCTTTTTCAGCAATATCAACAGCAATACCATCTACGACTAGCTCTTCACCCTCAACATCAGTTGGGAGTATGTTTCTTATATTTAACTGTTCAAAAAGTATTAAAATAAGTAAAAGCAAAGAACAAAAAACAAGCATAATTATAGATGTACACTGTAAGGGTATACTGTAATAAATAAGTATAAGTTCACAGTTTATTTCAAATAAAAATTATCCTTGTGCAAACAGAACTGTACTGTATACTAATTACACAGAAGTATACTTTCAAAGTACAGAAATGCAAAATACTAACCTGTTCAACTGAATTAGCAAATATCTCAAGCAGCTGAGAATTAGAAACACGCTGCCTGTCATCTCCGCTCCAATTCAGAAGGCATGGTACCTTTGAATCACATACAGAAGGAACTCGTGAAGCAATTACTCCCGCAATTGCTGGACAAGTCTCACACAACCATGCTTGAATTGCAAGTGTAAAACCAGAATGTCTATAACTACTTGGCTTATGAACAATCTTCTTGTCTAGTGACGCTTTTGTAATGTTGAAAATATCAACACCCCAAGGATAGTTGTCATACTCTCCCTTTTCAACAATATCAATATACTTCAAGTCAAGACAGCCTATATCTTTCTGGGTCGGTGTAGCAAATAAAAAAGTGCAAATAAAATAGAGCATTGCTATCTTCAATGCATCTGCGTCATTATTTTTCCAACATTTACTGTGAAAACAACTAGTTAAATGAAACCTGTAAAGACTAGACTTTCCACCAAAATACTTTTGCATTAAACGATTCTTCCCAGAAAGTCTACTTTCCTCTACAGCACCAGTACACTTCAACCCACTGACCAAACCAAACTCGCCCAACCCAAAATGAAGGCGATAACCATTCACATCAAACCATAAATCATCACCAGATGCAGGCTTTATCTGTCTCGTCATCAACCAATGAAGAAGTGCATTATGACGAATTTGTTTCGGCATATCTAAAAAATATCCAAAACATGTACTACGAAACATCTGAAGTTGACGCTTTGTCAAGGTGGCAGTTAACTCTTCAACGATTTTAACATTGACATCATTATTGATTTTGGGAGTATACTGATCATACGTAGAAGGAGCAACAAAGAAATCTCAAGCCTAGAAAACACAGAAGAAACAACACAATAATAATTACCTGGTATACATTACTTTGGTATAAAAAAGCACATATAACAAAAACTTTTTTAGTTAATTTTTAATACATATCCTACAAAGTGAGCCCGATCAATCAATGTTAGTGGATCTAATAAGATACTTCAGTATTCTAAATCAAAGTACGGAGGGTCCAAGTACAAGATTGCCCTCTTCTACTCTCAGAAGAGGACACAACAAAAATAGCAGTCCGAAAGATTTGATTATTTTCCCTCTCTCTCAACAACTCCTTCACTATTTTTTTAATTACTTGCTATACATTACAAAACACAATATACAAACACGTATACACTTCTAAAGACCATATACTACACAAGTATACTACTACAAAGTAACTACTATATACAGTGTACCACAAAATTAACTACTATATACATTTAAGTAAAAATGAATTTATGCATGCACGAAAATTTGAAAAAAATGCAATGTGGAATTGAAGTTTGACCATAGCAAATGAAAAATTACCTTAACCTCATCTTGACAAGCAGCAACGCGACTTCCAGTCGAAAACAAACGCGTATCAACTTGTTCATTACTACGAATTTTCGGACTTGACAGTGAAGACCTAGGTTTACGACCCATAAGTGCGTATCAAATCCTAGAAAGTGATACACCCAATTGAACGATTAAACAGTCAATTATTAAAGGAAAGGCACACAATCGACCGGTAATTTATTAATGGAAAGATGAAAATTGAAGATCAACAGTTATGGGGAAATGGATGCTTGACGTGGAAAGAGAAGTGTGAGACGGTTCTGAACATGTATTTTGTGAATCGTCAGGTGGCGGCGGACGGTGGTTCTGCGGTGGAGGACGGTGGTGCACGGCGAGCTAATTGAGGGGAAGGAGAATTGCAATGGGCCAGATTGGGAAAGGGGAAGTGAAATGGGCCAAATGGGTATTGCTGTAAATAAAATTGGACCTAATGGGCATAGACTGTAAATAAGATGGGTTGTATGGGTAGTGGGTGAAAAGTAAGTTTTAATGGGCATAAAAGGGTAAATAAGTTGCTTTTATGGGCATGTGATGTAAAAAGCCCTAAATAAAATTGGGCCTAATGGGCATAGACTGTAAATAAGATGGTTGTATGGGTAGTGGGTGAAAAGTAAGTTTTAATGGGCATAAAAAGGTAAACAAGTTGCTTTTATGGGCATGTGATGTAAAAAGCCCTAATTTATTACTCTCTCATTATTCTAGGGCTTATCTAAACTACACCATATAATTTTAAAAGAACTCGTGAGTGAGAGCCTTCAATGGCATCATCAGTAGAGTTTCAAAGTTGAGTTTTTTATAAGAATTTCACATTGCTTCAGGTATATCTACAATTTCATGCTACTGTTGGTCTAGTTTATCTTTTATACCAATTCTTTCTTAATTGCTTATGTAGTATGTGTAGAAGAAAATAATTCTTTATTCGTTCATTGTGTTATGATGATTAGTTAATGTTTAGTGGGGGGCATAATGATTAGATGATGATTATGAGTAGTTAATAGAAGTAGATTGGATATGGGTTTCATCCTTGCCATTTTCCATTTTCGTTCAGTGGCGAGTTAAGCTCTGTTTCCGTGCTAAGCTATTTTTATTAGACATTAAATTGTATTTCTTGTTTAATTATCATCTTTGGAATTAGGATATTGATATATTGGATTTATTGTTGAATATTGAGTGTAAATGTAGTATTTAAATGAGTTTCAACATTCGATTCTTGAGCTTGAACCATAGAAAATTGGACTTTTAGACCTAAACAAAAAAATTGGTACTTTATGAAAATTGAATGGGTATGTGACATCAAAATATGAAACTGATTATATAATTGGATTCATGTGTTTATGGGTAATACGATTGTGAGTTAAATTTCGGGGTTCGACTCCGTGGACCCGTGGTTAACCTTTTAGGTTGACTTCTTAACCAGTTTGGCTTAAGGTTTGAAATATTTAGCCTTTGGCTTTGGTATTGATTGTGTTATGCATTATTTTGGATAGAGCGGAACCGTTTGGAGGAAATTAAGCGAGGAAAAGCTATTGTTGACTAGCTAGAGTTCATCGGACCTCGAGGTATGTGGTTCTATCCCTTTCTTTGGTGGAATTTGTCCATGCGGTATATTGTGCATATGTTCTTTGTATATGCACTATAATCGTTTACAACTTTTTATTGTGGATTGAAAACCGAGTTGGAACGAGTTGGAACTGTTCCAGAGCTAGGCGCCCCGCCTAAGCTGAGGTGCCTCGCCTGAATTGGTCACTGCCTAGGACCTCAAGCGCTCCGCCTAGTACCACAGGTGCTCCGCCCGAAATACTGATATGGCTAGGCGCCAACGCCTACATCTAGGCACCCCGCCTACTTGCTGAAAGTGTTGGTTTGGGTAGTTTTTCCTAAGTTCTCTTGTTTCTTTGATTACATAACATCTAACTAGTACTTTTTTAAGTAACCTTCCTACTTAATTGGTACTAGTCCTTCGAACTTTTAAGCAACTCGTGCCTAGTGGAGAATAGGACCCGAAGAAGACTCGTAGAACCATTTGACTCAAGTCCTCACTTTAAAGAGCTTAGCGTCCATTGACTTACATAAACTCCACTCACCCCAGAGGACACTTGACTTGTGGATTGATTGAGTTGAGGATTGTTCAATTACGTGAAGCTTCTAGATTCAAGTTTGAGTGAAATATCCACCACCACTAAAAGAGTGAACCGAGTACACAAAGTGAGGGTGTGTGAGAGGTGATTTCACTAACGTTTGTTCATTTTGTAGGTACAATGGCCAACGAAGGAGATAATTCCATTAAGAAGGCCTTGGATACTATCATGTCCATGTTGGAAGACATGAACTTGGGACTTGAGAACGTTGAAAGAGGGACCCCGAGAGTCCCACTTGAAACCGGTGAAGGTACAAGTGGTTCAACCTTTACTCCGGAACAAGTTGTCGAATTGCTTAGGCAACAAAAGGAAAAGGATGAAATTGCTAAAGGTGATCAAGTGTTGGGCAATCCCCAACAAGTGGGCATTCCCCACCTTTTGGGCAATCCCCAAAGAAATGTACCACTTCCTATGGCCCGTAGAAACATTGCGCCTCTTGAGCATGTTAATGAAGCTCAAGAAGGGGAGGTGGATGAGTAAGGTGATGGTGATTATGGCGCTCCCTATCCGTTTAGGAGAGCTATGGATTGAGGCCGGGATGTGAATAAGGGTAGAGACCGAGATCGAGATCAACCAATGGAGAATATTGGAAGAAATAATAGGAGGGATTATGATGCTCATGAGGACAACTTTGGAGGCCAACCGGAGCCTTACCGAGGGGGTCGTGACAATAATAATCTCAATATCTTGAGTGGAAGTTTACCATGGAAAGAGTGTTTGACACCAATGACATGACCGAGGAGAAGAAAGTCAAATATGATATATCTTCCTTTGAATCCTTTGCTTCTACTTGGTGGGAGTCGGCCAAGAGGAATAGAAGAAGGAATGCTATGGCCATCAATCTTACTTGGGGTGAATTGACTCGTGTGATGGATGAGAAGTATGTGACTCACCAATATCGTCAAGACCAACTCAAACGTCTTTATGAGTTGAAACAAGGCTACAAGACGGTTGGAGAGTACTTCAATGAGTTTGCGCAAATCCGGATGACCTTGGACATGGATGTGGAGGAAGATAAACCGGCCGTGATTTGATTTAGGACTGGGTTGAATCGAGAGATAACCTCTCAATTGAGGTTTCACAAGTATGACAATCATTATAAGCTATATGATGCCGCGGTTGAAGCCGAGAAATGGCTCAAGGAAGAGAAGTCCACTCGCTACAAGAGTAGCACTCCTACTCCCATAAGTAAGCCAAAGGAGTGGAAGACTCCAAATGCAAAATTTCCAAGTGTAAGTGGTACAAATGCTAGTAGAGATGTGAAGAAGCCATATGAGACGTCCACACCAAATGTAGGAGGTAATTCTAAAACTCAATTAAACACTCCTACTTCTTCTTCTTCTAATCAATGCCACAAATGCAAAGGGTATGGTCATTTTGCTAGAGATTGTCCTACTCGAAGGACCATGATTATGATCGATGATGGTTCGGTGCATGAACAAGAGAGTGAATCCGAGGATGAGGGAGTGGAGGAGAGAGAGTTAGTTGAGGAAGGTGAGGAAGAGGAAGGAGATGACCCTAACATATTCCTTGTTGTTAGGAGAAGCTTAAGTGCCATGCTTGTGGAGGAGAGTGAAAATGTGCCAAGAGAAAACCTCTTCCATGCTAGATGCCGAGTCAGGGCAAGTGTCCTCAATGATAATAGACTCGGGAAGTTGTACCAATGTGGTGAGCCAAACTTTTGTCTCCCAATTGAAGTTGCCCACTTTGAAACACCCTTACCCCTACCGATTACAATGGCTTAGTGAGTGTGGGAAGATGAAGGTGGTGAAACAAGTCTTGATAAAGTTCAAGATTGGGAACTACCAAGACGAGCATATATGTGATGTGGTGCCTATGCAAGCTTGCCATCTCTTATTTGGTAGGCCATGGCAATTTGATCGATATGTGGTGCATGATGGCCGTGTCAACACCTATACGGTCAAACATGAAGGGAAGAAGTTTGTGCTCAAACCCAAATCCTTGTTGCCCAAGCAAGTAAGTGAAGACTATTGGAGCATAAGGAAGTTGAGAGAAGCGGCAAATGCTAAGTCGGTTGTTGAGACTAGACCTTTTGCCGAGAGCTTGGGGGCGACTCCACCATCTTCTACCGGTAGCATTTGTGCCATGATGCAACTGGGTGAGCTTTTGAGAGAAAATGATGGCAACAAACTACTCATTTGCCTAGTGTACAAAGGTATGATTCTAACTTCCGAAATTGATTATTCTTCTAATCCTTTACCTAGTGCTCTTGAAAATGTTTTGAAGGCTTTTGGGGATATTGTTCCTGGATGAGATGCCAAATGGTTTACCTCCCTTGAGGGGTATTGAAGATCAAATTGACTTTATCTCGGGATCCCAAATCCTAAACAAGCCGGCCTATAGAAGCAATCCAGAAGATACAAAGGAGTTGCAAAGGCAGGTGGATGAATTGCTTACCAAGGGCTTGGTACGTGAGATCTTGAGTCCGTGTGGCGTGCCCGTAATACTTGTCCCAAAGAAAGATGGCACATGGAGGATGTGTGTGGATTGCCGAGCGATCAACAAGATCACGGTAAAGTATCGACATCCCATACCTCGTTTAGATGATATGCTTCATGAGCTAAGTGGTTCTTGCATCTTCTCAAAGATAGACCTTAGGTCCGGTTACCACCAAATCCGTATGAAATCGAGTTATGAGTGCAAGACCGCATTAAAGACAAAATTTAGTCTATATGAATGGTTGGTGATACCCTTTGGCCTCTCCAATGCACCTAGTACCTTCATGAGGTTAATGAATCATGTGTTGAAGCCATTCATCAACAAATTCGTGGTCGTCTACTTCTATGACATTTTGATATATAGCAAATCATTAGACGAACATGTTGATCATTTAAGGCAAGTGCTTGAAGTCTTGAGAACCGAAAAGCTCTTTGCTAATTATAAAAAATGTGCCTTTGGTGTTGAAAAGGTAGTCTTTCTTGGGTTTATTGTGAGTGCCCAATGAGTGGAAGTGGATGAGTCCAAGGCAGAGGCCATTCGAGATTGACCTACTCCCACTACCTTGTCTCAAGTTAGAAGCTTTCATGGTCTTGCTAGCTTCTATAGGAGATTTGTGAGGGACTTTAGTTCCATTGCCGCTCCACTCACCGAATTGTTGAAGAAAGACAAACCTTTTGTGTGGGGAGAGCCTCAAGAGAAGGCCTTCTAAGAATTGAAAAGTAGGTTGAGTACCGCCTCTCTATTGCAATTTCCCGACTTCAGAAAGGTATTTGAGGTTGAATGTGATGCCTCGGGGGTGGGAATTGGTGGTGTTTTAATGAAAGATGGAAAACCCATAGCCTACTTTACTGAAAAACTGAAGGGTGCAACCTTGAATTACTCTACGTATGACAGGGAGTTGTATGCCCTAGTGAGAGCACTTGCTCATTGGCAACATTATCTTTGGCCTAGGGAATTACTGATTAAGAGTGATCATGAGTCACTCAAGCATCTTAGGGGCCAAGAGAAGTCACTCAAGCATCTTAGGGGCCAAGAGAAGTTGAACAAGAGACATGCCAAATGGGTAGAGTTCATTGAGTCTTTTCCCTATGTTATTCAATACAAAAAGGGTAAAGACAATGTTGTGGCGGATGCACTTTCTAGGAAGTTTGCTCTTGCCACCACTCTTGCCTCAAAGCTCATGGGTTTTGAGAGCATCAAGCTGATGTATGCTCATGACCCTAAGCTAAAAAGTATCCATGGAGCTCTTGTGAAAGGAGAAAGAGTTGAGAAGTACCAATGGGTAAATGGCTATATCTTTAAAAATGGTAGAGTTTGCATACCCGAGTCCTCATGGAGAGAATTGCTTGTGCAAGAAGCACATAGTGGAGGACTCATGGGTCACTTTGGATGGGATAAAACCTTGGCCATTCTTATGGAGCAATTCCATTGGCCTCAAATGGGGATTCAAGTTGAGCGACTTTGTAATTCTTGCCTTGAGTACAAGTATGCTAAGTCCAAATCGAACCCCCATGGTTTGTATACCCCTCTCCCCATACCTACTAGCCCGTGGGTGGATATTTCTATGAATTTTATTATGGGATTACCACGGTCTGGGGGGGGGGGACATGATAGCATTTATGTTGTCATGGATAGGTTTTCGAAGATGGCTCACTTCATTCCATGTAAAAAGGTTGATGATGCTCAACATGTTGCTTCTTTGTTCATTAATAATATGTTAAAGTTGCATGGTTTGCCTCAAACCATTGTGAGTGATAGGGACTCTAAGTTCCTTAGCCATTTTTGGAGAAGCTTGTGGGGTGCTCATGGCACCAAATTGTTGTTTTCTACGTCCCACCAGCCTCAAACCGATGGGCAAACCGAGGTGGAAAACTGAACTTTGGGTTCTCTACTTAGACCAATGACCCGAGGTAAGGACGGGGCTTGGATTGATAAGTAGCCTCTTATGGAGTTTTCATACAACCGCACTTTGCATAGAATGATTGGCATGACTCCATTTGAGTGTGTTTATGGCTTTAACCCCTTGATTACCCTTGATCTAACCCCTTTGCCAAGGGATGCTATTGTTAGTTTTAAAGGTAAACACCGGGCCAAGGCAATGCTTGAGATCCATGCCAAAGCAAGGAAGAGCTTGGAGGAGGCCTATTCCAAGGTGGCTAGCAAGAAGCACAAGGGACGAAAGAAGGTGGAACTCAAGAAGGGCGATTATGTGTGGGTGCACTTCCGCAAAGAGAGGTTTCCAAACCTTAGGAAAGGGAAGTTAGCACCCCGAGGGGATGGTCATTTCCAAGTGGTTTCAAAGATCAATAACAATGCTTATGTGGTCGACTTGCCAAGTGAGTATATTGTCTCTAACACTTTTAATGTTTCTGACTTGACTCCTCTTGATGTAGGAGATGATGGAGCCGAGGGTGATGACGTTTGGCTTTCGAGGATGAAATCTCCTAAGAAGGGGAGGATGATGCTGGGCAATCCGTCACGAGACCATTCACTCCGATTCAAGCCAAGGAGATCCAAGAGGTGCATTTACACTTGGTAAGGAAAGGACTCGAAGATGGAAGCAATTGGAAGATGTTTCGGATGGTTTCAGCACTAGGCTCCACGCCTAAGGAGGAGGAGGGATGCCCAGCACAGTCAGGCGCTCTGTCCATGCCAGGCGCCCCGCCTGGATGACACACTGCCTAACTAGATAGGTGCTCCGCCTAGTGCCCCAGGCGCTCCGCCTGGCACAAAACAAAGCCAGGCGCCGCCGCCCAGATCCAGACGCCCTGCCTAACCAGAGGCTGCCATGTTCACTGCCTAACTCCCAGGCGCCCCGCCAGACCCTAGGTGCCCCACCTAGAACGCTGAATGATTTTCCAACTTATGTAGTTATTTACTATTTTGCCCTACGTGGCCTATTTAGTGAACCTTATGAGTAAGGGTAGTTTGGTCATTATGTATGCTTCGGAAACACTATAAATACCGAAGTCTAGCTTATTTTCATACTCAGTCTATTTTGAATATTTAAGAACATGAGCTATGCTCCTTTGTGATGAATGAAACCTATCTTTTGGACTTGAATCTTCTAGTGGATCTAGTTGACCCTCAATCCAACCCGATCATTCTATTTGCGAGACCCAAGGTGTACCTCGAGGGTAGTTGCATAGCGTAGGAAACTCTTGACCTGAATTGAGGGCTTCACGAGACTAGTTCCTTGTGGATACATCGTAGGGAGTTCAAGACTAGTCTAGCTCCTTATCTTTTTCGTTTCCGCTTTTACCCTGCATCAGTTTGGTATCAGAATAAGGCTCGGGATTTATTTCTACAAGACCTCGATCCTTGTTGATCGTGCCTAGTTTATTTTCTCGTTAGTTTCTTGTGTTTTAAGTTATTTAAAAGAAGAAAAAAACAAAAAAATTGGAAAAATTGAAAAAAAAAATTCAAAAATTTGATATAACTTGTTGGTGTGATTGAATCTTGATATGGGTCTTATTGAAGATTGATCCTTATGGAAAACCAGTCGTTTTGGTACCTAAATCACATGATTTGAAGTTGTATTATGGATTTTTGAAGATTTGAATTCCAACTTTAAAACCCTTTGAAAGAAACCCTTGTTCTTGAGTTTCATGGCTTTGATTCTTGGATTTGATTGATTGTTTGGCTGTAAAATTGATTGGGGTTTGTTGGTAAAGATCAAAAGCAACTTTGGGTACCATTGGATTGTTAAAGCAAGTTGAAAACATCATTTAAGGCAAGTGCTTGAAGTCTTGAGAACCGAAAAGCTCTTTGCTAATTATAAGAAATGTGCCTTTGGTGTTGAAAAGGTAGTCTTTTTTGGGTTTATTGTGATTGCCCAATGTGTGAAAGTGGATGAGTCCAAGGTAGAGGCCATTCGAGATTGACCTACTCCCACTACCTGTCTTAAGTTAGAAGCTTTCATGGTCTTGCTAGCTTCTATAGGAGATTTGTGAGGGACTTTAGTTCCATTGCCGCTCCACTCACTGAATTGGTCAAGAAAGACAAACCTTTTGTGTGGGGAGAGCCTCAAGAGAAGGCCTTCCAAGAATTGAAAAGTAGGTTGCGTACCGCCACTCTATTGCAATTTCCCGACTTTGGAAAGGCATTTGAGGTTGATATGATGCCTCGGGAGTGGGAATTGGTGGTGTTTTAATGCAAGATGGAAAACCCATAGCCTACTTTAGTGAAAAACTGAAGGGTGCAACCTTGAATTACTCTACATATGACAAGGAGTTGTATGCCCTAGTGAGAGCACTTGCTCATTGGCAACATTATCTTTGGCCTAGGGAATTACTGATTAAGAGTGATCATGAGTCAGTCAAGCATCTTAGGGGCCAAGAGAAGTCACTCAAGCATCTTAGGGGCCAAGAGAAGTTGACAAGAGACATGCCAAATGGGTAGAGTTCATTGAGTCTTTTCTCTATGTTATTCAATACAAAAAGGGGAAAGACAATGTTATGGCGGTTGCACTTTCTAGGAAGTTTGCTCTTGCCACCACTCTTGCCTCAAAGCTCATGGGTTTTGAGAGCATTAAGTTGATGTATGTTCATGACCCTAAGCTAAAAAGTATCCATGGAGCTCTTGTGAAAGGAGAAAGAGTTGAGAAGTACCAATGGGTAAATGGCTATATCTTTAAAAATGGAAGAGTTTGCATACCCGAGTCCTCATGGATAGAATTGCTTGTGCAAGAAGCACATAGTGGAGGAGTCATGGGTCACTTTGGACGGGATAAAACCTTGGCCATTCTTATGGAGCAATTCCATTGGCCTCAAATGGGGATTCAAGTTGAGCGACTTTGTAATTCTTGCCTTGAGTACAAGTATGCTAAGTCCAAATCGAACCCCCATGGTTTGTATACCCCTCTCCCCATACCTACTAGCCCGTGGGTGGATATTTCTATGAATTTTATTATGGGATTACCACGGTCTGGGGGGGGGGGGACATGATAGCATTTATGTTGTCATGGATAGGTTTTCGAAGATGGCTCACTTCATTCCATGTAAAAAGGTTGATGATGCTCAACATGTTGCTTCTTTGTTCATTGATAATGTGTTAAAGTTGCATGGTGTGCCTCAAACCATTGTGAGTGATAGGGACTCTAAGTTCCTTAGCCATTTTTGAAGAAGCTTGTGGGGTGCTCATGGCACCAAATTGTTGTTTTCTACGTCCCACCACCCTGAAACCGATGGGGAAACCGAGGTGGTAAACTGAACTTTGGGTTCTCTACTTAGAGCAATGACCCGAGGTAAGGCCGGGGCTTGGATTGATAAGTAGCCTCTTATGGAGTTCGCATACAACCGCACTTTGCATAGAATGATTGGCATGACTCCATTTGAGTGTGTTTATGGCTTTAACCCCTTGATTACCCTTGATCTAACCCCTTTGCCAAGGGATGCTATTGTTAGTTTTAAAGATAAAACCTGGGCCAAGGAAATGCTTGAGATCCATGCCAAAGCAAGGAAGAGCTTGGAGGAGGCCTATTCCAAGGTGGCTAGCAAGAAGAACAAGGGACGACAGAAGGTGGAACTCAAGAAGGGCGATTACGTGTGGGTGCACTTTCGCAAAGAGAGGTTTCCAAACCTTAGGAAAGGGAAGTTAGCACCCCGAGGAGATGGTCATTTCCAAGTGGTTTCAAAGATCAATAACAATGCTTATGTGGTCGACTTGCCAAGTGAGTATATTGTCTCTAACACTTTTAATGTTTCTGACTTGACTCCTCTTGATTTAGGAGATGATGGAGCCGAGGGTGATGACATTTGGCTTTCGAGGACGAAATCTTCCCAAGAAGGGGAGGATGATGCTGGGCAATCCGTCACGAGACCATTCACTCCTATTGAAGCCAAGGAGATCCAAGAGGTGCATTTACACTTGGTAAGGAAAGGACTCGAAGATGGAAGCAATTGGAAGATGTTTCGTGAACCTTATGAGCAAGGGTAGTTTGGTCATTATGTATGCTTGGGAAACACTATAAATACCCACATCTAGCTTATTTTCATACTCAGTTTATTTTGAATATTGAAAAACATGAGCTATGATCCTTTGTGATGAATGAAACCTATATTTTGAACTTGAATCTTCTAGTGGATCTAGTTGACCCTCAATCCAACCCGATCATTCTATTTGGGAGACCCAAGGTGTGTCTCGAGGGTAGTTGCATAGCGTAGGCAACTCTTGACCTGAATCGAGGGTTTTACGAGACTAGTTCCTTGTGGATACCTCGTAGGGAGTTCAAGACTAGTCTAGCTCCATATCTTTTTCGTTTCTGCTTTTACCCTGCATCAGTTTGGTATCAGAATAAGACTCGGGATTTGTTTCTACAAACCCTCGATCCTTGTTCATCGTGCTTAGTTTATTTTCTTGTTAGTTTCTTGTGTTTTAAGTTATTGAAAAGAAGGCAAAACAAAAAAATTGAAAAAGTTGAAAAAAAAAATCCAAAAATTTGACATAACTTTTTGGTGTGATTGAATCTTGATATGAGTGTTATTAAAGATTGATCCTTATCGGAAACCAGTCGTTTTGGTACCTAAATCACATCATTTGAAGTTGTATTATGGATTTTTGAAGATTTGAATTCCAACTTTAAAACCCTTTGAAAGAAACCCTTGTTCTTGAGTTTCATGGCTTTGATTCTTGAATTTGATTGATTGTTTGGGCGTAAAATATATTGGGGTTTGTTGATAAAGATCAAAAGCAACTTTGGGTACCATTGGATTGTTAAAACAAGTTGAAAACATCGAATTTGTGGATGGAAAACCAAGTTGGAACGAGTTAGAAGCTTGGGCGCTCTATGTACGATGTAGACTCCATCAGATACATATCGATTTCTTTCTGATGGATCAAGAATAGATAGTTGTCTCATCAATAGATAAAAATAGGAGTCTGTTCCAGAGCTAGGCGCCCCGCCTAAGCTGAGGCGCTCTGCCTGAATTGGACACTGCCTAGGATCTCAGGCACTCCGCCTGAAATACTGATAAGGCTAGGCGCCAACGCCTACATCTAGGTGCCCCGCCTACTTGCTGAAAGTGTTGGTTTGGGTAGTTTTTCTGAGGTTCTCTTTTTTCTTTGATTGCATAACATCTAACTAGTACTTCGTGAAGTAACCTTCCTACTTAATTGGTACTAGTCCTTCGAGCTTTTAAGCAACTCGTGCCTAGTGGAGAATAAGACCCGAAGAAGACTCGTAGAACCATTTGACTCAAGTCCTCACTTTAAAGAGCTTAGCGTCCATTGACTTACATAAACTCCACTCACCCCGGAGGACACTTGACTTGTGGATTGATTGATTGAGTTGAGGATTGTTCAATTACGTGAAGCTTCTAGATTCAAGTTTGAGTGAAATATCCACCACCACTAAACGAGTGAACCGAGTACACAAAGTGAGGGTCTGTGAGAGGTGATTTCACTAACGTTTGTTCATTTTGTAGGTACAATGGCCAACGAAGGAGATAATTCCATTAAGAAGGCCTTGGATACTATCATGTCCAAGCTGGAAGACATGAACTTGAGACTTGAGAAAGTTGAAAGAGGGACCCCAAGAGTCCCACTTGAAACCGGTGAAGGTACAAGTGGTTCAACCTTTACTCCGGAACAAGTTGTCGAATTGCTTAGGCAACAAAAGGAAAAGGATGAAATTGCTAAAGGTGAGCAAGTGTTGGGCAATCCCCAACGAGTGGGGATTCCCCACCTTTTGGGCAATCCCCAAAGAAATGTAGAACTTCCGATGGCCCGTAGAAACATTGCACCTCTTGATCATGTTAATGAAGCTCAAGAAGGGGAGGAGGATGAGTATGGTGATAGTGATTATAGGGCTCCCTATCCATTTAGGAGAGCTATAGATGGAGGCCGGGATGTGAATAGGGGTAGAGACCGAGATCGAGATCAACCCATGGGGAATGTTGGAAGAAATAGTAGGAGAGATTATGATGCACATGGAGACAACTTTGGACGCCAACCGGAGCCTTACCGAAGGGGTCGTGACAACAATAATCTTAATAATGTGAAGCTTGCTCTTCCTCCATTAAAAGGGGGTAGTGACCCGGTTGAGTATCTTGAGTGTAAGTTAACCATGGAAAAAGTGTTTGACACCAATGACATGACCGAGGAGAAGAAAGCCAAATATGCTATATCTTCCTTTGAATCCTTTGCTTCTATTTGGTGGGAGTCGGCCAAGAGGAATAGAAGAAAGAATGCTATGTCCATCAATCTTACTTGGGGTGAATTGACTCGTGTGTTGGATGAGAAGTATGTGACTCACCAATATCGTCAAGACCAACTCAAACGTCTTTATGAGTTGAAACAAGGCTACAAGATGGTTGGAGAGTACTTCAATGAGTTTGAGCAAATTCGGATGACCTTGGACATGGATGCGGAGGAAGATGAACCGGCCGTGATTCGATTTAGGAGTGGGTTGAACCGAGAGATAGCCTCTCAATTGAGGTTTCACAAGTATGACAATCATTATGAGCTATATGATGCCGCGGTTGAAGCCGAGAAATGGCTCAAGGAAGAGAAGTCCACTCGCTACAAGAGTAGCACTCCTACTCCCATGAGTAAGCCAAAGGAGTGGAAGACTCCAAATGCAAAATTTCCAAGTGCAAGTGGTACAAGTGCTAGTAGAGATGTGAAGATGCCATATGAGACGTCCACACCAAATGTAGGAGGTAATTCTAAAACTCAATTAAACACTCCTACTTCTTCTTCTAACCAATGCCACAAATGCAAAGGGTATGGTCATTTTGCTAGAGATTGTCCTACTCGAAGGACCATGATTATGATCGATGATGATTCGGTGCATGAACAAGAGAGTGAATCCGAGGATGAGGGAGTGGAGGAGAGAAAGTTGGTTGAGGAAGGTGAGGAAGAGGAAGGAGATGACCCTAACATGTTCCTTGTTGTTAGGAGAAGCTTAAGTGCCATGCTTGTGGAGGAGAGTGAAAATGTACAAAGAGAAAACCCCTTCCATGCTAGATGCCAAGTCATGGGGCAAGGGTGCTCAATGATAATAGACTCGGGAAGTTGTGCCAATGTGATGAGCCAAACTTTTGTCTCCCAATTGACGTTTCCCACTTTGAAACACCCTAACCCTTACCGATTACAATGACTTAGTGAGTGTGGGGAGTTGAAGGTGGTAAAACAAGTCTTGACAAAGTTCAAGATTAGGAACTACCAAGACGAGCATATGTTTGATGTGGTGCCTATGCAAGCTTGCCATCTCTTGTTTGGTAGGCCACGACAATTTGATCGAAATGTGGTGCATGATGGCCGTGTCAACACCTATACGGTCCAGCATGAAGGGAAGAAGTTTGTGCTCAAACCCTTGTCGCCCAAGCAAGTAAGTGAAGACTATAAGCACATGAGGGAGTTGAGAGAAGCGGAAAAGGCTAAGTCGGTTGTTGAGACTAGACCTTTGGCCGAGAGCTTGGTGGTGACTCCACCATCTTCTACCGGTAGCATTTGTGCCATGATGCAACCGGGTGAGCTTTTGAGAGGAAATGATGGCAACAAACTACTCATTTTCCTAGTGCACAAAGGTATGATTCTAACTTCCGAAATTGATTATTCTTCTAATCCTTTGCCTAGTGCTCTTGAAAATACTTTGAAGGTTTTTGGGGATATGTTCCCGGATGAGATGCCAAATGGTTTACCTCCCTTGAGGGGTATTGAATATCAAATTGACTTTGTCCCAGGATCCCAAATCCCAAACAAGCCGGCCTATAGAAGCAATCCCGAAGATACAAAGGAATTGCAAAGGCAAGTGGATGAATTACTTACCAAGGGCTTGGTACGTGAGAGCTTGAGTCCATGTGTCGTGCCCGTAATACTTGTCCCAAAGAAAGATGGCACATGGAGGATGTGTGTGGATTGCCGAGCGGTCAACAAGATCACGGTAAAGTATCGACATCCCATACCTTGTTTAGATGATATGCTTGATGAGCTTAGTCGTTCTAGCATCTTCTCAAAGATAGACCTTAGGTCCGGTTACCACCAATTCCGTATGAAATCGGATGATGAGTGGAAGACCGCATTCAAGACCAAATTTAGTTTATATGAATGGTTGGTGATGCCCTTTGGCCTCTCCAACGCACCTAGTACCTTCATGAGGCTAATGAATCATGTGTTGAAGCAATTCATCAAAAAATTCTTGGTCGTCTACTTTGATGATATTTTGATATATAGCAAATCATTAGACGACCATGTTGATCATTTAAGGCAAGTGCTTGAAGTCTTGAGAGCCGAAAAGCTCTTTGCTAATTATAAGAAATGTGCCTTTGGTGTTGAAAAGGTAGTCTTTCTTGGGTTTGTTGTGAGTGCCCAAGGAGTGGAAGTGGATGAGTCCAAGGTAGAGGCCATTCGAGATTGGCCTACTCCCATTACCGTGTCTCAAGTTAGAAGCTTTCATGGTCTTGCTAGCTTCCATAGGAGATTTGTGAGGGACTTTAGTTCCATTGTCGCTCCACTCACCGAATTGTGAAGAAAGACAAACCTTTTGTGTGGGGAGAGCCTCGAGAGAAGGCCTTCCAAGAATTGAAAAGTAGGTTGAGTACCGCCCCTCTATTGCAATTTTCCGACTTTGGAAAGGCATTTGAGGTTGAATATGATGCCTCGGGGGTGGGAATTGGTGGTGTTTTAATGCAAGATGGAAAACCCATAGCCTACTTTAGTGAAAAACTAAAGTGTGCAACCTTGAATTACTCTATGTATGACAAGGAGTTGTATGCCCTAATGAGAGCTCTTGCTCATTGCAACATTATCTTTGGCCTAGGGAATTTGTGATTAAGAGTGATCATGAGTCACTCAAGCATCTTATGGGCCAAGAGAAGTTGAACAAGAGACATGCCAAACGGGTAGAGTTCATTAAGTCTTTTCCCTATGTCATTCAATACAAAAAGGGGAAAGACAATGATGTGGCGGATGCACTTTCTAGGAAGTTTGCTCTTGCCACCGCTCTTGCCACCACTCTTGCCTCAAAGCTCATGGGTTTTGAGAGCATCAAGTTGATGTATGCTCATGACCCTAAGCTAAAGAACATCCATGGAGCTCTTGTGAAAGGAGAAAGAGTTGAGAAGTACCAATGGGTAAATGGCTATATCTTTAAAAATGGTAGAGTTTGCATACCCGAGTCCTCATGGAGAGAATTGCTTGTGCAAGAAGCACATAGTGGAGGACTCATGGGTCACTTTGGGCGGGATAAAACATTGGCCATTCCTATGGAGCAATTCCATTGGCCTAAAATGGGGATGCAAGTTGAGCGACTTTGTAATTCTTGCCTTGAGTGCAAGTATGCTAAGTCCAAATCGAACCCCCATGGTTTGTATACCCCTCTCCCCGTACCTACTAGCCTGTGGGTGGATATTTCTATGGATTTTATTATGGAATTACCACGGTCTAAAGGGGAACATGATAGCAATTATGTTGTCGTGGATAAGTTTTCCAAGATGGCTCACTTTATTCCATGCAAAAAGGTTGATGATGCTCAACATGTTGCTTCTTTGTTCATTGATAATGTGTTAAAGTTGCATGGTGTGCCTCAAACCATTGTGAGTGATAGGGACTCTAAGTTCCTTAGCCATTTTTGGAGAAGCTACGTCCCACCTTTCTCAAACCGATGGACAAACCGAGGTGGTAAACCAAACTTTGGGTGCTCTACTTAGAGCAATGACCCGAGGTAAGTCCGGGGCTTGGATTGATAAGTAGCCTCTTATGGAGTTTGCATACAATCGCACTTTGCATAGAATGATTGGCATGACTCCATTTGAATGTGTTTATGGCTTTAACCCCTTGATTCCCCTTGATCTAAGCCCTTTGCCAAAGGATACTATTGTTAGTTTTAAAGGTAAAACCCGGGCCAAGGCAATGCTTGAGATTCATGCCAAAGCAAGGAAGAGCTTGGAGGAGGCCTATTCCAAGGTGGCTAGCTAGAAGAGCAAGGGACGAAAGAAGGTGGAACTCAAGAAGGGCGATTATGTGTGGGTGCACTTCCGCAAAGAGCGGTTTCCAGACCTTAGGAAAGGGAAGTTATCATCCCGAGGACATGGTCTTTTCCCAGTGCTTTCAAAGATCAACAACAATGCTTATGTGGTCGACTTGCCAAGTGAGTATAATGTCTCTAGCACTTTTAATGTTTCTTACTTGACTCCTCTTGATGTAGGAGATGATGGATCCGAGGGTGATGACGTTTGGATTTCGAGGACGAAATCTTCCCAAGAAAGGGAGGATGATGCCGGGCAATCTGTCACGAGACCATTCACTCGGAGTCAAGCCAAGGAGATCCAAGAGGTGCATTTACACTTGGTAAGGAAAGGACTCGAAGATGGAAGCAATTGGAAGATGTTTCGGATGGTTTCAGCACTAGGCTCCACACCTAAGGAGGAGGAGGGACACCCAGCATAGTCAGGCGCTCCGCCCATGCCAGGCGCCCCACCTGGATGACACACTGCCTAACTAGGCAGGCGCTCCGCCTAGTGCCCCAGGCGCTCCGCCTGGCACAAGCCAAAGCCAGGCGCCGCCGCCCAGATCCAGGCGCCTCGCCTAGCCAGAGGCTGCCATGTTCACTGCCCAACTCCCAGGCGCCCCGCCAGACCCTAGGTGCCCCACCTAGAACGCTGAATGATTTTCCAACTTATGTAGTTATTTACTATTTTGCCCTACGTGGCCTATTTAGTGAACCTTATGAGTAAGGGTAGTTTGGTCATTATGTATGCTTGGGAAACACTATAAATACCGAAGTCTAGCTTATTTTCATACTCAGTCTATTTTGAATATTGAAGAACATGAGCTATGCTCCTTTGTGATGAATGAAACCTATCTTTTGGACTTGAATCTTCTAGTGGATCTAGTTGACCCTCAATCCAACCCGATCATTCTATTTGCGAGACCCAAGGTGTGTCTCGAGGGTAGTTGCATAGCGTAGGCAACTCTTGACCTGAATCGAGGGTTTCACGAGACTAGTTCCTCGTGGATACCTCGTAGGGAGTTCAAGACTAGTCTTGCTCCTTATCTTTTTCGTTTTTGCTTTTACCCTGCATCAAATGAGCCCCGTGGCTAGAGTTTGAAGATTTCTCTACATATCAGTGGTGAGGCAGCCATCCTTGCTCCGTGGTGGCGCACCTGTCAATTATTTCATTTATGTCATCACTTGTTTCAAACATTCGGGATATTTCATTCATAAATTTATCTTATAGATGTTCATGATAAGGGTCAAAACTTTTGTACAAAAATAGATCTTATAATTTAGAATACTTTAAATGAGGAAAGAAACAGTAGACTCAAAGGTTCCAAATAAAATGAAAGTACACATCTTAAATGTAATTTTATTGTTAGGAACTCAAACCAAATCCTACAATATAAAGTAACTAAAACAATGAACTTTAAATAATAGTAGTATGCTAACAAGTAACTCCTAACCTTTAATCATATATGATTTTATACTTTAATTAGTAACAAATAATACTCATAAAGACTGAAGCTTTAAATAGGAATTGACTTTTTCCTTTTAACAATAAAGATACATTCTTTCTGTTCAATTATGCCAACAGACCTATTAAAATTCTAAACTCTATTAATGAACTACAAGAGTTGTCTTTTTTACAAAATAAACAACTCATATTTTACACCAAAGGTGAAACCAAACATGAACAAGAAGCAGGCAAACTTTAACTTTAACAAGCATTTGAGCTAGTTGTATACTTTAAGCCAGATTCAGAGAATTAAACAGAAGGTGATTCTTTAAGATTATTAACAAAACATTTTTAATTACAAAGGTTAAAACAAACAAAATATCGGAAGTATAAACTAATTTCCTAATATACACCAAAAATAAATAGTTTAAACCAAATGACTTCAATGTGCAGTTGCACCAAAGAGCTAATATTAACACAATTGAGTGCAAAGCAGAGATAAAATAATTAGGGACAACTCAGCGAATCTTTCATTTGAACTACACAATCGCCAAAGTTTCAGAGAATCACTTTTAAATATCAAACACAAACAGTAAAACTAAATTCAGATTTAAGCACGAAATAGAATGAATATATATACGAGGTAAACTAAATTCAGATTTAAGCACGAAATAGAATGAATATATTTACGAGGGAGGCAAATTCATATCTAACTTTTTTCTGGACAGTGACTGAGAGACGTTAGATCAGAAAAATCCTTGCTCGAACTAAGAGAAGAAAATAACTGAAATATAAGCTCTAGACCCCCCCTCCCACCCCACCCCCAAATTGTATAGCAAAGACAAAATTTTATAGAGACCCGTAAAGACCAAAAGGAATCACTTCTCTCTATTCCCATTTATCTACAGCTGCTGCCCAATTTTGCTCTCCAACACCCTTCAATACCGTGAATCGGCCTTGGCCTTCACTTAAAAGTCAGATGAGTCCTCTGATGAACTTGGGTCCCCCCCCCCCCCCCCCCCAATTTTACTAGGAAAAGCTGCTATTTATTGAGAATAAATTAGAGAAAATTTCATAACTAACCAAATATATAATATGACCTTACTGTTTAATAGACACATTTAATATACAACAAAGGCTAATCAAAAAAATTCTAAAAAATAGGTTCATGCATTCTTAAAAAGCTGCATGAATTTCTCAAAGATCACATAACCATAACTGAACATATTTATGGAAACCCCCAGGCGAAAATAAAGGAATCCCACCAGACACGTAATCAAGAATCTTTCCCACATATATATATCCATATATACGATGATATTTTTCCAAAAATATCGCAGAAACATTCATACAGTTTTAACGCATAAGGTATATGTATACACTGTATATTCTTGTATTCACATTATGCTAAGGTGAATATCACTAATATGTATGTAATATATATACTGTATGTATGCATGTTGAAAGTTTAATATCACTAATATGCGATACATATCCCTCTAGTATGTACAATATTATGTTATATCACTAATATGTATATATGTAGTATATACTGTGTATATGCATGTTTAAATAAGAACATCACTAATATGCAAGGTATATCCCTCTAGTATGTACAATTTGTGATTATATCACTAATATGTAAAAGGCACCTTTGTGTTTAATTTTGATTTTGAAATTTTTAACTGTTCGTTTACCGCTTTAATTAAGATATATCCATAAATTTAGGAGTAAGTCATAGTGTAAATTAAATAGTTAATTTCAGATTAATTAGTAATAATTAAGGCACTAAAACAGTCAATCCCAATATCCCACAAAAATAGGCACATTTAAGGGGCATTAATCAGTTTTTGATAGTGTAAATTAAATAGTTAATTTCAGATTAATTAGTAATAATAAATGCACTTAAACCGTCAATCCCAATATCCCACAAAAATAGGCACGTTTTATGGGGCATTAATCAGTTTTTGAAAATGGCTAAAAAAAAGTAATCTACATAGGTCTAAATGTCTATATACAATAAATTAGGAACAATGTATCTATTTTATGTTAAAGACACTTCCAAATGTCTATACAATGTAAAAATTCCAATAAATTAGGCTAAACATAGGATGTATTGCATTTTTATCCCTTTCGTCAAATATTCAATTGCTTTCTCCAAGATTAAATATCAATAAAATATTTCTAAACTAATAGACTTCAATAAATATCAAAATTTTGCCGGGAATTCGAATTGAATAATAAAACTAAGACTTTGGTGCAATGAAACTATTTTTGCAACTTTACTAATTTTAAGTTAAAATACAATTTAAAAGCTTAATATGCAATTATTTTGTAGAAAATATGCATGAAATATTATAAATTTACTAAAACATAATTTTACTAAAACTAATTTCATTTTTCAACAATGATCAAAATTACAAAAACAACCATTTTGTGAAATAAACACCGAATAGACCAGGATTTCAATTATACTGGACATTAAGGCAACACTAAGGTATTTAGTGACTCTAAATTATCAAGAAGCACATTTTGAGATAAATTTTGTGTTATCGAGATATATTTAGGTGTCAACAACTGCTCCTCTTTTTTCGAAAAGAATGAAATAGTTTTCTGGGTAAAGAAAGTTGACGTGAAAGCTAATTTTGTCTCGATAAAACAAAAGACTTTGAATGAAAGGGGTAAAATGCATAGCTTATGGATATGGCCGAACTTTTGTTTTCGAGTACCCTACATATCTTGGGGTGAACAAAAATCATGCCAAATGTAGCTCGACGCGATTCGAAAAGCAAAGACGAGATAACGACGACTATTCAAGCGCTGGAGAAGAGGCTTGTAATATTCCTTGTTATGAAAATGTGGTCGATAACACACTCATAAAGAGTAGTTTACACAGGCCAAGCTTCCACTATATGTTGATAAATGAGTAATCTTGTCTTCAATCTCGAATCTCGGACTGGGTCTTGGCTTATGTTGGGGATATTTGGTTGACACAAAGGCTGATACAAGGGTGACTACTTGTTCAAGTGTGGATCTTCGGATCTTTTTTGACGGGTCTACCTCATATCATCATTCGCCCCAGTTCACTACTAAGAAAGAGTTCCACATTATGATCCAAATATTGCTGCGGTCACGCTGAAATTCCTGTAAAATCTCGATAAACAGTAAGCGAGTAATTGCAAATAAAGCTTGATAATTGAAAATAAAAAAGAAATAACGATAATAAAAACTTGTAAGTGCCAGTTGCAATATCAATGATAAGTTTGTCTTCCAATCAACTCGCGAAGCAATTCAGCTTTGTGAGGCAGGAGGACTTCAGGCTGTTGGTAGACTTTATAATTAAACACCATTCAATCAGTGAAGCAATCCAGAATGAAGCAAGGAAGACTTCGGGTATTGATGACCAATACTGAAAATAAAGCAATGCAAGAATTTAATCAATAGGAATATAAATCGAATTTTAACTAAAATCAAAAGGACATAAATGTCGCCTTTTCGGCTATAGACCATGATAAAGTATAGTACTTAAATCATGAAGAGGCAGTTTTCAAAGCAATCTTGGACTGCGCTCTAAAATCAACTGATAAAGCAAAGGAGGCCGAAGTAATCTCTTTATCCTGCAGACCTTAACATATGTATTAGTGATATAAGGTCCTTAAAATTATATATGCAAATATATTTTAATGAATACGCTTATTGAAGCGTGAAAACATAAATAAGTACGCTTATCGAAAGCGTGGAAATTTAAATACAATTTTCAAAAGTGTGACACATAAATACGTCTCTTGAAAGCATGAACACATAAATACGCCTATCAAAAGCGTGACTCACAAATATGCTTATCGAAAGCGTCACACATAAATACGCCTATCGAAAGTGTGATGTATAAATATGCCTATCGTAAGCGTGACGCATAAATACGCCTATCGAAAGCGTGACCCATAAATACGCTTATCGAAAGCGTGACACAAAAATATGCCTATCGAAAGCATTAAATAAAAATATGCTTCTTGAAAGCATGACACATAAATACGCCTATCGAAAGCGTAAAATAGAAATACGCTTCTCAAAAACGTGAACACATAAATACGTTGTACTCTCTAAATTCTTCTATGAAGGAATAATCTTTGCTACAAAGAAAAGTGAATCCCAGGAATGAGCAATATTTGCAAATCATAAAAGAATACTTTAGTAAGCATTTCATTTCAACAACAAAGAAATGAAGCGTACATATTTAGCAATTTGCAAGAGCTATGAGAAATAGAAATGACTCCTTTCGACAAGGTGAAAATGCGTCGAATCATAAAGCACGAGCTTTATCCAAATATCATTGCAATCCAAGCAATGAGAATTTTGGAGCTTGTCTTGCTAAGATGTTTATCTTCCGTTGCGGGTCTTAATTTCCTGCTCTCAAATAAAAGTTGTTAGCTTTAGGGAGGGAGGGGGAGCGTTTGATTTGTGCTGACTTGATCTTGCTACTGCTGCATCCTCGTGTCATACCCTATTTGAAACTCAACTTGGAGCGAGTCAAGATTCGGGTTTGACTGGGTAACTCGTTTAAGTTAAAGATTGGAGTCACCACCTAATATGAATTTCTAAGGTGTATTAGGTCACCTAAATGTCTAAAGTCGGGTCTTTTATTAAGCATGTCTAGTTTTAGAGATTCGAGGGTAAGAAGTCCAAGTGACTCGGGGAAGAAGGTATTAGGCACTTCCCCAAGTCCCACAAAAAGTGGTTCACGCCCGAGCAATTTAATTTTGGGATGTCTAAACAAGTTGTAAACGTTATCATGTTCGCAAAATATATATTATTAACTTAAAAGAGGTCAAATTAATAATCAATTAAGGAACTAAGTCCGTTCATGCAAAATAATGTGGACATGGACAACATGTTTTCAATTGAACTTTAAATTTTTCAAGTACGGCCTATATTTCACGCCTACTTGCATTTTCGGTCTCTATTACAAATGCCTAATCAAAAAGTAGTCAAAGTTGCAAGAAAGTGTTACAAAACAGTATAGTTATGTAAAGTTTAAGAGCTGAATTGATTTTTAAAAAATAGGCAGATTTTGAAAGTAAAGTTAGAAAGTTAGACAACAGGACAACACAAAAAGGTTTCAAAATCGAATCAATTAGTTTCAAAATTTTGTCAAAAACTGAATATGGGTTGTTTTTGAAATAAAATGTAAGCCATTTAAGGTTGCTGTGACTTGACATTAATTGTAGAGCCCTAACTCTAATGGCTATTTTATTTAAGGGGCCAGTTTCAGAAAATAATATAGATAGATGGGTTGTTTTAGATAACGGACTTCACGAAAAGACCATAAATGCAAATAAGGGGCTGCCACACATAAATATAAATATAAGCATACAAATACATGAAGTGTTAAATGATATATTTTAGAAAAATACATATAATAGTTTGTATAATTGATCCCTAATACGTATACCCCCTTATACACTATTAGATTAGTGTATAAGAGGTTGAAGTAAGTCTTAAAAATCGTTTTACACAAATAAGGGCCCTATTTCAAAATGTTTCTGGGCCTGCCTTATTTACGCAAAAGAAAAAGGGTGTTCCAGTTTTACGAAAAGCAGTCTAATTTCAAGCAGTGAATACACATATAGCCCTTGTTCAAAAATCACGTTTCTAAATAGTTTAAGCGCAAAAACTGCTTCTGCATTCAGTTTTAGTCGACTAGGAGTTAAGCTTGTTATCAAAATCATCAAATTACGTGTGGCTGATACTGTCAGGCAACGTTCAAACCATTGGATACTACAAGATAAGCTTTATTTTAAAAGTTGAATGCAACGACCTCTATTTCTAGTATATGATGAAGTCACATAAAGAGGAAGGAATAAGGAAAGGCCCTTGGATGGCCTGTTACACAGCCTTATAACTGTGTACCATGTTTTAATCAAATACAACAGGGAAAATCCTAGCAAATATACACATAAAAAGGGATACTAGAGAGGGAAAACATGTGTTAAGGTTCTATTAAGCTAGCACTCACAGCAGCTCCTTATTACAGTGGTTAGGCTTCAAAATCCATAGCAATAAAGTTTGAAAAACATATTCATTCAATCCATGCACTTAGGAACACTGGTATGGCCGCTTTGGCCATCCTAATAATCTGTGTAAACATGAGCCAAGACTAACAGGAAGGCAGGGTATGAAGTGATAGAGTTCTAAATAAGTGTAGGCAATTCAAAGGCATAGTGACGAACAGAGCAATTAGCAGTGATCAGGGCCAAACAAGTTGCACAAACATGAATAACAAAGGTGAGGATAGAGGTATACCTTTTCAACAGTGACAATGACCAAACAAACAGGATGCAGCAGTGTTAAATGCTTGCAAGAACAGAACCAGGAAGTAAAAGAACAAGGGTCTCCCAATGATCTGAAAGCCAATCAGAAGAGAGAGTAGTATGCAGTGTATGCTTGTAAAGTATCTATGTGTTTCTGTGTGTAAAACTTGTTCAGTGTATAAAAATTGTCTAATGTGAATAATAGGACTAGCTTATATAGGTAAAAGGGTCAGGATATCAGTTCAAACGGGTAAAGAGTAAATATGGTAAAGGGCCAGTTTTCCAGAACCTCCAAGGATTCAGTTTAGTACTTCTTCCAAATATAGATCAATTAGAATTCTCAAATTAAGGTAAATTATATCCCTAATCACTAGGGTTCCCATCTCTTAAACATAATAAGGTCTAGGTTCAAAATCAGCCATTCAAAACATGTTCTAGGCTCGAAAATATCCTGATCATCTTCATAAATTTCAAACAGACCCCAATTTGGTATCCTATCAACTACTATAACAATTTTTCAATCAAATATCAATCAAGGATTTCAAATTAAATTAATTAGAATCCCTTAATCATGTGAATCAAATTACTATCAAGTTTAAAATTTAAAATCACTGATTGATGTTCTACCAATTATAAGAAAAGTTTAGCATCCTGATTTCATGCTTATACGAAAGTCAATGTTTCAATCAAGGTAATCAAATAAGAAGATTACAGGACACATAGGGTAGTCATAGTCACTCTCATGGTTCTACAGGCTGCATATACATCAATTTTAGGCATTCAAAAGATTCAAAACAATGTCCAAGTCATCAGTGAATTAAAACAAAATCAATGATCGCATAAACTTTGCCCTAATCAGTCGTCATATAACTATCGTTTAGTTAAGCATGCAAATGTGTAATCAATTAGCAAAATGAACCAAATCAACCATGGATGTCACATAGGGTTTCAAAAAAATAAGAAAAAGGAAATAATTACCCGTTGTAAAATTTGAATCGAGTCAAACTTGACCCAGCTCCGATCGCGCATACACGAGGGTTTTCCCTCCCTCATAGGCTCAAAGTTCACTCGAGCATCATCAGAGTCTCCTCTCCGGCGACGACGACGAGGTCAATGAGGGGTCAGTTTTGACCTTTGTCCAAATGGCAACAAAAGCATATGGGTTTTGCAGCGGATGAGAAGAGGAACACGATGATGCCATTCTCTTCAAATTTCGCCAGTGAAATCGACCGAAAAATGGTCGTGACAGTGGTGGCTTAGGGTTTTCGTAGAGAGAGAAGATGGGTGAAGGTGGCTGACATAAAAGAGGGGAAATGAAAAGGTTTTGAGAGTTTGGGGGGTCGGGTGTAGTTAAAAAATAGAAATATTATCCTGGCCGTTGGATCAACTGCATGGACGGCCAGGATTTAAACACGTAGGCGTATAGGTGGCACAATAAGCTGAGGTGTTCGTGTGTATGTGTATATGCGTATATCCAGTGTATAAATGTGTATAAAAATGCATATAAGTGTATAAAATACATTTAAATGCATAGAAAAATTGTATAAAATACTTATAAAAATTATAAAAAAATAAAAAAATTAACTGTGAGATCTAAATAATTAAGAAAACCTATTATTTTAAGTTTAAAATAATTTATGTGACAAGTGAGGGTTGCTCAGATGGTAAGCATCCTCCACCTACATTCAAGAGGTTGTGGGTTCGAGTCACCGTAGGAGCAAAAAGTGGGAGGGCCACTATTTGTTCCGAGAGAGGGGGAAGGGGAGGGGTTTAAAAAAAAATTAATTTATGTAATTTTTCCACAAATACGAATAATTACAAGAAATTGTAACGAAACATGCAAATTTTGTAAAATAGCAATCGCTTGCGTAAATGCTTTTCAAAAATAGCCTAATTAGTATGTGTGTGTGTGTGAAGTAATGACTTGGAATAGGGTGAGTATAGTAGAATGGTGCGGTTATAAATGCAATTTTGACTGAATAATGGCTATTGAAATAGGAGGGACAAAATTAGGAGTCAACAGCTGCCCCTCTATGCCCGGGGATGATGAAAGAGTCTTCGGGCAATGACGTTGATAGAACGACTAATTTTGTCACGACTTTGAGAAGTGCATATGGATTATGGGAATTGATGAGGTGCTAGATCGTAATGTTTGCATTGTCAGGTTGTATACCCTGCAATAGAAGTGAGCTTTGCAAAAAATAGTGTATATATGTGCAAATGTAAAATGTACTTTCCTATTGGGCTGGATCGTCTTGCCAAGATTTCTTATCATACGCAGGTGTGTTCGTCACGTTAGGCTGTATACCCTTTGTCATGTCCATTCTCTCACTGGGCTGTCTACCCTCCATGTTGTTTTCTTCTTGCAATGCTAAACTCTGCATCGGGCTGTCTATCCTCTGCTATGCCAAACTCGACATCGAGCTGTGTACCCTCAGTCAATGCATCGGGCTGTGTACCCTCTGCCATGTCAAACTCGAAATCGGGTTGTGTACCCTCAGTCGATGCATCGGGCTGTCCACCCTCCGCCATGTCAAACTCGACATCAGGCTATGTACTTTCAGTCGATGCATCGGGCTGTCTACCCTCCGCCATGTCAAAATCGACATCGGGTTGTGTACCCTCCGCCATGTCAAAATCGACATCGGGCTGTATACCCTCAGTCGATGCATCGGGTTGTCTACCCTCCGCTATGTCAAACTCGACATCGGGCTGTGTTCCCTCAGTCAATGCATCAGGTTGTCTACCCTCCGCTATGTCAAACCCGACATCGGGCTGTGTACTCTCAGTCGATGCATCGGGCTGTCTACCCTGCAAAAATGAGAGCCTAGTGAAAGGAAACTGAATAACTTTTCTGTTGAGATATGTTTGCCATGTGGTGTCGGGCTGTGTACCCTTCATGCTTGCATTCAAAGAAAGATTAGTGAGTTGTGCGGGATAGTTTAGTTTGTGCATTCTTGGCTCGCTTTGTGCCTGTTTCTTGTGAATGCCGGGACCTTGGTCAAGCTGATAGGGATATGTATAAAGTAGTAAATAGTGCAAATATTTTGAAAAACTTTTATAAGAAGAAAATAAAATAAACTATTTTATTCCATTGAGTCATGAGCCGCATTGTGTAAGATCATGGTCGTTGCTCCTTAGGCTGTTCCAAGTTTCCATTGAATGAATTTTGGGGGCGACCTCATAATTCTGCCCCAGTTTGTTTGTTTTGAAATTTTTGAGAGGATCTCAAAAATTTCTGCCCTAGTGTCAGTTATTTCTGTCCTTTCGGAATTTTTGAGGAACTTGAGAGTTCCTCAAAAATTCTGCCCCATTGTATGTTTTATGGGAAAATGAAATTTTTTGTATTTATGCGACCGAACCTTGGGTAGATGGCCTACGTATCCCACTTGGGGAATCAGGTCATAACGTAGTTCCAGATTACATGATATATTGCAGAATAATAAAGCTATTAACTAATGTAAGCTCTCAGACATAATATCTTTTGACGGCGTCTGCGTTGATTGGTTTCGGCCAAACTTCTCCGTCCATCTCTGCCAGTATTAGTGCTCCTCCAGTTAGAACTCGGTGGACCATGTATGGCCTCTGCCAGTTTGGTGCGAACTTGCCTCTTCTTGACTGGGGAATATTTTCTTCTGCACTATATGTCCAGGCTCGAAAGACCTTTCTCGAACTTTCTTGTTAAATGCTTTAGCCATTCTCTTCTGATATAATTGCCCATGACATACTGCATTCATTCTCTTGCCATCGATGAGTGCTAATTGCTCCATTTTTTCCTCGGCCCATCCAGCGTCTTTCAACTGTGCCTCTTGAATGATCCTTAGAGATGGTATCTCGACCTCAGCTGGCATCACTGCTTCGGCGCCATACACCAAAAAGTAAGGTGTAGCCCTTGTTGATGTTCTCACTGTGGTGCGGTACCCTAGAAAAGCATAAGGTAAGTTCACATGCCATTGCTTTGAATTGTCCGTCATTTTGCGCAGTATCTTCTTGATGTTCTTGTTGGCTGCCTTGACTGCTCCGTTCATTTGAGGTCTATATGCAGTGGAATTATGGTGCTTGATCTTGAAGGTTTTACAAGTCGCTTTCATTAGGTCACTATTGAGATTGGAACCATTGTCGGTGATGATTGACTCGGGAATTCCGAATCGACAAATTATTTTGTCACGAACAAAGTTTTCTACCACTTTCTTAGTCACTGACTTGTACGATGCAGCTTCTACCCATTTAGTAAAGTAATCAATAGCTACCAATATGAAACGGTGTCCATTTGAAGCAGCAGGTTCGATTGGTCCTATGATATCCATTCCCCAGCAGCAAAAGGTCAAGGTGATCCCATAATATTTAATTCGCTGGGAGGTACTCAAATCATATCTCCGTGGACTTGGCATTGATGACATCTCTTTGCGTGCTTTATGTATTCATGCTCCATTGTCATCCAGAAATATCCAGCCCTCAAGATCTTCTTTGCAAGTACAAAGCTGTTCATATGTGGGCCACACGTCCCAGAGTGTATCTCTTCTAACAATCTCGCAGCTTCCTTATCATCTACACATCTCAGCAAACCTAGATCATGTGTCCTTTTGTATAAGATTTCACTGTTCAAAAAGAAACCATTTGCCAATCTCTTCAATGTCTTCTTTTGAAGGCTTGTTGCATCCTTTGGGTAAGTGCAATCCTTGATGAATCTCTTGATGTCATAGAACCAAGGCTGTCCATCTAATTCTTCTTCCACATGATAACAATATGATGGCTGCTTCCTTACTGACACGGGTATCGAGTCGATGTAACTCTCGTCAGGATTTTTTATCATGGAAGATATGGTGGCCAAAGCGTCTGCGAACTCATTTTGTAGCCTAGGTACATGTCGGAACTCTATCTTGGTGAATATTTGCTTCAGCTCTTTTATGCACTAGAGGTATGGCAATATCTTAGAATTCTTTGCTGTCCATTCTCCTCAGACTTGGTGAACCCAACATTTCAGAATCTCCAATTGCTAACAGCTCTTGTATGTTCATGTCCACCGCCATCCTAAGACCCAAGATGCAAGCTTCATATTCCGCCATGTTGTTGGTGAAAGGAAACCTCAGCTTGGCCGTGATAGGGTAATGTTGCCCAGTCTCAGAAACTAACACTGCTCCAATGCCGACTCCCTTGAAATTTACCGCTCCATTGATGAATAATCTCCAACCATCGTATTCCTCTGTGATTTCTTCTCCTACAAACATGACTTCCTCATCAGGGAAATAAGTGTGTAGAGGTTCGTAATCATCATCCATTGGATTCTCAGACATATGATCTGCCAAGACTTGAGCTTTCACCGCATTTTGAGTGACAAAAGTAATATCGAATTCACTGAGTAGCATTTTCCATTTAGCCAACTTTCCAGTAGGCATTGGCTTTTGGAAGATGTACTTGAGAGGGTCCATCCTTGATATCAGCAAAGTCGTGTAGGATGTCAAGTAGTGCCTCAATTTTTGTGCTATCCAGGTCAGCGCACAGCAAGTGCGCTCCAGCAGTGTGTATTTGGCTTTGTAGGGAGTGAACTTTTTATTCAGATAGTATATTGCTTGCTCCTTTCTTCCAGTTGAGTCATGTTTCCCCAATACACACCCAAATGCTGAGTCAGATAAGTACAAAATCAAAGGTCTTCCAGGTTCGTGTAGAACCAACACAGGCGGGCAAGACAAATACTCCTTTATTCAATCAAATGCTTTTTGGCAATCCTCCGCCCATTCAATCGCTGCATCTTTCTTTAATAACTTGATGATTGGTTCATATATAACTGTGGATTGGGATATAAATCGGCTGATGTAATTGAGCCTTCCCAAGAAACTCATGACCTCCTTCTTACTCCTTGGTGGTGGCAATTCTTTAATGGCTTTGATCTTGGATGGATCTAACTCAATGCCTCTTCGACTGACAATGAAACCTAGAAGCTTCCCAGCTGGAACACCAAAAACACATTTTGGTAGATTTAGCTTCAAGTTATATCTACGCAAGCGATTGAAGAACTTGCGCATATTATCAAGGTGCTCCGAGCTCTTCTTTGACTTGATGATCACATCGTCCACATATACTTCAATTTCCTTGTGCATCAAGTAATGGAATATGGTTGTCATTGCCCTCTTGTAAGTTGCCCCAGTATTCTTCAACCCAAATGGCATAGCCTTGTAGCAATATGTTCCCCAAGATGTAGTGAAAGTTGTTTTCTCGGCATCTTCTTCATCCATAAGCACTTGATTGTAACTGACAAAACAATCCACGAATGACTTTAGTTCATGCTTCGCACAGTTGTCAATCAGGATGTGTATATTTGGCAAAGAAAAATCATCTTTTGGGCTGGCTCTATTCAGATCTCTGTAGTCTACACAAACTCTGAGTTTCATATCTTTCTTTGGCACCAGGACAATGTTGGCTAACCAAGTTGGGTATCTGACCATTTTCAAAATTCCCGCATTCAGCTGCTTGGTTACCTCTTCCCCAATCTTCAGCAAGGTAGATGGCTTGAAAGTTCGGGTTTTTTGCTTGACCGGTTGAAAGCCCAGATTGATGGGCAATTTTTGAGCCACCACGTCCGTTCTTATGCCAGTCATGTCATCATATGTCCATGCAAACACATCCTCATATTTATTAAGAAATTCAGTATACCGCTTTCTATCTTCTGCGGTGAGATGCACACTAATTCTCGTCTCTTTTACAGTTTTATCATCTCCCAGATTTATCACCTCAGTCTCTTCAAGATTTGGTTTGTACTTATTTTCAAATCTTTCAATTTCCTCTTGTGATGCTTCATAAAACTCATCATAGTCAAGATCAGGTTCTTCAAGCTCCATAGTTTCATTACACGTTGCGGTTGCGGACTCAATAGAATTATTAGTTTGAATGTTGAAAAATAAAATATTGTTTAATTAAAAGATTATAACAAAAGTTAAAGGAAATAGTGCAATATTTTATTTATGAATCCTTGCAAAACAAAATTTGTAGGAAGACATGTGAAAAAGTAAAGGAAAATGCAAGTTCCACGACTCGAGGTCGGGTTTTATTTTTAGAAAGCATAAAATAAACTCTATCCCCTAGCTCTACCAAGGTCCGCGGTAAGCTCGGGCTAGGTTGCTGATCCAGTTGTTCAGTGCAGCTCCAGATTCAGCTTTTTCCAGTCCAAGAGGTTCAACATGCTCTTCTAGAATCACACATCAGTCTTCATAAGATAGAAACAACTTTTGCACGCCTGCCAGTAAATCCTCTTCAGCATCAATAATCTTCGGTTCAACCCCTTGTGCTGCAGATACCTCCCTCTTACAACCATCCAAGTATCCAGACGAGACGAAAATATGTAGAAGAACTTTGGTACTTTTCTTGTAGTACTTGAAGTCCAGTGATGCTTCTTCCATACTCTTCTCATAAGTCACAATGTATCCTATACCAGCTTTCTCGTTGTCGGGCCTCATCACAATTTGAATTGGTTCGACCATGCCATCCAAATTTTACCCAAACCTTTCCCAAGTTCATAGCCTTGCCTTATCATGATACCTACAACTCAGTCTCCCGGCCATCTTGCAGGTTGTGGGAGTATGTACGGCTCTTCAATCACTTCCTCCATAAGTTGAGGTGTTTTAGGCAACCATACTTGCTTTCCCCTTGTTTCTTCAAAAATGCGCTTTCAGTTAGGACGAGCATTAGGCGAGTACATCGGTCACTTCTCCATTTTAGCAAGTATGGTCTCACGAAATTCACGTGAAGGCACACCCCAATCAGATATCACTGGTTCCCAGACCAAGTTCCTTCCTTCATAGCCTTTGCCTTGTCTGTCCCAATAAGCACTGTAGAAGCTTCTTCTTTTCTCTTCAGTCCCATGCGGTGTATTGACCAATTTAGGAGCAAAGTGTGCAGTATAACCTCCTTGGGCTGCCTTAGTGGGATCCCAACTCTTGTTGTAATTTTTGCGGTATCCCCCTCGAGTGCCTCACACTGCTCCCACAAGCTCCACAGTATAGAAGGTTTGTCTGTCAGGAACATTTCCTTCAATTGCTTGTATGGTTTGTTCATTGTAGATGGAGTTGTTCCCTTCGCCAAATACTACAACCTCTTTGTTGTCACACTCAAATTTCACTGTCTGGTGCAATGTAGAAGGCACTGCCCTAGCCATGTGAATCCAAGGTCTTCCTAGCAGTAGGTTGTAAGAAGCGGAGATGTCCATGACATAAAATTCAGCATTGAACTCTACGGGACCGACCATGATGGTTAAGTCGATTTCCCCAATGGTGCTTCTTTGCGATCCATTGAACGTCTTTACTTTCATGTCGCTTTCTCTTATCTTACTTTGATCAATCCCCATTCTTTTCAGAGTGATGAATGGACATATGTTCAAACCAGACCCTCCGTCGATCAAAACTCTCCCCACGAACCAATCTTTGCATTTGATGGTGACATGCAAGGCCTTGTTTGACTCAACCCCTCTAGCGGCAGTTCATCTTCGTGGAAAGCGGTTGGCCTCCATGACTTGCCCGACCATGCTAGCCAGATTCTCAACTGTGGTATCTACGGGGATATGTGTTTCATCTAACACTTTCATCAAGGCATTTTGGTGGCTCTCTGACTTGAGGAGTAAAGCCAAGGCAGAGATTTGTTCAGGAGTCTTTCCCAAATGTTCAACCACAGAGTATTCTTTTGCTTGAACTTTCTTCCATAGTTTCTCGGACTCCTCCTTGTTGGTGCCACGTCTACCTTGAACAAGATGCTCGGAAGTATAGATCCTCCCACTCCTAGTCATTCCTTGTGCAGCAAAGGTCTCAACTATCGATTTGCCCTTCTTCTCTGCTTCGTAATCCCACGGTACTGCTTTGTCACTGTATGGGGGAACTACGTCAACGTAGAATTTTGGAGCCATTTCTACCTCAATAGGCTCTAGTGCTTTAGTCGCTTGGGCAACAAAAGTAGGTGCAACCTCCTTTTCTTTGACAATGGTTCCTTCCAAGTTGCATTCTTCTTCTAGCTCGATCAACTTCACCCTATCATTCCCGTGGTTAGGTAAAGAGTTGTTGTGTACATTCAGAGTTTCCACGTGGATCACCTTTTGATTGATCAAGTCTTGTATTTTATCTCTCAAAGCGAGCACTTTTCAGTATCATGACTAGGTTCTCCAGAGTGGTAGGCACAGGTTTTGGTTTGGTCGAAGTAGGGTGATATTCTATTAGGCATTTTGAATGGGACGGGTTGTATTTGGCCAGCTATTTTGAGTCTTTCAAATAACTGAGTGCGGGATTCGGCTAGTGGGGTATAGTTTCTTTTGGGTCTTGGGTTGTTGTTCGCGTGAGGTCTTGGTGGATATATAGGTGTTGGTGTTTCTAAAGTTAGGACTTTGTGGGTATGGTGGTCTTTGTGGCTGTGGGTTTTGGAACATGGGCCGAGTGTTGTAGACTGGATAGGTGGATGTGGGTAGAATATATGGGTATGATGGAGGTGGTGTTTGGTAGTAATGGTTGTGGGTAGGAGAGTATATGATCAAGTGATGCAGCAACGAAGGAAACGTCGTCCTTCTTCTTCTTTGATGCCCCCGTGCTACTGATTTGTAACGCTTTGTTAATGGCTTGTAGTGTGGCCAAGCTAGCAATCCTACCAGTTTTCAGACCATCTTCAACCATGTCTCCAATCTTGATCAAATCTCCAAACTTCTTGTCTTGCATATTCAGCATTCTGTCAAAGTAGACATCCTCTTGTATGCGGATGAAAGTTGCCACTATCTCTGTGTCCTTCATAGGAGGTTGGACTTTGGCGGCTTCAGCTCTCCATCTAGTTGCGAACTCCTTAAAAGTCTCAGTGGGATTCTGGAGTCGGTGTTGTGCCCAAAGCTATCGACAAAATCTCCAGCCATTGCTTCCCAGCTTGTCCACTTCTTTGTTTATTGCTTTGAATACCATACGAGCGCATCTCTAGTCAAACTACGGTTGAACAATGGCATGTGAATCTTTTTGTCATGTCCAACCCCGACTAACTTTTCACAGTAAGACCTCAAATGAGCCATTGGGTCGCCACTGCCATCGAACATATTGAACTTGGGCGTCTTATAATCTTCGGGCAGCTTCAAGTCTGGGTACATGCAGAGGTCTTCATAAGCTAGTCCTCTAGTTTCTTTGGTGCCTTGGAATTACTTGAATTTCTCTACCAGCCAATTGACTTGCTCTTTGGTGCTGTCTGAGTCTTCCCTTTTCCATGCCTAGATTTCATGACATTTGGTGGGTGATGCAATAGTTTTGGTTTCAACGGTGAAGAGAGGTAGGTTGTTTTGTGGTGCTTTTGGTGGTACCATATAGGTGGGGTATGGGATGTCTTTCTCGGGGAATAGTGGATCTTTGCCGTAAGGGTGGGAAGTTTTATTTGGTTCAGTGTTTCCATCAGCGTGGACAAGAGGGATCCTATTCTCTAACTCAAACAGCCTTTGCTCCAGCTTAGCATAATCATCATAGGCAACCAAACCTTGCTTTATTGGGGTTTCCATTTCCAGCCTTGTCAAACTCAGCCATGATATTGCGTCTCATCCTTGTCCTTGCAGGTAAAGGGGGAGGCGTTGGAATTGATCCTCTGGATCTCAACCAGTACTGCGGCGCGGCCAGAATGCACAAACCAAACACCAGGGACTTTGGACTAAAATAACAAGAATAGAGAAAATAATGTGAGTAAGTGTTAGCATTAATAAATTCTCGTCCTATTATGCTGGGGACCTCTTTCGTGCAAGAGGTAGGCTTATCGAAGATTCAAAGTAATGTTTGCACCGAATACATCGTTTCGTTTGCATAAGCGTAATCAACACAAGTCTTAAAACCCAAAAATAAAGAAATTTTATTTGATTTACTTGGCTTTATTACAATCACTAATTTTGAGACAACGACTTGACTAAATGGAAAAGACAAAAGAAAAACGACTCGACTAAAACAACTGAACTATGCCGAGCTCATCCCCTTTGATCCTTTCCTTGTATTGTCTTCTCATCTCCCTCTATTGTGTCACCTTAACTCTTTCTTATTTTGGTCGAACTTGTATCGTAGTTTCTTATACTTCTCAGCGACATTTGGAGCTTCGACTTTCCTTTTTACCATGGTCTTTGATTGGAACTTCTCTCTATCTTCACTGAGCCACCTAAGATAGGTCAAAGTAGCAATGGGGTTCACCCTGATGTCTTGGCCTCGGCAAAATTGCATAGTAACCCTTCCTTCCTACATTGAAAAATATTGTACCAACCATCGGATGTTCAATGTCTTTTATATCAACGTTGAAACTTCTTCCTTTGTCAGTTGAGGAGTTTGTTGTGTCATCTCTACTTGTCGGAGGATTCTTAGAGGAACATAGTGATGAGTTCCTCGAAATCCAATCAACGTCAAGAAAATGGTGTCTTGACCTTGTATAGAAACGATGAAACCAACACAGTTTTCAATTACCCATTGCACTTCTTGTAACTCTTCAAACTTGGTGTACCACCCTCGCATGTTCGCAGGGTCTTTCCATACTATCGTTCCAGCCATGCGGGTGCTATGTAAGCGAATGCCTCCATCCCTTGACGCCCTTAGTGCTGACGGATTGATAGGGATACTGTGTAGATGTTCTATCAACCATATTTGCAGCAAAAGGTTGCACCCCTCAAAGAAGCCTCATTCTCTTCTACATTTGGTTAGAGCCCTATAAATTTCTCCCACGATCATTGAAACCAAACTCACTTGGTATTTGTGAGCACCTTTGCGTAACCCTTCAACTACCCTTCCTAGCCTTATGTCGATTCTTCCTTCTTTCTCGGGGAAGACCATACTCCCTAGAAAAGCAACGATGAAAGTAGTAGATTCAGTCCATTCCCAATCTGGAATTTCCCATGCCCCATCCCAATCATGCCTAAGAGTTGGATCACCAAATCTAGAATATAGATACTTCAAAGTGACCTTTCCATCAAGCAATCCCTCGACGTATGGATCATAAGGAGCGTGCAACATCTCAATGAACTCCTTAGGGTCCACATCTTGGGGATAAATCGTGGTCTCAGGCCCAGGCTCTAACCCTGCTAGTCCTCCAAACTCCTCTAGCATTGGTGCCAATTAAACCATTGAAATGAAATACTGCTTTTTTATAGTCCTAGAAATGTGTAGCAGCCTCGGCAAAGCCATGCATAGCGGTGTAAGCCTTGAGAGCTACCAGTTCTCCCAAAACCTTTTGAACATGGAGCTTACTGATGGCAGCCAAATCTTCCCACCAGAGTCTGATCATGTGAGGAGCTTGGGAAATAGTCTCGAATTGAAGTGTACCTCTTGCAGCCATAGTCTGAAAACAAAACATGAAAGGTAAAGATCAAAACACTCTTATAGTCTTGATCATACTAAGGCAAACGATCAATATTTTGCGCAAACATTTCTTCGAACCCATGCAAGGATTCCGTTTTGTCTTTTGCGGGTTGAGAATCTTTAGACATTTGGAGTAGGTTTACTAATGGACTATGACGTGCCAAGGACGCCTAGCCTTCCTAGGTCTATCATGATGCAAGGAAAGTAACTACGCATTTTGTTGCTAATTGTTTCCATAGATTCCCCAAAACAGTTTTAAAATTCAATACATGACGACTTTTGGTAATAAGAATACAAAAAAAAAAAAAAATGAAAAACGAAAAATGACACTTGACTAAGCAACACGCTCCTCCTCCAGCCTGGCTCTTTTTGCTTCTCGGGCGACCTCCTTGACTTCTTCCATAGCATTGGTTAAATATCCTTTAGCCGCGACTAGATGTAGGATGTCTACCTCAGCACGCTCTGAATTCCATTGTTCCAGCTTCATCCCCAACGCCTCTATCATTCCTTCCAACTCTAATGTGCAATTTCTCCACACTTCGATCTCTTCTTTGTTTTCTTTGTCCATTTTAACAGATTTCAACATGAACTCTCGGTATCGAATTTGAGTTTCTACCTCTCGGTCCCTTATGTCATTCCCTCGACTCGGTCCCTTATGTCTTTCCCTCGACTCGGTCCTACTACCATATTTTCCTTTGTGCTAGAACGCAACCAGCTGTTGTAATTTGGTTCGCATCTAGCGTTGTATCTGTCTGACGCTAATGACTCCTTTCCCATGACTTGTCTACCTACCCAGGATTTTCTAATGCTTTTGACTTTTGAAACAATGTCTTCAGTATAATCGAACTGGTAGGCCTTCATGTCTGGTATGAGTGGGATCATTTGCTTTCTCCCTGCTTGCCTCATCACCCTTAGTGGTTGATAGGGTTGGAGACCTTGCAATCCCATAAGTACCACAAAAGATCCATTCTCAGAGCCAATGATGAAATCTGATGAAGGAAACCAAGTGAACATCCATTGAATCGAATCCTCTATTATGCTTTCAAACAACCTTACCGATTTCTCTGTGCTGCTTGGCTGCTTGAATTTTGGAACCCCGTACCGTTCTCCAACCAAGTAGTTGGAACCAGTTGGCTTGGATAATTCTTGCGCATCTCTCACTTTCCTCAAATGCTCCTTGAACCATGCTTGCAATAGAAGGTTACAACCCTGAAAATATTTCGCTCCTCTTTTACAACTCCCCAAAGCCCGATAAATATCTGCCACAATCATAGGAACTATGGTGTAACGATAACCATCAATCCCATTAAACACGACATCAGTAACCATGACAAGCCTCGAACATATATCGTGATTCGAGCTTTCAGGAAACACAATTATTCCTAGGAAACAAACAGCAAATGCAAATGGTCTAGTTCTCCTCCAGTCATTGTAGGATTTGAACTCTTTCTTACGGTGGTCGAATGCACTCGAATACCCAAACCTATTGTAGAAATAGTTGAAGGGTATTTTCTTTTGTTATAAAATTCTACATTCACACTTGCTTCCATCCCTAATTTTCCGCGAAACTCCTAAGGTGTAGGGATGCTGGGAGCCAAAATGTGACTCCCTTGCCAATGATGTTTGTCTAGCCCCGAATGTGATATGAATCCCCCTATCTCTTCCAGCAAAGGTGTTAACTCGACGTCCCCAAATCTAAACACATTTAGTTTTTATCCCAAAATGACACCGACGCTTCAATCATTTCCCTACATGGTTCCATTTCTAACAGAGAAACCAAATGACCCAAATATTGGCGTACTTCGATTTGTGCGCCCAACGAGAAATTATTCCACCAATTAGCTAACAAAGGAGGTGCGTACATAGTCATCCCAAAACGGTGAAACTTTTGACTCATGATGACCTATAAGAAAAAAAAATGATTAAAATTCCCCTCCCCTTTTGAGAACAATTGAACAAATCAAAATGCTTATTTATTTTCATTCCACTTTTCTTTCCTCTTTTTTTTTCTTTTCTCTCAAATGCACATAAACATGTCCGAACGTTCTTTCGGGGTTAAAACCCCGTCAAGTTGTTTGGACAAGTTGAAGACTAGTCGGCTCACGGGGAGCCCTTCCTACAGCATGATGCATGCACATTACATTCCAAGAGTGGTGTAATTCTTGACACGGTTCCCCAAAGTGGAAAACCAAGGGGTGAAATCATTTGAAATTGTTGGTTATACCATAGACCAACTATATTCCAAACGTCCCTTCTAAAGGGTTTTTGAGATGGAACGACCGTGAGATCCACGTAATCGCCTATATGTGTGCAAAGTATCGTTTTTAAGGAGTGGAGGAGTATGAGTGACATATGCCAATATTGCATCAATTTTCAAATATAGATAAATAAATAAATAAAAGAAAAAAGAAAAACAAAAAAGAAATCAAGTTAGTAAAATAATAATAATATGGATAACAAGATAATAATCAATAAAAAAATCCCAAAATAAAGACTCGTTATGGTTAGGACTTTGAGGATCCCTAGCGGAGTCACCATTCTGTCATACCCCATTTGAAACTCAACTCGGAGCGAGTCAAGATTTGGGTTTGACTAGGTAACTCGTTTGAGTTAAAGATTGAAGTCGCCTCCTAATATGGATTTCTAAGGTGTATTAGGTCACGTAAATGTCTAAAGTCGGGTCTTTTATTAAGCAAGTCTTGTTTCAGAGATTCGAGGGTAAGAAGTCCAAGTGACTCGGGGAAGAAGGTGTTAGGCACTTTCCCAAGTCCCACAAAAAGTGGTTCCCGTCCGAGCAATTTAATTTTGGGATGTCTAAACAAGTTGTAAACATTATCGTATTCGCAAAATATATATTACTAACTGAAAAGAGGTCAAATTCATAATCAAATAAGGGACTAAGTCCGTTCATGCAAAATAATGTGGACAGGGACACAATTTTCGTTCACTGTTGAAAAACAACAAGGGTGTATGAAAATTGTGTCTAATGTGAATAATAGGAATAGCTTATGTAGGTAAAGGGGTCAGGGAATAAGTTCAAACGGGCAAATAGTAAATATGGTAAAGGGCAGTTTTTCAGAACCTCCAAGGATTCAGTTTAGTTCTCCTTCCAAATATAGATTAATTAGAATCCCCAAATTAAGGTAAATTAAATCCCTAATCACTAGGGTTCACATCTCTTTAACACAATAAGGTCTAGGTTCAAAATCAGCCATTCAAAACATGTTCTAGGCTTGAAAATATCCTGATCATCTTCATAAATTTCAAACAGACCCCAAATTGGTACCCTATCAACTACTATAACAATTTTCCAATCAAATATCAATTAAGGATTTCAAATTAAGTTAATTAGAATTCCTTAATCATGTGAATCAAATTACTATCAAGTTTAAAATTCAAAATCACTAATTGATGTTCTACCAGTTATAAGAAAAGTTTAGCATCCAGATTTCATGCTTAAACAAACATGCTTATACGAAATTAATGTTTCAATCAAGGTAATCGAATGAGTAGATCATAGTCACTCTCATGGTTCTACAGGCTGCATATACATTAATTTTAGGCATTCAAAAGATTCAAAACAATGTCCAAGTGATCAGTGAATTAAAACAAAATCAATGATCACATAAACTTTGCTCTAATCAGTCGTCATGTAACAATCGTTTAGTTAGGCATGTAAATATGTAATTAAATAGAAAAATGAACCAAATCAACCATGGATGTCACATAGGGTTTCAAAAAATAAGAAAAAGGAAAGAATTACCCGTTGTAAAATTGGAATCGGGTCAAACTTGACCCAACTCCGATCGCGCATGCACGAGGCTTTTCACTCCCTCATAGGCTCAAAGTTCACTCGAGCATCATCGGAGTCTCCTCTCCGGCGACGGAGATGAGGTCAATGAGGGGTCAGTTTTGACCTTTGTCCAAATGGCAACAAAAGCATATGGGTTTTGGAGCGGATGAGAAGAGGAACACGATGATGCCATTCTCTTCAAATTTCGCCGGTAAAATCGACCAGAAAATGGTCGTGACAGTGGTGGCTTAGGGTTTTCGTAGAGAGAGAAGAGGGGTGAGGGCGGCTGACATAAAAGAGGGGAAATGAAAAGGTTTTGAGGGTTTGGGGGGTCGGGTGTAGTTAAAAAATGAAAATATTATCCTGACCGTGTGATCAACTGTATGGACGGCCAGGATTTAAACACGTAGGCATATAGGTGGCACAATAAGATGAGGTGTTCGTGTGTATGTGTATATGCGTAAATCCAGTGTATAAATGGATGTAAAAAAGCGTATAAGTGTATAAAATACATATAAATGCATAGAAAAATTGTATAAAATACTTATAAAAATTATAAAAAAATTAATTGTGAGAGCTAAATAATTAAGAAAATCTATTATTTTAAGTTTTAAAATAATTTAGGTAATTTTACCAAAAATATGAATAATTACAAGAAATTGTGACGAAACATACAAATTTTGTAAAATAACAATCGCTTGCGCAAATGCCTTTCAGAAATAGCCTAATTAGTGTGTGTGTGTGTGTGTGTGTGTGTGTGTGTGTGTGTGTGTGTGTGTGTGAAGTAGTAACTTGGAAGAGGGTGAGTATATGAGAATGGTGCGGTTATAAATATAATTTTGACTGAATAATGGCTATTGGAATAGGAGGGACAAAATTTGATGTCAACACCTCGTTCTTCTTCAAACTTGAAATTTCGCACCGTACTCAGAAACATGGCTTATGAACTCAATAGCATAAAGGTTTTAAGAATAGAAGTAGAGTAAAATAGTTTGATAATAAAGTAAGTAAATCAATCATGCAAATATTTCATGAGTGTCTTGACTTAAACTTGTGACATATCTTGAAACAAACTGAACGTCTTTTATCTTATGACTTTGCACGGTTTGCTCGACCAACTTTCAAAATTCTTGCCAGCTCATCTTCTAATATCCAATGCTGCTCTTGAAAAATTTTGCCCCATTGGTCATCTTTTAATATCTTCAACTTGATTTGCAAAACTGTTCCAATTGCTCTTCTTGGAGAAAATGAAAATTTTAATACTAAGGGGTCGAACCCGATGTAAACGCCTACGTATTCTGGCGTGGGAATCAGACAGTGTGTAGTTCTGCATAAGAAACAACATTCATGATGATGTTGATTTGTGGCTGCATGATTGCCTTTGACCTAACTTGACCATCCATTTCTGCAAGAATCAATGCTCCTTCGGATAATACACGGTGAACCATTTAAGGAGGGCCCATTTGGTGCAAATTTGCCCCTTGCTTTTTCTCGAATAGGAAAATTTTTAATGCAAATTGCCCAGTTTAAAGTCTCTCAATTTGAATTTCTTGCTAAATGATTTGATCATTCTGTTATGATAAAATTTCCCTAAGCATTATATGTTCACATCTGTTTTTCTGCATCCTTTGACTCGGCTTCTTAAATAATTCTTTCGGAAGGAATTTCCACTTCTTTGGGTAAAACTGTTTAGTGCCATATGCTAGCAAATAAAAGCCGCCCCATTTGAAGTTCTAACAATAGTGCGATATCCAAAGAGCGCATACAATAACTTTTTAGAGCATAATTCTCAAATTTTTCAGTTATTTCATTATATGTCACAAACAAAATTTCGGCAGTTTGTTTAGTTCAAATTTGAAACAAAAATAAATATTAATCGAAAGCATAAAAAAATATAATAAGAATGCGATGCATTTTTAGTTTCAATTTTCATAAGATAGAGAGGCATCATAAATTTACAAGTAGAATGCAATTCAGGGCCTCAATCTGAATTGTAATTGAAAACAATGCTACTAAGTCTAATTGCCAAGTTCTTTTCAAAAAGCATGAATTTGATAGATCTTCAGCTTCATTTTGGTGCTGCATTGTTCACAAGCTGGAGTGTCTTGTCATCAATCAGATCTCTGATCTTGCATGGTGTGAATGGTCAGCCATTTCACAAATAAAACTTTTATGAGAGGAATAAAAACAAAAAAACAAAAAAAAAACTCAAAGGGTAACTAAGTTAATCTGCATGTCATTGGTGAGGTTGCACACAAACACATGACACATAGTATTTAGCACAGTTTGAGCAAATAAAGCAAGACAAGTACTCCCCCCGTTTCAAAAAGGATGAACCTTTGCAGAGTACGAGGGTCAAATTGACTAATTTTGACCAGGAATTTGCACATTGAATTTTTAAATTTTTTGAAATAAAATTTACATATTTAGAAACTACATGAAAAATACTATAAGTCACAATAGTTAACAATTCAAAATAGTTAGAAAATATTTGTAAGACATGTGGTCAAACATAATCTTGTTTGACCCTTCAAATAGTAATAGGTTCATCCTTTTTGAAACGGAGGGAGTAGTTAATATGTTGCAATCACAAGAAGTGGAGCGTAAATAAAAATGCAAGGTCATCCTACCCTATAAGGTGCATCTTTGCGCCAGAGGTAGGCCTAGGATGTCAAATAGTAGACAAATGCAGTGGTAATAGACTGATCCAAACCGTTTGCCAATGTAAAATTGGGAGATAATAATAATAATAATAATAATAATAATAATAATAATAATAATAATAATAATAATAATAATAATAATAATAATAAAAAACAACAACAACAACAACAAAAAAAACTTTAAAAGATTTCATATTATTAAAAACTTTTTCCACAGATACATTATGTTATGAAGAAATGCAATTAAAAAAATATACCACAAAAATGTGGTAATGTATTTTCTTTTTAGAGCTTGTTTGGATAAGCTTAAAAGTGACTTAAAAGCATATATGTGCTTATAAGCTTATTAATGGTGGTAATTCAAAAAGTCATAGGCTTATAAGCACTTATGTGCTTAAAATAAATCAAAAGCGAGAAGTTAGAAAATCCTAACTTCTCAAAAGTGACTTATAAGCAACTTATGACTTATTAGCTACTTAAAATAAGTTCACCCAAACAGGCTCTTAATAAAATAGAAAAAATACAATAGGTAAATCCTAAAATGCTTAAACTGCGACTGCTTGCTCCTTGCTGGACTCATATCCATCAACTGCTACGCTACTGTAAAAAATCTCGAACAACGTGCTCTTACAAACAAAGGAACAGTGAAACAAGTCCCAGATTTGGCAAGGCAAAATTGCTTGGATACGCCTATAACTAGCACATATTAGATAATATGCAACGTCGTTGGGTTACACGAATACGTCATGAAAGGGCGATTTATATCATATAGAAGCGGTACCAAGGACCGGGTCCAAACTTAGATGTATATGAATGCATGTCCTAAAGCTCCTTCTAAGAGTGGGTTAACGGTTGAGGCTGACTTGACCTATGCGGGACAAAACCTAGCCACATGAAACCAGTAGAACCAGCCAATGCCAAAATCAGACATAGACTATCCCTCTAACTTTGGTGACACGAAAGAATTTCAAAGAGTGAGGAAGGGCAAAGCGTTTCCCGCATATCTACATGTCAAGCGTGTGCCCCGTGATCAAATTGAGGTGAAAAACTTTGAAAAATTTTCTGAATAGAAGAAGTATGAACGAAATACGGTTTATATATGTGCATAAATAAATTGTAGTGACATGCTTTTCGTGGCACACCAAACAAACAAATATTCTAAAGCAATTAAACTAGGCATAGTAGTTGCAAACAATTGGAAACCTTTATGGCCAAAATCATTATTGGTCCCCAGCAGAGTTGCCATTCTGCTGAACCCCAAAAATTACTGGTTAAGGTGAAATTCGGTATATCAAATAATAGACTAGCTCTTTTGGATTTTTTGGAGTCGCTGCCCAATTTAAGGAAAACAGTGAACGAATTCAAGAAAATGCATGCAAAACTCTGTTTTTGAAAAAGGCATAGTCTTTTAGAGATTCTAAGGTAAGATGTTTTATTAATTTTGAAAAGAGGTTTTTAAGGCACTTTCAAAATTCCGTTGCGACGGTTAATCCGACTAGTTTCCAAAATAATTTGCAAGTGCGCTTTTTCTAAAAATTATCCAAAAATTAATTGAACTAAACCTTATTTGCAAAAATTATTTAATTTGCACGCAATTTGCTAAAATGGCCCCAATTTGTATTAAAATAAATGTCAACTTCAAATTAAAGGTAATGAACATAAAGTAAAGCTATCTCAAGTAATCAAATATTTATTCATAAATAAATTATACTACAAATAAATTACTTATTCTAAGAGGGGATTCCTATGACATGCAAATTTCTAAGGAATTAGGAAAGAAAGGGATTAAGAAGAACCCAGAAAATTGACAAACTCGCGGGAGTCTTGAATTTCCAAAAGTTTTCTAAAGGTCTTCATATCTTGAAAGTTTTCTAAAAGTCTTCATATCTTTTGTGGCGACAGTTTGTGTCGCCACTAAATGTTGCTGCTAAAAATCACATTTCTTGTAGTGCCCAAATGACTCAAATGTCAATCCAATATAAGCCATCTCGTTTCGAGTTTTAGTCAAACTCGTCCCGAAGTTTCCATGCCAAAAAAATAAGATAAGAATTAGTAACGGCTAAAGAGAATAACCTTACGTGACAAACTAAAGATGCCAACTTCGAAACTGATCGGCTAACTTCAATATCTTACAGGAAAAAACAAAATTCCTTGATTTGAAGAAAGAAAGTTAACTTATTTTCATGATAAGGGTCAAAACGTTTATACAAAAATAGATCTTATAATTTAAAATACTTCAAATGAGGAAAGAAACATTAGACTTAAAGGTTCCAAATAAAATAAAAGTAAACATCTTAATTGTAATTTTATTGTTAGGAATTCAAACCAAATCTTACAATATAAAGTAACTAAAAGATGAACTTTATATAACAACAGTATGCTATCAAATAAACTCCTAACCTTTAATCAGATATGATTTTATACTTTAATTAGCAACCAATAATACTCATAAAGGTTGAAGCTTTAAATAGGACTTGACTTACTCTTTTTAACAATAAAGTTACATTCTTTCTGTTCAATTATGCCAACAGACCTATTTAAATTATAAACTCTATTACTGGACTACAATAGTTGGGATATCGACTACGGAGACCATCCACCTCTTGCAAAAGTTGGTGGAGCAATATAGGGATAAAAAAAGGAACTTACATATGGTGTTATTGACCTAGAGAAGGCGTACGATAAAGTCTCTAGGGAGGTCTTATGGAAATGTTTGGAGTCTAAAGGTATTCATGTGGTATACATTAGAGAGATTAAGGACATGTACGATGGCGCCAAGACCCGGGTGAGGATGGTGGAAGGGGACTCAAGTTATTTTCCGGTTGAAATAGGGTTACATCAGGGGTCAGCGCTTAGCCCATTCTTATTTGCTCGTGTGATGGATGAATTAATTCGGTGTATTTAAGGGGAGATACCGTGGTGTATGCTATTCGCAGATGACATTGTCTTGGTCGACGAGACATGCAGCGATGTTAATGACAAGCTAGAAATTTGGAGGCAGACTCTAGAGTCTAAAGGTTTCAGGTTGAGCAGGACGAAAATGGAATACATGGAGTGCAAGTTTAGTGATGCAGTGCCTCAGTTAGATATGGAAGTAATGCTTGATTGTCAAGTTATCCCCAAGAAAAGGTGTTTCAAGTATCTTGGGTCAATACTCCAAAGGGTTGGTGAGATTACGATGATGTCACTCATCGTATAGAAGCAGGTTGGATGAAATGGAAGGCTGCTTCTAGTGCCTTATGCGATAAGAAAGTTCCTCCTAGACATAAGGGTAAGTTCTATAAAGCGGCTATAAGACCATCTATGTTGTATGGGGCTGAGTGTTGGCCAGTCAAAAACACTCACGTCCAGAAGATGCAAGTCGCTGAAATGAGGATGCTTAGGTGCATGTGTGGGCATACAAAGAAAGATAAGATTAAGAGTGAAGTCATTCGGGATAAGGTGAAAGTGGCCTCAGTGGTGGAAAAGATGCAGGAATCGAGGCTGAGATAGTTTGGACATGTTAAAAGGAGGCACACGGATGCACTAGTGAGGAGGTGCGAGAGGTTGGGAGTCTTGGGTCTACGGTGAGGTAGAGGTAGACCGAAGAAGATTTGGGACGAGGTTAACAGAAAAGATTTGGCTTACCTCCAGATTACCGAGGACATGACCCTAGATAGGAGTATGTGGAGGTCAAAGATTAGGGTAGAAGGTTAGATAGCAACTGATGGATGTCTGTCATATTGTATAGTTTATTTTTATCGTATTTTGCATTGTCATTATTGGTGTTTTGTTCTCTTGGGTAATTATTAGTTTATGTCAGCACTTCTTGTAACATGTTATTTGCCTCCTGATTTGTTTCAGTCATGTTTTCATTATATTGTTTTTGTTAGTCGAGGGTATCTCAGAAACGGCATCTCCACCTTAGTGGAGGTAAGGTTTGCGTACATTTCACCCTCCCCAAACCCCATTTGTAGGATCATACTGGCTATCTTGTTGTTGTTGTTGTTGTTGTTGTTGTAAGAGTTGTATTTTTTACAAAATAAACAACTCATATGTTACACCAAACGTGTAACGAAACTTGAACAAGAAGCAGGCAAACTTTAATTTTAACAAGCATCTGAGATAGTTGTATACTTTAAGCCAGATTCAGAGAATTAAACAGAAGGTGATTCTTTAAAATTATTAACAAAACATCTTTAATTACAAAGGTTAAAACAAACAAAATATCGGAAGTATAAACTAATTTCCTAATATACACCAAAAATAAATAGTTTAAACTAAATGACTTCAATATGCAGTTGCACCAAAGAGCTAATATTTTAACATAAGAGGGAGGCAGGTTCATATCTAACATTTTCAGGCAGTGACTGAAACGTTAAATCAGAAAAACCCTTGCTCGAACTAAGAGAAGTAAACAATATAAGGTCAAGAACACTCCCCCCCCCCCCCCCCCCCACTACAGCAACTTTACTAATTTTAAGATAATATATATATATTCATTTTTCCTGTTCTTTATAAAGCAGTTCAGAAACATTAAAAACAAAACTGATAAAGAAGAGTACTTGAGAAACAGTAAATTATTACTCCTCTTCCATTCTCTTTTACATGGTTTACAGTCTTTCTCTTAAAAACTATAACTATTCCTGTAATTATTTAAATTATGGTATAGCACTGCGATACTAGTATAACCAAAATTTTCTACTCGGCCGTGTAGGCACCCGACATCTTGCCTAGATCCATCGACGATTTCTATCGACTGAATTGATATAAACGATATAAAACTAACTCTGAAATAACACAAAAGACTTAATGGAATAGATCATACATAGATACATACAGACACACACACACACACACACACATACATACATACACACACACACATACACAAGTTGCCTAAAGGAACGCAACTACCTACCCATCTACAAAGGTCTAGATGTTTTCAGATCTGACATCTATGATAGTCAAAAGATATATACACCTCCCGAAGGTAGCATAATAAGATCTAAAGAAGACATCCATAACTAGTGGCCTCAACGAATAAAAGCTGACTCACCACTGACACCTTGAACATCCTGACTCCTCAATCACGCTACGTGCTGGGTGCTAGAGCAAAATCTGCCAAAATGAAAGACAAAACAAGAAATAGATAGAGAGTGAGTAATAAGGACTCAGCAAGTGAGGAATAGCAAGCTACCTCAAAAGATAGATAAGCTAGCTAGGAATTCAGAAAGCAATTGTAACCAAACAGATAGGCAATCCATAGACAATCAATGCAACAATCACATAAGCTAAAAAATACATATAATGATATCAATGAATGAAATATGATGCAATAAGGTTACATGTGCCTGAAACATATCTCCGGTACGAGACTCTCATCGACTATCAAGAAAAATATATGTAATAATAACCCTTCACCGGCGCTTGACTCTCATCGAATTTAGAAAGTACATGTCAACTTATACACTAGGGTGCAACACCCCTACTTTTATTATAACATCAATTCAAGTCATATTAACATGATATGTAACAGAAACTCGAAGCTATGGTGTAGTAAGTATGCCCTATTGACAGCTACACACATAAAAAAACACGTGGTAGGATATCCGTTAGGCCAAAAATCGTAAAAGAAATGGATACTATTAGTTACCTCAAGACTGGGGCTCAACCAATCATTAAACAACCTACTTTCCCTTCCAAAGTTACGCAGAATTATCTTTTTCTGAGCCAAAGAAGCGCCATCGCACACATAAGTGCCCATAGAAAGGATATTTAACTACTAAACGAAGAATAGAATGAAATTAAAAATTACTCATAGGCCTGACTTAGCCGAAAATCCATAAACGATACATTTTCGGACTCCTAACAGTCCCATAATTCCAAGTATACCCTCGGTTCACAGTTTTGAGTTCAATTCTTATAAATTCCCCAATTTATCAATTCTAGGATTCTAACCCTTTTCCTTCAAGCCCAATTTCAAGAAATTCCAACACCACAACCTTAAATTAATGTAATAGAAAGGTTTAGGATCATTAACTGGATGATTGGAATGAATTGGTACTCAGAAATCACCTTTAACCGACCTTGGAGCGATAAGATTTGATAAAAAAATGCAGTTAGCCGACCAAAGGGTCCCTTTTATACCCTGGGGTATCACTTTCATGCCTGCATAGTCGCTGTCGCGACACATTACATCGCGACCCATAGGGCGCTTTCACGCTGAAGGATGCAGAAGACACATTGCTATAGTGCTGCTCTGGGCGCTATAAGCAGGGCAATGCTCAAAAAGTCCACCAACTGGTGCTGCATTTTGGGATCGAACGGCGCCCTATGAAGCTCGAAACTATCCAAAACTTGGTATACAATTTATAAAACACATACATGACCTACTCGCGAAGACAGATCTCGAAATGAATCCCTGATACACAAGGCGAGGGTCAAACGGAAGCAGAAAACCTCCCAACTATCAGAACATATGCAAAAACTATCCGAACGACCTCGAATTTTAGTTCTGAAAGTTTCCACATGTCACAAATGACCTTATGAACGTAACGACGCTTTCGAATTTTGAATGGGACCTCGTTTACTGAAAACGAGCTCGAAAACCACAATTCAACTTTACCGACACTAAAAATTGAAAACGTCTTCTATGTCCTACCAAAATAGGTCCAATTCAATTAAAATTTTATAGGCAGGTCCTATGGACCTACGAAGCTTTTAATATTGTTGGCTCATCAATTGGAGTCTAACTCCCAAGACGACTAACTAAGGTTGTTTCAGATACTTTGTATGGGTTTGGATATAAAAAAAATGGAAAAAAAAAGAGTGTTTCAAGTTGAGTTGAAAAATTATATTTTAAAGTTGAAGTTCTGTTTGGACATTCATTTTACTTGAAAAAAGTGAAATATTTGTAAGTAGAGAAAAGCCATTTAAAAAAAAAAAGAACTTGAAAAAGTAGTGAAAATGACTTTTTAGTTTTTTAAAATTTATTTTTCAAAATATGTCCAAAAACTCTCAATTTTGTATGGACAAACAAATTTTTCAATGTATTTTTTTTTTTGACAAAAGGCAAATATTATCTATGGCCAAACAACCTCTTTAAAAATCTGTTTTTATCGCTGAATACCTGTTATTTATTCCATGGAGATTGTGACAAGACTTGGTTTATCCATATTTTATATTCCTTGGAAGATGAAAGCGACGAGTTAGAATTAAGTAAAAATGCAAAGGTCGAATCTATTGTCCCCTTTAACTAGTCAGTCTCTTCGGATTTTTTATTATCAGTACCTTTTGAGTCTTCTATTACAGGATAGGTGACTTAAGTTTTAAGTATTAACTATAGGTGCCTTTTTTAAGATTAGTGCTAATGACAAATATACTAAAATCCCAATGTTTTATTATTTACACATAGCCCCTGCCCTACCCCCCTCTTCTCACTCATCCCCTTCCTCTCCCCCCTACCACCCTCCTACTCCTCTTCCATCTCCACCTCCTCCCTCTCCACTTGTCTGCTTTATCTCCGCATTCTCATCTACCTCTCCATCCTCCACCATCCCCACCTCCTTCTTATCCATCTCCAGCTTTTTCTTCGCCTCTTTCACCTTCTCCTCCTTCTCAACTACAAAAACTCTTCCTAAAAAATCCAACAAGAAGAAACAACAACTTCAGTTGTTGCAGCAACTTTTGTTGCAATTTGTTGCAACAATTACATAAGTTGTTGCAACAAATTCGGTAAATTATTGCAACAACTTTGAATTTGCTGCAACAACTTTGGAAATTTGCTGCAACAAATTAAAATTTGTGCAACAACTTTGGAATTTGTTGGATCGACGTCAGAATTTCCTCCAATGGTTCAAAAAATTTTATTTCTCAAATCTTTACGACCAAAATAAAAACATACTTTAGATTAAGAAGGAGAAAAAGAAGATGAGAATGATGATAAATTCAGAAGAAGAAAAAGATAGTAGAAGAAGATGATGATGAAGAAGAAGAAGAAGAAAAAGATGAGAAGAAATAAAGTATAAGGAAGAAGAAGAAAAATGCAGACGAGAAAGAAAAGTGCAACAAGAGAAAATGAAGAAGATAGATAAAAGAGAGGATAGGATTTGAAATTTGAAAATATGAGACTTGAGAAGGGAGGGATATTAAAATTTCAAATTTTCAGGTTTTTAATATTACCCTAAAGTTTTAATAATTCTAATTGGACCCCAATACTTGATTAGTATTAGTTATGTTTGATCTAGTCAAAAACATCTTTTTTTAAATCAAGACTTGAAAGGTACCTTCCCCAAATCTTCTCAGTCTCTTTCTCTATTTATAATTATTAAAGCAATATATACAATTAAAAAATGAAGGCTAACATTAGATATATGCAAATTGATTAGATAGAAAAATGAAAGAATTCTATGAAGTTTCATAGTTTAATCATTTTCAGGTACAGAAAGCTCTACTATTGTAATCTATTGTGAAAAGTAATAACAGATGGCGACAAACTTTCTAAAGTAGCGGCATTATCTAATAAAACAGGTTGCAGATTGCTCCAATTCATCCAGCAAAACCTATACATGATTTGAGAGAACTTTTTACACCGTCAAGTAATATGTAATTTTAATTTGATTCATCCGCTAAAATGCTGAAAGTTAAATAATTTGATTCTTTCTATTTAAATTCGCATCTTGAGTTTCGAGAATCCGATTTTATAACTTGTATGTAAAAGTTGGAATTATTTCTAATATCGTAGGGTACTGTTTTAAATTTTGTCACGAAAAGAAAAGAAATTATAAAAGAAAAAAAAAAAGACAAAAAATGAAAGAAAAGGCAAGGTGAGTAAGTGACCATGGGCGGTGTCCCTTATCTATTTTACAACTACAGAACAGAAAATGAAACGAAACATAACAGAAACGAGAACAAAAGCAGAGAAAGGAAAAAAATGCCAGAAAATGAGAAAAAGAGCCGAAGAAAAGTAGAATTTTCACCCCGAAATATTCAGGTAATGATCCTAATATATTATTTGAGTTTATTACATGTGTTTGAATATGTTTTAACGGTAAAACTTGGAATATTAGACATCGTTTTAATAAGTTCAACTTATAATTTAAAGGGTCAATTGGACCCCGATAGTGGAATTGATTATATATTCGTACTCAGTGAGTTATGGGCAACATATAAATGTAATTTATTTGGGGTTTGGTTATGTGACCTTAAACCCTGTATATAGGCCTGGCCTGCCTATTGCGTATGCAAATAGGGTATCAGGTTCCTAACCGGATTTCCCTAAGATGTGAGGAATGAAGCCTTAAGCCTAATTTGATATATTTTTCTGCTTATTGAATAAAGTAGGATCGTTTGGAAATGAAACCAAAAGATAAAGCGGTTGTTGATTAGCAGAGCTAACTTTTGGAAGAGGTAAGTGTTTTTTTCCATTTCTTTGGAGGCACCTGGCCTCGTGGATTTTCTAGCACGTGTTCCTTATGTGTGTAGCTGCCGATAGGCGTACTCCTTACGCCTTATCTTTGGATTTACATTGTATATTATATGTTATGTTCTGTTATTAGTATTGCACTGAGGATCTGAGCATTGTACTCTAGCTGTGAGTTGGCATCTACTTTTCGGCTGTCGATGAGAGTCCCGCGCCGGTGAAGGATTATTATTGCATCACATTGCATTCATACGCATTATATGTCATTCATATGTATTACATTGCATATCATATTGGGTGCAGGAGTATTCCGCCCCAGGAGCAGGAGTATTCCGCTCCATTGTATCATATTGAGGGTAGGAGGATTCCGCCCCAGGAGAGTGCAGGAGTATTCCGCCTCAGCTTTACATTTTATCGGGTGCAGGAGTATTCCGCCCCAGGAGAGTGCAGGAGTATTCCGCCTCTGTTTTATATTATATCGGGTGCAGGAGTATTCCGCCCCAGGAGCAGGAGTATCCGCTCCATTTGGTTATCAGATTGGGTTCCCCTCGAATGCAGGAGTATTCCGCTTCGGGATGGGATGACGGGCACATGTGACCCTTTGCATCAAATTTCATTTCATTTCTTTTCATACCATTGTGTAGACTTGTGGTACATAACTACTGTTCTGCTTATATGTGCATTGCTTATTTGTTAATATGTTTCTGGCTCGTATTCCTGGCTGAGTTTATGGTTTCATACGTGTTTCTGGTTATTATCTGGCTCCGCCTTTTTATAATTTAAATAATAGAAATTTGGTTTATCTGTTTCTTCTCCCTGGCTAGCTATCCTATTCTTTGAGGTGGCTAGTCTGCCCCACTTATTGAGTCCTTTTGACTCACCCTTGTTTGTTGTTTGTTTCTTGTCTATCTATTTCGTTTCGACAGGTTCGCTCCTGGATTGAGTTCGCCATGTTGTTCAGGAGCAAAGATGACTTCAGCTGTCAGGGTGAGCCAGCTTTATTCCGGATGGCCACCAATTTATTGTTTATTATTTCAGTTGCATTTTGCTCCCTTCAAGAGATATCTGTTTTCTTTTGTACTCTTAGATGTCTAGTCTGGATAACCCTAAACCTAGTATGTTGGGTAGTCAGTTGTAATTTCTTTTGTACAGCTTAGAGGTATCAGTATGTCTGTGATTTCTTTTAAGTCCTGTCCTTATTTGTGAATTGTTATATTTATTTTCCTGATTTAATTGGTAAGGGTTCGCCCCACGGGTCTAGGGGAGGATGTCGGGTGCCTGCACGGCCTAACCGGATTCCGGATCGTGTCAGTTGGTATCAGAGCCTAATTTAGAGTCTATCCAGACTAAGACAGTGTCTAGTAGAGTCTCGCTGATGGGTACGTAGACGTCCGTACTTATCTACGAGAGGCTATGATGGCATTTAGGAAGTTTCACTTCCTTCTTTTCTGATCGTGCGTCGATCTAGGATGCAAAAGTATTTTCGTTAATTCCTTTGTGGTAATGGTGAACCCTCGTGCAACAAATCAGCAAACGATAGGATTTCAGGACGAAGTAGTCTAGCCTGGGGCTAGAGCTACTCAAGCCCCGAGAATTGTGGATCGTGCTGACGATCCAGTTGCGCATACCCAGCTGTATGAGCCCACAATGGGCAAGGGAGCATGGCCTTGTGGTTCCCTTGGCTCTCTATGATGCTTTTGCGAGAATCTTGGCGATGCAAATACCGTAAGAACCTATTATTCACTGGACAGCTATCAGGTTGCTGCATGTGCAGACGTTCGATCTTAGAGAGCTCCTTTTTCGGTTCTTAATATTGCTGCAGTGAATTATATTCCGGAGGCAGCATGCGTTGTGCCTCCAGTTGTTCTTGCTGGTTAGGTAACTGAGGTAATTATTGGGTCCGAGTGCTCAAAGAGGTTGTATTATTTTACGCGGTTGAACATCCAGGTTATCTCAGCTTGTGTCACGTGATTCTTAGAGTGCGCTAGTAGCTCGTCAGGATCAGATTCAGTCTTCTCTTCACAGCTATCAACAATCTGTCCAGCTTAAATTTTCACTGAAAAGGAATTATCATTGTCGCGAGCCTGTCATCTTTGGTGGAGTTCTCCCTTACTCCGGCAAGTAGACAGTCGTCATTCTTCTTACCCTCAGGCACCTGCCCGGTCGCAGGAATTTCATTTAGATCTGAATCAGCCAGTGAAATGCCACAATCCAGTAAAGGTTGAGAGCGTGGTGGTAGTTATTCTTCAAAAGGTAATTATTAGAGTAGCGGTTTAGTTAAGCCGCAGAGGCAGTTTTATCAACTGCCAGTCTGGCAGGATGTTGAGGCATCCGATGTAGTACACCCACGTATTTCTTCTTCCATTATATGTGAGTAAGATTTGATTATTCCGATTGGTCTGGACTTCGTTTACCTTACCATGGTTTCATTAGAAATTGTTTCTATTAAGAATCGGTTGCGGTAGAGGGGCGAGCTTCTGGTATGATTTATTCCTGGCATTTGTGAGGCCTTACTAATTTTTCTAGTCTAAATATGAGAGATTTGGCAGTAAGTGTCGGTATTGTCTGTCTGGTATCTTGTTGTTCCACCTTCTGTTATTATGTCAAATCAGTTTACCTCTCTTCTCGGAATTTCGTGTTGGTTGGATGATGAGATTTTAGTTCATCACCATCAGAGAGTGTCATTGTTTCTTCCGGTGTAAAGTGCTTAGTAAGTAATATTCGATCTACGTGTCTCCTCTTGGTTCGAGATATTAGTAAAGTCATGTTATCCCATGAACTTGTCTCGGTTATAAAAGGGTTTTCTGGCAAATTATCAGAGTTTCCTTCTTATTGGGAGTTTAAATTGGCATAGATGTCATTCCATAAAGCTTATTTAATGTCTATTTCTTCAATTTCGATTCTTTGGTTAGCCTGACTCGGAAGTAGTCTAGCTTTGGTAGCCAAGCAAATAAGAAGATGAGCTTCCTGAAGCTCTAATTATTTCCATCCTCGGTCTATTACCATCTCTTCTTCTTCCGGCATTAGTGAGCTTGGGTGGTTAGTAGCCACTCGTGATGTTACTTATGTTGAGCCAGAGTGCGTGCCAAGGTAGCCGTGTAAGCACATTGTTGTTTTTCAAAGCTATTAAGGGTAATGAGAGGCATCATTTGACCTTCGATTTGATCCATCAGGCGGTTGTGCTTATAGAAAATGTTATGGAGTTGTGACTCGAGAGTTGCAGTTGTTTGGCAACTCGAAAGGGTAGTTGGTAGCTTAGGTCTGCCTACGTTCAGCTTTTAGCTAAATTTTCTTTAGTCCAGCAGACTGTGCGGGGATGGTTATTCCTTTTCAAATAGCTGCATGAGTTTGTGCTTTAAGTGGAGGAGTCTTCCTCCAAATACTGAATGGTGATACTAAATCTTTAAGGCAGTGATACCACTTTTGTCACGACCCAACCTAAGGCCACGACAGAAACCTACAATGAGTGTCGTTCATTGCTATACCCACTAGTAATCTATTAATGCCAGAGATAAGCTAGCAACCTGATCATATATACGTACCTATCTGCTGAAAGTATAAAGTCTGGAAAGATGACACGACTTTAACTTGCTGGCAATTAGAATACTGAGCCACAAATTCTGCTATGTCACACTTCATTCCGTCCCACCAAGAAATCTGCTTAAGATCATGGTACATCTTAGTCGAACCTGGATGAACAGTGTATTTTGAATAATATGGCTCTATCATAATCTGTCCATGTAAATCTGTAACATCTGGGACACAAAGTCTATCTTTATACATGAGAACACTGTCAGTAGTGGTGTATGGTGACTCCAGTTTTCTTCTGGCTATCTGTCTGTATTTAACTAGAACTGGATCCTCATACTGGCACTGTTTTACTTTATGGAAATTTAGAGTTAAAGGTCTAGTGCAGCTTGTCGACAATTCACCATTGGTATGTATATCTCTTTCACACCTCAACTCTTTGAGAAGTTACTTTAGCGTTATAAGTGCGCATGTAATCAACTTTGTTGCTGGTATTCTGCCTCAGCTCATGGTCCAACTACAAGTCTCTTTTATTTTTACTTTTTCAAGTGAATATATTTCCAATTCAAAGACAATACCCTGAAGTAGATGTCCAGTCTGAAGATCATTCCTGGTCTGCATCATACTATCCAGTAGTATTTGCAGGATCCTTATCCTTATATAATAGACCCTGTTCAGATGAACCTTTGACATACATAAGGATATGAGTAACAACATTCCCACAAGGAGCTTGCGGGACAACCCTAACATTAACTGATTAATCTTTATTACAGAATCCTTTGTCATAAATGAATCTTTATTAGTCTAGCGTATTTCCCAAGGACTGCTCTAGTGTCATTATAAATGTAATTATATGGGAAATATAGTTTACTACCATCTCAATCAATTATATATGTTTATGCCTAAAAATTGCCTGATAGATAAAGAGTGTTACAAGCTATACAGTAACTACTAGGGAAAAGGCAAATGGAGAGATTGTATTCTTTGAGAACAGTCGGATTCTTGGAGAATCGCTTGATGATTAATACAATAAGGGAGAAGGGTATTTATAGTTACAGGTTTACCTCAGTCTCAATGGCTATAGGCTGTGGGTCTGCTCTTTCAAGGCGGTGGCACTAATTTACTCTAACTAGGAGACTGTAACTTTAAGGCGGCGTGATGTGTACCTGACGACCTAAGGCCCGTGCCTAATGAGCGGCCGGAGTTTATGGGGTAGGCGTATATCCTCAGCGCCCAGTGACTTGTAGAGTAAGTCTAGTCTTCACCAGTTGTACTCATATCTCCGTAAAAATAGGTGCATATTTTTACCCGCACAATAAGTGTTCTTTTATAATAAATGTGTTTTAGAAAATCAATGCACATATTACTTCCTTTTTTTTTTCTATTTTACCATTACACTTTATGAGATATAATTAGTTGTACTTGAATTAGGTTATAGAACATAGCAAATTTAATAATGGCAATTACATAAGTATATATAGTACGACTCCTTAATATTTTCTGAATGTACGTAAAAAGAGTAAAACAAATACTATAATGAGACGGAGATATTTGTAAACCATATTTCCTACACATAGCTGTTTATTTATGCATTTTGTATGAACCCAAGTTAGACCACCGTCATTAGTTTTTATAAAAGAATGTTTTCCACAATATCATAGGATGAGTTGGGGGATGACAGGAAGATATTTTCTGCAAACGTTCTCCCAAAGTTAGAAAAATATGACTTCATCACTTCTAAACAAACATATATATGCTACCTCTTTGTCAGTCTCATTGAGTTTAATCAAGAACTTTTAACATTATGGTCAATTTTCAATACCCAACAATATCATCAAAAATTTATCTTGATCCGCAGTCCTTCACATTTTGCGATTAACAACCTGCCACCTATTTCCCACAAACATTAGATTAGTAAGTTCCGAAGGAAAATATTTTTCCTCCATACCAAATAACAAGTTCATTAGTTCGGACTAAAATTTAAATTGCATGTCCATTTAACTTTCAGTTGCCTCTTTATATATCCACTTGGTTCGAAACATTCTATTTGATCACGAAATTGTGAGGTATGGAACTGCGATTATTTTCGTGTGGGTAAAAATACTTCATCTATACTTATGGGATACGAGTCCAGCTGGCAGAGACTAAATTTATTCTACGAGTTACTGAGTGCTGAGGATATACGTCTGCTCCATAGCCACGACTGTTTATCAGGCATGGGCCCAGAGCCAAAGGGCACATGCCCAGCCGCCTTAAGAATATCATTCACCTAGCTAGGTTAAAATTAGTGTCACCGGCTCATGTAAACAAGCCTAAGTCCTTTAAACTTAGTTTTTACCATAATTAGGATTGGGGTAAACCTAAGCCTACAATACCCCTCTCCCTCATTGTATATGACACAAGAGATTCACTACGAAGCCTCTCTATTCTCAAGGAATATAATCACTATTTCTCTGCTTTGATATTATTTCTTTGTATTTACTTTATTGCTTGTGACTCTCTTCTAAATTTATCTATTTAACCTAATCGGAAAGATTTAGGCATAAACAGTTTAGTGCCTACCGTGGCACTCCCACGGAGTACTGCTCAGGCAGTTGATGAGGCATCGAAGGATCCTAGCGATCCTGCCAATCACGAAATGGATCGGTCCAAGAATCCAATCAGGGTGGAAGAGGAGAATGACCACAAGAAGTCACAGCACGAAAGCCCGTCAAGGCCAAAGACAAATTTGAGAAAGCTTTCGATAAGTTTTTCGAAGCTCAACAGCAGCAATCAGTCCAAAACTCAACAATGATGGCCGAAGCACTAGCTAAGCATCTGGAGGCAATTTTCGCCATGTCAGCTCTAAGGCCAGAATCCCCTCGAGGATCAAGGCCCATGGGAAAAACCCCGGCCTCAGGAGCCCGAGGAAGCTCGGTGCAGCAAGCGATCCAGCATCAACGGAGTCCGCTATTGTGTAGGCGATGCGTCAGGATTTGAAGAAAGTCGATGAGCGGATAAGTTACATACTACACGCTCTGCCCTTGGTAACGAAAGTGTACGAACAAAAAATATTCAAGCAGGCTTATAAGGCAAGCTACTTGCGATACCGAAGAATTTCCTTCTGCTAGACTTACTGAAGTACGGTGGTACTACCGACCCTGAGGAACACATAGCTTCCTACTTCATGGCAGTCAAGAACAATGAGATAACTGAAGAAGAGATGCAGTCAGCACTAGTGAAAAGATTTGGATCTACCTTGATTAAGGGGGCTCTGACATGTTATACTCAGCTACCTATGGGATTGATCAAATCTTTAGCCTAGATGCAGGATCTGTTCAAGATGGCACACTTTGGAGCCAGAAAGCGCGGCAAGAGGATGGAAGATATCCTTAAGATTCGACAGCAAGAAGGAGAACTGTTGAAGGACTACTTGGAGAGATTCCTGAGAGAGCGAATGACACTTCCTCCAGTACCCGATAGCATTGCTACAGTAGCCTTTGGTAAAAGCTTGAACCCCCAATGTTCAGTGGCTATGCGAGAGCTATATAAGAGTTTGCAGGAGCACTCATTGAAGACCTGGGATGCGATGCATCAGCAATATAGTCATAAACTCTGAATTGATCTAGATACATCCCGAGTATTAGAAAATAGAAGCAGGAAACTATAAACGCGAATAAACTGAAGAGCAAAGTGCCAAGGACAAGGGAAAGAAAAAAAATGGACTATAGGACGGGCACACCAACATTGGTAGACAGATGCGATGACACCTGGAAGATGACTTCCTACACTCACAGAGGGTCAACATACATCGAAAGAGCACCTGACAGGTTTGAAAATCTAGGCTTGTAGGTGAATGCAGTAGAATTTGTCAAGGACCACATGAAATACACATTGGTCAAATTTCCTAAAGATATGAGGGCCGACCCTGGAAGAAGGGAATCAAACTCTATTGCGAGTTTCGCCGAGGCCATGGGCACGACACCACTGGTTGCAGAGCCTTGATATTGGAAGTAATGCATCTTCTCAACATGGGGCATTTAAAGGACCTTCTAATAGAAAAATAGAAGAAAAACTACGCCAAGAATAGGGACACAGGGGGACCCCCTGAATTTCCAGAAGCTAAAAGATCCATTAAAGTGATCATCGGAGACCGTAGAACCCAGTCAACTCGAAGACAAGGTGATGGTGTATGAGACAAGTGAGAAAAAAAACACCATACACGATGGTGCGATCTTATTCATGGACGAGGACCTCGATGGTTTCGTCTTCCCGCACCACGATGCTCTAATCATAACTTTAAGAATTGAAGATACAGACGTAAAATGTGTCTTAGCTGATGCTGCCAGTGCCATAAATTTGATCAAATAGGAACCTGTTCAGACCGTGGCAATCGTAGACCACATAGCTTCGAGTTCATATACCTTGGAAGGCTTCAACAATTCTTGTGAGAAGTCTGTCGAAGAAATTACTCTTGCAGTCTACTCTCCCAGTGTCATCAAGGCTATGTCTTTTCAGGTAATAAAGGGAGACATACCCTATAATGCTATTGTAGGGCGAACATGGATACAACATATGAAGCAATTCCACCTACCCTGCACCAAAAGGTAACTACCCAACCGACTGAGGATGAAGGAGATTTACTAAAAACAACAGACCCCGAGGGAATGCTATACTGCAGCCATCCTAGGAGTTTTCAAGGCCGACAAGCAGGAATGGCTAAGCCCCCACGAGTCAACAAAAGACCCCCAACCATCAAACATCCAAGCTACACATGACACATACTTGGATGCTTGAAGGTTAGGGGAAGAGAGTGAGGCAGCTTGGAATACAACCCTTCATAGTTTATTTTCTTTATTCAACTTAAGTTTCTTTCGCAATTTTTATTGTTTTTTCTTGTGTCACGGATCCAGCACCCTCTTTACTATGTTATGAGCCCAGCGCCCCATCACGTATTCGGATTCCACATCTATTATATAATAAAACTGTTATCTCAATTTTAGTCAGCTTTCTTTAGATCATCTAGATCCACTTTTACCTCTTGGCCATATACTGAGTTGAAGTTATTAACTTACTCTACTATATCAACTAGAACTAAGCCACCAGGCAACTACGTACTTTGAAATTGTCAATTTAACACCTGCAACTATGTGGGGTAGGGACACTCACCCGCACAGTGCAGTGACAGACAGAAGCACTCGAGTGGACAAGCACATATGTCCTCTATGGACGCAAATCAGTCTTGTTATAGACAACAGACTAAAGTCGTCCCCTTACGAGCGCAGACCAAGCCCTATCTTAAGATGTCATCTACTAACACAATTAAAAAGCCGACATCTATTGGCGTAGAATTTAAAAGCCGCTTTCTGTAGGCGCTACTACGTCTTCAGCAGACAAATCAAATGCCCGAATAGGCGCAAAAGGCACTTTAAACATACGAGCATCCAATGTTAAAATATAAAAGCATAAGCAAAAGATGTCTTCAACAGACACAATTTACGTCTACGTCAGGAAAATATGATTCATACATCCCACGGGTGCAGCAAGCGCCTTACATCAGGCACAAGCCTACCAACGGCAGGAGAAGTCATAACGACTCACGAAGGCGATAACCACGACATTGATGAACTCTTGAGCTCAAAACATGAAGGAAGTGTGAACCTTGCAACAACAAACACCAACAACATCATCATATATTTGACCTCATCATCCAAGCCCACTTGAGATGCTTAAGCACTAATAATGTTATAAGTAAGCCATCCAAGAACCAACTTGATAGCCATCATCCTGTCATTCACTCTCTTGACCTCTACCACTTGGTCACGATGATCTGTATCAACTAGAATACCAACGCCATTCTTATTCCTCAACTCTTGAGTACCACAACTTATACCCGTCGATATCTCGAGCCTTTGTATCCACCCATTTGATCTCCTGGACACATGCTATACTAACACTCCTCTTCTTGAGAATATTTACTAATTATATTGACTTCCCCGACAAAAACCTAATATTCCAAGACCCAATTCTCAGCCTATAGACCCCTTTAACCCCTTACTCCCCGCCCCTACCCCCGACCGAGGACACGACCTTAATCCACCATCATTCCCTAAAACCACTACTAAGCACAAAATATTTCCTAATCAAGCAATACAATAAATAGAATCTAAAGCAAGAACAATGAGCACGAAAAAGGCAAACTTAAAATACAAAATACAAAATAGTACAAAATCAGAAGGAAAATAAGCTACTGAAGTTACTAGAAAATATAACAAAATAGGACAAAGGGAAATATAAGGGCAAAGAACAAGACCGAGTTACTACAGTACAATTTTATGAGCAACTTGTAAATCAAGAAACAAATAGTAGATGTAACTCTCTCTGTCGGATCTAAAAGCAAAACAACGGGACTAAACTACAGCAAGCACGAAATCAAGAAAATTACTAAGCACTAAATCAAGAAAATTACTAGAAGAATTTGATTTGCTAACAATAAGTGAAATTGAAACTTCCTAATAATATGTGAAATTGAAACTTCCCAACAATACGTGAAATCGAGATAGAGAAAGAAAGGAACTACTTATACGGGCTGCCTTTGATAAAAGGCAACAATTCCAGTAGTGACCCCCCATTCAAGCAACGTGTCCGGTGGTAGTATTGGTGTTGCAGCAGTAGAAGGGATAGCAAAAGAGAGGTTGTGAAGTGGAGCAGGGGTGCCAAAACTGGGAGAGAGGCAGAGTGGAGAGATGGAAGAGAAGAGAGAGAATGTGCGAACTTACCTAGACGTTGGTAGGTAACTTGTTCCAGTGATGGACAGCATTTGGTAAGAAACGTGAGTGTGTCAGAGCCATTAAAGAGGAAGAGTCGTTAGAAAGGAAACAAATATATATTCATTGACCATATTCATTTCGCAAATTTTCCTTCAAAAAGCCAGAAGGCTACAAATAGCGTTCAAAATATAAAGATACGAAAACTAGCAAAAAGGGGGGTACTCAATCTTCCTCAGGAAGACTTGCTTCCTCAGCAGCACTCCTTAAAGTCCCCAACTCCATCAGCAACCTGGCCTCTAACAGAGGTACCTTTACCTCCGGCACCATTGGCTTCTTCTGAAACACCTTCGTCATCAGAATCAGATTGAGTGTCAACCACAGCCACAAGATCATGCAGCTTGTCAATTTTAGTTGCCAGATCCAAGTTAGGAGTGTCATGGACCTTCTGGTAAGTAGCGAGCCCAGCTGCTAAAGTTGTACGATCAAGCTTGACCTACTGCTTCGTCATCATAGCATCATACTTCAAGGACCAGGAATGGAGTTCCTCAGAAAGGTCCTCATGAATCTTTTCAAGAGACTCGACATTGCCCTGCAAATTTCCGTTCTCATCCTGTAGATGCACGGTAAACACCTTAGATCTCAATCGACTTCTGATTAGCGGCATCAACCTTTTCTTCGGGAGATGACACCTGTTGTTCTAGAGTCTACAACGAAGCCTCTAGAATGTAAATATGGGCCCTGGCTTCAATGGTCTCCTTCTGTTGAACAGACATTTTCAGAGCATCAACCTCATCTTTGTGCTTAAGGACCATCACTTCCGTTGCCTTGTCAAGCTTATCTTTATGAATCCAGTTACGGCAGGAGTCATCCTGCAATGTCTTGTTATTCTTCTTCAGCCATTCAACCTCGGCAACCGTGGGCTCCAAACTTTTAACTTGCCCCCTAATAATTCTTTTCTCCTCTTGCAGACATTCTTTGGACACCCACAGCAAAGAGTTTCTAAAGACGCAAATAATCATTGGATGAAATTTGCAAGGGCGGTTAGGCAGATAAAGTTGAAAACATTAAGAAGAAATATGAAAGGCGAGAAATGTACCATAATACAGTAATAGACAAAACTGGCCACTAACTCATGGAGGCTGTATTTAGAAAGGAATCGTTGTTCAAATGGACCAACCAAACCCTTAAGCTTGTCAACAAATTCATCCTATCTAGGATGGGAACAATTATATCACGACCTTCTCCAATCGAGGCGTCTTCAGCCATGAAGGTATCACCGCCAACCTCAGTGACTTCAGCTCAACTACAACCGAACTCAACCCGACCACCTCCTTCCTATGGGCCATCGAAATGGAGAACTAGGAGGCACGGGGGCATGGGACGTGGAAGAAAGAGTTTGATTTATTAAAGAAAACAGTCAATCGACAAAGAAGGTAAAGGAAATATATGAAAAAAATTAATCAGGCAAATGCGGCCAACCTGTAACAGGAGAGGGAACATCAACATTGGCATCATCAACGCTAATTTTCCTCTTCTTCAACCTCAGAACTTACTTCAATAACATGCTTCTATCTACGTGAAGCAAGGCCAGAAGAATGAGTACTTGCAGAGTCGAGAGAAGCAATTGTAAGGGAAGATTCAGCGGCCCGCGACTCAGCCACTTGGGGGATTGCAGCACCCCACAAAACTAGTGGAATATCAATAACAACACCCTCAAAGACCTAGTTGATATTTTTCTCTTCGACAAATGAGAAGACCAGCAAGTTCAACAACCCTCTCAGCAAAGACAGACAAGTCAGGCAATGCATCAATATACGAGGAAACAATTTTAATGTCCTTTAAATCAGGCATATCATGACGGGAAAGACCTAAGAAAGAAAAGAGAGTCGAGTGACAGAAAGATGAAGATTATAAATCACAGTGAAGCAATAATGTATCATGATCTTTCGGTCGCGAATGATTCAAGACAGCCATGGTCTGAAAATTCATTGTTTGCGAAAGGGTTCTTCGTGAAAATCGTTGTAACCCATTCGATTAGGGCCTCACGAGGAATAGGAGAATCAGTCATGCGAGTAACTGCGGAATGAGGGTGTCGGAAGTTGATGATGAAGGCGGCAATGAAGGAAACAATGACCACAGAGTAACTGCGGAATGAGGGTGTCGGAAGTTAATGATGAAGGCGGCAATGAAGGAAACAATGACCACAAGTAAGGAAGCAAAGGCAGCGGAAGGAAAACTTACACTTCATGTTAAAAACATTATGAAAGGAATGGATGAAACCAGATCAAAAGTGTGCAGGGCTTCGTAGCAAAAGCACCAACCACGGTTGTTACGGTCCTCACTATTTAAAACTATACCCTTTGTCCCCCATCTCTTGAAGTTCAACATGCCTAACTTAATCAGGCGAGGAGAGTAGAACACATGCAAATGCCAGAAAGTGAAATCTAGGCCAGCCTTGGTGACCAAGTATTCCAGAATAGCAATCAAGCGCCAAACGTATTGTATACTTGAACCCAGATATTATATCGACGACAATACTTCCTCTACAATCAAATGTACTGTACGCCTGAACCCAATGGTAAAAGGGTATGTATGGACAAAGGAATAGCCAATATCTTTACGTTCCAAATGACGATCTCTGTGACCAAATCCCAACCGCAATTGAGTTTAAGGAGATGAAGGTTCCCAACCTAGATTACGAAGGGATAAGCTGCAATAGACATATTGTTATTGTCTCATTCTTGTTTAGGGGTCTTTCCTAACAACTTACCATCGTGTTTGTAGCTCAGGTTCAGGGGAATGTAATCCTGAACCCAGAAGTCTTCTTGAAGAAAACTTGAAGTGTCAGCCGTTGAGTATATATAGGATTTCGGGAAAAAAGAAGTACTATAGGCTGAAGAAAATTTTCAAATGTGGAGATAAAGAGAAGACGATGATAATAAATCGAGATTTACAAAGTATATTAATAGAAGTGGGATTCTGATGATTATGGAAGACGGTGAATCCCAATAATTAAGGGTTATGGTAGACAAACTATAGCGTTGGGAAGACGTGAGCATAACTCACCAATTATAAGACTACACGTCAACGCACTTGAGTACTATTAGATGTGGATTGAAGGCGAAAAGACAGGGGGCGTGAACCAAGTCTGATCAGACCTTTACGTCTTCTTTAACACTTCTTTCACTTCTTGACTACTTACGACAGCACTCAGCAAGTGGGGGGTCTGGGTGTGTAGGTAAAAATACTCCACCTATAATTACGGAGATACGAGTCTAGTTGGTGGAAGCGTCGGGCGCTGAGAATATATGCCTGCTTTATAGTCATGGCCGCTCATCAGGCACGGGGCCAGAGTCGAATGGAACATACCCAGCCATCTTAAGAATATTAGTAATAAGAGTTACTAATATTCTTCTAATGAATTAAATAAATGATATTCTTCGCAATGTCTTCAACACAAAACATACACTATTTACGATGTGCTCGTTTTCTAACACGGCAATTGTCATGACAATTCTTTTGTCATGCGAGACAAGCTTGCCTGGTCTTTATAGTCGTAAAAAGGCTTCTGCTCCAAGTTGCTTCCAAGACATTAGCGGCATCTCTAACGCTGAATGGCCCATAACCTGCTGTCTTATTTCATTCCTTCGCCGACAAGGGGGTTCAACTTCACATCACCGTCAGGTTATAAAGACTTTAATCTCTATGCTTGTCTGTAGCTCTAGGACTACTCCCCTTTTTGGCCGTCGTGCGCCAGTGGCTATCGTCATGTCTCATCGGCCACTAGCAGTGGTTTGCTTCGAGTGGATGTCCATCCCTTACGTAGACCTTCCAGCTTGACCTTTTCCTCTTCGATAAGCTCTCTCATGGGCTCTGCTCCTAGAGGCTTTTGAAGTTTGCTTCAACCTTTATTGATTGAAGAGCATCCTCCAAGGTTCTCTTTGAGTTCCTTCATTACAGGAGATCCTATAGTTGCTCTGGTACCCTTAATTCTTGTGCCTAGGATTTTGCTCTGATGTTGTTATTCGGGTGTCAGAAGTGATGAAAACTGCCCGCCAAGGGAATGCTCAAATTAGGGGTGAAGGGCTAAGGACGGAGCTTGCAGCCATAGTCAAATCAGAATACCTTTTCTGATAGAGCCCCCCGGGACCATATTGTAGTTTGGAGATGATCCTTGTAATGATTCTTGTAACCATAATTTGGTTGCATATTGTAGCCTTCGGCCCTTTTGTATTAATGAAAAAAATAATTATTTATCATATTTTCTTTACGCTTTATATTTCAACACTTATTAATGGAATATTACGCATTCTGAAGTGCCTTTGCGCCTAAACGAGCATTTTTTTTGTATGCTGAAGACTTAGTATTTCCTGTAGAAAGCAGCTTTTAGTCGGGTCAGTGATGACATATTTATATAGGGCAAAGCCCGCGCCCTCAAGTGAATGACTTTAGGCTATTGCCGATAACAAGATATTTTTGCGCCCATAGAGGACGGTTGTGCTTTTAAGTCTTTCACGGCAGTGTGCGGGTGAGCATTCCCATCCCACATAGGTGCAACTGTTGAATTGACGATTTTAACGCATGTAATTGCCTGGTGGCTTAGCTAGAGTTGATCTAGTTGACCAAGTAAATAACTACAACTCAAATATGGCCGAGGGCTAAGGAGTGGATCAAGATGATCGAAAAAAATTGACTAAAATTAAAACATTAATTTTATTAAATAATGAGAGTCTAATGTACTTCAACAAACGTTAAGTGGGGTTAGATACCCTTTCATACAGATAAAATAAAATAATTTAAAGATGAAAAATACCTATCCTAATTGATTGGGCCTTTATGCCTGTCAGAGATAATATTTCTTGAGCCACGTAACATTCCAGTTGTTTGGGATGGTGACTCCTTCTATGTCTTCGAGGGTATAGGCTCCTTTTCCAGCAACCCCTCTGATTTTATACGGCCCTTCCCAGTTCGGGGCTAGCATGCCTACATTGGCTTCTTTGGTGTTTTTAGACACTTTTCTAAGGACTAGATCTTCCAAGTTGAAGGAACGTAAGTTAGTCTTCATATTGTAGTATTGCTCCACCTATTGTTTCTGAGCTGCTAAACGGAGTGCTGCAAGTTCTCGATGCTCGTCCAACAAGTCGAGTCCGACTGCTAGGGCCTCATTGTTGGGCACTTCTACAGCAAATGATCTACGTAGGCTAGGCTCTCCTATTTCGAAAGGAATCATAGCCCCCGCTACGTATGCTAGTGAGAAAAGAGTTTCTCTCGTGCTTGCTTTCGACGTAGTGTGATATGCATACACAGGGGAGGATCTAGGATTTGAATGTTGCTAGTGAGAATCTATATAACTATCTTTAACCACAAAACAAAATAGGAATGGCGAGTCGAGTCGGGTCGGTCATATTTTTGTTACTTTGGCTAAGTTGATTGAGCCTTTTATTCACAATATAAAGATAAGTTAAGTTAAATTTAACTAGTGTAGTACCCGCGCGAAGCGCGAAATAAAAGCTTACTTAAAATACTCATATTGGAAATGAAGAAGCCTTTGTACTATGCTTGATACCACCAAATTCGATAGATATTTCAATCAATTCACTAACTACTTTCTAATCACAAGTAGTTATTAATCGAACTTCCAATTTACATTTTTATGCTCCATGAAAGCAGAGTAATTTTATCAATATACAACTCTATCGGAAACACCAAGGATGTATTAGCAAATAATTCAGTAGTCTTTGTATCGGTTCAGTTTAATATCATTTGTATTAGCAACGCTGACATATTTGCATAAAGTAACACAAAATGTTGTAGCATCTATGAATTTTCTGCATATATCACAATTGTTAATGTGAACATCTCATTCCAGCATATTATAAAATGTTGTAAATTGCTCATGAACATAATAAATTAGAATCAGGAAAATTCATGGTAAAGTAACGTTTACCGATGGAAATACCTTTAGTATGTGGTCCTGGATTTGTAAATTTGGACTGATGCGTTACAAAAAAAAAAATTGTTGCATATCCAGAGGCGTATCTATAGTACAAATCATGGTTCACGTGAACCCATGGTTCTCCGACAAAACTAGGTATATTGTGTACATATTTCTCAAGATATGTTTAATATGATGTTTGGGAACCCATGCTCCAAAAGTTTAAATGGTTCACTTGGTCAAGCGTTGTTTCACTTATACTCAGGAGTAGGGCTCAATCCCTATTAAAATATCATTTAATATTTTTTTCCTTAATATATTATTATATAAAATGATATTTTACCTATATACACAATCATTTTTCGACGAAGGTTGTTCGTGAACCAGACTTGAGATGCTGTAACTCCGCTCTTGACATAGGTGAACCTATATTCTTAAAATCATAGATCCGATTCTGTGCATATCAACATTTTGAAGTTTCTCTCTGTTGCATTGATTTTGAACAGAGGTTGTTCATTCCATAATCACTAAACTCGTCATTGTACTCTAAATCATATATTCTCTATTTCTATTGCTCCAGTTCATCTAATGCACTATGAACTTCCAACCATACATTATTACTTTGCAGAGTGCACAAATAGAACAAAGTTCTCATTATTTTATCTGTACATGCGCAAATAAACTTACATCACACTTTAGATAAATATAATTCTAAGCCTTAATGGCTACATTATAAAAGATAACCTTGAATGCATACTGCAGTTCGTCGATGTGTTGGTTTTTTTTAAAACAAAGGCTTATCATCTTCAAATAGTACAAAGCAATAGATTGTGGTGATTTGATAAATGAAAGTCATACCTTATTTCGTTCTTGAGAGTAATTATTTTTCCTTTAACAGAAGATTTTATCACCCTGGACATAGTGCCTTCATAATTTTGATCATTAGCAGGTATAATCTGTAAAGGTATGAAAATTGATTAATTGTCAAGTTATTTACTTTATAGGAAACTAAAAATTTTGCTTAGAATTATGAAAACTTAGGTATAATTGTTGTCGAAGAAGCAAAAAAGCAGTAATCCAGTAAAAGGGAGATAGCAAGCAGAGATATAAGATGAGAAAGATTTAGCAAAGTGGCAATGCAAAGATCTGAAAAGATTAATTTGACACAAAAATTGATAGTACGAAGTACCAAAGAAACATAACTTACAGTAAATAGCTTTTGGCCAAGCAAACAACCATTTTTTAGATCAACTATCTTGGATTATATCTTGATAAGTCATGGAAATGCCACAACGAAATGCTTTTTGTATCTCTAACATGTTAATTCTATCATTCAAAGTCAGATTTTTAGGAAATCATATTGTCCCTGTAGATTTAGGCTCCCTTGACAGTTCGCCTATTAAGTTAATTCATGCTGAAGTTTCAGACTTCAGTTATGCCAAGCTGCAGAGTTCTAGCGTTACATCAGGCAAGAGAATATGATAAAGGTTAGGAAGAAAAGTACAACGACACTCCATTACCAAATTGATAACAATCTCTGTACACCATTTCATATAGACTTTGCACTAACAACTTAAAATAAATTTGAGTAAAATGTCAAACTATTTTCAAGAATATAAACTGAAACTGTAGGCCCCAACTTTGTTATATACAACCAGTAGGACAACCTAAGTTTCTCACACTTCATAGAAGTAGCAAAACCAGCAAAGGTAAAATTCTCCATGTAGTAACATCTCATGCATTTAATCCACAGTCAGTATAGAAGCTTCAGTGTCAAAGTTGGCCTTCTCCAACTTTTGGTGAAGCTACCATACAGCAGTCCACTTAATAATGTCAATAGCTATTTTCATTTGCAACGTCTAAGAAAGTTGGCATCCTTCACCATCTGTGATAAGTTCAAAGAGTTTGGATTTCAGCCTTTTAAAACATAACGTAAGCGCATATGTAAAATAAATTATTCAACTCACAATGGAGGTGCTCATATAATGTTCCATTGAATGCATACTCAAAGACCAATATCCTAGTGAAGAGACTGCTCTCTCTGTTGTAACCTAGTAATTTTGCAGAGTTTTCACGATTTATTCTAGTCAATTCTACTACCTATGTTTGAAAATCTATAGAAGTTAGAGAAATCCATTAAGGACGAAAGCTTTTGGTATTTTTATCGGACATGAGAGCTTAGGCATCAGGCACGTATTATGAGGAAAGAGTAAGTCTCACATCTTTTTTGTAGATAAAGCTTTCAATAGGCTGCCCGGTGTTCTTTGACACAAAGGAAAATTACAACAATTTCAAGTCCGCACCTTTCATGGTTCCTTTTTAGATCAAGCTGTCTGGTGAGGTCCAATAATGCTGCTAAAATCTTTAGAAGCTACCTCAAATTTTTGTCTGCCATATCTAACTACATCTCAATAACTGTGTGATAATTATTTTCTATCAATAAAAATGTGAAGTAAAGTTATCGCTTCTGAAATTGTAATATATGAAAAAAGAACTAAGGCAATAAAGACTCAAGTAATACTCATAATAAAAGGCAACTCTTAACTATAGATACCAAATTAAACTTGCAAGGTAATTTACCTACATACCTACATAAACTGTTATATAGTCATTCTTACTTGCTAATTACTTCCAAGGGACGATACTTGGAGTTTTGCGCATACACTTCCTAATGGCAGTTATAAGAGCCAGAAGGAGGAGAAAACCTATAATAACTCCAGTTACCACTTCTACAGCTAAAAGCCAAGTGAGTTTTAAAGCATCTGGATGAAGTGTTCCTTTTTCAACAGGTCAATGGTTATAATTGATCTGCGCTTGATGGCTTTTCGCATGTGGAATGCCTTCTATAATGCAAAAGTTACAACAATTATTTCAGTCTTGTAAAACTTGGTCAGTTTTGACTGTGACTGTTAAGGTAATGGGTGAACTTGGGTGAAGCCCCTTAGGATATGCAATCAAAAGTAAGCATGACCAGCTTGAATACTTGCACACGGAAATGAAGCATAAAAGATTCAAAGGGTTATCCATGATTCTGTGCAGCGGCAAGTGTAAGAACTGTCATCTGAGACTGCTAGTGGCTTAATAGAAGTAGTCAAGCTGAACTACATACCACATAATGCAGTAGAACGCTGCCTTGGATTTTTTTAAGACAATTTCCTTGAAAGCTAGACCTATAGCAAGAGCAACATAACATGCTTTGAAAAATAAAAAATAGACTACAAAAATGCTTGTGGATCATTAAAAAACTATACTTTGGAAGGTACTCCAGAGAGGTATGGCAACAAAGAAGAAGTTGACGAAGAAATCAGCATCTCTCAGGAGAGACAAATGAAAAAGACCAGTAGATTTGGCAGTGGCACCATAAAAGAAGAATACGAAGAAACAAATTTTGAGACGATATTAAAGGGTGTATATAGAACAATGAGAAGCTCAAGCAATCACAGAAGGCTTTACTGATTTTTTGAGATAAAGATACAAAATATTTTGAACTCTTTAAAGATTCCATAAAGCTCATCTTTGTGAAGTTCGAAAGATTGCAGTTTCATGTGAAAGTTGTACATGTACTTCAGCATCTGCAGTTGCTATCAAAGGTTTATTCCCACTCTTATTACCATATGTATAACATAACTTAGCATTAAGAGATTTCTGACTTACAGTGAATGAGTCATTACCTCATGGAAGGCCAATGCCTTTGAGAAGCCAATAATAAATGAATTCTCCCTTGATGCTACTACAAATGGTCGACTCAGCTTAAAAAGAAACTGCATGTGTTAATAGATATCAGTCTCCATAAGGTGTCACTTTATAACTTAGAGTCGAACTCACCGTGGGTTCTTTATCTCCATCCACGACTCTTTCACCGGATGGTTCCTATTAAACTAAAAAATTCTTTTCATAAAGAAATATGCACATATAGCAAAAAAAAATCAAAATATCACAAAAGTTCAATGGTAATTCTCAAAAATAGAGTACACAATTAAAGACAAATTAAGAAAGGCTATGAAAATTGAAGCAATGGAATTTTGTTCAGCCTACATTGCCAACAATTGCAACTTAATCATGAGAAAGTAAGCATGTTCAATCAAACAATTACCCTGATAGTAAAAGAAACAAAGCACCAGACAATATTTAGGAACAATGCAATATCTATATATCTTTTACTTTATTTTTTTGGATGAGATGTTCCTGTTTTAGACTTCACGTCAATATTCTGTATAAAAACAGCAGATGCAACATCACGATAACTCTCAACCAAACTCTTGGTGAGTTACTCGCCCATCAAAACTCTTCACCAAAAATTGAAGAACCAACAAATATCAAATTTCCAAAGAAAGAAAGGTAAAGTTAAGAGAAAACTTTATGAAAACATTTGAAACTTTTGAAATAAACTGTTTCCATAATATTGATTGTGTAAATGAGTAGACCATTATGATACTCATTTTGATATATCTCTGCGCACATGTATAACTAATTTTTAATGAAATATACGAACCTTTCATCTTGCAGAATCATCTCAAGTCAAAATGGATTGTCTTGTTTCTCACGATGAGGAACCAATTGGAGTTAACATGGCCTTCAGGTTCCATTGCATTGAGTTGATATGGATCAAACTCCTCATAAGTTGGTCTGGATCACACATAGCATAGATTCCAAATGCAGATTTCTTTCAGAATGTTTTAAATTTTAAAGTTTGGAAAAACTTTATAGGAGAGTTTACGAGAAAGTTGGAGTTAGTGCTCAAGAGCTGTTTTTTTTTTTCTTTCATCGTGCAAAGGAAGCAGTTTCTCCTAAATTGTTTTCACATAGATTTGGATAAATACTAATTTCAAAAACAAAGTAAAACTTTGTGCTAGTTCAGGATAAATGTTCCTATAAAAATGGAGGATAAGGAACGTCACTACAACATTATGCATCTATAGCTACAAAATATCTCGTAGTTAAAGATGCGAATTTTCGTGGCTAAACACTTTAGCCACAATATTTTTCTTTCGTAGCATTCGTAGCTAAATGAGTTAGCCACAAACTTTACATGTCCCGTGGCTAAGAAGTAATACTTATTGCCACAAAACTTTTTATTATCGCAGCTACAATAATAGAACTTTTTGCCACAAATAATATGATCATAGCAAATGAATATTTTATTTTGACACGACAAACAAAACTTGTAGCTATCTTTATTATTGTAGCCACGACAAAAACTTGTAGCTATATATTGTGGCCCAAAAAAAACTAGTAAATGTAATTTGTTGTGCTGAATAACATTTTTGAATTTAATTTATTTCGCTTTTGATATCCTGGAATTTACACACCCAACTAATTAACTAGTAATTATTATTATTAGTACTACAACTGGTATATAGCTATATTTTTTTAAACTAATGTCAAACTAATGGTATCAAACTACGTTGGCTGTTCCACCTCAACGAGAGACACTAATGAAGAGTTCCACCTTTACTCCAAGATTATGCTCGATTTCGTAGCATAGCACGCCTGTGTGGTTAGTGATTGCTTATTAAGCCATAAAGAACTTGTTAGTTGGCCGATGTGGGATGGGCTTTGCTAACTTCTTATCTTTCAAAGTTTTATTGGATATACAATATTTAAGTATGTAAAAAAACGTCTTTCAAAAACAATTCTTTAGGTAAAAATATCTTTTAGTATTAGATGTAATTAATTAAGTTAAATATTTTTTAAATTTGATTACATCATTTCAATTGGCTGGTAGAACTAGTTAGGGTGATTATTTATAGTTTCTTTGTCTTGTCAAAAAAAAATGCCAATTAGAATCCTTAAATAATTTGCTTTAGGTTTGGAGATAAAACTGAGGAAGACATATTTTCATTCCCTCTTTGTAAACAATTAAATTAATAATATGACATAATAGCTAAATAATTAATTAATATAAGTTTTAAAAGATTTGTAAAATATAATATATTCTTGACTAAAATAAAAAAATATATAAATAAGATATAACTAAATATTTAGTTATTTGAATTATTATTATTATTATTAAAATTCACGCGGAAATTATTATATATTTAAGTATAGTGATATTCAGTTTTTCTTAATTCTCCTATTTTAAATTATTTGATTCTAAATTTTTACTAAAATATTATATAACTAAAAAGATGATGTATGCTATCGAGAATTCATACGGTCGACTACAATTAACTTGAGCTTGAAGTGAAATTATTGTTGCTGTTGCGTGTAATTAGATGTATGATAATTATTAGGTTATTAAAATAGTAATAGACGTTATCATTATTAATAATTATTTTTCTTCTTTAGATTTCAAAGTAGGGGTAAGGTCTGCGTACATCACATCCTAACCTGATCCCACTTATGAAATAATACTGGGTATGTTGTTCTTGTAGTTATTATTCTTGTTTAGATAATATTTGAGTAGTGATCAATAAATTAATTAGAGACTTAATTTTACCACTCATATAACTAGATAGTTATTTAAATTATTGAAATGATTTTAACCTACTGACATTTAAACTTATAGTTGAATATTGAATAATAGTCGCAAATGAGACAAGATTCCCTTCATGTATACACACTATATAAGTTTTCAATTATTAGTTTAATGTATGATTAGATTTATGATAATATGTACAACAACAACAACATACCCTGTTATATCTCACAAGTGAGATCTGGGGAATGTGAGATGTAAACAGACCTTACCTCCAAAAAAATGAAAATATTATATTTATGATAATATATAAGTTATTAAATTAGTAAAGGGCCATATTATTATAACTTTTTCTTCTTGTAATAAAATTAGCATATGATATTATACATGCTTATACTAATTTAAATTTTATATAATTAATTACTTATACATTAATTTGATGTCATTAATTATATTTTTATTTCAATTCTAATATAAAATCATATAACCGATCAAAATATTATTGGAATGGAATGAAATATGAGTTTGATAAGTGCAAGAATTTAGTTGATAATCTTGATGCCACAAGTATACAAATGATCTATTATTTAAGATTTTAGTCTTTGTTATTGACACTTAATAAATCATTTAGTAATGACAAATAATAGTAGACATTAAGCCAATTACTTTGACGGAAAATAATTTATAATTTGAGCGAAAATATTTATTTGATTAGTTATAACATTTATTTTCAATAATTTAGGATACTATTACTGTAGCTAAAATGCGTGGCAAATGCTTGTGAATAGTTACGAAAATTTATTATATCAATTATTTTGTGGCTATTAAGTCAACTATTGCCATGGGTATTATATAAGTAGAAAAAAAATAGTCATCTGGCTACAATTTGTTGTTTCAAACAATATTTGTGGCTAAAATAATATTATTGCAACAGTTATTTCAAAGACGTGGCTAAATTCTATGATTAGCTATGAAATTTATCGTAGCAATACATTGTAGTTGTATTGTAGTTGCCTCAGGCTTTTACAACTTAAAGCAAAATATTTGTATAGCTCTATTATTTTGTTACAAATAATTTATTGTGGCTAAAAGATCATTGTTGCTACAATAACTTTGAATGCGTGGCAAATACTTATATTTAACTATGGAATCTTATCGTAGAATAAATTTGTAGTTATTTAGATAGTTATTGCCACAAAAATTAACAACTATAGCAAAAATAAGGAATTAGGTTTGGCAGTTTTATTTTCGTGGCTATAAAATTTTACGAAAGTGCAAATAGCCACCAAACATTGATTTTTGTAGCTAATGCTATTAGCCACGATATTCATATTCATAGCTAAGAATTCGTAGCTATAAATGATTTTGTTGTAGTGCGTGGTTTGCTTAGCTCGATTTTGTCTCGAGAAAAAATTAGTAGGAGACTTTTTAGGGGTTACTACAACAATGAAAATAGTAACTTCTTTTATATAAGGTTAATTTAAGCTTAACCACGTGGCAAACTCAACCACACGGTTACCTTTTCTTTGGAAACTGCACAGGGATAAAATACCGCAAACAATGACCCAGATTATTATTATCCACTAATTCAAATTCTTCTTACTTTAATTTAAACACTAACTATATTGATTATCTTTTAATTTAAATTTTTAAAACAACTACATCTAACTAACAATAACTAATTTACCTAAAAAATGCCAAGTGGCTTTGTAGTTGCTAGCCACATGGCTCCTTGTGGGGCTAGACTTTTCTCCTTTTAATATATAACTAGTATAGTACCCGCGCATCGTATGAAAAGAAACTAAAATATATGTGAGTAGCAAATATGTAAATTTTCATTATTGAGCTTAAACCGGAATTATTCATCCGCAATAATAGTCAAAAATTTGAACAAAAAAAGTAGAATGGAAAAATGCAAGCATAAATTGAGGTTTTAAGATTTAAAAGGATAGACGGAGAAGAAATAAATCCAAGAGAAAAAAGACATGCTAAAATAAGATTCAGTTGGGATGTCAAAGTACACATGAAGTTCAATTCATCACTTAAAGTTACATTCCTTCCCATATTTTCTATCTAAAAATTTAAACTCCATTAGTATTTAAAATGACAGATGACATGAAACAAATTCAAGAACAATAAGAAAAGCTTAAATTAAGCATTTGTAATATGAATGCTTCAGATCGCAATTCACTAAATACTTCATAATCGTACATAGTTATTAATCGAACTTCCAATTCACATTCATATGCTCCATAGCAGTAGAGTAATTTTATCAATCTACAAATTTGTCGAAAATTACCAAAAATATATTAACAAATTTTTCAACAAATGTGCATTGATTTAGTTAAGCAGAGTGTATTAGCAAAACATCTGCCCGGACTGATGCAATATGTGGTAATAATAGTTGTGAGTGTTGCGTTTATAGCAAAACATAGTTAAGGTGAACAATTCATTTTACAACATTTTGGTTTAACTTTATTTTTTTGTGACTAAAAATATTAATATATATTTTTATTTTATATTTTATATTTTATATTTTATATTTTAACTAAATTAAATAAGCATTTTATTAAAAAATACTTTATTACTTTTTACGTTTAGATAATATTAGTCGTAAAATAAATCTTAGTATTATCATTTTTCATAATTTGACACTTAGAATACTTTTTGTAAATATTATCCAAATATATTTATTTAAAAAAAAGTACTTTTCAAATGCGTTGGCCAAATACTTACTACTTATTCTTTAGAAGTGATTATTGAAAAGTATTTTTGACAAAGGTACTACTCAAAATAAGCAATTTTTGACAGCTTGGCTAAGCATGCTCTAATATAAGTCTTTTCGCTGCATCATAAAAGATAATCTCGAAAGCATACAACAGTTCGTCGACATGTTGGTTTTGGGAAAAAAAAAATCAAAGGCTTAATGACTTATCATTCTTCAAAGAACAATCCAAAGTAGTGATTATGGTGATTTAATAAATGAAAATCATACCTTATTCATTTTTTACCCTCCTTTTTTTTTACCTTAGCTAATTTTATCACCTTGGACATAAAGAAAAGAAATCAAAATAAAAGTATTAGGATTTAAGTCGAGCGGGAAATGGAAATAAGAGTATTCATCAATATATTCAATTTGTAAACTTTAAAAAAATGATAAACTAATGTATCTCAAACTTTCTCTTTTGAGACTTAAAATCAAACAATATATGTAATAAGCACGAAAAGACTATTAATTTTGTGAAAAGAGAAATGACTTTAAATTAAAAATGTGTTGGGAGATCAGTTCTTGTACTTATAGATATATGAATAATAAAAATTTATTTATTTATTAAGCATATATGATTCCTTAGAAATAGTCCCACAAAGTCACACATGAGATAATGATTGTCTTGGACTTTTACTCATGGTTATGACAAAAAAAATATGCAAATGAATATTGTCTTCGTTTGAAAGTCCATGCCAAGAAAACATAGCTATGTTGACACCTAAGTTCATGCCAAGAAAACATAGCTATGTTGACACCTAACTGGAGTAGAGCCCAAACGGAAATTTCCTCCAACAAATTGAAGTGATACTTAACACGATAACCATGTTGAAAGAACTGAACACCAGATTAAAAAGACAAATAGTAAAAGAAGAAAAAGAAAAGAAAATCACCTTCAGATGGCATAGTAGATCAAAGGTAAACATAATATAAAAGTAATCGACCTATATGAGAATAAAAACTTGGGGAATCTAATTAATCCTAATTTATATGTTTTGTTGTACGAAGATTTATGAATTCCTTTCCTTTGATATCTCATTTTCCATTATCGACAGAGACTATATAAAGACATAAAACAGTTAGTTCATTCTACGTGTCCAAGATCTCCAAATATGACTCTTCAATTTTGTGTTCCAACATCCCAGAAATTTATTCTACTTCCTTGACTACAACAATGTCTATAATTTCATGTAGTTGCATAAGCTGCCATGCAAATAATAAACAAAAGTGTGGGATCATATGTTCATATTCTTCATCAAGATTGAAGCAAAAATGTAGTATACGACAAAATCAAGAGAATACCATAATATTGACCATAATAAGAATCAAAATACTCCTAATAAGGCAGATATAAGCTAAAACGAAAGAAGGAAGAGATGTTGAAAAGCTTGAAATAAAGACCTATGTGTTTCGATATTCATAATCAAAACTTTTGATATATATATTTCAACTCTAATTCAATGGTTTAGGATGTGGGTTTGGATACAGACTTGCAAAGAATTTAATGTAATCCCTCACTTACTAATCCATTTTAGAATAGTACATGCCACATTGATAGGAAAAACTAAAATCTAGTATATGCTTAAGCTTCCAAACCACAAAATATATAAGGCAATTGCTAATAATATTATTAAACTAAATTCACGTAATGAAAACTCAATCAGCATGACTTTTCCAAATGGCATAAAATATATCTTTACTATCCTCATTTTACCCTGTTAGTATAAAGGCACTAACATACTAAAATTATTCATCAGATTAGTGCATCATAGGCATCAATATCGCAATCCATTACTTAATGGAATTGCAATACTACAATTAGTTGTTTGTGAAATGCTAACAAAAGAAATGATGATGAAACATAGTACAGGATATATATATATATATATATATATATATATATATATATATATAGAGAGAGAGAGACAATAGAACCCTAATCGAAACCATAACCTTGTTGCCCATGTCAATGTAAATTTGTATGCCTCAAACTATAATAAAACTTTATGTTTAATGCATCAACTTACCTATTCAATAAGAAGAAGAATACTTTCTTTTATGCAAAAAAAAAAATCCCAGATTTAGAGGTGTCATATTTGAATTTATTTTCAATTTCAATGTTAGTACATTTACACATTTTGTACCTGCGTTAAGAGAGACAGTAAAAATGCTTCTTCACTATGAAATTTACCTTTGGTCATATCTATCTGATGATATGTCATCCATGAGTAGATGTGGCTATTCATGCTATCAGAAGCCAAAATGTAGCCCACTGTCTTTCTTAGAAGACATAGCTTCCTCGTACGTGTCTCATATTAGAAATTTATTCATCTCTCAAATATATTATGCATAATAAAAATTAACAGAATAAAGTAAACAATCCATCAAGTAAAACAATTTATACTGGTATATGAAGGAAAATGTGACAATATAAACATGACATCTTCTCTTAAATCTTCTGTTCTTAGTTTCTACATTTTCTTGCTTTCCTGTTCAATAACATCTTTGTGCCTAAATTAAACTTTTAAACTATTTGAGACTTTAATTATACCAACACATAATTTTTTTTTAAAAAAAATGAGAGAGAAGAAGAAAGAAAGCGAATCAACTGTGAGACTGAATTGTACCTTGGGACATTAATTAGTGGCGTGAACTGACAATATGTGCAACAATTTAGGTTTACCTTTCATGGTTCCTTTGTTAAGCAAGCTGTTTCGTGAGGATCCAATATATTGCTAAAAAGCATCAAAAGTTATCACAGGTTCTTATCAACTGCATCTCACAACATCTTTTAGCATCTCATTATACAAATATTTATCTGCATCAGTATACATGTGAAGTTTAATTAATGCTTTTGAAAATTTAAGCCTATATTAAAAAGAATAAGGCGATAAAGAATCAAGGTATAATAATCATAAGAGTTTTCATCTGATATTTTTTGTGGCTTTCATAGACATAGCGAAGCACTACATACATCTAAAACAGTGGAAACTTGCTTGGGATATATCTTTCTCTTGAAGGCAACTTTCGCGAAAGGAAATTCTATACCAGGAGAAAAAGTAACAGGATTTCATAAATAATTGCAACTGTAAATACATTATTCACATGATTATAAGCATTAATTCTTAAGCTTCAAAGTTCAAACCCTCAATATACACACAACCAAACCTGCAGTGTAGATTCTCATATAGCAAGAAGATTATTAACGACTTCATAGTAGATTCTCATATAAGAGGCTTAGATTCGAGATTTCCTATTAGTCCGAAATAATAGGTTCAAAGTATCAGGTATCTTGTAAAAAAGGAGACGAAAACAAGTATTGTTGGTATTCTCTTAAATTTGGAAATGTATAAACAACTAAGAAACTTACCCCATTAAACTAACCCCTATTTTGCATGTGATATAAATACATCTGAAGAGGCTTTCCATATTGCTCCCCATACCTCCCGCCGCGAAGAAGAAGAGCCTGTTTGGGTGGGCTTATTTTAAGTAGCTTATAAATAAAAAGTTGTTTATAAGTCATTTTTGAGAAGTTAGGATTTCCTAACTTCTTACTTTTGGCTTCTTTTAAGCACAAAAGTGCTTACAAGTACTTAATTTTTTTAGTTACCAAACACCCATTTTTTACTTAAAGACACAAATATAGTTTTAAGTTACTTTTTAAGCTTACCCAAACGGGCTCGAAATAATGACGAAGGAATTTGTGAAGAGGTTGCTACTCTGTTTAGTTTTGTTTTAGGTTATAAAATTGATATGAATCACATATACAGTTTTTGCATCATGGATAAGAACGTGGATAGTTTTTGCATGATGGATAAGGTCAGTTTTATCGGGTAACTATAAAATTTGATATACATACTTAACATGAACTCTTTTGTATCGTTTTTCCCTTTTAATATTTGATTTTCATTCTATTTCCTTTTCTAATATTTGATAGTTGTACTTGTAAAATTTTGAATTATTTCCACATATAACTGCCAACCCAACATCTACTGCTTTTAAAATTATTTTTATTTTTTTCTCACAATTATTCTTAAAATTTCAATTCAAATTTCAAAAATAACTAAAATAACTACACCTAACTAAAAAATAACTTATTTACCTAAAATTTTCAAGTGGCTTCCTACTACTTTGACACTTGGCTAGTTTCCATAGGCTTACTACCCTCCTTTTAATATAACTAATATAGTACCCGCGCGATGCACGGACTATATTAGTGAATATTATTCATAATCAAATTGTGATATATATGCACGGACAACATTGAAATCCTAATTGTCTTTATGAAATTAGAGGAATCAAATTAAATTATGCAATCATACAATAACTTTTGAATGTGTAAAATATCATAATAATTATGATGCAGAACAACTTTAAATAATATAACACTCTTAAAAAAAATAAGAATAGATTATAACCTAATAAGTATCTTGCAAATAATCTATCATATTTCTCTAAAGAAGACTTCATAATTTTGTATTGCAACACCCCATTAATGTGTATTGGCTGTCGCAGCTTCAAGGACGCCCATTACTGCTAATTGTATTACTTATTGATACAAAATAGTGAAATAGTAATATGTCGAAGTAGTTATAAAGAAGGAAGTTAACGGCTTGCTTGATTGTATATTGTTCAGTCAACATAATTACATTAAAGCATGACTTGTAAACAAATTAATTATACGTAATTCACCAATTGTATTGTATTACCACTCAAATTGGATGTCCATTAACATCATATTCAAGAATCTTTTGTATGTTATGTGTATCTTTGGATGATCTGTTATCCTATAAATTGTGATGTTCTTCACCATTGAAGAACACACTTAAATCATGAAAGTGAGTTAACAAAGCTTCATCTCTACTCTATATTTCTTGTGTATTTTCTATAATATTACTTTTATTTTACAACACATTTAGAATATATGGGTCTTTATTTTACGCTTTATACGTGGAAATGGATTAATTGAACATGAATGACTAATTTTGTTACGCGGCTCCATCATATAAATTTGAAGATTGACTTATTTAGTAACTATATTTAAATTTGAAGATTGACTTATTTAGTAACTATATTTTTTCGTTTTAGTAATTTATGGATGCTTATGTTTGAATGTTTCTATAAACAAAAACTGGTTTTTGAACCCTACAAAAATTTGTACATTTAATTGTAATAACTTAAAATTCATATCTGAAAGCATAATATCCATGTAAGTTAGTATTCTGTATAATACAAAATGGATACATGTAAGTTTGAGGTCAATCAGCAAATCTGCAACTCGTTTACATAACCTCCAAAAACTTACTTACATTTTACATTGTCAGCATATATGCTAATTCACCATTTCTATAATCTCAAAAAGAAAAAAAAATTCTTAGTCTTTTATTTCTTCGTCATTTTACATTGTCCACACATAGATACTAATACATCAAACATTATTCATTAACGCTTCACATGTAGCAGAATCATAACTTTCTATACTTTCAACATTTAATTAATTGCACAACAAAAGCAACATTCTAGTCTTCGTCTTCAACGTCAACATTATGAATAGCTTGAATAAAAGAACTAAACAAAAGCTAAAATAGAAAATATTAAAAAGATGAAAATTAAATAAACTCACTGCTGGAAAGCATATAAGATCAAATATCATACATAGTCAACATATCATCAAAAATCATAGAGAAACTGAAATTTTGTATGCTATTATATTTTCTATTTTTTGGTCTCCAAAGATCTAACAATTCCCTTCCTTGAATTCTTTTCCATTAAAGATTGCTACTCGAATAGATATTTTGATTAGTTTTTTTAAGGTACCTTAGTTTATCAAAAAAGGGACAAAAATAGTTCTCGATTTTATATTTCTATATATGGGAATGTGTGATGCATTCGTGTCTTCAAGAACGTCCATGTTTACAATTTTTATCTTTTAAATGGATGCCTGACACCTAAAAAGGAATATAGTAGATCAAAGCAATTAAGAAAATAGAAGTGTATGACATGCTTGATTGAAATACAGTCTAATTAACATCAATAAACCATTAAAATATATCGAACGAACGAATTACATGAATTCACCAATTGTATGCATTACCGCTTAATTTATTGATTAAAAGGTCAGATTATGGCTCCATCTGTTGCTTTATTGTGGCTTTATCATCTACAATGGACGAAGATACAAAAGTTAGTATCAGATAATTTCAAATTTATTGTCATTTCAGCCACACTAACCACACGATTTCCACTTAAACAAATATTGTGCAGATTATATTTAGACAAAATTGGATCATATCAAATCCAGTATTTTATCATCAATCACTCCAAGCAAGAAAATTTGCAAGGTTTGGGAAACAGTTGAAACACACAGGGAGAGATTGAAACAAACCTTTGGTTATGGAGGAATTGTTCGTCTAGGCCAGGTTGTAAATTCGAACTTTGCAAGATTTAAAATGATTGACTGGCTTTCACGTGGATGGTTTTCCTGTAAATTTAAACCATCTATCATTTGTATGAGTAGTCATATCCAGCAGAAACAAATCTAAAACTGCAAATAGAAGCTAAAAGATAGGAAAAAATATGTTAGATTACAAAATACCTATGTAACAGGGTAATGCAGCAATTCCAAGACATCTTTCACAAGGTAAGAGAATTGGCATCCTTCACCTAAATTACTAAAAAATGCATTATTATCACTACGATCTAGCAAAATAAACTTGCCAGTTTTAAAATAATTGAAGAATATAACAGATGCAGTGATTTAAAATGTTTATACTCTAGGAGCCCCCTAAAATATTATACTCTAGATCTGAAAGAACCAAATTTTATAAAGTGTGTCAATTACCTGTAAAAGAGAAGCCCGATTAAATACAATAGATCTTTGGACTGTCTCTCTTCGTTATTGCTAGTATGTTCAAGGCAGTAGGTATGCATATCCATGTAGAAGTTAAAAATTGTATGCCTAAAACATGCATAGAAAATCAAATTTAAAAGATTATTAGAGGTTCATTTCTTATTATAAGAAGAATATGAATTCCAACTAACTGGTTCAAACTAAATCCAAAATCGAATTGAAAATTGTGAGCATCTCCAATGTAACGTATAAGCTCAAAATGAATTCGAAATTGAATTGAAAATTTAGAATCAAACCTGACCTTATTTGATTTGAATTTTAAGTTGTAATTTCTTATGTAAGTTTGAAAATCCAAGAAACTTCCTCCATATCAAAGTTGCGAGATGCCATTCGTATCCGCCTTTTTGTCTGCTTCAGTTTGGTCCTTCATAACTACACAAAATTGATAATAAAAGAAAAAATGATCAAGAACAATATAAAATAATTTTTTTGAAAAGAAGGCAATGAATAAGATTTGAGTTCAAGCTTTTGTTTTTGATCTATTCTTCTCGTTGTCTTTGCTATCGTTGAAAATTTTAAGACTTAAAGATAATTACATGCTACAATTTAAGTAACTAAAGTTATACTTTTAATAAGCCAAAGTCTTACCACTATCTTTAAGTTCATCACTGTAGTGATGATCTCAATCACGTAATCACTAATTTTGTTAACAACAAAATCCACAAAACTCTAGGCAGATGCTTGCCCTTCCATTGTAAAGCGAGTTTGCACCAAACAAAGTAAAAGAAAACAATGTCACACGAGCATCTTCGGCAGTATTTAAATTTTTAGGATGACTCCAAGATGGATAAAACCACCACATTGTGCAAATGAAGTAGTTTAAGCTTCGCCAATGACATGGCTAATTTTTAGGACTCTAACGTGGATTACTCTGGCATTATCATGTTTGGAAAACTAAATGTTGCAAATATTTAGGAACCACCACACGATCTGTAAACTACTACATTTAGGAGATTTTTTAGGAGGAGTGGTAACTTCTTTTAGATAAGACTAATTCAAAATCAACACGATTAGTAAGCTTTACAATTTTTCCAACTTAAATAATAACAATTAAATTAACAACAAAAGTCGATTTTCTCTATATAATAGGAGTTCTTTTGTATCTTTTTCCCTTTTTAACTTTTTATTCTGATCAATTGATTTTTATTTTTTTATTGCCGAAAATTTTGTACACGTTGCTATTTACCCTACAGTTAATCTATTTTAAATTATTTCTATTTTTTTTACACAATTATTCTTGAAATTTTAATTTTAATTTCAAAAATAACTAAAATAACTACACTTAACTATAATATAACTTATTTACCTAAAATTTTCAAGTGGCTTCCTACTACATTAACACTTGGCTACTTCCTATAGGCTTACTACCCTCATTTTAATATAACTAGTATAGTACTTGCGTGATGCCCGGTGAATATTAAATGAGACTTATAAAGTAGTAATATCAATAAATTTTTATTATTGAATCTTATAATCAAATATTCTTATGTAATAATGGTCAAAAGCTTGAAACAAAAGAAGAGAGATGCTGAAGCATAAATTAATGTCTATGTTTTAAAGAAACAGACAAAAAAAAAATCCAAGTATAAATACAAAATCTAAAAAAATTAATTGAGACGTAAAATTACACATGAAGTTCAATTGCACTTCACGTTCATGTAAGCGTTGGTTAAAACCAAAACAAAAGCTTATCATCCTCCAAAATTGTTCAAAATAGTGATTGTGGTTTAAAAATAAAAATCCTATATTTTTTCCTTTTTGAACCTTCTTTTTTCCCTTTAGTAGAAAATTGTATCAACGTGGACATAGTGCCTTTATAATTTTGATCATTTTCAGTTATTATATGTAAAGATATGAAATTTCATTTAATTTTCAAATTTTCTTACGTGAAAGATGCATTAAAATTTTGAAGTTCAGCCTTGAAAGTAGATTTCCGGTATCAAGAAAAAGTTATACATTAGCATTAAAATATAAATAATAGAAATTCAGCACTATATAACCATGTTAGAAGGAATATAAGGAGGAAAGAGGTATTAGTTGAACATGAGAAAAAATATTTGTTCTATATGAACAATTTATTCATCTAAAATTGAATATTGTATTATATATTCAGGTTTGAAGAAATAGAAACAACAAAAGGTTGTCATAGAGTTTTAAGCGAGTAAAAGATTTAATATTTGTGAACAATTTATTTTTATAATATTAAATTTTTCTATACAGTCATCTTAAATTAAGAAGAGAATAGTTTAGTAATTTAGATTTTTGTGATACTAACGAAAATGATATGACGTATCAAGTTATGTTCACAGTAAAATTAGTACTCCCTCTGTTTCAAAAAGGATTTATATTTTCGGTTTTCGAAAGTCAATTTATCTAATCTTTAATCTAAATTAGACTATATTAAATTAATAATTTCTAATAAAAATTTACATATTCAAAAACAATACGAAAAGTACTATAACATGCAACTCTTCCCATATCAATATGATGAAAAATATCATCTTAAATTATTGGTAAAAGTTCATCTAGTTTGACTCTCGAAAAGCGAAAAGGTTCATCCAAACTGAAATGGAGGGAGTTCCAATAAAATCACATACAATAGATGCCTCTCCACATTGGTGGGATAAAATCTACGTACATTCCACCCTCTTCATATTTTACTTGTAGAATAGCAATGTGTATGTTATTGTTGTATCATTGATAAACAAATAAATTGACTCTTATCACTCACTCTTTTAATGTGTAAAGCTCATTCCTCTCACATATGCTTATCTCTTGAAGTGTTTACTCTTGAGGCTTAAAAATTGTCAAAACAGGTAATGACGAAATGATATATATGTTTATTCCATTGATATTAAATCTCATTGTCAAAATAAAAAGTTGGCAAACATTTCTAGTATAGTAATTATTGGTTGGTAATACCCTTATTGGACAACATAGCATTTATTTAAAGGCACACAATTGGACGAATTCATGAAAAAGCTATAGCCAATAAAAAAAAAAAAAATATATATATATATATACACATATAGACCATCTGATTCTCAATGGTACACTTCTGCTGAAAAATTTAAATTTTGGATTAAATACTACTCCTATCATCATTCCTCCAGCTAATAAATTAGATAAATCTTAAAATGGTAATTCCAATAATAAATGTTTACTATCCTGTGTCAATATATAAAACGAACATCATGATATAAACACACTTGTCAACAATTCTTTTGCAATCCATCAAAGACATAATATATTATACGAAAGAAAAATACACGAACATGAATAAATGATTACTTTTAGATTGTACTTCAAGTCTTTTTCTTATAAAATTATAAACTTAAACTTAGCAGATAAATTCCCTGATAAGAAAAGAATAAATATATCATAAGAAACACAAAAAGTGGGCAAGCTATATGAGATGGAATGGGTAGCGACCTCCTTCATGAAGTACATATTTGAATGTTCTCAAAGTAATTTTTTTTTTTTTTTTTTTTTTTTGTGCTCTACAACAATTGGAAGGTAAGCATGCCAAACATGAAGTTAATGAGAACAATGCCATATTGCATTTGGATAATCAGATGCGTGATAAATTGGAGGATGATATAATGATCACTCTATTTAAGTATGCTTTCGATGTAAAACGATCGCTACTCCATTAACTCTGTCATTAGATTACAACAGCGTAACTTGCGATTAAAAATATGAGCAATTCTCTGCATGAAACAACTTCCTTATGGCCCCGCAGTAGATTGTGCTATGTAGTATATTGAGTAAACATGATATGGCTGAAAGCATAGAACCAAGTTTAGAACTTACTGTTACGTTGAAATATACGAATAGCAGCTACAAACCCTTGAGAACCACATACAGTAGTATTGTGACTTAGAAATAACTAATAATGACGCCTCCCTGTAAATGACATGATTGTAGAGAGATTACTATTAGAAATACAATTCAGTTTATTAGAATAACCCCTTAAAAGAAATGATATCTAATAAGAGAACAGAAACTTTACCTTTGGCATTTATAACACACTTATCAGTTATCACATCCCAAATTAATTTTTGGAATTGATTTATTGAGAGTTTCTTTGACTTTGCCCTTTGCTTTCACTTTATCTCGATTTCCACCATCTCCTACTATTTACTTTGAAACTTCACCGAGTTTCAACTGATCCACTTTATCAGTTACTGCGTGATTTTATATTTAATTTCAGTTTCTCCAACGTACATCGGCTTGATGCCTTTTCATAATGAAAGCGGAAAAAAAAAAACTAAAACGTTAAGAAGATAGTATTAATGAACTATAGTAAATGTTCAAAGATCCGATATACCGGAAGAATGGTAGTGCTCTTTTCGAGCAGTCAAGCAGTACTTTGAAGTACAATAAGCCATGTTTAAAGACAAAATCACAGACATTATGGGTGACCAATACTGGTACATTTAGTTTTTGAAACCATTGAAAAGTATAAATATAATATAAGATAGATAGATGTAAATCTAATTTTCTTCTTAGACCCCGACTTTGAAAAGTTCCAAGTGAAATAAATCCCTTTTCAATAATATTTATTCGCAGAAATTATGAAAAGAAAGAGTTTAATTTAGCACTTTCCAATAATATGTGAAAGGTCCAAACGTGAAGCATCTCTTACCTAGATTGTTGGTCCTTGATTATCACATGTTGTTTTAAAGGATTCTCTAATACTTATACCATTAAATAATTTTGCTATGAGCTATAAATTCCTGAGTGCTCCTGCTCCTTTCCTTACTGTGTTTAATAATTAAAATAAAATAAAAGCTATTTTATACGTTTTCCAATACTTAAAAGTTTTATACCATGGGAACAAAATATATTCTTTTGTTTTTAGAAACAAAATATATTCCACCTGATGCTGCAAAGGAGAATAACTCAAAGACAATAGCAAATATACCAGTAGTAGAGAAAATGCTTCATGCTTATGAATATACTCTCAACATGGCACATAATGAAAGAATGAAGTGATCGATATTCTTCCCCACCAAATGGTACCTCCAACAATCTCTATGACCTACAACACAAATATATTAATAAATCTGTAAGGACAACAAATCTATATATAAAACACCAAAGGAGGAAAATAAAAGCAACTACCATAAGCACAAAAAAGGTCACCCATAAACACTTTGGTAACTAATTTATCGAGGCAGAACCAACATAAATGATCAACAACCTAAAGAGAAGAAGAAAAAATATATATTGATTTATATCTCACCGGAGAGGTATGTATAAATGATTAAGAAGTTCCAACTCAAAGCATGTTTATCATTATCTTATGAAGATTTAGGTCAACTCAAATTCAAGATTTTTTATCACTTTATATGAACGAAGTCATGAAGAACTCTTGGTTGATGTTTTCTTCTGAATATTTTTCTTGGGCTTCAACTTACTTGAGTTAGATGATGACTTCCCTTCTTGCTTTCTTCCTTTCTTGTCAATTTTCACGTTTAACACGCTTACATCCTACATCACATTTAGTATATTATGAGAGTGCTATTTTCTTCTGTTCTTCATCATAGAAGAAGGAAGTTACTATTGTTGTTCTATTCTCTGAATAAGAAAGAAATTGCGGCCTTATTAAAAACTGACTCATCCACTTATTCCGTGTATAGTGGTTGGTTTTGGAGTAACTTCTCTTTTATTTCTGTCCTTAATTGAAACGACCTCGGTCAGTCGTTTCGGAAGTTAGGACTCCGATTGGCGTGCCAATAATTTTAAAAAATTCGTAAGGTCTATTAGGACCTGTCTGCAAAATTTGAGCTAAATCAGAACTCGTTTGATAGGCATCAGAAAAAGGTGTCAGTTTTTATTGTCGATAAATATTAAAAAGAGATTTACGAGCTCGGTTTTGGCAAATGAGCTCCGATTCGAAATCCGAAAGCGCCATTAGGTTCATATGATTATTTATGACTTTTGTAAACTTTCAAAAGTGAATTTCGATGTTGTTCGGCTAGTTTCCGCTAAAATGTCGAAAGTTAAATAATTTGGCCTTTTTCCATTTAAATTCACATCTTGAGTTTCGGGAACCTGATTTGAGATCCGCCTTCGTGAGTATGTTACATATATTTTGTATAGCTTGTATGCAAAACTTGGAATTATTTCGAGTAAAATAGGGTACTATTTTAATTTTCGAAAAGAAAAGAAATTATAAAAGAAAATTAAAAAAAAAAGGGAAAAGAAAGAAAAGAAAAATTTAAGGGCGGTGGACCCTTAGCATACATAAACTAAGGATGATTCTGATCATCCTATCCAAAACGAAACAGAGAAACAGAAATATAAAAAAATATCAGAAAATTGAAAAAGGAAAGGAAAAGGAGCCGGAGAAAAATAGGATTTTCACTCCGAAACATCCAGGTAATAATGTTAACTCATTATCTTAGCTTATTACGTGTGTTTGAATATATTTTTACGGTAAAATTGGGATATTACACATCGTTTTAATAAGTTCAATTAATAGTTTAAAGGGTCAATTGGACCCCAATAATGAAATTGATTATATATTCGTACTCAGTGGGTTATGAGCAACATATAAATATAATTTATTTAGGGTTTGGTTATGTGACCTTGAACCCTGTACATAGGCCTTGCCTGCGTATTGCGTATGCGAATAGGGCATCAGGTTCCTAACTGGATTGCCCTAAGACGTAAGGAATGAAACCGTTAGCCTTATGTGATATATTTTTCTGCTTATTGAACACAGTGGGATCGTTTGGCAATGAATCCAAAGGACAAAGCGGTTATTAAGTTGCGGTGCTAACTTTATAACAAGGTAAGTGTTTATATCCATTTCTTTGGAGGCACCTGGCCTCGTGGATTTTCTACCACGTGTTCCTTACGTGTGTAGCTGCCGATAGGCGTACTCCTTACGCCTTAGCTTTGGATTTACCTTGTATATTATATATTATGTCCTGTTGTTGGAATTGCATTGAGGATCTGAGCATTGTACTCTGGCTGTGAGTTTGCATCTACTTCCCGGTTGTCGATGAGAGTCCCGCGCCGGTGAAGGGTTATTATTGCATCACATTGCATTCATATGCACTATATGTCATTCATATGCATTACATTGCATATCATATTGGGTGCAGGAGTATTCCGCCCCAGGAGCAGGAGTATTCCGCCCCAGGAGCAGGAGTATTCCGCTCCATTGTATCATATTGAGGGTAGGAGTATTCCGCCCCAGGAGCAGGAGTATTCCGCTCCATTTTATCATATTGAGGGTAGGAGTATTCCGCCCCAGAAGCAGGAGTATTCCGCTCCATTGTATCATATTGAGGGTAGGAGGATTCCCCCCCAGGAGAGTGCAAGATTATTCTGCCTCAGCTTTACATTATATCGGGTGCAGGAGTATTCCGCCCCAAGAGAGTGCAGGAGTATTCCGCCTCTGGTTTATATTATATCGGGTGCAGGAGTATTCCGCCCCAGGAGCAGGAGTATTCCGCTCCAGTTGATTATCAGATTGGATTCCCCTCGAATGCAGGAGTATTCCGCTTCGAGATGGGAGGATGGGCACATTGACCCTTTGCATCATATTTCATTTCATTTCATCTCACTTCATTTTATTACATCTCAATTCATACAATTGTATAGACTTGCGGTACATGATCTACTGTTCTGCTTATATGTGCATTGCTTATTTGTTAATATGTTTTTGGCTCGCATCCTTGGTTGAGATCATTAGTTTCTTACGTGTTTCCGGTTGTTATCTGGCTCTGCCTTTTTATAATTTAAATAAAAGGAATTTGGTTTATCTGTTTCTTCTCCCTGGCTAGCTATCCTATTCTTTGAGGTGGCTAGTCTGCCCCACTTATTGAGTCCTTTTGACTCACCCTTGTTTGTTGTTTGTTTCTTGTCTATCTATTTCATTTCGGCAGGTTCGCTCCAAGATTGAGTTCGCCACGTTGTGAAGGAGCGAAGACGACTTCAGCTGTCAAGGTAAGCCAGCTTTTATTCCGGATGGACACAAGTTTATTGGTTATTATTTCAGCTGCATTTTGCTCCCTTCAGGAGATATCTGTCTTCTTTTGTACTCTTAGATGTCTAGTCTGGATAGCCCTAAACCTAGTATGTTGGGTAGTCAGCTGTAATTGTTTTTGTACAGCTTAGAGGTATCAGTATGTCAGTGTTTTTTTTTTTTTCTAAGTCTTGTTCTTATTTATGAATTGAATTATATTTATTTTCCTAATTTAATTGGTAAGGGTTCGCCCGACGGGTCTAGGGGAGGATGTCGGGTGCCCGCACGGCCTAGCCGGATTTCGGGTCGTGTCAGTTGGTATCAGAGCCCATTTTAGAGTCTATCCAGACTAAGACAGTGTCTAGTAGAGTCTCGTTGATGGGTACGTAGACGTCCGTACTTATCTACGAGAGGCTATGATGGCATCTAGGAAGTTTCACTTCCTTCTTTTCTGATCGTGCGTCGGTCTAGGATGCAAAAGTATTTTTGTTAATTCCTTCATGGTAATCGTTAAACCTCGTGCGACAAATCAGCAAACGATACAAGTTCAAGACGAAGCAGTCTAGCCTGGGGCTAGCACTGATGAAGCCCCGAGAGTTTTGATCGTGCTGACGATCTAGTTACGGAGGTCCCAGCTGTTCGAGCTCGTGATGGGCAAGGGAGAAGGGCCTTGTGGTTCCCTTGGTTCTCTACGATGCTTTTACGAGAATCTTGGTAACGCAGATACCGCAAAACCTATTATTCGCTGGACAGCCTATCAGGTTGCCGCATGTGCAGACGTTCGGTCTCAGGGAGCTCCTATTCCAGTTCTTAATATGGTCGCGGTAAATTATGTTCCGGAAGCAGCATGTGCTGTGTCTCTAGTTATTCTGGCTGGTTAGTTAGCCTGAGTAATGGCTCGGTCCGAGTGTCCGAAGAGGTTGCATTATTTTACCCAATTGAACCTTTCGATATTCTTAAGCAATGCATCTGATAAACCTCGTGATTTTTTTAAAATAAAATAAAATGACGTCAGCATATCCTTCAGGCTGTTAGTTATCTCGAGCAGTATGCTGTGTATTATTTTTCTTTCCAGTTTCAAGGTCCAGCCCTGAATTGGTGGACTGCTCTCTTATTAGCTAACTTGGTTCGGTTTTTCTTCTAGAATTCGTGGAAAAGTTCCTTCCGAGTAGCGAGCGAGATGAAAAGTGTTGCCAGTTTGAGTGGATTGGACAGGGTAGCATGTCAGTTAGCCTGTTGGTGTTTCAGAATATGAGATTGAATTCTATAGAATGGCTGAATATGCATTAGAACTAGTCCATGAGCCTTTCGAGAGATTCAATGATTTATTGATGACCTTTCTCCTTTCTAGAAGTCCCAGATGGCTCGAGAAATTGAGGTGGGACTTCATTTGATGTTGTTGTTGATATTGCCCGAAGGTAAGAGGCATACCATAACTTAGAGCTTGAATAATTAGAGCGAGAGAGCAAGAGATCCCACGGCCCTGGTAGGCACCATACCTCCTTTGGAGGTAAGAGTTCTGATTATTTTGGGAGGTCACCTTCCAGGTTATCTCAGCTTGTGTCACGTAATTCTTAGAGTGTGCCAGTAGCTCGTCAAGATCAGATTCAGTGTCTTTTCTTTACAACTATCAACAATCTTTTCAGCTTCCATTTTTAGTCGAAAAGGTGTTATCATTGTCGTGAGTCTGGTTATCCTTTGAGGAGTTTTCCCTTACTCCGGTAAGTAGGCAGTCGTCCTTTCTCTCGTCATCAGGCACCTGCACAATCGCATGGAATTTCATTTAGATCTTAATCAGCAAGAGAAATTACACCATCCAATAGAGGTCGGGAGCGTAGTGGTAGTGGTTCTTCTAGAAGTAATTATTAGGGTAGCGGCTCGGCTCAGCTACAGAGGCAGTTCTAAGAACTACCAGTCTGGCAGGATGTTGAGATATCTGATGTAGTAGACCCAAGTATTTCTTCCTTACTTATATATGTGTGTAAGCTTTGATTCTTTCGATTATCATGTTTCTATGGTTTTCTTAGATGTCGTTTTATTAAGAATCGGTCGCGGTAGAGGGGTGAGCTTCTTGTATGATTTATTCCTGGCGTTTCTGAGATCCTCCTAGTTGATCTGGTTTAAATGTGAGAGATTTTGAGTGAGTATCGGTATGGTCTGCTTGGCATCTTGTTGTGCCACCTTCTCTTATTATGTCGAGACAGTTTACCTCTCTCTTTGGAATTCAGTATTGGTAGGATGATGAGATCCTTATTCATCATCATCAGGAAGTGTCATTATTTCTTTCGGTGTAAAGTGGTTAGTAAGTAATATCGATCTATGTGTCTCCTCTTGGTTCGAGACGCTAGTAGAGTTACGTTATTCTACAAGTTTGTCTCGGTATAAAAGGGTTTTTTTTGGGTAAATTGTCAGAGTTTCCTTCTTATTGGGAGGTTAAATTGGTAGAATGTTGTTCCATAGAGCTCATTTAATGTCTATATCTTCAATTGCGATTCTTTGGTTAGCCTGACTCGGAAGTAGTCTAGCTCAGGTAGCCAAATAAATAAGAAAAAGAGCTTCCTAAAGCTCTAATTATTTCTATCCTCAGTCCGTTCCCATCTCTTCTTTGTTCGGCACTGGTGAGCTTAGGCGGTCAGTAACCTATTGTGATGTTCCTTGTGTTGAGCCAGGGTGCGTGCCAAGGTAGCCAGGTAAGCACATTGTTGTTTTTCAAAGCTACTAAGGGTAATGAGAGGTGTCATTTGACCTTTGATTTGATCCGTCAGGCGGTGGTGCTTATAGAAAATGTATGGAGTTGTGACTCGAGAGCTGCAGCTGTTTGGCAACTCGAAAGGGTAGTTGGTAGCTTAGGTCTGCCTACGTGCAGCTTTTAGCTAAATCATCTTTAGTCCAGCAGACTGTGCGGGGATGGTTATTCCTATTCAAATAGCTGCATGAGTTTGTGCTTTAAGTGGAGGAGTCTTCCTCCAAATTCTGAATGGTACTACTAAAATCTCTAAGGCGTTGATACCACTTTTGTCACGACTCAACCTAAGGCCACGACAGAAACCTACAATGAGTGTCGATCATTGCTAAACCCACTATTAATCTATTAATGCCAGAGATAAGCTGGCAACCTGATCATATATACGTACCTATCTGCTGAAAGTATAAAGTCTGGAAAGATGATACGACTTTAACTTGCTGGCAATTAGAACACTGAGCCACAAATTCAGCTATGTCAGACTTCATTCCATCCCACCAGTAAATTTGCTTAAGATCATGGTACATCTTAGTTGAACCTGGATGAACAGTGTATTTGGAATAATGTGCCTCTATCATAATCTATCCACGTAAATCTGCAATATCAGGAACACAAAGTCTATCTTTATACATGAGAACACCGTCAGTAGTAACCCTGTGTGGTGACTTCGGTTTTCTTTTGGCTATCTGTCTGTATTTAACTGGAACTGGATCCTCATAATGGCGATGTTTTATTTCATGAAAATTTAGAGTTAAAGGTCTAGTGCAGCTTTTCGTCCATCCATCATTGGCATATCTCCTTCACACCTCGACTCTTTGAGAAGTTACTTTAGTGTTACAAGTGCACATGTAATCAACTTTGTTGCTGGTATTCTGCCTCGGCTCATGGTCCAACTACATCTCTCTTTTATTTTCACTTTTTCAAGTCATAATACTTCCAATTCAAAGACAATACCCTGAAGTAGATGTTCTGTCTGAAGATCATTCTTGGTCTACATCATACTATCCAGTAGTATTTGCATGATCCTTATCCTTATATGATAGACCCTGTTCAGATGAACCTTTGACATACATTAGGATATGAGTAACTACATTCCTACAAGGAGCTTGCGGAACAACACTACCGTCAACTGAGATGTTGCATAATGCATTCGTAAAAATAATATAGCTTGCATCAAATCTTCTATTGTGTATAGTGGCAAGGTACTTCAAAAGCTTCCCCTATTATATCAAGCGTGAGTTAATTCTTAGTTCCATCGACCTGTTCTATATCGAAAGGTATATCGAAGAAGTAATTGTCGGCTGAATCATGTTAACCCATTCAAACTTTCGTGTATCTTTGTTTCGAATATGTAGAACTCTCCTCTCGTGATCGAGGAAGGATCAGTGTAGTCAGAATAAGCTGGGGCAATGGTGTTATGATATTATCCAGCTATGTTTTTATCCCAGAGTTCGATATACGTGTTATAATTCTGATTCTATGATCATGAGATAATGCTTGTGGAGTATCTCCTGAAGGTTGTACAAGTACTTTTGTTATCTGTGTGAATTTTAGGCTCGTTCGAGGACGAACGAGAGTATAAGTGGAGGAGAATGAAACGACCTCGGTCAGTCGTTTCGGAAGTTAGGACTCCGATTAGTGTGCCGATAATTTTAAAATATTCGTAAGGTCTATTAGGACCTGTCTGTAAAATTTGAGCTAAATCAGAACTCGTTTGATAGGCATCGGAAAAAGGTGTCAGTTTTTATTGTCGATAAATATTAATAAGAGATTTTCGAGCTCAATTTTGGCAAATGAGCTTCGATTCGAAATCCGAAAGCACCATTAGGTTCATATGATTATTTATGACTTTTGTGAACTTTCAAAAGTGAATTTCGATGTTGTTCGGCAAGTTTCCGCTAAAATGCCGAAAGTTAAATAATTTGACCTTTTTCCATTTAAATTCGCATCTTGAGTTTCGGGAACCCGAATTGAGATCCGCCTTCGCGAGTATGTTACATACATTTTGTATAGCTTGTATGTAAAAGTTGAAATTATTTCGAGTATAATAGGGTACCATTTTAATTTTCGAAAAGAAAAGAAATTATAAAAGAACATTTAAAAAAAAGGGAAAAGAAAGAAAAGAAAAATTTAAGGGCGGTGGACCCTTGGCATATATAAACTAAGGATGATTCTGATCATCCTATCCAAAACGAAACAGAGAAACAGAAATATAAAAAAAATATCTGAAAATTGAAAAAGGAAAGAAAAAGGAGCCGGAGAAAAATAGGATTCTCACCCCGAAACATCCAGGTAATGATGTTAACTCATTATCTTAGCTTATTACGTGTGTTTGAATATATTTTTACGGTAAAAATTGGGATATTACACATCGTTTTAATAAGTTCAATTAATAGTTTAAAGGGTCAATTAGACCACAATAATGAAATTGATTATATATTCGTACTCAGTGAGTTATGAGCAACATATAAATGTAATTTATTTAGGGTTTGGTTATGTGACCTTGAACCCTGTACATAGGCCTTGCCTGCGTATTGCGTATGCGAATAGGGCATCAGGTTCCTAACTGGATAGCCCTACGACGTAAGGAATGAAACCGTTAGCCTTATGTGATATATTTTTCTGCTTATTGAACACAGTGGGATCGTTTGGCAATGAATCCAAAGGACAAAGCGGTTATTGAGTGGCGGTGCTAACTTTATAACAAGGTAAGTGTTTATATCCATTTCTTTGGAGGCACCTGGCCTCGTGGATTTTCTACCACGTGTTCCTTACGTGTGTAGCTGCCGATAGGCGTACTCCTTACGCCTTAGCTTTGGATTTACCTTGTATATTATATATTATGTCTAGTTGTTGGAATTGCATTGAGGATCTGAGCATTGTACTCTGGCTGTGAGTTGGCATCTACTTCCCGGCTGTATGCACCACAAGTATAATAATAAGTTTTTTCCAAACTTTAACATCACAAGCTGTAAGTTATAACCAAATGGTTACTTGTTAATTCTTAAACATGCATGTAACAAACCAATTGCTGTATAACCCATTAAGGCTATTCGAGGTTGCATGATGAGGTTAGTACAAGGGCCAGTAAGGCCAAAATACCTAGTACACATGCCCATGCAATAAAACAAATCATAGAGGTATGGTTCATTCACTTTACAGACATCATGCATGAGTTTGGAGGTTTCTACCTATGCAAAATAGGAAGCAGGAGATAATTAGGCAAATTCTTGACCAGAAACTAGCAAGAAACCAATCAATTTTACTGTGGCTTACATCCAGTAAAACAAATAGAGAGCAACACGAGCAAGAGGAAAAGAGGGTATTTCTTTTTCTTTCTTTTGATATTTCAGCGTTTGTAGTCGTACAGAGCAAAGAGAGTGTTCTCCAGAGAGGAGAGAAGAGGTCTGTCATTTTTTTTCAGTGTGTAAGTTGTAGAGGAGGTGTCTGAAAAGGTCGAAGAGATGGAGTATTTATAGTGTAATTATGCTAAGGTAATATCATGCTTATAAGGAAAAGGAATCATATTCAAAATTCAAAATCTTGTCTAAATGAGCAAAGAATTTTGCTACACATAAAAGGAAGGTATTTTGGTTTTAACAGTCAAATCATTATAAAAGAACATATTCCTCAATAACTACAAACTATTTATGGTAACTGGATCGTGCATTTTGGTAGATATAGGATTCCTTTGATACTATTATATTTTCAGAATTTAAAAGAAAAATATGACTTATCACATGTTTATACCTAAAATTTACCTTTGTGGGTAAACAAATAGAATTTATAACAGGGTCACAAATAATACGGTAAATATAAAAGGAAAAGTAATAAAGAAGAATAAATAATAGTTGTATTTCTTGAGAATGTTCGGATTCTTAGAGAATCACTTGATGTACAAATACAATGTGAGGAGGGGTATTTATAGCTATAGATTTACCCAATCCTAATTATGGTAAAATATATACTAATAAGGTCGTGGGCCTGTTTTCTCAAGAAGGTGATACAAATTAACCCTAACTAGAAGACGTTAAACCCTAAGGCGGCGGGATGTATACCTTGCACCCATGGCCTAATCCTGCTGATGGGTCGTGGCTTTATGGAGCATATGTTTATCCTCTGCGTCCGCTGACTTGTAGGCTAAGTCTAATCTTCACTAGCTTGACTCGTATTCTTGTAATCATAGGTAGGGCATTTTTATCCACACAGTCAGTCCCCCCTACTTGCTGAGTGCTGACATAAGCAGCCAGGAAGTGCAAGAGGTATGTAAAAGAGATATGTTAAATGATATCTCACTAACTCCTTGATACTCACAGTCTCCTTGACCGAAGCAGACGCGTGATTTTTTCTAGAGTCCCGTACGTCTTCATTTGATCTGTTACTTGTCAATTCCATGTACCTTTCCAATAACTGTCCTTTATTCGCACCGAATCATTTCATATCATGTGGCATAATTACTTTGACCGCTTTACGCTCCGTCCTTTTTTCTTTTCGCCTATAAAACGAGCTTCTCAATAAATGTGGATCACAAAATTTTTCAGAAACATATTGTCCTTCTTAAAACTTCCCTATGAGAAAATAACTCTGCTTCTTCTTGAAAATATTCACCTTTGATTTTGGTTTGATATTCCCAAAACACTCGACCACTTTTCTTCGACGACTTCTTGAAATGTTAGGATGGACGGAGTCCCCCAAGTTATGAAGTCTGATAGGGATCCTAACGACGTTCCTCAGGATATCTTCTCTATGGCACGTTTACTTATTACGGTGCGCTCATTTTCTAACGGATCAGTTGCTGTTATATTCATTTTGTCATGTAGAGCTGTTCCGCATAGGAATTCCTGTTAAGCAAGACTTTTGCATCTGCTCATCTTTTGGCTCCATGGAAAAAATAGTCCAGAGGTAGCGCCACCTGACGTAGCAGGGTCTTCGTGGTGACACTCCTTCCTTTTCCAAGCGACCAATATGCAACAAATTTCTCAGAAACCTTAGCATTCAGGGCGGCCCCGTATCCCTGCCCTTGTTTGCAGTTTAGAGGTTGCATCAGCTTCCAGTCGTTAGGAAAAGAGGGTTGGCATGGTGCTCTTGCGGCCACTGATTGTTCCATGTTGGTGTCTCTTTGTACGGTACCAACTAAAACTGTCGACGTGCGCTATGTTCCCCCTCCCACCATTCTACTGAAGATTTTCTCAGTTGGATTGATTTTTCCAATGTCTGCATGGTAGCGGCATTTCTGGTGTTGCTACTCGGGGCTTTATGTTGGTAATGTAGCCTTCTATGCACCGAGAAATATTCTGGAGCATCCATTGAATTAGAGCTACAATCCAGATGAAGTGCTTCGGCTGCACAATATTCAAAAGACCTTCTTCATCCACAGTTCCACAAGACTTTTTTATTTCTTAAGAACATCTGTAATGAACAATATTGTATTCGAAAGAACTTGGTTGTATATTGTAGCCTACGGGCCTTTGATATTAATGAAATCGAACATTCATCAATATTTTGTGCGTACTTGCGTATTTACTTGTAATGTAGTCAAGTAACATTTTAGATGCCTTTCTGGGCGTTTGTCTTCTAAGACGGTTGTGCGCTTGTTGAATGTTGTTTGTGCATCAGCAAGTGATGGTTTTAATTGCGCCTGTAATAGTCGTCTTTAAATTATGGTAAGGCCTGCGCCCACGGGGAACACCTTAGCCCTTTATATGTAACGGGGCATTTTTGCATTCAAGCTAGAATAGTTGTTGTCATGCCCACATTTTCAAAAGGAGAATTCTCTAGTTGAAGAGTATTCTAATTCAAGGCAGTGATTGGTATTTAAAAGGTACAAAATTATCAAAAACTCAAAGTCGCCACTTGACAAGTTCAAAGGTGTGCCAAGTCACCAGTTGGTGTATCTTTAAAACACCTTTGACTCGTTAAATGGTCTGCGTCAGAGATTTAAATAAGGTTCTCAGTTGACTCTTGGGAAGGTATTAGGCATCCTCGAGTCTTTTGCCGAGCAATATTGCTTTATTGTCGCGTTTTGATTTATTAAATATGGTTGTTATATTTTTGTTGTTCGTTTAAAGTCAACGCTTTGATTTATTAACCAAGATTGTATCAAGTCACCCGCTGAGTATACCATAATACAACTTTGTGCTAAGTCACCCACAAGGTATACCTTAGAACAAATTGACTTTCTCAGTTTAATTTACCTATGCCAAATAAGCAGATCACAGATCCTACTTATTTTTATGCCTAATCGTGTGATGTCCTCTCATTCCTATTGATTTGCCTAAATTTGATTAGCCAGATTTAAAGTACATGCTCATAACCGATTTTAAAATTCAAACCAATGTGCCCGTGAGCCAATTCTGCCGAGTTTCAACAAGTTCATTAGTGTTAAATCCCTAAAGTTGCCTAACATTTACTGTTGTGCATGATTTGCACAAGCTGAAACACTTTTTTGTATATTTTGATTCAATTTTCAACTGGTTGCTTTTACTTGTCATAATTGGGCCTAAATATCACTTAACAATTTATTTACAAACCTTAAAACAGGAAGAGGAAATGGAAAGACCAAAATCAAGATTTAAACTCAGTTTTATGGGCTTTACATTTTAGCTTTTCTTTGTTCCCTCACATAGCACTCATCAAGCAACAAATAAATTGTGTAAACAAAGAGTGGTCATGCCTTAAAGTATCTTAAGTGGGCCTAGTCTAAAGTTTTATATGCAATTCAACAAACTTCAACAAAAAGATAGTGAGAACATATAATGTAAGAGATGTTACCTCATGAATCAAGATTCTCAAAGCAAACATCAATGAACCAAATGACCAGCAATGAACACTCCCAAGCAGCAGCTATAAACACCCAGAAACAGTAGCTAAACAGCCTCCAAAGCTGACCAGAAACAATGCCCATAAAATATCTTCACTTTAAAGCTTAAGCTCAACTATTTCACTACTTTTTCTCTCAAAGTGTTTAATGGTTTTTCCCCAAAAAATCAGATATGTTTTTGTTGTGTCTGTTCTTAGTGTATTCTCTCCCTATTTTCAGCTTATGTTTGTTGTCCCTTTTTTGTAGAGAAGACTTACTATTTATAAAAATAAATAGAGGGGATAGTTGGGGTGAAGTCATCTTAGGTCACACTCCCACACCCCTACACTTGAGTGTGTCCCTATGTCTCATTTCTTAAGCTGTCTTGGGATTATTCCCAGCGACCCTATATCTCAAAAAGATGAAGAAAATAAAGTTGTCCTAGTGAGAAGACATCCATGGGCTGGGCTAGTTGGGTTATTGGGCTCCAATCTACTACAAGTTAAATCCTAAAACCAATTTATACTAGCCTGATGTATAGGTAAAAAATACACTACCTATGATTATGGGGATATGAATCCAGCTGGCGAACACTAGACTTGGCCTACAAGTCACCAGGAGATGATACACGTCTGCTCCCAAGCTACGGCCTCTCAGCAGGCACGAGCCCTAGGACGTAAGGCATAAATTCCGCCGCCTTAGGGTTAGCATTCTCCTAGTTAGGATTTGTATATACCACCGCCTTGAGTAAACAGGCTCATGGCCTTATTAGTCTTTGTATTTTATCATAATTAGGACTGAATAAATTATAGTTATAAATACCCTCCTTACAATGTATTGTACAAGCAAGCGATTCAGATCGAATCCGACTATTCTCAAGGAATACAGCTACTTACTTTTTCTGCATAATTATTTGATTCTAAGCTTTTATTTACTTTTCCTCGTATTTTGTTGTATTACTTGTGACCCTACTACAAATTTAATTGTTTAATCTAGGAGGAATATTTTAGGCATAAATACCTGTAGCTCAGAAACATACTTAATCTAATACTACTAAAATCAGCCCACAATATTAAACTTACGCAACCTGTCAGGCCAAGTCTAATTCCCAGTTGACAACAGCCCAAAATGCAACAAAATGAACTAAACAAAGAACTCAAACAACTTAAGAGTTTCCCAATGTTGGCTTCTTGCCGCTCAGCCAAAACTGAAAGTGTTAATACTAACCCAAAATCACATCCCATGAGTTCAAACTCATTTGAGTTCAAAAGCTGATCAAAATGACCATTTGAACTCAAAGAAAACTAAACTAGCAGATTTGAACTAAGAAACCTTGAACTAACAGGCAACTAATGTATGAGTTAACTCCCTAGCTTACTAAACAAAATGCAGGCACTTCGACTTAAACTCACAAACAAGTTCGGACAAACTGGACACAAGGATACAGGTCCACTTAAAGACAAGCTTTTTAAGATTAATTTCATGCTTTAATTTTCTCAAAATCGCATTTAGACACTAACTAGCACATACATACTTATACATAATCAAACAGGGACTAACTACAAAAGAAACCATGTTTAGGAGTTTCACAAACACACTTACATATGCAGACACAACATACACATGTTTGAAAACAAGAGTGATGGAGCTAAAAGACTGGACATGTAGTGGTCAACAAATTGAACTTGAAGACATGTTTATCATAAACTAATTAAACCAAATTTCACCAGTTTCTTACAATACTCAGCTTTGGTAATAAGTTCATGCTTGAATGACAATCTATCCACAAGGTCATGGTTAAACAAAGGGTAAAACGAGGACGAGTCGCTTTATGTTCAAAAGCAACACTAAAAGACCATACTATCTCACACATGATGCAGCACATGTACCATTTTCACAAACTAAACAGCACTCAGACAAGAACATGGCTATTCTAAACAATTTACGCACATTAAAAATTCATACATATGCTAACTTGCACACTAAACTGATACTAAATGAAATTCCGACTCCAACATCATAACAGAGATTCACGCACCTAGATGAACCGATTTCATTATTCTCAAGAAAAAATGATCATTGCAACATATCATAACTCACGCTTTCTCTAACAAAATGAGATACTATAAGAATTCAGACTACAGAATCTCACATGTTAACAGCTAAACTAAACATTTAACTAACTAAAGACAAGAAAAAGTAAAAGATGTACTAAAGACTTTCTTTTCTAACCCCACATCCAGGCTAAAACGCCAAAGCCAAGGACAAGTAGCATCATCACCGCCATTGCCAGTGTCGTTGCCCTCAAGCTGTTGCACCCACGACATCGACACGAACGCTATGCTAATCAAACCAACAGCCTCATCATGTCTGCACTACTGCTGCAACGTAAACAGTCACCATGGCACCACTTAAAAAATGTCAATACCAGCCTTATTTAACCAACTCTGTCCCGATGTCGTCACCAAATCAACAAACACCACAGCATCACATAGTCATTAGATTCACACCATCACCATTGGTTCCAGTTTTATCAATTCTAGGATACAAAACATAGTGTCCAAAGCACAACACCAAACTAGCACTAAGCCGTTACAGCTCCATAACCATAGCCTCGCCTTGCAGACCGTAAAATTCAAAAACATAGGAGAGCATATTGGGTGAAATTTACTCTATAGCGTGAAAGAAAACAGTGAGAGGAGTCTATAAGTGTAAATCTTACCGGAGAAAACAAATCATCGTCGGAGCTAGGGTTTGGCCGCCCTTTTAAGCCTTGACCTGCGCAAATTAAAGGGGATTTTAGGGAAACGGAGTTTGAAAATAAATAGAAGGTGTCAAGGCAGTTCCATTGATGTATTTAGGTAATTTTTCGGCCACCAAAAGCGGTGGTTGAACGGCGGGCAGCAGCGTCGCTGTGGTGGAGCAAAGGCGGGGGACATTTTCCGGCGGCCTATAAAAATATTGGCGATGGTCGGCTTATTTTTTGGACTTTGAGTGTAAGTGAGAGAATAAGGGTCTTTTTGCTTATAGAGTAAGGGTTTTGGGCTCGGGTTTTGGGCTAGATGAGTCGAGTTAAGATGTCTATTGGGATGTTCTTCTACTTACTAAAAAGGGCTGATTACATAAACAGCCACCCAACAATAAATATTTACTTTCTAATAGCCACCACTATTTGTAGCCAATATTAAATACAAAAAAATAAATATTTGTAATATTAATATTAATATTTAACATTTTGTAAATAGGATACAAATATTTATAAAAACAACAAAAAATTAGTTCAAGCGTTAAATATGGGTAGTGGGGTCCGATAAATACGGGTAGTGGGGTAGTCACTACCTAAATCACCAACTAACCAAAATCCTAAACACTATAAACTACTACTATCCTGTAATCGTACACCATTATCAAATACAACTCAGATATCATCATCAAACTAAAACAAATCTCCTGCCATGGAAAATATTGATCTACTAATACAATTCAGTGGAATATGGAACTCCAATTACAACTACGAGGACTAGAATATGGATGGTATAGTTGTTGATACTAACTGTACATACAATACATTAGTGAGTTCAATTCAAAAGATGCTTCAAGGATTTGGTCTGTATGGTTCAATCGAAATCAAATACAAGTTAAAGGATGGTTTAAAACCAATGGTTGTCTACAATGATATGAGCTTGAAGTTCTACATTGATCTCGGACGAAGAACACGTGATATTCTCAATTTCTTTTATGTGTAACAATTCAAGAAAAAACTGGAACAATCGTATGTGCAGATAGTGGAACTGTGAAGCTATCACAAGCAATATCCCAGGATGAATTGCAGGTAAACACCATGTACGTGGAACATACCGAAAATATGTTGATCAGCAGTGATGGCAATGAGTATGATCAAACCTCTTTGGATAACATATTCATCATAAGCGACCCAATGCACAACGAAATTTGTGAAGGGCAGTTATACAGAGACAAGAAAACACTAGTATATGTGATGAAAAATGTGTCCCTGCAACAAAATTTCAAATTCAGAGTTGACAGATCATCTGCAACAAGGTATTAATCAAAATTATAATGATGTACATGTCAGAACCAGTATAAACACTATTAATAATTCTGCAGCAACATACCAATTGTATAGTTAATAACTGATGTCGAATACATTTTTATCATAAAATAACAGTCAAGTCTATCTGAATGTGTATAATGTAGGTACGCTTTGTTATGCGCTGGTAAAGAGTGTGATTGGATCTTGCGCTCATCAAGTATAGGAGGTTCTGGTATATTTAAAATACGCGAATATAACAGCACCCATACTTGCCCCGAAGAAGAGCGAATACTTTCTGAAAGTCATGCAAGTTATGCTACTATAGGTGAAATTATTAAGGACAAGTTCACATATCCTAAAAGGGTGTATACACCTAATAATATAATACAAGACATTAAGAAAGATTATGGTCTAGAACTAAATTACATGAAAGCATGGAGATCAAAGGAAAGGGCACTAGAACTGTTAAGAGGAAACCCATCAAAATCCTATAGTCTCCTGCCAAGTTATCTCTATATGGTTAGAAGAACTAATCCAGGCAGTGTTACAAAGTTGCACAAAACATCCGAGAATCGGTCCAAGTATGTGTACATATCATTGAATGCATCTATACAAAGTTGGCAGTACTGCAGACCAGTTGTAGTGGTAGATGACTGCTTTATTTCAGATGTTCATGGAGGAACACTGATTGCAGCCTCAACACAGGATGGAGAAGGTAACACAGTTGCTATTAAGCTTGGTATCAAAAATAAATGCTGCTGTTATTTATAAATTATCTATATACTGACTAATATTAACTAAACCTTGATTTTGATTTAGGCAGCATCGTTCCACTAGCATATGCAGTCGTCGACTCAGAAAATGACAAGTCATGGGAGTGGTTTTTCAAGTCATTCAGAGACACATATGGAACCCGACTCGGTATGTGTATTGTATCTGACCCTTGTGCAAGCATATCACGTGCTTGTTCAACCATTTATCCAGAACTGCCTCACTGCATATGTGTGTATCATCTTTGGAATAATATAAAAACAAACTTTAAGATTGGCCACAAAGAAATAGGTGAAATATTTTTTACCTTAGCCAAGGCATACACAATAGAAGAGTTTGCTCACTACATGAATGAAATAGAGAAAATAGATAAAAGAGTGAACAAATACCTGTGTGATATTGGTTACCATAAATGGTCCCGTGCATACGCTGAAGCAAATAGAGCAGAAATGATGACAAGCAACATAGCAGAGTCTATTAATAGAAGAAACAAACATGTACGATCACTGCCTATCATAGAATTGCTGGACACAATGAGAGATATGGTGAGAAAGTGGAATTGGAAAAATAAGAAAAAAGCCATTGGTACATTTAAGGTCCTGACTAACAAAAATCAGAGTATTTTCAAGAATAGTATGGAAGCTTCACGACGGATGAAGGTATGGAATAAATACATCAATACATCTTGTTTCATATTCTGTTCTCTATGTCATTTACTAACTCATTTACTACTAAATATATGCCTAACAGGTCATACCTTCAAACGAATACTTGTACGAGGTGCAAGATGGTGGGGCAAAACATGTCGTATGCCTGCGTTATAAAACCTGTACGTGTAGGAGGTTCCAGTTGGATGAAATTCCTTGCCCACATGCACAGGCAGTGCTGAAATACAACAACATAGATCCTTATAAATACTGCTCACATTTGTGCACAAAAGAAAACCTTGTGAAAACGTACCACCATGCTGTTTTACCAATGCAAGACCAGAACGCATGGACAGTCCCTGATGATATATTGTTGGAGGAAGTCCTACCACCTAAGGGACGAACACAAGCTGGTAGACCAAAGAAGCGCAGAATTAAAGCAGGCTGGAAAGTTAAATGCAAGCTTGCATGTAGTCGCTGTGGAAAGCAAGGACATAACCGAAAAACATGTAGAAATCCTCCAATGCTTTCTTAAGATCAGTTTTGCCTGTAACAGATTCAGCACTTGTCTATTACTTAATATTACAACTTTCACCAGTTTAATTGAAAATACATGCTGCAGTTTTATGAGTTTAATTGACTTTAACTTCACCAAAACCTGCTATTCATAAAGAACAAATGCTTATGTTTTTACAATTATTGTGTTTACTACAATATATATCCACAAGATATTAATAATAGGATTATGATCTTAATCAGTTAATAATTTATAAAGATTGACCACCAAACTAAAAGATAGAATGAAAGCAGAATGGGAAGGTTAAACACACTTACATTTACTCACTGAGGCAAGCAAGTTTCATCTTAACATATCAACAAAATCACTGTATCAAAATAATAGATCAATACAACTAGTAAACATTTACATATTGAACTTAAGTATCAACTCATCACTAAAATGATATGACACAAAAAACAATAGCAATTCAAATAGTCAAAACTGAAAAAGATGATAAGTTACTGCCAAACTAAAGAAATAGATAATGAAAGCATAATGGAAAGGTAATGCAAACTTGCATGTACTCACTGAGGCAAGCAAGTTTCAACTTAACATATCAGACAAATCACTGTATGAAATACTAGAGCAATACAGACTAGTAAACATTTACATATTGAACTTAATGTACAACTACATTACTAAAATGATATAACACAAAAACAATAGCATTTCAACATTAGTCAGGACTGTAAAAGTTGATAAGTTCATATATGTCCAATTTATAATATTACAAAATATAATTTAGAACAGTTTGCAAATACAACTTGTTATATATAAATAAGAAAATATAATTCTATCACTTAAGTCAAAATAATTGTTATATATGTGCTAAAAAAGTTACTATTGCATTCATATAAGCTACATAATAAAGAAAAAGTAAATCTATTCAACCTTTTAAAATAAATAAATGAACATATTAAAAAAACAATAATATGTGTATATTTCATTATAAGCGTAAAGACACACCTAAACAAAATTATATAAAACTTTAAGATAATAAATTAAAAAAGACCAAAAAATAAAATAGACGAAACTTTCCATTAAAACCAAACTAAAATAAAGCACTCACAATGTCAAATGCCATTTAGGCAACATTCACAGAACAATTAGAAAAAACAACAACAGCTAAAGGTTCAAAAGCGTTCAACGCAAAATACAAAAACATGCAGTTCTAAAAAAAACAACATAACTAAATCAGCATAATTAGTCTTCCAGATCACTTTGCTGATTTGCCTCCTGCATCCTGAGTCCATAATCCCACAACAGCGCACCAAAACGCTTCCTATATCGTCCAATATTGCAACCAGAAGGAGGCATGCTACGTCCATGCATGAAATGCTCAGCAAATATAAGAGCAAAAACACCATAATCCCTGGTCAAAAACACAGAAAAAATGTTACACTTCAAGCAACAACAAATATCAAAAATAAACTGTCAAGACAAATAAATAGAACTTACGATTTACGCACACCAGTCATGTCATATATGTGTAACACCTCCCACTTTTCAATATTTGGTTTATCACCAAAAACATAATCTGCAGGGTTCAAATCATCCCTCATATCATAAAATCCCATTGCAGACAAGTACAGAGGGATCAGAATGGCATACGGCTCAACAGCTCGAATGAGTTCATCATCATAGTAAAAATTGTTCAACTTCTGATCATACACATACAAAACCCTTTTCTTAAATGATAACCTACCAAGAATTCAGTGCCAATCATCAAACACCTTTATAGGCAAAAAAACATCATCTACCAAAGGCCATGGCATATTACAGCGGATCGATAACCCCTTCATATAATCAGATATGAGATGATTATCAGTAGAAACAGTAAGAGCTTTGTTATTTTTCAGATAACTCTTGTAGACATCCCTAATTGTTGAATCAAATAGACAGTTTGTTGTTGTGAAAAGACCATTGACAGATATGCTTAGCCTTTTTCCTCAGGTAATATAGAATAACATCAATATGCTACAACCAAAATGACATAATATTAATAATAATATAAAAATAAATGAATAATTAAAAATACAATAATTAAATGTAAATGACATACCGTTTCCTGCAAAGGATTCTCCACAGAGTAAAAGAGTATGAAACCACTCTTTGGATGAAACAAGGCAGACACCAAAATCAAATTTTGGCCTAAGGATATTAGCAGTAAAGTGGTAAGGAGGATCCCTATGAATTTGAAAAATAAATATTTTGTTAAATTATATATGTTAGATACAAAAAGCATAAACAACCATTTAAATATTACCTATTCTTCATCATCCGAGTTTTAATCCAAGAAGAAAAGCTTTTGGACAACTTAGAATCAAGTCGGCGCCATGGTTTGTTACTGAATGGATGCTTCGTTGCAAATACAGAATTCAATGCAAGATTTCCACTGTTAACCGAATGTCCAGAACTACAAACCACGGGTGATCTGTAAAACCTTAACGACTTCCTAATAGGAACAGATTTATGCTTTGAGAGCAGCCGCTTAATGCGATTACCAACTACTGGAACACTTTTTTCCCCGCTTTCTAGGTCCTTCTCACTGAACTCATCAATATCCTTAAACAAACTAATAAGTTCCAAATCAGCAATAATATCCGCCCTTTGTCCATTATTATGCATTGCAAAACATATAATATAACAGGATACTAGCAGTTAATATTAATATAAAATATAATATACAATATTTAATTAACACATCAATACAACGAACCAAAATAATCAACTAAAACTACTTCATTTGAAATTGAATAAATTACATGCACAACCACCATCAGAAATATTTGGAGCAACACAATCAGACTTAACTGAATTGTCAACTTTACTGCAGCCAGCTTCCGCACCAGATTCATTCAAAACAACCAATGCTGCCCAACAATAAACACATTAAATTAAATGAAAAAGCAAGAAACAAACACACAAAAATTTAAAACATACATATATTTTATTACTTAAATAGAAAAATATTCAAATAATAATCAGAACTGTTATGATCAACTGCACCATCAAACACTTGCTCTGAAATGACATTGTTGCTACCCTCGCCAGAAGGGGGATCATTTCTCCCATATATTTTCGCTTCCTCCTGAGTGTCAAAAATCCTGAAGTTGGGATAACCACCAGCAACATCCTCCATTGCCATATTAGATGCTACATAAGGGAAATACAAACATACGATTACCAATAATATTAACATAATTATACGCATATGAATCATCGATGTTAAAATATAAGAAAATAAACACACATTTATCCTCAAGGGATGCTTCAACTAAAACTTTGCGAACAGCAGATTCACGCATTCTATTCTCAACAATTTCATCAATTATGATCAAGTCATGGGTGGTTATTGAATCAAGACCTACAGCCTCCGCATTTTGATCAACATGTATCACAGACTGGCGTGAGTTAGCTCCTGCTGATAAAACAAATGCTTTAACTAAACAGAAGTAGGCAATAAACATCAAAGAATATTTCAGAAAATGTAACAGAAAAATAAATTATGAAATAAAACTATATTTTATTTACCTTTGTCATTATGATAGGAATCATCTACGCCATTGCGTTTAGCAGATTCATGAACCCTTTTCAATACAACTTCATCAATAACATTTAACTCCTGTGTTGATATTGAATCAAGTACCTGTGCATCATCACATTGCTCTGCAAGTAGAACAGACAAATATGTGTTAGTTCTAAAATATATAAATTAAAACAAAGTAACAAATAAATCACAGACACCATAAAAACAGTTTTAAAAGCAATATCTAACCATTATCTTTGTTTCCAACACTCGCTTCTTTGTCAGATAATACCACCAAATCTGAAACCAAAGCATCCTGGTTCTTTTGAACGCCAACAATACAGACTGCAGTGCCTGCAACTAGGAAAAACAAAATAATTAACAAAACACGCCAAAAAATTATATAAATAAAACCATACTAACTTTAACATACAACCTGACTGTGGGATTACATCAATTGCAGCTTTTCTTTTTCCAGATTCCTGAAGTCTTTTCTCTACACTAGCATCAATGATATTTAAATCCTCAATGGACATTGAATCACAAGCTGCAACATCAGGATCATGGATTCCAACTTGACCAAACTCAATTCTGGTAGGTACTGATAAAAACACCAATATAATACATAAATATTAAAACATAACAATATGAACAAACATTATATATAACCTAGCCAATACCATTAGAATGACAGCTCGCTACATTCCCAAGAGCGGCTTCATCTTCCCCCAAAGGAGCATGATTAGGTGACACATCACTGCTGCACGATGAAGTGCCTACACCTACACTCCAAAAAATATTAAAATACTAACACCTTACATCTACATAAGATACTAAATAACTACATATAACCAATTCTTGCAAAATTTACAGAATTGAAAAAAAAAAATATAGAAAATGAAATAACTCTACATAAGGAATTAAAAACTAACCAATTACAGCTTTACGATTTGCAGATTCCAGAAGACTTTTCTCCACACTCTCATCAATTATTTTTAAATTCTGGGTGGACATTGAATCAATACCATCACCATCTACATCTTGGTTCCCCAATTCTCCGAAGTCATGCCTTCTAGGTACTGATAAAAAACAACACAATATAACAATCCACCATATCTTCCAGAGTTTGAAGACATCTAAGAAAATAAAAGTACATCAATATTGACAAAATTTACGAAAAAAAACACAAACAAATGTAAAACGTACCAATAACATTTGGGTCACTGCCAACAGCATTCTCAGAAGCCCCTACACCTTGCGCACTAGGTGACTGATTCAAAAAAGCTTCACAATTACCATAAGAAGTACCTGCCATTAAAGTCCAAATAAAAATTAGAATACAAAAAAAAAGGTCGTAAGTACATAATATGACTAAATTAAAAATATCAAATCTTGATGATTTACAGTACAAGATAAAATAAATACTAACAACCATCATATACTAACCAGGTCCATTTATGTCCCGAGGAGTACGCATAGACGTAGCATCAGTGCCAACAACATTTTCAACATCACGACCAACATCATTGTCAGATCCAAACCCACCAAAGCTAAACACTCCATCCATACCTGCACCCTGTGATTGATATTACAAAGAAAAATATCAAGCATACTAAAATTAACTAAACAAAAGTAAATACTATATTAAAAATACTGTTAACATACCTGCTCCATACCCTTAGCATCTATCTTCTTTGAAATCTGATCCAGCTCGTTGAACAAACGATCAGCTGTGGACACCATAAACTCTTTTAAACCAGCAACCGCGAGAGTGTTGGACTGAATTTCCTCCTTGAGAACAGCCTGTTTTTGTAAAAACACATCCATTTTTTTCATAATATCTACTCTCCTCACATACATATCATTATCACCATCCACCTGGGCCGATACATCAGATCCTGCAATATCAAATTCAACTTGACAACCAATACCAACATCAATATTTGATTCATCTTCTTCAGGCAAGTTCATTAACTGAATCTCAAAGTCAGTAGCATAAATACTATGCACAACCATCTGCAATACAACAAACCAAAACATAATCATATCATCTTAATATCAAAACACAGAATAATGAATTTCACAATTCTGAAATATTCAAGTAATAACAAAGCATAAACAGTTACCTTGTCACCAGTTAGTGAAAAAAAACCCCTCTGTAGTTCATTAAAAGCAAGATGCCTAGTAACTTCCCAATTAAAAATACGCGGGACCTTGTTAGCAACACGATTAGCAAGCTTGCCATGAACTGTGGGGCAGCATTCAAAAAACCATACAAGCAAAGCGTATGGCATCCCTGCAAATCTGTACGAAGATTTCCACACACAAACCTTGTTGTGCAACGATTCAATAGTTGCATGAAAAATCTTATAACCTCACGGATATGATTCCCATTCGCCCGACTCTATAATATCAAAATGCTTAGAGTCTATATAATGAGGGTTAGTTTCACTATTCTTGGTGGAATAAAGAAATGTATTGATGAGGTATAAAGCTGCAATTTTGATAGCGTCATCATCATTGTCCCACATTTTATTTTTAAAACATTCTTCCAATGCAGATTTGCTAACCTTATCAACACCACCAAAATACTTAACAATAAGACGATTATCCTCTTTAGAACTATAATCTTTCATAAAATCACCTACACAGTTCAAACCTGTAACCAAAGCAAATTCCCTCAAGCCAAATTTAATTTTTTGGTTATTGATTATAAAAAACAACGCATCATCACTTGGGCGTACAACTTCTCTAAACAAGAGAGCAACAAGAACCTGATTTTGAACATGGAATGCATGCAAATCAAGAAAATGTCCAAAACATGTTGCTTTAAACCTCTCATATAATCCACCAGTTAACCTTTGTTTAAGCTCCGAGCTAATCTCCTTATTGCAATGCATATTTATTGGCCGATTCCCATGCTTTTCCTTTGGGGTGAAAAATTCCCATGTCTGACAAATGAAAAAAATAAATATTCTACAATATTTACACTAATATAGAAATATATCTTTAGAAATATTAATAAATAACACAACTAATACTCAAAACACATTTATAAAACAGTAAAACTGAAATAATATCACAACATAACACAAAAATAACAAAATAAAACTGCAATAATGAACTCTAAAAATACTACAATATTTTAAATAACACTTTTGAATAAATGCAGAACAAATAAAGTACCCATGTCTGACAAATGAAAAAAATTAAATATACTACAATATTTACACTAATATAGATATATCTTTAGAAATATTAATACATAACACAGCTAATATTCAAAACATATTTATAAAACAGTAAAACTGCAATAATATCACAACATCACACAAATATAAAAATAAAACTGCAATAATGAACTCTAAAAATACTACCATATTTTCAATAACAGTTTTGAATAAATGCAGAACATATAAAGTAATATAAACAACACATAGAATACTATAACAAATCAATAAATATTTTTAAAATAATTAAAAAAACAAACTACACACAGATCAAACAAAATTAACTATATCAATTATTATAACCAACTTAATAAGCAAAAAATCTTGCACCAACATACAGATTAATAAATTATATTAGAACAAATAAAAAATAGGGATAAACAAAATACCTTCAAAACAGGACCAACATTTGCGTCAAAATCAGATTTACCAACATTTCCCTTTCGTCTGACCTTCTTATTTGGAATAATTTGTGCATCATCAACCTCAACCACATCATCCTCAAAATGCACAACACGAATTCTCTTATCAACAGCCTTCCTTTTTTGGTTGCATGCAGCCTTAGATCGAGTAATACGAGAAGAAATAAAAGATGCATGCGAAACAGGTTGTGATATAGAGGAAATAACGGGTACACATTCAGTAAATACATCATCTTGTGAACTATTCTGTGCATGCATAACTGCATCGTCACCATGACGACGGCCCTTTCTACCACTCATATCCGTAAATTCCAGAGGAAAACTAATACTAAAAGAAACAGATACTTAATGAGTAAATAACTGAGAATTTTGAAGACAATTGAAGCTTTTAAAGAGAGAAAAGGAACTGAAAAGGTTCATGCGTTGGAATTGAAAAGTTTATACAGAAACTAAACGATCGCGTGTGGGAAATGAAAAGGAAAAGCTACATAACGTTCATAAACCCATTCACAACCCCTAGATAATCGCGCCGAATCAGAAACATAACTTCCCATATTCCCTTAATTCCTTAATTAATGGGATAAGAATAAGTTAAAATCGTCCACTTCCCTATATTACCGGCAATACATATCTATAATATTAATTAATAAAACTTGTCAACTTCTCCTATATTAAATAAATAAAACTCATTTAAATTACTTAATAACAAAATACAAAATATTTAAATTAAATATATCAAAATAACTGATTGGCTATAAAAAGAAAGACGCAATATAAAGTGTTTATAAAGGGTAAATATTTTTACTTAATGTTCACCTGGGGTAAATTTCCCTACTAAAAAACTGATGGCCCAAATTTCCAATTGATGCAAAATCCAACTCAAACAATTACATTATATTAATCTAATGAAAACTAATTAAAACACACAACAATTAAATATCACAAGTAACGAAAAATATTAAACACGTAATTAATCACATCAAATCATATTCTTGTATGTTTCTCTTTATCTTCATAACTAAACAAACGACATAAAAAAAAAAGCAAAAAGTGAAGGATAAAAATCCAGGGGAATTAACATGATATTTTTGCCATATTTTAAATTATGAGCCAAAATTAGGTTATTACAACTGTGCTTGTCCACTCGAGTGCTTAAGTCTTTAACGGCACGATACGGGCGGACTTCCCCACCGACATATTAGTACAAGTGTTGATTGACGATTTCAACTTATGATAATGCCTAGTGGCTTAACTAGAAGTGATCTAGCTTTGAGCGAGTAGTTTACCCTACTTTTGTAATGAAAAGTGAGTCCACTACTTCAACCCAAATATGGTCGAGGCTATGAATAATTGGATTATAAATGGATTTAAATACAAAACTGACTAAGTAGAATAATAGTTTTATTGAATAAAAAGAGGGGTGCGGAGCCAATAAAAGTTTTAGCAAACTTTAAGTAACAATGATGGGGCTAGATGCCCTTTAAAACATAAGTGTTAGAAAGACAACACATGTCTCGAGTATGTCAGTCTTTTGACCTTTCAAGAGTAGTACTTCTTAAGCCAAGTGATATTCCAGTTATTTGGAATGATTGTTCCTTCCATGTCCTCAAAGGTGTACGCACCTTTTTCGGATATGCCTCGGATCTTGTACGGCCCTTCCTAGATTGGAGCTAGCTTGCCTCAATAGCCTCTTTGGTGTTCTGAGATATTTTGCGAAGGACCAGGTCCCTATGTTAAAGGAACGCAAGTTGGTCCACGAATTGCAGTAATGCTCCACCAGTTGTTTCTGGGCTGCAAAGCGTACAACTGCTATCTCCCGGCGCTCGTCTAGGAAGTCAAGTGAGGCTACTAAAGCCTCATTATTTGGTCCTTCCTTAAAAAAGGACCGACGTAGGCTGGATTCACCTATCTCCACGGGGATCATAGCGTATGTTTCATATGTCAGCGAGAATGGAGTTTCCCCCGTGCTGGCCAATGTCGTGGTGCTGTAGTCCCACAGAACCCCTGGCAGCCGACCATTTTCCTTTAGCTTTCTTGAGTCGTTTCTTCAGGCTTTCTACAATAGTCTTATTGGAATACTCGGCTTGAGCATTGACCTCAGGGTGATAAGGCGTTGATATTATCCTTTTGATCTCCCATTTCTTCAAGAACGATGTGATCTTGGCCCCTATAAACTGAGGTCTGTTATCATAAGTGATCTCAGCAAGAATTCTGAATTGGCACATGATTTTCATCCAAATGAACTGTATCACCTCATACTCTCGTGGCGCCTTATGTCCGAATAAGTTAGCTCGATCACGGCTCCCGGCCTGCTGTGTTCATATCTGCGGTGGCCGCTAGGCTGGCTAGGGCATCAACCTCTGTGTTCTCCTCTTTTGGTACCTGGCCCACCTTCTATTTCTAAAACTTCTTCAAACAGGCCTCTAGTTTGGCCAGGTACTCCTGCATACGGGCATTTTTTGTTGCAAAAGCTCCCTTTATTTGATCGACCACCAACTAGGAGTCGCTGTAGAGATTGATCTCCATAGACCCCAATATGTAAGCTAATTCAAGGTCTTGATTTACGCTTGATATTCTGCTTCATTATTTGTGATTGGCTGGCAACTGACGACCTTTTGTAAAAAAAATTCGGATGGAGACTTGATTACCAAACCGAGCCCGACTCCCTTGACGTTTGATGCTCTATCTGTATGGATCACCCACTCTCCAGAGGTGATAGCCTCCATCATCTTGTATTCTACCTTATCCTTCGGCATCATGTCGATACTAAAATCAGCAACAAAGTCTGCAAAGACCTGTGATTTAATGGATGTACACAGCTGATAGATGATATTTTACTCTCCTAACTCTACAACCCATTTCGCCAACCTTCCCAAAAGCTCAGACTTGTTCAAGATGGTCCATAGTAGGAACGATGAAACTACGATGATTGTATGACTCTAAAAATACGGTCGTAGCTTCCTAGATGCAACCATTAGTGGAAACGCGAGCTTTTCTAGGTGTTGGTAGCGTGTTTCTGCATCCAGGAGAGATTCGCTAACGTAGTATATGGGGGATTGTACGCATTTCTCTTCTTGTACAGGGACTTCACTCACTGCTACCTCAGACACTGCCAGATATAATATCAATGGTTCTCCCTCGCATGGCTTAGTCAGCGACGGGAGATTGGAGAAATACTACTTCAGATCCTGAAGTACCTGATTTCACTGTTCCTTCAATCCAAAGCTTTTGTTTTTCTTCAAGATGTTGAAGATCTGGTGGCATCTTTCTGAAGATCGAGAGATAAACCGGTCGGGTACGGCTATCCGGCCGTTGAGCCTCTTTACTTCCACTTAGCTTTTCAGTTCCTCCAGTATGGCTTCAATTGCCTCGATCTTTGTAGGGTTTTATTTTATTCCTCTATTTGAAATAATAAACTCGAGAAATATTCTTGATGACACACCAAAGGTGCATTTTTCTGGATTAAGCTTCATGCCATATTTGTCTAATATGTTGAACGCTATTTCCAAATGATTGATGTGGTCTTTGGTGAATTCTAATTTCACCTGCATATCGTCAATTTAAACCTCCATGATTTTATCGATCTGGTCCTTGAACATCAGATTTACCAATCTTCGATAATCCGCTCCTACATTTTTTAAACTAAAAGGTATCATCCGGTAGCAGTAGGCGCCCCTATCCATGAAGAAAGAGGTTTTCTCTTGATCATCTGGATTCATAACGATTTGATTGTACCATGAATAAGCATCTAGAAAGCTAAGAGCCTCGTGCCTTGCCACTGAATCAATGAGTTGATCAATGTTGGGCAGCGGGAAAGAGTCTTTTGGGCACGCCTTATTCAGATCGGTGAAATTAATGCACATTCTCCACTTACCATTCTTCTTTGGAATTACTACAACGTTGGAAAACCAATCGGGGTACTGAACCTTGTGAATGGATTCGTTGTTCAATAGCTTCTCTACATCTTCATAAACTGCCTGGCCCATTTCCTTATTGATCAACCGCTTTTTTTTGTTTGACTGGCTTGAAGCCAGGGTCAATGCTCAGATTATGCATTATGACATCAGCCGAGATACAGGGCATGTGGATGTGTGTCCAGGCAAATGTACCTGTCCGAACATGCAGTAGGTTGGCAAATTCCTTCTTACCTTTGGCGGCGAGTTTGGCCTCTATGTAATACTTATAATCCGGGGACTTCTCATCAAAGATCAGAGGATCCAGATTGTGTATAGTGGCCTTAACGGTCTTCTCTTCTTCGTCCGAGTCTTGTAGGATGATAGATGGTTATCAAGGTTCGACACCCTCGTGCTTTTCAGGCTCGAACGGAATGCTTGTGACTAGGCATGGCCCGAGTAACCTGTCTATACCTTCCGCTGGTTCTTTACTTCTTTCTTCACTGCACATGTGACGGCGGCCACATAACAGCTTCTGGACAGCTTCTGCTCTCCCCAAATTTCCTTCACTCCCCATGGTGTAGGGTATTTGAGGACTTGGTGAAGCGTTGGCTTCACTGCGAGTACTTCATAAATCCATGCTCTGCTTATTATGATATTATACGAGAGATCGCATGTCATCACCTAGAAAGTCGTCAACTTTGTTACTCTTGGGATAAGGATTGGGAGGATCAACTCCCCAACGGACTTTTCGCTAGAGCTGTTGAAGCTGGTTATCTTATACGGGCTGGGGATTATCTAATGCTTACCTTTATCTTGCGGATGACCTCCTAGTGAATAATGTTTATAGCGCCGCCCAGATCTACTAGTACGTTCTTGAACTGAGCATCGAGTACCCGGAGAGTGATGATCAAGGCATCATGATGCAAGCAGAGAACCTATCGATTGCATTGATGCAGGGTCTCTTCAATACATCCTAGTGGGCTTCGCAGACTGTGATGGCTCTGGCTTTATCGATGTCTACTCCAGGGCCCCCGAATATCGTGTTTATGGTCTGTAAGGCTCCTATTTCTGAGATTGTGACTTTGAGGGGGTCACTATTGGGCGCGGATCCTCGATGGGATGGTGACCTCGATAGCGAGCTGGAAAGTGTTGTTTCTTGACGCCTAGTCATAGTTTCAGCCATGGAGATCGAGTTACGAACCGATCGTTCCTTATGAAGGACGTTCTTCAACCGGATGACAGGACCGCTAAGATCCTTGAGGACATCGCCAACCACGATAGCAGTGTTTTTCGGGACATCATCTTTGTCTCTCGGCATAGTCGAGCTTTTTCTTCGTAAAAACCAACAATTGCATGGGCCCCACGGTGGGCGCCAAACTTTTTATACCTAAAATTTCCTTAAAGGTTAAATAGATAGAATTTATAATAGGGTCACAAGCAATACGATAAATATAAAGGAAGAGTAACATAAATCGTAGTTGTATTCCTTGGAAATAGTGGAATTCTTAGAAAATTGCTTGATGTACAATATAATGTGAGGAGAGGTATTTATAGCTATATATTTACTCAGTCCTAATTATGGAAAATTAAAAAGACTAATAAGATCGTGGGCCTGTTTTCTCAATATGGTGATACAAATTAACCCTAACTTGGAGACTATAAACCCTAGGTGGCGGGATATATACCATGTACCCGTGACTCGTCTGCTGAGCGGTTGTGGCTTTATGAAGCATGTGTGTATCCTCTGCGCCCTGATAACTAGTAGGCTAAGTCTAATCTTCGTCAGCTGGACTCGTATCCCCGAAATCATAGGTGGTGTATTTTAACACACTCAACACACACACACACACACACACACACATATATATATATATATATATATATATATATATATATATATATTGTAAAAGAGCATGTCATACACAGGCACAACATTGAATAGGATGGCAGTACTTAAAAATCGAATAGAAATAACTCCAAACGGCTGGATGCTTTCTTAGACTCGAATCAAAGGAATTGATCAGTCATGAATTATTTCATATCCTAATCATAGACATAATATTGACATGATTTTGAAAATAATAACTATGATCGATGCTCAATTATTTCAATCAGCCCAAACAAACGAGAAACAGACTTGATTCTAAGGATATTGAAGCAATTCAATCAAACTTTGAATAACGACATGATTAAAATTATCTTACTTCAAAACAAGCAAACACATAGGTACGGATTAAAGTTAAGCATAGAAGTAGGTATATTGATTTCAGTTTTAAGCACAATCACTGAAAAGAGTAAGACTAAAAATGTGGAGCGTTTTACCCGTGTATAAAGTCGGGTTGGGTCAGGGACCGAATAGAACCGGGTCGGGTCGGGATTTTCTTTCACTTCTGCCCGTTACAAATCTTAAGGATTCATGCTCGTATTCTATTATTCTTGCCTTATGTGTGTATGAATTTGCTTGATTCTTGCTTGTTTGCACTTGGATTTGAACGATTCAAGTTCAAATCCTTCACTTCCTTTTCGATTTCAGAGAGAGAGAGAGAGAGTGAGAGAAGAGGAATTTGTTCCCCTTTTTTCGTGTGAAAATTACAACCAGGAGAGAGAGTGGTGCAAGCTAAATCAAAAGATAAAGCCAAGCAACCGAAAACAACAGCGGAAATTAAAGATAGAAGTTTGACACAATTTTTCTTGCTTGAACGGCACTAAGGAACTGGTCTCGGTACGATTCAAGTAGAAGGAAAGAGCACCTAAACTATATAACAATCCTCAAGAGAACAATGCCTCTTGCAAAGAGGAATTGTTCAATCGAATTCACCGAAAGCCACAAGTTCCGAAGACCCCATCGGGTTTGCTCACATCTGAGACTAAAAGAGTAAATGCCCAAGGCAATTCTCATTCAATATTCAATATCCAAAAAACTAGCTATTTGCAATGAAATGGAACAAGGTTTATATAGGAAATACTAAGAGTAAACTAGTAAAATGGTCACAAGTGACCAATAAAAGCTAGCCACGCAGGGCTGAAGTAATGAGTGTTCGGCAGCCTTGACTTCGATGCTCGGTTTCTTGCTCGAACACATTTATCATCGGGCGCTCACTTGACTGCGAACACAATTTGTTGTGTTCGGCTTTGTGCTGCTCAGCACCAAGGGTTGGTGCTCGGTCACTTCGGGCTCGAATTTGAGGATGTAGCCTTCGGCTTTAGCACTTTGCCATTCTTCCTCCGAACACATGCTTCCTCCCGGCTAAGCCAACTGAATGTGCATATCATGTAGCAATTTGGATTGGCTTCGTGTCATTGGCCTCGGTGGATCAGTCATTGACTTCGATGGATTATCGAGCACTTGATTAGCACTTTGGGCTGCATCATCCTCCTTTCCTGAGAATATTTCGTCCTCGAAATCGCTTCAGCATCTGTCTCCGGTGCTTGTCTACAACACAAGGAGTTAAGTCAGCAACATTGAAAGTGTTGGACACATTATACTCACCTGGGAGGTCGACCACATAAGCATTATTGTTGATCTTGCTCAGCACTTGAAATGGACCATCCCCTCGAGGTGCCAACTTTCCTTTCCTTTGGTTCAGGAATCGCTCTCTTCGGAAGTGAACTCAAACCCAATCTCCCTTCTTCAAATCCAACTTCTTTCGCCCCTTGTTCTTTTTCAATGCCACTTTGGCATAAGCTTCCTCAAGATTCTTCTTTGCCTTGGCGTGCAACTCGAGCAAAGCTTTGGCTCGGTGAGTACCTTCAAAATCAATAATAACATCTCGAGGCAATGGGGTTAGATCAAGTGAAATTAAAGGGTTAAAATGGTATACACATTCGAACGGGGTCAAATTTATCATTCGGTGCACCGTTCAATTGTATGCAAACTCCATCATGGGCAAACGATCAGCCCATTTTCCAACCTTGCCTTTGGTCATAGCTCGAAGCAGAGCTCCCAAGGTTCGGTTGACTTCCTCGGTCCGTCCATCAGTCTGAGGATGGTGAGACGTCGAGAATAGTAGTTTGGTGCCGAGGGCACCCCACAAGCATTTCCAAAAATGACTCAAAAACTTCGAGTCTCGATCACTCACAATTGTACGAGGCACACCATGCAATTTTAACACATGATCAATAAATAAAGAAGCAACATGTTGTGCACAATCGTATTTCTTGCAAGGAATAAAGTGAGCCATTTTGAAAAATCGATCTACGACAACGAAGATGCTATCGTGTCTCCCCCCGACCTCGGTAACCCCAGTACAAAGTCCATGGATATATCAACCCAAGGTCGATCAGGCACGGCAACGGGGTATACAAACCATGAGGGTTGGACTTCGATTTAGCTTTCTTGCAAACGAGACAAGCGTTGCAAACCTTTTCCACAGCTCGTCGCATTTTTGGCCTATGGAACTGCTCAGTTAAGATACCAAGAGTTTTGTCGACACCGAAGTGTCCCATCAAGCCTCCGGAGTGAGCTTCTCGGACCAAGATCTCTCTCCATGATGATATTGGTACACAAACCCTCCCATTCTTGAATAGGTAGCCATCGTGCCATTGATATTTTTCAACCCTTCGGCCACTCAAGATTGTGTCATACACACATTTTAGCTTGGGATCCTCTTCGTACATCGACTTGATACTTTCAAATCCTATGAGCCTCGAGGCGAGAGTGGTCGCTAAGGCAAATTTTCTCGATAGCGCATCGGCCACAACATTGTTTTTTCCCTTCTTGTAATGAATTACATAAGGAAAACTTTCAATGAATTCAACTCATTTGGCATGTCTTCAATTCAATTTCTCCTGACCTCGGAGATGCTTCAAAGATTCGTGATCACTTTTAATCACAAACTCTCGAGGCCACAAATAATTCTGCCAATGGGCGAGTGCTCGAACGAGGGCATACAACTCCTTGTCATACGTCGAGTAATTCAAGGTTGCACCCTTAAGATTTTCGCTGAAGTAAGTGATCGGCTTCGATTCTTGCATAAGCACTCATCCAATCCCAACTCCGGACGCATCACACTCGGCCTCGAATGCTTTGCCGATGTCAAGGAGTTGCAACAATGGGGCAGAGCAAAGCCTCCATTTCAACTCTTGGAAAGCCCTCTCTTGGGACTCTCCCCACACAAATGGATGGTCTTTCTTTGTCAGCTCGGTCAAAGGAGCTGCTACGGTGCTAAAGTCACGAACAAACCTTTGGTAAAAGCTAGCTAAACCATGGAAGCTACGAACTTGAGATACAGAGGTTGGAGTTGGCCAATCTTTGATGGCTTCGACTTTTGACTCATCGACTTCAACACCATTAGCACTCACAACGAATCCTAGAAAGACTACACGCTCGACACAAAAGGCACATTTCTTGAAGTTAGCATATAACTTCTCTTCTCGAAGTTTATCAATCACTAGCCTTAGGTGTTTGATATGTTCATCCACAAATTTGCTATAAATAAGGATGCCATCGAAGTAAACGACAACAAACTTATTTATGAACAGTTTGAGCACATGGTTCATCAGTCGCATGAATGTGCTCGGTAAGTTGGATAGGCCAAAAGGCATCACCAACCATTCATAAAGACTGAATTTGGTCTTGAATGCGGTTTTCCACTCGTCTCCGGGTTTCATTCGGATTTGGTGGTAACCGGACCTGAGGTCTATCTTTGAAAAACATGAAGAACTACTTAACTCATCTAGCAGGTCATCTAATCGAGGGATAGGATGACGATACTTTACCGTGATTTTGTTGACTACTCGGAAATCTACGCACATTCGCCAAGTTCCATCTTTCTTCGGGACAAGGATAACAGAAACGGCGCAAAGATTCAAGTTCTCCCAAATAAGGCCCTTGTTCAGCAATTCATCAATCTGCCTTTGGAGCTCTTTGGTGTCTTCGGGATTACATCGGTATGCAGGTTTGTTGGGGATTTGAGACCCCGGTACGAAGTCAATCTGGTGCTCGATTCGTCTCAACTGAGGCAATCCACCTGGCGTTTTTTCTGGAAACATGTCTTCGAAGTCCTGCAAGACACTTTGTGCAACACTAGGCAAAGGGTTATTTTTAGAAAAATCATCATTAGAATTTAGAAAAATTCCCTTGTGCACGAGGCAAATTATCATTCGACCGGTGTCATTGCCTCGTAAGTATTCCCTCGGTTGCATGATTGCACAAATATTGTTGACCACGAGTGGTGGAGTTTTGGCTTCGGCCATAATTGGTGCTCCGACAGGAGTCTTGGCTTTGGCTGCTTCTTTCAGCTCTCTCATTCGTTTATAGTCTTCACTGACTTATTTCGGAGACAAAGGTTTGAGTACAAATTTCTCCCATCCGATCTTAGTTGTGTAAGTGTTGGTTCGACCGTTGTGGATAACAGATCGATCAAATTGCCACGGTCGCCCAAGAAGCAAATGACAAGTTTGCATCGGGACCACATCAAACATTATCTCATCATGATAGGCCCCCACTTGAAATTTGATCAACACTTGCTTCGCCACTCTTAGTTCTCTACACTCGTTCAACCATTGGAGCTTGTAAGGTCGGGGATGTTTAGAAGTAGGCAGTCCCACTTGTGAAACTAAAGTTTGGCTCACTACATTCGAACAGCTGCCTGAATCAATAATCATCGAACACACATTCCCCTTCACTCGACATCGGGCATGGAAGATATTCTCCCTTTAGCTGTCATCTTCCTCTTCCATGACCATGGTACTCAAGTTCCTTCGAACAACTAAAAGAACTTCGGGATGCTCATCCTCGGTGATTTCACATCCATCGTTCTCGAAGTCAGCTCGATCAGCCTCCTCGGTTATTTCCTCCTCAGAGTCAGAGATGTTTCCATCAACGAGCATTATCATGATATGCCGAGTTGGACGGTCTCTTTTCATATGAACATAACCTCTACACTTATGACACTGAATTTTAGAAGCACTGGGAGTATTGAGTTGAGTTTTACCTCCCATGTCTTTGGATTGGTTAACGGTCACTCCCCTCTCGAAGGGTTTCTTCGGATCTCGAACAGTGTTAGCACTTGTTGGGTTCGGACTCTTCCATTCTTTACTTCAGTTCAAAGGAGTTGTAGTTACTCCTCGGTACTTGTTTGCTTTATCGTCCTTCACCCATTTCTCAGCTTCGATGGCAGCTTCGAACATATCTTCCAACGTGTGATACACATGCAGCCTCAATTGAGATGACACATCTCGAGCCAAGCCATTTTTGAATCGGATGATGGCTTGCTCGTCATCTTCTTCCATATCAAGAGTCAATCAAATTCTCACAAAATCATCATAATACTCTTCAACTGATTTAGATCCTTGCTTCAACTCATAGAGCTTTTGAAGTTGATTTTGTCGATACTTAGCATTCACATATTTAGTATCCATTGCTCTTCTCAACTGCGCTCATGTGGTGACTTCGGGATAAACATTCCTTCGTCTCATCCTTTTGTCAACCTCCCACCATGTTGATTCATGTGCAGTTTTTCTCTCTTCGGTCATCTCATTGGTTTCGAAGATTCGTTCCATTTTAAGCTTCCATTCAAGATACTCGTCCGGATCACAAGTTCCTCTGAAGGGTGGAATAGTGATCTTGACACTGTTCAAGTTTGAATCTCGAGCACCTCGGATCAGTTCCAGATACTCATCATAACAGTCATTAGCCTCACGCTCAATGTTTTGATCAACATTTGTGCCTCGGCCTTGACCTCGGAAATTACCACGACCTCATTGAACATGCCTTCGTTGACCGAATGGTGGTTCATATTAAGCTTCAGGAATTTCTTCTCCATTGACCTCTTCATCAACGGCCTCAAGTTGTCTTCGGGCCATTGGAAGTGGCAGTCTATCACCTCGGGGAATGCCCAAGTTTTGATAATAAGCTCGGGGATCGCCCAAGTTTTGTTGTTGCGCTTGGGGATTGCCCAAGTGTTGATGAGCTCGGGGATTGCCCAAAGCTTCATTTCGATCAGCCTCGTCCTTCAACTGTTGTTGTCGAAAGAGCTCAGTAAATTGCTCCGGTTTCATAGGAGTGGAGTTACTCATTCCAGCGCCGGACCCATGCAAGGCCATGGACACACTCCTTTGCTCGAGGTTAGCTACTCGAGCACTCACTCCTTTTACTTCGACGCTGAGGCCTTGTATCGCAGCCATGAGATCGGCAAACGACACCTCGGGCGCTGCAATGCCCTTCTCTCCGTTTCCAGCCATTGCACCTGCACAAATCAAAGACTAAAAACAAGTGTTAAAAGGTTTAAAATCACCTCACACACTCCCTCACTTTAATGGGTGGTGCTCAGGTCCACTCAATTTTGTGGGTTCAGTTTACGTCACTCGAGGAACTTGTTAGCAGTGGCTTCGTCGGATTGACCAATGTCCTCTAAGATCCTTCAAGTTCGACAATAGTCACTGACTCTTCGGGAAGAGTGAAGTGATGTTCGACTCGATGGAACGGACGCTGTTCTACGAAAGTTCGGACTTCGGTCACCCCTCGCACGAATTCCTAAAAGCTCAAATTCGATAGTACGACCTCGAGTAGAAGAGATTACTCGAGAGATCCACTATCGTGAATTATCGAACACAAGAAAGTGAAAACCTAGGAGATTCTACCCTTCGATTCCTCCTTCGGAATCCTTCGAACACTCCAACTTTTGAATCGGACAAAAGTGGTCCCTCCTTGGTAAGGATAGGGCTTTACCTTATCTAATTTTCCTTTTTTCAACCGACAAAAATTCACCTGGGGTTTTAGGTTTTGAAACTTTACCCCTTTCTTCTTCAATAGAACAGTGAATCTTTTACTCCGGCGTACGGACAATTTTAAACTTCGTTTCACTGACCAAGATTTTCAACAGAAGTTGGGTTGCTTTTCACTCCGGTAACATTAACGTCGAAGGAAAACAATTCCAAGAGTTTTGAGCTAAGAACATAGCTTGCTTCGTCCGTACACTGTTACAATGTAACAATTTTTCGGCGTACGGACAATGGTTCAAACAAAGGAACTTCAATTTTTAGCTCAAATTTAAAGTCCAAAAAAAAAAAAACAACGTCGAGAAACCCTAGTCGTCGATCATGTACGACAGGTACTCAAACGAGTCACCGGATAGTGGCGAACACAAATCGGTAGTTGTTTAATCCAAACATTGATCCAACAACAAATTTTTGAATTTTCTCCTTTTTACTTTTTTTTCGTAAAATAACAACACAACAACAAATACCAACAGTACACAAGAACATTAACAAGAACACGAAATGGAAAACAAAGACACAAACACACGAAAATTTAATGATAACGTCGAACAGGATTTGGGGTTGTAGAGATAAGCTCAAACCGTGCTCTGATACCAAGATGGTGCAAGCTAAATCCGAAGATGAAGCCAAGCAACCAAAAACAACAGCGGAAATTAAAGATAGAAGTTTGACACAACTTTTCTTGCTTGAACGGCACCGAGGAACTGGTCTCGGTACGATTCAAGTAGAAGGAAAGAGCACCTAAACTATGCAACAATCCTCAAGAGAACAATGCCTCTTGCAAACTGAATGATCAAAGAGGAATTGTTCAATCGGATTCACCGAAAGCCACAAGTTCCGAAGACCCCATCGGGTTTGCTCACATCTGAGGCTAAAAGAGTAAATGCCCAAGGAAATTCTCATTCAATATTCAATATCCAAAAAACTAGCTATTTACAATGAAATGGAACAAGGTTTATATAGGAAATACTAAGGGTAAACTAGTAAAATGGTCACAGGTGACCAATAAAAGCTAGCCACGCAGGGCTGAAGTAATGAGTGTTCGGCAGCCTCGACTTCGATGCTCGGTTGGTTGCTCGAACACATTTAGTGAGTGTTCGGCAGCCTTGACTTCGATGCTCGGTTGCTTGCTCGAAAACATTTATCATCGGGTGCTCACTTGACTTCGAACACAATTTGTTGTGTTCGGCTCTGTGCTGCTCAGCGCCAAGGGTTGGTGTTCGGTCACTTTGTCCTCGGGCTCGAATTTGAGGATGTAGCCTTCGGCTTTAGCACTTTGCCATTCTTCCTCCGAATACATGCTTCCTCCCAGCCAAGCTAACTGAATGTGTATATCATGTAGCAATTTGGCTTGGCTTCGTGTCATTGGCCTCGGTGGATCAGTCATTGACTTTGGTGGACTATCGAGCACTTGATCAGCATTTCGGGCTGCATCAGAGAGAGAGAGATGCTAAGGGAGGCGTTTATGGAGGAAGAGAGGAGACAAGAGGGCAGCACTGGTGAATTTAAGGGGATTCGGGGAAATATTTTTAGTGTTTTCAAGTGGGAGTTGAGTGTAAGTATCAAAAAGTCTGGAAATGTCATGGACCATCGAATCTAAAGCTTGGACGGCTGAGATTGTACCAATTCAGGCATGTATACATACGTATATGTATTTGTGAGTGTGTATTGCTGAGGTGTAGAGGACTAAATAATTAAATGGTGCTATGGTAGTTGTACCACAAGCTAGAATGAGTTGTACAGACGCCTTGTGTGTGTGTTTTAGTGAGGTAGACGCTTATGTGGTACATACTTGGACAAAGAGTAATGACGGAGACTTGGTGCAGTGGAAATGGAGTCGTAAATTGACAAATTGGCTATAAAAATATGAATAATTTGTAAAAATATAGGGGAAATTGTAAATGATTGTAAATAAATGTATTTAATCACAAATAAATATAAATGACCTCAAATAATACTAATTTATAAATAGTCACAGATAATTGTTAAATAGTATTGTAATGCATTAAATCGTGCAAATAGCCGCAGTTAGGATATGTAAAAAATAGCCTAAATGATGTAAATTAAGTAATATAGTCACAATTAAGTAAATATTGTATAAGTATGGGGATTGATAATAGGGTTGTGCACGCAAATACATGTTATCTAATGCAATTTTATTTGAAAAAATACTATTAGACTTTTTAATTAAATATAGCCAATTGCAAAAAATGAGGGACAAAATTGGGTGTCAACAGCTGTCCCTCTTTGCCCGGGGATGATGAAAGATTCTTCGGGCAAAGATAGTTGACGAAGTAGCCAATTTTGTCACGACGGACAGAGTGGCATATACCTTGTGTTTATGACGTACGAGTTAAGATTTCGGGCTCGATTTTAGGAATGGGATTAGAAGCGTATGGTAAAAATGGGAAGGGTGCAACCTCTTCTCGATATTTTGTCCAGGGAATCTCTCTCTGTTAACTATTTTATGACCTTCGTGAGGGATGTCTCATTTCGACCATCATGCTTAAAATACTTGCTTATATGTCATGTGAGTCATAGTAGTGTTTGTATTCAGAGATGTTCCTCACTTGGGAGGCATTGTTTCTTCGTTTCGTAAGCATTAATATCTGAATATTGATCATTTTTTATTTGTATTTCGCTGAAACGGATATATGGTACTTTTGTGGAACTCATGTTGTCTTTTCACTGACATTTTGCCCGTTGATGTGGACCTTATGTTGTCCTTCACTGCCATCTTACCCAGTGACACAGACCCTATGCTTCTTTCAATGCTTTTCTTGCCCACTGACGTGGACCCTATGCCAATTTCATTGATGTCTTGCCCACTAACGCGGACCATATGTTGATCTTTCTGTCTTGTCTACTAACGCGGACCCTATGTTGATTTCATTGTTGTCTTGCCCACTGACGGGACCCTATGCTGATCTTTTTTGTCTTTCCCACTGACGCGGACCCTATGCTGATCTTTTGTGTCATGTCCACCGATACGGACCCTATGCTGATCTTTTCTGTTTTATCTAATGACAAAACTCCTATGTTGATTCCATTGCTGCATTTGTCCACTGACGCAGACCCTACGCTGATTTCACTACTGACTAAGTCCACTGACGCAAACCTTATAATACTTCAATTATTGGCTATGTCTATTGACGCGGACCATATGATGGTTCAACTGCTAACTATGCCCACTCACACGGACCTTATGTTGCTTCAATTGTTGACTATGTCCACTGACTCGGACCTTAGGCTTCATCAATTGTTGACTATGTCTAACTTATGCGGACCTTATGCTGCTTCCATGCTGACTATGTCCACAGACGCGGACCCTAGGCTGCTTTAAATCTAACTATATCCACAGACGCGGACCCTATTGCTTGCTTTCATCCACTGACATGGATCCTATGCTGCTTCACTTGCTGATTATGTACACTGACGCGGACCATATGCTTCTTCAAATTTGAGTATATCCACAGACGCGGACCCTATTGCTTTCTTTCATCCACTGACTCAGATCCTATGCTCTTTTCATCCACTGACACAGATCTTATGTTTGCTTTCATCCACTCACGCAGATCCTAATGCTTTCTCTCATCCATTGATGGGGATCCTAATGCTTTCTTTCATCCACTGAGCAGATCCTATGCTTTCTTTCATCCACTGAAGCGGATCCTATGTTTTACCTTCATCCATTGACACAAACTGGCAGTATTTTGATAATTTGCGAAATTTTTCTTTCATAAGATTGCTGATATACTTGGTACCTGTATAGAACCTGCACTCAAAGAAAATTTATGAGTTTTGGGGGGAGGTTGACTTGCACATTTATTGTGTTATATGTTGTTGCTGCTTGTTGCTTGATTGCTCTCTTGCAATGTCATATTTCTATTGAACGTCGACCCTTGGCCGAGCTAGAGCAGAAAAATAGCTGGGAAAAAATGGATATACATGCAATTTTTGAAAAAAAAGAATGACATTTTAAAGAATAATGCGACTTTATTCTATTGAATCATAGACTTCGATACGTTGTTTGGCTCAATCTCTACGTGGTTCAAAATATATCGTGATTGCATAAAAGGAAAGGTTGTTGATGCTAACTTTAGTTGTTGCATCTTTGGAATGCATCTTAGTAAACTGTCTCCGGTTGCGATCCATCTCAGCTGAAATTAATGTTTCTTTCGTCAATACTGTGTTTATGACACAAAGGTCTTGCTCTATCTTGACTTGAAGAAATCCACTCAAGGGCCAATTGTCTTACTTTAACTTCCTTGTTGAATGTCGTTGTCATCCTAATTGCTTGTTATGTTCATACTTTGTTGTCCATAAGCGTCACTTGCTCGAGTTTGCTTTTGATCCATTCGGAATTGTCTAATTCTGCTTCTCGTATGTATTTCTACTCCTTCGCCTTGAATTGTAAGTCAACTTTCTCAATATCTTCTTGATTCTCTTGCCTCATTCATCTGCTATAAGATTTCTGTGATCAACCTCGATGTTTCTAAAATATCCTTTGTGGAATCATCATAGTCTGGCTTGTACTCATCTGTTTTGTCATATATCGCAGTCGCAGATTCAATGGAATTAAAATAATTTTGCAAAAAGTAAATGATGTATGCTCGAGAATAGAAAATTCTTTTATTATTGGACTCATGAAATAGTCTTCAAAGGGAAACAACAAACTTGAAAAATAAAGAAAACCAAATTAACGACTCGGAGTCGTATTTTATTTAAGAAAATAACTAATGCTCTAGCTCTACTAAGGTTCGCAGCAAGCCCGGGATGGGTTGCTGGTTCAGTTGTTCAACACAAATCCAGATTTAGCTTTCTGGATATTTGGAACCTCAACATGCTTTCCTGCATCACATTCTTCTATGAATAGCTCTTTTACACCGATCAATTCATCTTTTGCTTCATTCACATCTTCTGCATGTCTTTCTCTCTCAAGAGTTGCCATTGTAGCTTGAAAATTCATCTGTCTGCCTTAGAGGTAGAATAGATTGCTCTAGTGGACGATAACCTCTGGTATTCTTTGTAACATCTTTTCTCATGCCAAACTTGTCTTCCTAGTGTGCCCTTGCAGGAATGACTCCTTCTGCCTTCTTTGCCTTCATAATTGTACCCTGTAGAATACATTATGTGTTATACTCAACCATGTTCACTTTTTTGTCTCCATGATTGGGTCATGGGTTATTGCGCACATTTAGTGCCTTTAGAAGAATGACCTTTTCATCTATTAGGTTTTATATCTTATCTCTTAGTGTCAAATATCTTTCTGTATCATGCACCGGTCCACCTGAGTGTTATGCACACCTTTTGCTGTAATCAAAGTGACGTAGGGATTTTTTGACACCTTTTGAGGTATCAGGATGATGAGTCCTGCAGCTTTCAATCTTTCAAACAGTTGGGTACGAGATTTGGCTAATAGAGTATAGTTTCTTTTAGGTCTCTGGTTTGCATCAGGGCGACGTCTAGGCAGATATGATGATGTATTTCGGTAGTTAGTTGAGGGTTTTGCTGGTATGGTGGGCAGCCTGGTGCGGGGGTGTGGAATATAGGACGAGTGGGCTAGGTGTTGTAAATAAGATATTCAGGTGGCATGTGAGGGAATGGGTAGAACAGTGGCGGTGTTTGGTAATAGTGGTTGAAAGCAGGGTCTTGAATGGTTGCATCGAAAGAGACTTCGTCCTTCTTCTTTTTGGAGAGGCTCACATTTCCAGACTGGAGAGCTTTATTAGTATCTTGTTGTATCGTTAAACTAATTAGCTTCCTATTTTTCAGTCCTTCTTCTACATCATCTCCCATCAATACTACGTCGGAGAACTTTTGATTCTTCATATGCAGCATCTTGTCATAATAAACGTCTTCTTAGATGCGTATGAATATGCTAACAATTTTCTTTTCATCCATAGCGGATTGCACCTTGGCAGTTTTTGCCCTCAACCTAGTCGCATATTCTCTGAACGTTTCCATGGGTTTCTTCTTGTACTTTTCCAGATAGAAATGATCTGGTACCATATCAGTATTGTACCCAAATCTTTCTACAAAGTCAGATGCCATCCATATCTTCCCAACCGGGCCATGTGCCTGGCTTCTACTTAGAGAACCAACTTAAAGCCTCTCCGGTCAAGCTTTGACTGAACCGCTTCACTCGCACTTTCTCATCTTTTCCTGCTCCAATTAACTTATCACAATATGTTCTCAGATGCGCCATAGGGTCTCTAGTGCCATTGAATAAGTCAAACTTTGGTATCTTGTATCCGTCAGGCATTTTCAAAGTAGGGTAGATGCACAAGACTTCGTCAGGTAAACCTTTAGTGGATTTGCCTAACTCAAACTTCTTAAAAGCTGCCTCCAGCTTACGAACTTTCTCTTTTGTCCCATCATCATCGGCTACCCTATCTTCATCCTCCGCACATTTATAATGTTCATGGTCTTTGACTGGCGAAGTGAGTTGTTTGGTTTCAGCGGTAAACATGAAATTGTAAGACTACATATTTATGATGTTAGTGTGAGGTAAGTTTGTGTGAGCAGGATGTGCAGGGGGTGGTGCTTGGGTATGTGCCCGATGGTGTTGTTTGGTGAATAGTGGATGGATCTACTGGGTATATAGGGTCTTTTCCGTGAGGGCGGGTTGACCCATTTGGATCGACCTGTTTTCCTGAATGGGTGGAGTTAACAACGGGTAAATTCTCCATTGTTAGTTTCTCTTTTGGCTCCATAACCCTTTGCTCTAAAGAAGAAACATATTCATCATACCCAACCGTGGCATGCTTGCGGGGGTGTCCCACTAGTGCCAATGTTATCGTCACTAAGAGCAGTGTTTTTCAATTCAGGCATAATGTTTTGTCTTCTTCTTCTAGTTTATGAGAGAGTATGAGTTGTAATTACACATCTGGATCTTGTCTGGTATTGATGCTCGGCCAAAATGCGCAAGTCAACCTTGGGGGCGGGAGTACAACTACAAAATAATAAACAAATTAGTATCGAGGTAGACACGGTTATATACAAATTATATAGGAATAAATCATCCTATTATGCAAGGGACCTCATTTGTGCCAGAGGTGGGCCTAGCGATAACTGCGGAGTGTATTTGTGTAAAACAATAAACTTCGAAATCGATGCAACATATAATATGCAATTTTGTGTCATATGAAAATATGACATTTTGGACGAGGTTGGCTTATAAACCTTAACATGCCAAGGATGTTAAGTCTTCCTAAGATTTCTATGATGTTTGAAGGATAATTGTGTATTTATGTATCATCTGTTTTGTTCTTAGTTTACAAATTTATATCCCTAAAGTGATAAAGAAAATAAACCAACTTTATTAAATTTCGAGTTCATTACATGTAAATATACCTTGTGTGAAGAAGAATTGAGCTTAGAAACTAAACAAGCAGTTCGTCTTCAACTCTAGTCCTTTTTGCTCTTGTCAATGCTTGTTTTGCCAAAGTTCTTGGTCACAATGACCTGCAAACAAAAATTAAACTTAGACTAAAGCTGCCCCCTTTGAGAACAAATACTTAATGTAACACCACGTTGATCCTTCAAACTGCAAATAGTTCATGAACAAAGGTCATTGGGGTCGTGAAACCCATTTTAACGTTTGATCAAGTTGATGAGGGATCCAATAAACTCATAGAGGATTCGAAAGCCCTTAAAGCATGGAATATGATGCATGACCCTAAAAATGGTCTAAGAGTGAGAATTGACATGGTCATCTCCTTTCAAGCAGACAACTTGAAAGGGGAAAGTTTCGGGGATGTCATCTGCACCGCTGAATGACTCAACCCCGGGGTTTCTTTCCAGAAAAAATATGAAGAAAGAAAAGCAGCGACGACCAAGAAACCTCGCGCCGACGTAGTCCCATTTTCGAGTTTTCCAAAGTGGAGGAAACATGAACGGAATGAAACAAATAATTGAACGATTTATCATTACATATATCATATCATCAAAAAATATATAGAACTTAAAATATGAGAAAAAAGGTTACAAACCTGCAAAAAGAAAAAACGTTAGTCCTGAATATAAAATAATCAAAGAAAAATATAAACTCAATATAAAAATCATGATGGTTAGAACATAAAATTTCCAGCGGAGTCGCCATCCCGTCGCAACCTAGTTGTTTCTTGGACCGCGTGCCCGAAAGTGGGTTGTGACTTAGTAACTCGTTTGGAGTTGGGTTTTGGAGTCGCCACTTAATAAATTATTCTAGACGTATTAAGTCACCTATTAATTTCAAATTTAATTCAAAGAATAACTCTGGATTGGTCTTGCTGGTCAGAGATTCAGGTAAGTGTTCAAAATAACCTAGAAGTGAAGGGTTAAGCACCTCCTAAGTTCCACTAAATGTGGTTCCCGGCCGACTTGTATATTGGGCTTACTTATGCAATTTAACTAAAAGGGATGAAACAAACAAAGAGGACATGAGACGCAAAAAGAGTTGAGGTATATGTGAAATGGGCAGCTTTTAAAAGAATATTCAATTCGAGACTAGTTCTGCAATTCCATCCTAGATTTCGTTTAGTTCCTCAAAGAGGGTTCAAATCTCAATAGATCTCCCAACCATGGACACTTAAGCAAAAATTTGAGCTAGATAGAAGCACGGCAGATTTGACACACAGTTTAATAAAATTTGCAGAAATAGCCACAATGATATTCATATTGCATGTATAACCATAATTTACATAGTTAAACAAATAAACTAATTTAAAAAGTGAACCAAAGGTTTTATTATCCTATTCGGATTAGAGCCGGACTTTTATAGAATGATAGTTTCAGAGTCCACTATCACATTAATGCTCGAGACGATTTACATCATACCGTGGCGATTAATTCCATTTACCCCTATACCCATTAGATATTTAGCTAAAGAGAAGACTAATATTTTACGTCCTATAAAGCTATGCTAGCGTCCCCAACTTAACGTCTCGGAGGCCGTTAGGACAACTAATTTAAAAGTATTCAGGCCCCTGTTGACACCCAATTTTGTCCCATAAATTCTAATTATTGTCGAATTTTTATAATAAGGTTAATTTTTGAAAGTTAGAAGTGAATTGATTAATTTAGATGAAAATGACTAAAAGTGAAAGACATAGCCTCTAAATTAACCTACCTGCGCAACCCCTCATTTCCTAATTAATCCCCAAATACAGGCTAAAATCACTCCTGACTTTAAAATGTGTCCTATCTTTGCTTATCCTATATATTACACACCACACACAAATTACCCCAATTCAGAAATCCGTTTTCTTCCCCAACCCGTTTCCCTTTAACCCGCGCCCAATTTTCCCAAAATTCAAATGAATCCGTCCAAAAAGCTTGTACTGTCATGGTCCTCCCACGTTCCGCATAAAAGATCTTATCCAAATTGGACCGTTAGAAGGTTTTTTAGGGATTTCATTCAATCCGATAACCCTAATTTGTTCTCCTATAAATTGAAAGCTAAAGGTCATTTGAAAGCGGGTTGGGAGGGGCAGAGAGTTCTAGGTTCCAAGTTTTTCTAGTCTAGAGCAGCTGTGAATAAAGATAGAAGGGAGGTTAAAGAAATGTCATAAAATATGCATAAATTTCAGTTTCAAATTCATATACAAAGGTAGTGCTACTGTTCCGTTTGATTTTGCTTCCGCGTTTGTGTCGTCGCTTCAATATTAGTCGAATCATCGACCTCACTCGAGTCGTCGCCTAGTCGAGTCGCACATTCTTCGGATCCCTCGCCCCGGCTCGCTGCGTCGAAGCAGGTAAAATTTCGACCTCTCACAGTTTCCTTACCTTTTCTACTTTCTAAGTTTTGCTTTGTTTTACATAAAATATATAGTGAACGTTTATTGTTTCTGTGATTATGAACGCAATTTGACTTCAAAGATGTTAACTTTATGTCATTTAGTTTTAGCTTTCGTCAGTCATGAAGCCTTAAGTGATTATAATACTTCATCTTGTTTAAGCTTAGTTTGATACCTTTCTTTGTGATTGATTGTGTTAAAGTTTGAAATTTTGATAAAGTTAGTCATCGACTGCGATTGAATGAGTGAAGATTGTTCTTTGCTTAAGACATAAACTATGAATCTGCGTATATGATATCGGAACCGGTTGGCAGTTGTTACTGTTTTGGCTAACTCATGGTAAGTGAAATTTATGGGATAAATAGTTGAAGTATGTCAGGATATGGCAGAATTTTATTTGGTCTCTGTGATGAAATCTCCAGTCTTGGATCTGTTCCATCCATAGTTCTCTTTCTTTGAAACTCTGCATTCCTTTAGAGCTTAATCTTGCTAGGTCTGCCATTTCTCTTTTGGTCTTGGTTTTTGGTTCTTGTTCGGGTGTTGGTGGTATGTTTAAGAGTGTTTCATATGGTCTGCAGATAGTGAAGGAGGTGTGTGTGTGTGTGTGTAGATGTTAGCAATGCAGGATTTGTATTGTGGAGGCTGTCTAGTATGTGTGTGAAAGTAGCAGGGGATTAGGTCCTTAGTCATTGCTGAAATGCAGAAGTAGGCAGGGAGTTTAGGGGGTATGCAGATAGTAGTGATGTTCCAGGGAATTGGGTAGTGGTGCTATGAGTTTGATCAAGAGGAGTAGCAGGGTCTTGAGTTGGTTTAAGGGCTGTTTGTAGTTGTTTATAGATGCAGTGAGTGTGTTTGTCCAGGGAGGTGTGTTTGATCCTAGAGAGAAGTAGAGGGGTTGATTAGAGGTGTGTGGTTGTTAAGAGAGGGTGCAAAGGTGAGATGAGGTTAGTTTCTTGGCTTTTGGGGGTTGATCCTAGAAGTGTATAAGAGTGTAGCAAGGGTGAAGCTCATGGTTTCTTGAGAGTTTGAGTAAGAATGTAGCATGGAGATAAGTAGTGAGGTTTTCTTTGATTTTCTTATTTGTTAAAAGGGAAGCGGATTCAGAAGTCACCTTTGTTTGATGTCTTGTTTGCTTGAAATTCTGATTGTACATTAATGGAGTTCCTCTTTTGTGTGTCTTGCATCTGGATGTAGTTGGCCATTAAGTTTGCAGTAAGTTTAGCCCTCATTCTTAGTTAATTCATTTAACATGTCTTTTCTTTGTCTGGTGCATGGTTGATTCAGAAGCATTAAGAGTATATTAGAAGTGTTTGCTTAGCTTTAATTACTCTCAGATTTAATCTTAGTTGTTGTCTGAATATTGAACCAACTTGTAAGTCTCAAAGACATTATTGAAATTATGCCAAGAGGAAACTGATTTGTCTTGAATGAAGCAGACTTCAATTCCTAAATTAAATGTTAGCTGACTTACTTGTTATTCGCTTGGCACTGTTTTTAGTTTGGGCATATTTAGTAAAATAGTTGTTTTGTTGCGAATCCATCTATTCGATTGTGTAGTTTTTCCTTGACTTGTCTCGCCTGGTTTATTGTTATCTTCGTTTAGCAGTTTTCTTTAGTCCTCTTTTCTCAGTATATGTGCTAATCCTTATCTCACTGTTCTTTGGCATAATTCACTTAGGAATGAGTTTCTGCTAAAACTCACCAATTGGATGGCTTGCATTGGCTTGGAGTCACTTGGGGTCAAGTCCGTGCTCAAGCTTTCAAGAAATGAAGACTATAGAAATTTAAAAATGCTTTGTTGAGTCGTATGATGTTTTAGGCTCATGGGCATAAATGTATAAAATTAAATAAATTCAAGACTCCCGCGAGTTTTCCAAATTTCCGGGTTCTTCTTCTAAACCTTCTCTCTCCCCTCTATCCCTTAGAAATTGCATGTCTATAGGGATTCCCCGTAGATAATTATCGTAGAATAATTTATTTGATTGATTATGAATGAATATTTAGTTATTTATTGAGTTATTTTGTGAATATTTTATTTCTTTAGAATCTCCATCTTATTTACGAATTTTGAATCTTTTAGTTAAATAATGCGTGCAAGCCAATCCGTAATAATCTTAAAATTGCTTTTAAAATACAACTTTAATACAAGTCTTCAAGTCAATTAGTTTTCTTATTGAAGTCATTTATTTTTCCTACCTTTTATGTATACTTGATTTTAAATTCAATTAGTGACGCTTTAAATTGAAAGTTAAATACTTTTGAAAATCGCATTTATTTAGCTATTTTGTGAAAACCGAAGGATTAACCACATTTTGTGGATTTTCGAAAGTGCTTTTCAAATGAAAACCTTCTTTCGGAAATAGTTGAACCTCTTACTTAGAATCTCTGAAAAGACCATTTTCCTTAAAACGGAGTGCTTGCATGCACTATTTAATTACTTGGTTCCTAATTCTCCTAAATTAGGTGGCGACTCCAAAGAAAGCCCTTTGGAGTCCCATTTTGTTGAACATTATACCCGAAACCTATCTTTTCTTAAAAGAAAGGGTAATTTTTTTGGGGTTCAACAGCTTGGCGACTCCGCTGGGGAAACCTTAAGGTTCTAACCGCAAGGTTTTCACAAGATAACTCTTTATTTGTTTATTATTTGCAAAAAATAGCATGATTAGTTAATTTGATTATTTGCAATTGTTTGTCACTGAAAGCATGTCACTACACTTTATTTGCGCACATATTAAACTGGCATTCCGTTCATATTTCCCCCATTCCTGGGAGCTTCTTCATGGTTACTTATACCCGCGAGGTGTATGCATATACACCCGCAACTCACAAAAAACCATTTAAGAAAGAGTGCGCGTACCTGCGGGGTGAGCGGATAGTTTTACTACCGCGTGACCGCTTGCCACTCAAAATAGCCTTGTGTTTAGTAAACCCACTCTAGAGTTTCCTTTAGGAACATGCATGCATAAACCTTAGATTGGACCGGTCCTTGGTACCGTCTCCATAGTTAGGAAAACCGCCCTTTTTCGTTGACGGGTTTAAACCCAACAACAGTGCATATTATGTGTTTATGTGATAACGGAACTTCCAGTCCAAGCCAAGTTTTGCAATTAATTAAATTTAGAATACTTTTATTAATTTATTAGACTAGAAGACGCTTGAATTCAAGAGGTATTCAAATAGTCATCAAGTTGAAATTGAGAAGATACTTAGGGGCAAGAGATGTCGAAAGGACGATAAGATGTTTGATCCATTTGATCGATGTTTGATTCAAGCAAGTTTTTTGGATCTAAACGACATTTGGGACCAGATGTCAGAAATTACACCGATTGTGCAAGCAAGGATTGATCGAAACAGGCCCGCACTTCAGTTCCATTGCCTCCTCGAGCCTGATGCAGCATAGTTATAGCCGTTATTTAAATTTTTATTGTACTCAAAATGATGTATTTAAATTATGTCCGGCACTTTCTATTTTTCATGTAACAATGATGTACTCAAAATCAAGTTATAATGAAAGAAAATTATTATTACTGTTATTGTCACTTACTCTAAATTCGATTATTGCAAAACCGGCTTGGACTACTTTTCATTATCACCTATTTGGAGTCTTAGGCCCACCTCTGGCACAAAGAGGCACCTTACAAGGTAGGACGCGCCCGCATTTTCATTTACGCTCAACTAATTGTGATTGCCACATGTCAAACTTGTTTAAAATGCAAAGCGCTACGTGACGCGCGCTACGTGATTGTATGCAATGTTGTTAATGACACGCAAACTAACATAGTTACCTTTTGAATTTTTCTTTTGTTTTGATTATTCCCCTAAACAGAGAGAGTTTGATTCGTGTTGACTCCCGAGTTAGTTAAGTGTCTAATCTAAAGTGAAGCTAGCAATGACTGATTTGACTGATAATCAGACTGGTATCCCTGCATTTTCTAATGAGCAAGCAGTTGTTGTTCCTGATGAACAAATTGCTAGAATGGCTAAGCAGATTGAGTGTATGCAAGCTGAACTCGACAGAATGAAAGGGTCGAGCCACCAAAATGCGCCATCCGTGCTATCAACTCTGAACCCCAATGTTGAAACTGCCAATCCCAACATGCTTTTAAATTCCAGGGTCATTCGTATGCTTGCACCAGTTAACAACATCCCAAATGCATTCATTAACCACGACAACTTGCCTCACTATCAATATTTACCTGCCAAAGATACTCCTCGTCCTCCACAATCCAAAGCACCCATTTCTGTGGCTGTTGTTCCTCAAAAAGCCAATGATCCAAGGAAAGGATATCCCCAAGCCCAATACTATGGGCATGACCCCAATGGTAAGAACGTGGATTTCACTAGCTATGTGCCACAAAGTGAAGTGCCCATAACTATGGAAAACCAGGGAAAAACAGTTGAGCAAGAGGAGATAATCCAAACGATGAAAATCATGCAGCAATCAATCAAGGATTTGCAAGTGTCTAGAGGATGTCAAAGCATCTCCTACCGCAATCATTATCTATACCCTGACGTTACTCTTCCTCCCGGGTTTAAGGTGCCAAAATTTGATATGTATGATGGTCATAGTGATCCATTTGTTCATTTGACCAAATATCTCAACCGAATGAGGGCTGCGGGAGGTAAAGAGGAACTTCTGATGGCCTTCTTCAGTCATAGTCTGGAAGGTATTGCTGCTGAATGGTTTGCAAGACAGGATATAAGCAAGTGGCGTGAGTTTGATGACATAGTCAATGATTTTACAAAGCAGTTCGAGTACAATGTCAAGATGGCTCCTGACCTTATAACCTTGTCCAATCTGAAGAAGAAACCAACAGAAACCTTTAGGGAATACGCATTGAGATGGCGTGAACAGGCTGCAAGGGTGCAACCACCAATGACTGAGGAAGACATGGTAAAATACTTCATCCGAGCCCAAGATGATTCTTATTACATGCACTTGCTCCCTATGATGGGCAAACCATATTCTGAACATTTTGTGATGGGAGAGATGGTTGAAGAAGGGGTTAAGACAGGGCGAATTGTAAGTTTTGCTGCAATAAAGGCAACTACGCAAGCCATCCAGACTGGTATGGGCAATTTTGAGAAGAAAAAGAGGGAAGATGAAGTTGGTATTGATTTGGCTGATATCGACCAAAGGCCAAACAAGAAGCCGACCTTCAGAAACTCACCAAACCAGCCCACTCACCAAAGCACACTATACTCAACTCACCCAAGTCAATATCAAATTCCACCCGCTCCATATCCCGTCTACAATACTCAACCCAATTACCATCAATCTAGAATACCCACTTATCAGCCTTATTCACAACCGCAAGCATACAATTACCCTCAACAACACCAGTTACCTGTAGCCCGTCAGTCTATGCCAGCAGGGTCTCGTCCCAAATATGAAAAGAGACAGCGCCGAAAATTCACTTCTTTAGGTGAACCACAAGCTCAACTGTATGAAAGATTAAAGGATATGGGAGTGCTAAACCCTTTAGCAGGAGATGGTACGTTTGACCCTCCCCCAGAATGTGTTGTTGGGACCAAGTATTGTGCTTACCATCCAGAATTTACCAAGCACGACATGGAGGAATGTGTCCTTCTTAAACATAAAATCCAAGATTTGATTGAAGACAATACAATCCAGCTGAGTGAACCAACGCAGGAGACTTGGCTGTGAACTAAAACCACTTTGCAAAATTTCGATTCGGATTGAGGCCCCGAATCATGCTGGTTAAAACTTTATCATTTTGCCTCAAGAAAATATTTTTCTCATTTCCATGTAATTTTGATTGTAATGCGAACTACGCGTAACCTGATTCCCAGGGCTGGGATACGTAAGCAACTCACATAGAGCTCGGTTACACTAGCATAGGAATCCCCTATTTCATCTTTTATGTAAGTTTGAACTACTTCTGACCTGATTCCTGGAATGGCAACAGGATAAGTAGGCAATCCCCTTCGGATTCGGTCAAAATATTGTAACACTTTAGGCTTGTTTATCTTTTAGGCAGCTGTTGACACCCAATTTCGTCCCGAAAATTAATTAATGGCTAATTATTTAAATGAAAATCAAGTATTAAAATAAAATTAGAATTAAAATTAGATAATTAAATTATTTGGATTGAAATTAATTAATTTCAAAAGAAGGCTAAAATTGCAAAGCCTATCCTAATTTCTGTCCTACCGTGCAATCCCTTTAATTTCCTAGTCTATTTTTAGAGGAGGGCTAAAATTGCTTTTTACACCTTCAATCTAGCCTATTTCCGCAAATAGATATATAATACGCATATACACATAATCAGTCCCCCTTTCAGTTCTTTCCATTTCCCCTGACCCGTTTTCCCAGCGCGCGACCCGTTTCAAATCCGTTCCCTTTCTTGATTTTCCTCGGATTCTCTCCGAATCAGTCCAAAGAATTCGTACCCCTAGTGGTCCCTCACCCCTCCACCTCATCTCCACCGTACCAAAGCCTTGCTGGATCGAATCTCAAGCGTCCATTTCAAATTAAATCGATCTGATTCGTTCATTGAAGGTAACGGATCCTTCTTGAAAGATAAGGATGGAAAACGTACGATCCATGAAGGGATTTTACGATTTTCACCCCTATTTTTCAGGTAAAATGTCCGATTTAGGTTTAAAATTGAGGAGAATATCTCAGCTTTAAACCCTAGAGGCTCAGGTATATATACTCCTTATCTTGTTCATTTATGGGGTTCTGATTCTTACACACATACAAAACGGCACAACATAATAGACAAGTTCTTGAGTAAAAAGTTTTAAGTATATAGCACTGCTGTGACTGTTTTCTTTTGGGGATTGATTTGTGTCGTCGCTCTATCGTTCGAGTCGTTAACTTCGTTCAAGTCGCTTAGTCGAGTCGCGCTTTTCGTCAGATCCTTTGCCTCAGTCACTGCTCCAAAAGAGGTAATAACTTCACCTCGACATTGTTCAGTCTCAATATGTGAATATTTCTATGCATCATGGTTTAATCTGAAATGATATGTGTAATGGTGCCGCTGTGATTGAAGCTATAGAAGTATTGGGTTTTATTCTTTCCCTAAAGCATTTGAAGTTCATGTTTGAATCCAGTCTTAGCTAAAATAGTAGAAAGAATAGTTTAAAGAACTCATCTCTAAAAATACCCTGTTTGAAGCATGAATGGAGTTCAACTTGGTCTTGAGTCCTTTGTCTCTAGTTCCTAGTCTGGGTCTATTATTCATGTTTGGTGCATATGTGGTCTTATTTTCTACCTGTGAGACGAATCCTAATTAAAATTCAAAAGAAATGTTTTGGTGTTTCTCATGACCTAACTGTGATAAGTAAAGTTAGAATCTCTGGTTTATGTATGTTGTTGCAGTGTTATCTTAGTAGCAAAATTGCATTTTTAAGTTAAAATGTGGAACAGTATTAAAGTAAAACTTGCTGTTGTCCCTGAAGCCTAGAGTGGGGTGTAAGTAAGACTGATAGCATTGTTTCAGTCATTCCGGTAGCCTGATTCTTATGGTCAGTCTAATGCTTAAGTTTCTAGTGGTTTTGTATAGGATCAGTCTCTAAAGCTTCCCAGTTTGGCTTTCTGTCTAGTAGTCTTGATTATGTTCTCTTTGTTCCCTTTTAATAGTCTTGCTTCTTTCAATATGTAAGCTTGAATGAGTTCTTCAGGTAAGCTGGCACTTAACATGCCCATGTGCAACTTACTTTCTGTTTAGTGGAGGTTGTTCTTGGATGGTTTGAGTGTCCTGGTTGTCTCCAGGATTTGAAAATGATGTGTGGGGAATTTCAGGGGGTTTGTTTGTTTGGTGATGGAAGTCAGGCAGTGTAGTTGTGTGCGTGGGTTCCTGTAGGCCTGTGTCATTGAGAGAAGAGGAGTAGCAGGGGCAAGTTCTTAGTTATTGCTGAAATATAGAAGTGATTTGATATGCGGGGGATATCCTGATATGTTCCCAGGGAGATTGAGGGGGTTCCAGGGGAGGTTTGTTTTGACCAGTTCAGGGTGGCCTGATGTGCAGAGGTGGTGTGAGCAGGTGTTGGGTAAAGGAGTTAGGCAGGTATGTTTGTGAGTGTAGAAGGGTATGCAAGGTGTCTGTGGGTGCAGGGTTTCTAGGGAGAATGCAGGTTGGTCTGTTGTGGGTTGGGATAGTTTAGTGCAATGAAGGAAGTCTGGTAGGAATTGGTCGATTTCTGGGAAATGTTCAAGTTGGTTCAGGTTGGGAGTAGGTGGTGTGAAATTTGTCTATGGTGTGCAGAGGCCTGCCTTGGCTGTTTCCGTTATGTTGCTTATGGGAGTTCCAGTGTTAGTACAGGTAGTTTCTTGGGGTTCTCGTCTGATAGAAGGAGAAATAGAGAATGGAGGTGGGTTATGGCTGGTTCTTTGGTTGATGTTATTGTTTATCAAGAGAGGTCAATGTTGAGTTGAGTTTTCAGTCTCAGAATGCCCTCCCTTGTTAGTGGTGTTAAACTTCTTATGAATGTGTTCATTTCTGGAAATCCTGTTTCCCATCATAAGTCGTTCTTTAGTTCAGTTTCATTCCTGGTATTAATTGTTCCTCTTGAAAATCATTTCTTTAAGAGTTTAAATTTTGATGTAAAAGCTGGTTGTTTTCAATCTTTAGAAAAATAGGATTCTTCTCAATACAGTATAATAAAGCTATTGCTGAAATTAGAAGCTAAAGATAGTCATTTCATTCATTATATCTCTGGTTATTTAAAAGTGACTAGTTGTGATCTGGTATATGAGTTTCGAACTGGGCAGTCTGTTTGTTCATCTAGTTACCTCAAAGGCCATAAGCGCCTTATCTTCTATGACCTTTTAATTAAGTTAATTAGTCATCCATAGATAATTTGAAGCTATAAACTAAATGTGCGCTAAATTAAAGTACTAATGTCATGAATGGGGAAATAGGTTTCTATATCTGTTCTCGCCATAAGTGTTTCTTAGGCAAGTGGTTTGTCTTATTAATTCTTTAATTATGTATAGTTGTTTGTTAGTTATATGTCGTTTTTCCATTCCTAATATGCATCTTCCTTTTTCTTGACATGAAACCCTTGGGACGAGTTTGAGTTGCTAAACTCACAAATTGGGATGACCTGCATTGGGAAGTTATCTGGATCTGCTCCGCATTTTCGGGACTTGATATCCCCGAAAATGTAAAAGAAAGAAAAAATGAAAATCACAAAGTCCAAGGCTCAATGATTGAGTTTGCGCTTCCGGGTTCTATCTTCTAAACTCCATCCTTCCCCCGCTCCCTTAGAAAATGCATGTTGTATAGGACTTCCCCATAGACCGGATTAATAGCCCTGTAGGATCGAAATGATATCTGAATTGTGAATAACTATTGTAAATCACTTAAATTGTTTTTATATGAATGCTTTGTATCATTTCTTTTCGAATCGCCAATTAATTTATGGATGTTTAGAATCATTTGTCAATTAATGAGTGCAAAATCAAATTCGACTAAAAATCGTACCCTCGTCATAACTCGCATTTGAATTGCTTCTTTATTTATTATATTAAATATTCAATTATTTATTTATCTAATCTAATTTATTTATTTAGTTAATCAATTGAATTTTGATCCTTTATTTATTTATTTACTTAATCTAATTTATTTAATTTCAATTAATAATTTATTTAATCAATTAAATATTTATTCATTTATTTATTTAATTAATCAATTATTATTCATTTACTCCTTTATTTGATTAAAATTGATAAGTATTCATTTATTTAATTAAGTTATTTATTTGCTTATTTATTTATCTATTTATTCAATCAATTAATTAATCTTTTATTATCCAATTATTTATCTAGTTTGTTTTATTTAATTATCTAGCTTCATTTAATCTTTACTTATTCTATTAATTGATCAATTGATCATTATCTCATTATCTATTTAATTAATCTTAAATTGGGTCATCTATTTATTTAAGTATCGGCATAATTAAAATCTTATCTTATTTATATTATTCCTATTATCCTTATATAAAATTAGCTTTATATTTTCTTATCCTTAACAAAATTCGTGAAAACCGCCGGATTAACCGCTTTTAGCGGATTTTCGAAAGTGCTCCCGCAAGGGACCTTCTTTCGAATTTAAAAGAACCACTTACCTAGAATCTCTGGAATTTAATTTCCTTTTAAATAAAGGATAAAATTGCACTCTTTAGTTAACTTAGGTTCCTAATAATCCTTAAATTAGGTGGCGACTCCAAAGAAAACCCTTTGGAATCCCATTTTGTTGAACATTATACCCGAAACCTGTCTTTTCTTAAAGAAAGGGTAATTTTTGGGGTTCAACAGCGTGGCGACTCCGCTGGGGATACGCAAATAGTTCTAACCAAAAGGCTTTCACGAATTTGTTTATTTGTATTGCTTGAATTGTATGATACTAGTATGCGTAGCTTATTTAATTATTGCGTTTGTATGTTGAAACTAGCATGATTATATCTATTGTTTATTTGCAAGCATGCTTAGTTAATCTAATTGATTGTTGTGTGTCACGAAAAGCATGTCACTACACCCTATTTGCGCACATATAAACTGACATTCCGTTCATACTTCCCCCACTCCTGGGAACCTCTTGCATTTTCACCCCAAATATCCGTGAGGTACGCTCATGCGTACCCGCACTTTCTTCCACTAAAGAACCTTCTGACGAGTTGGTACACCGGCGGTTGTCGTGGGAGTAATTCGACTGCGAGGCCGCTTGCCACTCACCTGTTAGCCTCAACCGTTAACCCACTCTTAGACGGAGCTTTTAGGAGCATGCATGCATTTACACCTTAGTCTGGAACCGGTCCTTGGTACCGCCTCCATAGTTAGGAACCCACCTTTACGTCAGCGGGTTCTTGAAGCCCAACGACAATGCATATTATGTGCTATGTGATAACGAATCCTCAGTCCTAGCCATGTTTTGAGCATAATTAGATTTAGAATTTTGTCTCCCATTTTTGTCTTTTAGGTTGAAAAATGGAAGAATTTAGAAGAATTGAGGTCATAGACAGAATTGCAGTCTGGGGGAAAGTTAGGCAGATTGGTTGGTTTGTGTTTTGGAGATGGTATGGTGTAGTGAGATCTAAGAGGCGAAGCCCCTGGTGTCTTTAAAAGATCAGTGGGGTCCCTCTCGTGAATGGCTTTGCGTGTGTGCAGGCCCATGTTGACTAACCAGCTGCAAATTCTTATGGAATGAAGTATGCTTGTCGCATACTAGGAGAATGAAGCCCCTATGTCTATAAAATGACCAATGGGGTCCCTCCTTGAAGACCAGTGCGGTCTTGGCTACCTAGGAAAATGAGAGGCTTGATTAAAGCCGAGGACCAGTGAGGAGCCCTATGAACAAGGTCTGTGAGCCTTGCAAAACCTAGGAAGCTGAGAGGCTTGACTAAAGCCGAGGACCAGTGAGGTTTTTATTTTGAAAGGCCAATTGGCGCCTTTCATGATTTGCAGTCTGGTATTGTGAAGGCGGTTGGAAATTTCACTCCTGGATGTTGTGAAATAATTGGGAGTTGTGCTTGGAGGAGCATTGATGTTTGCAAAAGGTATGGAGGATTGTTTCAGGTTTTAGGCGTTTGGGTTTAGAATATTGTGCAGATGTTGTGGAAAGCATGAGCTGTGTTAGAATTTCGAGTTGACACCAACTTTTGGAAGTTAGTTGGGATAACGGGATTGCAGTGTCAAGGCGGAGAGCTGATTATTATCACTTATTGTTATTATCTATTGCTTACTCTAAATCTGAATTGCTCAAAACTGGCATGAACTATTTTTCGTTACCACTTGTTTGCGCGTCTTAGGCCCACCTCTGGCACAAAGAGGCACCTTACAGGGTAGGACGCGTTTGCATTTTATTTACGCTCGACTATGTGTGATTGCCACATGCCAATTTATTGTTATATCTTCCATGGTCAAACTGCCAAAGCGCTACTTGACGCGCGCTATGTGCTTGTATGCAACCTCGTAAATAACATGTACTAACCTAGTTACCTTTGAACTTTTCGTTTTGTTGTGTTTACTCCCTTCCCCGCAGAGGTTTGATTTGTGTTGACTTTGAAATGGCTGACTTCACAAAATCTAAAGCAAGAAAAGGAGATTCTCTTCCAGTCGCGATCATCAAAAAGGAAAAGACAGTGTCTGGGCCAACTTTAGAAGAAAGCACAAAGAATGATGAAAAGACTCTCATTGATCTTACCATGGAAGATGAACAATCAGAAACAAAGAAAACATCTAATCTGAATGAGTGGTACCATTGGCAAAAACATGAGAAGTCTAACAGATATCAGGTGTCGAATTTGAAAAAGATGCCAACTGAGACCTTTAGGGAATATGCGGTACGTTGGACAGATGAAGCTGCTAAGGTCCAACCACCTTACACGGAAAATGAAGCAATTGCATGTTTCGTATCATCTCTGGACAGTGAGCTCTATTACCAAATCTGTCGCCAGATAATGGACACATCGGAAACAACATTTGCCAACATTGTCAAGATAGGGGAAACCATTGAAATTAAAATGATGCTTGAATCAACTGCTCCAAAAGCCGCTAATGTAAAGGCCCAGTTTACCAATGATGAAAAGAAAGGGAAAGAAGTGCATGCTCTGAGTCATCCAAACCAACTTCATAAGCTTCCTAGCTTAAGCACATCAATTTCCAATCATAATAGTCACTACCAAGCTCCTATTGCACCAAAGCCTGATTTTAACCCTTCCTACAACACGCATTTTCAGCCTTACCCACCACCGCATGTTTATCAGGCACCCCCAAGCTATTTACCCCCCTCAAAGTACTACCCGTCTCCAAGTCATCAGCCTGAGACTTCTGCTCGCCAAGATCGCCCAATCATGGCAAGACCCCACAAAAAAGTGGTCAAAACTTTCACGCCTTTGCCTGAGCCTATTGGCCAATTATTTGAAAAACTGAAATTAGCTGGGTTGATCCATCCTATTGCAGATAGGACACCTTATCCTCGTCCTGCTTGGTTTGACGCAACAAAGAATTGTGCGTATCATTCTGGAGCTCCAGGGCACGACACTGCAAATTGCCATTCATTGAAGGAAAAAATTGAAGCATTGATCAAAGCAAGGGTGATTCAAATCCCAATGATTCCTCCCTATTCCCAATCTGTCAAAGGGATTGAATTTAACTCCAACAATCAAGAGAAGCAAACCCGAAAGTTCACATTTCCAATAGAATCTCAAGAGCATTTGTTTGAAAGGTTAAAAGGTGCAAAAGTTTTAAAGCCTTTGGTAGGAGATGGGACATCTGATCCTCCTCAAAGATTGATTCATGGGGTCAAATATTGTGCTTACCATGGAGAATATTGTAATCATGACACCAAGAACTGCATTGCTCTGAGGCACGAAATTCAAGATTTGATTGATGGTGGAGTACTCCAGCTTGCTTACAATGATGCAACTCAGAAATGAAGATGATGATCTTTAGGTTCATGCCCTTCTGAAAGGAACTTGGCAATTGAGCTCAATAGTTTCTTTTTGCATCACAATTCAAATTGAGGCCCTGAATTGTGTTTTGCCTTTAAACTATGTCTTTTGAAAGTAACTTTTTAACTCCCGTCTTTGCATGTCTGTTATGTTATGCCTCCTTAAGTTAGGATGTGAATAAATTATACTTGCACTCTTACTATGTTATTATACTTTATTCACTTTATGGTATGCTTTTGATTAAGTATTCATTTTATTTTAATTCTATAATTATCAAACCTGCCAAAATATTGCTTGTGACTAACAATGAAACAACTGAACACTTTGAGAATGACGCGCTGGAAAGTAATATGTTGCACTCTTGAGGTGTCACACTGTCGTTAGAGCTTCAACTGGGGCAGATTTTATTTGTTGGCATACGACGTGGAAGTAGTTTTATATACATTCTTTCTTTGAGGATGGCTTAAAATGATGAGTTGAAGATGAAAAATTCGTGAAGTTGACAAAGTCTTTACGTGGTTCATCGTGTCCTATTTGGAGGAACACTGGTGTTTACAAAGTGGATGTTCAAGTTTGGCTGAAAATTGAACACATATGTCGTCACAAGACACTATATTTGAAGTAGCCGCAAGATAGTATTGTTGAATGCGATCTTTGATGTAACGCGAACTACGCGTGACCTGATTCCCAAGGCGGGATACGTAGGCAACTCACGTAGAGTTCGGTTGCACTAGCATAGAATTTCCCCCAATATCCTCTTTTATGTAGTTTGAACTACTTCTGACCTGATTCCTGGAATGGCAACAGGATAAGTAGGCAATCCCCTTCGGATTCGGTCAAAATATTGTAACACTTTAGGCTTGTTTATCTTTTATGATGTAATGCCGAACTATGCATCTGGGCAGATGTGTAGGTTTTCCGATTCGGATGCGGCTTCGTACTTAGATTGCCATATTTTTCCCAAAAAATCTTTCTATGTAAGCAGAACTACGCACGGTCTGATTCCCGTGGAGGGATACGTAGGCGCTCTTAAAGGGCTCGACTCTATAATATTAAAATTTTCAGTTTCCCCTAAGGCAAGCAACTGGGGCAATTTTTGCACGGATGATTTGAAGATATGGAAGATAGAAACTGGGGCAAACTTTGCAAAAGAGTTCAAAGGCATAAAGAGTATAACTGGGGCAAATTTTGCAAAATGAGTTGAAGATTTAGAAGATCATAACTGGGGCAGATTTTGCAAAATCGGTACTGCTTATCAAAGGCTAGGATGGCAGAGTTCAAAGGTTTTCAAGATTGGTGCAAGTTGTAGATGCAAAGGACGTTCAGTTTGTTTCAAAATATGTCATGAGTTTCAGTTGAAGCAGAAATTTTAAATGCATTATAAACTTTTCACTTGCATATCAATGATTACTTGCTTACTATTTTGTCAAATTACTTTATTTTTGCCTCTATCTTAAAATGGGTTATACTAGGGAGTTCATAAACCAAGTTTCCGCGGATGGTTTTCAAAGTCCAAGTCTCGCGAAGAAGAGGAAGCGATAGCAGCAAATTCAAGATGAATCAGCACAAATCAAACACCCCTCCCCAAAACTAATAAATTTTTCTTTGAGAGCAGGAACATGAAAGCTTGCAATAAAAGGATCATTCGCACTATGGATGAACAATTTATTGAACGCGCATTCAAAGTTGCCTTGCAGATTGCGTTGCATTGCCTTTTCATGACTTAAAGCGTCATGCTTCGTCATGGGTTATTGCCGAACAGGCGGCATTTCTACCTCTATGTTTTTCATTCCCAAATAAGCAATGAAGCCAAGGCATGCGTTATGTTTTCAAATCATGCCAAAATAAGCATTGCCTTATTTTAATTGACAATCTTCTCAAGACCATCGCACTGATACATTTTCGCACTGCTTTGCACTTGCTTTAAATTCTGCCTTTATATTTGCTTTAAATTAATGCTTTGCTTTACCTTTTCAGGTCAACCATCAGTTTCTCGGAGATTATTCGCCTTGTCGCATATGAATTGAACATCAGATTCCATACGAACTGAAGGGAGCATTCAACACTTTACACCACTATGAATACAAGCAACACCAATCAAGTTGGCGACACATATGATTCGGCTTGACAGATCATTCAAATCTACTCTTGTGGCATCTAAGCATTACATTCGATTATTGCCGAAAAGGGGGCGCTTTTCCTTTCTTACCATCTTAACATTGTGATAGAATTTACCTTGTGGTAGCGATAGACAAGTCAACCTTGGGGCACCATGTGCGGTGTGTCCCGCCGGCTGGTTGTCCTGCAAAATATTATATGATACTTGTTTAGAATAGAATCGACAAGTCAACTTTGGGGCACCATGTGCGGTGTGTCCCGCCGGTTGGTTGCCCTACAAAACATTATATGATACTTGTTTAGAATAGAATCGACAAGTCAACCTTGGGGCACCATGTGCGGTGTGTCCCACCGGTTGGTTGTCCTGCAAAACATTATATGATACTTGTTTAGAATAGAATCGACAAGTCAACCTTGGGGCACCATGTGCGGTGTGTCCCGCCGGTTGGTTGTCCTGCAAAACATTATATGATACTTGTTTAGAATAGAATCGACAAGTCAACCTTGGGGCACCATGTGCGGTGTGTCCCGCCGGTTGGTTGTCCTGCAAAACATTATATGATACTTGTTTAGAATAGAATCGACAAGTCAACCTTGGGGCACCATGTGCGGTGTGTCCCGCCGGTTGGTTGTCCTGCAAAACATTATATGATATTTGTTTAGAATAGAATCGACAAGTCAACCTTGGGGCACCATGTGCAGTGTGTCCCGCCGGTTGGTTGTCTTGCAAAACATTATATGATACTTGTTTAGAATAGGATCGACAAGTCAACCATGGGGCACCATGTGCGGTGTGTCCCGCCGGTTGGTTGTCCTGCAAAGCATTATATGATGCTGGTTTAGAATAGAATAGACAAGTCGGCTGGAACATCGCTTTCGGAGTGTTTCACGATGTCGGTTGTCTTGCAATATTGACATGTTATAATTGAAGTAGATGATAAAGATAGGCGATTCGACTTGAGACATCATATCTCGTTAGTCAACTTATCTTATGAAAGCCTTGCATTTTACAAATTCGTTCCCACTTTACTTATTGTTTCACTTTACCGTTTCAGAATAATAATCAGCCTAGAGGTCCCCCGGATGGAGTACCTCGTCAGTTGATCGAGAGAAGAAATTTGTTGATAGCATCACAACCATCATTTACAATTTTATATTATTCCTATTTATTTCTTATTCCAATTATTATAGTTTATTCGCAGTTGTTCGCTTACCGTTTGTTAAGTCTTTACAGAATTTTGGCAATACCGCAGCAGCATTTGGAGCATAACGTGGAACTCTTTCTTAGCAGTGAACTGGGGCAAACGTTGATATGAGCTAGACTCGTCAACGAAGATCTGAAGAATCGCACTCGAACAAGCAAATTCTTACCTAATCTTTCATTCCAGATTAGGGGTCAGTTTGAATTCTTTCCTATTCGTCCGTCTTTTTCAATCAATCGTGCGAGTTTTCGTGTCTAAGTGTCGTTGAACTACATATGGCCTGATTCTCTTTCAGCCCGAGATATGTAGGCAACTCGGAAACCAGAGTTCGGCCATGTCCATAAGCCTCGCCTTTTTGTCCTTGGAATCAAAAGTCTTGGTTTTATCGGGACAAAATTGGTTTCTCGTCAACTTCTTTACCCGAAAAACTCTTTCATCCTTTTCCGGGTAAAGAGGGGCAGCTGTTGACACCCAATTTCGTCCCGAAAATTAATTAATGGCTAATTATTTAAATGAAAATCAAGTATTAAAATAAAATTAGAATTAAAATTAGATAATTAAATTATTTGGATTGAAATTAATTAATTTCAAAAGAAGGCTAAAATTGAAAAGCCTATCCTAATTTCTGTCCTACCGTGCAATCCCTTTAATTTCCTAGTCTATTTTTAGAGGAGGGCTAAAATTGCTTTTTACACCTTCAATCTAGCCTATTTCCGCAAATAGATATATAATACGCATATACACATAATCAGTCCCCCTTTCAGTTCTTTCAATTTCCCCTGACCCGTTTTCCCAGCGCGCGACCCATTTCAAATCCGTTCCCTTTCTTGATTTTCCTCGGATTCTCTCCGAATCAGTCCAAAGAATTCGTACCCCTAGTGGTCCCTCACCCCTCCACCTCATCTCCACCGTACCAAAGCCTTGCTGGATCGAATCTCAAGAATCCATTTCAAATTAAATCGATCTGATTCGTTCATTGAAGGTAACGGATCCTTCTTGAAAGATAAGGATGGAAAACGTACGATCCTTGAAGGGATTTTACGATTTTCACCCCTATTTTTCAGGTAAAATGTCCGATTTAGGTTTAAAATTGAGGAGAATATCTCAGCTTTAAACCCTAGAGGCTCAGGTATATATACTCCTTATCTTGTTCATTTATGGGGTTCTGATTCTTACACACATACAAAACGGCACAACATAATAGACAAGTTCTTGAGTAAAAAGTTTTAAGTATATAGCACTGCTGTGACTGTTTTCTTTTGGGGATTGATTTGTGTCGTCGCTCTATCGTTCGAGTCGTTAACTTCGTTCAAGTCGCTTAGTCGAGTCGCGCTTTTCGTCAGATCCTTTGCCTCAGTCACTGCTCCAAAAAAGGTAATAACTTCACCTCGACATTGTTCAGTCTCAATATGTGAATATTTCTATGCATCATGGTTTAATCTGAAATGATATGTGTAATGGTGCCGCTGTGATTGAAGCTATAGAAGTATTGTGTTTTATTCTTTCCCTAAAGCATTTGAAGTTCATGTTTGAATCCAGTCTTAGCTAAAATAGTAGAAAGAATAGTTTAAAGAACTCATCTCTAAAAATACCCTGTTTGAAGCATGAATGGAGTTCAACTTGGTCTTGAGTCCTTTGTCTCTAGTTCCTAGTCTGGGTCTATTATTCATGTTTGGTGCATATGTGGTCTTATTTTCTACCTGTGAGACGAATCCTAATTAAAATTCAAAAGAAATGTTTTGGTGTTTCTCATGACCTAACTGTGATAAGTAAAGTTAGAATCTCTGGTTTATGTATGTTGTTGCAGTGTTATCTTAGTAGCAAAATTGCATTTTTAAGTTAAAATGTGGAACAGTATTAAAGTAAAACTTGCTGTTGTCCCTTAAGCCTAGAGTGGGGTGTAAGTAAGACTGATAGCATTGTTTCAGTCATTCCGGTAGCCTGATTCTTATGGTCAGTCTAATGCTTAAGTTTCTAGTGGTTTTATATAGGATCAGTCTCTAAAGCTTCCCAGTTTGGCTTTCTGTCTAGTAGTCTTGATTATGTTCTCTTTGTTCCCTTTTAATAGTCTTGCTTCTTTCAATATGTAAGCTTGAATGAGTTCTTCAGGTAAGCTGGCACTTAACATGCCCATGTGCAGCTTACTTTCTGTTTAGTGGAGGTTGTTCTTGGATGGTTTGAGTGTCCTGGTTGTCTCCAGGATTTGAAAATGATGTGTGGGGAATTTCAGGGGGTTTGTTTGTTTGGTGATGGAAGTCAGGCAGTGTAGTTGTGTGCGTGGGTTCCTGTAGGCCTGTGTCATTGAGAGAAGAGGAGTAGCAGGGGCTAGTTCTTAGTTATTGCTGAAATGTAGAAGTGATTTGATATGCGGGGATATCCTGATATGTTCCCAGGGAGATTGAGGGGGTTCCAGGGGAGGTTTGTTTTGACCAGTTCAGGGTGGCCTGATGTGCAGAGGTGGTGTGAGCAGGTGTTGGGTAAAGGAGTTAGGCAGGTATGTTTGTGAGTGTAGAAGGGTATGCAAGGTGTCTGTGGGTGCAGGGTTTCTAGGGAGAATGCAGGTTGGTCTGTTGTGGGTTGGGATAGTTTAGTGCAATGAAGGAAGTCTGGTAGGAATTGGTCGATTTCTGGGAAATGTTCAAGTTGGTTCAGGTTGGGAGTAGGTGGTGTGAAATTTGTCTATGGTGTGCAGAGGCCTGCCTTGGCTGTTTCTGTTATGTTGCTTATCGGAGTTCCAGTGTTAGTACAGGTAGTTTCTTGGGGTTCTCGTCTGATAGAAGGAGAAATAGAGAATGGAGGTGGGTTATGGCTGGTTCTTTGGTTGATGTTATTGTTTATCAAGAGAGGTCAATGTTGAGTTGAGTTTTCAGTCTCAGAATGCCCTCCCTTGTTAGTGGTGTTAAACTTCTTATGAATGTGTTCATTTCTGGAAATCCTGTTTCCCATCATAAGTCGTTCTTTAGTTCAGTTTCATTCCTGGTATTAATTGTTCCTCTTGAAAATCATTTCTTTAAGAGTTTAAATTTTGATGTAAAAGCTGGTTGTTTTCAATCTTTAGAAAAATAGGATTCTTCTCAATACAGTATAATAAAGCTATTGCTGAAATTAGAAGCTAAAGATAGTCATTTCATTCATTATATCTCTGGTTATTTAAAAGTGACTAGTTGTGATCTGGTATATGAGTTTCGAACTGGGCAGTCTGTTTGTTCATCTAGTTACCTCAAAGGCCATAAGCGCCTTATCCTCTATGACCTTTTAATTAAGTTAATTAGTCATCCATAGATAATTTGAAGCTATAAACTAAATGTGCGCTAAATTAAAGTACTAATGTCATGAATGGGGAAATAGGTTTCTATATCTGTTCTCGCCATAAGTGTTTCTTAGGCAAGTGGTTTGTCTTATTAATTCTTTAATTATGTATAGTTGTTTGTTAGTTATATGTCGTTTTTCCATTCCTAATATGCATCTTCCTTTTTCTTGACATGAAACCCTTGAGACGAGTTTGAGTTGCTAAACTCACAAATTGGGATGACCTGCATTGGGAAGTTATCTGGATCTGCTCCGCATTTTCGGGACTTGATATCCCCAAAAATGTAAAAGAAAGAAAAAATGAAAATCACAAAGTCCAAGGCTCAATGATTGAGTTTGCGCTTCCGGGTTCTATCTTCTAAACTCCATCCTTCCCCGCTCCCTTAGAAAATGCATGTTGTATAGGACTTCCCCATAGACCGGATTAATAGCCCTGTAGGATCGAAATGATATCTGAATTGTGAATAACTATTGTAAATCACTTAAATTGTTTTTATATGAATGCTTTGTATCATTTCTTTTCGAATCGCCAATTAATTTATGGATGTTTAGAATCATTTGTCAATTAATGAGTGCAAAATCAAATTCGACTAAAAGTCGTACCCTCGTCATAACTCGCATTTGAATTGCTTCTTTATTTATTATATTAAATATTCAATTATTTATTTATCTAATCTAATTTATTTATTTAGTTAATCAATTGAATTTTGATCCTTTATTTATTTATTTACTTAATCTAATTTATTTAATTTCAATTAATAATTTATTTAATCAATTAAATATTTATTCATTTATTTATTTAATTAATCAATTATTATTCATTTACTCCTTTATTTGATTAAAATTGATAAGTATTCATTTATTTAATTAAGTTATTTATTTGCTTATTTATTTATCTATTTATTCAATCAATTAATTAATCTTTTATTATCCAATTATTTATCTAGTTTGTTTTATTTAATTATCTAGCTTCATTTAATCTTTACTTATTCTATTAATTGATCAATTGATCATTATCTCATTATCCATTTAATTAATCTTAAATTGGGTCATCTATTTATTTAAGTATCGGCATAATTAAAATCTTATCTTATTTATATTATTCCTATTATCCTTATATAAAATTAGCTTTATATTTTCTTATCCTTAACAAAATTCGTGAAAACCGCCGGATTAACCGCTTTTAGCGGATTTTCGAAAGTGCTCCCGCAAGGGACCTTCTTTCGAATTTAAAAGAACCACTTACCTAGAATCTCTGGAATTTAATTTCCTTTTAAATAAAGGATAAAATTGCACTCTTTAGTTAACTTAGGTTCCTAATAATCCTTAAATTAGGTGGCGACTCCAAAGAAAACCCTTTGGAATCCCATTTTGTTGGACATTATACCCGAAACCTGTCTTTTCTTAAAGAAAGGGTAATTTTTGGGGTTCAACATGATGTAATGCCGAACTATGCGTCTAGGCAGATGTATGGATTTTTCCAATTCGGATACGGCTTCATACTTAGATTGCCATATTTTCCCCAAAAATCTTCATGTAAGCAGAACTACGCACGGTCTGATTCCCGTGGAGGGATACGTATGCGCTCTTAAAGGGCTCGACTCTATAATATTAAAATTTTCAGTTTCCCCTAAGGCAAGCAACTGGGGCAATTTTGCAAGATAATTTGAAGATTTGAAAGATAGCAACTGGGGCAAATTTTGCAAGGCAAGTTGAAGATTTGAAAGATCATAACTGGGCAGATTTTGCAAAAAGTCGTATTGCTTGACAAAGATAAATTGGCCAAGTCTCAAAAGACAGATCGCAAATCTAGATAAAGGGAGAAGAAGTAAGCGGTTGAAGGATGAAGGCTCGAGTCAGCATGAATCAAACGCTCCCCCCTTCCCCCCAAAACTAACGATTTTTCTTTGAGTACAGGAATTCTCAAAGCAACAAGATGAAGAAACTAGCAACTATCAATTCCTCATAGAGCATTTGTCATACACATTGAACAATGCTGCCAAGATAACTGACTGAGATTGGAGGCGTTATCTGACTCATTGCATACGCAAAAACGATCTTATTTCTCTCTCTAATTCTGCCATTGCAAAATCAAAACTTTATTACTTTATTGACAATTTTACTTTACACTTTGCAGGAATTAAGGATTAACTCAGTTTTTCTCAAGGATAACACTGAACTCTTTATGGCTTCACCAAATATAAGCCAGACGGCTTAAACTCTCACTTTATATCTCCTTTATCTTTGACATTTTCCTGTCTATATGAATTTAATGAAAATTTTATTTTGCAGGCTATTCTACCACTTATTTTACAAGTATCAACATCAAGTCTATCGTAAACAATCGAAGACACTATTGTTAAGAAGCCTACCGTAGAAAACGGGAGACTCGATCATGAGTCATTGCCGAAAGGCGACATTTCTATTTTCCATAATTATTGCAAATTGTTAAACATATCGGTTTCATTTCTCATTCGCTTTATGAGAGCGCTTACTAAAGTTCCATTTTTATGATTTACAGATACTGCCAATCCTGGTGGCTCACTTTATTTTGTAGTCAAGGTCATTCCTCCATGGAAGAGTTCAAAGAGTGCAACGCATTCACGTGTTCACGCTTCCGAGAAGCGTCATTATATTCCACGCTTCCGAGAAGCGTCTTTATATCTCACGCTTTCGATAAGCGTCTTTATATTTCCCGCTTCCGGTAAGCGTCTTTATGTGTTCACGCTTCCGGTAAGCGTCTTTATGTGTTCACGCTTCCGGTAAGCGTCTTTATGTGTTTACGCTTTCGATAAGCGTCTTTATATTTCACGCTTCCGGTAAGCGTCTTTATGTGTTTACGCTTTCGATAAGCGTCTTTATGTTCACGCTTCCGGTAAGCGTCTTTATGTGTTCACGCTTCCGGTAAGAGTCTTTATGTGTTTACGCTTTCGATAAGCGTCTTTATATTTCACGCTTCCGGTAAGCGTCTTTATGTGTTTACGCTTTCGATAAGCGTCTTTATGTTTACGCTTTCAATAAGCGTCTTTATATTTCATGCTTCCGGTAAGCGTCTTTATGAGTTTACGCTTTCGATAAGCGTCTTTATGTTCACGCTTTTGAGAAGCGTCTTTATGAGTTTACGCTTTCGATAAGCGTCTTTATATTTCACATACCTATTTTAATGACCTTATGTTGCTAATAAGTTTGTTAAGGCTTGCAGGATAATGAGATTACTTCGGATGTGTCCTTACTTTTGGTTGGAGGACAATCCAAGATAGCATTGCAAACTCCCTTTTCATGATTTAAAGCATTATGCTTTATCATGGTTTATTGTCGAAAAGGCGGCATTTTTTTACCCATTGCGATTATATTTGAAGTTCACTTTATGTTCCTATTAATTGAAGCTTTTTATTGCTTTATTTTCAGTTTACCAACGGCCTTGAAGTTATCTTGCCTCATAAAGCCGGATTTCTTCACTAGTTGATTGGAAACGAGCTTATCATTATATCCATCATCTACGAGTTTTATTATTATTATCTATGTCTATTCCATTTATTAAGCCTTATTTGCAGTTATTCGCTTACCGTTTGTCAAGTTTATTACAGAATTTTAGCAGCACCGCAGCAGCATTTGGAGCATAACGTGGAATTCTTTCTTAGCAGTGAACTGGGGCAATCGTTGATATGAGCTGGACTCGTCAACGAGGATCTGAAGAATCGCACTCGAACAAGCAAGTCTTACCTAATCTTTCATTCCAGATTAGGGGTCAGTCAGTTTCCTTCCTATTCATGTGTCTTTTCTGTTAATCGTGCGAGTCTTCGTGTCGTCGAACTACATATGGCCTGATTCTCTTTCAGCCCGAGATATGTAGGCAACTCGGAAACCGGAGTTCGGCCCTACCCATAAGCCTCGTCTTTTGGTCCATGGAATCAGAAGTCCTTGGCTTTATCGTGACAAAATTGGCTTTAGGTCAACTTCTTTACCTTGAAAACTCTTTCATCCTTTTCCGGGTAAAGAGGGGCAGCTGTTGACACCCAATTTTGTCCCATAAATTCTAATATTTGTCGAATTTTTATAATAAGGTTAATTTTTGAAAGTTAGAAGTGAATTGATTAATTTTGATGAAAATAACTAAAAGTGAAAGACATAGCCTCTAAATTAACCTACCTGCGCAACCCCTCATTTCCTAATTAATCCCTAAATACAGGCTAAAATCGCTCCTGACTTTAAAATGTGTCCTATCTTTGCAAATCCTATATATTACACACCACACACAAATTACCCCAATTCAGAAATCCGTTTTCTTCCCCAACCCGTTTCCCTTTAACCCGCGCCCAATTTTCCCAAAATTCAAATGAATCCGTCCAAAAAGCTTGTACTGTCATGGTCCCCCCACGTTCCACATAAAAGATCTTATCCAAATTGGACCGTTAGAAGGTTTTTTTAGGGATTTCATTCAATCTGATAACCCTAATTTGTTCTCCTATAAATTGAAAGCTAAAGGTCATTTGAAAGCGGGTTGGGAGGGGCAGAGAGTTCTAGGTTCCAAGTTTTTCTAGTCTAGAGCAGCTGTGAATAAAGATAGAAGGGAGGTTAAAGAAATGTCATAAAATATGCATAAATTTCAGTTTCAAATTCATATACAAAGGTAGTGCTACTGTTCCGTTTGATTTTGCTTCGGCGTTTGTGTCGTCGCTTCAATATAAGTCGAGTCATCAACCTCGCTCGAGTCGTCGCCTAGTCGAGTCGCATATTCTTCGGATCCCTCGCCCCGGCTCGCTGCGTCGAAGCAGGTAAAATTTCGACCTCTCACAGTTTCCTTACCTTTTCTACTTTCTAAGTTTTGCTTTGTTTTACATAAAATATATAGTGAACGTTTATTGTTTCTGTGATTATGAACGCAATTTGACTTCAAAGATGTTAACTTTATGTCATTTAGTTTTAGCTTTCGACAGTCATGAAGCCCTAAGTGATTATAATACTTCATCTTGTTTAAGCTTAGTTTGATACCTTTCTTTGTGATTGATAGTGTTAAAGTTTGAAATTTTGATAAAGTTAGTCATCGACTGCGATTGAATGAGGGAAGATTGTTCTTTGCTTAAGACATAAACTATGAATCTGCGTTTATGATATCCGAACCGGTTGGCAGTTGTTACTGTTTTGGCTAACTCATGGTAAGTGAAATTTATGGGATAAATAGTTGAAGTATGTCAGGATATGGCAGAATTTTATTTGGTCTCTGTGATGAAATCTCCAGTCTTGGATCTGTTCCATCCCTAGTTCTCTTTCTTTGAAATTCTGCATTCCTTTAGAGCTTAATCTTGCTAGGTCTGCCATTTTTCTTTTGGTCTTGGTTTTTGGTTCTTGTTCGGGAGTTGGTGGTATGTTTAAGAGTGTTTCAGGTGGTCTGCAGATAGTGAAGGAGGTGTGTGTGTGTGTGTAGATGTTAGCAATGCAGGATTTGTATTGTGGAGGCTGTCTAGTATGTGTGTGAAAGTAGCAGGGGATTAGGTCCTTAGTCATTGCTGAAATGTAGAAGTAGGCAGGGAGTTTAGGGGGTATGCAGATAGTAGTGATGTTCCAGGGAATTGGGTAGTGGTGCTATGAGTTTGATCAAGAGGAGTAGCAGGGTCTTGAGTTGGTTTAGGGGCTGTTTGTAGTTGTTTATAGATGCAGTGAGTGTGTTTGTCCAGGGAGGTGTGTTTGATCCTAGGGAGAAGTAGAGGGGTTGATTAGAGGTGTGTGGTTGTTAAGAGAGGGTGCAAAGGTGAGATGAGGTTGGTTTCTTGGCTTTTGGGGGTTGATCCTGGAAGTGTATAAGAGTGTAGCAAGGGTGAAGCTCATGGTTTCTTGAGAGTTTGAGTAAGAATGTAGCATGGAGATAAGTAGTGAGGTTTTCTTTGATTTTCTTATTTGTCAAAAGGGAAGCGGATTCAGAAGTCACCTTTGTTTGATGTCTTGTTTGCTTGAAATTCTGATTGTACATTAATGGAGTTCCTCTTTTGTGTGTCTTGCATCTGGATGTAGTTGGTCATTAAGTTTGCAGTAAGTTTAGCCCTCATTCTTAGTTAATTCTTTTAACATGTCTTTTCTTTGTCCGGTGCATGGTTGATTCAGAAGCATTAAGAGTATGTTAGAAGTGTTTGCTTAGCTTTAATTACTCTCAGATTTAATCTTAGTTGTTGTCTGAATATTGAACCAACTTGTAAGTCTCAAAGACATTATTGAAATTATGCCAAGAGGAAACTGATTTGTCTTGAATGAAGCAGACTTCAATTCCTAAATTAAATGTTAGCTGACTTACTTGTTATTCGCTTGGCACTGTTTTTAGTTTGGGCATATTTAGTAAAATAGTTGTTTTGTTGCGAATCCATCTATTCGATTGTGTAGTTTTTCCTTGACTTGTCTCGTCTGTTTTATTGTTATCTTCGTTTAGCAGTTTTCTTTAGTCCTCTTTTCTCAGTATATGTGCTAATCCTTATCTCACTGTTCTTTGGCATAATTCACTTGGGAATGAGTTTCGGCTAAAACTCACCAATTGGACGGCTTGCATTGGCTTGGAGTCACTTGGGGTCAAGTCCGGGCTCAAGCTTTCAAGAAATGAAGACTATAGAAATTTAAAAATGCTTTGTTGAGTCGTATGATGTTTTAGGCTCATGGGCATAAATGTATAAAATTAAATAAATTCAAGGCTCCCGCGAGTTTTCCAAATTCCCGGGTTCTTCTTCTAAACCTTCTCTCTCCCCTCTATCCCTTAGAAATTGCATGTCTATAGGGATTCCCCGTAGATAATTATTGTAGAATAATTTATTTGATTGATTATGAATGAATGTTTAGTTATTTATTGAGTTATTTTGTGAATATTTTATTTCTTTAGAATCTCCATCTTATTTACGAATTTTGAATCTTTTAGTTAAATAATGCGTGCAAGCCAATTCGTAATAATCTTAAAATTGCTTTTAAAATACAACTTTAATACAAGTCTTCAAGTCAATTAGTTTTCTTATTGAAGTCATTTATTTTTCCTACCTTTTATGTATACTTGATTTTAAATTCAATTAGTGACGCTTTAAATTGAAAGTTAAATACTTTTGAAAATCGCATTTATTTAGTTATTTTGTGAAAACCGAAGGATTAACCACATTTTGTGGATTTTCGAAAGTGCTTTTCAAATGAAAACCTTCTTTCGGAAATAGTTGAACCTCTTACTTAGAATCTCTGAAAAGACCATTTTCTTTAAAACGGAGTGCTTGCACGCACTATTTAATTACTTGGTTCCTAATTCTCCTAAATTAGGTGGCGACTCCAAAGAAAGCCCTTTGGAGTCCCATTTTGTTGAACATTATACCCGAAACCTATCTTTTCTTAAAAGAAAGGGTAATTTTTTTGGGGTTCAACAGCCCCTAAATATGATTTGGTGCCCCATATGTAGACATTACTAGGCGTTGCATATAAATACGGTCATGTCGTGCACACAAGCAAGTTGGGAAAAAATAGTTTTCAATTTAAGAAAAGGCCTCCAAAAATCCAAGTTTCAATTCCACTGCACCTGTTACGTTTTCAGAATTTGAACTTTGAAGAAATAGTCAAATATTCAAAACAGAGTTGCACTTTTAATCTTTCAAAGTTAACTATGAACATGTTGCATTAAATCTCACTTTCATAATCAAGATTTACACACATAATCCTGTTTTGAACCCGGCTATAGTTTTTAGACTTAAAATTTGCGCATCCTATTTCCAACCTGCTTTTTGAATCTAGCCCTTCTTTTTATTTTGCAGAAAATATCTCCTACTGGATTAAGATTTAACAGAGCCCTGTTTTCAATAAATTTCAGATTTTGAGTTGAAGTATAACCTGCCCAGTTTGCAGATCCTATTTTCACACATACAAACACACACAACAGCAAGTAGAGAGTAGAGAAATAGCCCCTGGGTAGCCAGATTGTAGCAGCAGCTTAGCAGCTTATTTTCATACATTCAATGCCCTGTTTTTCTACTATTTCACTGTCGTTTGAGTAGCTATTTTGCTACTATTTTTCTTGTTGCTCGTTCCTGCTCTCAGCATCTATTTCATTACTTGTTTTCTTGGACTTTCTGATGTATAAATGTACAGGAAGGGACCCTAATAAATACATAGAAGGGAGAGTGCAAAGGGAAAGTAAAAGAAGAAAGGAAAGTGCCCTGTATGCACCATAAGTGAACTAATAGGTTCTTTTCCAAACTTTAACATCAGAAGCTGTAAGTTATAGCCAAATGGTTACTTGTTAATTCTTAAACATGCATGTAACAAACCAATGGTGGTATAACCCTTTAAGGATATCCGAAGCTGCATGATGAGGTTAGTACAAGGGCCAGTAAGGCAAAAACACCTCATAAACGTGCCCAGGCAATAAAACAAATCATAGAGGTATGGTTCATTCACTTTACAGACATCACTGCATGAGTTTGGAGGTTTCTACCTATGCAGATAGGAAGCAGGAGATAATTAGGCTAATTCTTGATCAGAAACCAGCAAGAAACCAATTATTTTTACTGTGTCTTACAACCAGTAAAACAAATAGAGAGCAGCATGAGCAAGAGAAAAAGAGAGTATTGCTTTTTTCTTTCTTTTGGTATTTCAGCGTGTGTAGTCATACCGAGCAAAGAGAGTGTTCTCTAGAGAGGAGAGAAGAGGCATGTGCTCTTTTTTTTTCAGCGTGACTGTTGTAGAGGAGGTGTCTGAAAAGGTCTAAGAGAGGGAGTATTTATAGTGTAAATATGCTAAGGTAGTATCATTCTTATAAGGAAAATGAATCATATTCAAAATTCAAAATCTTAAATCTTTTCTATATGGGCAAAGAATTTTGTTACACATAAAAGGAATGTATTTTGGTTTTAATAATCAAATCATTGTAAGAGAATATTTTCTCAACAACTACAAACTATTTATGGTACTGGATCGTGCATTTTGGTAGGTATAGGATTTCTTTGCTACTATTATATTTTCAAAATTTAAAAGAAAAATATAACTTAGCACGCATATACATAGATTGTAAAAGAGCATGTCATACACAGCCACGGTATTGCATAAGATGGTACTTAATAATCGAATAGAAACAACTCCAAACGGTCGGATGCTTTCTTAGACTCGAATCAAAGGAATCAGTCATGAATTAATTTAGATCCTAATCATAGACATGATATTGACATGATTTTGAAAATAATAACTATGATCGACCCTCAACTAATTCAACTAGTCTAGACAAACGAGAAAAAAATTGATTCTAAGGATATTGAAGCAATTCAACCAAACTTTGAATAACGACATGATTATAATTATCTTACTTCAAAACAAGAAAACAGATAGGTACAGATTAAAGTTAAGAAAGAAGTAGGCATGATGATTTCAGTTTAAGCATAAAAGTTGAAAAGAGTAAGACTAAAAATATGAAAAGTTTACCTGTGTATGAATTTGGGTCGGGGACCGATTTGAACTGGGTTAGGTCGGATCCTTTGCTTTCATTTCTGCCCGTTCCAAATCTTGAAGATTCATGCTCGTATTCTCCTATGCTTGCCATGTGTGTATGATTTTGCTTGATTCTTGCTTGTTTGCACTTGGATTTGAACTATTCAAGTTCAAATCCTTCACTTCCTTTTCGGTTTCAGAGAGAAGAGGGATTAGTTCCCCTTTTTCCGTGTGAAAACAACAAGGGGGAGAGAGAGAGAGAGAGAAAGACGTTGAGGGAGGCATTTGTAAGAATTTCAAATTTTATTGGATTTGAGATTCCGTAAAATAATTTGGACTATATAATATATTCAAGATATATTAGTCTAGATAAATGTTGTGGGCTAACATAATTGAATTAATTATAAATACATTGGACCGACCCATTTAATTGGGTTACAAATGTTAGGTCCGCTTAGTTAGCCCAAAATCCAAATGGTTATTACTCCATCCCAAAGCCCATGCCACGTGTCAAATGATGTGGTAATTCAAGTAAAGCAGATGAGCAAATTAAATCATGTCATATGTCAAGAAATATGAAATATCAAGTCAAATCAACAGCCAATAGAATTGCGCTAAGTGTGCCAATCATATCACATTATAACTACCTCCTACAACTATAAAAGGAGGCATTCATTAGTTCAAAGGGGGACCAGAATTTGATAACAAGAAGCAATAGAGCTCGTAGAACAAAAGCTATTATTTCTCTGCAAGCTACCAAGCATTCAAGATAAATTCATACAACTTTAAAAGTGTTCGAAGTTCAAGAGCAAAAGAAAATCAAGATTCAAACGTGTTCGAGCTAAAGTTCTTTGTTTGTAGCATAAAATCTGAATTTATCATTCATGACAAACCATATCAGTGTTTGTGAAAGATAATTCAAATTCAAGATGCCGATTCAAGAACAAGTTTTCCAAGCCCTTGAATCAAGTTCTAAATTAAGATCAAATATTGTTTATATTTCTTTTGTTAAGAATCGGAGGAGAAATAGAGATTGTAACATTATTGTTGAACCTCAAAAAAATTACCCTTTCTTTAAGAAAAAGGTAGGTTTCGGGTATATTTCAACAATATGGGATTCCAAAGGACTTTCTTTGGAGTCGCCACCTAATTTAGGAGAATTAGGAACCAATTAATTAAATAGTGCGTGCAAGCACTCCGTTTTAAGGAAAATGGTCTATTTTCAGAGATTCTAAGTAAGAGGTTCAACTATTTCCGAAAGAAGGTTTTCATTTGAAAAGCACTTTCGAAAATCCACAAAATGTGGTTAATCCTTCGGTTTTCACAAAAATAACTTTATAAATGCATTTTTTTAACATTTAATTTAAAGAGTTTAAAATTAATAAATTATGCTTTAAAGGAATATCAATCAAATGGATTTAGACTTAAAAATGCAATTTTCGCCAAAAATGGGAATAAACCAATTAATTTGAAAAGAAGTTGCACTTTAATGGATTCTTAACCAAGTTACACTTTTTATTAATTTCAAATTTTATTGCACGCATTATTTAACTAAAAGATTCACAATTCGTAAATAAGATGGCAATTCTAAAAGAAAATAATTTATTCATAATAACTCAAATAAATATTCATTCATAATCAATCAAATAAATAATTATCTACGGGGAATTCCTATAGACATGCAATTTCTAAGGATGGGAAAAGAGGAGGTTTAGAAGAAGAACCCGAAAATTGACAAACTCACGGGAGCCTTGAATTTATTTACTTAATTATTATATATTTATGCCCATGAGCCTAAAACATCAAATGGCTCAACAAAGCATTTTAAATTTCTAAAGGTCTTGAATCTTGAGCCCGGACTCGACCCCAACGCAACTCCAAGCCAATAAGCCAATCCCAATTGGTGAGTTTAAGCCGAACTCGTCCCAAGCGGGTGTTTTATGCAAAAGAAAAGGGTAGACAAAGAATTAGCAAAACACTTAATAGGATACTTTACCAAATTAAGTCAGCGCAAGCATAGATAACCGGCTAAACTAATGAATTCAATAATGCAAATTGATTCAGCTGGAATGAACACACTTATTTAACACCTGAGGGAATCACAATGATTTTGCTATAGAAGACTTGATTCATAGATTTTAGATTTATAAATTTTAATCAGACCCGTTTTAACTTCTAAAGCAGACCAGGCGACAAAACATAGACATAAGCTGATCTTGGGAAACATAGGACTACTACTGAACCTATTCAGGAAAGGAAAAGAACCTGATCAATGATTGAACCTGGGGCCTAAACATTAAGACTTAAAACGGCACAAAAAAGAATGGATTTGAGAACTTCAGACTATCTCTTTAGCCCATAGAATCAGCCTGATGCATTTACAAACATCCAGGGGACATCAGACCCCTTCCCCTCTCTGGACAATCAGGAAAAACAAAGAGAACAGATCCTCACAACCTACACGCTACCAATTCTCTATACACACACAGCAGGCTACTATCACTTCAGACCTCTACTACCTCCCAGACCTGACCCGCAACATGAAACACCCTCTTACCTATGCAATCAACCTGGACAACCACTTAATGCCCCTGCCTACAACAACAGACCATAGAACTAACCTCCAGAGAACTACATTTTCAAACACCCTGCTCCTGACCTTCCACATACCATCGCAGAACCCTACTACTACCTAAACTCCTCTATAACACTATGAATAAACTACACTATCAACTCCAACACAGCACCCCTGCTACTGCAGCATCCTTAGAAAACAACCCCAAAACCTGCAGACCAAGCTTACAAACCACCTGACCTGACCAAAGACCCTCCTAAACAAATCTCCAAAGAACACCAGCAAGCCTGCCTGACCACCTGAACCTCTACAAAACAGCTCCAATGCACATCTACATCCCACCATGCTACATACAGGGTAACATCCCAAACAGAACTTCACATATACAGCCGGATAACAACAAAATCCAACAGAAACAAACCAATAGCAAAGGCACAAAGCTCATTCATTTGGTAGAAACTAGATAAAGAAAAATAGGAAGCAACCAAGGAAAACTAAGCTCCTACATTCTCTGATCTGAGACTGTTCATGAACTAAACTGAAACAACTAGCTTAACATAGGCCATCCAAAACTTAAACTTAAGAGGCAGTCAACACACTTAAATGATTTCCACAATTAATTTATGAATTAACACATTGAAACTGAATAAGAACCAGGAACAAACCACACACCTTGATTTACAAATTCTTAACATTGTTACCTAACAAGTTGACTACACAGGATCATTAACACTAGCAATTAGCTTCAGTATTTAGCACTGATACTGAACTGCTACTAATTATACAAAACAAACGCGGCATATAAAGAAGAAATGGAGGATCACTGACCTTTTGCGAGGCAGTGAAATGAGGCTCGAATCTGAGTTTGTGCGAGCACTTCGACAAGCTGAGTGAACTCAGGGGCGACTCAGCTAGACCTCAAATACTTAAAATATTCAACTTAAAGAAAAGCTTAAACTGCTAGGACTTTTTTTTAGTCGAAAACTGACTGTTAAAAATCCCCCAAAAAGTCCCTCCTCCTTGAACTAGAAACAACCAATTTATATGCCTCCACATTTAGGGCTTTTAGGACTGTGCAAAATACCCAAATGGCCCTCTAACGGCTCTAATCAGATAGGGTTTGTACAAAAAGGACCCTGTTGGAGCTTCCCTATTTGCTCTTTGTACGGAGAAGATGAGATTGGAAGATTTTGGGTCGGGTTTTCGGGTTGAGGGAATGGAAACGGGTTGGGGGAAATCTGATTTTAGCTTCTTTAAGTTATATGCGAGAATTGCACGAGTGGATAGAATTTAGGCTATGTCTTGCAATTTTGGCCCCTTTTCTTCAAGATTAATCAATTCGACTTATTTAGAAATAATAACACATTAATTCGAAATTTTCGGGACAAAATTGGATGTCAACAATTATTCTATATTGAAATCAAATATGCTTTGTGATAATATTTTTTGTCTTGATTATTATTTTCAAGATTGAAATTTGTTGTTTACAAATTTTGGCACGCCCGGTGAGACAATCTCTATCTCTCATCTCTTCATATCAACTCTAAAAAGTTCAAGATTATTGCAATGACTCCCAAGAAGATGAACATTAAATCCAATGTTGCTAAGACTGGTGGTTCCAAGTTCTCATCTGAGGTGGAAGGCATACTTGAAGCCACTACAAGAAGTTCAATCCTGTCACTAGGAACAAAGCAAATTTGCTAGGACAACAAGTACTTCAAGTGCCGTCCGCATCAGTTCCTGTCTTTGATTCAAGGTCCGTCATGGGGGCAAGATCTTTTTCAAATCAGTTGGAGGAAGGACTTAGTATTGCTGAAGTAGTTGAAAATGAATTAGCTCAACTCAGTCCAGCTAAGAATTTCGCCACACAAAATGATGATGCCATGATCACCAGATATGTTCCTATTACTTCACGTGATTTGCTCCATTCATTCAACTTATGAGAAAATCCATGCTTTGCTCAACCACCCACAGTTGTCCAAGCAATGGTGGCAAACACTTCGACTGTTGAAGAACAACTTGCAAGTTTGACAAAGGCGATTGATAGCTTAACAAATTATGTGAAAGATCAAGATAACCAAATTGTCAAGCTTACAGATAGAGTAGAGAGCATGATGGAGGGAGATTTAAGTCGTGCACTTGGAAAGCTTGCTGAAACAAAAGAAAGAGATGACTCATTTGCAAGGCAAGTAGCATCAGCTAAAGAACTGCATGTTTCCTCTGAAGGGTTAATTCCAATTGACCAATTGAAGGACTTCATTAAGGGAACCATCAAAGACAAGTATGATGTGGCTACCAAGTCTTCTATTGCTTATGAAAAGCCATACACTCAAGAATTGACAGTTTGAAGATGTCGGCTGGTTATCAACCTCCCAAGTTCCAACAGGTTGATGGTAAAGGAAATCCAAAGCAACATGTTGCACACTTTGTTGAAACTTGTAATAAAGCTGGAACCTACAGAGATCATCTTGTCAAATAGTTTGTTCATTCACTCAAATGAAATTCTTTTAATTGGTATACAGACCTTAAAGCTGGCTCTATTGATAACTCGGAACAGCTTAAGCATGAATTTCTCAATCGTTTCTACAGCACAAGGCGTACAGTAAGTATGATTGAACTTACAAGCACATATCAATGGAAGGATGAAACCGTTATTGATTTTATCAACCGATGGAGAAATACAAGTCTGAATTGCAATGATAGGCTTAGCGAAGCTTTTGGAATTGAAATGTGCATTCAAGGGATGCACTGGGAACTTCGTTATATTTGCAAGACATTAATCCAAAATCGTTTGAAGAATTGGCAACACGTGCACATGACATGGAGTTGAGTATTGCTTTAAGCGGAAATCAAAGTGCGCCTGTTCATGATCCTCGAAAAAGGGAAAGAGAAACAAGAAGTAAGAAAAGTGAACAAGTTTGTGCCAAAGTCTGAAGGCAAGGAATCAATGAATGTTAACACCTTACCATTGAAGTTCACCACAAAAGTGAGCAAGAAGCAGAGTGTGAAGACAACTTCTTTGGAAGATAAGGCAGACATAAAATTATCCTTGAAGGATATGCATGCTAAAGAGTATCAGTTTTTGGACTCTAATGTTCCATCAATTTTTGGAGAACTCCTTCAAATGAAACTCATTGATTTGCCAGAGATGAAGTGGCCTGATGAAGGTGGGAGAACCAATGAAGCAAATTATTGCAAGAACCATCGTTTAATTGCAAAAACCATCGTTTAGTTGGTCACCCCATTTGAGAAGTGTTTTGCCTTTAAGGATAAAGTCATTCAGCTAGCTCAAGAAGGAAAAATTTTGCTTAAGAATAAGAAGGAAAACTCAAATCAGGTCTCTGTCACTTTTGGTTAACTTGACTCTGTGGTCATCTGTAACATGGTTGAAGTATACAATAAGGACTTAGCTGCACCACCACTAAAAATGATTAAATTTGGTGACTTTGATCCTATTGATGTTAGCACATCACTACTCTTTCCTATGATGAGTAAAGTGACATTGGAGGAAAGATTTCCAAAGAAAATAAAACCTCACGTTGATTAAGACGATGATGAAGGTTAGATTCTGGTGACTCGACGAAGATGCTGCAGAATGAGTTCACAAAAGAAATCAGACAAACAACCAACAAGAAGAAAAATGTGAAGAAACCTGAAAAGCAAAGGGTAGAGAAGCATGTCAAGAAAACAAATGTCCAAGCTAATCATTATCAAAAGTTACGCTGCCCTTGTCGTCACCCATTTTTCCCCAAACCAGTTAGAATTCGAAACATGATTCGACTTATTGGAACTCACGGGTAAGACTTGGAGTCACCACCTAACATATTTTTTAACTAGGCGTATTAGGGCACCTACTTTTGTTTCTAGCCAATTTTTACAATTAACTCTGAAATATTGTTTTGCGAACTAGAAATTTCAGGTAAGGGTTCAAGTTAACCCGAAAGGAAGGTGTTAGGCATCTCTCGGGTTCCACCAAATGTGATTACCGGCCGGACTTATAATTGGGATTCAAAAGATAAATTAGACTAAATCTAACAAAATAATTTCCACTATGATATACAAGTTAGATACATATAATAATAAAAATTAAATAAAAGGTTCAAATCGGCTAATTGCTTCTTCCTTAGTAAACTTCAACCAAGTAGACCTCGCGATTAGTATGCCAATAAATTAATAACAATAAAATGCAAATTGAAAGAATGCAATAGTAAATTATATTAGAAGGATTTTTGGAATGTCGCCTCGAAAATATTCATCTGAATGTACCTCGCAAAAAAATAAAGTTGGTTAGTGTAATAATAATAATTAATAATAATAATAATAATAAATAATAATAATAATAATAATAAAAGACAATAAAAAGGAAAAATAAATTTTTTAAGAGTTTAGGCTCAGATTGGTATATTGCATCAAGTAGAGGTTAGGGATGTCGGTACGGCTGCACACACGGAGCGGGGGCCGGTTTGCCATGCCAAGCACTACCAATCCCACTACTCCACTATCTCTTACTTTGCAAAGTAATACGTATCGTCATCACCTATTGTTTTATTTTTGGGACACGGAAAGGAACATTGTATATAACGGGACAGGACTTGTATTAGCCTTAAAGATGTCATTGGCCGTGTATTATCCGTTCAAATCAGTGTATAGGCCTCAAAATAAATATTTTTCATTGGCCACAACCATGTAGCCTCGTGTATAGAATCTGTTCATATAAGTATAGCCGTTTCCGATCTATACTAGTGCTCCTGATCTTGGTGGTGTGTGTGGAATGGCGTATGTTTTGCTGCCCTTGGTTTTGTGTGGTGAATTGTGTATGTATATGTTCTGATAATGGATGTAAGGGGTGAAGAAGATGAGGAGGTATGTGGGGTGTGTGTACGTATTTGTACTGAGGGTGTGTATTGATGGAGTGTTTGTGCGTGTGTAGGCGCAAAGGCTGAAAAAGATAACCCCTTTTGATATGTTATTGTGTTGGTGTGTATAGAGAAGTGTATCTATATTGGTCACCGTGTATGGGTGCATGCACTATCATTGTTGGTGGCACAGTGTAAAGAGGAGAAAGATGAATGTATTTGGATGTGTATTGTGTTTCAGAGGGAGAATGACCAGTGCATGTATCCCCTATTAGGTATTGTTTATATAATCATTGTTGGAGCCTTATTTTGGAAAGGATTTGATTTTCAATTTGGAGTGATCATGGGGATTAGACCGTTGGGGAAGATTGAGGAGGGGGATTTTAGGGGATTGATTAGGGAGGAGTGATTTGAGGGATTCTGATTTTGAGGGATTGTGAGAGATTGTGGGGGATTTGGAGGATTTGAGGGTGATGTATCTAGTAACAAAAGAGGGATAGATACGTTAGACCTATATGATAATTATATGAGAGTTGATTAAGGAGTGATTGGAGAGATTGAGGGAGATAATGGGAGAGATTAGGGGATTTTGACATAGAGATAATGTATGTTGTTAAGGATTAGGGGAAGATGAGAGACGTTGGAGATGACCCCAAATTCAGGGATTTTGATTGAGAATGATTTAGAAGAGATTGGGGGAGATGGAGTGATTTTGACCTGATTTAGGGAGATCTCCTAAGGGTGAGTGATTAGATAAATCATAAGGAGATTTTGGAGGATTTGAGGGGAGATTAAGAGAGATTAGGAAGAAATAGAGAGTGAATCAAGGGATTGAGCTATCCCTGGAAATTTGTTAGGAAGATTGGGGAAATCACCAAGATTCTGTGGAAGACATCTCTTTTTTAGAATGGTGGATGTATTTTGTATGAAAAACTGGAGAAGAGAATAATGTATGGTACAAAAAGATTGATTGTATCTAGACGAACACTTGTCTAGGTTCAAAAGAAAATTTAGAAGAAATACTTTAAAAGGAGAATTGCAGATATTGGAATTCATAAAATTCAAATACAAATATATATGACAGATTATAATAAAATTTAGCATGAACATTTTAATTGGACCAATATTAACTAAAGGTGCACAAGTAAAAAAAATAAAAAATACACGTATACATATATTATGTAAAGTAAAAGAAAAATGCACACGTGAAACAATTGGGGTCAACTTAAATTAAATACGTATAAATAGTCACAAATGATTATAAAACTTATTTATGCAGAAAATCACATAAATAGCCACAGTTTCACAAATAGGCTAAATAATGCAAATTAAATAATATAATCACAATTAAAAATATATAACGTATAAATAGAGGATAACGCAAGTAAATGCATGCATTCTAATGCAAATTTGCTCAAACAGTTATATTGCACCTTTAGGTTAAATTATGGCCAACTATAGAAAAAGGAGGGACAAAATTGGGTGTCAAATAGCCTATGACATTGGAATAATACTTTCCAAGTTGGTTTCGCATGAAGCTCTCTTCCGGTGATATCAAGGCCTCATGTTGCAATGTTGATGAAAATGGAGAAAATAAGGAATATATAACATCACCATCACCCCCAGTGTCTGAACAACCTATCGAGTCTCATTCTGAAGAAGTGAACATTTGTGACGGAAAAATCACTTTCACCAAAGCTGATGTCTTGTTGGGTGAAGAATTTCATTATCGCCCCTTGTTCATAGCTGGCTTTGTGCGTAAGCAGAGGGTAAATAGAATTTTGATTGATTAAAGATCTGGAATGAACATCATCCCAATTCGTATGGTCAAGGAACTTGGAATCCCAATCGATGAACTATCGGTAAGTCGTTTGATGATTCAGGAATTCAATCAAGGTGGGGGGGGGCAGAGGTCCATAGGTGCAGTCAAGTTGGAAATCACCATTGGAGATTTGCGGTCAAGCGCCTAGATGCATGTCATTGATGCTAAAACTTCATACAATATCTTGTTTGGAAGGCCATGGATACACGAGAACAAAGTGATTCCATCAACCTACCATCAATGCTTGAAATACTTTGAAGATGTAGTCGAGAAGAAGATTGTAGCCAATGATAAGCCATTTGCTGACATAGAAGAACATTTTGCCGATGCCAAGTTTTACTCTAAAGCTCACGTTCCAAATGAAGTTAGAGTTGACAATGTTGCACCAATCAAAGAGGTTGAGGCTGCAACCAAGAAAGCAGATATACCAACTGGTAAGACAAAGATTGTTGTTGAGAAAAGTCATGACTCTTCCAATGTGGATAAAGTGCCTAATTCAAAAGTTGCGTCTTCAAGTAAGAAAGTGACTCATGTTCTTCGATATGTTTCGAAGGCAAGTAAAGGTGACAATCATTCATCTGAATTGTAAGATAACATGTTAGGGGGGCTGACTCTTCCTATCAAGCGGATTGATGCAATCAAGTTGTCTTCAAAATTACTTGATAGGTTTGTCAAATCATCACAGCATGATTCACTTTCGAATGAAGCAGTTCCTGCAAAGCGCATAGATGAAGGTTTTTGACCCAAATGCCTATAAGTTGTTAGCAAAATCGGGATACAATCTGAATGAGCTATCCAAGTTACGAAAACTCCTGCCTGAGACATCTAATGGCTTTAACTCTACTCAAAAGACGATGATGGAGAAAGGGTACGCCGTGAAACAATCACGCGATGGATTGGGTTATAAAAAACCCTCACCAATTAATATCTCTATTAAAAGGGTAAGTAGTAGAAACATTACTTTTGAAGATGAATCTACAACAACTAACAAGAGGCCTTCTGTGTTTGATCGGCTTGCAAGACAAACTCCAAGAACTTCAGTCTTTGATAGGTTGGGACCCTTGAAGAGTAAATGCAAGCACCAAAGAAATCGTAGGAGAATAGAAGTACCCAAAACTTTTAGACCTCAAGATTTGTCCAAAGATGGCTTGAGTTTGATTCCTTCCAGAATGAGGCAAGAAACAAGACTTATGGTTTCATGTGAAAAAGTCCTAAAGGCAAAGACTCATACTATAGTGCATACCAAAGAACACGATGAAGATGAGGAAAGTGTGGGCTCTTCATATCATATCTCCATACAAGAAAAGCAAGATACTTCTACTATAGTCATGGACAATAGGAATGAGAATATCTCCATGTGCTTTCATATATTGTTCAATGATAATGATCCGCAAGAAGATGAGGATTCCGAAGATGCCACGCCTGAACTTGAAGAAGGAGTAAAAGGAACTGTAGATACGTTGAAAGAAGTTAACCTTGGTGGTGTTGAAAATCCAAGACCCACATATGTAAATGAGCTACTAGCCATTGATGAAGAAAACAAATATATTGAGCTACTTAAGGAGTTCAAAGATGTATTTGCTTGGAGTTACAAAGAGATGCCGGATTTGGATCCCAAAGTAGCAGTTCATCATCTTGTAGTGTAACAAGGTGATCATCCTATTAAGCAGACCCAACGTTGCTTCAAGCCTGATTTAGTTCCGTTAATTGAAAATAAAGTTAACAAACTCATAAAAGCTGGTTTCATTCGTGAAGTTAAATATCCTACATGGATTTCAAGCACGTGCCTGATAAGCGGTTGTCGCTATGGAGCAGGTGTATATTCTCAGCGCTCGATAGCTTGTAGAGTAAGTTTAGCCTTCGACAGCTGGATCGTTTCTCCGTAATTATAGGTGGTGTAAACTTACCCACACCACATGTTGAATGAAAGTCCTTTGAGTAGATGCAAAATGGGGACAAACAAAATTTAGTAATGCTAGTAGTACAAGTGGCTCAAATTGCAGTCAGTGAATGGATGAAGTCTAAAAATTAATGAAATGTTTTATGAAATCATGCAACTTTGTTACGGGGAACTTAAAACACGTAAATTATTAATTATTTTGACATCAAACAAAAAAAGGTGTTTGTGCACTGACATTTTACTGTTTACTTTTTCAAAATTTTATTTGGATATAAAAGCCTTGTGAGTGTTTCTGAATTTTATATTTATTTTCTTATTTCCTTCCTTCTTCATACGTTCATGGACTTGAGAATGAAAAAAAAAATAGAGAGATAAGTAAATAAATAGAAATTGGTGGTTGGCGGTGGCAAGGAGGAGCGGCAGTAAGATAGAGGCAATGGCAAGTAGGCTTAAAGGAGAAGATAAAAAATCCTAATTTGGTGGGATGCCATAAATTTTATAAAATGAAAAAAAAATCGTTATGTTTTGTAAGATAGATAAATTAGTTATTTTATATATTATGGAATCTATTGTTGTCTATTTATGTAAGAAAATTACCAAAAATCTTATAAAAAAATCAGCCGAATCAGATTGGTCGGTACCAATCCACATCCTCAAGGGGCCAATGGCAGGACTGTGCTCAGCAATTTTCAAATGGAGATTTACAAAAATATCACACTTCAGACGCTTCATCACAGATTTGACTCTATAAGAAAAGTCTATGGATTTGGCCCCTATAAGAAAGTATATGCTAATTGCTAGGAACTTCCCCCTGGAAATCGGGAAATTTTGATCAGTAGCCATTTTTGGACGCGCTCATTGGGGACTATCCAGCGTTTCAAAATTTATTGAAGAATAGCCAAAAATTCGCGCGCACACTTAAGCTCCATTAGCGTTGGAAAAACACCTCAGACTAGTCCCATAACAAAAAACTGGGGCTTTGAACAAAACTTGTCCCATTATTTTAACAAGTTTTGTTCACAGCCCCAGCATTTTGTTATGGGACTGAAGCTTTATACAAAGTCCCATAACAAAATGCTGGGGCCTTGAACAAAATTTGTTCCAAGCTCCACTATTTTATACTGGGGTTAGTTTACTGAAGCCTCCCAGTACAAATACTGGGGCTTTGAAAAAGTTTTGTTCAAAGCTCCAGTATTTGTACTGGGATTTGTCCGGAGGTGGCTATTTCTCAGCGAATTTATTTTTGACGGCTACAATTTAATCAGCGCGCGCCAAACAGGCCCCTACACGAAATTTTTACCTGGAAATCGCGAACAACTTTCCCAAACAGGCAAAATTTGCGAGACTTTTCTCACAATGGTCGAAATAGTAACAGCAATGTAAAAGGTGTCTATTGTGTAATAAGTTGATTATCACAACTAGACAGCCCATAATTGGTCCCTCTAAAGGAAGCTTTAATATACCCAACCCACTGGCTTAGCGTGCGACCCCTAGGGAGGGGAGGCTCCAACCCTCCCTAGAATACTTGAAAGGCAATGACGCGACTGTCGACACCCATTTTTCTCCGAACCCGGTTTAGAGTTCGAAACATGGCTCGACTTATTAGGACTCGTGGGTAAAGACTTGGAGTCGCCACCTAACATATTTTCACCTAGGCGTATTAGGGCACCTACTTTGTTTCTAACCAATTTTAATGTTAACTCCAATACTTGATCTTCGAACCGAGAATTCTGAGCAAGTATTCAGATTAACCCAAGAGGAAGGTGTTAGGCACCTCTCAGATTCCACAAAGTGTGGTTCCCGACAGGACTAAATAATTGGGATTTAATAATAACTAAAGGCAAGTAAAATAATTTCTACTATATTATATACAATTTCAATACAAATAATTGCATAAGCGACAAATAAATCAATATTCCACATTTTGCCATGGACTTCAAAACTTCGTCCGAATATACCTTGCAAGTAAAACAAATTAGTTAGTACGCCAAATATATGAAAATAAAATTAATAAAGGCCAAATAAATAAAGCAATAAGAAAACGCACTAGCAATTTTTTAAAGGCTTGTCTTCTCCAACAACGTCGTATTCAACGAGTTTCGCCGAGATGTTCCTCGCAAAAATATTAAAATGAAGTTAGTATTATAACAAAAGTAAAAGTAGAATAAAGTAATAATAATAATAATAATAATAATAATGATAATGATAATAATTATAAAAAATAGCAACTAATAATGAAAAATAAAAATATTAGTGGTAATGAAAGTAGTAATAAAAAATAATAGTAATTATAATAATGATAATAAAAACAAAGGAAAAAAAAGAATTTTTGAAAGTTTAGGCTCAGATTCGGGTGATAGGAAGCTGAGGATACTGTCACGGCTGCAAACACGTCGGTCGGTCGTGTTGCCATGCCAAGTGCGGGTCCTGTTGCCTATCCCATTCATTTTCAACATTGTATAATATAAATGTTATCGTCATCGCCTTTTTTGTTTGTTTTTCGGGACACGTAAGGGACGGTAAATACGAGACTTGTATTGACCTCCAAACGTCATTGGCCTAAGTGTAGTATCATGTTCAAATCAGCCCCCCTAGGCCTCAAATTCAAATTAATTATTGAATTATTTTCATTGGCCACGATGTAGCATTGGATCTGTCAAATGAGCTTCAGTAGAGTAAATTGAGATCAGCAGCAGTAACATATATCCAAAGCTGAAACCACTGTAAGGCCCAGTAACATAAAACCAAGCAAATATATACACCAACGGGTCAAAGTAGCAATCTGACTAAGCATTAAGGTCATGCTGCGTAAGAGAAATATTAGTATCAAAATATAGCACAAATTGGACCCATAAAGTAATGAACCAGTAAGTCAACTAAGCAAATAGAACAAAATAACCAGATGGAGAAACCCTCCAATCGATCGAACAAGAGCAGAGAAAGTCAATCTCCGGCGACTAGCGATAATCAGAACAATGACGAGATAAGGGGAGGAGCGACTGCCTGCAACTAGCGGCGTCGCTGCGACTCCCACACCGCTTCTCAATTTCAGTGACAGAACGCCGGACGAAAAGCCATCAGCGGCGATGATTTTCGTCTCCGGTGGCGACGACTAGTGTGCCACTGGTCTGGTTCTCCACAACCCAACCCCAATCTCCCCCGTTTGTGGTTTGATTTTGTGTATGTGAAGGTGTAAGAGTTTCTGGTGAGATTTGGAGGAAGGAGACGGGTATATAGTGTTAAGTTAATTCAGAGTATGTTTTGATTATGACAAAAAAAATGCGATACCTAAATCATTCTATGTGCTTTCTGCAGGTTAAGGGCTTGATTATATGTGAATTTATTTCGAGGATCGTTGATTGATTTCAGGAGTCAACTATGGAAAGTTTTGATTGACAGCCGCACCTCTCGTGGGATTCGCTTCCCCTTATGCTCTTGCCTTATTCTCTGGAGATATTTATATCCCTAAGAGAATCAAATCTCTTGGGTCAAATCTCTCTACTTCAGAATCTCGTCAATCACTCCTCAACATATCTCGTCTAAAGGATCTGCGCCCCTTTTCCCGTAACGGTCTTCCTGCTGTGATACTATTTATTCAAGTCCTACCGAAGATCTCCTTACGCTTCTAATTACTGTCTACTATCTCTAAGTCTTTTACTTACAAACTGTATTCCTGAGAGTCTACGAGTGTTTTACAAGAAAAGATAGAGAGGTTGTGTAGTGAGGTAATAGTCGTGTCACTGAAGTTTTGTCTGATTATCTATAAATCAGACACTGTCGTTAGTGGTGAGCGAAGGATTAAAAACCACCTGTGAGAAGACGTTTGTGGTTAACGATAAACCATACTTGTATTTTTGTTTACTAAAGAGCTTGAAGAGAGATCACTCCCTTGTGACCCAAGGGGACTGGATTAGGAACCAATTGGTTCTAAACCAGTATAAATACTCTGTGTCGTTCCTTGTTTACAGCTTTTCTTTCTGCATTGATTATTATTTATACTTCACAGTCAACTTACAAATTGTCCAGTCGACTAAAATTAGTAGTTTTAACAATTCACCCCCCTTCTTGTATTCATCAATTGGTATCAGAGCTTGGACTCACACTTTTGTTTTTGCCTTACAGCAAGTGAGAAAAGATCATGTCTTCACACGTTGTGAACGGAGCTCTTCTACAAGAGGGAACTTCTGCCACCCGACCTCCTTACTTTAATGGCAAGCACTACAGTCATTGAAAGATTCGTATGGAAACATACATCAAATCGGTTGACTTCAAGGTCTGGCGTGTCATCAAGAAGGGTCCCTTTCATATTCCCGCTATCAAGACTGCAAATAAAGAAGGAGATCCTCAAAATGCCCCTAGTGATGTTGATATGGACGACTATACTGATGAACAAAGGGAGATTATCCAACTTAACTACAAGGCTGTTAATATTCTCTACAATGCCATTAGTGGAGAAGAGTATGAAAAAATATCCAGCTGTGAAACAGCAAAAGAAATATGGGATAAGTTGGAGGTTACGTATGAAGGTGGTGTAAAGTGAAGGAAACCAGAATCAATCTTCTAGTATATGAATATGAACTATTTCAAATGAAAGATGGAGAATCTGCTGAAGATATGTTTGCTAGGTTTAGCAAAATTATTGGGGAACTCAAAGCTCTTGGAAAGATCTACTCTAGTGGTGAGCAGATAAGGAAGATTCTGAGAAGCCTACCTACTACTTGGCAACCCAAGGTTATAAACATTGAAAGTGGAGATCTTAACAAAATATCGTATGACGAACTCAGAGGAGATTGTTGCTCCCAACGCACACGCAAGTATACGTGGTCGACAAGTAATAAAATGATAAGTAGAGTATCGTTCCCACGAGGACTATTCAGACTGAATTCTAGCAAACAATTTCCTAAGAACTATTCAGGGATCTTTTTCCAATGGTTGAGATTTTTACTAACTAAATGCTATAATTAAAACAAGTAACTGAAATCAAGTATTCGAGAGCAGACTATAGTTGTTATCAATAAAGAAGAAACGGTCCAGGGTCAGAGTTACGAACAATCCAGTTGAGTTTTCCAGTTGATTCTACTTCTTGATTTCCTAGATTGCTAACTACAGGTTAATTGTACCCGTGAAAACCTTTCGATTCTTCACGGTCTATGAAGGCTACTCCAATCCCTATATGTCTATGGGTTGAATCACGTGCACGCATTAACGAATTCTGTAATGAGTTAAACTAGGCGAGCAAGTATATGTCTATCCTACTCACAAATTGGTTCCCCGATGCCCGGGTTCACAAACTAGCCTTACTCTTTCTTATTACGTAATTAAATTCCCTCTTTCGAGTTCAATCTAAAAACCATAGATAGTGTTCAATTATCAGGCCTCAACAATCAAACAATTAGGATCAAGAAAGAATAAACAATCCGTAATGGTAAATCAATATATAGAAATCAACTTTCAAACATCAACCTTCATGTATTTACTCTAACCCTAGAACGAACAAACTATAGAATTAAAGAGAAGAATAAGAGAAAAAGAGAAAGAACTTGGTTAGAAGACATCTAGGGCTCCTCCCCTCTTCTCCAAAACTTGCTCCAAAGTCTCAACCCCTATGAAAAACTAAGTAAAAGAGTATTTATAGAGTTTACAAACACCTAGTAATAAGTTAGACCCAAGCCTAGACGAAATAGGAGGTAAAAACGCGCACAAGGGGCGCTATAACGGGCGCCCCGCGCCTCTGAAAGCGCCCAAACAACCAGAGGACGCCAAAATCTGCACGCTTTAGGGCCGCGGCTCATGGGAAACCGCACCTGGCCACTGCGCGCGGTAGAGGGCGCGGCGCGTGGCCCACAGCGCCCAGCCATTTTTCTGTTCCGTTCGCTCCTTTGCTCGCTCGTGTCGTGCCTTCGTGTGCTCGATCCAATCCTCAATCAAAATCCAATCTTTTCTTGCTCAATCATGCTCTTAAAAGCTCCAATTACACTGCGTAACAACCTACATACACACAACATAAAATTAGTGCAAAATCACATTCATAAACTATAAAACGAGCGAATAACAAGCTCAAACGTGCGGAAATATTAAGGAAACATTGGCATAAAATGCCAAACATCACCACCCCGCACTTGAACCTTTGCTCGCCCTCGAGCAAGTCACAACTAACTTCCCAACCTAGGTAAAACAGGTTTGCCTATGACTATGGTTGATACCGACCATTGAACCAATGCACACATGACTACTATGGATCCACAACATGCCAACAATTTACCAAAACCAAAAATATGAGAACAACCACCCCAAAATAGCTCAAATGCACAAACTCAACTTATTGCAACCATGCTCCCACAAAATCACACCTATCTACTCAACCAAGAAGCCATGACTTTACCTATCTCATGCAAACCATGTGCCCTCACCAAAATGAAACAAGAGAGTGTCCCCCAAATATCTCACACAACAATGAATATCCAGAATAGAATGGGGACAATAACATAGAAAGAATTCACTCACTCTCATGAAAATCTCACATGTCACACAAGATGTACCATAGGCTTGCCCGTAGTGTAGGACTCCACTAATGTAAGCTCACTCCAATCGGGATTAACTAGGACTTTAAAAGGTTGTAATGTAGACTAAGGGGCTGGTAGGATACATATGGGTAATAGTGACTGCCTCCCTAAGCACTTTAATACATCACAATTATTTCAACCACAATTCTCATCAAAGCCACCCAATCAACAACTTTCACACACACACCTTCTCAACAAGTAGCAATATTCTTTTAAGCACACACTAGCAAGGAATGGATATTCTTTTCTCTTCTCTTTATTTCTCTTTTTTTTCACAATTTTTTTTCTTTCTTTTCAACTTTGCTATTTTTCTTTTCTTTTTCATTTCATTTTTTTTTCAAATTTCATTATCTTCCAACCTTGCCAATGCTTTTCACTACTTCACAATTTTCACAATTATTCCCCTTTATTAGCTCCACTAAAAAACCTCCCAAAATCCAACCACAACTCCAAACAACAACACAATATTAACTAAAGTGCTTAAGGAGTAAAGGGCCAAAAGAGACAATTTAGAACAAATGGGTAGGCTCGGGTGTGGGTGCCAATAAAAAGGTCAAAGAAATCACAACAATCAAGTCCAAGGTGTATATGTAAGGGTAGGCAAATCAAAAGAAGGCCTGTATCATTTCCCGACTAGAGCAAACCTAGGATTTCGTTTTGCACACACACTGGGCAAGTTCTAGACATCAATATGCAACATGGAGCAAACAAGAATATGCCTCACAACACACATTGCACACGATCTACACAAAAAGGTTCCATCAACAACTCTCAATCAAGCATTTAGAATGCAACTTGTGGAAATTTAAGCACTAATGCACAAAGGTTAACAATCAAGTCAAGCAAGCGGACTCAAGCATCTCAAGGGGGTTGTTCCATTTTTTTCTTAGGCATGCATCACAATTAAAACCCACGGACACCACAAATAGTACATGCAATCAATTCAAGTCCACCGGTATCAAACAAATCAAAGGCACCTAGCATTCCACCTAGTCCCTTCGTCTAGGGCCATCTAACAACTAACTACTCTAATCCTAATAAAATAAAAACTAACCCGGTTCAAAGGCCTCCCCGTGGAAAAGAACCGAGGTCATAAGAAAAACCACGGGGCGGATGACATGTACCACTGACTAAAACTAAAAAGAAAATCTTGTTTTTGGAATTTTTTTTCATTGGTTTTCTAATTTTTTTCAATTTTTTCATATATTAAAGCAAGAAATAAATCAAAATAAAGTCAAGTGACAAAAGAAAATCCTACGGTACATGCATCCCTAACCTCAAAAATAAGGGAAAGTTCCCCACCCCACACTTAAACTAAGCAATGTCCTCAGTGCTAAAAATAAGAAAGTGCAAGGTAAAGAAAACTTCCCTGAAGGCTCTAGTCCTTGGTGCTAGCATCCTCCAAGCTTCCATATAGTATGAGGTACTCAGACTTCCCCCAACAGGTCATCAATATTAGGCAGGGGTGAGGGCACCCCACACTTAAACTTGACATTACATGAACCTGCAATCCAAAGAATCACCCAAAGTAATATACAACCATAAAAATAATAATAAAAATAAATAAAAGTAAAGCAAGCAAATTGGGTTGCCTCCCAAGAAGCGCTTGATTTAACGTCGCGGCACGACGAAGACAACTTCATCACTTTTGTCTCCACCTTGAACTAATGAATTGAATCCCCAACTTTGCCTCAAGCTTACGACTATGGTATTGGGGTGGCAGCAAAAATACAAAAGGACCAAGTAACCGTTGTCGCATTTTACACTTCTTAGCCTTTAAATGAGGGATGTCGTTTTGTCTCCTCGACATCACAAACTTTAAAATATAGGCACCTTGTTCCTCCTCCCTTGGTTTCTTCATAGGCTCGGGTGGCTCAATCTTCATGTCACCATCCAAACACAATGTCGAAAAATGATTGGAATGAGGTCCAATGCGCTTCAATTCTAAAATTTCATTACTTTTGACACCCTCACTTGCACAAACACTAGAGTCCTCACATATGATGTTTTCTATTTCCTCACTTGACTCTAATGTGATTTCCTCAACCTTGGCATCATCAACTACTATTGGGTCGAATGGTAGGAATTCCACTTTTTGCTCCTCAAATTGGCTTCTAAGCTCTTCTATCTCAAATCTACTAAGCACGACAACTGATAATTGAGCTTCAGACACCTCAACCATATCACTCAAATTCTCCTCCAAGTCGTGAATAGTCAAGCCAAATTCGTCGATCTCTTGCCCGAGCACAACCCTTTCTTCCATAAATTGCCTCGTCATATTTGTAAGTTCACTCCTAAAATCCCCATAAGCTTCTAAGAGTTTGGCTTGCTCCATTAGCCAAGTTTCGCTAACAACCTGCACTTTATCGCTCCTGTCAAACTCACAAACATCATGAGAATCATCACAAAAATTATTGGGGGAAGGAGCATGACACTTAGGACAATCATTCCACCGACCACCACACAATTTACAAAAATTCCAATCAAAGGTGGTAGAAAATTCACATAACCAGTCCCGCGGGGTTGAAAGAGTTGGACAATTTTCCCACAAGTAGGTTCATCCGCAAAGCAGACAAGAATCATCAAAATTTGAGCAACCATCATTCGACCAATTTTCATTAAAAGATGCCATGATGACAAGTAACACTAATAAACTAAACTAAATTAAACCTGAATAGATAATAAGTAATTGTTCAAAAAGAAATCAGCCAATTGTTTAGTCCCCGGCAACTGCGCCAAAAACTTGTTGCTCCCAACGCACACGCAAGTATACGTGGTCGACAAGTAATAAAGTGATAAGTAGAGTATCGTTCCCACGAGGACTATTCAGACTGAATTCTAGCAAACAATTTCCTAAGAACTATTCAGGGATCTTTTTCCAATGGTTGAGATTTTTACTAACTAAATGCTATAATTAAAACAAGTAACTGAAATCAAGTATTCGAGAGCAGACTATAGTTGTTATCAATAAAGAAGAAATGGTCCAGGGTCAGAGTTACGAACAATCCAGTTGAGTTTTCCAGTTGATTCTACTTCTTGATTTCCTAGATTGCTAACTACAGGTTAATTGTACCCGTGAAAACCTTTCGATTCTTCACGGTCTATGAAGACTACTCCAATCCCTATATGTCTATGGGTTGAATCACGTGCACGCATTAACGAATTCTGTAATGAGTTAAACTAGGCGAGCAAGTATATGTCTATCCTACTCACAAATTGGTTCCCCGATGCCCGGGTTCACAAACTAGCCCTACTCTTTCTTATTACGTAATTAAATTCCCTCTTTCGAGTTCAATCTAAAAACCATAGATAGTGTTCAATTATCAGGCCTCAATAATCAAACAATTAGGATAAAGAAAGAATAAACAATCCATAATGGTAAATCAATATATAGAAATCAACTTTCAAACATCAACCTTCATGTATTTACTCTAACCCTAGAACGAACAAACTATAGAATTAAAGAGAAGAATAAGAGAAAAAGAGAAAGAACTTGGTTAGAAGACATCTAGGGCTCCTCCCCTCTTCTCCAAAACTTGCTCCAAAGTCTCAACCCCTATGAAAAACTAAGTAAAAGAGTATTTATAGAGTTTACAAACACCTAGTAATAAGTTAGACCCAAGCCTAGACGAAATAGGAGGTAAAAACGCGCACAAGGAGCGCTATAACGGGCGCCCCGCGCCTCTGAAAGCGCCAAACAACCAGAGGATGCCAAAATCTGCACGCTTTAGGGCTGCGGTGCATGGGAAACCGTGCCTGGCCACTGCGCGCGGTAGAGGGCGCGGCGCGTGGCCCACAGCGCCCAGCCATTTTTCTGTTCCGTTCGCCCCTTTGCTCGCTCGTGTCGTGCCTTCGTGTGCTCGATCCAATCCTCAATCAAAATCCAATCTTTTCTTGCTCAATCATGCTCTTAAAAGCTCCAATTACACTGCGTAACAACCTACATACACACGACATAAAATTAGTGCAAAATCACATTCATAAACTATAAAACGAGCGAATAATGAGCAAACGTGCGGAAATATTAAGGAAATATTGGCATAAAATGCCAAACATCACCACTCTGATTGCGTTTGAGAAAACACACTTGAAACGGAATGTGTTGGAAGAGAAAAAGAAAACTGTAGCCTTTAATACTACAGTGGAGGAAGTCGACTATGATCAGGATGTTGAAGAAGACGATATCCAAGAACAGCTTGCTATGATGTCTAGGAACTTGAATGGTCTAGTAAATCGCAGACGACAATTCAGAAAAGGGAAGGCTCCATTCAAGAAAGATCAAACCAATTACAGGAATGAAGGTCGATGCCTTGAATGTGGCAAACAAGGACACATTGCAACAAACTGTCCCGAAGCCAAAAGAAAAGGTAAGAATAGATCTTATGCAGCATGGAGTGATGAAGATACAGCCTATGCTGAGCAAGAAAAAGTAGCCAACATTTACTTCATGGCCTCAGACAATTCTACCAGCAGTGGGATCCAATCAAATGACTCAAGTGAGGTACATTGTGAATTCTGTATTGAAAATTCTAGAAACCTTGATGAAGTTCTAGATGAGCTAGAAAAGGCACTTAGGAAAATAAAGAAACTAAGTAAAGAAAAAGAAGAATAGGAAATGAAACTAGAAATAGTCGAGACAGAAAATGAATTTCTGAAAGAAGAGATGAATCAGCTCAAACTTAAGCTTAACAGTTATAGGAAATCCACCAGTCAAAGCTCGGTAGGATCTAATAGCTTCTATAGGTCTGCTAGATCCTCTGTGTCTACAAAAGAAATTAAAAGTATGCCCGTCTGTTATCACTGTGGTGAACTTGGTCATGTATTTAGAAGATGTCAGAAAAGAAATCCTGGAAAATGGATTTGGAGACCAAAAGTCAAAACTGAAGCTAGCACCTCTAAGACTAACGCTCAAAGACCCAAGCAAGCTTGGGTACCTAAGCATACTTAAATACTTTGTTTTGCAGGGACACCACAACAGATCAACAAAGATGGGAAAGTGGTTTCTAGATAGTGGTTGCTCCCGACACATGACTGGAGATAAACAATTGTTCAAATCCATAACCAAGATCGATGGAGGCTCTGTTAAATTTGGAGGAGATGCTAAAGGAAAGATTGTTGGCATTGGAATTATTTCCTTAAGTCCCACCTGTGACATCAAGGAAGCATTTCTTGTTGATGGACTCAAACACAACCTCCTAAGTATCAGTCAACTTTGTGATGGAGGGTACAAGGTAAAATTTGAATCCAGCAGATGCATTATCCATGACACCAAAGGTAAGGTCGTTCTCTCCGGATCCAGGGAAAACAATATCTATGTTCTAAACAATGGTAAAACCTCTACAGGTAAACATCTATGTCTTGCATCGATTGCTAACGATCCCTGGACATGGCATAGAAAATTAGGTCATGCTAGTATGTCTTTGATTGAAAAACTGTCCAAACAGGATCTAGTAATCGGATTACCTAAGCTTAACTTCTCTAAAGATCATATATGTGATGCATGTCAACTAGGTAAGCAAACTAGAAATTCTTTTAAAGGAAAGGACATTGTCTCTACCTCCAACCCCCTAGAACTATTGCATATGGACTTGTTTGGCCCAACTAGAACTGCTAGTATCGGAGGCAAAAGATATGCATGTGTAATAGTTGATGATTATTCTCGGTTCACCTGGGTTATGTTTTTATCTCATAAAGATGATGCTTTTAAAAGTTTTGAAGTTTTCTGCAAGAAAGTTCAAAGAGAGAAAGGTTACTACATCACCACCATCAGAAGTGATAATGGAGGGGAACTCGAAAGCAGAATCTTTGAAGAATACTGCAATTCTCAGGGATTCACTCACAACTTCTCTTCTCCTCGAACTCCTCAACAAAATGGTGTTGTAGAAAGAAAGAATCGCACTCTTCAAGACATGGCCAGAACCATGTTAGTTGAACACTCTCTCCCAAATCACTTTTGGGCAGAAGCTGTAAGTACTGCTTGTCATATTTTAAATAGATGTCTTATTCGTCCTATCCTTCATAAAACTCCCTATGAACTTTGGAAAGGCAAATGACCGAATATTAGCTATTTTCACTGTAACGACCCTCAAATAGTCGTTACGGGATCCGGGACCTCGATTTGCATGTCGACAGTCCCAAAAGCTCCGTTAGGTCATTTATGACCCGTCTGTGAAATCTGAGTCGAAACGGAGTCCGTTTGATAGATTTTCGAGAAAAGGATCCGTTTATGAAATTCCGGAAAGGAATTTGGGGTTTCGATAGGTCGTTTTGAGTAAACGAACCCCGATGGAAAATCCGAGCGCACCGTTAGGTCCGTCTCGTCATTTATGATATGTAGCAACCTTCAAAATTGAAAACGGCCCTCGTTTGATAGGACTTTTGATAAAGTCCCCGTTTCGGAAGTTTAAAAGAGTTAAAAGAGGTTTCCGAGCTCGATTTGAGCAAATGAGCTCCGATGAGAGATCCGAAAGTTCCGTTAGGTTCGTATAGTCATTTGTGACTTGTATCAACTTTCGGAATTGGATTCCGAGGTCGTTTGGTTAAATTTCGCTATTTTGGCGAAAGTCGAAAATTGAACCTTTACCGTGGGACCCACTTTTTGAGTTCTGGAGGTCCGAATTGAGTTCCGTCTTGACGAGCATGTCACCCAAGTATTTTATGACTTGTGTGCAAAATTTGGGATCAGTCCGAGCTTCGTAGGGTCCCGTTTTGCCCCTAAAACAGTAGAAAATCTGGTGCGATTTTTCTGTTCTGTTTTGGCGCAAACAGCCGGATAAAAGCTGATTTTCCAGCCAATCCGTAAAGAATTAGGAAAAACTCAAAATATGAAAGTTGTAGCCCTTTGAGTTGTGGTTCTAATGGCACTAGTTTTAGGTCATTTTGACATTCCTATCAAAAGTTATGATTTTTTCAAAAGAAGCTGTCACAGAGGCAAAAAACTGCTATAAAAAGGCCATTTCGGGCCATTTCGGTTCATAACTTATAAAAATCATTTGGTGAGCTCTTGAGGCGATTTTTGGGTATTTCTTGAAGACCCAATCATACTTACACTTAAGGTAAGCCCTTTCAATCCATCTTTATGTTGATTAACACAAGAATCAAAGGGTTGATTCTTGGAAATGGGTTAGAACCCTAGATTCTTAAGAATTGGGGAAAGACATCGAGCAAGGCTCGCATGTGGAATCTAAGTGTACTTTTGGACTCACGGGAGCGTGGGGAGTCCGGAAAAGTACATTTTGTAAATTTAGGGCTCGGCCCTACCCGGGGGCATTTTTGTAATTTTTACCCTAGGATGCCTATAGGCTTAAATAGCTATAATTGAGCACTCATATGTGCTATATCTTGTCTTAATAGACCTAGTGGAGAGTCCTTCGCGGACAAGGCGAGCGGGAAAGGAGATTCTTCCCGGCATTTGAGCCCGAATTTCGAGGTAAGTGAGACTTGACCTCTATTGTGCTTGTGGACTCTTCCTTCATGCTAGTATGCTTCATGTACGCATATATATACCTAACAATGGTTAGGATTAATGATGTGAATTACTTGCTATTATTGTTTGTTATAAATAGCGAGATTGTGACTCGACCGAGGTATGTGCCGGTCTAAACGCTACGTCGAGGTAGCTTAAATTTATATCGTAGTAACGCTTGCTACGCCATGCTTAGATAGCAAGAACTTGGGACATGGCCGAGGATGTTGCCGGCATGTCATGATAAATGTCTTGCCGAGGATTTTGCCGGCTTTTGTATGATATTGGTACTTGATTTGTTCACGTGCCGGGTTGGGTAGTGCTGTCTATACGTAACCTTGGGTTGGACGACATGGGAGTAGGGATTGTACCCCCAAACTGTGGTCGGGTTAACCTTCGCCTTACGTTCAGCTAGCATAACCAACTTGGGTTACGGTGACTGTGAAATATTATCATTATTAATATTTCTGTTATTATTTCTGTTATTGTTATTAATGTCGTGGATATTAATACTGTTAGAGGGACACTTGACAGGGGGTGTGGTGTCGCCTATACTATGAGATGTGTCACACTTGACAGGGGGTATGGTGTGGACACTTGATCTTTGAGATGTGACACACTTGACAGGAGGTGTGGTGTGGCCACTTGATTTATTGAGATACGACGCACTTGACAGGGGGTGTGGTACGATCGTAGACAGATTTGAGATGAGCCAACGACTACGGGTCGTTGGTCTACTTATTCATGATTGTGATAGTGACTTCGGGTCACGGTATATGGTTGATACTTAGTAGTAGTGTTGCTAGTCCATCGTAGGTCTAGGTTAGTCGGCACGGGAGTAGAGATTGGACCTCCAAACCGCCGCTGAGTTGACCTATGCCTTACGTTGGATGGGCATAATCCTTGAGACTTCTGGTTACTACTTGTGTGTATGGAATGTGTTACATCTATTTGTGATTTCACTACTTTATTGTATGATTACTATAGTATGTTGTTGCTTATGATGCATGTAGCGACTTGTCCCGCAAGGGTACCTTAGCGGGCCTGTCGGTGATCTTACTGGGCTTCGGCTCATAACTTACTCTGCTACGTGCGCAGGTCCTTCATCCAGTCAGCAGCCCGGACGTTAGCGGTTCCCAAGGCTTCTGAGACTTTTGATTGAGGTGAGCCAACCACACAGACCGTGGTGGCATACCGCCGGAGTCACTTAGAGATAGGACACAGATTTCTTTGATGTATATTCATACTTTATTGAGTCACTCTTAGAATGCTCCAATTCTTTTGTGGATATATTCTTTTGGACTTCACACTTTTATATTTATATATCCATTTATGATCTTTTCACATTATTGTTCTTTTCCGCATCTTGTTTCATTGGTTCGCCTAGGCAAATGTTGTTTAGGTGCCATCACGAGCCCTTGGAAATTGGGTCGTGACATTCACCCCTTTGGTTGTAAGTGCTTTATTCACAACAATGGTAAAGACAATCTTGGTAAGTTTGATCCTCGTAGTGATGAAGGTATTTTCCTAGGCTACTCTAACACCAGTAGATCTTATAGAGTATTTAATACAAGGACATTAACAGTTGAAGAATCCATGCATGTTGTATTTGATGATTCCTTGATCCATGCCGAGAAAGGTAATGATGCAGATGACGACGAAGTTGAACCAACTCTATCCATTCCCTCGGAGACTACAGTCACGACAATTGAGCCACTCAATCCTCAAAGTCAAAATGTTGAGAAATCAGACTCTGTCTCAGAACAGACTGAGTCAACTACACAGCTCAAAGATCTGGAAGTAGTCGTACCCAATGAATGGAGGAGTGATCCCGACTATCCACAGAAATATATCATTGGGGATCCTCGAGAAGGTATGAAAACGAGAAACTCTCTTAAATCTAATCTGGCTTTCATCTCACAGATAGAACCAAAGAAGATAAACGAAGCTCTTCAAGATGAATCTTGGGTTCTTGCAATGAAAGAAGAGCTCGATCAATTTGAGAAAAATCAAGTGTGGGAGCTTGTTCCTAAACCTAAAGGAAAATCAGTTATCGGCACTAAGTGGGTTTTCAGAAACAAACTCAACGAAGAAGGTAAGGTGGTAAGAAACAAGGCTCGTCTAGTGGCTCAAGGGTACTCTCAGACAGAGGGAGTCGACTACGACGAGACATTTGCTCCTGTTGTTAGACTTGAATCTATTCGCATGCTTTTAGCTTTCGCTTCCTTCAAATAATTTAAACTTTTTCAAATGGATGTTAAAAGTGCTTTCCTAAATGGATTTATTAAAGAAGAAGTTTTTGTCAGACAACCCCCAGGTTTTGAAAATTCTAAATTTCCTCATCATGTGTTTAAGCTTTCCAAAGCCCTTTATGGTCTTAAACAAGCACCTCGTGCTTGGTATGAAAGACTAAGCTCATTTTTATTATCACATGGATTTTCTAGAGGCAAAAGTGAGAAGACCCTATTTATTCAGAAAACCTCTTCTGACATCCTTATTATTCAAATTTATGTTGATGACATCATCTTTGGTAGCACTAATCCAGAATTATGCAAGAAATTTGAAGTGCTTATGCAGGGAGAATTTGAAATGAGCCTGATGGGAGAACTAACGTTCTTCCTTGGACTTCAGATCAAACAATACGAAAATGGTATTTTTATTTGTCAATCTAAATATACCAAAGAACTTATTGTTAAGTTTGGAATGAACGACGCCAATCCAGCCAAAACTCCCATGAGCCCTGCTACTCATTTGGTAAGTGACTCGAAAGGTACAAGTATAAATGCTTCTCTCTATCGAGGTATGATTGGATCACTACTTTACTTAACTGCTAGTCGACCTGACATCATGCTTTCTGTGTGTAAATGTGCTCGCTTCCAGTCAGCTCCCAAAGTATCTCATCTTACTGCAGTCAAAAGAATACTTCGTTATCTTGTTGGCACAGTTAACTATTGTTTATGGTATCCTCGCACAAGTTTCTTTGATCTTATTGGTTTTTCAGACGCTGACTATGCAGGTGACAGGGTTGAAAGAAAAAGCACCAGTGGTGCAAGTTTCTTTCTTGGAAAATCTCTTGTTTCATGGCACAGCAAGAAACAGGACTGTACTGCTCTTTCTACCGCTGAATCTGAATATGTTGCATTAGGACATTGTTGCACTCAACTTCTTTGGATGGGCAAACAACTATCTGATGATGATCTATTTTTTAAACCTATTCCCATGCTATGTGATAATACTAGTGCAATTGAATTATCCTACAATCCTGTTGATCATCCTAGAACTAAGCATATTGATGTTCGCTATCATTTTATTAGGGATCATGTTCAGGATGGTGATGTTGATATTGCTGGTCCTTCTAAGGTATCTTTTCCGGCTGACACTGATCCTGCTGGTAAGCTAAAAGATGATTTGGCTGACATAAATGACCTGTTGCTGAGTTTGCACTACAAGAGTGAGAAGGTCTTTGATGACATTGCTGAGCTCAAACTGGATGTGGGAAGATTCTCCCTTAAACTAGACTCTGCTGTGACAGACTCTGCTGCTGCCATAAGACAGGTTCATGCTCGTATTGATGCTGTCTCCACAGATGTTCAGGCCAAGATCACTGCTATGTCAACAGATGTTCAAACTAAGCTGGACAGGATGACTGATAACGTTGTGAACACTCTTACTTATTTTCTTGCTCCTCGTTAAATATAACTCTCTGGGTCTGTAATATTCAGGATAACTTAGACCTGCTCTGTTTCTTTTGCTCCTTTTTGGGTGATGCCAAGGGGGAGAACAGACCGCTTTTAGCTTGCTTTTAGCTATGTGAATTATCGTATTATCCTATCTGCATTATATCATATGTAGGGTCACTCACACTCAGGGGGAGTCAACTATCTGCATTGATCAGTCGACTTCAGAAACAAAGGGAAGTATCCTAGCACATACTCCTTTACTTTTTGTCATCACCAAAAAGGGGGAGATTGTTAAGTTAATTCAGAGTATGTTTTGATTATGACAAAAAGAATGCGATACCTAAATCAGTCTATGTGCTTTCTGCAGGTTAAGGGCTTGATTATATGTGAATTGATTTCGAGGATCGTTGATTGATTTCAGGAGTCAACTATGGAAAGTTTTGATTGACAGCCGCACCTCTCGTGGGATTCGTTTCCCCTTATGCTCTTGCCTTATTCTCTGGAGATATTTATATCCCTAAGAGAATCAAATCTCTTGGGTCAAATCTCTCTACTTCAGAATCTCGTCAATCACTCCTCAACATATCTCGTCTAAAGGATCTGCGCCCCTTTTCCCGTAACGATCTTCCTGCTGTGATACTATTTATTCAAGTCCTACTGAAGATCTCCTTACGCTTCTAATTACTGTCTACTATCTCTAAGCCTTTTACTTACAAACTGTATTCCTGAGAGTCTACGAGTGTTTTACAAGAAAAGATAGAGAGGTTGTGTAGTGAGGTAATAGTCGTGTCACTGAAGTTTGGTCTGATTATCTATAAATCAGACACTGTCGTTAGTGGTGAGCGAAGGATTAAAAACCACCTGTGAGAAGACGTTTGTGGTTAACGATAAACCATACTTGTATTTTTGTTTACTAAAGAGCTTGAAGAGAGATCACTCCCTTGTGACCCAAGGGGACTGGATTAGGAACCAATTGGTTCTAAACCAGTATAAATACTCTGTGTCGTTCCTTGTTTACAGCTTTTCTTTCTGCATTGATTATTACTTATACTTCACAGTCAACTTACAAATTGTCCAGTCGACTAAAATTAGTAGTTTTAACAATTCACCCCCCTCTTGTATTCATCATATAGTGTTTTGGGAAGAGGGGCCTTGAGATGTATGTGTGCTGTGTGTATAGGTAGAGTTTGGTTTATGCGCGTATGTATGGAGACGATGCAGAGGACGACAGGGGTGGATGTGGTGTGTGTGAACTGATTTTGATTTGGGTTTCGTCGAAGTGTATGGGTGGCGTGGATGATCGGAAAAGAAAAGAATTGGAGGGTCTGTCGGTTGATGATGTATGTCGTGTTTCGATCTGCCTGTGTAAGGAGAAGAAGACCAAAGGGGTCTGAGTAATAGTTTCTGTTCTTGTAATGGGGTGATGGTGTATATTGTGAGGGAGAGGATGAGAAGAGGGTGTGGTGATAGAGACGAGAGGAAGTTGAGGATGGTGTGGTCTCCCTCCTATTTTTTTTTCTCTGCCTTTTCAAGATCAAAGCCAAAAGAATATATAACCAATTCCCCAAAGTGACGTTGAGAGATTGGAGGCTGGAGGAGTGATTCTAGTGAGTGATATATGGTGATGATTTTGTGCCAAAAATTGAGGAGAGAAGAGGGGATCTGATGTTGGGAAATCGTTGGAGAAATTTAGGGGATTTTGGTCAATGGAGTACAAATGTACAAGGTGTATCTAGACGGATGGCTGTCCAGATTCAAAGGAATTTTAACATGAAATGTCTTAAAAGATGGATTTGTATATATATTGGATAATTTGAATTCATATTTTGAATTCCCCTTTCAAAAGAATTCAATATATATATATATATATATATATATATATATATATATATATATATATATATATATATATATGTCACAAATTATAATGGAATGAAATGGGTGGTATAAAATTTCATACTGAACATTTTTTATTGGCCTAATATTTAATTAAAGGTGCGAAATCAATATATAAGCATACATATATTATATATAATAAAATGCCCACATAAAATGATTAGGGTCAAAGCAAATTAATTAAGTATAAATAGTTACAAATAAATACTAAATATTAAAAATGCATTAATTTGCACGAACAAATACAAATTGACACGTATTTAACAAACATCCTAAATGATGCAAGGTACATTATATAATCTCATTTAAATATATACTGTATAAATAGAGGATAATCACACGTAAATGCATGACTACTAATGCAAATTCACTCAAACAGTCAATATTACATCTTTAGTTAAATATAGCCATTTATGTTTACATACAGTATAGCCTTAGAAAATAAATCAACTTATTATAAAATCCTACATGAAAAATAGAGTGTGCCACATGTATATATAATTAAAACTGAAAATGCCATGTCAGACATCTGGTGAGATGACTGTGCAAAATCCAGTTACAATGACTTTTGGTGAGAATTACCTTAAGTTGAGTGACTTTATTAGTACAATTCAAAGCAAAGTGACTTTGGTCACATATTTCTCAAAATTGAGTGACCTTTTAAGTATTTTACTCAATAAAAGTACGACTGCATAGGAAAAAAATCACAAATTGTATCAAATTACATAGTTTGAACCACTAAGAATGCACTGATTAAATCTATTTAGAAGGCAAAAATGGGACAAATTTAAAATATTGACATTGCTGTGTATTGGATAAAAACTGAATAGACTTTGGCAGGTGACACGTGTCGTCCACGTGGCGCAAACTGACGTGTCGCCGGACAGACATCTTCTCGGACAGATACTTCCTACGGGCAGACCCCGAAGAAGTTACTAAGCTTGCTAACGATCAGCACGATTTGAACCAACGGTTACCAGCAATACGGGGTGCGACCATTCAGCAAACGGTCACTCAGCGGTTACAACCCTTCTGGATAAGACACCCGACGGTTACCCTTTTTGAAGGACCTTATCCCCAACGGCTACTATCTCAACAGACGCCATCCAGAACCTATAAATAGCGTTCATCATAGCCAAATTGTAACAACTTTACTTCCTGCAATTACTATCAATAAAATTACTATCTCTATTGCGTTCAAACATACTCTTTTCACAGTTATAAAATCGCACTGCTTGCTCTTGCGTAAATCAACAATTTCAATAATCGAATCATCCGACGCGACTACCGCCAACCGTCAAAGGAAACGATACGTTTATTCTTGATCATTTACATTTATGCTTTACTTTTTACGCCTTGCATTACTATAATTTGATTAATTGCGTAGATCTTTAATCTCAACTATTGATCGTGACTCCGCAAATATAAATTTAATTGTTAATTGGCCTAAAACCGGATTTAGGTTAAACAATTTGGCGACCACAGTGGGAGCCGGTCAATAGCTTCCGTAGGTTGAAAAGTCTACCTTTAACGTTATATCTATCTCTGTTTATCTCTTTGTTTCATAACTAACATGGCAGACGACAGTGCCCAGCAAACCATTGTGGGCGGACAACAGGTAAACTCCCCTTCCAGTAGATCCAATGATGATGTGCAACAGGTACATAATCTGGTTCCCGAGTATTCTCCCGACCCTTCGTCTGACGGGCAACAACAACAGTCTGCCCGTAGATCGATCAGGCCAGATCGACGTGAACGCTCTCAGAGCCACACTCCACCTAGGAGACGACGGCATAGGAGCCTCTCCCCCGACCAAGGGAACTTGCAGGGAACTTTCCGTGATTTTATGCAGCAGCAGACGGAGATAAACAAGCAAATCAACGAAGCACTAAACTCCCTCCGGGCGAACAATCCCCCAACGGCAGGGGCCAACGCAGCCAATGTCCCGTCCTCCCATACATCAAGACGGGGAGGAGAGCGCAACAATGGTAGCGGAACTGCAAACCCGGCGGCTCAAGCAAATCAGAATAGTGGTACTGCAGACCCAGCGGCTCAAGCAAATCAGAATAGCGGTACTGCAGACCCAGCGACTCAGGCAAATCAGAATCCGCATACGGAATCTTCGACACCTACAGATATGAGCTCTGTCGTGGAAACTCTTACCAAACAATTCAAAGAAAGCCAGGAGGCACTCCAAAAAGCTCTCCACGAGAGAATTGACCAGATTCCAGGCGCCCCGCCCACGCTGAAGAAAGTTGATGTTCAGCGCTACTCGCAACGGCCCTGGAAGAAGGAGGCTGCCCCGAAGGCAATACCTAAGACGTTCAAGATGCCCAACATCCCGAGGTATCGAGGAACATCTGACCCCAACGATCACCTCATGATGTTCAGCAACTTCATAAAAGCCAGTGATCTCACCGACGAGGAGATCGAGTCCGTGCAATTGAAAAAGTTCGTAGAGACGCTGGCAGACGGGGCCCTACGGTGGTATTCGATGCTGCCCCCAAACTCTATTGGATCCTTCGCAGAAATGGCTGAATTGTTCGTGAAGGCTCACACGGGTGCCCAAAAGACGGAGACCCGAGTAGAAGACATCTTCGAAATCAAGCAGAGGCCCGATGAGTCACTTCGCAAGTATGTGGACCGGTTCCAGAGAGAACGTATGATGCTCCCCAAAGTACCGGACAGGTGGGCAGCGATCGCGTTCACCAACAGCCTGGACATCAGGAGTTCAGAAGCCACGCGAAGACTCTACGAGTCTCTTCGGGAGTTTCCAGCAGCCAGTTGGTCGGATGTCTACAATCGTTACAACTCTAAGGTACGTATCGACGAAGACAAGCTGATTGGAACAGGTGCTGCTCGGGGAAAACCTCAAGCTCGTAACAGCGAGCCTGGAGGAAAGGCGGACGTGGAGAAGTCAGGCGCACGGTACGAGCCGTACCCCGACCAATCGCGGAACAATTCCAAAGGCCGTAACCGCAACAACAACAGAGGGCTGTCCCGAGGGGAGAGTTCTCAGTCTGCCAGCCTGCCCAGCCTGCCTAGTTTCAACATTGAAATATCAGATGTCGTGGCTGTGCTCAAAGGCATGGGAGAAAGAGTCAGATGGCCGAAGGATATGAAGACTGATCCCAGCAAGCGGAACCAAGACGTATATTGCGAGTTCCACCGCGATCATGGGCACACTACCGAAGACTACAAAGCCTTAAGGTACGAGATCGCTCATCTGTTGAAGCAGGGATTCTTGAAGGAATTTTTGACGGAGAAAGGGAAACAAACCCACGCAAAGGCTCAGCAAAACAAGCCAGGTCCGCCGCGAGCTTCCTCCCCGAAACGAACGGTCAATGTTATTTCGGGTGGAATCGAGGTGGATTCTGTTACCTTCACAGCCAAAAAGTATGCGAAAGTTTCCATTACCAACAACAAACGACCTCGGACAGAGGCGGCAATCACCTTTGAAGAGTCCGACACTGACGGACTTCAGTTTCCGCATGCCGACGCGTTAGTCATAACGCTACGCGTGGCAGAATTCGACGTAAAGAGAGTGCTCGTTGACGCGGGCAGCTCTGCCAACATCATCCAGGCACGGGTCGTGAATGAAACACAACTATCAGACAAGATTGTGCCGATCTCTCGAGTTCTTTCCGGCTTCAACAACTCAAGCGAAAAGACTCTCGGAGAAATCACATTGACTACTCTGGCGGAAGGGGTAGCGAAGGAGACTACCTTCCATGTTGTCGACGCGGATCTAGCCTACAATATCATTTTGGGCAGACCTTGGATCCACGACATGCAAGCTGTCCCTTCTACATACCATCAAGTGGTGAAATTCCCGTCCGAATGGGGAATACGGGAAGTCCGAGGAGAACAACGCACTGCACGAGACTGTTACTCGGTAGCCCTCAGGTTACCCGAGGAGAGCAAATAGCAATTACAGCACCCGGGACCGGACGCGGCACCTGAAGAAACCCGATACGACGTCCCGGAGTTCATCGCCAAAATGGACGAGAAGGAAAGACACATGCCAACGGTAGAGGCCTTAGAGCCTGAAGAGCTGTTCACCAATATGCCAGAGCGAAAAGTATACCTGGGGACCGAATTGAGCGAACGCCTGCGGGGAGATATCCTGCGGTTCCTCAAGGAGCACCACACAACCTTCGCCTGGTCCCATGCGGATATGACAGGTATTTCTCCTGATATTATCACTCACAGGTTGCACGTTGATCCATACCACCGGCCGGTAAAGCAGAAGACGCGCCAACAAGGAGCCTTCAGAAACCAGGTAATCAACGACGAGGTCGACCGGCTGTTGAAGATCGGTTCGGTACGTGAAGTTAAGTACCCAGACTGGCTGGCGAACGTGGTTGTCGTTCCTAAAAAGAACGGCAAGTGGCGAGTCTGTATTGACTTCACGGATTTGAACAAAGCCTGTCCAAAGGATTCATACCCTCTTCCCAGGATAGATCAGCTGATCGACGCAACAGCCGGGCACGAAGTATTAACTTTCCTCGACGCATACTCCGGATACAACCAGATACTGATGGATCCCAGCGACCAAGAAAAGACGGCATTCATAACTTGTCGAGGTACGTATTGTTATAAAGTCATGCCTTTTGGATTGAAGAATGCAGGTGCAACCTACCAGCGTTTGGTCAATCGAATGTTCCATGATCACATCGGAAAAACCATGGAAGTATACATTGACGATATGCTGATAAAATCCAAACGGGCAGAAGACCATCCGGCCCATCTGAAAGAGGCTTTCCGAATTCTGGATCAATACAACATGAAGTTGAATCCAGAGAAGTGTGCTTTCGGAGTCGGATCGGGGAAGTTTCTGGGATTCATTGTTTCTCAGCGAGGCATTGAAGTCAATCCCGCTCAGATTAAGGCTATAGAGTTAATTCCAGACGTACTTCGCGATAAGAAAGAGGTCATGAGGCTGACAGGGAGAGTAGCGGCTCTACGGCGATTCATCTCCCGGTCGTCTGACCGTTGCAAAAGCTTCTTCGATGTCTTAAAGCAAAATAAGGAGTTCGAATGGACTCCTGAATGTCAGCAGGCGTTGAAGGATCTAAAGAAGTATCTATCTAACCCTCCACTACTCACAACACCTCTGGAAGGCGAGCAGCTGTTAATTTACCTGGCAGTCTCCGAATCATCGGTAAGCGCAGTACTAGTTCGGGAAGAAAAAGGTAAACAACTTCCTATTTACTATGTTAGCAAAGCTTTGATTGATGCAGAAACTCGCTATCAACCTTTAGAAAAATTGGCTTTAGCTCTAGTAACTGCTGCCCGAAAATTGCGCCCGTACTTTCAAAGTCATTCTATAGTCGTAGTTACTACCTTTCCTTTACGAAACGTCCTGCATAAACCGGAATTTTCAGGAAGATTGGTAAAATGGGCCATAGAATTATCCGAATTTGATATTACTTATCAGCCTAGAGTAGCAATAAAGTCGCAAGTCTTAGCAGACTTCGTGGCAGACTTCAGCATGAATGTGTACCCCGAAGCACAAAAGGAAGCCATACTCTACGCTGGACAGGCTCCGGGTACCTGGACCCTCCACACGGACGGTTCTTCGAGCGTGAAGGGATCAGGACTTGGGCTGGTCCTCGTTGCTCCGTCCGGGGAAACGGTAAGGCAAGCTATCAAATGCCCTTTCATTACTAACAATGAGGTCAAGTATGAGGCCGTTATTGCAGGATTGGAATTAGCACGGAACTATGGAGCAACCATAGTCAAGTTAAAAAGCGACTCCCAATTGGTAATCAATCAGATCAATGGGGGCTTCGTTGCACGAGAACCTAGGATGCTGGCATACCTTGGCCGTGTAAAAGAACTCCTGGCACAGTTCGATACCTGGGAAGCAGTTCAAATCCCACGAGAGGAAAATCACGAGGCTGATGCTCTCGCAAACATGGGATCTGTTGCAGAGATAGGAGCAGCTAGCTCCTCGGCTGTCGTTCAACTTCTCTACACCTCCATGGACAGAGAAAGATTCGAAGTCAATACCATCAGTACTACCTGGGATTGGAGGAATGAGATAACAAACTATCTCATTCATGGAACTCTCCCCGCAGATGCAAAGGCTGCTCGTAAACTTCGAATAAAAGCAGCTCGGTACACCATCCTTAACGGCGAATTGTACCGCAGAATGTTCGCAGGACCTCTCGCAAAATGTCTTGGACCAAGTCAGACCAATTATGTGATGAGAGAGGTCCACGAAGGCTGTTGCGGAAATCACTCCGGTGGCAAGGCGTTGACTCGAAAGCTGATACGCGCAGGTTACTATTGGGACAAAATGGAGAAGGATGCCAACGACTTCGTCAGGAAATGTGACAAATGCCAGAGATTTGCTCATCTCCTCCATCAACCAGCCGAACCACTGCATTCGATAGTCTCCCCCTGGCCCTTCATGAAATGGGGGATAGACATCGTTGGTCCTCTCCCCACGGCACCCCGGGGACTGCGTTTCCTGCTGATCATCACAGATTATTTCACAAAGTGGGTCGAAGCGGCAGCATATTCGAAGGTACGACAGACAGAGGTCATCGACTTTCTCTGGCGTTTTGTGATATGCCGCTTCGGAGCACCAAAGGAAATAGTCATGGACAATGGGCCGCAATTTGTCGGCCAGAAAGTAACAAGGTTCCTCGAAGATCTGCACATTAAGAGAATCATCTCTTCTCCATACCATCCTGTCGCCAATGGGCAAGCCGAATCTACCAACAAGATCATCGTTGACTCTCTCAAAAAGCGCCTTGAACAGGCGAAGGGATGTTGGGTCGAGGAGCTGCCTGGAGTACTATGGGCTTATCGCACTACGGTAAAAATGAGTACTGGGGAAACCCCTTACTCACTGGTATACGGTGCAGACGCCCTGATCCCAGTTGAGATAGGCGAACCAAGTTTGCGATACGCACATGCCACTGAACAGTCGAACTCAGTGAATCTAGCCGAAGAATTGGATCTCCTCGAGGAACGCCGAGAACTGGCCCTCATACGAGTGGTGGCGCAAAAAGAGCGAGTCGAGAAGTACTACAATCGGGGACTGCGCGTACGGAGCTTCCAAGTCGGGGACTTTGTACTCAGAAAAGTTTCCCAGAGCACACAAGAGACGAACTCGGGAAAGCTTGGCCCTAACTGGGAAGGACCATACAAGGTGATCGCTTCAGCCGGCAAGGGGTCTTATCGTTTGGCCCGACCAGACGGTTCGATCATCCCGAATAGCTGGAACGTAATACATCTCAAGAGGTATCATTTTTAAGCAGCAGGGACGGTTAGTTATTCTATCCCCTCGCAAAAATCTCTTTTTCTATCCTTGCATAAAAAAGTTTGCTACTTCTGCCCGTACTTATAAGCCATTACTTGCATGCTTATATAGAAATGCTTACTTTTACATTTACATGAGATTTCTCTCTTTTATACATTCTTTCTAAATGGTACTAACGGCCTGAACAAGGCCAGATCCGTTTAGCTCAACTGGCAGAGCTCGAAGTTCTTCAACTTCGCGGCTGTGGGTTCGAGTCCCACAACGGACACACTCCACGTTTGGTTATATGTGTTCAATAAACAACTCACCGACAACTCTTTTCATATTACCACCTTACGTGTTCCAACATGAAAACAAGGGGGATGGTGAGGGCCCCATAGGCCAGGAAAGACCTTCATACAGGCATGAGACTTAGCTTACTGGCAGGCAAATTTTCATTTTCTGCGTGACAAAACCTCCACGGCAAATAAGAGGGGTCGTTCACAAAATAAAACCTTCATGTGACAGGACTTCCACAGCAAATAAGAGGAGTCGCTCACAAGGCCAAACAATCCGGCCAGAACATTAAAACGACCTGAGCTCGGTCAGACTACTTACAACTTACAACTTTTGCCTAATAAAGGTGGGAGTTCAAAGCATCTGGGAAAGCCTGAGGAAGTACAAACTTAATAAAGTTTGGAAAGCAGTCCTAAGGCATAAAATCCACAAGCACATGCATACAAAAAAGATCAAAAGTTCAAACTAAACATAGTCACTGAATGGATCTGAAGATTGCATATATACATTAAACTGAGAATTTACAGAAATGCCAAAAATGGCTGACAGAAGTTCGCAGAGTGTATTAAAAGGCCAAACATACCGGCCAAAGGGTAGAAAAGTTCTTAGTAAACTCTTGCCCATCCAACAAAAGTCCGGCTCTCGCCAGACAGAACAAAAATACATCAAATTCAGAGAAGAAAAATTTCAATTTGAAGGGCCATGACCAGGGCTTAACGCACCAGCTCCGTTAGCTCCGTCATCACTCCCTGATTCTTCGTCTTCCCCATCACCATCACCATCACCGTCGCTCGACTCTTCAGGAGAGAGACCCAATGCCTGTTGCACTCGCTGAATAGCACTCTTCGTCGCATGCAGCATCGCGTCAACGTCAACCTGCCCAGACCGGATTTGCGCTAACAATGCACGTTTGGCCTCAAGAACGGCCAGCTTAGTCTTGATCTCGGAATGATCGCGCAAGTTTGCCAAATCCTTAGTCAAAGTGGCCTGCACGCCCATCGACTGGGCAACCTGATCTCTGGCGGCTTGAAGCTCAGAACGGGCCTTGGTTGACTCCTCGCATGCCCTCTGCAAATTCAATTCAAGAGTTGCGCGTTCATCACTGGCAATATTCAAGCAATCTTGGCACTCGCCAAGGAGTCTCTCTAACCTCTCGACAGAGCGTGCGAACCCCTCTTTCTCTTCAGAAAGACGGTCCTTTTCCACGGTAAGGGCGTTGATCTGTTCAACGCGGGTATTGTTAACATCCGTTAACCGGTTAACTTCCCTACCGAGGAAACCACACTGCTCGATCAAGGACCTGTTCTCCTTCAGAGCCTCGAGCAATTCTTTCTTCACTTCCACCACCTGGTTGGCATTGTTCAGCCGGGAGCGAAACATAATCTCAGCAGCCAGCATGCTTGACTGAAACGTCAAACAATTCATAGTTAGAAACCCTGGGACAGCAGAAGGTTTTTGCAAAGACAAAAAAAAAAAAAACTTACTCGGGCAGAGTCGGAGGCAATCTGGAAGGCCAGTTCTTCGTCGGTCAGGTCTCTTAGCACCCACTCCTCTCGAGGACCGAGAAGCGAGGAAATTGCCTTCACCAAACCGCGTGGCCTGGCCACCAGGTTGGCCTCCGGAGCGATTCTCAGGGTATGCTTTCTCTCGCAAAGCTTGGGCTCCCTCGCCTGTTCGGAAGGGTAGTTCGGCCCAAACTTGTAGCGAACCCCCTTGATGTCGCTCAGCTCCGTCTGCTCCGATATAGCTGACAGCCAGACAAGCCTTGAGGACGAAAGGTTGGAGTCACCTTCCGCCTCTGGGTCCATGGTTTCGCACTCACGGAGGAAAACCGGGTTTGCTCCCTCAGAAGCCACATTTTCAAAGTCCTCGAAACGAAAAACCCGAGGACCCTGGCTACCCTCTTGGGAGACCTCTTCCCTGGCTTCTCCCCCGGCTGTCTCTCTTCTTGCTTCACTTGCTCCTTCTCCTACTCCTTCTTCTTCTCCTTCTTCTTCTCCAACCTTCCTTTTGCCCTTGTCCGCACGGGAAGGACCTGCCTCCTCCCCGCCACCAACTCGGGGACTCCTTGGCGAGGATCGGGCAGCTCCCTCCTCTGTCCTTCTCTGATCACTACGGAGATGGGGCCTTCGCCTAAGAGGAACATCTGTCTCAGTCTCAGTATCTGACAAATGTATGACCTCCTGGGCCGGACCCTCTCCCCGTGCAGACTCGGGAACATCTGCAGGTACTCCGGTGTCTGTCACCATGGGCTCTTGGGCACTCGCCCTCACTGAAGGGTCACCACCAGTCGCCGAAGTTTGTCCGGCGGACGCGGAAGCCTTGCGAGCGGACTTCTTCCGCGACCTGCCTTCGGCATGGCTCTTCCTCTTCCTTGACAGAGGACTCAACCCCTCGGACAGAAGCGCCTCACCACCTTCCCTGCTGCGCAAAGCACCGGCCGAAGCCAATATAGCGTCAGCTTCGGCAAGAGGGTCGGCGACAGGTTCGGCGGGGACGTCCTGAGGAAGAGCCGGGAAAAAGTTCCCTGAAGTACCAAGACCTGCGACAAAGGCAAAACGGTCAGTCACAGGAGAAACTCACGGGGAGTAATTATTGAAGAAGGGGAGATATTCTTACCATGATGTTTTACGGTCAGACCCTTGTGAGAAGCAAAGTGAGCCCACTCTCTTTTCACTGGCTCAAATCGTGCCAAAATCGGCTCGACCCACGCCGTTAGCTCATCTACGGTTATGAGCCCGTCGTAGGGTCGCTTGACCGCTGCACAAAGAAAAATCGATCATAAAAAAGAAGGAAAAATAAAATGTGCTCGAAGATATTCGGGGACTTACGTGCTTTGTTCCAGACTTCTGGAAGATGTGCCTTGTCGTCAAACGTCAAAGCAGAGGAGCGCACAAACAGGTATCGGTGCACCCAACCCCGATCGCTGGTATCCTCGGAGCTGCGCACCAAACCCTTGCTCCCTCGCATCCTGACGTTCACGTACCCGTCCTTGAAAATCTGGACGCTGTACAAAGAAATAAAGTGTTTATATTCAAAGGACTGGTCAGTCTTAGTAGCAAACCAGTCCAGAAGTGCGACTATTCTATACACACTGGGGCTCAATTGCCCCGGGCAGAGAAGGTATTCCCTGCAGAGTCTGTCCAGCACAGGATGCAGGGGCAGCCTGCACCCTACCGTAAAAGGATAAGTGCCGATGGCCGTCCACCCAGCCCGGTGCGATGTGATGTTCTCTCCGTCAGCAACTGGTAGTAAGGGGATTCTATCGTCCCAGTCACAATCTATCCTCACTCGAGGAATCACTTCCGTTGTGATCCCTGATTTAAATCTATATGCCGGCCAGTTACGCGTGTCACCTTCCTTGTTATGGAAGGCCTTAACATTGCAATCCGCTTCAAGCTCACCCCACTTTTTGGGAATTACTTCAGCGGCAGTAGCCTGGGAAGCCCGCGGCCTGGGGGTGGCCGACGAGCTACCGGCGGCGTCAAAATTCAAATTTCTTCTAGATCTCGAAGACATAATTTCAGAAGAAAGATGGAGTTGTCAAGGAAATTCAAGTGATAAATCAAAGGTTTTTCAAAGAACATCACAAAGGAAATAAGGAGTAAGTAAAAGGTCTCTAGTCAAGTGAACTCCTATTTATAGGAATCCTGGTGCGGACTCCTAGCCTCCTTCAAGGACACGTGGAGGCTATCAAATGAGCCACTCGCAGATCCAACCGTCGATAAAGAAATAGGGTTAATCAATGCTTTGTAGCGTTATCATTACCCTGGAAAGCTGCAGTCACTTCGTATCCCACAAGCGACGTGCGCACGTGGAGATAGGCGGTTAAAATTATTGCTTTTTACCCTCGGGAAACGCAGTAGTAGTCATTTCGGTATAAGCTGCAGTGCCACAGACGTGCAGGTCACAGTTACTTTTCCGTGCGGCGCATTTAATGCGCACGTCACAGAGGCTTATCATCAATCGGATCAGAATCGCACGTCATCAAGATTACATCATAAGAAGACAAAAAGTTTGCAAAGACTCCCGCCAAAACTCTCATCCACTCCTCGGACAGATACTCTGCCCGAGAAGTGCGGGGACTATCTGTATTGGATAAAAACTGAATAGACTTTGGCAGGTGACACGTGTCGTCCACGTGGCGCAAACTAACGTGTCGCCGGACAGACATCTTCTCGGACAGATACTTCCTACGGGCAGACCCCGAAGAAGTTACTAAGCTTGCTAACGATCAGCACGATTTGAACCAACGGTTACCAGCAATACGGGGTGCGACCATTCAGCAAACGGTCACTCAGCGGTTACAACCCTTCTGGATAAGACACCCGACGGTTACCCTTTTTGAAGGGCCTTATCCCCAACGGCTACTATCTCAACAGACGCCATCCAGAACCTATAAATAGCGTTCATCATAGCCAAATTGTAACAACTTTACTTCCTGCAATTACTATCAATAAAATTACTATCTCTATTGCGTTCAAACATACTCTTTTCACAGTTATAAAATCGCACTGCTTGCTCTTGCGTAAATCAACAATTTCAATAATCGAATCATCCGACGCGGCTACCGCCAACCGTCAAAGGAAACGATACGTTTATTCTTGATCATTTACATTTATGCTTTACTTTTTACGCCTTGCATTACTATTATTTGATTAATTGCGTAGATCTTTAATCTCAACTATTGATCGTGACTCCGCAAATATAAATTTAATTGTTAATTGGCCTAAAACCGGATTTAGGTTAAACATGCTGCTTCTAACTATGTATCTTACAAAAAGTACAAATGCTCAAATTCAACTAAACAAAAAGTCTACACATGATTTAAGATACTTCAACTTTGTCGCATAAACTGGGTTCAAATCGAGAGACAATAACGTGTCGCAATTAATCCGATCATATATAATAATTGTATAAATAACTAGATACTACTATATTAGTTAATCGAGAAAGGGTTAAAATTACTCCTTAATTATCGAGAATGAATCAATTCTACTATTTATTTGCAAATGGTATCAAATATGTCATTGTAGTTAAGAAAATGGGTCATTCCTACCCTTAAAAAATAATAAACGTCCATGCCATTTTTTTTACTCATTTTAAATTTTCAACCAGGAAAAAGAAAAGATTTTTTAAACTTTTATGAGTTTTTCTCGATGTAAATAGATTTTTTAACCAAAACTGATCAACATAACACTATCATTGGCTTAACAATACCATCACCGGCCGCCTCAAACTCTGCCGCAACCTGTCCAGTTTGTCTTCTAAAAAGGAAACTTACTGTCCTTCATTATTGTTGTGATCAAATTGACCATATAAGACCAACAAACAATACAAGTTTTAGTGACTGTATTATTCTTCAAAAACTTAAGTTATACAACTTATGTGGTTTCAATAAAAGCTCAAGAGTAACACAAATTAACAATACTAACGAATAAACACATAATAAAGTGATTGAATAAAGATCTGGCCTTTCAGATATTAAATTGAGGTAAAGAACAAGGGTATGTGGAATAATGTCTGTTTAAAGTTGTTTTTTATTTGTCTTAAATTGACATAACTGACATCGGGAACATAATTACATAAAGTAAAATTAGGTGTCTGTTGAAAACTATACTGGATTTTTTGTACTTGTCTTTTTTTTCTTTTTTTTTCTGGCTCAAATATACTTGTGAGTTCCTTTGTTTATATAAGACTTGGCAGATAATTTAGGAACTATTTTTCTTTAGACCGATCTTTGATAGTAGTAGGTGCATATAAATTTGTTTAAAAAAGTATGTCACTTCGGGGGATTCTTCTCCCTAACTAACGAAGAGATCTTGGCAAAATTGATACATGTGAAACTAAGCACAGTTTTGCAATGAAATAACCTATTTGTTATTCGAGAAGAGATGGGAAACATGCTGAGTATCAGCACTAACTGCTTTTGGTCCAAAATCTTTGAGGTTACTTTTTTCAATAAACTTTGGTTATATTTCTTTGTGTTATTTATCATCACATTAGAAATGTGATGCTCTAACCTTTAAGTTTTGCCTCTAGTAATTTATCGGATAAATTGATAAGTTGAGCATTCCTGCCCATTCACATTTATAATGTCTAAATATGATTACAATTTAATCTAACTTCCGTTTTACTATTGATGAGAATCTTCATATCCACGCAAGTATTATGGCATATTAAATACCACAAAATTCAAAACTTTATAATTCACATAAAGATTACTCTATTCGTTCTACTTTAAGTGATTTTTTTTAATTTTCAAAGGTCAAATTACATGAATTTTGACCAATATTTTTAAATATATATTATCACCCTATTAGTATAAGAAAAGTTGCAAGTCATAGTACTTTTCTATAGTTTTTGAATATTTAAATTTAAATTTTGAAATACTAAATTAACTTAACCCAGTTTCGCTTCAAAAATTAATCAAATTTATTCTTCAAAAGTAAAATTGTCTCATAAACTAAAAAGTAGGGAACATATATTTTCAGATCATATATTTTGAAATTATATATGCCGATGTCAAACTATTTCACATAAATTATTACCAATAAAAATAGTATCTTACTAGTAAGGCAAAATGCCTAAAGTCCCCTTTGAACTATACCATTCCTACAAGATGATACTTAACTTTGCGGGGGTCCTAGTACCCATAATAAATCTTGAACTGAAGATAATACCCCTTCTGATGCAATCCAAATTGAGCCTAGACGTCATCCATCAAGAGCCAAGCGAAGAGGGAGCAAAGGATGCAAAGGCAAGTGCTTCGGAGAAGAGTTGAAGGCCGCAAGTCATAGTTTCTGTTAAGGGAGGAGCGTCCCAAGGACGCTCCAGGCAGAGGCGGAGCGCCTCCTATGTTGGGCGGACTGCCTACCATCCACAAGTGCCGAAAATCATCGAAATGCGGCGAAGTATCGAAAATGCCACTCTCTAGACTTTGGCCGCGCGAAGCACCTCAAGCTAGGGCGGACCGCCTCTGATGAAACACCCTCAGAAGCAGGGACGGAGGCAAGATTTCCAACAAGAGAGTTCAAAATTTAAAAAATAAAGCTTAGAATTGTGTCAAGGGGGTTCAGCATAAGATATATATATATAAAAAAATCGATTTTACCCTATATACGCATTACAATTTTTCGGCAAATGGGGTTTAATTGAACCCTTTTGTCAAAGGATGGCTCTGCCACTGCTCAGAAGATGCTGAGGCGGACCGCCTCCGCCTGAAGCAGAGGCTACATGACTTATTCCGAGTCTTGAGGCTTACTATTTTGACCTTGTGTAGTCTTTATTGTTTCACCCAACTTGTGAGGCTATTTTAGACTTTATTTAGAGTGTGGAAGGTCTATAAATACCACACTTAATCTTTTATTTCATTTAGTCTACCTTGAATATTGAAAACATGAAAACTTGAGAGCATCTCAATGAAGAAACCCGTTTGGGCTTGATTTCACTTGGTGAATGCAATTGAACATCGATCTTCTTTGATCAAACTTGATTGCAAGAGTCGTGTATTTCTTGAGGTTAGTTTGTTTAGTATAGGTGTCTTTTGACGTTTTCAAAGGTGTGTCGAGACTAGTTCCTCGACGCTGCTTTGAATATTATTCAAATTGAGTCTTGCTCCTATCTCTATTGATATCCCCTCTTCCTTTGTTTCTATCATGATTGCTTCCACGTATTTTATATTGCATCAATTGGTATCAGAGTACGGCTAGGTTTTATTCTTAAAAGTCCTCATCCTGTTCATCTATCTCGTATCTTTAGATTTATTGTTGTTTTCATTTTTGAGAAAAATAAAAAGAAGAAAAAAAATTGAAAAGTTGAAATATCACAAAAAAATTCATAGAACAAGTTGGATTTGAGTACCCAATCGAAGAAAGTTATTGGGAATTATGATGTATTCTTGTTCTTTTGGTACCCTTATATCATGTTTTGGTGTTGTGGATTGAAATTTGAAGTATCAAACTCCCAACTTTGAAACCCTTGCTTAAATTGCTTCAAATCGTGAATCGAAGCTTGTTGTTGGTTGTTTGGGGTTAAAAATTATTGGGGATTATTGTGTACCATTAACCACATCTTTGGGTACCATTGGGAGTTGAAAACAAGTGGAAATCGATTGAAATTTTGGTGAAAAATGGGTCAAAAACCGTAGTTGAAACGGGTTGAAAAGTTGTAGAAAATTGCTGAGTTTCTAGTGCTGGGCGGACCGCCTACCCCTTTGGCCTGACCGCCTCTGCAGAAGTCCCCTCTCTAGACTTTTGTAGGCAGAGTGCCTCCCCCTATTTTGGCCACCAGGTAGTTCTTTTCGTAGGTTTTCGATTGTTCTTTATTTGCATTACTTCCGACTAGTACTCCTTGAGTAATCTTCCTACTTAATTAGTACTAGTCCACTGAGCTCTTAGGATACCTCATGTGTGATTGGAGTTGAAAATTCAAAGAAGATTCGTAGAAGTTCTTTGGTTCAAGTGCTCACTCAAATAGCCGTCTGTTCATAAAGTCATATTAACTCACTCTACCCGAAGAGTACTTTGATTCTTGTGGACTTGGTAGATCATTGAGGAAGTTGTTCAATACGAGGAACCTTGTTGAATCAAGCTTGAGTGATCCTACCTTACTATATTGAGTGTACCCGAGTGACATTCAAAAGTGAGGGAGCGTGTGAGGTTTCTTACACTAACCTTTTTCTTTAGTCTTTGGTATTTGTAGGTACATGACCGAAGACGTAGACAAGACCATTGAAGTACCAGAAACTACTTTGGCCTATCTCTTGGCGAGGTGAAGGCATTGAGTCTTAGAATTGAAAACATTGGAAAGGAAAGGACCCCGAGTGTCCTAAAAGATGTTGGAGAAAGTACTAGCTATGGTTCCATGGTGAGACCGGAACAAGTTGCGGAGATAGCTCATCAACAACGGTTGAGAGAAGAGGTAGCCCGTAATGATAAGGCGTTGGGCATTCCCCAACAAGTGGACATTCCCCAATGTAATGTTCCACCACTTATGAGGCCCCGTAGGAATGTGGTACCCGTTGAACATGATGTTGTAGCTCAAGAAGGAGAGCTACCCGAACATGGTAATGATGCCTATGATGAATATGAGTCACCTTATCCGAATAAGAGGCCAATGCAAGGAGTTCGTGGTATGCATGGAGATTGTGGGCTAGGTCGAGGGCCCCGAGGGGGATATGTGAAGAGGAACCTGGAGCGTGAATATGATGGTTATGATGGCTACTCTAGGGATTATCCGGAACCACTCCATGGAGTTTATGACCACAATTTGAATAGTGTGAAGATCACTATCCCATCATTCAAAGGAACTAGTGATCCAGAGTTGTTTTTGGATTGGATGGTGAGTTTGGAGCGGATCTTTGAAACTAATGACATGTCGGATGAGAAGAAGGCCATTTATGCCATTGCCTCATTCGAAGCTTATGCTTCCACTTGGTGGGAGTCGGTTAAAAGATCTAGAAGAAGAAATGGATTACCCGAGCACATTACTTGGGATGAATTGAAACAAGTGATGAATGAGAAATATGTCACCCCAAAGCATAGGCAAGAATGACTCAAGAAGCTTTATGAATTGAAACAAGGGCTTACATCGGTTGAGGAATACTTTAATGAGTTTGAAAAGACCCGGATGTCTCTTGACATGGAGGGGAAAGATGAAGAGCAAGCTATAATCCGATTCAAGAATGGCCTAAATCGGGATTTGGCTTCTCAATTGAGGTTGCACATATTTCTTTCACTCCAAGATGCATACAATGCCACCATTGAAGCCGAGAATTGAAGTACAGAAGACAAAGCTGCTCGCTCTAGAGGTAATACTATATCTACTCTTATGAGCCGACCCATGGATTGGAATAGCCCAAGTACCGGTGTTGCTAGTGGAAATCGGGATGTGAAGAAAGCTTTTGAGAAGGGAACACCAAGGAGTGACTCTAAGGAGTCGAGAGACAACTCTAAAACTCAATTACATTCTCCTAGTGCTTCTTCTTTTCAATGTCCAAGTGCCTTTAAATCTTATGGTCTAGAACAAATCTTGGAATTAAAGAGTTACCAAATATGAAAAGAAACACTCTTTTTGGAACGAATTAAAAAGAAAAGATAGACACTTACATTGGGACGAAGACAATAATTCTTTTGTGTTCTATCAGAAAGGTTGTAGAATTATGTTTGGTAAACGATAGAGAGTAAGGAAACTGTTGGATTACCGAAGGGGATTAGAAAACAGGTTGCTGGAAAGAAAATTTTAGGATGGGTAAGGGTTTGGATAAAAAAGAGGCTCTTTTTTCTTTTAGTTTTTTTAGCATTTAACACGTGTCAACTATTGATTGGTCTGTACCAATCACCTCCTTTTTAAAAATTGGTCTTGACCTTGAAAGGGGGTTTAGTACTAGTTCAAAATTTAGGGGTACTTGGACCCTCTCAAATTAAAGTGACATTTTGAAATAAACAGTACAGTTCAAGGGGCACGTTAGGCATCATGCATATTAGTAATATATTATGGGGTTGTTTGGTACATGTGTGAGCTATCCTGATATTATAATTTTGGAATAATAATCTGGGGATTAAATAGTGACGGTATTATTTAATGGATACACTTTTAGTGGTAGATGTTTTGTTTCTTGGACAAAAAATGAGATATGTCCGATATAATATAAAACATGTGTTTGGTGTAAAGTAGATAAATTTGGATAAACTATTATTTTTAATTTTAACTTTAACTTACTTAAAAACTTTGGAAGAAGAGCTTTGAAAAAATAGGCAAATAAGTCATTTTGATGTTATCTTAGGATTAATAATCTCGAGATTATAATCCCACACGAAGTGTGGGGTTAAAATAGTACTCCCTCCGTCCCAATTTATGTGGCACCATTTGACCGGGCACGGAGTTTAAGAAAATAGAGGTTGACCTTGTTGAGTATCAATTTTACCCTTGAAAAAGTAAGAGATAGAAGATTTGAGTAATAAAAAAGTTGTTGGTAGGTTTAAAAGTATCTAGGGCCCAACAAGGGTAAAATAGAGATGATGCATTAAATAGTTGTCAAATAAGGAAATGTGCCACTTATTTTGGGACAAAAAAAAAATGGTGCCACATAAATTGGGACGAAGGGAGTAGCACAATTATAGGTAAATAATTCCGAAATGAAAAATCCTACAAGCATAAAATAATATAATCTTGAATTTCAGTAAAAAAAATCTTAAATTTAATCCCGAAATTATAATAACTTATCTGTCATACCAAACGACTCTTAACTCTCCTTTACCCGCCACCCCAACAAAAAGAAAAAAAAAAGAAAAAAAACAGGTGTACGGGGGTATATTAGAGAATGCATAGATAGATGAGGATATTTAGGTTTAAGCCACAAGTCTATATAAACCAAGATGGGGTTACACTTAAACCTAAAAACTACTTGATCTTATCTGAGCAGTGGGCGGCGGCGAAAGGCGGTAACTGGCTGAGTTAGGGCAGAGTTACCGCCCTATTTATTTAGGGTTTATGGCGGCTCTGTTCTTCTCATTAGTCCATTTTGCCCTGCTTTACTTGCGATGAAGACTGTCTGCTATCTGAGCCTTAAATTGGCGATGAAGGTTTTGCGGACTTCCCAAAAAAAATTAAATTTTATGTGTTATTTGCTTGTGTTGATTTATTTGTGTAACCCCACCAAAAAAGTTATATTTTTTATGTGATATTTGATGGATGTGTTGATGTATATTCTTGATTTATGAAACCCCATTAAGAAACATACAATTTTTATGTGATACTATTTGCTTGTTTTCATGCAATTTGATGATTTGTTATATTAAGTGTTTGCACTGTATTCGTAGTATTTTTGTTTGAAAGTAAATTGAAGAACATGTATATTTTCATGCTAGTACTGTTGTTCTTTTGGGGGGGGGGGGGTGTGTTCCAGATTAGTTGATGTGTATGAGTTTGTACACCACATATTTAAATTATTCGTCGTGTGCATATATGGTCCAGATTGTAGAGTATGGTTTGTTGATGCTTCATTGTCTAATTTGTACTTGTTTATGGTTCTGTTTGGAGCTAGTGCTCGAGTATAAACTGCTTTTTATGTTCTACTTTTGCTCTAGTAAAAAAGGATATACTATATGATTCATAAATTCCTGTAATATCATGAGATTTCTTTCCTTGTGTGTTTAGATATGGATAAATCAGTTTTACTTTAGTTTGATGCTACATTGATTGAATCGGCTGAAATCTTTGATGATTTTGCACCTTTTAGTGACTTGTGTTTGTCTAGATGATTAGGATAAAGTTGCTTCTTACTTGTGAACTCTCTTTTATGTGAGGGATTTCCTGTTTCGGAAGCATAGATCAATCTTTGCCAGTTTTAAACAGCGTGACGAGTAGTATATTGCGTCGTGCTACCTGTCTACTGGTACAAACCTATGTCAACTATGCAATGTTAATGCTAATTTAACTTAGATATATTGCCTTCACTTAGATGCATTGTTGTGTGTAGCATTTAACAGGTTTAAAGATATGAAAGACACTAAACTTTACAGTCTTAATCCTGTTGTGTGTAGTGGAGAGCTTTAGGATATTTAGTAAGTTTTGTTGGAGATGCAGGGGATTGCAGCTATGTCCTTTTCTACATTAGAGCTGCTTCACTGCTGGAATAGAAGAGGAATGAACAAACGATCCAAGAAGAATCTAGTGTACAATGTCAACAATGTCAGTCTGTATTTGGTGGACATTGTGGAAAGTAAGGAATAGATGTTTTGAACGAATTTCTAACTCTGTAAAGAAGAAGAAAGCCGACTACTATTTCGCTTTTTTAGCTTCTTGATGTAATATGAAACCTTGTAAATGATGTGGAAACCTTGATAGACTTGGGTTGGACTATGCTGGAACAGTATTGCTTTTTGGGTCCTGGATGTAACTTTCTAGTCTTGTTTTTCCTTTGAAATGGAAAGTTTTATTGATGTCTCTAGCTAGGGGGTGTTCATGGTTTGGTTAAAAACCGATTCAAACCGAAAACCAAACCAAACCGACTAAAATAACCGATACTTTCTTGGATATGGTTTGGTTTGGTTTTCAAATTTTAAAAACCGATATTATTTGGTTTGGTTTGGTTTTCATGAAAAATAACCGAAGATATAACCAAACCGAACCGACAAATTATATATATTAATATAGTATTTTTATAATGTAATTTAAGTATTTTATACACTTTTCAATAAATTTTGTAGTAGGTTAAATGTTATTAGATTTTATTAAGTTCATTTCAACAAGAAATCAACTCATTTTGTCAAAGGAGTGACTGACTTTTATGTCCATTTTAAAAAGAAATCAACTCATTTAATCTCCAATTCATTCAATACACTTATAGTTATATTAAATTCAGTAAAAAATCGGACTCACAGACTCATAGACGCACCGATAAAGTTGAAAGGCAAAGCAAATTCTAGTTTTGTCATCGTCTTTTCAGTAACAATTGTATATTCAACTTGATATATGAGTCATGACATATCGAAAGCAGAAACATTGTGTAAATATAAGTTTGCTTTACTTCTTTCTTTTGTTCTAAATATTTATTTTCAATTGCGTAAATATAAATGCCAACTACCTAGTATTAGACTAAGATATGATAAAGCTAATTTTTTTTGTAAGTTAGGCCATTAAGCTTATGAAAGCCTTGTAAAAGCTTTCACCCCCTTTTTTTGAAGATTGAGTCCTCAATCTTGTGTTGTAAAGAATGGGATCTTTTCCCCTGAACTCTCAATGATATATACAACACCCCAGCTATCCTGAGTTTTATTTAAAAAAAAAAAAAAAGAAAAATTGTCCCAAAATTTGCTGTAGTGGCAAGAGTGCAATATTCTAGGTATAATTAGATTAAAATTTCAAGTTGTTCAAAATACTAGTATAAGATTAAGAGCATACTTGTAGTTCTCTTTATCATTCATTTTTAGGAAAAATTCTCTCTATCATTTTTTTTAGGAATTTTTTTTTATCATTCTTATTATCTTTATTGTTATTTTGTTTCTCAAAACCCGATAAAACCGAACCAAACCGACAATAACCAAACCGATGGATATAACTTTTATTTGGTTTGGTTTGATTTTAAGAATTGAAAAACCGATTATATTGGTTTGGTTATGGTTTTAATCAAAAACCAACCAAACCAAACCGTGAACACCCCTATCTCTACCACAAAGAATGATGCAAGTACGTATAATTAGATTTTAACGAGAGCATGTCCACTAGTATATGGCTATAAAAAATTCACATCCACACATAAACACAATTTTTCTCACAAAGTAATTCAGTTTGCTGCTTGGGTATTGATCTGAGCAGGAAATCGAAATACATTCTTTCCATGAGCTTTTCCTAATAAATGAACTGGCCAAACATAAATTGTTTGTCTGTAAAAGTACTTCTACAAATATTTATTTCAATATGCTTCTGAAAATAAGAAGAATTATCTTATCTCCTTTCATACACGTTAGAATATTGGTAAACACCGTTTCATAAGTTTTTTAAATAATAAAAAGCTATTGAAGTTGCCCGCTTCCTGCAGGCTTGATATGTATTATTCATGAATTTATAAAAAAAGTATTTTCTCAAAATTTTCTAAGATAGATGAAATATTTTTTTTTACATATAAACAAAGAGAAGAGTCTTGCAAAATACTGAAGATATTTTTAATACTCGTAAGTAACCTAATTAAATGCTGAAGTTAATTTATAAAATGAACTCGAGAAGAATTTTACAAAATAAATTCGAAAACTTAACTAACAAAACAATTTTTTGTTAAAAAAAATTACATACATGCTACATGTTTGATTTAAAGAGAGAAAAAAAAAATCTAAAACTCTATCCTATTGCATTCATGGACACACTTATATGCCAAGGTATATTTTTAAACTATCTTTAAGAACAGAGTAAAAAATATGAAAAAAGACGTCCTGGGCCATCGCACGGATAACCGAAATCCCTGCAGAAATACATGGGCCAGCAGGGGAACGATGACCCTTCCCAAGCCTGAGGACACCCTTTTTTTTTTGTTTAAGCATATTCCAGCCTAGCCTTAAGCAAAAGAAATCTCGTTAGACCTACCATATGGGTTACTTTTTATTGGTATTGGAAGCACATCACGTTATGGCAGGGTAACGTTTCACAGTTTAATGATTCGGTCTGCGTGCCTGGGAGCAGCTCAAACAAAGAAGAGTCTGGTCCGGACTGAATTCAGGCTATCACCATAACCATAGCCCCTTTAAGTTATAATCATGCATGAAAAGAATCTCATATCACTATTTAAGCTTCCCCTCTGCCTTTGGCCGGTTCTTTCCTCTCTTCTTGCAAATTTTGTCACACAAACACTCCAAAATCAGCTCCCTGAAATCACAATCAGTTCCCTATACAAAGAATTTCTTTCATTTTCTCTTAGTCTTCCTTCTACTTATAATATTCATGTTTTAAGACTATTGAAAATCTATCCCATTAATTAGCGATACTTTCCATGAGATCCAAGCAATTAAGAAAATTTGTAAGGACTTTTTTTAAAAACAACAGCATTGTTCCTTTTCCCCATCCCGATCCGTCTAACCCTTCTTGAAATTCACTCGATATTTTTTTCGTGCTCGTCTTCTTCTTCGCTCAAGTCTATCTTCCTTTTCGCTCAAGTCTATCTTTTCCATCTTCTGCAATCTATTTGTGTTTTTCAGCCATTAATTTGCAGTGAGGATTTGGCCATAATGGATATATCATTTCAAGACACCATTGGTTTTCAAGAAAGAACTTAGAAATTTCTCGAATAGAACAAAGTAAAAAGCACTAATACTATTTTCATCATCGAAAAGGAAACAAAATGTTAGAAAAACAAAGAAGCCACAATGAAAAATTTAAAGTTGAACTTTTGTAATGAATTATTCAACAGTGTACAGAAGCATAATTTTCATAACATAGAATATATCCGGAGAAGAATTTAAAGGAAAGAACTAAACAAAGAGGAGTCATACAATGATCTTGACTCGCTGAAAGAAGGCGTCATCCTAATTTGTTATTTGCTGTAGTATTTTGGAGATGCATTATATATTTTTCTTGGTATCGGTTTTAAGTTGAGTTAATCCTAAATAGTCACTCAATTAATGCAAATTATCTAAAAAAGTCACTTTTCTTTAATTTGGGATAAAAATATCATTCAACTTATCTAAAAAACCTTAAAAAGTTATTCTCCTAAGTTGTGGTTAAAGTTCACCGAAAAATACTGATGTAACATTTTATTTTAGTTCTTTTTATTAAAAATACACCCAAAAAGTTATTTTTTTTTGAAATTGACCCTTAAATTTAGTTTATAAAATTTTATAATATCTTTTTATTTATTATTTGACCTTTTGAATTAATAGAAAAAATCTCTACTATTCTCTTGTAGAATTGACATTAAGTAATAACTCTATTTCAAAATTTTCAATTTTCATATCAGTTCTCCAAGGTTTTAACAATACAAAATTGTTAAGACATTGAATTAAACTACTTAGATCTTAATATTTTTAAACAAAAATTTTCACAAGAAGATCGAAGATAATGTATTGTAAACACACGGTAAACATTTTATTAAGTTGAATTAACCATTACCAATATAAATAGATATTACTAACATATGATTAAAACTGCTCTCTGATTCGTCATCACCTTGTCTGCTTGGTATGCCATTACGATATATTTCCCATGGTTCTTCTTCTCCATTCACATCTATGTTCGTGCTAATAAAATAATCGTCACAAAGAACTTAAGTTGCTCTGAAGAAATTGAAAACTTTCTTCAAATAGGCTTGTAATCACCTACTTTTGGCTAGCATTAGTTTAATTTCATTATAATTTAGTTAATTAACCTAGGATTTTTGCAACTATTTTAGTGTTTTGAGTTTACTTAAGTAGATGAAAATGTCAAAATTTTCCATATATATTGTTCAACACTTTAATTTTGTTGAGGAACTATTTGTTAACTTTGTGATATGTATTAATTAAGCAAGCTTTTGGGTAGGGGACTTGTATTTAGTGTAATAAAAATGACTAATTCAATTTGAGAGAAAGCAAAAGTGAGCAGGCAGTGCTCTCTTTCAACCGGGCGAATTGCAAAAATATGCTATTGGAAGCAATGGTTTGCCAAATTGCCCTCACTAACAGATGTTTAGCAAAAATGCCTTCATTAGTTTAATGAAACTTTTTTCGGACCAAAATATCCCTACAAACCAATAAAAAGACGCGCACAGTCCATCCCCTTCCTTTTCACTATTCACGCGATCACAGCAACCCTAAAGACCCATTCCTTTCAGAGATTGCTCCATTCAAGCAAAGGTTCACTGTAAGATTTCTTCAAATTGCTATTGAATTTTACTAACAGTTTGATTAATTTCTTTATGATTTCATTTATATTATGCTTAACTTTGGTTAAAATTCTATATAAACCAAACGAGATATGGTTTTTATTCATAATAATCAAAAAACACATGACATTAGATTGATTACAGTAATTGTAATATGCACTTTCATAAAAAAAAAAAAATCTATCAATTCTGGAAAAATCTTGGCTTATTGACAATAATTTAAGCTCTGGTGCAATGGGAGGCTTGTACAAAGTTATTGCCTATTGCCAAGACTTTCAACCCTATTGCAATGAGGGGCTATAGCCAAGACTTGCAGCTCTGATGCAATGGGGTCCTTGTAGACACTTCTTCCCTATTGCCAAGACTTACAGACCTGTTGCAATGGGGGTACTTGCAGACAAATTCTCTGCAGTCTTGGCAAGACTTGTAGCTCTGGTGCAATAAGCACAAAGCAGAGACTTCTTGGCTATTGCCAAGACTTTCAGACCTGTTGCTATGGGGGACTTGCAGACAAAGTCTCTGCAAGTCTTGGCTATTGCCAAGAGTTGCAACTCTGGTGGAATAAGCACCTAGGAGAAACTTCTTGGCTATTGCCAAGACTTTCAGACTGTTGCTATGAGGGGCATGCACACAAAATCTCTGCAAGTCTTGGCTATTGCCAAGAGTTGCAGCTCTGGTGCAATAGGCACCTAGGAGAGACTTCTTGCCTATTGCCAACACTTAAAGACTGTTACTATGGGGGGCTTGCAGACAAAGTCTCTCCAAGTCTTGGCTATTGCCAAGAGTTGCAGCTCTAGTGCAATAGGCACCTAAGAGAGACTTCTTTGCAAGACCATTAAGCCCAGAAAAGGGCAACACTTTTACCCATGATCATGCTTCTATTAAAGCATATTATTTGTCTTGATTATGTGCAGGATTACCACTATGGCGACTCGCTGCATTTATATAGCTTATAATGGGAATTGGGATGCAAACAGCAAATACATCAACCATGATATAAAGTTGATACTTGTCGAAGACGGTATAAGCTACCACGCATTTAGAAAAGAAATTTGTAATGCTCAAACCATCAACACTGCTGAAACTGAAGTAAAGATAAGGTTTGACACAAATCTCGAAAGGTGCAGAGGAATGATGGTAACAAATGATCAAGAACTTACGACTTGCATGTTTCTGCTGAAAAATGATGAGAATTTCAGAAAATCCTGCTTCATAGTAGAAGTTATTAAAAGGACTGACATGTCAGAAAATCTCGCTTCTTTGTGAATGAAGCTGACCATAGCATGGTGTTGCATCAAAAGGAATGACAGATATTGATTATAAATATTTTTAAAAATCAAATGTGATTGGAAAGTTAATATTATCAATAAACTGAACTATTGGCAATAGCCAAGACTTTACACTCATAGAGATAACCAATTCAATTTAACTTGACGTAAAGTCTGGGAAAGGGTAAGATATTTCCTACCAAAACTTATCTATCGACTTTAATATTAGAAATAGTTAACTTGCCTTGATGTCTTATCATAGGCAATAATATTGACAACTAAATTGACACAAAGTCTTGGCAACACATTACCAGCACAACCCTCCATGAATTATTTATCAATTTTAAATTAATTATATAATATTAGAGTTGGAATTAATTAACTAGAATTCAATTCTTGCCCATTGGCAAGACTTTCCATCTAAATGTATTCACCCCACAACAACTAAAATGCCTTGAAGTCCTGCAATTGCCAACACTTCTGGTTCATCCGATTCAAAGCAACTTCTGTCTTTAAAATAACAAAAATATCAAACATCCAAGTGTACTTGTTTACATAAACACAAAAAACACGGTAAATACGAAATACATGTAATTAAAACTACTCAACAACGCTCTCTAACTCTTTTGTAGTACTAAAAGTCTCATTTGGACTACTACACAGATCATCTTACGACGGAGATAACAAACGAAAATTTGGAAATTCATCGCCCACATCACATTTTTGCCTTGGAATTCATCAGAAGATCTTGGCTGACTTATAAAATCATCCACCACATCAAAATGTGCATGATCAGGATCAGGAGATTGAAGATTCAATATCCATTACCTGCAAAAATTTAAAAAACAACAATGACAACACATAATAACAAAACAATGAAACAATAATGAAAAGGTCATATACTTCACATCACCACCCCAAGAACCTTTAGCATCAAACCAGTGCTCAAACTTAAAAATTTGATCTCCTTCCTATAGGAACAAAAGATAAAATATGCATATTCAACAATAAAAATTACAAAAATAGCATGATAACAAAACAACAAGTAAAGACAAGGAAACATACATTACGAAGTGCCATCATGAACTCATGATTAATATGCAGAAAAATTCCTATGTCATTACCATAATTCAAAGTCAACAGGCCAAAAGCAAAGACAACTGAAAAACACAGCAACAACTACAGAATGCATGACTGATGAAAAAAGCAAACTACAGAAAAAAGTCTCTACAACTATTGACAATAGCCAACACTTTAAACTCTAGTGGGAGGGGCAACTTGTAGAACTAGTCTCTACAATTATTGGCAATTGCCAACACTTTTACCTATACTGCAGTGACAAACTTGCAGAAACTCTTGGAAATAGCCAAGATTTTAAGTTCTGGTGCAAGGGGGACCTTACACTGAAAATCTCTAAAAGTATTGGCAATTGCCAAGACTTTTACCTCTACTGCAGTGAACAACTTGCAGACAAAGTCTTTGCAACTCTTGGCAATAGCCAAGACTCTAAGTGCTGCTGGAAGCGACAACTTACACGGAACAATTCTGCAAATATTGGCAATAGCCAAGATTTTAAAAGCTAATGCAATAACCAACTTGAAGAAAAATTCTATGCAACTCTTGGCCATGTCCAAGACTTTAAGCTCTAAACAATAAGCAACAACAAAATCTAATAGCTATAACCAGTAAAAATCTTCAAATCACCGTAATCAACCAAAAACGAGCGAAGCTCAAACTTAATTCAACGATCATCCATCCAAATGAAAAAAAACTAACAGATAAATATATAAAAAATAAGTATAAAAATAAATTACAAGAAAAAATAAATACAGATAAATCATTAGCGAAATAAAAATTACATTTTAAAGAAAAAATAATAGAACAAACATAAGATAAATATACGAAAAAGAGAGAAAAACAAACCTTATCTGGAACATGGAAATTGATTCTTGAAAAATGATGGATGATCGTTTTTCAAGTTAATTGTCTACAAGTTGTTCACTTACAAGTTGGGGGCCACACAAAGAAGAAAGAAGGAGGCCAGGAATGGGGAAAGAGAGAAGGAAACCTTCAGCGTGAATTAACACAAGTTGGGGGGCAAAATAGTCCTTTCATAAGCGTCAATGACTAATGAATATTGGTTTTTCATGTTAGCTTAAAATTTGTCGGATGTCATTGAGTATAGAAGAAGCATATATGAATTTTGCATGCAAGTTCATAAGTAAAGCATATATATTGGTTTAGTTGATTATTTAGGTGTAATCGTGGATTTTTGTTGGTTTGATTGTAGTTTATAATGTAGCTGGTAAACGAACAATGGTTTACTTGTTAGTTAAAGTTTGTTTCTTGATAAAAAATGTATTGAGAGTGTAGTTTAACATGAGTATCACTTGAGTTGTTCTGTTTCTCGTGAGAAGAAGCATAAGAGTTCTTGCAGTTTAGTATTATTCATGGTTGGGTTGCGCTCTGTTAAAGCTTTCTCTTGGTGGGACGGTGTTGACACCCAATTTTGTCCCTCTTTTTTTCTAAAATTGGCTATAATTCAATTTAAGGGTGCAATTTGACTATCTGTGCAAAATGTGCGTTAGAAATCATGTATTTACGTGTGTTATCCTCTATTTATATATTACATAACTAAATATGGCTATATTACATAATTTTGCATCATTTAGGTTATTTGTCAAAACTGTGACTGTTTGCGCAATTTAGTACATTTATAATATCATATAATTGCATCATTTAGGCTACATATCAAAATTTTGTCGATTTGTGATCATTTGCGCAAATTAGTAATTATATGTGATTATGTATATTTAAATAATTTTTATTTGAGCTTATTTAATAATTATTTGTGCATTTTATACAATATGTATATTTATATATTTTTTTTTTGCATCTTTAAGTTGAATATTGGCCAATTTAAAAGAAAATGTCCAAACTCCTTTTTTTATTAATTCCTCCATATTTCAAAATCCCCACCAAAATTCTTTATTTATTTACATTTATCTTTATTAACTTTTGAATCATATTCTCTCATTGAACCTACCGCATTTTTAATATCAAATACATTCCTTTTATTTGAAATTTAAAAGTGAATATTCTTTTGGCAAGATCCCCTAAATCACTCATTCCCCAATCTTCTCCAACATTTAAAATTTCCCATTTTTTGGAAAATCCCTCTCCTAATTTTTTCCTAATCCCCAAAATTTCTCTCAAAATCAATCCCCAATCCCCCTAATCTCTCTAATTACCCAACAACTATTTTTTCCCAATCCTCTAAACATATACAAAGATCAGCATACAAAAAAAAAAAAAAAAAAAACACACACACACACTTACACGCCTACCCCTTTTCTTCTGACTCTTAACTAGGGGTGAACATAGGTCGGGTTGGTTCGGATTTTTCATTTACCAAACCAAACCAATAATTTCGGTTTTTAAATCTTTAAACCAAACCAAACCGTCCAAAGTCGGGTTTTCTAATATCGGTTTTATTCGGATTATTCTGTTTATTCGGTTTTTATTTGTTAAAAATAAATATGTGGTGTTTTCTCTCCTTTAGAAGTATAGGTAAATAGCTCGTATCCAATTGTACAAAAGAAGACAAGTTAAACCAAGTTAGTTCATATTAAAAATGTGTTGGATACATAGAGTTCAAGACTTTCTCCTTTTTCTTTGATAGGTAACTGTAGAGTCCTACAAGAATTAACACTGTCAATCAGACGTTCCAAATATCAATTCAGAGATGTACAATATAGCACATCCAGATGCAGATAGATAATAAAAGAAAAAAATGACAATAATAGCAGCTCAAATGTTTGAGTGCCAAAATCTCTTGTTCTAAGGAAATTATTTTTACTAATTAAGTTTTTTCTTTTGTGCACTTCATTTTGGTTCACTTGTTACTTTCTTGAGGGCTTTCCTTTATGAGTCATAAGCCTATAACTAATTCTTATTAAAATTAGCTCCGGTAGATGTGTGTTGTAAATCGTAAGTTTTTAACATAAGTACATAACTAAGAAAAACTACTAAAATATTTATACAATACTTTTCAATGAATGAATTTTATACATCTAAAAATCTAAAAATAACGTATATGTAATGTCGGTTCGGTTTGGTTTCGGTTCGGTTTTTTATGGGTAACACCAAACCAAACCTAATATGTCGGTTTTTTTTTCGCCAACACCAAACCAAATCAAACCAAACCATAGTCGGGTTTTTTTCTCGGTTTGGTTCGGTTTGTCGGTTTGGTTCGGTTTATCGGTTTGGTTTGTACAGCCCTACTCTTAACACACATCCACCGTACAAAAAAAATCCTTTTGGTCTTCTTCCAATTCCACTACACACACACACCACCGAAACACCGGCAGTACCTCACCTTGACCCCTCCTTGTCTTCCCCAAACACACATCAGTACACACACACACACAGTACACCCCATCCGTCCTCAGCTCCTCATCTTTCAATTCCACCACACACCATGACATACATACCCACATCATATACAGACATCTACACACAATACAACACCACCCTCAAAACAATATCATCACCAACCCCATCACACAGTACCTTCTCCTCGCTATTTCCACCTACAAATACATACATTACACACAGATCAACATCAACATACACACACAAAAACAAGCAGAACGGAGGCGATACATACACACACAGCTCCCTCCCCATCGTCTTCGTCACACATCCACCACCGCCTGAACCACAAAGACACACCAAACAATCAGTACACCATCACTATACAACCCTTTTCATCACTACACACACTCCACAAAACAGATCCAAACACACATACAATTACACCTACACAAATCTAAAACAGACGAACGGAAACAGGGGATATCATCAGAAAATCCCATCATCGCCGGAAAAAAGAAAGAAGGAAATAGAGGAGATCGCGGAGTGGCAGCGGCGCCAGAAATTTCCACCGGAAAAGTCTCGGCAGTCGTTCCTCCTCGTCATGTTTCTGTTTCGGCTTTTTTCTATTTTTTCTATCGTCGATTGCTTGTAAATATTTCTGGGTTTGTTTGCAACCGCCGGTAGGCCACTGTTGTCACCGGAATTCTCTTCCCCGTGCCCAGTAAAGGAAAAGACGTTGCTTTTGTTTGTTTTTGACCGGTTGCACTGACCCATTATTTACTGGATTTGATTATTTTGTTATGTTATTTTGCCTTGTTCACTTCTGTTGGATTACTCTGTTTTGCAGCTTAGCCCGTTTACTATACTGGATAGTTTTGCTGAAGCTTGGCGCCCATGTCTATGTTTGGCCTATAATGTTTTAATTTGAGGCCTTCACAATGACTTGATGGACAACACACACTGATTTGAACACGATACTACACTTAAACAGTCCCGTCCCCCGTGTTCCTGAAACAAAAAGGCGATGATGACGTGTATGAGATGTAATTGCAAAACAAGCCGGTGATGGAGTGGTGGGACCGTTACTTGGCATGGCAATCGGAGGGCCCCCGTGTTTGCAGCCGTACCGACGTCCCTAACCTCTCACCGATTCATACAAACCTGAGCATACATTTTTATAAAATCCTTTCCCCCTTTTATTTTATTATTATTGATATTTTATACTATTATTATTATTATTTATTATTATTTTTATTAATACAAACTTATTTTCTTTATATTTTTGCGAGGTAAAATTGGATGAGAGACGACGGTCTAGAAAATCCTTATATTATTATTTTCATTATTATTTATTATTTATTATTATTATTATTATTATTATTTATTGTTATTCTTATTGTTATAATTATTAATTGACGTACTAATTCATATTTTTACGAGGTACAGCGTGGCGGAATTACGAAAAGACGACACCTTCGAAAAAGGATAAAATATCCAAAATCATTAACTTTATTTTATTAATTCGTTTGCAATTCTTACTAACTTGTTTATTTATTTTGCAAGGCACGCTTGGACAAAGCTCAGCTATTAAAGGAGATAGATATTTATTATTTTATTTAAATTATGCACCATAGTTTAATATTCAAAATATTTTATTGCTTAGTTAGTTTAACCACTCGCTTTAGAATCTCAATTATTTAGTCCAGCCGGTGAATCACATTTGGTTGAGCCTGAGAGGTGCCTAACCCCTTCCTCTCGGGTTAATTTGAACCCTTACCTAGATTTCTGGTTCGTAGACTAAGTTTCGGAGTTAATTATAAAATTAGCTAGAAACAAAGTAGGTGCCCTAATACGCCTAGTTAAAAAATATGTTAGGTGGCGACTCCAACTCTTTACCCATGAGTTACCCAATAAGTCGAGTCCTATTTCGAGCCTTAGCCAGTTCGGTAAAAAATAGGGCGTCGACAAACGGTATGATCAAGTTGTCTAGCCTCGTATAGCTTTTGTGTGTGTCAGCATATGTGGATGTCTAACTCCAACTGTTAGTTTCCATTAGTATGAGCATGACAGTTCTTGTCATTAACCAACTGTTCAATGATTGTGTATATAACTTGGTTTCTGTTCAGCGTAAGCTTGTGAGGAATGTGAAGGATTCAAGTGTGGTGTATGTTCAAGTATATGGGAGGTAGTACTAGTAAGCATGCGTTCTTCAAATTGATGGCTCTATTTAGATGTATGAAAGTGTACAAGTATCATGAAAAAGTTTTGTGATGTCTGGTGAATCATTTAAATGAGCTGAGTGCCCCTGAAGTTTCTTATCATGTATGTTATTATTTATTTTAATTGAAGTAAAAAGTTAAGCTAGGAAATTAGGGTCTGTTGGTTTTGTTTGGTTTTAAATCTTTTTTTGGGGTGCCTAAGTTAATATTGGGAGTTAACTTATGGCTCTATAAGTGAGTCTGAATTTTCATGGTTGTCCTATCACTAGAACAACCTACTTTTCAGCTTTTTAAGGGCAATACGGTGGCTGGATAGTAAGAAAAAAGGGTTGTAGCAGTGGAAAAAAGTCATAAATTGTGGGATTTTGACTAGGTACTCAAGTAAGGGCATGTCCTTGCCCAACTACCCCCTTTCCCTTCTATATTTCAGCTATATATAGGAGCATTTGCTCTTCTTTTAAACCAGAAAACTATCTGCTGAAAATAGAGAGCACACACAAAAACGGATTTGAACATTGAGAAGAAAATAGATAGAAAGTGTGGAAAACTTTAAGCTAGCGTTTGGACATAGATTTGGTTGAAACTTGGAAATTTGAGTTTTTGAAGCTGAGTTGAAAAAGAATTTTTGAAATTTGAAATTGTGTTTGGACATACATTTCACTTGAAAAAATATTTGAAGTTTTGTGAGTGAAATATACAAAATTTCTCAAAAAATTCCAAAAAGTGGCCTTGATTTTTGGGACTTTTTGCTCCAAATTTTGGTCAAATACTATAAACAAACAGTTTTTCTCCCAAAAAATCTCCCCAAAAAGTATAAACAAATAGGAGCTAAGAGTTTTGTGGGTAGGGATATAGCACAAAAAGACTTCTATCTTAAGTGGCCGTTTGGCCATAAATTTGAAAAATATTTGAAAAAAGAGTTTTTGAAAATGAGTTGTAAAATAATATTTGGAAGTTGAAGTTGTGTTTGGACATATATTTCACTTGAAAAAGGTAGAGTTTTGTGAGATGAGAAACAACTCTTTTTGAAAAAACTTGAAAAAGTACTCTAAACTATTTTTTGGGTTTTCAAAAATTATTTTTCAAAAAACGTTGAAAAAGTCACAAGATTTCATGGATAAACATGTTTCCAAAAACTTTTTGAAAAAAAAAAAAACAAAAAATTTTGTATGGACAAACGGGTCCTAAGAGTCTTTTGGAGTATAAATGCTTGGTTTTATGATAGAAAGGAGTGAACCTTTATAATTGTTTTAGTTGTTGGTTGCTGCTATCGTTTGGATTCTGTTTGGCTTGGCTTGGCTTGGCTTGGCTCGGCTCGTTGCTTCATTGCTTGTTAGCTTGGATTTTGCTTCATAGTATGTAAACACAGAAGATCACTGATGTTTGGCAATATTTGCCTAGTTTACCTTAAATATTCTCATATTTTAGTAATTTATGCGCTCGTTATATGTGGTAAATGTGTTTCTTGTGTTCACCTATCGTATTTGTGATGTTAGGAATGGTGCGGATGAATTCGAGGCAAGAACGAGCAAATTAGAGTTAATGGACGCGTTGGAAGCTATATTAGAGCAAAGCTTCAAGAAAGCTCTGAAAAGTTGGAGGCTATCGTGAGGCGTGGCTTCAAGAAAGCCTTGAGATTTTTGAGGCTACTGATCAACCCAAAGCGATCCTGGGGCGACGCCCTGGCTTTGCCTTGGCTGTGATCGCTTGACCTTGCTTGGATGCAGTTGGAAGCTTTCCTGGAGCGATGCCTTGGTAAAGCTTCGAGCTATTTGGAGCGTTTTTTGGAGTCCTATTTCGTCTAGGCTTAGGTGTAACTTATTACCAGGCCTTTGTAAATCCTATAAATACTATTTTACTTAGTTTTTGATGGGAGGTCGACTTTGGAGCAAAATTGAGAGCACCATACTTTATTGAACAAGGGTTTATTCCTAATCTTTCATCTATTACATCTATTACATCATTATTTCATCAATTCATTACCTTGTGATTATGAATATGCGTGGCTAATTCTTACGTTCTAGGGTTAGAGTATTACATGAAAGTTGATGTTTGAAGATTGATTCCCATTAATTGAATCCCATAACGGGTTGCTTATGCTTTCTTGATTTCACTTGCTTAATTATTAGAGCTCGATAATTATGCATTATCTATGGTTTTAGATTGAACTCGAAAGAGGGAATTTAATTACAAATAAGAAAGAATAGGACTAGTTTGTGAACCCGGGCATCGGGGAACCAATTTGTGAGCAGAATAGACATATATTTGCTCGCCTAGTTTAACTAATTACAGGATTCGTTAATGCGTGCACGTGATTCAACCCATAGACATATAGGGATTGAAGTAGCTTGCATAGACTGTGAAGAATCGAAATGTTTTCACAGGTACATTTACTCTGTTAGTTAGTAACCCGGGATCTAAGAAGTGAAATCAATTGGAAAACTCAACTGGATTGTTCGTAACTCTGACCCTGGACTGTCCTCTTAATATTGTTAACAACCAAAGTTTGCACCATTGTTTGACTAAACTTCAATTAGTTTAATTACTGCTTTTTAGTTATTAAAACTCTCACCATTGAAGAAAAAGATCCCTGAATAGCTTTTAGAAATTGTTTGTTAAGTGTTAGTCTGAATAGTCCTCGTGGGAACGATACTCGATTTATCACTTTATTACTTGTCGACCACGTATACTTGCGTGTGCGTTTGGGAGCAACAAGTTTTTGGCGCAGTTGCCGGGGACTAAATTATTGACTATTTTCTATTGAACAATTTATTATTTTCTATTCAGGTTTAATTTTTGTTTTGAGTTTTGTGCTGTTTCAGGTATTAGGTCCTGCTTGATCTTTACCTACAGGAATGGCAGCAGAACTAGCTTTAGCTGTGTGAGATGTTGCTCTCCCCAGCCTGGAGGGGGTAGCGTCCAGCATAGTTAAGCCCGCTATCACCGGGCACTTTGAGATCAAGTCCGGCATGATTCAGTTGCTGCATGTGACTGGGCAATATGCTGGATTACTTCATGAAGATCCGCAGCAACACATTCAGAATTTCCTAGAGATCAGTGATACTTATACACCAGCGGGAGTTCCTACTGATTATGTTCGCTTGACGTTGTTCCCGTTTTCACTGATCGGGGCAGCAAGGAAGTGGTTAAAGGCTGAAAAGCCTGGGTCTATCACTACTTGGGAGGATTTGGCTAAGAAGTTCTTGGCTAAATTTTATCCATCTGCCAAGACAGCCCGGCTGAGGAGTGAAATTATGTCCTTCAGACAAATAGAAGGAGAGTCTTTGTATTCAGCCTGGGAGCGATTTAAAGCTTTATTGAGAGATTGTCCACACCACAACCAATCCAATGAGGTTGTTGCACATACTTTTGTTGAGGGGTTGAATGCACATACTAAGATCGTGGTAGATACTGCTGCTGGAGGCCAAGTATTAGCCTTAAATTTTGATCAGATCTATGATTTACTAGATAAGTTTTCGCAGAGCAATCCTGATTGGCAGGGAGATGGTAGAGCTATTACGCAGAAATCTGCAGGGGTACTTCAGTTAGATGCAGTTTCAGAGCTAAGGGCGAGGATGGATGCTATTTCCAATCAAATTAGCAAGCTAGCTCTGCCAAAGACTCAGCAACCAGTGGCTCCAGTGCAATAACTCCAGAGTTTTTGTGAGGTTTGTGGTCAAGACCATGCTACAGAGGTTTGCTCCTCTAATCCAGAGTCAGTTTATTACGTGGGTAATCAAAACAGGCTGCAGGGTCAAAATCAGTTTGGTAATGCTTATTATCAAGGCAATACGAGAGCCCCGAATAATTACCACCCACTTCCAGCTCCACCACAGCAGGTTAGCAATTTAGTTGAAGATATGCTAAGGCAGAGAATGGCGGGCCAGCAGAGAATGATAGCTGACACTGCAGCCCATGCACAGGCCATACAAGATCTTGCCAATGCTCAAAAGAACCTGGAGCACCAGTTGGGGCAGTTGGTGGGAGAAATAAGCACTGTTAAAAAAGAGCCTGAACAATGTCTTGCAGTGACTTTAATTGAAGGTGGAGAGCTGATGGCCAAGTCCGAGGAGAGAGCTGAAATAGAAAAAGTTGAAAAAGTGGAGAAGCTAAGGAAGAAAGAAGAGAGAAAGGAGGCACCTCTGCCGCCTCCACCATTCCCGCTGAGACTTATACCATCAAAGGATCTGGCCCAGTATAAAAAATCTGTGAGTATGTTGAAAGAACTTCAAGTTAATATTCCTTTGACTGATGTGTTTGAATTGATGCCATCCTTTGTGAAGTTCTTAAAAGAGATTTTAGTCAAGAAGAAAAAGCCTCAAGAGATAGATACAGTTGAGTTAGTTGAGGAGTGTAGCACAATCTTGAGCAAGCTACCTCCAAAACTTCAAGATCCTGGGAGGTTTACTATTCCTTGCACCATTGGAGGGCATAATATCATTGGTGCATTGTGTGATCTGGGTGCGAGCATAAATCTCATGCCTCTCTCTATTTGCAAAAGGTTAGGGCTAGGAGCAATCAAACCCTCGTCAATTACTCTTAAGATGGCGGATGGATCACTCACTCACCCTGAGGGTAAGTTGGAGGATGTGCTACTTAAAGTTGGTAAGTTTACATTCTCTGCTGATTTTGTAGTCCTAGATTATGAAGAGGACCGAGAAGCTCCAATAATTTTGGGAAGACCATTCTTAGTCACCTCGAAGGCAATTATTGACATGGATCTGGGTGAGATGACTGTTAGAGCGCATGGAGAAAAGGTTACTTTCAAGGTATATACTGAGAAGGAGCACATAGCTAAGATTGAAGAGTGCTCTATGATCGAATGTGTCAGACAAGAACATGGAAGTACACCACATGTGAAGTTGAAGAGGGGTTCTCTCAAAGAAAGGAAGAAAGCAAAGGTTCGGCGTAAGAAGAGAAGACATAAATGCTGGAAGTGAGCTAGAAGTGTCGTCGTGCCACGACGTTAACTAAGGCGCTTCTCGGGAGGCAACCCGAGTTTGTACTTGTATTATTTTATTTATAGTGTCACGTAGTTTTTGTTTGTCCTTGGATTGCAGGTTCATGTAATGTCGAGTTTAAGTGCGGGGTTTCCTCACCCCTGCCTAATATTGATGACCTGTTGGGGGAAGTCTGAGTACCTCATACTATATGGAAGCTTGGAGGATGCTAGCAGCCTAGCACCAAGGATTAGAGTCTTCAGGGAAGTTTTCTTTACCCTTGCACTTTCTTATTTTTAGCACTGAGGACATTGTTTAGTTTAAGTGTGAGGTGGGGAACTACCCTTTATTTATTTTTGAGGTTAGGGATGCATGTACCGTAGGATTTTCTTTTGTCACTTGACTTTATTTTGATTTGTTTCATGCTTTAATATATGAAAAAAAATTGAAAAAAAATAAGAAAACCAATGAATAAATTCTAAAAAGATTTTCCTTTTAGTCTTTATTAGTGGTACATGTCATCCACCCCGTGGTTTTTCTTATGGCCTCGGTTCTTTTCCACGGGGAGGCCTTTGAACCGGGTAGTTTTTTTATTTTCTTTCTTTTTAGGATTAGAGTAGTTAGTTGTTAGATGGCCCTAGACGAAAAGAATAGGTGGAATGCTAGGTGCTTTTGATTTGTTTGATACTGGTGGACTTGAACTTGTTGCATGTGCTATTTGTGGTGTCCTTGGGTTTTAATTGTGATGCATGTCTAGAAAAAAAATGGAATGACCCCCTTGAGATGCTTGAGTCCACTTGCTTGACTTTATTGTGAACCTTTGTGCATTAGTGCTTAATTTTCCACAAGTTGCACTCTAAATGCTTGATTGAGAGTTGTTGATGGAGCCTTTTTGTGTGGATCGTGTGCAATGTATGTGTGAGGCATATTCTTGTTTGCTCCATGTTTGCATATTGATGTCTAGAACTTGCCCCGTGTGTGTGCAAAGCGAAATCCTAGGTTTGCTCTAGTCGGGAAATGATACAGGCCTTCTTTTGATTTGCCTACCCTTACATATACACCTTGGAATTGATTGTTGTGATTTTGTTTGACCTTTTGTTGGCACCCACACCCCAAGCATACCCACTTATTCTAAATTATTCTCTTTTGGCCCTTTACTCCTTAAGTACTTTAATTGATAATTTGATATTATTGTGGAGTTGTGGTTGAGATATAGGGAGGTTTTTGAGTGGAACCAATGAGGGAAATATTCGAAATAATTTGTGAAGTAGTGAAATGCATTGGCAAGGTTTGGAAAGTAATGAATAGAAAAAGAAAACAAATGAAAAAAAAAAGAAAGAGCAAAGTTGAAAAAATTTGGAAAAAGAAATAAAGAGAAAAGAATATCCATTCCTTGCTAGTGTGTGCTTAAAAGAAAAAATTTGCTACTTGTTGAGAAGGTGTGTGTGAAAGTTGTTGATTGGGTGGCTTTGGTGAGACTTGTGTTTGAAATAATTGTGATGTATTAAAGTGCTTAAGGAGGTAGTCACTATTACCCATATGTATCCTACCCGCCCCTTAGCCTACATTACAACCTTTTTAAAGTCCTAGTTAATCCCGATTGGAGTGAGCTTACATTAGTGGAGTCCTACACTACGGGCAAGCCTATGGTACATTGTGTGTGAAATGAGAGACTTTCATGAGAGTGAGTGAATTCATTCTATGTTATTGTCCCCGTTCTATTCATGATATTCATTGTTGTGTGTGATATTTGGGGGATACTCTTTTGCTTCATTTTTGTGAGGGCACATGGTTTTCATAAAATAGGTGAAGTTGACGGCTTCTTGGTTGAGTAGATAGGTGTGATTTTGTGGGAATATGTTGCAATGGGTCGAATTTGTGCATTTGAGCTATTTTGGGGTGGTTGTTCTCATATTTTTGAGTTTGTAAATTGTGGCATGTTTGTTGGACCTATAGGAGTCATGTGTGCATTGGTTCAATGATCGGTATCAACCATAATCATAGGTAGACCTGTTCTATTAAGTGTTAGGATTTAGTTGGGGAATTAGCCTTTGATGATTGCTCGATGGCGAGCAAGGGTCTAAGTGTGGGGTGGTGATGTTTGTCAATATTTGCCTAGTTTACCTTAAATATTCTCACATTTTAGTACTTTATGCGCTCGTTATATGTGGTAAATGTGTTTCTTGTGCTCCCCTATCGTATTTGTGATGTTAGGAATGGTGCGGATGAATTCGAGGCAAGAACGAGCAAATTAGAGTTAATGGACGCGTTGGAAGCTATATTGGAGCAAATCTTCAAGAAAGCCCTGAAGCGTTGGAAGCTATATTAGACCAAAGCTTCAAGAAAGCTCTGAAAAGTTGGAGGCTATCGTGAGGTGTGGCTTCAAGAAAGCCTTGAGATTTTTGAGGCTACTGATCAACCCAAAGTGATCCTGGGGCGACGCCCTGGCTTTGCCTTGGCTGTGATCGCTTGACCTTGCTTGGATGCAGTTGGAAGCTTTCCTGGAGCGATGCCTTGGTAAAGCTTAGAGCTATTTGGAGCGTTTTTTGGAGTTCTATTTCGTATAGGCTTAGGTGTAACTTATTACCAGGCTTTTTGTAAACCCTATAAATACTATTTTACTTAGTTTTTGATGGTAGGTCGACTTTGGAGCAAAATTGAGAGCACCATACTTCATTGAACAAGGGTTTATTCCTAATCTTTCATCTATTACATCTATTACATCATTATTTCATCAATTCATTACCTTGTGATTATGAATATGCGTGGCTAATTCTTACATTCTAGGGTTAGAGTATTACATGAAAGTTGATGTTGAAGATTGATTCCCATTAATTGAATCCCATAATGGGTTGCTTATTCTTTCTTGATTTCACTTGCTTAATTATTAGAGCTCGATAATTATGCATTATCTATGGTTTTTAGATTGTACTCGAAAGAGGGAATTTAATTACGTAATAAGAAAGAATAGGACTAGTTTGTGAACCCGGGCATCGGGGAACCAATTTGTGAGCAGGATAGATATATATTTGCTCGCCTAGTTTAACTAATTACAGGATTCGTTAATGCGTGCACGTGATTGAACCCATAGACATATAGGGATTGAAGTAGCTTGCATAGACTGTGAAGAATCGAAAGGTTTTCACAGGTACATTTACTCTGTTAGTTAGTAACCCGGGATTTAAGAAGTGGAATCAATTGGAAAACTCAACTGGATTGTTCGTAACTCTGACCCTGGACCGTCCTCTTAATATTGTTAACAACCAAAGTTTGCACCATTGTTTGACTAAACTTCAATTAGTTTAATTACTGCTTTTTAGTTATTAAAACTCTCACCATTGAAGAAAAAGATCCCTGAATAGCTTTTAGAAATTGTTTGTTAAGTGTTAGTCTGAATAGTCCTCGTGGAAACGATACTCGATTTATCACTTTATTACTTGTCGACCACGTATACTTGCGTGTGCGTTTGGGAGCAACAATCACCCTTGTATAATTTTTGTTCTTTCTGAAATGAAATCACGCATGCTTGAAGTCCAGAATTATTCTGCTCATGTGTTGTATTTTCTTTTATAAGTTTATATTTGTTGTTTTTTTGAGCATGTATGTCTGAGAAAGGTAAAGAAATAACTTGGCAGGATAGTGAGCAATTTTAATTTGAAAGAAAAAAATTTCACATTTGTTATTTTTTACTACAAATTGTAAATTGGGACTATCTTTTGTAAAGCTGGCCATGTGGTGTAATTTTTTTAAAAAGAAAGTAAATTTGGACAATCTGAAATGAAGTAGGCAAACTTAGGACATCCTTGCAAAATTAGAGTTGAAAGAAAACAAGCTACAACTCAAACAAAATCTCGACATTACAATCTCTGTAAAATCTGGACATAATATAAAAAGGACTTGAATTAGTAGGCCAACCTTCCAAAACAGATTTGGTAATGTGAATTGAGCACTTTTTTCATGGTCTTGAATTTTTGAACACTTTTTCAAGGTCTTGAATTTTTTAGCACAAATATATTTCCACTTCTATCCCTTAATTACTTTTCTACAATTATTTCACATTCACACTTTCTCTCTCTAGAAAACACTTCTTCTCCTTCTTTCTAGTTGATCGGCGTTGACCGCTGCCGTGCCACCACCGACCGCCGCCAGAATGTTGCAAAAGTTAAATCCCTAGATTTGTTTTGGCCTTTTCTTTTTGTTTCTACCATTGATTTTTCGATAATCACACTAAATAAGTGTAGATCTGATTTTGAAAATACAAGTAAATTTTTTTCGGTGACTTTTTAGTGTTTTTCCAGCGATTTTTACATCTCACCATGAGCTTATATTTGTCACAGAGATATACCAGAAAGAATCCTCAACAACACAAAATCTTGTCTTTAATGAGTAGATTTGATGTGGAAGAGTTGGAATTCTTGATAACTCCTCGATATGTGTGTCTTGTGTAATGCTCGCGGTAAAAGAGTAAAGTGGTGATTAATTAATTTGTCAATATGGCTTGTAGTGATGATATTGCTATCTGTAATGCAAATGCAGACCTCTGAGTTTTGAGGAAAATATAAGCTAGCTAAGTGATAAGTCCTGCATATTATATTTTCGGAAGAAACAAGTCCGGGATACAATTCAGAACATAAGTTAGACCTAAACAAAATAAATACACTCCCTCGACTGGATTTGGTTTACACATTTGGACGCATACTTCTTAATGGATTCATATGACTTCCAACAGAAAGATGGCTTCTGTTTAGTCGTAGAAAAGTTGAATGTGCATTCTACCTATCAGGTCCCATATTGATTTGTAATATAACTTAAGCTGTGGTGGAACATGGTCTGTATGAAGTTAACTTAGAAATTCGGATGTGAAGTCATGTTGCTAAGAACAAACATGATGAAAGGTGCAATCCGGGTACTCATGAATTTACGAAAATGATGATGATTTAACCTCGTATGTTTGTAAAATAAAATAGACAAATGATCTCGGGTTGGACTTATTTTTTATTTTTACTTTGAATCTTTGTATTTGGAGATAGATGACGATTTGATGTCATTTACTTGTAAAATAGACATAATATTTGGCTCACTTGCAAGTAAATGATGCCGAATTGACCTCATATTTTTTTTACTTTGAATTTTTGTATATGAGAAAGTGATGATGATCTGGTGTCATTTGTTTGTAAAATAGACATAGTAGTTTTGATTAGTTATGAATAAATACGACTTGATTGTCTTCATTTTATATTTTCATATGAATTTTTATGGATGAATGAAGTGAAGACGATTTGGACTCATTTATTTGCAAAGTGTACTTAATATTTGGCTCACATTATGAATAAATGCTGACAAATTGGGTTAATTATATTTTTCTTTGAATTTTTGTTGATTTTTAAATTTTCATATGTATTTTGTGGATGAACAAAGTGAAAGACGATTAGGACTCATTTGTTTGCCAAACGGATGCAATTTTTGGTTCAACATATGCATAAACACAGCAGGATTGTCGTTATTTTTAAATACATAAGTACTTTAAAGTATTTTTTGTGAATCAATAAAGTAAGGCCGATTTGACATCATTTATTTACAAAATGAACATAATTTTTTTGTCATTGTATGAAGAAGTGATGCCAGATTTATCTTATGTTATATTTTACTTTGATTTTTGTATATGAGCAAAACGATGACGATTTGGTTTTATTTATTCACAAAATAGATGTGAAACACAAACGGATTGGAAGTCTTGTATATGAGCGAGATGATACCGATTTGATCTTATTTATTCACAAAATGGACGTGAAACACAACCAGATTGACATTGTTTTTTGCTTGTCTAGAAAGCAGTGGCATATTTTGTAATTTCAAATTTAAAAAGATGTGTTGGCATTTTTGTAGTTACGACTTTAAAAAGGTGTAGTGACATTTTTGTATTTACGGGAAGTTCACTATTAGTTAAGGATATTTCTGTACTTTCAGCTTCATTTAATGTAAAAGTGTTCAATTCTTTATGACCACAAAAAAATGACTCAAGTTATTAAGACCATGTTTAATTAAAATAGTTCAAATCTTAGAAAATAAAGGAAAGACACGAGAACATACGATTGTGCAAATAAATAGGAATGTAAACTTCACAATGTTAGGCATAATAATAAGTATGATCAGGGGTTTGCTTATTAGGAAGAAGAAATTAAACTGATGTAGCCAATTTGTGTTAAGATATACCCAGCGGGTGACTTGATACAATCTTTGGTTTAAAAATCAAAGCGTGACTTTTACAAAAGGAAAAAATATAACAACCATATTTAATGAATCAAAACACACGACAATAAAGCAACTATGCACGACACATGACTCGAGGGTACCTAATACCTTCTCGAGAGTCAACTAAAGACCTTACCTAAAATCTCTGACGTTGACCATTTGACGAGTCAAAGGTGTTTCGAAGTACCACTTTGGTGACTTGGCACACCTTTAACTTGTCAAGTGGCGACTCCGAGTTTTAATCTTTTGTACCTTTAAAACACCAGTCAAAGTCTTAAAAAAGAAGAAGAGAAAAGCTCTTTAATTAGAGAGAATTGCTATTCTTTTTTAAAAAGAGGGCGTGACAACTTGGCGACTCTGCTGGGGAAATAAAGCGAAAAAGTAGAATCTCCGGCTTAATTTTTTATTTATTTTTATTATTACCGTTATCACATGAAAAGTTGAATATTACCGCTTTGATATTATTTGGACGTACAGATAAACTGCTTTCTCCATGAAACCATATGAGTCTTTAAACACATGCACATGTACGCTTACCAGATTGCTTATAGCATCTGAGAAATTTCTTAATAAATTGCCCATTATTTAGGAGGGGTGTGTCGAGGTTTAGGTTGGAGACACTATTTCGGATAGCCTTGATGCATTCTCCACCCGGTTTATCCACCATATTTTCAGCCAGTCTAGACACCAAGTCAGTTGAGTCACCTAGAGTTATACCTTTAGGCCCAACTATCTGCATCACATCTGACTTATAGAAGTACGGTACACCGGTATTGCACCGGTATTAAACTTAATCTAGTGGGAGACCGTACATGCCATGGAGATTGCAAACCAAGTTGTCCCGAGCTCTTAAACCTTTGCAGGCTTCAATAACTCGTGTGAGAAATCTGTCGGGGAAGTGACTGTCACAGTTCACACGCCCGGGTCTGACCATAATATATCTTTCCAGGTAATCAAAGGAGGCATCCCTTACAATGCTATCATAGGACGGCCGTGGATCCACTAGATGATGGCAGTGGCATCTATCCTGCATCGGAAGCTCAAGCACCTAACCAAGTAGGGAATAAAGGAGATATATGGAGAGTAACAGACTGCAAGGGAATGCTACACAACAACTATCCTTAGAGTGGCCAAGCCTAGTAAAAATGAAGGGTCGAGTCCCCATGAAGCGGAAGGATACCCCGAAAAATCAATCACCCAAGCTGATTTCTCTTATCACTTGGTTGATTGAAAGTTTGGGGGGAAGTAGGAGTGGGGCATCCCGGAGCACAATCCCCTTCGGTTGTTTACTTTAATCAGTTTAAGATTAATCTTCGATTTTTTCTGACTTTTTTTTAGTTCTAGTATTTTTACTATTTTTCCTTATGTTAGGGGTCCAGCACCCATAAGAAAACAGGCTCAGAGCTCCATTTTTCTTAATAAAACTACTATTTTGTTTTAGTCAGTTTTATCTCAGATCATCTTGATCCATTCATTCTCAACCCTCCGCCACACTCTGAGTCGAAGTAAAATACTCATTTTGTACTTTGAGTTAGAATCTAAACACTCGCTCAGGCTAGATCAATTCTAGTTAAGACACCAGGCATTATCGTACGTTGAAATCGTCAAATTCAACATTTGTACCTACGTGAGCCGGGGACGCCTGCCTAAACAATGCCGTAAAGACTTAAGTACTCGAGTGGAAAACCACAACCATTCTCTATGAATGAAAAAATGCTCCGTAACAACAGACTAAAAACGTCCCCTTGTAGGCGCGGGCCAAGCCCTACTCTAAGACATCTACTGCAGATACATCTAAGCCACCACCTGTTGGTGCCAAATTTAAAAAGCTACTCTCTGAAAATGAAAACCAGTTATCAACAGACGTATACACCCGCTAAGGCACTCAACAATACACTAACATTCTAAACATCAGAATAAAGCAGAACGTTTATTACTAACACAAGAAAAGCCGCCGATAACTAGCGCATAAATGCCCGCATATGCACAATGTGGCACCGTAAAAACCTAAGTTTTACAACGCTCTTATTTAAACTTGTGTGGGCAAAAATATGCCACCTATTGTTATAGGAATATGAGTCCAGCTGGCGCGACTAGACTTATCCTACAAGTCATCGGGCACTGAAGATATACGCCCACTCCTAGAGACAACAACCGTTTAGGCGGTTTGGCCACATGGCGCAGGGCACACATCCCGTCGCCTAGGGTTGACAGTCTCCTAGTTAGAGTTTAGTATACCACCGCCTTGAGTTATAAGCACATGGCCCTATTAGTACTTGTATTTTACCTTATTTAAGACTGGATATTACTACTATAAATACCCCTCCTAACATTGTATTGTACATATCTTTGGATCCGCCATCAAACTCAGTTACTCTCAAGGAATGAGATTTATTTTGCTTTCTCAATTATTTATTTGTCTTTATTTTCATCGTATTTACTTACTTTTCCATCATAATTTACCGTATTGCTTGTGACCTCATTCATAATTAATTATTTAACTTAGACGGACAAATTTAGGCATAAACAGTTTGGCGCCCACCGTAAGGCCCAGACAATTGTAGGTATTCTATGAAGGAAAAGACGCAATCATGCCAGACGACGGTAGCATCATTCCAAAGAACACAACAGATGCAGCAAATGAATCTGCGAAGGATCTCAGCGATCCCAGCATACTGCAAAAGGATCCCATCGAGCAACCAAAGAATTCTTCCCATGAGCGTATCCCTATTGCTAGCGATGGTGAAGGAGATCAATCGCTAGGAGGTAATTAAGAGTTCAGAGGCTTTCTCTTGGACATCCTCAAAACTGCGTCCGAGCGGAACTCGAACAGTATAGCTGAGGGGATATCCCAGAGACTGGGAGCAATGTTTGCTAGTTCGTCTCAGAGGCCATTGTCTCCGCAAGGACAGACACCCACGAACAACTCGCTGGCATCAGTTCCCAATCGTAGGCTCAACTTGAATGCTGCTCCAGGAGGCTCATCAACGATCAACAATCAAGACCTTAAGGGGACCCCTGTCATTTAGGATATCATGAAGGAGATGAAGGCCATCCATGACCGAATTGACAACGGGTCGGGTGCTCCACCCTAAGTTACCATGGTAGATGAGCAGAAGTTCTATAAACATGCTTACAAAGCGATCGTCGTGCCGCTCCGCATACCAAAGCACTTCCACCTGCCGAATAATTTAAAGTATGATGGAACGATCGATTTGGACGAGCACATCGCTGCTTACTATACGGGAGTGAAGAGTAATGAGATTACTGAAGAAGAAATCCAGTCTGCTCTGGTGAAGAGATTTGGCTCAACCCTGACCAAAGGATCCCTTGCTTGGTATACTCAGCTACCAATGGGATCCATTGAATCATTCACTCAGATGCAGGCGCATTCTGGTGCCCGCAAGTGAGAGAAACGCATGGAAGACATCTTCGAGATATGGCAATGTGACGACGAATTATTGAAGGATTACCTCGATAGATTTCAAAAGGAATGCATAGAGCTCCCTCCAATCCCTGATAATATCACGGTGGTAGCCTTCGGCAAAAGTCTAAATTTGAAGGGATCTTTAGCTACCCTTGAATTCCAGTGGAGTTTGACTCAACACCTAGTATCCACATGGAGTGCTCTACATCAGAGGTATACTGAGAAACTCCGCTTAGAACCAAACTATTCTCATAATCCCGAGGATGAGCGAAGAAGAGACCGGGAAGACCGTCCCTAGAAAGGGAGGGGGATGGTAAAAAGGCGAAGCTGAAGGTTCAAAATCAAGCGGGTGTCAGGCCGCAGAATAATTCTCGAGCATTCGGATCCCAGGAGAAGCGAACAGAGCCCGGAATTTCAGGGATTTTGGTTTTCATATCAATGCTGTGGAGCTAGTCGCCAATCACTTTGTTAAACTAGGACTAAGATCCGATCGCCACCTAACACGAAGGGATCTATAGGGAGAAATACAACGCCCTATTGCAATTTTCATCACAGTGGGGGCCATGCAACGGTCGATTGCAACTCCTTGAAGATCGAGATTGAATACTTGCTAAAAAAAGGACATCTATGAGCTGTTGGAAGAAGGGGCCCACCATTTTAAAGGTTCAGAGTCTAGCAACTTGAATACCATCAACGCAATCTTTGTGGACGAACGGCTAAACATGGCATGGAGGACTGCAATGACCAGGATAGCGTTTGAGACCATTGCATTCAGCCTGGAGGAGCAAGCAGACCACCAAGGGAGACCTGGTTGTACCTGTGGAAGTATTTGGCGTACATATCCAGTGAGCTCTTATCGACTTAGAGAGCAGTGTTAATATTATCTGGGGGAAGATGTTACACATGATCAGCCATAGTCCTCAAATATCCTCGAGTACTCGAAACATAATGGGCTTCAACGGAATCCGGGAAGCATCCACTGGGGAACTAGCTCTACCGGTCCATATATCAGGTGTGACAAGTACGACAATTTTCTAGGTAATGAATTGCAATCTCCCGCACGATGTAATCCTAGGACGGCCATGGATACATGACTTCAGGGGAGTGCCCTCAACACTTCATCAGGTCTTCAAGTACCCGACCCTCTACGGGGTCGCCGACCTACAAGGTGACGGCCTATCCTTGAGGAATGTCGCCCTACTCCAGACCGGATTACATCTTCCGAGTCAAAAGCTATTGAGGCCTTAGTGTAAGAGGTTAGGGAGGAACTCAGCAAGCTGCAAGATCTGCTCTGATGGATCAACTAGCCCCGAGAGCGACTGAATTGGTGTGTCGTCTAACTGAGGTGCTATGGAAGCAAGGAGGACCCCTCTAGCTGTTACAATGTTACTTGACGATGGCTCAGATGAACATCCAACTCCTGCAAATTCCAGTCATAACCGAGCTAGAGATAGGTGAGCACCTAGTAGTATACGCTTCAATATCTGAGATAGCTTGGAATGCGGTCTTTGTATGAGAAAATAACGAGCAGCAGTTTCGCGTGAAGTACGCGAGCAGGATGCCGCAACGCATAGACAAGTTCTTGCCCTTACAGCTCAAAATTATAAAAACTGTAGTAATGGCCACACGAGAGTTGCGCTCGTACTTTCAGGAACACTCGGCCATTTTAGTCTCCTCAACGCCGGTGCAAGCCATCCTATCTATACCGGGTCTGTCGAAAGATATGTCAAAGTGGGCTGAAGAATTAAGAGAGTACGACATCATCTATGAAACCCGCACAGACATCAAGACGCATGCATTGGAAGGTTTTACCTCAGATTTTGCAGAAGAACTGGAACAGAAGGCTAAAGAATCACTCAGGGAGAAAGCAGTAAGCGACTACGGTCATTGGGAAATATTCACAGGAATGAATCCCAACAGGGAGAAGATTGATCTGTGGATCAAAACACCATCTGTAATGATCTACCGTCAGGCCGTAAAAGCCAATGACGACGAAGCAGAGTGTGAAGCCATAAATCAAGCTCTTGACTTAGCCTACACACTGGGGGCCAGGGAGATCAGCCTGTACAACAAATCTCAACTTATAGTTAATCAGCTAAAGGAAATCTTCGTAGTTGAGGACATCTGCGAGCCAGATCGAAAGAAGAAAAGTAGGGCAATCCTGAAAAATTTCATGCGTGGGAATTCATCCACCAAGAAGAAATCTCAGGAGACGCAGAAGCATCCGAAGACTCGGACGATTGGCAAATGATAGTTGAGGTAACCCCCGCAGGCCTGATGAACCTTGAAGTTCCATATACAGGATCCTTCGCAGGGCAGTGAGATGTGCTGGTCAACTATCTGAGCAAAGGAGATCTTCCCGAGGACAAGTTAGAAAGAATTTACTTGCGGAAACAGGCGGTTCACTATTGCAAGATTGGTGAGCAGTTGTACCACAGGGTCGTACAACCCGGGGGAAGACTTTCAAGGCTTAGCACCCTTAGACAGGGAAGCCCAACTGAATGACCCCGAATATTTCAAGGATCAAACATAAAGTACCTTTGCTTGAGAAAGCATTTGCTTTGTTTTTGTTATTTCCTTTTGGTTATAATCAGACATGTTATAGGTTTTCACACACAGCATCACAGGCTCCGCGCTTCTTCTGTCAATAAAACTACTATCTTACTTAGTCAGTTTTACTCATTTATTTAGATCCATCTACGATCCAACTATTCATAGCCCCAGCCAAACCTAGTTTGAAGTAATACACTCACTTTTCGCTACAAAAGTAAAGTACACAACTCGATTAGAGCTAGACCCCATCTAGCTCAGCCACCAGGCATTAATTGAGCGTTGATCTCACTAAATCAACAATTGCACCTACACGCTGATTGGGACGCCTGTTCGCGTAGTGCCAGAAAGTCTTAAATACTCGAGTACTAAGCGAAGACGTTTTGTCTCAAAATGCAAATAGACCGTTTCCACACAGGCTAAAGTCGTCCCATTGTGGGCGCAAACAGTCATCTACTACTGATGCAACCTAGCCACGGTCTATCGGTGCACAACAGACGTAATCGCTCAAGGCAGGAACATTGACACACGTTCTTAAACTAAAACATTCAGGACGACTGGAAGCCATCTAATATCTAGGTGCATAAACATACTGCTTGGTTACACATTACGAAATGCGTAATAACACAAGTACGTATGAAATATTGATGAACATTTGTTTCATTAATACCAAACAGCTCGTAGGCTCATAATGTATATTTAATTCTTCCTGATTACAATATTTGTTCATAAACATTGTAGAAAAAAAAGGGAAGAATTAAAACAAAGAGCTCCTCAGGATTAACATGGCTGAAAAATCCTTCACCTGGATTGTAGCTATACGTCGTAACAATCCGGAGTTCTTCTTTTCTTCTGACACCCCGAGATATGTTGGCCCGAGCATTCTTTCAAGGTATACAGCCGCAGGTACAACCAAAGCATGTCTGCTTGATCAAAGCAACAGATCCCAGAAGTGCATGAGTATAGGCCTGACCTTCCCCTATCTCGTCCGTTGAACTTGAAGAGAAACTAGAAGACTAGCAGCAAAGCTTGAACATCAGCTTCAACCTCAACTGGCCAAACCAGAGTGCACAGTCCCACAGATCTTCAAGCACAAACAGGAGTTCACCAAAAGCAGGAAGGCTTGAGCTGGGAACCTATCACAAGGGAGCCTCTTCCCTCGGGTGTCCCAAAGCCAACGGCAGATGAGGCATTGTAATGCTGACAAGACCGTACCACCAGAACCAAGAGACGACCTTAAGCTGCAAGTGGAGTTAGCACTTGATGACTCATTAATCCACTCATAACCCAAGGCAGCTTTCTCTTGACTGCCATGAGACGGAGTCAGACAAGTCGGCTTTAACCCTACTCCGTCAAAGAAGCAACTTAAACACTAGAGAAATCCTGGAGGCGAAGCCACACGGAAGCTGAAAGGGCTAAGCATCCTGATCTCGCATGACAAGGAGAATATCACAGCAACCATTGTGTTAGAAGATGAGTGTACCGTAATCAGTACACGTGAAATAATGAAGACATCCCGAAGGACATCATTAGAATCCCGATCAAACTTCATGACTCGGGGGACTTCTTTCATTCCCTTATGAATGAAGAGAAAAGAGAAGATAATTTTAGATGAGTTTCCTCCTTCACGCAACATCCGTTCGGAACAAGAAAGGTTTTCTGGGAATATCAATCCAGGATCAAGGGCGAAAGTTTTTATGGGAAGAAAAGTTTCTCATTCTTATAAGAAGTTGTTGAAGAAGTGAATTATTTTCTGAAGAAGAGTTGTGGTTTCCCCACTACCATGATGTCATTATTTATAGGCAGAAAGGGATAAGGATGAGGCACGAAATGGTCATGCGTCATTATGGCTAGAGATATGAAACGATTCGGAGCAGTTAATGGCAGTTTTTGAAAAGGTGCGTGAGACCAATATTAGCCAATCATAAGGAAGCACGTGAAGTTCTCGAAGAGTTCACTATCATTTTTGGTCAAAGAGACTGCGAGTCTTAAGGAGTCAGTGAGATATCTTTTCACATAAGAACGCTTTCACTACCTAACTACTTGCGTCAGCACTCAGCAAGTGGGGGGACTAACTGTGTGGGGAAAAATATGCCACCTATTGTCACTGGGATACGAGTCCAGCTGGCGAGACTAGACTTATCCTACAAGTCACCGGGCACTGAGGATATACGCCCGCTCCTAAAACCAATGGCCATTTAAGTGGTTTGGCCACAGGGCACGGTGCACACATCCCATCGCCTAAGGTTTACATTCTCCTAGTTAGGGTTTAGTATACCGCCGCCTTGAGTTGTAGGCTCATGGCCTTATTAGTACTTTTATTTTACCTTATTTAGGACTGAGTATCATTAATATAAATACCCCTCCTTACATTGTGCTGTACATATCTCTGGATTCACCATCAAACTCGGCTACTCTCAAGGAATAAGATTTACTTTGATTTCTCAATTATTTCTTATTTATTTATCTGTCTTTATTTTCATCGTATTTACTTACTTTTCCATCACAATTTACCGTATTGCTTGTGACCTCATTCATAATTAATTGTTTAACCTAGACGTAAAAATTTAGGCATAAACAAAACTGCCTACAACGAAAAAGTCATGCTCGTTACAGGCAAATATAATGCATAAACATGCTAGCAACAGTTAAGGGCAGAAATTAAATTGTTGGCTTCATTCACAAAGACCACCTTATAAACACCCAAAAACAAGGGAAGAGATTCAAAGCATTGTGATAAGACAAAGGGGGGAATCATTTCTCTCTCGGGGGACTCGTCCCTTTAGCGGCATTCCACGAAGGCCTAGCTTCGTCAGCTGCAAGGTCATGGATAGGAGAATCATCGCCTCCAGTCCCACTGGCCTCTTCAGAACTGTCTTTAGGATCAGGATCCAACTGGGAATCAGCAGCCACCACCAGCCTGGTCATCTTGTCGATCTCAGTAGACAGGTCTAATCCGGGAGTATCTCGGATCCTCCTGAGGGTAACAAGCCTAGTAGCCAAGTTTGTGCGATCCAACATGGCATGTGCATAACATTCAACACATAATTCTTCTCAGATAGCGTATGGGTGTCAGCGCAAGCTTGTCACGGTACTTCTCTAGAGACTTAACTTTGCTCCGCAGCTGGTAATTCTCGTTTTGGAGAAAGCTAGCGAGACTCCCAGCCTCTAGGGCTTTCTGAATGGTAGCTTTAGCTTTCGCCTCCGCTGAAGACACTTGCTGCCTCCTAGCCAACTCGTTAGCCTCCAACAGAGCAACACGGTCCTTGTGCACTTGCCCGAAGGCCTCAGCCTCCTGAAGAGACACTGTCAACCTCACAACCTCCTCTTTGTATTCATGTACCATCTCCCCCATTGCATTTCTCAAATATGTCCGCCCAAAGCTGCTGGAGGCGAAAAGCATTCTTCGTGAGACTAACCTCTTCTTTCATTCTCTCTACTTCGACGAAAAAGGGCTACAAGCTAGCAACTTAGCCTCAGAGGGCATCATTTTCCTCCGGCGCTCATCGGCACTTCCATGCTGGCCGGCCTCCTGGCAAGCCAAGAGTCCCTAGGATAGTTGATATAGAAGAGATGGTAAGATAAGTCAAACAGAGATGGTCAGCGCGAGGGAAGAAGGTGAAGAAAGTGAAAAATACACCATGAAGGAATATTCAGCAGCGACCTTTAGCAGGTCTCGATGATTATATCCAAAACGGAATCATTGCTCCGAATGGCCGACTAGGTCAACAGTGTTTAGGCCGAAAATTATACGTCTAGGTTAAACAATTAAATTTATGAAAGGGTCACAAACAATATAGTAAAATACGATGAAAAATTAAGTAAATAGAGAAGAGAATAATAGACAAGAAAGTAAAGAGTTTTATTCCTTGAGAATGGCCGGATTCAGTGGTGAATCATCTGATGTATAATACGATGTATGGAGAGATATTTATGGTAGAGATTACCCAGTCCTAATTATGGTAAAATAGAAAGACTAATAAAGGCCATGGGCCTATAAACTCAAGGCGGTGGTGTATACTACACCCCAATTAGGAGACTGTAAACCTAAGGCGACGGGATGTATGCCTTGCGTCCTACGCCCGAACCGCCTTAACGGTCGTAACTCGTAGAACAGGCTTGTATCCTCTATGCCCGGTGACTTGTAGGATAAGTCTAGTCTCACCATTTGGACTCGTATCTCCGTAATAATAGGTGGCGTATTTTTGCCCACACAGTCAGTCCCCCCACTTGCTGAGTGGAGACGTGAGCAATCAGGTGTGACTATACCGACACTCGTCCCCTTCTCTTCGTATGTGTTGCATTGAATGCAAATTCTTTAGTACAATGACGTGTACTTCTGTGATTGGAGGGGTTTTCTATGTATCTTCCCAATGTTGCCACTATTTTGTTCATATCCCGTAATTATTGACATACATATCACATAAATTGCAATAATCACAATCTCACATAATCACAATCCCACATGACCAAGATTGTTTAGTTTCACATCCAAGAATCCTCTAGGCGTGTATATATATGCCATAATTGCTGAGGTTTTTATCGATCTTCAAATTGTTCAAGAGCTTTTCTTCAAAAAACAAACCTTCTTCCAGTCTTAACAACAATTCTATTCTTCACCATGGCCTAAGGATCGAACTTTCTTACCGCAAAGTTCAGAGCCCAAGATTATCTTCCAGCTACCTTTAGCTTTGAAGGTGATGGCCAAATGCAACGTCAGAAACCCAAACAGTAAGGTGAAAATAGCAACCTTTCTATTGAATACTACCCGTCTGCAGTTGTAAGGGACGACATAACCCGTATTAGGCTGGTTTGTAAGTGGCTTGAAATCATAGACGTCATTGTCCCTGCTACTGAAGAGATAATTTCCTCCCATTGTGCTGGTTACTGGATGGTCCATACATTCCCCTTGACTCTGCGTCTCAACTGTTGACACCCAATTTTATCCCTCCCATTTTTTAAAATCAATAGTTTTCGAATTTTACACACGATTGTGTATCTACTCCTGCCCCGTCCATTTCTTTCAAATGATCTCCTCATAATAGCCTGACAATCGAGGCTATTTTCAAAGGCATCGTCCCAAATCATAACCATTCTTGCAATTTCTACAGTACCCTTATATTTGATAAAATTACCCAACTCATTTCAAATCATAAAATACATCTTTACACGCTTCCCTAGCCATTTTATTGCTTTAAAATTAATTCCCTAATTCTCCTATATTTTTATACCATTTTTATGCCTATTTTGTATCAAATTATGCCTGATATACATTATTTACACGCTATATACGTAAATACATATATATACAGCACACCTCACATTTTACACATCATCACACTTATTTTTACACATCAGCCACATTTTTATACACGTCAAGCCTACGTGGTTCGATCTTGATCGTCCACGTGGATGATCCGATGGCTAATGTCAGAGTTTCCTATTTTAACTACACCCCCCCCCAAAACCCTACATCTCTTTCATTTTCCCCTCCCCCACTCAGCCGTCGTGACTCCTCACTCTCTCTCTCTACGAAAACCTAAATCGCCACTGTCATGGCATTTTCCGGTCAAATTAGTCGGTGAAAATCGAAGAAAATGGTACCATCGTATTGCTCTCTTCATCCGCTGCAAAACCCCTATGCTTTTGTTGACATTCAGACAAGGGTTAAATTTGACCTTACATCGACGAGAATTTCGGTCGCCGGAAAAGTCTCCGGCCATGATTAAATGGGTAATCCCATTCTTTTCTTTTATTTCTGGACTGTTATATGACACTTCTGTTTAATCTTGACTAGTTGTTCTACGCTTTAGCATGATTAATCGACTAGTGGACATATGTTAATCAATTAGAAGAAATTTACCGGTTTTAGGTAGTTAATTCACAGATTTAAATCAAAACACTGTTCTGAGAGGTTTGCATGACTGATTTTCTATTGTTCTGAGTTTGCTCTTATTAAATTCGACCCTAGCATTCATGATAATTCATACACCTTATTTTACATTGAATTTGGTCTTTTAGTTTGACTGAACATATAATTAGCCGTTTGAAATTGAAGATAATGTGATTTGAACATGATTTAAGGAATTTTGACCAGATTTAATCTAATTTGTGATTGGTATTATTTTTGTGATTGATATGATTACTAGCTGGGGGTTGCTTGAGATCTGTCGAAATTAGGCTGATATGATAATGTGAAAACTAATTTTTTTTCTGAACTTGAACTTCATTGTGCTTAAGGGAAGAGATCCTAGATAAGTTAGGAATAGGTTTACCTTATTGTTAGAGATTTTGATTGGGTTATACAAGGAAAAAACACTTAATTGACTTGGTTTTATTTCTGGAAATGCATATTTCTTTACCTTATGAGTTCACCTGTTTGATTGTGGAAGACTCGACCTTATAACTATTTAAACTTGGTCTTTCATTCAAAAGAGGACATAGTTCTTACACATTAACACACAAAGCAATAGGGTATTACCGCAAACATCTCTCTCTCTTTCTGGGCAGGAATTCTTGCTCTCTTTGCTGGGAAACATAGGGACTTTCACCTCACTGTTGCAAACTTCTCCTGGCTGCATTCTCCTGTTTAAATTCTGGCTGTTTAATTCTTTGACAAGGTATAAACTTCTCTTCTAAATCTATGATATTGCCTACTTAAGACTGCTACCCCCATTTGTTCCTTTTTTTTTTTTTTTTAATTTGTCCCTGATCATATACCATTACTTGTTTAAATCTCCCTGATCTGCAGCATGCTTATCATACATGATTTGATATATATTTGATGTATATGTGATCTTTTGGGGAGGTTCTGCCTTCCCCTGCTTCCATTCTTTGAAAACTTGTTATCTATGTTATTGTTACAGTGATTGTTCAAGCCTCTGTTTTGGCCCTGCTAACCCCTATAAGTGCAGCTCTTATTTGGATGGCCATTGAAAGGCCATACAAGCCTTGTTTTAAGTTACAGATTTAAGGCTATTGAGCAGGTCTATTGATGCAGCCCAAAATGGCCTAAACGACAACCATCAAAAGCCGAGCTCGAGAGCACAACGGATACGAGTCAAGGCCTCCGGGAACATCTTGAAGATCATGCATTGGAGCGCCAAGGACGGAGGAGAACAGGGCAGGAAATTGGGCAGCCCAAAACAGGGCAAAACAGGGGAGCAAACTGGGAGCTCACTGCCTGAGGAAGAACGTCTGTTCTTCGCGATCGCATCACTACCTGCGTGATCGCGAAGGGTCCTGGTTTTGCCTGCGCGACAGCGTGTATACTTGCACGATTGCGAGGCAGAGATATTGTTGGTTCTGCGCGATCGCGTGGACCTTGCGCGATGGCGATGAAGGAAATGTTGTGCTGCGCGATTGCGTGCCTCTGAGCGCGATCGCAAAGGGTTAGAGTTGAGCAGCGCACCAGAACCAGCTTCAGGGCCATTTTTGTCCAAAATTTAATGTAAATGTATATATAGCATATTAGCTCTTCATTTTCATTAGTTTAGCTTGAATTGAATAGAGAGAAGAGAGAATTAGAGAAGGTCAAGCCTTTCTAGTCCGAAGCCCGAGGCTTCATGTATCTCGTTAACTTGGAACCTATGGCAATCGACACCTAGTTGGATTCCATTGTAAGGTTCGAGTTTCACTTTCTCCCTTTTGGATGATTAATTCATGTCTTGAATTTATTCATTCGTTCTTTCTTCTCATTTCTTGACTCCCCAATCCTTGTTTCCCCGATATCCTTGATATCACCTATCTTGTTATTTATCGCTTCCGCATAGTTTGTATCGTGTTTAGCTTCCGCGTATTTTCGATTGCATCAGTTGGTATCAGAGCAAGGCTCGGGTTATGTTCTTACAAACCCCCGTTCCTTGTTCCATATGTTAGTATTGTTGTTGTTGTGTTGTTTGTTGTTGAAATTTGAAGAAAAACAAAAAAAAATTGAAAAATTAGAAAACTTGACAAAATTTGGTCGAGCGGGTTGGATACGAATCCCCGAGTGTTAAAAAGTATTGGGGTTTGTTCCTTGTTGTATTCCCGTCGTTTTGATACCCATATCACGTGTTTGGTGTTGCGATTCAAAAACTCAAAAATCAAATCCAAAAGTTGAAAATTTCTTGAAAACGCTTCAAACTTGAATCGAAGCTTTGTTGTTGTTTGTTAGAGGTTTGAAACCATTAGGAATTGGTTGTTATAGTTGAAAACACCATTGGGTATCGTTGGAACTGAGTAAAAAGTCGAGTCGGGTTGATTTGTTTGCCAAAAGTTGAGTTTTCAGTCGAGGTTCTGGTTCTGGAACGCAGGCCTGCGCGATCGCGCCCAGCCTCACGCGTTCGCGACACCTTGACATTTTTGTTCATCGCGATCGCGAAGGGTTCCATTTTCCAGAAAATTCCAGTTTTGGACAGAATGTTCGCAACGACTTCCGAACAGTTTCCAAACATCTAAACTCCAATTGGACCATTAAATATGATGGGTTTGTAGATCACAAACAAAATTTCATCCGATTCCAAATCCGTTTGGTCCCAATTCGAGTCAAATCTTTTGTGTCCCGTTTTCTACCGTACCTCTTGGTTAGTGTTTTGAAGGTAATTGGCCTACTTGAAAGACACTAATCCTTTAGCGTATAGGGTATTCGTGCGTAGAGGAGATTAGAATTCAAAGAAGAGTCGTAGAACTCCTTTGGCCTCAAGTGCGCACTTTAAATAGCCGTCCGTACATCGAGTCTCATTAATTCCACTCCGAACTTTAACTTGGACATGCTAGTTGTGATTACCTTGGTTCCCAAGTTGATAAGCCTCGCTCTTGAGTGTACAAATATTGAGTGATACACGTGAGGGAGTGACTTTTGGGAGGTTTTGCTCTTTGGTGATTGCAACAATGTCGGACAATGATGATGGAGTAGATTGTGGCTCATGTGGCGATGATGCGAGTTACTATGACTCGTATGGTGATGATGGAGACTATGGGTCCTATGAGGGTGATGATGGCCATTACTATGATGATGGAAGCCATGGCTCCTATGTTGATGAAGCGGTTCACTATGATGATCGTGAGATTGATGAAGACTATGAGGCTTGTGATGAAGAATGTGATGATACTTATGCTTCTAGTCGAGAACCCGAGGATAGTGACGCTTCAAGGTATGATGATCCTACTTACTCTTCTTGTGAAGAATTTGATATTGATGATAGTGACATAGATAGAGTTGATGATGGTGTTGAGTATATGAATTGCTCTTATGCATCTTCTCTTGGTGTTGCTAATGGAGTACAAGGGAGTAGTAGAGGACATTCCATTAGTATGGGAGGTGGTGGTGGTTGTTCCGTGGGAAAGAAGAAGCTTGCATCTTCTAGGTACGCTAAGCGGCCTAATGCTTCTAATTCCCATGTGGAGGTTGGTTTGAGAAATGGTGTTGCTTTTGCTACAAAGGGGATGTATGCCGTGAGGGGCGTGGATGGTTGTAGTAGGAGTAGTACTATGGGCTATGGAACCAAGGCGAGAGGCACTTATGGGTTCCATGGCAAGGTTCCTTCCTCGACTTCCAACAACATTGCTAATGTTGGGAGAGTGACGGGAAGTGGAGGTTGTTCTAGTGGTGTTGCCACTAGTGGAGGAATAAGGAAGACCCAAGTTGTCGGAGTTGACACTTGTGGGCGTCCAAGTTCTCATTTGGATGCCAATGTGCAAAACTTGGGTAGGCGTAGGTTCGTTGTTTGGGTAGATGGTATTGGAGGATACTTGCTCAAGATTGGTGATACCGATGCCAATTGTATTAGCACCTCTATGGTTGATAGGCTTAGGATACCATGCCATAAGCTAGAGCATCCTTATGAGTATGATGGAGTGTGGGTTTCTAAGGAGGCTCGGGTACTCATATCTCATGGGAGTTATAAATGCTATGTATGGTGTGACGTGTATCCCATGCGTCATGTTGATGTGTGGATGGGTGAGCCGTGGTTGGAGGGGAAGAGGGTGCAATATAGTGTGGTGAAGGATGCGTATCTTGTGGGCATAGGGCAAAGAGTTTATGACTTTGTGCCTTACCGGGCTAAGAGCCAAGTGCCTACTTGTGCACCTTCTTTGGCTAGGCAAAGGAGCAAGGAGCAAGAACTTCATTCCATGGTTGAAAAGGTGCAAACAAGAAGTCCTTCAAACACAAGCAATGGTGGGACTAGTGCTACAAAAGAGTTGGCAAATGTCAACAAGGTGAGCCCGAAGCCACTTCCAAAGCCGAGTGGTTCACCACCAAAGAAAAAGGAGACATCAAGTGATGAGTCTCCTAGTCCTAGATTCCGGGTTGACGTGAAAAGTCCACCTACTCCGGCTATGGGTATTCTTGGGCCTCGTCCCAATTCGCCCGAATTTGAGAGACAAAAGATAGAGAGGAGTAAGGGAGTGACCGGTGACATTCCTCGAGTGGAAAAAGGAGAGGATGTGTTGAGTGATGTGAGTGGGATGTCACCACCCGAATCTGCACCCGACCTTAAAAAGAAAATGAGGGAAAAGAAAGAGGGAAAAAGAAAAATTGAGAGTGAGGACACCCCTTATTCTAATCTTAACCCTTTTGCTTTTTCTTCTACTTGTTTGAGTACTTGTGTAGGTATTCTTGGAGGCAAACTGATGGAGCCTCAACCGTGTTCCAAGATGGAAAGACAAGGTGAAGGAGATGCCAAGTGTGAGCTACAAGGTGAAGGAACTACCCATGAAGCTTCAAGCACATTGAGTGAGCCCGAATGCGACTCAAAGGTATATGTTAGTTCTTCTATCCTTGAGCATGATACTTCCTTGTCTTATGGCATTGATTGTGAAAACTCTATGCTAGTTGATGATTTGCATGAATATAATGTGTTTGCAACTAGTGTAGAGCCGGTTGGTCAACTTGTGTGTGCAAATGAACCACTAGTTGAGAGGGTTGAAAAGCCACATCATGATGTGAGCTCGGTTTTCATTGAACCTCTCTTTAGTGAAAATAGTGAAGTTGACCTTGTTTGTGAACCTTGTTATGACACCCCACCCATTTTTGACAAAGGAGAAGATGAATTGCATGATAATCTTATTCTTCCCTTTGATTGCTTAATTGATAGTGGTGGTTTCTTGTGTCGTAGTGAGGATGGATGTGACCTTGAGGAGTCTCTCGTGTGTGAGATGGATCGATTTATGTTCGATGACTCCTCGAGAGAGAGTGAAGGACCTAGTCTTGATTCCATGCTTTTGTGTAACCATGAATTTGAGGTGCATGCCTTTACATTTCTATTGTTTGAAGGCAATCTCATTTGTGGTGGTGAATTATATCGGACTAGGGTCGGTAGTAGAGTCGAACCTCCATGGTTTGTCAAGTTAGGCTCTATGGATGATCCAACGTTTGGAACTCCGAGTGACGAGAGTGGTCTTGGTGTTGGTCGTGTTGACCTATCTTCTAGTAGTCCTAGCCTACGTTGTGGGGACTATAATGATGAAGGACCTATTTTGGAGACCTTCCTTTGGAGCTTGTCCAATAAGGAGGATTGTCTTGGGGTTGATTTGGGAGGTGAGGAGGTACCTCTCGGTGTGTGTAAGAATGCTCTTAAGAAGGGGAGTGGAGTAGTCGATGTTAGTTGTGAATTGAACTATTTTACTTACTCCATCCCATATGTTGAGCACACCTTGAGTGTTGAGCATGCCAAAGCCGATGTGTCACTTTGTGATAAAATTGATTTGAAGGCTTGGTGTGTTGGTCATGGGCTTAGGGGTCGTGGGGAATTTAATTGCTACATGCAGATCCTTGATCTCTTTGCTTGTTTTGACAACGAGTGCTTGTTCTTGTCGAGCCAAGACTATGTCGTCTCCTTTGGGGACATATGCTTTTTAATTGGTATTGATGCTTGGCTCTATCACAAGAGTGTGTTTTCCACACTACTTGCACTTATTCTTGTTGAGCTAACCTACTTGTGAAGTAGGAAGTTTTGGTTGTGCTTGTTCTTTGATTGTAGGTTTTGATGGTTCGATTTCGAGGACGAAATCCTTTCAAGAAAGGAGGATGATGCAGCCCAAAATGGCCTAAACGACAACCATCAAAAGCCGAGCTCGAGAGCACAACGGATACGAGTCAAGGCCTCCGGGAACATCTTGAAGATCATGCATTGGAGCGCCAAGGACGGAGGAGAACAGGGCAGGAAACTGGGCAGCCCAAAACAGGGCAAAACAGGGGAGCAAACTGGGAGCTCACTGCCTGAGGAAGAACGTCTGTTCTTCGCGATCGCGTCACTACCTGCGCGATCGCGAAGGGTCCTGGTTTTGCCTGCGCGACAGCGTGTATTCTTGCGCGATCGCGAGGCAGAGATATTGTTGGTTCTGCGCGATCGCGTGGACCTTGCGCGATGGCGATGAAGGAAATGTTGTGCTGCGCGATTGCGTGCCTCTGAGCGCGATCGCGAAGGGTTAGAGTTGAGCAGCGCACCAGAACCAGCTTCAGGGCCATTTTTGTCCAAAATTTAATGTAAATGTATATATAGCATATTAGCTCTTCATTTTCATTAGTTTAGCTTGAATTGAATAGAGAGAAGAGAGAATTAGAGAAGGCCGAGCCTTTCTAGTCCGAAGCCCGAGGCTTCATGTATCTCGTTAACTTGGAACCTATGGCGATCGACACCTAGTTGGATTCCATTGTAAGGTTCGAGTTTCACTTTCTCCCTTTTGGATGATTAATTCATGTCTTGAATTTATTCATTCGTTCTTTCTTCTCATTTCTTGACTCCCCAATCCTTGTGTCCCCGATATCCTTGATATCACCTATCTTGTTATTTATCGCTTCCGCATAGTTTGTATCGTGTTTAGCTTCCGCGTATTTTCGATTGCATCATCTATTGACTGCACTGTGTAATGCTTGCTTAGGTGCAGTTTTGGAGTTCTGACTATGCTTAGAATCATTAAAAACATTCCACTTTTTTCTTGGTGAACCCTTCCCCTTAGAAACTGCCCCTGTTGTGTATATTCATTAGGATCCCTGCTTGTATTTGCTTATGACAGGGCACACAGCTACTAGGCTGTGTGAATGCCCACCCAGGGGCCTTTTCTTATCCCTTCCTACTTCTGTGACTTGCATCATATCATAGCATGTTAAACAGGAATGAACTCGCGAGTGTTTAGTGTTGATGAACTTGAAATTACGCATGACTGGTTAGTTTTGACATTGGAACATAACTTGTAGTCCATTAAACTAAAGACGCCCCTATTTGCGCAAATGATCCAGGCCCAGAACTGCTTTTAAAACGTGGCCTTGGTATGTGTTTAAACTGTTTTTCCTACTCAAAACGCTTCTATACACTAATCTAATAGTGTATAAGGGTGTATAAAGTATTTGGGGTCGCTTATACACTTTCTAAACATTTTTCTAAAGTTATAACTATTGTCTCAGTCATGTATTTGCATGTTTATACCTATATGTACATATACTTTACATGCGACAGCCTTATTTGCATTTATGTGCTTCTATGACACCCATTTTCAAAAACAGCCTCTTCCCCTATATATATTTCCCAAAATCTGTCCCCTACACAAAAAAGGCCATTAAGGTTAGGGCTCGACAATTAATGACGAGTCGCACCGATCCTAAATGGCCAACATTTTGTTTTAAAACGACACTTCTTCGATTTTGATAAATCTGAATTTTGTTTACAAAGTAGACCATTTATGCAAAATTATTTTAAGTGTGAGAATTGCATAGATAAGCTGAAATTGAACACCCTTTGCATGTTAAAACTTATTTACGATTAGGCGTTTGATATTAGAGGCCGTAAAATACGACTAGGCTTAAATATAGGCCGAATGTGAAAACCATTTGCATATATGTGTTCTAAATTGCATAGACGTTATGTTTTCTTGAACTAAATGTTATATTAACCTCCTAAGTTAGTATTTATGATAATATGCACTCTTTTTATCCCAAAAATATAGACTCGGACGGGAACCACCTTTCGTGGGTCTCGGGGAAGTGCCTAACACCTTCTTCCCCGAGTCATTTGGACTTCTTACCCTATAGTATCTCTGGAATAGACTAGTATGACTTATTGAACTTGAATTTAGATACTTAGATGGCCTAATACACCTTAGAAACTATATTAGGTGGCGACTCCAACATCTAAACTCAAACGAGTTTACCCAGTCAAATTCAAAACCTGACTCGCCTCGAGTTGAGTCCAAAATCGGGTATTACAGAATGGCGACTCCGCTGGGGATACTCAAAGTCCTAACCACAACGAGTCTTTACTTTTGGGATTTATTTTGATTACTATCCTGCTATTCATATTATTTTTATCTTACTAACTTGGTTTCCTTTTTGTTTTTTTCCTTTATTTCATTTATTTGTTTATGTTGAATTTGCAATTTGATGTATTATTTGTCATGTTTCACTCATACTCCCCCACTCCTGGGAAATGACACTTTACACACACACGGCGATTACATGGATCCCATGGTCGCTTCACCACTAAAACACCTTTTAGAAGGGACGTTTTGGAATATAGTTGGTCCGTGGTACAACCAACAATTTCAAATGATCCCACTCCTTGGCCGTCCGCCTTGGGGAACCATGTCTAGAATTACATCACTCATTTAATGTAATGAGCATGCATCATGCCGTAGGAGGGGCTCCCCATGAGCCGGCTAGTCTTCAACTTGTCCAAGCTAACCCCCAAAGGGACGTTTGGACATGCATATGTGCATTTGAAAGAAAGAAAAAGAAAAGAGAGTGAAAAGAAAGTGAGACGAGAATAAAAATACATTTTGATTCGTCCAATTATTCTCAAAGAGGACGGGGTTTTAATTCTCTATTTTTTTTCTTTTAGGTCACAACGAGTCAAAAATTTCATCGTTATGGAATGACTATGAGTGCACCTCCTTTGTTAACTAGTTGGTGGAGTAACTTGTCACTAGGTGAGCAAACCGAAGTACATCAACACTTGGGTCATTTGGTTTCACTATTAAAAATGGAATCGTGTAGGGAGATGATTGAAGCATCAGTGTCATTTTGGGATGAAGAATTGAATGTGTTTAGATTTGGGGATGTTGAATTAACACCTTTGTTGGAAGAAATAGGGGGGTTTGTGTCACACTCGGGGTTAGACAAACATCGCTGGCAAGGGGGCCGCATACTAGCACCTAGCGTCCCCACAACTGAAGAGTTTCGTAAAAGGTTAGGGATGGTAGCGAGTGTGGAGGTGGAATTCTTACAACAAAAGAAGATACCCTTTTCCTACTTCTACACTCGGTTTGGGTATTTGAGTGCGTTTGACAACCATAAGAAAGAGTTCGAGTCCTACAGTGATTAGAGGAGAGTTACACCGTTCGCGTTTGCTATTTGTTTCTTGGGAATAATGGTGTTCCCCGAGAGTTCAAATCACGACATATGTTCAAGGCTTGTCATGGTTACCGACACAGTGTTCAATGGAATCGATGGTTACCGTTATACAATAGTTCCTATGATAGTAGTAGACATTTATCGGGCTTTGGGTTGTTGCAAAAAAGGAGCAAAATATTTCCAAGGGTGTAATCTTCTACTACAAGCATGGTTCAAGGAGCATTTGAGGAAAGCAAGAGGTGTGCAAGCATTGTCCAAGCTGGCCGGTTACAACTACTTGATTGGGGAACGATACGGAGTTTCAAAATTCAAACAACCAAGCAACACAGAGAAATGGGTAAGATTGTTTGAAAACATAACGGAGGACTCAATTCAGTGGATGTTCACTTGGTTTCCTTCATCAGATTTCATCATTAGTTCTGAGAAAGCATCCTTTGTGATACTTATAGGGTTAAGAGGTCTCCAACCTTACCAACTGTTAAGAGTGATGAGGCAAGCAGGGAGGAAGCAAATCATACCGTTGATACCAGACACGAAAGACTATTAGTTTGATTACACATGAGATGTTGTTCCAAGAGTCAACAACATTAGAATATCCAGGGTAGGAAGATAAGTCATGGGAGAAGCATCGCTAGCACCCAATAGATACAACGCTGGATGCGAAGCAAACTACAAAAGCTGGTCACGCTCTAGTATAAAGGGAAATGTGGTAGTGGGGCCAAGTCGTGGAAATAACATAAGAGATCGTGAGGCAGAATCTCAAATTCGATACCGAGAGTTCATGTTGAAAGCTGTAAAAATGGATAAAGAGAACAAAGAAGAAATCGAAGTGTGGAAGAAACACTAGAGCTAGAGGAAAAGATAGAGGCGTTGGAGACAAAACTTGAACAATGGAACTCAGAGTGCGCGGAGATAGACATTTTGCATTTGGTAGCGGCTAAGGGATACCTAACCAAAGCTATGGAAGAATTCAAGGAGATTACACGAGAAGCAAAGAGGGCCAAGATGGAAAAGGAGTGTGCTGCCTAGTCAAAGTATCATTTTCATTTTTTCTCTTGTATTTTACTTTTTCGAAAATTATCATGTACTGATTTTTAAATTTTGGGAAATTTATGAGAATAATTGGCAACAAAATGTGTATTTATTTTCTTTGCATAACGACAAATTTAGGAAGGCTATACGTCCTTGGTACGTAATAGTCCATTAGTAAGCCTACGTCTAAATGTCGAAAAGGTTTTAACCCGAAAATGACAAATTGCATCTCTGCATTGATTCGAAGAAACGTTTGCACAAAATATTGATCGTCTGTTTAAACATGATCAAAACTATAAGAATGTTTTGGTCTTTACCTTTTCTTATTTTGTTTTCAGACTATGGCTACAAGAGGTACACTCCAATTTGAGATCGTTTCCCGACCTCCTCACTTGATCAAACTCTGGTGGGAAGATTTGGCCATTGTCAGCAAGGCTCATGGTTAAAAGATGTTGGGAGAGTTGGTAGCTCTCAAAAACTACACTGCCATGACTGGTTTGGTAGAAGCTGGCACACACTTCTGGGACTACAAAAGGGCGGTTTTTCATTTCAACGGCTTTGAGTTGGCACCAATGTTGGAAGAATTTGGGGGACTAGCAGGATTGGAGCCTGGACCCGAGACTATGATTTATCCCCGAGACGTGGACCCTAAGGAGTTCATTGAACTGATGGGAGCTCCTTATGATCCATATTCGAGGGAGTGCATGATGGGAAGGTCACGTTGGAGTATTTGCATTCTGGGTTTGGAGATCCAACACTTAGGCATGATTGGACTGAGGTATGGGAAATTCAAGACTGGGAGTGGACTGAATCCAATGCTTTCATCGTTGCCTTTTTAGGAAGCATGGTTTTCCCCAAGAAGGAAGGAAAGATCGACATAAGGCTGGGAAGAGTGGTAGGGGGGTTACCAGATGTGCTTTCAAACATCAAGTAAGCTTGGTTCCAATAATCCTAGGGGAAGTTTATCGGGCTCTAACCAAATGTAGAAGAGGGGAGATTTCTTTGAGGAGTGCAATATGTTGCTGCAAATATGGTTGATAGAGCATTTGCATAGCGTCCATGTCAGTCCTGTAGCACCAAAACCATCTTGGAAAGGGGGAATCCGCTCACAAAGCACCTGCATGGGAAGACCCAGCAAACATGGAAGGATGGTACACCAAGTTCGAGGAGTTGCAAGAGGTGCAATGGGTGATTGAGAACTGTGCCGACTTTGTTGTTTCTATACAAGGTCAAGACATCACTTTCTTGACATTGATTGGATTCCAAGGAACCCATCACTATGTTCCTCTAAGAATCCTCCGACAAGTGGGAATGACACAACAAACCCCACAATTGATTGAAGGAAGAAGCTTCAACGTTGATATAAAGGACATTGAACATCCGATGGTTGGCACTATATTGACAATGTGGGAGAAAAGGCTCACTATGCAGTTTTATCGTGGTCGAGACAGTAGGGTGAACCCCATAGCTACTCTAACCTATCCTCAATGGCTCAGCGAAGATAAGGCAAGATTCCGATCCAAGACTACACTAAAAAGGAAAACCAAAGCTCCGAGTGCTACTGAAAAAATACAAGAAGCTGAGACACGAGTTTGATCAAGGAAAGAAGGAGTTAAGAGTGACGCAAGAAAGGGAAATGAGGAGGAAATACAAGGATAAGATCAAAGGGGATGAACTCAACTATTAGACCGGCAAGGTCATGGCCGTAAGGCAGGCTGCTGGAAATCCACAAGATCTGCTTAAGGGATGGGGAGAGTATTTCAAGTCAGTACCACTAGAGGAGAAGAAAGCAAAAGGAATAGAGATCTGCGACTTCTTCACAAAAGCTCTGGGTGACATGGAAGCTGGGAAGGACCTGATGGAGACATTTGCTGATCCTCCACCCATGAGCTTGGTTCACAAGCCTAAGGAAGAAGCCAAAAAGGAGAAGGAAAAGGAAGACGCTAGAGCTGATGTTTGAACCTGGAGTCTCTTTGCTTGGCACCTAGTCTAGTCGTATCGAGTCGAGTCGTCTTGTCCCTTTTTGTTGTTGTTTGCGTCTTACTCAAGTCATCGTCTTTAAATTAGTGGTTGTAATAAAGCCAAGCAAATTGAATAAAATTTTGTTATTTCGAGTTTTAAACTGGTGATGATTATGCTTATGCAAATGAAATGATGTGTTTGGTGCAAATGTTACTTCGAATCTGCGATAGCCCACCTCTGGCACAAAAGAGGTCCCATGCATGATAGGACGTGATTTTATTTAAACTAACGTATACTTACATTTTCTTTCTTTGTTTTGATGTATCAGTCCCCAAGTCCCTTATAGTTTGGTATGAACATTCTGGCCGCACCGCAATACCGGTTGAGGTCCAGAGGATCAATCCCAACACCTCCCCCTTTACCTACAAGGACAAGGACGAGACGAAATATCATGGCTAAGTTCGACAAAGTTGGAAATGGAACTCCTGAGAAACAAGGTGTGGTCGCCTATGAAAGCTATGCTAAGTTGGAACAGAGGCTGCTCGAGTTGGAGAGTAGGATCCCTCTTGCCCATACTGATAAGATCATTGAACCAAACCAAACTACTCACCCTCACGGCAAAGATCCACTCTACCCTAAAAAAGAAGTTCCTTACCCTACCTACGCTGCACCACCAAAAGCACCACAAAATAACTTACCCTCTTTCACCGTTGAAACCAAAACCATCTCATCACCCACCAAAGATCATGAAATGTATGCATGGACCAAGGAAGACCCAGACAATACCAAGGAGCAAGTCCAATGGCTGGTGGAGAAGTTCAAGCAACTCCAAGACACTAAAGGAACCCGAGGTCTAGCTTATGAGGACCTCTGCTTGTATCCTGACATGAAGCTGCCCGAAGGATACAAGACACCCAAGTTCAACATGTTTGATGGCAGCGGAGACCCAATGGCTCCTTTAAGATCTTACTGTGACAAGTTGATTGGAGTTGGATATGACGAAAAGCTCCGCATATAGCTGTTCAACCGTAGTCTGATTGGAGATGCGCTAGTATGGTACTCTAAGCAACAAACAAAGAAGTGGACGAGCTGGGAAGCAATGGCTAGAGACTTCGTCGACAGTTTTATGCACAACACTGATGCTATGCCTGACCGGTTTTACCTAGAAAAATTGAAGAAGAAGCCTACCGAGACTTTTAGAGAGTTTGCAACTAGATGGAGGGCTGAAGCTGCCAAAGTCCAACCTCCCATGGAAGACGCTGAGATAGTGGAAACCTTCATTCGCATACAAGAAGACGTCTATTTTGACAAGATGCTGAATCTGCAAGATAAGAAGTTTGGAGAGTTGATCAAGATTGGGGACATGGTTGAAGATGGACTGAAGACTGGAAGGATTGTTAGCTTGGCCGCACTACAAGCCGCTAACAAAGCCCTACAAGTTGGCAGCACTACTACCTCAAGAAAGAAGAAGGACGATGTCTCCTTCGTGGCCGCATCACTTGACCACTCCCCTACTCATAACCACTACTACCAAACACCTCATCCATCATATCCATACATACCACCCACATCCACCTACCTAGTCTACAACACCCAGCCCATGTACCAAAATCCACTACCACAAAGACCAACATACCCACAAAGTCCCAACTACCGAAATACCAATACCTATTCACCGAGGCCTCACACTAATAACAACCCAAGATCCAAAAGAAACTATACCACGTTGGCTGAATCTCACACTCAGCTGTTCGAGAGACTCAAAGCAGCCGGCCACATACAACCTGTGCCATTCAAAATGCTTGATAAGATGACACCCTATTTTGATCAAACCAAAACCTATGCCTATCACTCTGGAGAACCTGGTCACGATACTGAAAAGTGCTACGCCTTGAGGGACAAGATACAAGACCTGATCGACCAAAAGGTGATACATTTGAAGACTCCAAACGTGCACAACAATCCCCTGCCCAATCATGGAGACAATAGGGTGAACCTGATCGAGTTGGATGAGGAATGCAACTTCGAAGGGACTATTGTTAAGGCAAAAGAAAATGTACCAGTAACCGCTTCAGTTGCTCAAGCCACTATAGCACCAGAGCCCATTGAGGTAGAAGTGGCTCCCAAATTTTATGTCGATGTGGTTCCCCCATACAGCGACAAGGCGGTACCATGGGATTATGAAATGGAGAAGAAGAACAAGTCCACATTTGAGACTGTTGCTGCACAAGGGATGACTAGGAGTGGAAAGATTTACACTCTCAAGCATCTCGTTCAAGATAGACGAGGCATCAGCGAGGAGGTGTCCAAAGGACTGTGGAAGAAAGTGCAAGCAAAGGAGTACTCCGTGGTTGAACACTTGGGCAAAACTCCAGCACAAATCTCTATTTTGGCTTTACTCCTCAAATCGGAGAGCCACCGAAGCGCTTTGATGAAAGTGTTGGACGAAGCACATGTTCCGGTGGACACTTCCATTGAAAACCTGGCTAGCATGGTTGGACAAGTCATGGAGGCCAACCGAATTGCTTTTCACGAAGATGAGCTACCACCCGAAGGGTTGAGTCACAACAAATCTTTGCACGTCACTGCCAAATGCAAAGATTGGTTTGTAGGAAGAGTCTTGATCAACGGAGGTTCTGGTCTGAACATATGCCCGTTCATCACTCTGAAAAGAATGGGAATTGACCAAAGCAAGATAAGGGAGAGCGACATGAAGGTGAAGGCGTTCGATGGGTCGCAAAGGAGCACCATTGGGGAGATTGACCTGACTATCATGGTCAGTCTTGTGGAGTTTACTGCTGAATTCCATGTCATGGACATCTCTGCTTCCTATAATCTGTTGTTAGGGAGGCCTTGGATCCACATGGCTGGAGCAGTACCTTCTACATTGCACCAAACCGTGAAGTTTGAATGGGACCACAAAGAGGTGGTAGTGTTCGGTGAGGGGAACAACTCTATCTACAACGAGCAAACCATACCAGCAATCGAAGGGAATGCTCCTGATGGGCAGACATTCTATACTGTAGAACTCGTGAGAACAGTGCAAGGCACTCGATGAGGACGTCGAAAGAATTACAACCCGAGTTGGAATCCCACAGACACGATCCAAAAGGAGTATACTGCACATTTTGCTCCCAAGTTGGTCAACACACCGCCTGGGGTTAAAGAAAGGAAGAGGAACTTTTACAGTGCCTATTAGGATGGCCGAGGCAAAGGCTATGAAGGGAGGAATTTGGTCAGGGAACCAGTCATGTCTGATTGGGCAGTGCCCTCATGCGAATTTCGTGAGACCCTACCAGCTAAGACTGAGAAGCGACCAATATACTCACCCAATGCTCGCCCCAACTGGAAGCGCATCTCTGAAGAAACAAAGGGAAAGCAAGTATGGATACCCAAAGCACCCGAACCTATGGAGTGGAGATAGTGATTGAAGAGCCATATGTACTCCCACAACCTGCAAAGTGGCCCAGAGACTGGGTCATAGGCATCATGATCAAGCAAGGCTATCAACCTAGCAAAGGTTTGGGCAGGAATCTGGATGGCATGGTCGAGCCAATCAGAATTGTGATGAGGCCCGACAATGAGAAGGCTGGCAGAGGGCACATTGTGACCTACGAAAAGAGCATAGAAGAAGCGTCACTGGATTTCAAGTTCTATAAGAAAAGCACCAAGACTCTCTTGCATATCTTCGTCTCGTCTGGATACTTGGATGGCCGAAAAAGGGAGGTGTCCGAGCACAAGGGGTGGAGCCGAAGATAGCTGATGCTGAAAAGGATCTGCTGGCAGGAATGCAAAATCTATTCATATCTGATGAAGACTGTTGTGTAATCCTGAAAGAACATGTTGAACCTCATGGATTGACAAAGGCTGGATCTGGAGCGGCACTGAACAACTGGATCAGCAACCGGGCCCGAGCTTACCGTGGGCCTTGGTAGAGCTGAAGGGATAAAATTTATTTTTATGTTCGCTAAAATAAAACCCGGCTTTAAGTCATGGAATTTGCATTTTTCCTTTTTGTTGCACATGTCTCCCAACAAACTTTGTTTTGCAAGGAAAAAAATAAAAGGTCGCATTATTTCCCGTTTAACTTTTGCTTTAATCTTTTAATTTTGCAATATTTCACTTTTTCAGCATTCATACTAATAATCCCATTGAGTCCACAATCGCAACGTGTAATGAAACAATGGAGCTCGAGGAAACTGGAGTTGATGATGATGATTTTGATGAAACCACACAAGGAGAAATTGAAAGAGTTGAAAACAAACCTAAGCCAAACCTAGAGGAAACTGAGGTGATAACTTAGGAGATGGGGAAGTTGTGAAAGAGACAAGGATTAGTGTGCATCTCAATATCGAGGATAAAAAGTTGTATATTGTGTTTCTTAAAGAATATGAGGACGTATTCGCCTGATCGTACGATGACATGACTGGCATAAGCACGGATGTGGTAGCTCACAAATTACCAATCAATCCTGGCTTTCCGCAAGTCAAACAAAAGGCCCGAACTTTCAAGTCATCAGTACTATTGAAAATTGGTGAAGAAGTAACCAAGCAGCTCAATGCAGGGATTCTAAAAACAGTCAAATATCCAACCTGGTTGGCTAACATTGTCCCAGTCCCGAAGAAAGATGGAAAACTCCAAATTTGCGTGGATTATAGAGATCTGAATAGAGCAAGCCTGACAGATGATTTTCCTCTGCCAAACATACACATCCTGATTGATAATTGCACGAAACATGAGCTGCAATCCTTCGTGGACTGTTTCTTCGGTTACCATCAAGTTCTCACGGATGAGGAGGATGCCGAGAAGACAGCTTTCATTACATCTTGGGGGACTTATTGCTACAAGTTATGCCATTTGGTTTAAAGAATTCTGGGGCAACTTACATGAGGGCTATGACAACTATGTTCCATGACCTGATGCACAAAGAGATTGAAGTCTATGTGGATGACGTGATCATCAAATCAAAGAAGAGTTCAGAGCACCTTGACAACTTGCGCAAGTTTTTCAATCGCTTGCGAAAGTACAATCCGAAGTTAAATCCGGCAAAATGTTCTTTTGGTGTTCCAGCAGGGAAGCTTCTAGGTTTCATCGTCAGTAGGAGGGGTATCGAGTTGGATCCATCTAAGATCAAGGCTATCAAAGAATTGCCACCGCCCAAAAGCAAGAAAGAGGTTATGAGCTTCTTGGGAAGGCTCAGTTACATCAGCCGTTTCATAGCACAATCCACCGTCATCTGTGAGCCAATCATCAAGTTACTAAAGAAAGACGCAGTGATCGAGTGGACAGAGGATTGCCAAAAAGTATTTGATCAGATAAAGGAGTACTTGTCTTGCCCGCCTGTGCTGGTCCCACCTGAGCCTGGGCGACCTTTGATCTTGTACCTGTCCGTGGTAGATTCGGCCTTTGGTTGTGTATTGGGACAACATAATTCAACTGGAAGTAAGGAGCAGGCAATATACTATCTAAGCAAGAAGTTCACCCCCTACGAAGCCAGGTACATATTGCTGGAGCGCACATGCTGCGCGCTGACTTGGATAGCACAGAAGTTGAGACATTACCTGACATCTTACTCAATACTGCTGATATCGAGGATGGATCCTCTAAAATACATCTTCCAAAAACCAATGCCTACCGGAAAGCTGGCTAAATGGAAAATACTGCTCAGCGAATTTGACATCACTTTCGTCACCCAAAAGGCAGTGAAAGCTCAAGCCTTAGCTGATCATATGGTCGAGAATCCAATGGGAGATGACTATGAACCTTTACACACCTATTTCCCTGATGAGGAAGTTATGTTCATAGGGGAAGACATCACCGAAGAATACGATGGTTGGAGGCTATTCTTCGATGGAACGGTAAATTTCAAAGGAGTCGGCATTGGAGCGGTATTGGTTTCCGAGACTGGATAACACTATCCTGTCACGGCCAAACTAAGATTTCCTTACACCAACAATATGGCAGAGTATGAAGCTTGCATCATGGGGCTTAGATTGGCAGTGGACATGAACATACAAGAGCTATTAGCAATCGGGGATTCTGACTTACTAATTCACCAAGTTCGAGGGGAGTGGACAGCAAAGAACCCCAAGATACTGCCATACTTGGAATGCATAAAGGAGTTGAAGTGAAGATTCACCAAGATAGAGTTCCAGCATGTACCTAGACTGCAAAATGAGTTCGCGGATGCTTTGGCTACTATATCTTCTATGATCAAGCATCCTGACAAGAACTACATTGACCCAATACCCGTGACAGTGAGGAAGCAGCCAGCATACTGTTATCACGTAGAAGAAGAATCAGACGGACAACCTTGGTTCTATGACATCAAAGGGCTTCTCAAAGATGACAATTACCCAAAGAATACAACAAGTCTCCAAAAAAAGACACTGAGGAGGTTAGCAGATGACTTCTTTCTGAACGGAGAAGTTTTATACAAAAGGACACCCAATCTAGGGTTGTTGAGATATGTGGACGCAAAAGAAGCTGCTAAATGGTTGGAAGAGATACACTCTGGAACGTGTGGCCCACACATGAACGGTTTCGTACTTGCCAAGAAGAATTTGAGAGCTGGTTATTTCTGGATGACAATGGAGCATGACTGCATAAAGTACGCAAAGAAATGCAATCAATGCCAAGTCCATGGAGATATGATTCGAGTGCCTCCCAATGAACTGAACATTATGGGATCGCCTTGGCCTTTTGCTGCCTGGGGAATGGATGTCATAGGACCTATCGAGCCAGCCGCTTCCAATGGGCATTGCTTCATACTGGTGGCCATTGATTATTTTACCAAATGGGTAGAAGTTGCATCATACAAATCAGTAATGAAGAAAGTGGTGTCGAACTTTGTCCGTGATAAAATGATCTACCGATTTGGCATCCCTGAATCCATCATCACTGACAATGGGTCCAATCTCAACAATGACCTAATGAAAGCAACCTGTGAGGTTTTCAAGATCAAGCATCGCAACTCCACCGCATACAGACTTTAAATGAATGGTGCGGTCGAGGCGGCCAATAAGAACATCAAGAGGATATTGCACAAGATGCCAGACAATTCAAAGCAATGGTACGAGAACCTACCCTATGCTCTGTTAGGATACCGTACCACAATGAGAACATCAACGGGGGCTACTCCCTACTTGTTGGTGTATGGCACTGAGGCAGTGATACCCGCGGAGGTCGAGATACCATCTTTGAGAATCATCCAAGAGACACAATTTAAAGACGCTGAATGGATCAAAGGAAGAATGGAGCAACTGGCCCTCATCGACGGTAAAAGAGTAAACGCAGTATGTCATGGGCAATTATACCAAAGGAGGATGTCTAAGGCATTCAACAAGAAAGTTCGAGAGAGATTCTTTGAACTTGGGCAATTAGTACTGAAGAAGATATTTCCAAATCAAGAAGAAGCAAAAGGCAAGTTTGCACCAAATTGGCAAGGGTCGTACATAATTCGCCGAGTTTTGAAAGGAGGAGCGTTGATACTGGCAGAGATGGACGGAGAAGTGCGGCCAAAACCAATCAACTCAGACGTCGTCAAAAGATATTATGTATAGGAGTTTGTACTGATTAGTGATTTCCCCATTCTGCAACACATTATGTAATCTAAACTACGTCACGACCTGATTCCCCAAGTGGGATACGTAGGCAATCTATTCAAGGTTCTGTCGGATAAATACAAAAATTTCATTTTCCCACAAAGCAAACACTGGGGCAGAATTTTTTGAGGAACTCTCAAAAATTCCTAAAGGACAAACATAGTTGACACTGGGGTAGAAATTTTTTAGGATCTCTCAAAAATTTCGAATACAAACTAGGGCAGAATTTTGAGGCTGCCCTCAAAATTCACTTGATGGAAATTGGAACGGCATGAAGAGCGACAACTCTGGTTTCACACAACACGACTCGCGACTCAATGGGACAAAACATTTCATTTTATTTCCTTCTTATAAAAGTTTTTCAAAAGTTTGCATTATTATTTCATACATATCCCTGACAGTTCGGCCAAGATCCTGGCCCTCGTGGACAGTGAGCGCGGAACAAGCCAAGAATGCACAAAACAGACCACCCAGCACAACTCACCAATCTCTCTTTGGATGCAGGCACAAAAGATACGTAACTCGGCAATACACGACCGATACGTTTTAATAAAAGGTTTGTCATTTACATTAGCTGAGGGTACACAGCCCGAGGTGCCGGTTGAGGGCACAATGCCCGATATCAATTTGTCATTTAATTTAGCTGAGGGTACACAGCCCGAGGCGTTGGTTGAGGGTACACAGCCCGATATCGATTTGTCATTTAATTTAGCTGATGGTACACAGCCCGAGGCATCGGCTGAAGATACACAGCCGGATATCGATTTGTATTTTAATTTAGCTGAGGGTACACATCCCGAGACGTCGGTTGAGGGTACACAGCCCGATATCGATTTGCATTTTAAATTAGCTGAGAGTACACACCCTAAGGCATCGGTTGAGGGTACACAGCCCGATATCGATTTGCATTTTAAATTAGCTGAGGGTACACAGCCCAAGGCGTCGGTTGAGGGTACACAGCCGATATCGATTTGTCATTTAATTTAGCTGAGGGTTCACAGCTCGAGGCGTCGATTGAGGGTACACAGCCCGATATCGATTTGCATTTTAAATTAGCTGAGGGTACACAGCCCAAGGCATCGGTTGAGGGTACACAACCCGATATCGATTTGTATTTTAAATTAGCTGAGGGTACACAGCCCAAGGCGTCGGTTGAGGGTACACCGCCCGATATCGATTTGCATTTTAAATTAGCTGAGGGTACACAGCCCAAGGCGTCGGTTGAGGGTACACAGCCTGATATCGATTTGCATTTTAAATTAGATGAGGGTACACAGCTCGAGGCGTCGGTTTAGGGTACACAGCCCGATATCGATTTTGCATTTTAAATTAGCTGAGGGTACACAGCCCGAGGCGTCGGTTGAGGGTACACAACCTGATATCGATTTGTCATTTAATTTAGCTGAGGGTACACAACCAGAAGCGTCGGTTGAGGGTACATAGCTCGGTACCCATTTGTCATTTTATTTCTTTGTGGAGGGTATACAACCCAATACACCGATGGAGGGCACACAACCCAATGTCGAATCTAACACTTGACAGCAAAGGACACACAATCATGGCATAGCGGGCATAACTATATGCAGCAAGAATCCTTGAAAGAAAATCCAGCCCGGCGGGAAGGTACGTTTTATATATACATTATATTGCAAACACATCTTCATTGCAGGATATGCATCCCAAGCAAAGCAAGCATTTCAGCCCGACGCCCCACATTCTCTTAAGTCATAGGCTCCTCTAGAGTCATGACAAAATTGGCCGCACTATCAACGTCTTTGCCCGAAGACTCTTTCATCATCCCCGGGCAAAGAGGGGCAGCTGTTGACACCCAACTTTGTCCCTCCCATTTTTTAAGTCAATAGTTTTCGAATTTTACACATGATTGTGTATCTACTCCTGCCCCATCCATTTCTTTTAAATGATCTCCTCATAATAGCTTGACAATCGAGGCTATTTTCAAAGGCATCGTCCCAAATCATAACCATTCTTGCAATTTCTATAGTACCCTTATTTTTGATAAAATTAACAACCTCATTTCAAATCTTAAAATACATCTTTACACGCTTCCCTAGCCATTTTATTGCTTTAAAATTAATTCCCTAATTTTTCTATATTTTTAAATTTATTTTATACCATTTTTATGCTTATTTTATATCAAATTATGCCTGATATACATTATTTATATGCTATATATACGTAAATACATATATATACAGCACACACTCACATTTTACACATCATCACACTTATTTTTACATATCAGCCACATTTTTATACACGTCACGCCTACGTGGATCTATCTTGATCGTCCACGTGGATGATCCGACGGCTAATGTCCAAGTTTCCTATTTTAACTACACACACACACCCCCCCCCCCCAAAACCCTACATCTCTTTCATTTTCCCCTCCCCCACTCAGCCATCGTGACTCCTCACTCTCTCTCTCTACGAAAACCTAAATCGCCACTGTCATGGCATTTTCCGGTCAAATTAGCCGGTGAAAATCGAAGAAAATAGTACCATCGTATTGCTCTCTTCATTCGCTGCAAAACCCCTATGCTTTTGTTGACATTCAGACAAGGGTCAAATTTGACCTTACATCGACGAGAATTTCAGTCGCCGGAAAAGTCTCCGGCCATGATTAAATGGGTAATCCCGTTCTTTTCTTTTATTTCTTGACTGTTATATAACACTTCTGTTTAATCTTGACTAGTTGTTCTACGCTTTAGCATGATTAATCGACTAGTGGACATACGCTAATCAATTAGGAGAAATTTACCGATTTTAGGTAGTTAATTCACAGATTTAAATCAAAACCCTGTTCTGAGAGGTTTGCCTGACTGCTTTGCTATTGTTCTGAGTTTGCTCTTATTGAATTCGACCCTAGCATTCATGATAATTCATACACCTAATTTTATATTGAATTTGGTCTTTTAGTTTGCCTGAACATATAATTAGCCGATTGAAATTAAAGATAATGTGATTTGAAGATGATTTAAGGAATTTTGACCAGATTTAATCTAATTTGTGATTGGTATTGTTTTGGTGATTGATATGATTACTAGCTGGGGGTTGCTTGAGATCTGTCGAAATTAGGCTGATTTGATTATGTGAAAACTAATTTTTTTTTAATAGAACTTGGACTTCATTGTGCTTAAGGGAAGAGATCCTAGATAAGTTAGGAATAGGTTTACCTTATTATTAGGGATTTTGATTGGGTTATACAAGGAAAAGACACTTAATTGACTTGGTTTTATTTCTGGAAAGGTATATTTCTTTACCTTATGAGTTCACCTGTTTGATTGTGGAAGACTCGACCCTATAACTATTTAAACTTGGTCTTTCATTCAAAAGAGGACAGAGTTCTTACACATTAACACACAAAGCAATAGGGTAGTATTGTAAACATCTCTCTCTCTCTCTCTCTTTTCTGGGCAAGAATTCTTGCTCTCTTTGCTGGGAAACATAGGGACTTTCACCTCACTGTTGCAAACTTCTCCTGGCTGCATTCTCCTGTTTCGATTCTGCCTATTTAATTCTTTGACAAGGTATAAACTTCTCTTCTAAATCTATGATATTGCCTACTTAAGACTGCTACCCCCCTTTTGTTCTTTTTTTTTTTAATTTGTTCCCCGATCATATACCATTACTTGTTTAAATCTCCCTGATCTGCAGCATGCTTATCATACATGATTTGATTTATATTTGGTGTATATGTGATCTGTTGGGGAGGTTCTGCCTTCCCCTGCTTCCATTCTTTGAAAACTTGTTATCTATCTTATTGTTACAGTGATTGTTCAGGCCTCTGTTTTGGCCCTGCTAACCCCTATAAGTGCAGCTCTTATTTGAATGGTCATTGAAAGGCCATACCAGCCTTGTTTTAAGTTACAGATTTAAGGCTATTGAGCAGGTCTATTGACTGCACTGTGTAGTGCTTGCTTAGGTGCAGTTTTGGAGTTCTGACTATGCTTAGAATCATTAAAATCAGTCCACTTTTTTCTTGGTGAACCCTTCCCCTTTGAAACTGTCCATGTTGTGTATATTCATTAGGATCCCTGCTTGTATTTGCTTATGACAGGGCACACAGCTACTAGGCTGTGTGAATGGCCACCCAGGGGCCTTTTCTTATCCCTTTCTACTTCTGTGACTTGCATCATATCATAGCATGTTAAACAGGAATGAACTCGCGAGTGTTTAGTGTTGATGAACTTGAAATTACACATGACTGGTTAGTTTTGACATTCGAACATAACTTGTAATTTATTGAAGCAGCCTCTTACACTTTAAATATTCTTTGGAAAAAGATTTCTTTGAACAGGGGTTATTTTATGCAAAATATGCTAAAATCTGGACTATTTCCATTAAACTAAAGACTGCCCCTATTTGCGAAAATGATCCAGGCCCAGAACTGCTTTTAAACCGTGGCCTTGGTATGTGTTTAAACTATTTTCCCTACTCAAAACGCTCCTATACAACTAATCTAATAGTGTATAGGGGTGTATAAAGTATTTGGGGTCGCTTATACACTTTCTAAATATTTTTCTAAAGTTATCACTATTGTTTCAGTCATGTATTTGCATGTTTATACCTATATGTACATATACTTTACGTGAGACAGCCTTATTTGCATTTATGTGCTTCTATGACACCCGTTTTAAAAAACAGCCCCTTCACCTATATATATTTCTCAAAATCTGACCCCTACACAAAAAAAGTCATTAAGGTTAGGGCTCGATAATTAATGACAAGTCACACCGACCCTAAATGTCCAACATTTCATTTTAAAACGACACCCCTTCGGTTAAGATAAATTTGAATTTTGTTTACAAAGTAGACCATTTATGCAAAATTGTTTTAAGTGTGAGAATTGCATAGATAAGCTGAAATTGAACACCCTTTGCATGTTAAAACTTATTTAAGATTAGGCGTTTTATATTAGAGGCCGTAAAATACGACTAGGCTTAAATATAGGCCGAATGTGAAAACCATTTGTTTATATGTGTTCTAAATTGCATAGACATTAGGTTTTCTTGAACTAAATGCTATATTAACCTCCCAAGTTAGTATTTATGATAATATGCACTCTTTTTATCCCAAAAATATAGACTCGGACGGGAACCACCTTTCGTGGGACTCGGGGAAGTGCCTAACACCTTCTTCCCCGAGTCATTTGGACTTCTTACCCTATAGAATCTCTGGAATAGATTAGTATGACTTATTGAACTTGAATTTTGATACTTAGGTGGCCTAATACACCTTAGAAACTATATTAGGTAGCGACTCCAACATCTAAACTCAAACGAATTTACCCAGTCAAATCCGAAACCCGACTCTCCTTGATTTAAGTCCAAAATCGAGTATGACATCAGCGAGCGCATTCATTCAATCATTAAAAAGATATGCCTTCAATAAAATATCTGTCTGGGTCAACTAGGGTCCTCCGTATGGGGGTTGGTAGCTGTATTAGATCACCCGGCGAACCATGCCAAGGTAAAGTTTTCTTTCTGTCACCTTCTTGTTTTCTACTATCCCAGTCTCCATAAGGCAGGAATGTTGATTTTCATCAAATGGTGAAAGAATAGCGTGGTTCCCAACAGTGAGGACTCCAAGGATCACTATTGGGTCCACTGGTATGTGGCGGTGAGGACGCCAGATATTTTTTCCTCTCTTCCCTTTCCAGAGGTCTTCAACAGGAGATGTAAGTTTCTACGCCCTTATTTTTGTATATTCCGCGTCCATTGTTTCTCTAAACTGACATTTCATTCCTTAGTGAATTTTGTGACTGCTATACAATTAACTCATGACGAGTTAACTATGTGGGTTACTGTGATCTTCGCGAGAAACCCCCTACTTCATTGGCTTTCACATCTTTGTTCAACTCGAATGGTTGGCATGCAAAGGACAATGGTAAGTCATCTTTTTCGAATTTCTATTTTGATCTTTGGCTCCTATTGTCTTCATTACTTCCTCTTTGTCTCAGGGTTCTCCCGTCGCGAGATGCCCCAGCTGAAAGAGATTAAGATATCTTCCTTGTATATTGCTCCCTTGCCCGATGTGCGAGCGTCTGGAGGGAGAATTATTGAGAGGGTGAGTAACTCCCGCTCTTCGAAGAGAAAAAGGTCTTCCATTCTTGACAATGTGGTGGTTGTTAATGAGCCCCTAGTGATTTCTACTGGTGAGGGCGAAGTCCCCCGTGTGCCTGAGCCTGAGGCTGTTAAGACTCTTTCCTCTACTACTGTTGAATCTGGCCCGTCTATGAGAAAGCGTAGACACTTGATAGATGAGTCTCCCGAGGATGGTGAAGAATCTATCGTGGAAGATGAAGTGGTGCTACCACTCGTTCACCTCAAACCTCAGTCATCAGAGTTAGTTCTTTATTCCACATATCGCTAGTACAATTTCATTTTGTGCTCCATAAGTAAATATCTTTTGTATACATGTAGAGCCCACTATACCAACTAAGGCCCCCAAGGTGACCGACTCTTTCTAGCCGCGTCCTGACAAGGAGGTGGCAATGGATGCAGATGTTGTAGCTGAACCCGTAGATGGTGCCCGCGAGATTGTTATTCTCATTGTTGCGGGAGTTAACCTGTTTAAGACCTCAAGGGTTGTGACAGACCACACTACTAAGCTGATCGGCCCTAATGAGCAAAGATATCTCGCTGGTTATAGTCGCCAGAAGCTGCTTGAGGTCGTCGTTGGTTGCTCTCTTTGGGTAAACCTCATTTTTCTGTTTTTTCAGCATCGTACGAGTTGAATCACTACTCTTTCTATGCTAAATATTTGTTCCCACATTCGTCCAGGGGCTGATGGTTTATCATTAGATACTCCATCGACGTGGCTCAGATAAGAACCTGATAGGGGAGAACGAAGCCCTGCTAGGATAAGTCACTAGCCGGCAACCTTTTATGGAAGAAGTTGAACAACTAAGAGGGGAGCTTCATACCACTTGCAGAGCTTATCAAATGGAATCCCTGAGAGATAAGAACCTTGATGAAGCACTGAAATCCATAAGCAAAAAGAGATTGTGGAAACCCTTCAATCTTCTCGTATGGAGGCCAAGCTTTCAAAGTAGCTTCAGCGTAAGAATGTGGCCCGCCTGGAAGCAGCTATGGATGCTCTACAGCAAAGGCTATCTAGGGTGAATGAAAGAATCAATGCTACTGAACAGAGTATCTCTGATGCTAGGGGCCTTTTCGCCTTCCTTCAAGATGAGAACGACAAGCTAAAAAGCAAAGCGGCATCCATGGAGAAGGTTCGCAATAAGCTTTGTAATGACACTTATCTCAAGGAGGAGCAGATGAATGCTCGTTGCATAGCTGAGGTGGATCATGCTAACATCACGGCTGCTCTCGCCACCTTTCTCCAGGTTCGTGGCGATCCTAATATGGACCTGAAGGACGAGATTGCTTCATTGGCCGAGCTTGTGGTCCAAGCAGATGCTCAGATGGGATCCGACATTGAAGAAGGTTCTGAAGAGGTTAGTGGTAAAGGAGAAGATGAAGCGCTGGTCGGGGAGCCTGTAGTTAGTGACGATTTTAGTTTCGGCCGTAAACAATTTATTAAGTAATGTTTTTTTCTAAGTCGTGCCTTCATGAGCATATGCGCCTAAAGGTTAGGCAGCTTTTGGACGTCCTATATATTCTAATCTAGAACGTTTACCAATGAGCCTGCTTGGGCAAATATGTCTGTTGTGTGCGCCAGTGTTTAGAGGCTTAAATTGCATCTGTGATAGATGATTGTTTTGTGCCCACAATGGGAAGACTTTAGCCCGTGTAGAAACAGCGAATTTTTGCGTTCCAATACAAAATGACTTTGCTTGTATACTCAAGTATTTCAAGACTTTTTGGCACTATACGGGTGGGCGTCCCACCGATATGTAGGTGAAAATTTGTTGACTGACGAGTTCAACTTACAAATAATGCCTGGTGGCTAAGCTAGATGTGGTCTAGCTCCAAACGAGTAGTTTACCCTACTTTTATCAAGAAAAGTGTGTGTATTACGTCAACTTGAGTTTAGTCGGGGCTATGAATATTTGGATCGTAGATGGATCTGAATTGTAATTGTAAAACTGACTAAGTAAGATAGTAGTTTATTGATAAATAGGGGCGCATGGCTTGAACTGCTGTGGGTGAAAACTCGTAACATAGCTGGTGAGTATGAAAATACTGCGGCCAAAAATAAAAGAAACTAGAGACTTAATAAAAGTAAATGCTAAAAAGAATTATACTTCCAGGTGCCCTACTCCTTCTCCCTCCCTGAAAACACGTCAATCAATTGAACAATCAAAATTTTAATCTTGGTTGATTGAGGTTTCGGGGTCTTCATCGATTTTAAGGAGTACTGCAGTTAGTGCTGTCCTTGTCACTGAATAAGATCATCTCTTCTCGGGTGTGATCCCCATGGGGCACTGCCTTACCGTGCTTTGAGTTATCAAACAATGTCGGGCCGCCAACTATTACGATGATAGATCTTTTAGGCTCCGGCAGGTCTGGGGGCCCATACAGACTCTTGTTTTTGGCATAACTCTGCTTTCCCTTATTAGTGAGTAAGTCCTTCAAATAGCCTTTATCGAGCAGACTCATAACTTCTAGGATCAAGGCCCCGCAGCCAGCAGTCTCATGTCCATGATCCATGTGAAAGTCGCAATAAAGGTTTTTGTTTCTTCTGCCAGGTTCGGCCCTCATGTTGCTGGGCCAGCGCACTTGGGCATCCTTCATATGATCCCTTACGAACTCCATGACTTTGATGCACAGTCCCAGTTCTTCAAACCTATTAGGTCTAATCACCTAATTTTGGCACCAAATTGATAATTACTTGAAATTGTTTGTGCAAATTTTCTTAGGATTTTCCAATTTTATCTAGCTTTTATTTAGTTATTTTCAGATAGAAAAACTGCTAAAAAATTACCAAAAAAATAAAAATAAAATAAAAGATAATTGTATTTGTGAGTAATATTTAGTTGATTTCCCTTTTTGTGTTAGCAAGAATATTTATTGCATATTTCTACTAATTGTGTGGTTTAATTAATTAATTGTGCTTGTGTATGATGTAGTTTACTTTTGTATACAAATAGCCCATCTAAATGTAGAATGGTCAGCCTAATGATTAGCCCAATCCATCAAATAACCCGGCCCAATCCCTCACCCCTTATAAGCAATTTTTCTCGTTTTCTCACACACGCCTAACTTGAACCACAGAATGTTGCCAAAACCCCTAGCAGCCGCCGTATTCCACCACCGGAAACGGTGACAACCGCCTTATCCGATCAAATTTTACCGTTTAGAACTCCCCATGGCTTTGTCTTTCCATTTCTGAAATCAATTGCACCAAATACACTCCCACTCGTTGTAGATCGGATTCAAAAGTCGCGGTTTAAGTTTTTTTCGGTAAGTTCTTCATCATTTTTTCCAGTGAGAATTTCATGCTTAGTCTTGTATTATCCTCCTCTTTCTCTCATGAACCCCGATTACTTATGAAACATCCCCTTCGTTTCCACCATTGATGGCAGTTTGGGTACCAATTTTGCCTTCATTCTTCTTCTCTTTCCATCGTCATTAGGCAACGGCCTTGGCCCTTCTCATTTCAGGTCGTGCTTGAGCATGTGACCTGAGATGAGTAGGTCCAAGATCGCTACCTGTTTGACGTGTCAGCTTAGGAGTTTTAGTTCATTATGATGGTGTTATGGGGATGATACTCGGGTGGTGATGGTGATGCTACTGATTTGAGGGTTTGGACGCAGCAGCCGCGGCGAGGCTGTGACTTGGGCTTTGTAACAGTGGCAATGTGATGTTGTTATGGAGGAGTTTTTAGATGATGAAATTGTGGTGGCGTTTGTGATCACAAGGGCTGATGGCGCAGGTGTAGTGTGTGTTAGGCGATGCTTGGGTGGTGCAGCGGCGTTATAAGGGTAGCGAGGCTGTTTGTTCTGTTAGTTTGGAAACTGTGGTGGTGAGTTGTGGATGGAGAGGAGCTGTGTGTGTGTATGATAAGGCTAATTTGCGTTGATTTTGGCATGGGTATGCAGTTGTGATAACGACACAGATATAGCGTCGATGTGTGATGGCGAAGGCTCTGCGCTTCGTTAGACACAAAGTTGTTTCAATTATTTTTGGGATCGATTCATGTGGAGAGGTGACATAAATTGAGGTCGCAAGGCTGTTGTTTTGGAAGCAGTAGGCTAGTGTAGGTTTGGCTAGGAAGTCGAGGCAGTAGTGGCGTGTTTAGTGGAGATGTTGATTCGATGGTGCTGTGATGTGAAGCTTTGTAGCAGTGAGGGTACATCGGGCAAAGCAGTGGCGACAACAGGCAGCTTGGTCATGAGGTGGTAAGGGAGTATCATTGAAGCTTTGATCTCGATTAGTTATGATGCAATTTACCTTAATGGTACAGAAACTTTGAGTCCTGTTTTATCCTTTTTAGCCTGCTTTGTTTAGTAGATGTGTAACTAGAAAAATCATGATGTATTAGTCAACTCACATGTAGTTTATGGAGATATGAAATTGGTGTTACTTTGAATGAAATGTTGCATCGTCAAGCGTCCGAGTTTGAATGTTGTCTCGAGCTTGTTATTGTTGTCCCTGAGTAAGCAAGAATGGTTTGATGTATTTAATTCGAAATTGGCTTGAGCATGATTTTGTCTACAGAGGAAAGCTCTCGGTTTGTGTATTGGTCAAGCATGAAAAACTGGTCTGAATGTGCAGTATGGTTATATAACTGTAAACTTGATTGTGGTTCATGATTAGTGTAAAGCCTGCCTTGATTGCTTAAAGTGTGTTTAACATGAATGTGATGAAGTGATTTGGTGAGGGAGTGTAATAGCATGGAGGGTTTAGTAGTTGAATTACATAATTATTAGTCATAGTTAGCTTAGTTTGATTTGTTAATTAACTGCGAATTTTGTTTAGTTGAGAAATAGGATCTTGGAGACCAACTGATCTGTTGAGACTTGGTAATGGCTGTTGGTACCTAGGAGTTATTCTACTCTTAAATTTGATAAGTTTAAGACCTATTCAGTTAGTGGAAGAATCTGATGGTTTCCATTTAGTTTGGTTAGGATAGTTTGGGTGTTTGCTGATAGTTAGAATGACATAGGCCTGATGATATCAAATGAGATGTCAAAAGTTGAGTCAAGGAAGTACAGGGGTGGCAGCAGAAAGTTCTGCCCTCTTTTTGTTCTAGTACCAGCCTTGTATGTCATGAAATAATGTACTGAAAATCTAAGGCTTGGGGGCACATGGTCTGGTCCTTTTACTTATGCACACACCCACTTCCCCCCTTCTATTTTAAGAGAGCCTTTTCACTCTCTTTTAAATGGGGGACAGAGCTGAAAAATACAAGAACATCAGATATCGCTTCTCTGTTCCAAAAAAAAGGGCAGAATAGTTTGGAAACAAGACAAAGACTTTGAGTGAAAGAAAGAGTAAAATAGGAAGGTCAAGAAAGAGATTTTGAGTTTGGAATTCTGAGTTTCTATACTTGTTATTGCTAGGGTTTTTTACCCATATATACAAATATACACCCTTAATTACACAAAAATAGCAATATTTTTAAAATTACCAGATATAGCAATATTTTTTATAGCACATTTCTTTCAATCCCAATTAAAACACCCAAAGCGCAATTCAAATTAAACACCCAAAGCACAATTCAAATTAAAACACCCCAAGTACAAGAGAGATCTGCCCATTTTCTTTAACCCACCGGATTCAGCCACTGAACCACCGCCGGCAACGGCGACCACCCACCTTCGGCCAAAAATTCTACATGCTCGGGTTCGTCTGAACCCCGTCACTCTCGATTTGAACTCAATTTCTCAAGAAAAGTTGTGTATCGCGGTAGATCGAACTTTAGAAATTGGCCAAAACTTACCGTATCATAGTCACAGGTTATGCCCGTCCCCAATTCCACCTCCTCGTCACAGCGTCGCCGGTGTTCTATTCTTCGTTCGTGTATAGTGGAATTGGTATCAACGTTAACCGTGCTTTGGAAAATACCTTAGCCCTGATAGCGGAAATCGCAGCAACAGTAGCCCTGACAGCGGCGAATAGCAGCAGAGTCGACGGAGGAGCTACTATCTAACTTGGATTTCTGGACGAAACTCCGGTGGGTTTCGCCGGAGTTGCTGCAACTATGCCTCCTCTTTATTTTCTTTTATTGTTTCAATAACAAATGACAGAAACAAACAAGAAACAAAAAACGATGTTATGTTCATGTTACTGCTACTACAATTTTGCTCGTGGATCTGTTTCCTCGATTCTGGGTGCTGTTATTGGATATCCATAGTATATGCTGACTTTGTTTTCTTTATTTCTGGGTTTAATATCGTGTTATTTTTTCCATTTGAGCAACTGAAACATCGTTGAAACAATTTGAAACAGCGGTTAAAACAGTGTGAAACGGCGTTGAAACAATATGATACAATAAAACATTGTTAAAATAATTGTTGAAACAATCTGATACAGTCCGAAACGTCTTTGAAACAGTATGATACAATCTGAAACGACAGTGAAACAGTATAATACGGTCTGAGACGACATTGAAACAATCTGAAATAGTTGTTGAAACAGTCTGATACGGTCTAAAACGGGAGTTCATACAGTTTAAAATAGTATGATACACTCTGAAACGGAGTTGATACAGTCTGAAACGGGGCTTGATACAGTTTAAAACACTCTGATACAGTCTGAAAACAGAGGTGATACAGTCTAAAATGGGAGTTGATACGGTGCTGCAGAAACAGTTGAAACGGTGCAGAAACAGCTAGATACGGTGCTGCAGAAACAGTTGAAACGGTGCAGAAACAGTTAGATACGGTGCTGCAGAAACAGTTGAAACGGTGCAGAAACAGTTAGATACGGTGCTGCAGAAACAGTTGAAACGGTGCAGAAACAGTTAGATACGGTGCAGAAACAGTTGATATGGTGCAGAAACAGGTAGATACGGTGCAGAAACAGTTGATATGGTGCAGAAACAGGTAGATACGGTGCAGAAATAGTTGATACGGTTCAGAAATAGTGAGATTCAACGAGATACATTGAGGACGGATGAAGAAAAGTGAAATTGGAGAAAATGAGATGAGTAAAAGTAAAATTGAGGGGAAATGGTGGGAGGAAAAGTGAAATAGGGGGAAATGGGAGGAGCAAAAGTGATAGTGGGGGAAATAGAAGGAAGAATGTAAGGGTTTGGTATGTTATGGGAAAATATTGCTATGTTTTTGCTATGTTTGTAATTATCTTGTGTTTTCCTCTATATAGGGTAATTTTACTAAAATGTTGCTATGTTTGGTAATTAAGCTCTAAAACTTGTACTTTTATGTAAAAAATCATTATTGCTATATGGGTTGGTTGGCTTGCTGTTGCTTGAGCTTGGTTGGTGGGCCTTGGTAATCACTTGTTTGGCTTTGAAGGTCCATTTATTATTAGGTATACATTTTTCTTTACCCTTCTTGTATATTTAAATTATGGCCATGTCTTAAATATCAAGCATGTATGAAGTGATTTAATCCAGGCCACTCCATGATTCAAGGCCATTTTGTGTTTCATGTTGTTTACTTTCCATGAAAATGTTAGATCTACTTATAAAAAAAAATATATTGTTAATGTTCTATGTTGTAATATAACTCCTTTATCTTGTCCAAAAAAGAAAAGAGGTCAGAAGCCACAACTATTTTATAACACCATTTTGAAACATCTAGGACATATCTGAAACAAAGTAAGCAAAATAAGACGTGGATACAAAGGAACTCAATCTCGCGTAGCATGGACGATTCTGAAATATATTATGTAGTCTAGGACACTCAGTGCAACCCCTTCTTTAAAAATGAACTAGTTTTGACGATTCTGAAATATATTATGCAGTCTAGGACACTCAGTGCAAACCCTTCTTAGAAATGAACTAGCTTTGCAAATATTTAAAACATGCAGTAGCTTAAAAGGGAAATGGGCCGTGAACTAAAATTTGACAGTTTGACCCAACTTTGAAGTTGTATTATTAAAAAGTCAAAAGTTTACAATTTAAAAGCAAAGGATAGGTTATTCCTTGAAGAGACATGAGATAAAGGGGCCATTTTTTCAAATTGTGTTAAAGTTAGAATCCTTTTTTAATATTTTAACTGTACCTAAGCTTAAGAGGTCTTTCCTTGAAGAGACATAGGATAAAGGGGCCATTTGTTTAAATTGTGTTAAAGTTAGAATCCTCTTTTAATATTTTAACAGTACCTAAGCTTAAGAGGTCTGACGATAATGTATATCTCGTTTTGTTTAAAAGTGTTAGCTGATAACTTTAATAAACAAGTAGACATTGATTAAGCAAGTAAAAAATGGGCAGTGCTTTGTCGTTCCAACAACAAAATTAATTATTAAAATCAACGAGTAACATAATAAGGCAAAAAATACAACAAAATATTTTTTTAAAAACGTCAAAAATGCGATAAATAAAGCAACTATGCTTGACACAGGATTCGAGAGTGCCTAACACCTTCCCGAGAGTCAACCGAGGTCCTTACCGAAATCTCGAAACGCAGGTCTTTGACGAGTCAAAAGGTGCTCTGAGGTACCTTTTGGTGACTTGGCACACCCTTTGAACTTGTCAAGTGGCGACTCCGAAAAAAATAATAATTTGGTACCTTTTGAACACCGTCACTTCCTTAAATGGAAAACCCTTAACAAATAGCGCAAAAAATCAAATCAAATTCCGTAAGCGCTATTAATCGAGAATCAAGCAGTTGGGAAAAAAAAGGGTAGAATCCAAATCCATTTGGCGAAAGGTGGTTAGCAAAACGCAAAATTAATGAAACAATAAGGAAAAGGCAAAATTATGGCAAACCTAGAACCGAAGCCTCGAGGTTGGCTATAGGAATGGCGATCTTACCTTCCGTGCCAACTCCCTCCTCTTTAACCTTTGAACTCACATCAATAAGGTGCCTTCACTTGCGAGAAACAGAAGCGCACACATTAGAAACTAAGGAGTCAAAGGTAGTAGTAACAACAGGAGAGTTAACAGCCTCAGGCTCAGACGCTCGGGGAACTCTGTCATCTAGTAGCATCAGGGAAGCATCAACAACATCAGATTTTACAGACTTGCTCAGTCTTTTCCTCTTCAAGGAGCATGAACTATTGGCTCGCTCGACAACCCTCTCAGCGGAGGCCAACACGCCGGGCAATGGGGCAATATATGGAGCACCAATGAGGATTTCCTCCAACACAAGCATTTCACAATGGGAGAAGCTCGAAAAAAGAAGAAAGGACAGGCATAGACGAAATATGGGACTTGCAATCACCACAAAGTAATGACATATCGTGGTCCTTACCCCACCACTTTCATGCTGGCTTGGGTCGGGAAGTTCATGGTTTTTGCAGGGTTTTTTTGTGAAAATCGTTATAACATATTCAGCTAGGGCATTATAAGAGATCAAGAATTCAGTCACATTGTTCACTAGAAGATTATGGAAGTTAGCATAGCAGGTTATGATCGACGCAAAACAAAATTAATGCACAAAGACTTCTGAAAACGGGAGCAACGAAACAATTTCTGAAGTGCGCACAACCACATATCGGTAGCACAAACAGTGATCCTTTTAATCTTTACTCCTGGAAAAGATGCCTTTCCTCCCCATCTTATAGCTTAGTATACCTGACTTGAGCATGCAAGGAGAGTAGAAGGCATGAAGATGCTAGAAAGTAAAGCCTATGCCAGCATGAGTGGCATAATGGTTAAGAACGGAGATCAGACGCCAATTGGAAGGCCCAACCTTGCCTAAGCAAATATTGTACTGCCAGCTTACTTCCTCAACAATCAAGTGAACGCGACGTTTGAAGTGAAAGGTAAAAGGGTACGTGTGAACAAACGAGTAACCAGCACGGTGAGTGGAGATTCTTTCCGTCGCAGTAGGAATAACGATATCCATGCTAGATCTCCAACCGCAATCGAGCTTGATGCGGGAAGGTCTTCAGGCTGGACAAGGGAGGGATATTGTCGTTTTCATCCTCCTGTTTAGGCGTCTGCACTAGCATTTTTCCATCATTATCATGGTTTATGACTTCAACGATGTATTTTCGGGCCCTAAAGCCTCTTGGAAGAAAACTTACCTCATGTACCATTGAGGAGCAAAGGGCTTGGAAAAAAAGAAGTTTTGATGAGAAATATGTGAACTCGAGTATGAAAAAGTACGAAGATGATAATGGACATGTCAATGTTCCGATGTGAAGTGAATACATCATTGGGAAGAATCCTAAAGGCAAGTGAATCGTTTACAGGCGTGGGGATCGTGGTAATTATGACCTACGGTATAAATCCCCATAATTAGGGAATATGGAAGACGAGTTGCAACATCGTAAAGGCGCGGGCGCATTCTGCCAATCACAATGTTGCATGTCACAACATTCAAGTACTAACATTAATGTGAAACAGTCAAAAAGACAGGGGGCGGGTATCGGGCTTGCCCAGGCCCTTACATCTCCTATCACGCCTTTCTCACTTCCTAACTGCTTACATCAGCACTAAGCAAGTGGGAGAACTGACTGTGTGGGTAAAAATATGTCACCTACAATTACGAGGATACGAGTCTAGCTGGCAAAGACTAGACTTACTCTACAAGTCACCGGGCGCTGAGGATACACACATGCCCCCTAGCCACGGCCGCTCATCAGGCACAAGCCAAGGAACGTAAGACATACATCCCGCCACCTTAGATTTACAGTCTCCTAATTAGGGTTAATTAGTATCACCACCTTGAGTAAATAGATCCATAGCCTATAGGTATTGTATTTTACCATAATAAGGACGAGGGTAAATCTATAACTATAAATACTCTTCTCCCCTATTGTATGGACAATCAAGCGATTCTCCAAGAATCCACCTATTTTCAAGGAATACAATCTCTAATTTCTATGCTTCAATCATTATTCCTTTGTATTTACTTTATTGCTTATGACCCCCTTTATAATTTATTTGTTTAACCTATTGAGAAATTTTTAGGCATAAACATTACATGATAGCTTAAATAGCAAGTGTTTTATGAATTTGTGTTTGCTGCTATGTTAAGTATATGCTTCAACTGCCATGTCAGAACTAATTTAAATAAACAAGCAGATAATATGGCTTTAATCTAGTTTATAAGAAGGCGAAATACATACTTACCCCTTAAAATTTTGGTAGAATTTACTTTGACACATTTAAACTTTGCGGAGTTCGTAATATCCCCTGAGCTACTTCAAAGTGGAATTAGTTGCACCCAAAGGGCTAACGTGGCAAATTGTGTGTATCTCACTCTCTCTTGAGAGTGTGAGAAAGTGAGATACAAAAATATACTTTATTTTCTTACTTTTTCTTATTAAACAAATATAATTTTGTTTTTTCTCTTTTCTATCCTTTTACTTTTAGGTCTTTTCTCCTCTCCTCTTACCTATGGTTCCCGCTGAATACAGAAGTCGCCGATGACTTTTTCCTGTGCTTGTCCTCTCATTATTTTCTACTGAACTTCCTTCTCTTTCGCTCTCACAAATCACACTAAAAAAATCCTGTACATGTAAATAAAACTAGATCCATAAAGAAAACACAAACTTCATCATCAAAAAGTTTTCCTCGCCAGAGATAATGGACTCTCTGAAATAAGAAATCAAAAGAATGATCAGCCACATTTTTTGTTAAAGTAGCTACCATTGTTCATACCTATATTGACCAGTGATATCCAATATTTTAAACACCATCCATGACCACCAGTGAAAACCACCATCGTCGTCATCACCACCACCTCCACTAATAAAAGAAATACATTGCTAAAAAATACTGATTTTAGCATACAATGGAGTTGGAATGGGTAGTATAAAGAAAAATGAGAAAAGGGGGGAGGGGGTAGATTGAGGCACTAGGAAATTGTTGAAGAGAGGTGGAGTTTTTGGGGAAGGTACTAGAGAAGACACAAAACGGGGTGGAGGAGTTCAATATTTTTTTTTAATTTTTTTTAATGGTGGAAAAAGAACCTTTTAAAATAAAATAGAAAAAATAAAAGATTATGTGGCATAAAATAATTGGAGCATGATAAGTACTACGTTTTTTTAGATCGGTGTTTGTTGAGAAATGTGGTATTAATACCACATTGAAATATTTTAAGAGGGTATTAGGACCCCTGCAAAGTTTAAATGTGTCACAGCAAATCCGATCAAACTTTAAAGGGGTAAAAGATGAAACACAAAATGCACTAGACCCCTGAATTTCACACTAAACCCACAAGAACAAATGCCCAAACCATTGTGTGAACTCCCTAATCTTTGTGACATGGCTTGAAGCTTCGAACTTTGAATGAAAATCTCGATAATTTAAACTTTTCTCCTTTAATGGAGATAGGTGAATTGAACCAACAAAGAGAAAATATGGTTAATTTTTTTATGTTCGAAAATGGAAGAAGGCATGCAAAGGCCAAAATAGGGCCTTTATGATAAATCTTTAGGGGATAAAAGTTGTTACTGTTATATCCTTTCATGCCAGCCACTAAAATTATTCCAACGTGCTAAGCAGGTTGAGAAAGTCACTCCATGTAAAAGGTCAAACGAGAGTGTGTAATAAGTACAAAAGAGATGGATTCGAGTGTCTAATAGGAAAATGAGTTAGATGAGGTGTCAAAAAAAGAGTCAAGTTTAAGGGCTTTTTATGTATTTGGCCAATATCAACTGTCTTTTGCTCTTGGTTATTTTTCTTCTTAATTCCATAATCAGAAATTATAAAGGGTGATAAAGTTCAAATATGAATAGAACAACTTCTTTTTTGTTTAATGGAGAAAGATAATGAAAAGTTGTAACGGTTGTTAAGAACTTATTGCAATCAATCAATTTCAAAATGGTATAAAAAGGTAGGAGAGTTGAGGTCCATGAACTTTCCGCATGGTCTAATAAATTACTATTATCAATAGCTCTCAATTCGAGACGCATCATGACTGATCAGTGGGTAATTTTTTTTTTTCAAAATCTTGATTTATCCGTAAAAACATATCTTTTAGCTCTTAGTCAATTCTTGAATAATCAAACATAATAGGAAATCAAACTTAAATCTTTCAACTGAATGAAAACAAAAAAGTTCTCTGTTTTCATCATCAAGCAGGGAACTCCAAGAAAACTACTCTAATTCACAAAAATAAGCTAAAGCACAACAACCTCACTAACTATAACAACAAAACATTCCATCATTTTCAATTTAAATTTCAAGAACTTAAATTGGGGTTTTTTCAATATTAAAACTTTAAAGAAAGAAAACGTGACTGTTTTTCAAGAAAGACATAGATGTTTTGTTGGAAACACAATGACATTAATAAAAATTTCAGGATATTGAAGATATAAGGGGGGGTGGGGGTTGGGATGAATTATAACTTTTTATCTTTTAAACAGTTTCAGTCGGCTAATGAGTTGACTAATTCTAAAGTAGTTTGCAGGAATAAATAAAGTCAAATAAGGTAAAGGACGCAACAGAGTCTTTATACTGGTTTGGAACCAATGTGGTTCCTAATCCAGTTGTTGAACCCTCCCAAAATACATACACACAAGTATGTATCGGGATTTGACTTCAACAAAATGGAGACTCCAAAGGACTTCTTTGGAGTCGCCACCTAATTTAAGGATTATTAGAAATCAATTGTTAATTAATTAGCGCATTTATTCCCTTACTTTAAAGGAAATTAAATAAATTCAGAGATTCTTAGGTAAGTGGTTCTATTAAATTCGAAAGAATGTCCCTTGCGGGAGAACTTTCGAAAATCCGCTAAAAGCGGTTAATCCGGCGATTTTCACGAATTATTAGGATAATAACATAATTTGTAAAACTAGATAAAGTAATAAATATAAATAAGTAAGGTAAATAAATGAATGGTTAGTTAAGCGGTTAGATAATCGAACAAGTAAATAAGTAAGGTAAGTGAATAATTGCTTAACTAATTAATTAGTTGGTAATAAATAGATAGAATAAAGAGTTAATTAATTAATTAAATGGATAGTTATATATATATATATATATATATATATATATATATATATATATATATATATATATATAAAATTGTGGATAACATATAAATAAACGATTACCCAGATAATTAATGAATGAATAGCTTCCTTGGTTATGTTATATAAGATAGATATTAAGCTCAATTGCTTACTCAGATTAAATAATAAATAGATAAATAATTGTATAGATAAAATAAGAAGGGATAAATTACTTCTCTTAATAAGTTAAGTAAAAATAAGTAATGAGTGAATAGATAAACCAATATTAGTTAATTGAATAGTTGATTAAATAATCCAAACATCGTTAAGTAAATAAATGAGTTGTTGATCAAATAGCTAGGCAATTAATAGTAGACTATCAAATGATCAATGAATTAAATTACTTAATGGAGAAACAATTAATCGACACAATTGATTAATGAACAAATTAACTAAACGATAATTGACAAATTAAGTAATTAATTGACTAATTAACCATTTTATAATTAAATAGATAAGTAAATACAATATGAATGCGCATCAATTATTATTATTATTTAAGTAAATAGGAATTAAAGGGAAAGCATCATTTTAATTATATTTTTATTTTGCACTCATTAATTAACAAATAGTTCGCAATTTCTAAATTAATTGGCGAGTTCCGAAGAAAACGATATAAATGATTCAATAAAAACTACTATAAATATTCTTAACGAAATTTATTTCACAAAATTCTATCCTACTCCGATTTCAGGGATCCTAAAACATGCTTTCTAAAAGGGGCGGGAGAGAAGGAGTTTAGAAGGTAGAACCCGGATAGCAAGCTCAATACAAGCCCTGTATTTCACAAGGTTTCATTTTTTCTTTTACATTTTCGGGGATATCAAGTCCCGAAAATGCGGAGCAGATCAAATCACTTCCAAATGCATGCCGTCCCAATTTGTAAGTTTTAATCAACTCATTCCCAAGTGTTCATGTAAAAAAAATAGAGAAAGAAGGATTAATACATGTAAGAGGAAAGAGGCATGAAATTGAAATAAATGCTATCAATTAAGGTTGCAAAATCAGGATGTATATTCATAACAAAAAATCTGGTAGATCACACACTTCACCCATCAAATTGTCAAATTATAGACTGCAATGCACGTTTCGAGTCAAAGTGATTTTTGTAGTTCATAAAGGATAAGTATTCCCATGGTTAATGGTACATGATTAAGCGCAAAGAAACAAATTCTCCAAATGAAAAGATGAATTAGCACATATGAACAGAATTCCAGTAAAGAAGCGCATCATGGTGTCAGCTAAGCTTAATAAGATTCTTTTCAACTAAGTTAATTCCAATTTATTAGAGGGCATAGCAAAAGTCTTATGAACAAACACTATTTCAAATTTCGTATGCCAACAAGAGGTGGGAGTTACCACGGATCTCAACAATACTAACCTGAGACAACTCGAGAAATCAACATCAAGCAACAAAGAATCCGGAAAATGGACTAAGGGAAACTTTGAGGGGCAAATCTAGGATGCAGAACCATAGCAGACAGCTATCCCCTAGATGAAATTGGATACTCCTATCTAAATGTCTTCCAGGAACAAAGAATAAAACAACTAGGGCCTTCTTTTCAAACTGAAACAAACCAGGATACCAAACCTTTTAAAACTCGAGAGAAATCAGGAAAAACTTCCTCCATAACTCAGGAAAACAGAGAACCAAAACACTCACACTCTTCTCTCTTGATTACACTTACAGAACCAAAATACCTACTGAAAAACAACCTTTAAACCCATTACAAAACTATACCAGGACCTACACTAAACTGCATAAGCTCCTACTCTCCAAACAACCACCTAAAGCACCTGCTGAACTAACTGCTAAACTACCCTGAACCAGCTACTCCTACTCTGCTCCTAAACAAACTTCCACAAACCTGCCACCCCTGCAAAACACCTTCAATGCCTCCCCGAACACACTAACTAACCTGCATAGACACACTATGCCAACTGAAACTAACTACACCCCCTTTGCTAAGCTACTACCAGCCAATCTATTGACTCACAGACTTGCCCAAACAAACCTAAGCACCTCTAATCAAACTACCTGAACAGACAACACAGATTTCTACACTCCATGACTGCTTCCTGCACATCTGCAAGCCAACCAAGACCAAGCTAAACACTTCCATCAACCTGCAATACTCCCTTTACTAGCTAGAAACAAGAAAGAACCTCCATTCACTGCTCAGCCACCCTCAGATCCATCTTGAACACCCCTGCACCCTCATAACACTCCATAGCACACACACATTGCTCACTTGACACCAACCAGCTCACACACACTTACACCAGAGCCACCAGAAACGAACAACAACTTCAAGACACTTGCAAACCCTTAGATATCCCCTTTAAACAACCTGCACATACATACATGAACATAGAAGCAACACTGAACTAAGCAGACCTCTAGACTACCCCTTTTCATACTCCTCACACTGCTTGTATATGAACAAAAACATGAGCCCTTCTATACTCTTTGAAATAAGACCAAAACCCAAAACACCCCTACAAGCCAACTGCTAACCATTGGCTGCTTCTAATTACTAAAAACCATCTCACAAACCTTTATACACTATCCCAGGATTCAAATTAAAACTGGTTCAAGCGACAAGAGCCTGAAGCAGATTATTATGTTCACAAAAGAAAACTTGACTGGCTTAAATCACACTTAGCAAGAAAAGGGTGAAGCTTTATCATTCCAGATACTATTTGACAATATACAGCCATAGACCAAACCAGGAAATACCTGGAATTCAATTTCAAACCTATCATGATTTCAATCTGAACAAATAGTAACTACAAAATAACGAGGAAACAGACTACATTCTTAGCAAATGAATGAACAACAAGGGAAAAATTAAGGCGAGGGTATTACCTCTTTAGGTGCAGTGAAAAAAGGGCGACGAGCTGAAGAAACGACTCGACTAAGCAACTTGAACAAGGTCGACGACTCGTTTGACGAAGCGACGACACAAACTATATAGTGATAACTCAAACAAACTCAGGAAGCAAAAACCAGAAAAGAACACTGTGTATTTTCCAAGCTGCCGTTTTTGTGATATTCCAAAATCTCCAGCCCCCTAAAAATGAGAAAACACACCTTTATATAGTCGCTGCTAGGGTTTTGGATTTTGTCTCCCACTTTCAAAAAGAATTCAGCCCTTTTTGCAATTTCATTGTAGGACAAGGGTGAATTTGGTCAAATCCCTTCAGGATCGTACCGAATTCATCCTTGTCAACAAGGATTCTGCCCGTTGGAATCAAATCGAGGGCTTGGATCAAAAGAGCACGAAACTGGATGGTGGAGATCGAAACAGCTGGGGTTTGTACGAAAAAGGAGATGTAGAACGTGGGGGGGACCAGTGTACGAGTTTTCTTGGCGGATTAGAGCAAGGTTTTGGGGTAATTGATTAGGATTAGGGATTTAGGGTATTAACGGGTTGAGGGAAATGGAATTTGGGTCGGGTAATTGGGGACTGAAATAGGGGAAAGAATTTAGGTATTTTCGTTATATATGTGTTTACAGATATGGGATGGAATTAGGGTGGAACTTGCATTCTTAGCCTCTTTTAATCAAATTTCAATTTATTCCATTTTGATTTTCTATTTTAGCCCTAATTACGACCCTTTCACGGTAAATTATAGATTTTAAAAAAAAATTCGGGACAAAATTGGGTGTCAACAGCTGCCCCTCTTTACCCGGAAAAGGATGAAAGAGTTTTCAAGGTAAAGAAGTTGACGAGAAACCAACTTTGCCACGATAAAGCCAAGGACTTCGATTCCAATGACCAAAGTACGAGGCTTATGGACATGGCCGAACTCCGGTTTCCGAGTTGCCTACATATCTCGGGCTGAAAGAGAATCAAGCCATATGTAGTTCAATGACACTTAGATACGAAAACTCGCACGATTGATAGGAAAGGACGCACGAATAGGGAAGAATTCAAACTGACGTCCTAATCCGAAGCAAAAGATTAGGATAAAATTTGCTTGTTCGAGTGCGATTCTTCAGATCCTCGTTGACGAGTCTAGCTCATATCAACGATTGCCCCAGTTCACTGCTAAGAAAAAGTTCCACGTTATGCTCCAAATGCTGCTGCGGTGCTGCTAAAGTCCTGTAATAAACTTGACAAACGGTAAGCGAGCAACTGCTAATAAACTATAATAATTGGAATGAGAAATAAAAGAGTGATAACATAAAATTGTAAATGCGGGTTCTGATATCATCAGTAAGTTCTTCTTTCGATCAACTGACGAGGTGCTCCGCCCGAGGAACCTCTAGGCTGATCATTATTTTGAAACGGTAAAGTGAAACAATAAGTAAAGTGAGAACGAATTTGTAATATGCAAGGCTTTCATAAGATAAGCTGACTAACAAGACATGATGTCTCAAGTCGAATCATGTACTTCAAATATAACAATGCCAATGTTGCAAGACAACCGACATCGTGAAACACTCTGAAAGCGGTGCTTCAGTCGACTTGTCTTAGACTATCAATCTACTTTAAATATAACATGCCAACATTGCAAGACAACCGACATTGCGAAACACTCCGAAAGCGGTGCTCCAGCCGACTTGTCTTAGATTATCAATCTACTTTAAATATAACATGCCAATATTGCAAGACAACCGACATCGCGAAACACTCCGAAAGTGGTGCTTCAGCCGACTTGTCTTAAACTATCAATAAATGCCAATGTTGCAAGACAACCGACATCGCGAAACACTCCGAAAGCGGTGTTTCAGCCGACTTGTCTTAGACTATCAATCTACTTGAAATGTAACATGTCAATATTGCAAGACAACCGACATCGCGAAACACTCCGAAAGCGGTGCTTCAGCCGACTTGTCTCAAACTATCAATAAATGCCAATATTGCAAGACAACCAACATCGCGAAACACTCTGAAAGCGGTGCTTCAGCCGACTTGTCTTAAACTATCAATAAATGCCAATATTGCAAGATAACCGACATCGCGAAACACTCCAAAAGTGGTGCTTCAGCCGACTTGTCTTAAACTATCAATAAATACAAATATTGCAAGACAACCGATATCGCGAAACACTCCGAAAGCGGTGCTTCAGCCGACTTGTCTTAAACTATCAATAAATGCCAATATTGCAAGACAGCCGACATCGCGAAATACGCCGAAAGTGGTGCTCCAGCCGGCTTGTCTTAAACTATTAATCTATGCAAGTTTCAGAATAATATTTCTTTCGAAATAAGGATCATAAAGATAGAAATGCCGCCTGTTCGGCAACAAACCATGATAAGCATAATGCTTTTATTCATGAAGAGGTAGTTTGCAACGTAATCTTGTATTATGATTCAATCACTTGACAAAACAAATGAGACATCCGGTCTTGAAGCATCCAATGTTTCAATGCGACTTGAAAGGAACCTGCATATCCTATTTGTGGGTGGAAGGACCCGAAATATTCTATTCGTGGGTGGAAGGAACCCGAGATATCCTATTCGTGGGTGGAAGGACCCGAGATATCCAATTCGTGGGTGGAAGGACCCGAGATATCCAATTTGTGAGTGGAAGGACCCGAGATGTTCATCTACAAGACGAACTAAACAAACAAAATTAAAGTAAAGCAAAAGATACAAGTTCATTAAAGCGGGTACTTTCTCCAAATTTATCAATATCTGCAAATCACAAAAATGAAATTTCAGTAAATGTTCGCATAAAGCAAAATAGAGATGAAACGGATATGTTTAACAATTTGAAAGAATTATAGGAAATAGAAATGCCGTCTTTCGGCAATAAACCATGAGAAAGAACAATGCTCCAGATCATGAAAAGGATGTTTTCAATGCAGTCTTGGGTTGTATCCCAACCAGAAGGTAGGAACCCATTCAAAGCAGTCTTATTGTCGAATAAGCTTATATCTCTAAATCCTTCTACGGAAGAATGGTCTTGGCCACAATGCAAAGGGATTCTCCCAGATTTGGCAATATCTGTAAGTTATAAAGCAGAACTTTAGTGAGTGTCCTCATACGGAGAAAGAGAAATGAAACAGATATGCTTAACAATTTGCAAAAGTTATGGGAAATAGAAATGCCGCCTTTTCGGCAAAGTGAGAAAGCATCGAGCTTTATCCCAAATGTCATTTCAATCCAAGCGATGGGAATCTTCAAGATTGTCTTGCTAAGACGTTTATCTTCTGATGCGGGCGTTAATATCCCTGCTCTCAAAAGAAAAATTGTTAGTTTTGGGAGGGAGGGGGGAGTGTTTGATTTGTGCTGACTTGATCTCGATCTTCTTGATGTCGCTTCTGCTCCCATGTTTTCCTTGGACTTGGATTTGTGAATCATACTCGGAGACTTGGCTCATGAACTCAATAGCAAGAATGTTTTGATAATAGAGGCAAAGTAAAAGTAGTTTTGGTAATAAAGTAAATAAAGTAACCATGCAAATATTTCATGAAAGTAAGATGCATTTTATGAAATTTCTGCCTTGACATAAGCTTGTGACATATCTTAAAGCAAACTGAACATCCTTTTCTTAGAGTTGGCACTACTCATTCAGTCAATTCCCAAGATCTTCCCAACTCATCTTTTGATAGTCAACGTTGATTCTTGCAAAATTCTGCCCCAGTTATGATCATCTAAATCTTCAACTTGCCTCGCAAAATTTGCCCCAATTATGATCTTTTGAATCTTCAACTTATCTTGTAAAATTTGCCCAAGTTTCTGACTTCTATATCTTCAATTTGTCTTGCAAAATTTGCCCCAATTATGATCTTTAGAATCTTCAACTTATCTTGCAAAATTTGCCCCAGGATCTGTCTTCTATATCTTCAATTTGTCTTGCAAAATTTTGCCCTAGTTGCTTACTATAGGAAAAACTAAAAACTTTAATATTATAGAGTCGAGCCCGAAGAGAGCGCCTACGTATCCCATCATGGGAATCAGGCTGTGCGTAGTTCTGCTTACATAAAGATTTTGGGGAAAATATGGCAATCTAAGTACGAAGCCGCATCCGAATTGGAAAACCTACACATCTGCCCAGATGCGTAGTTTGGAATTACATCATAAAAGATAAATAAACCTAAAGTGTTACAATATTTTGACCGAATGCGAAGGGGATTGCCTACTTATCCTGTTGCCATTCCAGGAATCAGGTCAGAAGTAGTTCAAATCTTACATCAAAGGGAAAAATGAGAAATTCTTATACCAATGCAACCAAACTCTATGTGAGTTACTACGTATCCCGCCTTGGGATTCAGGTCACGCGTAGTTCGTATTACATCAAAATTACATTCAGAACAATGCTAACTTGCGGTTGCTTCGGACATAGTATCTTTTGAAGGCATCTGCGTTGATTGCTTTTGGCCAAACGTGACCATTCATTTCTGCCAGAATCAGTGCTCCTCCAGATAAAACCCGGTGAACCACATATGGACCTTGCCAATTCGGGGCAAATTTGCCCCTTGCTTCTTCTTGATTAGGAAAGATCTTCTTTGGCACCAATTGCCCGGGTTTGAAGTCTCTCACTCTCACTTTCTTTCCAAAAGACTTGACCATGCGATTTTGATAAAGTTGCCCATGACAAATTGCATTCATTCTTTTCTCATCAATAAGCATCAACTGTTCACATCTGATCTTCACCCATTCAGCATTTTCTAATTCAGCTTCTTGAATGATTCTCACGGAAGGAACTTCCATTTGTTCAAATAAACTGCTTCAGAGCCTTTTGCCCACAAACAAAGTTGTCCCAGTTGAAATTCTAACGGTAATGCAATATCCCAAAAGTGCAAAAGGTAACTTTCCAGGGCATCATCCTCAAATTTATTCAGTTGTTTCGTGACAGATCACAAGCGAAGTTTAAGCAGGTTTGATAATTATAAAATTGAAATAGAAATGAATATTTAATCAAAAGCATACCACAAAGTAAATAAAGTATAATAACATAATGAGAATGCAATGTATAATTTATTCAATCCTAACTTAAGGAGGCTTACGCGACAGACATGCAAAGACAACAATTAAAAGTCATTTTCAAAAGACATACTTTAAAGGCAAACATACAATTCAGGGCCTCAATTTGAATTGTGATGCAAAAAGGAACTATTGAGCTCGATTGCCAAGTTCCTTTCAGAAGGGCATGAACTCAGAGATAATCATCTTCAGTTTTGAGTTGCATCGTCATAAGCAAGCTGGAGTACTCCATCATCAATCAAATCTTAAATTTTGTGCCTCAGAGTAATGCAATTCTTAGTATCATGTTGACAACATTCTCCATGGTAAGCATAATATTTGACTCCATGAGTCAATCTTGGAGGAGGATTAGATGTCCCATCTCCTACCAAGGGCTTTAAAACCTTTGCACCTTTTAACCTTTCAAACAAATGCCCTTGAGATTCTGTTGGAAATGTAAACTTTCGGCGAGCCCTCTTTTCAAAGTGGGACTTAGATCCAGACGCTAGGCTAGATAATGAGTATTGGGAACTTGGAGGAGCCGTCACCAATTGGATTTCTCCTGATCTTATCACTGTTTCGATATTGTTTTTGAGTGCGTAGCAATTTCCAATGTCATGCCCCGGCACCCCAGAATGATAGGCACAATGTTTGGTTTCATCGAACCATTTTGGAAGAGGACTAGGTGTTGCATCAGCGATAGGGTGAATCATTCCATCTTTCCTTAGCCTTTCATAAAACTGATTATAAGGTTCGGCTATAGGTGTAAAAGTTTTGAATACCTTTGTGCAGGGTTTTTCCATGGCTAAGCGGCCTTGGCGAATAGAAGCTATGGGTTGATGACTAGATGAAGGCTGGTGCTTCGGAAATGGTTAATAATTAGGGAGCGCGTGGTTATTTGAAAGTGCTTGATGAACATACGATTGTGGGTAAGGCTGATAAACAAGTGAGTTGCATTGATGATATTTTAATGGAGGGAATGGAGGGTTGTAATCAAGCATTAGGGCAAAAGGAGCTTTGCATTGACTATGATGATTAAAAATGGATTTGTTTTGGTAGGATAAATTGTAAGGTGGGTTTGGACAACTTGGAACTTGTACCCCTTTTCCTTTCTTTTTATCATTGGCAAACTGGGCCATTGCATTTGCATTTTTTGGAGTGACTGATTCAAGCATCATTTTGATTTCCATAGTTTCTCCCATCTTAACAATATTGGCAAATGTTATTTCCAATGTATCCGACATTTGACGAAGAATTTGGTGGTAGAGCTCACTGTCCAGAGATGAAATGAAACATGCAATTGCTTCATTCTCTGTATAAGGTGGTTGGACCTTAGTGGCTTCACTTGTCCAACGGATAGCATATTCACGGAAAGTTTCCGTTGGATTCTTTTTCAAATTCGACACATGGTATCGACTAGACTTCTCCTGTGTTTGCCAATGACGCCACTCATTCGGACTGGATACATGTTCCATTTCTGATTGTCCCTTTTCCTTTGTAAGACCAAAGAGAACATTTTCATCATTCTTTGCATTTTGTTCCAAAGATGGGTCAGACACTGTCTTATTATTTTTTATAATCACAATAGGAAGAGAACCTCCTTTTCTCGCTCTGGATTTTGTGAAGTCAGCCATTTCAAAGTCAACACAGATCAAACTTCTGCGGGGAAGGGAGTAAACACAACAAAACGTAAAGTTCAAAGGTAACTATGTTAGTTTGCATGTTATTTACGAGGTTGCACACAAGCACATAGCGCGGTCAAGTAGCGCTTTGACAGTTTGAACATGGAAGATATAACAATAAATTGGCATGTGGCAATCACACGTAGTCGAGCGTAAATAAAATGTGAACGCGTCCTACCCTGTAAGGTGACTCTTTGTGCTAGAGGTAGGCCTAATCGTCAAGTTGCACACACATGCGAATATTATAATAATACAAGCCGTTTGTCAATACAAAATCTGAGATATAAATAAACCGACATAATTGTCAACTTCTCAAATTTGACATGGAAAATGGTTTGGGATTCGTTATAATATCCACACGATCACATAATATGCAGTGTCGTTGGGTTTCAATAACCCGTCGACAAAAGGGCGGTTTCTTAATTCCTAGAGGCGGTACCAAGGACCGGGTCCAAACTAAGTTGTATATGCATGCATGTCCTGAAATCACCTTCTAAGAGTGGGCTAACGGTTGAGGCTGACTCGACCTATGCGGGATAAACCTGGCCACATAAACCAGTAAAATCGGCCATGACAAAACCAGTCAAACCATACCCCAACTAACTTTGGTGACACGAAAGAAATTCATAGAGTTAGGAAGGACAATGCTCTTCCTGTATAATTGCCCGTCAAGCGGGCCCCCCGTGATGAAATCGAGGAGATGAAAGAGAATTGACAGGCTCCATGAGGGAGGAAATATGAACAGAATGCAGACAATGCACAAATAAAAACATGCTTCAATACATTCATTCACAACAATTAATTCTACGCATACTAGTTTAGGCATACAAAGAAATAAAGAGTTAAGCTACGCATACATACAATCAACACATATATATAAATAACGCACATTCGTGAAAATCTTTTGGTTAGAACCATTTGCGTGTCCCCAGCAGAGTCGCCACGCTGTTGAACCCTCCCAAAATACATACACACAAGTATGCATCGAGATTTGACTTCAACAAAATGGAGACTCCAAAGGACTTCTTTGGAGTCGCCACCTAATTTAAGGATTATTAGGAACCAATTATTAATTAATGAGCGCATTTATTCCCTTACTTTAAAGGAAATTAAATAAATTCAGAGATTCTTAGGTAAGTGGTTCTATTAAATTCGAAAGAAGTTTCCTTGCGGGAACACTTTCGAAATCCGCTAAAAGCGGTTAATCCGGCGATTTTCACGAATTATTAGGATAATAACCTAATTTGTAAAACTAGATAAAGTAATAAATATAAATAAGTAAGGTAAATAAATGAATGGTTAATTAAGCGGTTAGATAATCGAACAAGTAAATAAGTAAGGCAAGTGAATAATTGCTTGACTAATTAATTAGTAGATAATAAATAGATAGAATAAAGAGTTAATTAATTAATTAAATGGATAGTTAAATATATATATATATATATATATATATATATATATAATTGTGGATAACAGATAATTAATGAATGAATAGCTTCCTTGGTTATGTTATATAAGATAGATATTAAGCTCAATTGCTTACTCAGATTAAATAATAAATGGATAAATAATTGTATAGATAAAATAAGAAGGGATGAATTACTTCTCTTAATAAGTTAAGTAAAAATAAGTAATGAGTGAATAGATAAACCAATATTAGTTAATTGAATAGTTGATTAAATAATCCAAACATCGTTAAGTAAATAAATGAGTTGTTGATTAAATAGCTAGGCAATTAATAGTAGACTATCAAATGATCAATGAATTAAATTACTTAATGGAGAAACAAATAATTGACACAATTGATTAATGAACAAATTAACTAAACGATAATTGACAAATTAAGTAATTAATTGACTAATTAACCATTTTATAATTAAATAGATAAGTAAATACAATATGAATGTGTATCAATTATTATTATTATTTAAGTAAATAGGCATTAAAGGGAAAGCGTCATTTTAATTGCATTTTTATTTTGCAGTCATTAATTAACAGATAGTTCGCAATTTCTAAATTAATTGGCGAGTTCCGAAGAAAACGATACAAATGATTCAATAAAAACTACTATAAATATTCTCAACGAAATTTATTTCACAAAATTCTATCCTACTCCGATTTCAGGGATCCTAAAACATGCTTTCTAAAAGGGGCGGGAAAGAAGGAATTTAGAAGGTAGAACCCGGATAGCAAGCTCAATACAAGCCCTGTATTTCACAAGATTTTATTTTTTCTTTTACATTTTCGGGGATATCAAGTCCCGAAAATGCGGAGCAGATCAAATCACTTCCAAATGCATGCCGTCCCAATTTGTGAGTTTTAATCAACTCATTCCCAAGTGTTCATGTCAAAAAAAAATAGAGAGAGAAGGATTAATACATGTAAGAGGAGAGAGGCATGAAATTGAAATAAATGCTATCAATTAAGGTTGCAAAATCAGGATGTATATTCATAACAAAATATCTGGCAGATCACACACTTCACCCATCAAATTTTCAAATTGTAGACTGCAATGCACCTTTCGAGTCAAGTGATTTTTGTAGTTCATAAAGGATAAGTATTCCCATGGTTAATGGTACATGATTAAGCGCAAAGAAACAAATTCTCCAAATGAAAAGATGAATTAGCACACATGAACAAAATTCCAGTAAAGAAGCGCATCATGGTGTCAGCTAAGCTTAATAAGATTCTTTTCAACTAAGTTAATTCCAATTTATTAGAGGGCATAGCAAAAGTCTTATGAACAAATACTATTTCAAATTTCGTATGCCAACAAGAGGTGGGAGTTACCACAGATCTCAACAACACTAACCTGAGACAACTCGAGAAATCAACATCAAGCAACAAAGAATCCGAAAAATGGACTAAGGGAAACTTTGAGGGGCAAATCTAGGATGCAGAACCATAGCAGACAGCTAACCCCTAGATGAAATTGGATACTCCTATCTAAATGTCTTCCCGGAACAAAGAATAAGACAACCAGGGCCTTCTTTTCAAACTAAAACACACCAGGATATCAAACCTTTTAAAACTCGAGAGAAATCAGGAAAAACTTCTTCCATTACTCAAGAAAACAGAGAACCAAAACACTCACACTCTTCTCTCTGGATTACACTTACAGAACCAAAACAACTACTGAAAAACAACCTTTATACCCATTACAAAACTATACCAGGACCTACACTAAACTGCATAAGCTCCTACTCTCCAAACAACCACCTAAAGCACCTGCTGAACTAACTGCTAAACTACCCTGAACCAGCTACTCCTACTCTGCTCCTAAACAAACTTCCACAAACCTGCCACCCCTGCAAAACACCTTCAATGCCTCCCCGAACACACTAACTAACCTGCATAGACACACTATTCCAACTGAAACTAACTACACCCCTTTGCTAAGCTACTACCAGCCAATCTATTGACACACAGACTTGCCCAAACAAACCTAAGCACCTCTAATCAAACTACCTGAACAGACAACACAGATTTCTACACTCCATGACTGCTTCCTGCACATCTGCAAGCCAACCAAGACCAAGCTAAACACTTCCATCAACCTGCAATACTCCCTTTACTAACTAGAAACAAGAAAGAACCTCCATTCACTGCTCAGCCACCCTCAGATCCATCTTGAACACCCCTGCACCCTCATAACACTCCATAGCACACACACATTGCTCACTTGACACCAACCAGCTCACACACACTCACACCAGAGCCACCAGAAACGAACAACAACTTCAAGACACTTGCAAACCCTTAGATATCCCCTTTAAACAACCTGCACATACATACATGAACATAGAAGCAACACTGAACTAAGCAGACCTCTAGACTACCCCTTTTCATACTCCTCACACTGCTTGTATATGAACAAAAACATGAGCCCTTCTATACTCTTTGAAATAAGACCAAAACCCAAAACACCCCTACAAGCCAACTGCTAACCATTGGCTGCTTCCAACAACTAAAAACCATCTCACAAACCTTTATACACTATCCCAGGATTCAAATTAAAACCGGTTCAAGCGACAAGAGCCTGAAGCAGATCATTATGTTCACAAAAGAAAACTTGACTGGCTTAAATCACACTTAGCAAGAAAAGGGTGAAGCTTTATCATTCCAGATACTATTTGACGTTATACAGCCACAGACCAAACCAGGAAATACCAGGAATTCAATTTCAAACCTATCATGATTTCAATCTGAACAAATAGTAACTACAAAATAACGAGGAAACAGACTACATTCTTAGCAAATGAATGAACAACAAGGGAAAAATTAAGGCGAGGGTATTACCTCTTTAGGTGCAGTGAAAAAGGGGCGACGAGCTGAAGAAACGACTCGACTAAGCAACTTGAACAAGGTCGACGACTCGTTTGACGAAGCGACGACACAAACTATATAGCGATAACTCAAACAAAACTCAGGAAGCAAAAACCAGAACATAACACTGTGTATTTTCCAAGCTGCCGTTTTTGTGATATTCCAAAATCTCCAGCCCCCTAAAAATGAGAAAACACACCTTTATATAGTCGCTGCTAGGGTTTTGGATTTTGTCTCCAACTTTCAAAAGAATTCAGCCCTTTTTGCAATTTCCTTGTAGGACAAGGGTGAATTTGGTCAAATCCCTTCAGGATCGTACCGAATTCATCCTTGTCAACAAGGATTCTGCCCGTTGGAATCAAATCGAGGGCTTGGATCAAAAGAGCACGAAACTGGATGGTGGAGATCGAAACAGCTGGGGTTTGTACGAAAAAGGAGATGTAGAACGTGGAGGGGACCAGTGTACGAGTTTTCTTAGCGGATTAGAGCAAGGTTTTGGGGTAATTGATTAGGATTAGGGATTTAGGGGTCGTTCGGTACGAGGGATTGGATTAGTTATTCCGGGATTAAATTTGGGATTATATTTATCCCATGTTTGGTATTAGGTATTAGCTAATACTAGGACAAATTTTATGCCTAAATTGTAGGATTATTAATCCCACATAGGAGATGGGATTAACAATCCCGGGATTAACTAATCCCGGGATAACTCCATGTGAACCGAACGACCCCTTAGGGTATTAACGGGTTGAGGGAAATGGAATTTGGGTCGGGTAATTGGGGACTGAAATGGGGGAAAGAATTTAGGTATTTTAGTTATATATGTGTTTACATAGATGGGATTGAATTGGGGTGGAACTTGCATTCTTAGCCTCTTTTAATCAAATTTTAATTTATTCCATTTTGATTTTCTATTTTATCCCTAATTACGACCCTTTCACGGTAAATTATAGATTTAAAAAAAAAATTCGGGACAAAATTGGGTGTCAACACCAGTCCCCTTGGGTCACAAGAGATTTATAAAGTACAACTCGTGTTGTTTTTCCTTCACTTACCACTAACAATATCCACAGGTGGTTTTGAACTATTGCTTACCACTAATGACTCTCTAGTTGGTTTTACAACACTTTAACCAACAACAATGACACTAACCTTAACTATAGCTCTTGTCTTTTTTTTTTCTTTTACAATAGTAAACTCTCAAGATTACGATGTTTTCAAGAACTAGAAAGAGATTGCTTAGAAAGTACAAGGTTGCGTAAATATTCTGTAGAAGACTAAGGAGTATAAATAGTCGTGGATCTTCAATATGAACCGCATTGTATGACTGTCAATCATCCAGTGATTTCGAGCATCCTTGTTTACCTTATTTGAAGATATGTGTGACCCAAGAGATTTGATCCTCAAAAGGTTTTATGATTTCCTTTTGAGAATAAGGTAAGAGAAAAACAGGCAGATGCAATTTTTCATAAGTGTAGCTTGATTTCTTTTGTTCACCCGTTAATTTTTCTTTTCCTTGTCGGCATATAATCTTTATTGATTTGCGTCCTTTCTTGATATGTTCCTAATATACCACGATCTTCCTGGACAGAATCACATACATTGATTAGATAATATTCTCAAGAATTGTATTATTGTTATCATCAAAATGGGATCTAACAATCTCTTCCTTTTTGATGATGACAATATAAGAGATCTCATGAAATTTCCCTAAGACTTTTGAAATTGTAGTTGACTGTCACCCCCTGTCTTTTAGCTTCCCTGTTTCAAGTAAAAATAAAAACCACTCAACAAGAAAACGAGTCGACTAATTTTTTCGGTTGTTATCGACTTCAACATGATTTAAGACAAGCACATCAATGTAATTAGAAATACTTAACATTAGGAGGAGACTTTTTTATTGACTCATAATTTCAAAAAAATATGCAGATCAAAATTGGAGCAACAAAACTTCACATAAAGAGCTGGTATTATTGAAACTAAAGGAATTCTACTATTCCAAGCATAAGAACATACATTATTTGTTAAAGCTACTTAATATGTGTTTTCTCAAGCCATGTGAAAGTTTAAAATTGAACAAACTTTCCTTCCATTTCAAAATTAGAAGATTTAAACTGATAAAACCATGAATCAAACCAAGATTTCTCTAGTAGACATGAACATTTCAACCCAATTGATGGTAGGGACGGCTCAATAAAATGGGAGTCCTAAAGTCAAAATTAAGGATTTTTTATATGAAATTAGGAATTTGGAAAGGAAAAAGGGGGAAATTGGCTATTTTGAATTATCTGCTGAGGACCTCTGAAATTATTTTAATATTGAACCTGGAGACATGTAAGAGTTCTCAAATGAATAGGGAAGGATATCTTATGTCTCTTGTTCCCCTGGGAATTTTTGTTATTGGACTTTAGTACATACTATGAAATAAAGAAACACTCATAACAAATCATCTCAAAGCATATTTCATTCAAATTTGTTAAAATACGTCAGGTATACTGCGAAATAGAAGAACACTTCTCATGATTCATCTTATGCAAATAAGTGTTGTGAAACACAGAGACTCGACACTAGGGGCGTTCATGATTCAGTTTGAGTCAACTTTTATCTAGAAGGAAAACCAATTAAGCAGAATTCATCAAATATTTAAATCAAATCAAACTAATTAAGTCGGTTTTTATCAGTCTTGTTGATTTTTTTGTTCAGTTTTTTTTTTAAAAATAAATATCATGCACTTCCAAGACTCAAGCACGTTTTCTCGCAACTATATTCCACCATAACACATCCAAACCAAGTAAGAAAAGAATAACTGCATATATTCAAATTACATACGCAACACAACTAAGATAATCATATGCATTGTCCAAGCATTCCAATGAGCTTAATGGAACTCCTTACGACGAATTTTTCTTGTGCCAAAAAATTTAATAAACTATCATTTACAAAGATATATTGACAATAATTGAACTAACAATGATGAATGATTAAAGGACTTAAAAGATAAGTTATTATAACATGAAATTGATTATTGGGCTTATCAAATAAAGATTAGCATGGAAAGGCAATAGTCTATATTTTTGTAAAGGCAAGAAACTAGACTAGAATTTTTTTCATTGTTGCATCTGAATCAGCTTTTAGCACTGGAGGTCAGATTCTTGACTCTTATTGGAGTTCATTGTCGACAAAGACAATAAAAGCTCTCATTTGCCCTCATTAATGGATAAGATCAGGTTTTAAAGGATGCAAGCTTGAAGATCTTATAGAATTCAAAAACTTGAGATTGTCAAAAAGGGTAAATCATACATTTAACTCTTTACGAATATGTTATTTTTTTAATTATTTAAAGGCCTAATATGTTAGTTTTCTTTTCATAGTACGCTAGCACAATTTTAAGCACTGATTAGTTTGGATGCTGCAATAGGGGTTCATAACTATTTAATTAATATTTAGTAGTATTAGTCTTTGTTCGCTATACTTCTTCAATTTGTTGGAATTTCAATAGAGAATATTTTACGCTCTGACACTAAATTTTTGTTTATGCTACTGCATTGAGGTTCACTTTTGTGAGCTATTTGAATATGCTTATTGATGTGTGGTTCTTACTAAAATTGCTTATTGATGCCTAACAGTAAGACGTCTTTAGGCTTGCACTTCCGATATTTGATGGAAAAATATCTATCATTATTCCAGTTGTTCTTTTATTTTAAGTTTTGGTCTTTCGCATCTTTAATTATTTATATCGTTTTTCTTATTGATACAAAGAATTTGAGTTAAGTCCTTTGTATCTTTGTTCTATTCATTCTTATTGATACATGACATCTTCGTTTCGTCTCAATCAAATTTATTTTTGCCTTTACTTTCCTAGTGGACTTGTATTGTAAACTAAGTAAATATGTTCTTGCCTTTGATTTCATGGTAGACTTGTAACGTGAACTACATCTGTAGAAGCAAAAATAACCAAGAAAACTGAACCAAACTGAAAAAATGATAAAACCAAAACCGATATATTTTATTTTATATTGGTTTGGTTTAATTTATATATTAACAAAACAGACTTAATAGGTTTGACTTTCTTTTAAGCAAAAATCGAGTCAGACTGACCCACGAACACCCCTACTAAAATTTATAATTATAATTGTAATTAATCTAGTTAGTTTGGTTAGGTTATTTGTTATTATTTGTTTAAAATCAAAAGTAAACCAAATTTTATCAATTTCTAAAATTAAAAATCAAAACCAAATCAAGCCTAAAATTATGAACTTCTTCTTACCCTTTGAATAGATTTTCGATTTGATTTGATTTTCTATTTAATTCGATTGAATGGTTCTTCGTGAACCCCTACTCGGCACCTCTTTATGCTTTAAAATTAGTTAACTACAAATCAATGAAAAAACTAATTAAAGTCAACCGAATACTCACTGGTATAATAATTCAAAATACAAAGCCCCACATATGAACCTTTGCAAGAACTACCAAATATATAGTATGAATCAATTGATAGTTGATGGACAATATATTCATACATCATCGAGATGATACTTTAATGCCCCCACTAGCTCGTTTCCTTCGAAAACACTACCTCATATCCATGTGTGTTACACAAATACGATGTTAGGGTCGTAGCATTTTGCATCACTATAGAAGTATGGTTAATGTGATTTGTTTAGAGGACCTGATTGAACTACAATTGTTGTAGTACTATATTATAGAGTTAGATCAACAATGTTATTTTTACGATGAGTTGTATGGATTGGTCATTTAGATTAGCTTAATTATTTCAAGTAGGGTAAAATAGTGCTGAGAAAAATGGTAAAGATAAAGTATAACTTTTTGAATGAAATTTTGTTTCCTCTTTCAGTCTTTCTGTTAATGTCGTTGGAGATGATGTGGTCGTGGAATAACAATGATATTCAAGTGATATTTTTTAGATTGAAGAAAACAATTATTATGGTGGTTACTGATTTAAATGGACAAAGGATGACAACTAAGAAAATGAAATACAATTTTTTTCACAAAGTTCAGAATCAAGGGTGTGTTTTGTATGGGGTTTCACATTTTCTCATGTTTATTTAACTCATATAATTTCAAAAATATAATCCATACCCACTTATTTTTTTCCCAATAAAAGAAAAGTTCCCAAAAATTGAAGGGAAGATATTTTCCTGAAATACAACATAAACCCATAATCCCAACCCCTACCCAAAAAATCCCCCAACTCCCTTTCTAGCCCCATACTCCTCCCTTCTCTCCCCCACCCTACCCCCACCTCGTCCCTCTACCCTAAAACTCTGTCTGTACACCCTCTATTCTCACCACCAATTCCACCCCCGTCATTGGACTGTCTTATCTATTTTCGACACCGGTATCGGTGTAAATATTAGCCTCTTTGATTACCGACGTATGCCTCGCCTCATCGTCCACCGAAACGGGAACAACGACAACAACCTCCAACTTGTTCTATTGTTGTCACCTTCAGTTTGGCCTGTACCGCCGACGATAACCTCTGATATGGTTGCTGGTAACTTTAGGTTGAAGAGGAGGGTTGTGGTGGTTTGAGGTTTTGGGAGTGGAGTGGGGGGTTGGGGGGTGGGGGTTGGAGGGTTGGGGTAAATGGGAATGGGGTAGGCGGGAGTGGGGATGAAGGTGGGGCTAAGGATAGATGCATGAATTTTTTTTTGCCTATTTAACTACCAAATATCAGAAAACAAGTATTTTCAGGAAAATATGTTCTATGAAAGTATTATCTATGGAAAATATTTCTGTTATATACAAAACACACCCCAATTATAGACAATGCATAGTTTACGCCTTTACGGGGCAAATTATTGATCTCTTTCCATTATAAAAAAATGCCAATATAAATATATTCAATTTCACGAAGTTTAAGGACAAATTTAGATGTATACTCTAATATAAATAAAATTAGTCGAGGTACCACCGTTATATAAAAAAAAAAATTAGTTAGATAATTTAGTTTAGTAGTTAGAATAGATTAGCCAATTGGGCAGGATAGAGTGGTAGCGAGGGTGTCATAACCACCTAAACAAAACAAAACAAATAAAAAGGTCTCGTCCTCTTCTTCCTCCTCATTCTTCAACTAATAATATCCCCTAAATTTTCGAAACCCTAGCTTTTTAGCTATATACTTACACATATAAAATCTAGGGGGATCTGAGGATTTCCCTGGATCTGCTCTCTGGATTTTGGTAATTTTTATTGCCAAATTTCCCTTTTATATTATTTTATTTTATTATAGTATTCAAATTTTGATCTCTGTTTCATGTAATTTAATTTTTTTTTTTGCTGTTCTTTATTGGATTTATTGTAGTAGACTTATTTTTTGGTTATATTGTTGATGAAATATTAGGTAAATTAGCTGATTGAGCTTGATAGACCACGGATTAAAGAGGCGGGGGCGGGGTGGTTCAATTGAAGTACAGTTATTCATGTTTATCACGGTATTAGCGGGTAACACTAGGTGATTTCTTCCCTTAAGTACAAGCCTGGGTGGACAGAGTTACCTGGTGCTTGTGATTGTGATGGTGGGAGGTAACAGGTACATGTTGAATTAGTTGAGGTGTGTGCAAGCTGGCTTAGGCACTAGTTATAAATAAAAAGATCTTGAGAATTAGCGGGATTATTTGGAAAGAATTTAGTCGTGCTTATAGGTGTTGCTCCCTAGATAGAGGGAGATAGTCACAACAACAATTACTCATACTACTGCTATTATGCCTTAATTGTGAAACTAGGTGGGGTAGGCTATGTGATATCCTCTATATTCATTTAGCTCCCTTTTGGTCGTTTCATTGAAAAAAGAAAGGAAAGAAAAAAAGCTAGTTGGTGAGCTTGACTAGTACACTTTCATCTCATTGTTTTTGTGGATTTTAATACATGTAAATTGTATATTAACATGTTTCTTTAGGCGCTCAGCCTGTGTCTAATGGTTTAGACGCACGTCACAGATACGAACCTTGCTCCAGACAAAAGCCCGGTATTTAAGTGGAGAAGGGTAGAGGGGCAAGGCCATTATCCATGGAGTTTCCAACCTTGCGCTACTGGGTCTCGGGGATATCTCGGTATCATTAACTTATTTGAGAGGAGCTAGGTTCTGGATAATCATATGTAGATAGGAGTTCGAAGTGGACTTGAGACTAGGGTTTTGGGGCTTAACCTGGATGTTGCAGGCTCAAGCTTAATGTATGGATATTTTACCTATCAAAAGAAGAGATGCTATTATTTGGTTAGTATTTACTCGGAGAATATTTGTCATAAGTCTTCTCCTTTTACATTTAGAGTAGGCGTTTATCGCCGTCTGTACATGGATGGTCTGATATGGTTAATCTGTCATTACATTATTACATTAACAAGAAAAATCAATTCTTAGCCATTCTGAAAGTCCTTTCTGCAATGTGCAGTCAACTAGATTTACTTCAGAATTCTATTCTTGTTCGTGCAATGTATCCTTCCTTGATGTGTAAATGATTGTATTTCTCTTTTCAGCTTTGTTTTAATATTTCCCTTTTGGATATCTGATTGGGCTATGGTCCTGCAGATTGAAAATCTTGTGTTGCTTTTGAAATTACTTGAGTGGGGGACTACTTCTATCTGCTTGATGGATGATGGCCATTCCAATGGATAACAGTTTAGATCATTCGTCGCGGGAACGTGTTCAGCGCCTCTTCAACAAGGTCGGTATTTTCTTTATCGCATCAATGCTTTACCATCTGAAATATGGATGTCTATTACAGACCCATACACAGAGTTCATTTGAAACTGTTAAAAAAAATTATTGACCATGCAGAGAGTTGTATTGCTGTATGAACAGGTGAGATGAGCTGTATTCATTTAATGTTTAGAGATAGTAATACATATCTTCTGCTTGTTTGGAACATGTAATTGACGGTTTTCACTGTATTTGTTTAGAATACGGAGTTGGAGAATAAACGTAGAAAAGCAGCACAAGCTAGAGTTTCTTCTGACCCAAACGCATGGCAACAAATGCGGGAGAACTATGAAGCTATCATCCTTGAGGATCATGCTTTTTCTGAACAACATGAAATAGAGTATGCCTTGTGGCAGTTGCATTATAGAAGAATTGAGGAACTGCGTGCACGCTTCAATGCTGCACTAGCTTCAAGTGGATCAACCGCTTCTCAGAATGGGAAAGGTCCACCTCGGAACGGGCCAGATAACATCACAAAGATTCGCACGCAGTTGAAGACTTTTCTCTCAGAAGCAACTGGCTTTTATCATGATTTGATGGTGAAAATCAGGGCAAAGTATGGCCTGCCACTAGGAGGTTTCTCTGATGACCCTGAGGATCAGATTCCTTCTTCTAAAGATGTCAAAAGATCTATGGAGGTGAAGAAAGCCTTGATATCCTGCCATCGTTGTTTGATCTATCTGGGCGATCTTGCTCGGTACAAAGGCTTATATGGTGAGGGTGATTCTAAAGCTCGCGACTTTGCAGCAGCATCAAGTTATTACCTGCAAGCTTCTTCAGTTTGGCCTTCAAGCGGCAATCCTCATCATCAGGTATCTTTTATTTCCTTATTTTATTGGTTTTGTTCTGAATGATCACTGCGAACAATTTATTAATCACCAACAGTTGTTTTTTTTTTTGTGTGGGGGTGAGGGTTGCAAAGAAGAAAAATGTGATCATTGAGTAATATTGTTTTTATTTGCAAAGATTAGCTGATTGTGTTGTTTCCTCAGCTTGCAATACTGGCTTCCTATTCCAGTGATGAGTTGGTGGCAATCTATCGGTATTTTCGTAGTCTTGCAGTGGAGAATCCTTTTACCACTGCAAGGGACAACTTGATCATTGCTTTTGAGAAGGTAAACAGCTTATTGAGTTGTTGCATTGGGATCTTCTTTTGAATGTTATCTTTGAAATCTCTCTCTCTCTCTCTCTCCCCCATTCTTTCTCCTCCTGTCGACGTTTGTCATCTTGAATAAAGTTTGTCTTGATACATCACCATAGCATTGGTTAGAACAAATCCAAAATGGCATAAACAAATACTCTCTCCGTTTCAATTTATGTGAACGTGTTTGACTTGGCACAAAGTTTAATTAAAAAGGAAGACCTTTAATACTTGTAGTCTAATATAAGCCATTGGGATTTGTGTGGCTATTAATCATCTCACTAGGGGTCGTTTGGTTCAAAGTGGATAATCCCGGGATTACAAATCCCGGGATTAAAATTTGGACTAAAAGTGGGATAAATAAACCCACCTCCTATATGGGATTAGTTAATCCCACGATTTTGGGATAAAAGCTCTCCCAACTTAGCTAATCCCAACAACCAAACATGGGATTAACTTGGTTCCAAATTTAATCCCGGGACTATTAGTCCAATCCCGCCAACCAAACGACCCCTAAGGGTATAGTGGAAATTTGGAGTGTTAAATTGTTTGTAAATTTAGAAAGGGGCCATTCTTTTGGAACAAACTAAAAAGGAAATAGGTTCACATAAAATGAAACGGAGGGAGTAATTGTTTTGCCAATGATGGATTCCCCCCCCCCCCCCCCCCCCCCAAGAAACGAATCAAGGTACTAAGGACTTTTCCTACTACAGATTGTCCAATTCAGGGTCGAGAAAGTTCATTCTTGATAGAGGTGATGAGTAAGTAGAAAAAATGATCTAACCTGATTTTGTTAAGTTCGTAATGATAATGTTATCAGTTCAATTTAATGCTTTGACATTTTGGTCTTCTAATTTTTCTAAGCTCGTCTTACCGATGTACGGCCGATCAACTTTTCCCATAATTTAGAATGCAACTATGTCCGTCTTTGATTCTGGTGCTGTGTTCCCTAAAATTCTGATTTGGTTAAATATTATTTGCTTCCTAACTTAAGCCTCAACGATGATGTAATTTTGAAAAAAACATGAAATAGAATAGAACTGGAAAAAAAAAAAGGAACAGGAGAAGGGAAAGATGCAAAAAGCAACCAGACAATTACACCAGCATTTGTTCATGTTAACATAGACAATTTGGTGTCACTTATGGAGAACCATATTGTGTAGGTTCTGTAAATATTTGTCTATCACCTAAATAGGGGGGGTTTTTCCGCACTAAATCCTCAACCTTTTTTTTAGGGAAACAAAGTATGCCGATACTCTTTATGCATGACTATAAGTGACTCCCTATTATTATTAGCATTATCAATATCATTTCTTGCCTTATGGTTAATATGTAGGGTTTGATCTATTCTTTGCGAAGATTATTTTTGTCTTGTCAATTTTCTTATGGCCTTTTTTGTTTGGTTGCTGAATGTTTTCCTTCCTTTATCCTTTTCTCTTCGTGTACTAAGTAGCTTCATTAAGCATGTGTGATGGAAACTTGTCATTTAAACTTTTAAGAGTAATAGTACATACTTCCGTAGTTAGTAAAATAACAAAGAAATTTGAATTCCTTTTAAAAAAAAAAACAAAGAAATTTGAATTATTATTGAGAAAAAAGAACGATATAAATCAAAGGTGTAGCTTATGTTAAACTATATCTTTTATGAAGCTAAATAGACACCTAAATCCATTTATAGGAAGTTCTCGAGATCTTGTAGTAGAACTTCGATTTACATCTTTCCAGTTGCTTCTGTGGAACTCGAACTTTCGTCTTTTTGTGTTGGTCAAGGAGTGATTTGATGTGATTATCTAGTATATATTGATTTTTCATGTGTTCAAGTTCTGCCTAAAGACACTTTCATGTTTAAGTTTTGTGGGCATCTTTTCATTCTATTTGGACTGTTTCTAGTGTCACAATGGGGCTCGTGCTTGATATCTGTGTCAATTGATTTCTCTGTTATGGCAGAATCGTCAATGTTACTCCCAGCGGCCAGGGGATGCTAAGGGTTCGTCCATCAATACAGCACCTTCACGTACAAATGGGAAAGGACAAGATAAATGTGAAATGAGGCAGCCTCTGAAAGATGAAAAGGTCGAAGCAAGTTTATCCAAGGAAAAAGCTTTAAGTATATCTGGAATCTTCAAAAAGTTCAGGATGGGATTTGTTCGGTTGAATGGTATCCTCTTCACACGCACTAGGTATGTTCCTGTCTAAAGAATATCTGCTATTTGGGCACAACATAACTAAGTGATGACACTATCTTGTTATCATCTTTAATCAGCTTGGAGACTTTTGAAGAAGTGCTGTCGGTGGTTAAAAATGATCTGCTTGAGCTTCTCTCTTCTGGGTCAGATGAGAAGTATAACTTTGGTTTAGATGCTGCCGACTGCAGACTGGCAATTGTAAGGCTCGTGGCCGTCTTAATATTCACCACCCATAATGTGAATAGGGAAAGTGATAATCAGTCATATGCTGAGATTCTACAGAGATCTGTTCTTCTACAGAAGGCATTTACTGTTGTTTTTGAGTTCATGGGTCATGTGGTTGAGAGATGTATCCAATTAAATGATCCCTCATCAAGCTTCTTAGTGCCTGGTGTTTTGATTTTCGTAGAATGGCTAGCGTGCCATCAAGATATTGCACTTGGTAATGAGTCAGAGGAAAAACAAGCAAGGGCCAGATCGTTTTTCTGGAAGAATTGCATCACTTTCTTTAATAAGCTCTTGTCGACTGGGTCTAAGTTTGTTGATGACGATGAAGATGAAACATGTTTTTTCAATATGAGCAGGTATGATGAAGGTGAGACTGGTAATCGCCTTGCATTGCCAGAGGACTTTGAACTTAGAGGATTTGTTCCTCTTCTTCCCGCTCAACTTATCCTTGACTTCTCAAGGAAACATTCTTTTGGTGGTGATAGTGGAAGTAAAGAGAAGAAGGCACGTCTTCAAAGGATGCTAGCAGCTGGAAAGGCTCTTGCTAATGTGGTCCGGGTTGGAGAAGAGGGAATATATTTTGACACCAGGAGAAAGAAATTTATCATTGGCATTGAGCCCCAAATTTCTGATGATTATCAACTTAATGGCTCCATGGAAGTTACCATATTAAGTGGTATTGAACTGCAAAGTCCAGATGCTGGACAGTTGACTGTGGGAGATCTGCAGCCAAAGCAGCAATTGTTTGTGGAAAGTGAGGAAGAAGACGAGGTTATCGTTTTCAAGCCATTTGTGACAGAAAAAGTGAATGGCATGTCTTCAAATACAATGACCTTAGCGGTTCCTGTATCTGGTGTTACCGCTGCCAATGTTCCTTCTGGTGCTAGCATGGCATGTGTTGATAACTGTAGTGAGATGGGGCCATTTTCATCAGCACTTGATGGATTGAGCTTGCAGAGCTCTTGGAGTACAAATGCAAGACTGCCAACAAGCATTGCTCATGCCAATACCCAATATATGCAGCCAATCCAATCAAGTACTTCAATGTGGTCAGTAGAACAAGGTGCTGCTATGAATGGATTGGGGGGCTTCAACTTGATGGGAAATGGGCCAATAACGGGAGCTGAGTTGCTAATTCGTTCGGAAATGGTGTCACCTGCAGCATACTCAGTCCCCTTACCCCAGTCTGTGAAGTTCAGCGCTGCAAATAATGTTCATGTCCGGGTTCCAGAGGCTGCTATTCCATCTACCTTCAGTTCACTTACATCCTCAGTATCTGGTTTCGAGAGCCTGTCGATGAAATCTTCACCAGTTGTCTCGACAGGCATGAAGAGAAGTCCAGTGAGCCGGCCTGTTAGGCATTTGGGTCCACCTCCAGGGTTTGGTTCTGTTCCTTCCAAAGTAGTAGATGAATCTTCGTCCGCATTGACCCTAAAGAATGAAATTAACTCCATTTCTATGGATGATTATAGCTGGCTGGATGGATATCAGTTACCTTCAACACACCAGAGCACTGGTTACAATAACATTAACAATCATCCAACGCGAACATACCAATCTGTGAGCAACAGCGGTAGCTTAGTCGGGATGGTAAGCTTTCCTTTCCCTGGGAAACAGGTGCCCTCTCTGCACGTGCAGTCAGATATCCAGAAAGTAAATCAACAATCTGTTGCACTGGCTCCGCAGTATCCAGGACAGTCCCGGTGGGAAGATCGTTACATTGTGTGACATGGATAGGGAGACTAGATGGTGAATTGCATATTCCTTGTTCCTTTTAATTATATTACTTGAAAACAAAGAAGTGTGTTCTTTGATATACCGTGATATACCGGTTACCACAATTACATACTCTCAGTCAGTTTTCCATTGCTATAGGTTGTTAACATTTACTGTGGAGAATGTCCACTAGCCTGTTGCTAAAAGTTCAACCATCATATGCAGTGTGGGCAAGGTTATTATGTTTTTGTTGCAGCATGGATGGTCTTGGAGTGTTGCAGGCATTTGCTGTTGAACAGGTATTTGCCACTGCCTTCTCTCCTCGTTTCTTTCTCCCTCTCTCCCACCCTGTGCCAGCTGTTTGACCTGGTGAGTGTGCCCATGCATCTCCTGGTTGGCCTTTGATTATTCTAGTCGAATCATTCCAGAATGGATAGAGACAGTCCTCCAGGTAGCTTTCCATACTTATGGAGAACTTCCAGCTATCAATTAGCTGCATGTCTGAACTGGGAATTGTGGGCCACAGGTCACACATAAGCTAATGGCTCGCTCTCTGTGCTCTCTCTTTTTATTTTTTATTTTTTATTTTTTTAAAAAAATTCTTCTTTAATGGGGAACTATTCAAACAAGCAGGGATTGTTTCTTTTTGTACATAACTCTGTTGGAAAACTCTCCCTTTAAGTTCATTTTCTTCCAAGATTGTGTATTTCCTATTGATCTACCCCACACTTGCCTATACCATGTGATGGTGGTCTCTCACCGACCTGGTTTCTGGTGGCAGTTTCCTGTTATTCCTCCTGGTAATGAAGAGTTTAGATCTGGATGCCTGTATTTCTTTCCTTCTGAACTCGGAGGAGTTGGGAACAAAATAGTGGGGGTTCCATCCATAAGTATGTTGGCTTTTCTTCATTTTAACTGCCCAATTCTTATGTAGAGCTACTCAGACTTTTTTCGTCCTTTTGAATACCTTAATCTTATTAATGTTAATTTACTGGAAGATTATTGACATTAACCTGCATGTGCTTGCAAATGTTGCAATTTTTTTTCCTGTTTTGCATTTTATCTACAATCAGGGTTTGGTGCAGCTTGTGCCGAGATATTCAAACTGGTCGAGTAGAGACCGCGGTCAGTAGGTGCAGAAAGTGGGAGCTTTTGGAATTAAGAACCCTATCTTGGTTGGATTGACTTTTGTGCGGTCGAGAGAACAGATTTTGGTGGATAGGAGGTTAGAGTCAGAACAGCCAATCTACTTGGTTGATTGAAGATCTCGACAAGAGTTCTGCTAGATGACATGATGAGCAATTTTCTACTATTAAATGTTTAAGCTAGATACTTGGCGGTTCCCGTGTCTGCCTTGAAGTTCTGCGAGGGTGTTGCATAAGATCATGAAGAAGGATTTGTTACATTGGAGTACTTGTGACTGTTAGATGGAATAAGTATGTGCCAATGAGAGCCTCTGGCTCAACTATATTTCTGTTTGGTAGTATTGTCCAGCAGTGGCAATTATCCTGTTATGGTTTTTCTTTCGGACCAGTGCGATTACTCCAGTTACAGTTACAGTGGTTGGATGATTAATGTGTTGACATCTCGATGCTGGTATTTCATTTTCTCAATAAGGGAAAACATTCCTAAGTTTGATTTTATACACTTTGTTTTCTTGTGCGTATAAGGTTTTTGACGGCAGTTGTCACTTGCAAAATATTTTTTAGTACGTCAAACCTTGAACGTATTCATTTGTCCTCATTGAGGCTTAATTAAAGTTCTTATTCTTGGTTAAACATTTAAATAGAAATTCCAATTGATTTTACCTATATTGTGAGCTCTAACCTCCATCTACGTAAAATTAGTCGTAACTCATAATGTCATGAATCCTCTAAACGTTCAATTGGGGGACGTGCTCTCTCTCTCTCTTTCTCTCTCCTCTCCTCTCTCTCTCTCTCTCTCTCGTGGATATAGTTTGGCAAACGAGTTTGAATAAAAAGGGGGAATACTGTATGGAATAGACTAAATATTGAGGATTTTTCGAAGGAGATATAGAGGATTCATGTAAGTTACTGTGACTAGCTTGAGATTAAGAAGACATGTTTATCCCTATAATTTAGATAGCACAGAATCTATCGTCGTGAACAGTAACACAAAAAATAAAATATGTGCCTGAATCACACTGAATTCAACAAAAAAGACCCCTTAAGGTTTAAGGGGATTAGCTCAATTGGCAACATGAGCTTTGTATCAAGACATGTTTAATTTGTGATGCTCCTTTTACAAAGTACATCTATACAATTGCTATCAAAATGGTGTGTATCTATAATGACAAAAAGAATTAAAATAATCATAAGACAAAATGCTTGAAGCATAAGCTTTTCTAAGCTTCAACGGCAGGCAACTTCCAAAAAAAGAAAAATTTGTTAGAGTCCTACCCAAGCATTTCTCCTTGATATAAAAGACAAGATCCATCTTGCAGCTTGAAGTACTCCCATCAAATTCTAAAGGAAACCAAAAATGCAGACTTAACAAGTATTAATCCCTTCTTATTTGTCCTCTACAAAAACTTTGAATATGTAGTCTCGAAAACGCCTTGAGTATGCCATTGGATCAACTGCTGAGATTGAGTTTGGATCACATTGGATAGACTTATATGCATGTTCAAGCTTTTTAGTGATGTCATAATCTTGAAGTATGTCTATTATTCCAAAATACAATGTCACATCATACAACACCCCTGTTGGTTCACCTATTAGCTGAAAATCCAAGTCATTTTTCCTGTGTGTCTTTTCAACCCTTGCAGGCATGTTTACTCCCAAACTTATGCTAGTCAACCTGCAATACTCAAGCATAAAGTTAATTGGAAGAAGAGTACTATATAAGTTTTGTGATGAATGCTTATTGAAAAAAAATAATAATAATAATATTACCCAGCAGCATTAAGAAGTAATTGATCCACATCTGATCGAGAAAACCGATGAACTGGTTCAATTTCTGTGGTTCCATTTTCTGCAACATTAACAAAGTTAAATTACAATAATAGTTGAGCCTAGATTATGAGGAAAGTTAACGGTTAAAGGTAATAGAAATGAGTTGTCCAAAATGTAAATGCAGAACAGCACCAACCAATAGGTGTTCTGCAGCCAGCAGGAGTGTGATTTCCAGTAGCATTTGATTCTTTAAAATGAAGACCAACTAAAAGGCTATAGTCCATCACTCTTTCTTGTTCCAGAAGCTCACAATCCCTATCCACTTGCCTGAAAATCAAGAATAAAAAAGACCAGATAGTAATGACATCAAAGTTGAATACTTAAAAAGAATTAACCTGAGGAAATGAAACAAATTTTACCTCCGGAATTCGTCAAACCATGATTTTTGTAACCTGAATATGAAGTTAAGATCAAGGTCTTTAAGAGTAGTTGTTGTATCAATTTCTGATTCTGGTTTATCTGTCATTCTGCCAAAAGTTGATCCTTTCAAGTCGAACCGTCTATGAATAGTGTAATTGGTGCAAAAGAGATTACCAATGATCACGAACCGGACCTAAACCAATTGAACAGATTAAAAGTTTTTCTTTATGCTACCAAATAACTTAACTAGGTACCGTTCAATGCATTATGTGAATATACCTTCTTTTGAGTTGGTCCAGTTAGCTTCAGGCAATGCAGGCCATAGTATTTAGTCACAAGGGTGTTTTCAAAAGCACGAAAATGATTGTAGTAGGCATTTAGCATCCTTAAAAGTACCTAACAACCATTGATTGACAGGAAAAATCAGAAGGTACCATGTAGGAGTAATTTGTAGAAAAAAAGAAATGATGATTTCCTTTCATGGTTCAAAGAATCGATCTCATACATAAGTGGCATACATCCTGTTTTGAACCATCGAAAGTTGTGTAGTACCACGATTTTGGACCATATTCATTGCAGGCGGAGATATTATGCAAAGGATTTAAAGAACTGACCTTTACTTCTGCCTTTTTCATTGTCTTGATCATATATCTATCATCATTTGTTAAGTAGAAGAAGCTTCCACTTTTTCCAGGAGAACTTAGCTCCCTAAGGGGGCCACAAATAGACAACATATACTCTGTTGCATCCACCTTGAATAATTGCCTTAAAGCCCTGGAGAATATCATGATCGATGTTTCATTTCTGTCCTAGTTTTGTACATAAAAGTCTCCTAACTCTAGTTGAATATATCATATGCATACAAAGAAAAAGACTAGTTGGCATTATTTCATACTCCTGAGGCATTACCTGAAAACTTTTGGACAATAATCTTTCCATCTGAATTCACAAGACTGATGACGCGGCGTACTCTTGGATCCTTCAGGTGGAAATCTTGTCCAGTATTTCTCTTTGGGATCAAAAGCTGATGGCTCAAGATCAAGTGTTGGAGGAGGGCCAAGCTTTTGTACTGTATGCCTATATGGTTATTCACATTACAAGGTACCATAAACAAAGAAAAGTACTCTTTTGAGCCTAGAAAATATGCTAGATACATGATATAACTTATATGCAACGACAGTGTAAATAACTTTTACACTATCAGTGTAACTTAACATGTTATAGCAGGTCGCTTGACTTCTAGGTAACTAGTTCCACTTATGATGGGCATGTAATAATCTTTCAGGAGAATTGATAATTTAAAAACTCTTCTACACAGTGCTGTGTGGAAGTCATGTAACTTAGTAATTTATCATTAAAGATGTACATTAAAATAACGAATTTGTCTTTTATTTCAATAGTTCTCTAGGTTGTTCATAAATAAAGATAGGATAACAAGAAATGAAAATGTAAAAGAAACTAGAATTATACATGAAGTAATTTAGCTACCTGATTCCCAACTGCAAATTGAGCATAAGCTCATAATTCTTATGCCCTTTAGATATGGTCACTCCTTGCCTTTTGACAACCTTAGGAATTCTAACAGGACTCCCTCCTTTATCAGTTTCCTGCAAGATATCATCTAAACTACAAGTACTTGTAGAACTAGTTGTCACAGCTGCTCCTTCTGATAACTGCATTCGACTAAATTCACTATCTACTGCTGCATCTATCGACATCCTCCTTGGCCTAGTAACATTGTTGTCCACTGGCTTCGATGATTGTTTTGTCCTAACAGCGAGTTTCTTCTGAGAAGGCAATATTGAAACCTTCTCATTAGGACATATTGTACATCCCACTAAGTCAACATTGAAAACTTGTTGAGGATCCCATTCAAAACTCCCTCTTTCTAACAATGATTCAGATGGATAAAATCTACCATTTAGTTCATCTGGATCTCTACTCCAATTACCAACATAATAACTACCATCAAGCCAATTAAATGTACCTTTTCCTTTAGGCAATCCATCTTCCCAATACCCTTCATAAACATTCCCATTAGTCCAATACATTTTACCATTCCCACAAATTGTACCATCCTTCCATTCACCAATATAATAAGTCCCATTTTTCCATGTATATTTCCCACTTCCTTCTTGTCTTCCTTTACACCATTCTCCATCATAACGATCACCATTTGCATATTCTTTAACACCATGTCCATTTTTCAAATCCATTAACCAAGAACCTCTAAATGTATCACCATTAGGTGCTGTATATGTACCTTCACCATCCATATAACCATTCTTGAAATTCCCTTCATACATAGCACCAGATGGCCAACTAAATATACCTTTTCCAAACATTTTGCCTTTTAACCAATCACCTACATACATACATCCATCTGTCCACCAATATTTACCTTGTCCATGAGGTACATTATCAACCCAATAACCAGTATAATAATCTCCATTTGGAAGAAATTTTTCTGAATGATATAATTCACCATTCATAGGCCCTTGATCATAATTTTCTTCTTCTAATTCTTTTTCTTTATTAAGCTCTTCATCAACTTGTGTTGTTGGTCCATATGTGCCAAATATTGTATGGGCTCTTTTTCTGGCTACTAATTGTGTTTTCCTTACAGTTGCTTCCAATGCCTTCATGATTTGTTTCTTCTTCTTTTAGGATCAAGATGAATATTTTCTAAACATGGATTTCATCATTGCTAAATAAAATGAACCTTTAATCAGATTTCACTAGTGTAAAGGACAAAAGATTATAATCTTTTTTATGGAAAAATGATGGATCAAAACTAGCTATGGTTTCATTACACATGCAAAGACATGCAGAGAGAGAAATTAAATCACACTTTTTTTACTTTCTTGATCCATTGTGTCTCCCTTTCTCTCTCCTCTCTACGTGTGATGTAATGAAGGAGACAACAACTAACAGAAACCAAGAACGCACGTATTAATTAGTTGTCCATTTTTCCAACTTTAATTACATTTTCGTATTGCAGTAATTTGTTCTTTTCGTGTGTGCGTGTGGTGGTCCAAATGGTACCTTGTAATACTTGTTACTTAATTATTCACATTTCGAGTTATATGCGAATGAAATTGCTTTTGTTTAGGAATATTTTTCCTCAAGCCAAGTAAATCTTATCAATGATACTCTCTATTTATTTGTACGTGATGAATGGACAACAAATTGATGTTAATCTGACTTTCTATAGTATACAAGTGACACAGGAGAAAATATTGAAGTTATTATGGTTAAAGAGAGAGAAAGTACCAAATTAATGTTAAAATATAAACTGTTTAATTAATCCATTTAAATCGTTATAAAATTGTATAAGAAGTTATATAGACATCAGAAAATATTGAATATCTTGAATGTCCCAAAATGGAAAGACTACACACGGGTGATAATGTCTAAAGCACTATGTATTTATTGTATGTAAAACATTATTCTCGTATTGGGTAAAATCTTGGAGATTTACAAAAATACACATACATACTATTTTATTTATATGACTCTACCCATTATATTTATACACATAACTTATTTACACTCTATACCCATTAGCTAATTACCTTCTTATTTTGAGGCATAAAACAAGCAACTCAAGTTTCTCTCTCCCCTCATATCTTGTATTATTTTTTCTCTTTTTTTGTCATTCTTTTACTATTCTTTTCTCCTTCTCCGTTTTCACTATTCTTCATTTTTTTTCTTTTTTTTCATGTTTTATTCTTTTTTCTTTCTATTGTTTCTAGCACTATTCATGTCTCCCCATTTTTTTATTTATTTTCTTTTTCGTAATCTTATTATACTCATTTTTTTTTCTTTCTCCAAAAAGTCATACTTTGTTCAAAACAACAAAAAAATAAAATATTTATACGCTCGAGAGCATCACGCACTTTGATCCAAACACAAAAATATATACCGGAAGAGTATACAGTATATCAAAAGGGTATACTTTGTTCAAAACAACAAAAACTAAAATATTTATTCGCTCGGTATCATTGCGCACTTTGATCCAAACATCAAAAGGGTATACCAGAAGAGTATACAATATCCCAAAAGGGTATACTTTGTTCAAAACAACAAAAACTGAAATATTTATTCTCTCGGTAGCATCGCACACTTTGGTCCAAACACAAAAGGGTATACCGGAAGAGTATACAGTATACCAAAAGGGTATACTTTGTTCAAAACAACAAAAATTGAAATATTTATTCGCTCGGTAGCATCCAAACACAAAAGTGTATACCGAAAGAGTATACAGTATACCAAAAGGGTATACTTTGTTCAAAACAATAAAAATTGAAATATTTATTCGTTCGGTAGCATCCAAACACAAAAGTGTATACCGGAAGAGTATACAGTATACCAAAAGGGTATACTTTGTTCAAAACAACAAAAATTGAAATATTTATTCTCTCGGTAGCATCACGCTCTTTGATCCAAACACAAAAGAGTATACCAAAAGAGTATACAGTATACCAAAAGGGTATACTTTATTCAAAACAACAAAAATTGAAATATTTATTCGCTCGGTAGCAAACACAAAAGGGTATACTGAAAGAATATACAGTATACCAAAAGAGTATACTTTGTTCAAAACAACAAAAACTGAAATATTTATTCGCTCGGTAGCATCCAAACACAAAAGGGTATACCGGAAGAGTATACAGTTGATGCAACCCAAAATACGCGGAAACGAAAAGACGATATAAAATGCGGAAATGGAAACAAGATAGGCGATATCAATAAAGATATCGAGATAAAAGCAAGACGAGGCTTGAACGTTTACCTAAGTAGCACCGAGGAACTCGTCTCGATACACCCCGGGTGAAGTCAAGGATCACCTATACTACGCAACTACCCTCAAGAGACACCCTGCCCTTGCAAATAGAATGATCAAAGAGGTTACGATGTTCAACTTGGAATCCACCAAGTGAAATCATGCCCGTTCACGGGTTCAACATTGAGATTCTCTCAAAGGAAATATCATTCTACATTCAAAGATAGCTAAAAAGCAATAAATGAGCTAATGGAGTATTTATAGTTTCCCATTACAACATTTGCCAAGTTTCTGGCCCGCACTGCTCCACTGGGCTTCGCGATCGCGTGCAAGGAATAGCGATCGCGCTGGACACAAAAATGCAGGGCTCGCGATCGCGTCATGTTGAGCGCAACCGCGCAGGCCAAATGACTTCTCTTCGCGATCGCGTGAGTAGTGGCGCGATCGCGCAGAGGAAATGCTGGCGCCAGGCAGTGAGCTCAGAAATGCTGCCCTGTTTTGCTCTGTTTTGGCTCCCCTGTTTCCTGCACGGTTTCCAGCCCGGTTTCCACTTTGATTGAGCTCCGATGTATGGTCTTCAAGTCGTCTTCCGAGCTAATATCATCCATGCCGTGACTTCCGGACCAAGTGTGGGTGTCGAGGCATTTTGGGCTGCATCATCCTCCCCTTCTTAAGGCAATTTCGTCCTCGAAATTATAGCGTCCTCCTCCGGGGTAGCATCACCTACATCAAAAGGCAAACAAAAAACAAAAGCTCCTACTACAAGAGTAGGTTAGCGCACTAAGTGTGGGAAAACACACTCTTGTGGTACAACCAAATATCAATGGCAACAAGGAAGCTCACGCTCCCAACGGAGCTAGCAAGTACTTGGTTTGACAACAAAGTGCTCCCGACACAAGAACAAATAAATAGATCAATAGGGCATGGCATATGCAAGATTAAGCTATCAAAATCCCTACAATCCTTACGTTCAAGAGTAGTGCACCAAGACTTCCCACTATGCGAGTAGGCAAGTCCAACAAGAGTGAGTGCAAGCACGGTAGAAAATTCGCTCTTGTTATAGAGCCAAGTATCAATACCGATCAAGAAGCTCATGTCCCCATAGGGAACAACAAGTTCTTGGCTCCATAGTGTCAAGCACTCACAACCATAACAAGCAAGGGAATCATTAGAACATAAAACATTCAAGATCAAGCAATCAAAGTTCCGATGACCCCTAAGCTCATGATCAACATACCAAACCTTCAAGGCAATATTTTCAAAATGTAGCACAACGGTTTTGGCATGCTCAAGTCTCAAAGTGTGGTTAATATATGGAAGGGAATAGACAAAGTAGTGCAATACACAATTAGCATCAAGTACCCCACTCCCCTTCTTAAAAGCCCTCATACTCACACTAAGAGGTACCTCCTCACCTCCAATTTCATCCTCGAGACAACCCCCCTCACAAGGTAAGCTCCCAAGGAAGGTATTACCAACGGCCTCTTCGTCATCATAACCCGTATCAACAAGAGTAGGGTCACTAGAAGAATCATCTACCTCACTCGAAGCTTCAAACAAGGAGTTGTCTATGGGATCAAATCCCTCACACCATGGAGGTTCCAATTCATTCCCAACTCTAGCTCGATACAACTCACCACCACTAATAAGGATGCTTTCAAACAAAGGATTTGTAAAAGTACGCATCCCATTCTCTAGGCCGAACAAAGGTGAGGTATCAAAGCTAGGTTCTTCGCTCTCACTTGAGGAGTCATCATAGTCAACCTTGTCCAATTCATGCAACTTGGACTCCTCAAGTTCACTTTCATCCTCACTACGACACACAAGTCCACCAAAATCAATTATATCAACAAGGGTGGAGTCACATAACTCATCGTCCCTTTTATCAAACATGGGCAGGGTGTCATAACAAGGGTCGCAAGTAAGGTCAACTAACACACTTCCGCTAGAGAGAGGTTCTTTGAATACCGGGTTCACATCATGATGCGGCCTTTCACTCCTCTCTACTGTGTCACATGCAAACACACGTTGACCATTAGACTCTTCACTAGTTGCTAGGTCAATATAGGCATCACAAGCAACAACTAGTTTTGAGTCTCCACAAGACAAGGGATCAACATGTTCATGAGAAGGAAAGGTAACACTTACATTGGAGTCGCTCCCGTGAACTCTCACATCGTTTGAAGTATCGTGTTTGAGTCCTCCTTCATGAAACTCACAAGGTCGAGCTCCATCCTCTTGTCTTTCGTTCTCATCAACCGGTTGAGGCTCCACTAGCTCGCCTCCAAGAGTACCTACACACAAACCAAAACAAATAGAAAGAGAAGAAGATAAATCATGGTTAGAACAAGGTATGTCCTCACTCTCACTCGAGATTTCCTCTCCCCTCACTTCTTTCATTTTTCGCTCAAGGCCAATTGTAGGTCCGGGTGATGCTCCACTCTCATCTCGCAAGGGCATGACCATAAGAGTGTTGGTTCCGGGCTCAAGGACCATGGGCGACTTGGCTTTAGCCGCTTCCCTCAACTCCCTCATAATCCTATAGTCATTACTTACTTGCTTCGGTGTCAAGGGCTTGAGTATATACTTTCTAGAGCCGTGCAAGACCGTGTAAGAGTTGGTCCTACCATCATGTACCACGCTCCGATCATATTGCCATGGCCTTCCAAACAAAAGATGGCAAGCTTGCATAGGGACTACATCGAACATTACCTTATCTCGGTAGTTGCCAATGCCAAACTCAACCAAAGCTTGCCTCACCACCCTCAACTCTCCACACTCACTCAACCATTGTAAACGGTAGGGATGTGGATGTGTTCTAGTAGGCAATTGCAATTGGGAAATCAAGGTCTCACTTACTATGTTAGCACAACTTCCCGAATCAATGATCATTGAGCACACTTGACCCATCACTCGACACCTAGCATGGAAGAGGTTCTCCCTTTGCACATGCTCCGGATCTTCATGACTCATGGCACCCAAACTCCTCCGTACCACAAGTGTCGTTTTAAGCTCATCACCTTGCTCACCTTCACCTTGGGGAATGCTCAAGTTGTGGGGAATGCCCACTTGTTGGGGAATGTCCAACGGTTGGGGAATGCCCAACATTTCATCACTAGTACCTTCTCCGGTACCCCTTTGGACACTCGGGGTCCAATCCTCTTTGAGGTTGTCAAACCTCGAACTTATGGATCTCACCTCGGCCAAGAGGTAGGCCAAAGTGCTTACCGGGACCTCAACGGTATCATACACGTCTCCGGCCATGTACCTACACAAATCAAAAACAAGAAAAAGGTTAGAGTAAAAGTCCTCACTCGCTCCCTCACTTTTGTTGTGTCACTCGGGCACACTCAATTTAGTGGCGGGGGATTTATCACTCAAGCTTGATCTCAAAGGCTTCCTCGTAGTTGAACAACCACCTCAATAATCACTCAAGTCGCAAGAACTAAACGCTCTTCGGGGTGAGTGGAATTGATGGGACTCGATGGGCGAACGGCTTTATAAATGAGCACTTGAGTCAAACAAATATACTACGAGTCTTCTTTGAGCTCTACTCTCCTTCTAGGCACGAAGATCCTAAACGCACAAAGGATTAGTACTAATTAGGTAGAAGGGTTACCCTCAAAGTACTAACCGGAAGTGACGCGATCAAATGGCAAAAGATCGAATCGCCACTAAACGGATTCGGAATTGGATGATTTTTGGTTAGTGATCTACAAACTCACCATATTTGATGATACAAGTGAAGTTTTGGTGAGCGGAAACTGTTTCGAACGCTTTGCGAACAATCTGTCCCAGTTCAGGATTTTCTGCAGAATTGAGAACCCTTCGCGATCGCGTGGGATAAGTCGCGATCGCGATGAACAAAGTGGGGAATGGGGCGCGTTCGCGTGGGTCTGTGCGCGATCGCGCAGGCCTGCGTTCCAGAACCAGAACCTCGACTGCAAAATCAGTTTTTGGCACACAAATCACACCAATTCAACTTGTTGTTCAGTTCTAAAGCTTCCAAAGGGTGTTTTCAACTAAGGTAAACAATCCCCAATGGTTTTTCCAATCAAACAACGAACAAACAACTCGTTTTCAAGAATTCGGAGTATGTTCTTCAAATTTTTAAGAACTTCAAAATTTTCAAAGTTCGATTTTCATTCCGCTACTCCGAATGATGATATGGGGATATCAAAATGACGGGAAAACTATATAGAACAATCCCCGATACCAAACAACCAAGAATTCACAACACAAAACAAGTTCTATCAAATTTTGTGAATTCTCAACTTTTGAGATTTGGTTTTCAAGATTTTGATTCACGACTTCTAATCGTGTTTCGAGGGTACCAAATCAACGGGAATATGATAACAAACAATCCCCAGTAGCAAACAACAACAAAATCGTTACAAACAACGATTTCTAGCAATTTTTTTGTGATTTTCAAATTTTTGGATTTTTTTGTTTTTCTTCAAAATAAGAACAAACAACACAATGATAAACACAACAAGAACAAGACCGAGGATTCGTAAGAACGAAGCCTAGCCGTGCTCTGATACCAACTGATGCAACCCAAAATACGCGGAAACGAAAAGACGATATAAAATGCGGAAATGGAAACAAGATAGGCGATATCAATAAAGATATCGAGATAAAAGCAAGACGAGGCTTGAACGTTTACCTAAGTAGCACCGAGGAACTCGTCTCGATACACCCCGGGTGAAGTCAAGGATCACCTATACTACGCAACTACCCTCAAGAGACACCCGGCCCTTGCAAATAGAATGATCAAAGAGGTTACGATGTTCAACTTGGAATCCACCAAGTGAAATCATGCCCGTTCACGGGTTCAACATTGAGATTCTCTCAAAGGAAATATCATTCTACATTCAAAGATAGCTAAAAAGCAATAAATGAGCTAATGGAGTATTTATAGTTTCCCATTACAACATTTGCCAAGTTTCTGGCCCGCACTGCTCCACTGGGCTTCGCGATCGCGTGCAAGGAATAGCGATCGCGCTGGACACAAAAATGCAGGGCTCGCGATCGCGTCATGTTGAGCGCAACCGCGCAGGCCAAATGACTTCTCTTCGCGATCGCGTGAGTAGTGGCGCGATCGCGCAGAGGAAATGCTGGCGCCAGGCAGTGAGCTCAGAAATGCTGCCCTGTTTTGCTCTGTTTTGGCTCCCCTGTTTCCTGCACGGTTTCCAGCCCGGTTTCCACTTTGATTGAGCTCCGATGTATGGTCTTCAAGTCGTCTTCCGAGCTAATATCATCCATGCCGTGACTTCTGGACCAAGTGTGGGTGTCCAGGCATTTTGGGCTGCATCAACAGTATACCAGGGTATACTTTGTTCAAAACAACAAAAACTGAAATATTTATTCGCTCGGTAGTATCGCGCACTTTGATCCAAACACAAAAGGGTATACCGGAAGAGTACACAATGTACCAAAATGGTATACTTTGTTCAAAACAAATATTTATTTGCTCGATAGCATTGCACACTTTAATCATGTTACCTTGTTGCTTGTAGTGACTACTTCTTATTTGGTAAAGCCCATGAATAACCCACAAATTGTTATTAATTTCTTTGGAAAATATGGTTTTGATAATACCCAAATCAAGTAAATTGTCTCTAGTTCCCCTAAATTACTATTTACTAATGTAGACAACCCTTAAACCAAAACTTGACAACATGAAATTGGTCTATTTAGTTTTGAGTTAGTTAATTTTACTATGTCTAATATTCATAAATTTCATAGGGATGTTGATACTTTTCTTAGACCTTCACTTGATTATTTAAGGAGTTTATTAGGTGGTGATGATAATGTTCTAAAAGCTATAAAAAGGGCTTCTTGGTTACTTGGTTGTAATGCTCTTAAGGCTACAAGAAATGAAGATAAAATATGTTTTAAACTTTAAAATAAAGAACATCAACTCCCAGTACATTATTGATTGGTCTAAAGGAAAATCCCAAACATTGACTCTATGTACTGCTATTTGCTTCCCATCTTCACCTTCTTGACATCAATACTATCTTCATTTCTTGGTGTACGAATCACCTTATTAATATCAAAGTACAAAAATAAAGTTAACAATACTCGCACATAACATGGCCTAGTCATAATGATTACTAGATTCTAGAACACCTATATACATAATCCACCTTTGCTCCCACTAATCATTCATAAAGAGATATTAAATTATTTGAGAGCCAAACAAAAAAGAAAAAGAGAGCAAGTAACACAAGAATATAGTTCCTAAGGGATGTAAAAATTACGTTAAGGCTACTAGAGTGAGTTGGCATATCACACAAATCTGTCAATCTGAATTATTCATAGGCAAAGGTATCATAATTCATGGTATTATATTGGAAAGGTGCAAATGCACTGTACCAAATCATTCAGTAACCATGGAAATATCCCAAAGTTGCAAAAACTTAGCAGAAAGAGCTCAGAACACCAAATCTAGCCATGGGCAAGAAAAGAGCTTTGCACTACTAGAGAAATAATTCTTTAATATCACGGATAATATAAGATTCTCATTTCTTTCCACTCTTTTACAGGCAAGCACCACCAATGGAACCCTTCAGAACCTTTGTCTTGAGCTCCTTTAGTGCCTGCAACATCCTGGCGCTTGGCAATCTGAAACCACAATGTTTCACATAAGTGTGAACCATTAAGAAAGTTATCACTAGTAATCACATCCAAAAGATCACAAACCTCTGCCCGGAAAACTCTCAACTTTTCAGGCCACATACAGTTAACTATAGGGCCTATCAATTTAGACAGTTAATAGAATGGATGATGCACCAGCAACTTCATTAAATACAACCAAGAAAAGCTCTCTGAAAGAGCCAAAAAGTGCTCCAGCAAGTAAAAACATGAAAATTGTCCCAGGAATCAGAATGTCTGCTTGAGTATGTCTATTAAATACTAGCGGAGACTGCCTGTGTAATGCACGGGCCCAATATGAGTAATGTCTAATGTTGAAAATCGCATCCACTTTAGTCAAGGGCGGACACCACTTTGTAAAAGTTATAATAATATATTTGAGAAGTTAAAGTGATCAAAACACTCTTTACGTATAATTATTTTAGTACCTTTAAACAAATTAGAAACTTACAAAAAGCTATACAAATCTACCCAGTTTAACAAAGACATTCACGTTCAGCCAAATTGAAATTAATTTTACTATTTCTGGACTGAAGTCAGATATCTCCATTGTTCACAATGATGAATTATCAAGTTGTAGTCTCTCCACTGTTTTCCTGCAACATTACCAAATGGTTTAAAACAAAACGTTAATTGGGAAATTGAAGCTTCTCATCTAAGAGTACAAATATCAACCAACATTTTAGCTTTGCTTACACATTCGAATATTTAAAATGTCCTACTGGGTAACTTGCATCCTTCACAAGGAAAACATATCATTGACTATTACTCTACCACTCGGCCCATTTTTCCGGTAATTATTTCTTCCCACTACATCACGTGGATTCTCCAAATTTATCAAGTTTCTCTAATGTGTATCGCAAGCTAAAATATGTTTGACATGAGTAGATGCAGTCAGTGCACGTGTTCACTATTAGCATTCAAAATTGATCTAGCAGGCGTTGTGGCAAAAAAATGTATCTACTATCCAAAATATTCCTCCAATCCCTTTTACAACCAAAATCTATGTTAGTTTCATTTCCTCTGGCTCTTTAAATGACCAAGACACAGTGAGACATACTAAGTACCACAAGCTCGACAATAAATTTTCTGCTATTTTCCAAATGCAGATGACTATGTTGATAAGATGTGGGAACTAAACCAAATATACAATGTAAAGAGTTGTCCAGAGCATAATTGGTCATACATATTGAGCTATATGGAGTAAACTGCAAAGAAATTTCATATCTTTTTCCATGTGTCGATTCCCTAACAGCATAGCATTCTCTAATCGATTTTCTCTATATTGTGGTGAAACCTTTTTCTTCTATCTAGTGGTGAAGGCAAACCTGCTTCAACTAATTTCACTTCAACTTTAAGTGAGTATAATGTTTTTTAAAGATGAACTTGACACGACCCAAATTCTCGTTTAGGCCGTGCGGGCACCCGACCACCTCCCCTAAACTTGTCGGGCAAACCCTATTGACTGAATCGATATAAATTGTGAAGAATTACCTTGAAATGAAAATGAACCAAAATTTAACAACATAAGATAACTTTCAAGGATAGACAAACATACAAGCTATCTAAATAATACAACTAACTACCCATAATACATAGTTTTAAAGGTTTCCAGATCAGACATCTAAGAAGGCCAAAAGATATACACACCTCCCGAAGGGAGCAAAAGTAAGAAAAACTGTAATATCTGAAGTTGGTGGCCGCAATGAATAGGAAGGCTCACCGTAGACAGCTGAAAACGTACTACTCCTCAATCATGACGCGACTGGCTGGGTCCTGGAGCAGAATCTGCCGAACAAAAAGAAAACACAAGAACAAATAGGGGGTGAGTCATAAGGACTCAATAAGTGCGAACAAACTAGCAACCTCGAAAAATGGATACGCTAGTTAGGGAAACGGAACCAGACAACAATCAACAAATAAGCAATGCACATATAAGCAGAACAGTAGTCATGTACAGAAAGTCTACACAATGGTATGAAATGAAATGGAATGAGATGAAATGAAATGAAATGAGATGAAATAAAATATGATACAAAAGGTCACATGTGCCCGTAATCCCATCCCGAAGCGGAATACTCCTGCATTCGAGGGGAATCTGATGCAGCCCGAACACGTGCTGATCAAGCGTTCGATCCACCAAGGAGACCGATGACACGAAGTCAAGCCAAGCTGCTGCACGATGTGCACATCCACTTAGCCTGGCCGAAGGAAAATGATTGCTCCGAAGCTGAGTGGCCGGGCTCAAGAACCGAAGGCGTTATCTTCAGATTTGAGCCCGAAGACAAAGTGACCAAGGACATTGAGCTCGAAGGCAAGTGAGCGTCCGAGGACAATGAGTTCGAGCAAGCAACCACGCACCGAAGTCAAGGCTGCCGAACACACATTTAGCTCAGCCCTGCGTGGCTTGTTTTTATTAATCATTTGTGACTATTTACTATTCAGTCCTTAGCATAGCCTATAAATACTCTATTTTACTTCATTGTAAAGGATCCAGTTTTTAGTTATATGAAGAACATAGCAAGTGCTATTGTGAGTCTCCGATGGAGCCAAACCCCGATGTGGGCTTTTAAAGAACTTGTGTCAATCGGTGTTATTCGTTTGAACAACTTCTTCTTGATCATTCAATTTACAAGAAGCGGGTCTTTCTTGAGGATTGTTGCATAGTATAGGTGCGTCTTGATTTCCCTTCGATCGAGCTTTGAGACAGGTTCCTCACTGTTCTTTCGAATCGAAGCAAGATTTGTCTTGCTCCTATCTTTACTTTTCTTGTCATTTTCTTCCGCGTTTGTGTTTAGCATTTCCTTCGGGTTTGCTTGCACCATCTTGGTATCAGAGCAAGGTTTGAGTTTGTTCTTACAACCTCAAATCTTGTTCACTTAAATCGTGCTTTTGTCTTCAGTTTCAGCTTTCTTCCGTGTGTTTGATTGTTGTTGCTGAGTGTTAAAAAAAAAGTAGTAGAAAAACAAAATTCAAAAATTGTGTTTGATTGCTGGTTGTTTGGATTAAACAACCATAGATTCTTGTTCACCATCGATTCCTGATTCCAACAAGTACCCGACGTACCATTTTCGTGACTAGGGTTTCTTGGTAAAATTTGGACTGTTTTTTAGCTTTGTTGGTGACTGGAGCTCGAACCCCATCGTGTTTGGTTGAAACCGATGAAGATTGGTGGTTCTTGAGTGATTTGGGTTTGTTTTGTGCTTAAAAACTCGAAGTTCTGTGTTTGAATCGTTGTCCGTACGCCGGAAAATTGTTACAAGTTGTAACAGTGTATGACACGAGGGAGCTGAAATCTTAGCTCAAGAACTTTGTTGATTTCCTCCGTTGTTGCTTGAAACCGGAGTTGAAAAACAACCCAGATTCTGTTGAAATTCGTGGTCAGTGAACGAAGCTAAGTTTGTCCGTACGCCGGAGCTAAAACTTCACTGTTCCATTGAAGAAGAAGGGGTAAAGAGTGAACATCAAAACCCCAGGTGAAAGGTTGTCGGCTGAGAAAGGGAAAGTGGATAAGGTAAAACCCTATCCGTACTAAGAAAGGACCACTCTTGTACGGACAAGAGTTGGTGTGTTCAAAAAAGATTCCAAAAGGGAATCAAAGGGTAGATTCTCCTAGGTTTTCACTTTTCTTCTGTCCGAAAATTCTAGTTAGTGGATCTTTTGAGTAATTCATGCTACTCGAGGTCGTACTAACTCATTTGAGCGAATAGGAACTCGTGCGTGGGGTGACCGAAGTCCAACTTCGTAGAAATTTCTTTGACTTCCCAAGCGCAAGAGTAAATAGCTGTCCGTTCCGATCGAGTCAAATCAACTCACTCTTTCCGAAGTAAGACATTGCAACTTGTCGAATTCGAAGGGATTGAGAGAAGTTGATCAACCGAGGAAGCCATTGGCTGCAAGTTCTCGAGTGACCAAAACCGAACCCATAAATTGAGAGGACCCGAGTGCCACCCATCAAAGATGAAGGAGTGTGTGAGGTGATTTCTAACCTTAACATTTGTTTGGTCTTTGATTTGTGCAGGTACCATGGCTGGGAATGGAGGCGATGGCAAAGCTATTGAGAAGCCCGAAGTGTCGTTAGCCGATCTCATGGCTGCAATACAAGGCATCAGTACCGAAGTAAGAGGAGTGAGTGCTCGAGTAGCTAACCTCGAGCAAGGGAGCGCGTCCGTGGCCATGCATGGGTCCGGTGCTGGAACAAGTAGCTCCACTCCGATGAAACCTGAGCTGTATGCTGAGCTTGTTCGACAACATCAGTTGACAAGTGAAGCAATTCGAATAGAACTAAACTTGGGCAATCCCCAAGCACAACAAAACTTGGGCAATCCCCAAGCTGGCTATCAAAACTTGGGCATTCCCCGAGAAGAGAGGTTACCACTTCCAAAGGCTCGAAGAGAACTTGGAGCTGTTGTCGAAGAGGTTGATGAAGAGGAATTTCCCGAGGACGAATATGAGCATGAGCCGCCATTCGCTCAACGAAGGCAAGCTCACCGAGGTCGTGGAAATTTCCGAGGTCGAGACCGAGGCGCAAATGTTGAAAGGCATATTGAGCGTGAGGCTGATGATCGAAATGATGAGTATCCCGAACAGGTTCGTGGTGTTCGAGACTCAAACTTGAACAGTGTCAAAATCACTATTCCACCCTTTAAAGGAACTAGTGATCCAGATGAATATCTTGAATGGAAGCTTAAAATGGAGCGCATCTTTGAAACCAATGAGATGACTGATGAGAGAAAAGCTGCCCATGCCATTGCTTCGTTCGAAGCTTATGCATCTACGTGGTGGGAAGCTGATAAAAGGCATAGACGAAGGAATGCCTATCCCGAAGTCACTACTTGGCCACAGTTGAAGAGAGCAATGGATGCTAAGTATTTGAGTGCCAAGTACCGGCAAACTCAGATGCAAAAGCTCTATGAGCTAAAGCAAGGGTCCAAGTCAGTCCAAGAGTATCATGATGAGTTCGAAAAGGTTCGATTGAATCTTGATCTGGTTGAAGACGAAGAGCAAGCCATCATCCGATTCAAAAATGGTTTGGCTAGGGATGTGTCATCTCAATTGAGGCTACACGTGTACCACACGTTGGAAGATTTGTTCGATGCTGCTACCGAAGCTGAAAAATTGGTAAAGGAAGATAAGGCAAACCGGTATCGAGGAGTCACTACTTCTACTCCCTTGAACCGAAGTAAAGAATGGAAGAGTCCAAACCAAACAAGTGCCAACACTATTCGAGATTCGAAGAAACCCTTCGAAAGGGGTGTGACCGGTAACCAACCAAGAGAAGTGGGAGGTAAAGTTCAACTAAACTCTCCTAGTGCTTCAAATATTCAGTGTCATAAATGCAAGGGTTATGGTCACATGGCAAAGGAGTGTCCAACTCGCAAAGTTATGCTTCTGCTTGAAGATGGAACCGTCCATGAGCAAGCGAGTGACACCGAGGAGGAATTTACCGAGGAGGCTGACCGAGCTGAAGGTGATGATGATCATGAAGCTGCCGAAGCTGATCATCCGGAAATGTTTCTTGTGGTTCGAAGGAATTTAAGCTGTATGACTCTTGAGGAAGAGGACAACCAAAGAGAGAATCTCTTCCATGCCCGATGTCGAGTGAGGGGAAAGGTATGTTCGATGATTATTGACTCTGGTAGTTGTGAAAATGTGGTGAGCCAAACCTTGGTTTCACAAATGAGACTATCTACGATGAAGCACCCCCACCCTTACAAACTACAATGGCTGAACGAGTGTGGAGAGTTGAGGGTTGTCAAACAAGTGTGGATCAAGTTTAAAATTGGCGAGTATCAAGATGAGATGATATTCGATGTGGTGCCAATGCAAGCCTGTCATTTGCTATTGGAAGACCGTGGCAGTATGACTGGTCAGTTGTTCACAATGGAAGATCCAACACTTACACTGTCAAGCTCGAAGGGAAGAGTTTCATACTCAAGCCCTTGTCTCCAAAGCAAGTCGCTGAGGACTATAAACGGATGAAAGAATTGAAAGAAGCGGCCAAAGCTAAGCTTCCAATGGGAGCAAAATTGGGGGCCGAAGACACGAACTCACAGCCCGAAGTGAAAGGAATCTGTGCAATCATGCAACCGGGTGAGTTTCTTCGAGGCAACGACAACGATCACATGATGATTTGCCTCGTGCACAAGGGTATTTTTCTAAACTCTAATGATGATTTTTCTAACAATAACCCTTTGCCTAGTGCTGTACAAAGTGTTTTGCAGGACTTTGGAGACATGTTTCCCGAGGAAATGCCAGGTGGATTACCTCCGTTGAGAGGAATCGAGCACCAAATTGACTTCGTACCGGGGTCTCAAATCCCCAACAAACCTGCATACCGGTGTAATCCCAAAGACACCAAAGAGCTCCAACGGCAGGTTGATGAGTTGCTATACAAGGGTCTCGTTCGAGAGAGCTTGAGTCCTTGCGCCGTTACCGTTATTCTTGTCCCGAAGAAGGATGGAACATGGCGAATGTGCATTGACTGTCGAGCAGTCAACAAAATAACGGTAAAGTATCGTCATCCTATTCCTCGACTAGATGACATGCTAGATGAATTAAGTAGTTCTTCATGCTTTACAAAGATTGACCTCAGGTCCGGTTACCATCAGATCCGAATGAAACCCGGAGACGAGTGGAAAACTGCATTCAAGACCAAATTCGGTCTCTATGAATGGTTGGTGATGCCATTTGGCTTATCCAATGCTCCGAGCACATTCATGCGATTGATGAACCATGTGCTCAAACCGTTCATAAACAAGTTCGTTGTCGTTTATTTCGATGACATACTTGTTTATAGCCGAACCATGGATGAACATGTCGAACACCTAAGGCTAGTGCTTGATAAGCTTCGAAAAGAGAAGTTATATGCTAACTTCAAGAAGTGTGTCTTTGGTGTCGAGCGTGTGGTCTTTCTAGGATTCGTTGTCAGTGCTAATGGTGTCGAAGTCGACGAGTCAAAAGTTGAAGCCATCAAAGATTGGCCAACTCCAACCTCGGTATCACAAGTTCGTAGCTTCCATGGCTTAGCTAGCTTTTACCGAAGGTTTGTTCGTGACTTTAGCACCATGGCAGCTCCTTTAACCGAGCTGGTTAAGAAAGATCATCCATTTGTGTGGGGAGAGTCCCAAGAAAGGGCTTTCCAAGAGTTGAAACAGAGGCTTTGCTCTGCCCCATTGTTGCAACTCCCTGACTTCGGCAAAGCATTCGAAGTCGAGTGCGATGCATCTGGAGTTGGGATCAGAGGAGTGCTGATGCAAGAATCGAAGCCGATCGCTTACTTTAGCGAAAAGCTTAAGGGTGCAACTTTGAATTACTCTACGTATGACAAAGAGTTGTATGCCCTCGTTCGAGCACTCGCCCATTGGCAGCATTATTTGTGGCATCGAGAGTTTGTGATCAAAAGTGATCATGAGTCCTTGAAGCATCTCCGAGGACAGGAGAAATTGAACCGAAGACATGCCAAGTGGGTTGAATTCATTGAGAGCTTTCCCTATGTAATTCATTACAAAAAGGGGAAAGACAATGTTGTGGCCGATGCGCTATCAAGGAAATTTGCCTTAGCGACCACTCTCGCCTCTAGACTCATGGGATTTGAAAGCATCAAGTCGATGTACGAAGACGATCCCAAGCTGAAATGCGTTCGTGACGCAATCTTGAGTGGCCGAAGGGTTGAGGAATATCAGTGGCATGATGCCTACCTCTTCAAGAATGGGAGGGTTTGTGTGCCCGTGTCATCGTAGAGAGAGCTCTTAGTTCGAGAAGCTCACTCCGGTGGACTGATGGGGCACTTCGGTGTCGACAAAACTCTTGGTATCTTGACTGAGCAGTTCCATTGGCCCAAAATACGACGAGATGTGGAAAAGCTTTGCAACGCTTGTCTCGTTTGCAAGAAAGCTAAATCGAAGTCCAACCCTCATGGTTTGTACACCCCGTTGCCTATGCCTGATCGACCTTGGGTTGATATATCCATGGACTTTTTCTTGGGGTTACCGAGGTCGGGGGGAGGACATGATAACACCTTTGTTGTGGGTGATCGTTTTTCAAAAATGGCTCACTTTATTCCTTGCAAAAAGTGTGATGACGCACAGCATGTAGCTACATTGTTTGTTTCTAATGTGTTGAAATTGCATGGTGTGCCTCGTACTATTGTGAGTGATCGAGACTCAAAATTCTTGAGTCATTTTTGGAAATGTTTGTGGGGTGCCCTCGGCACCAAGCTCCTATTCTCGACGTCTCTCCATCCTCAGACTGATGGACAGACCGAGGTAGTTAACCGAACCTTGGAATCTTTGCTTCGAGCAACGACCAAAGGCAAGGTTGGAAGCTGGGCTGATCGTTTGCCCATGATGGAGTTTGCATACAATCGAACGGTGCATAGAATGATCAATATGACCCCGTTTGAATGTGTGTATGGTTTTAATCCTTGATTCCACTTGATTTAACCCCATTGCCTCGAGATTCTGTTCTTGATTTTGAAGGTACTCGACGAGCAGCTGCTTTGATCGAATTGCATGCAAAGGTGAAGAAGAACCTCAAGGAAGCCTATGCAAAGGTTGCCTTAAAGAAAAACAAAGGGCGTAAAAGGCTGGAATTAAAGAAGGGAGATTGGGTTTGGGTTCACTTCCGAAAGGAACGTTTTCCCAAACCAAAGAAAAGGGAAGTTGGCTCCTCGAGGGGATGGTCCATTTCAAGTGTTGACCAATATCAACAACAATGCTTACGTGATCGACTTCCCTGATGAGTATAATGTGTCCAACACCTTTAATGTTGTTGACTTAGCTCCTTGTGTTGTAGGTCAAACTTCGGAGGATGAAGAAGGCTCGATTTCGAGGACGAAATCTTTTCAAGAAGGGGAGGATGATGCAGCCCGAACACGTGCTGATCAAGTGTTCGATCCACCAAGGAGATCGATGACACGAAGTCAAGCCAAGCTGCTGCACGATGTGCACATCCACTTAGCCTGGCCGAAGGAAAACGATTGCTCCGAAGCTGAGTGGCCGGGCTCAAGAACCGAAGACGTTATCTTCAGATTTGAGCCCGAAGACAAAGTGACCAAGGACATTGAGCTCGAAGGCAAGTGAGCGTCCGAGGACAATGAGTTCGAGCAAGCAACCACGCACCGAAGTCAAGGCTGCGGAACACACATTTAGCTCAGCCCTGTGTGGCTTGTTTTTATTAGTCATTTGTGACTATTTACTATTCAGTCCTTAGCATAGCCTATAAATACTCTATTTTACTTCATTGTAAAGGATCCAGTTTTTAGTTATATGAAAAACATAGCAAGTGCTATTGTGAGTCTCCGATGGAGCCAAACCCCGACGTGGGCTTTTAAAGAACTTGTGTCAGTCGGTGTTATTCGTTTGAACAACTTCTTCTTGATCATTCCATTTGCAAGAAGCGGGTCTTTCTTGAGGATTGTTGCATAGTATAGGTGCGTCTTGATTTCCCTTCGATCGAGCTTTGAGACAGGTTCCTCACTGTTCTTTCGAATCGAAGCAAGATTTGTCTTGCTCCTATCTTTACTTTTCTAGTCATTTTCTTCCGCGTTTGTGTTTAGCATTTCCTTCGGGTTTGCTTGCACCAGAATCCAATCTGATAACCAACTGGAGCGGAATACTCCTACTCCTAGGGCGGAATACTCCTGCACCCGATATAATATAAACCAGAGGGGGAATACTCCTGCACTCTCCTGGGGTGGAATACTCCTGCACCCAATATGATATGCAATGTAATGCATATGAATGCAATGTGATGCAATAATAATCCTTCACCGGCGCGGGACTCTCATCGACAGCCGGGAAGTAGATGCCAACTCACAGCCAGAGTACAATGCTCTGATCCTCAATGCAATACCAATAACAGGACATAACATATAATATAGAATGTAAATCCAAAGCTAAGGCGTAATGAGTACGCCTATCGGCAGCTACACACGTAAGGAACACGTGGTAGAAAATCCACGAGGCCAAGTGCCTCCAAAGAAATGGATATAAATACCTGCCGTATTCTAAAGCTAGCCCTGCTACTCAACAACTGCTTTTCCTTTGGATTAACTGCCAAACGATCCCGCTCTATTCAATAAGCAGAAAAATTATATCAAATAAAGCTAAAGGCTTCATTCCTTATGTCTTAGGGCAATCCAGTTAGGAACCTGATACCCTATTCGCATACGCAATACGCAGGCCAGGCCTATCTACAGGGTTTAAAGTCCCATAACCAAACCCTAAATAAATTACATTTATATGTTGTCCATAACTCACTGAGTACGAATATATAATCATTTCCATCATCGGGGTCCAATTGACCCTTTAAACTATCAATTTAAGTCATTTGGACGATGGCTAATGTCCCTATTTTTACCGTAAAATATATTCAAACACACGTAATAAGCTAAGATAATGAGTTAACATCATTACCTGGAGATTTGGGGTAGAAATTCCACTATTTTTCCACCTCTTTTTCCCTTTTTTTTCCTCTTTCTTTTCTAACTTTTCCTTTCTCGTCAACTTTGTGGTATGCTTCTGCCTCTATATGTATTGCTGCTGCTAAGGGATTAAATCCCTTAGCTAACCGACATAATTAATTTTAATTGTTTTCGTTAGCGATAAATCGTAAAAAAAGAGGTTTTCGAGCACAATTTTGGCGAATGAGCTGCGATTCAAAATCTGAAAGCGTCGCTAGGTTCGTATGGACATTTATGACATATGTGAATTTTTGAAGTGAGTTTCGAGGTTGTTCGGTTGATTTCGGCTAAAGTTCCGAAAGAATTAATAATTTGGTCCTTTTTCCTTTTAATTCGTATTGGGAGTTTCGGGAGTCTGATTTGAGATTTGCCTTGGCAAGTATGTTACATATATTTTGTATAACTTACTTGAAAAATTTGGGATCATTTCGACTTCTCTAGGGTTCCATTTTAATTTTAATCGTCGTAGCGAATTTATTAAAAAAAATTAAAATTAATTATGTCAGTTAGCTTAGGGATTTAATCCCTTAGCAGTAGCAATACATATAGAGGCAGAAGCATACAACAAAGTTGACGAGAAAGGAAAAGTTAGAAAAGAAAGAGGAAAAAAAAGGGGAAAGAGGTGGAAAAATAGTGGAATTTCTACCCCAAATCTCCAGGTAATGATGTTAACTCGTTATCTTAGCTTATTACGTGTGATTGAATATATTTTTACGGTAAAAATAGGGATATTAGACATCGCCCTAACGACTTAAATTGATAGTTTAAAGGGTCAATTGGACCCCGATGATGGAAATGATTATATATTCGTACTCAGTGAGTTATGGGCAGCATATAAATGTAATTTATTTAGGGTTTGGTTATGGGACTTTAAACCCTGTAGATAGGCCTGGCCTGCGTATTGCGTATGTGAATAGGGTATCAGGTTCCTAACTGGATTGCCCTAAGACATAAGGAATGAAGCCTTTAGCTTATTTGATATAATTTTTCTGCTTATTGAATAGAGCGGGATCGTTTGGCAGTTAATCCAAAGGAAAAAGCAGTTGTTGAGTAGCAGGGCTAGCTTTGGAATACGGTAAGTATTTATATCCATTTCTTTCGAGGCACTTGGCCTCGTGGATTTTCTACCACGTGTTCCTTACGTGTGTAGCTGCCGATAGGCGTACTCATTACGCCTTAGCTTTGGATTTATATTCTATATTATATGTTATGTCCTGTTATTAGTATTGCATTGAGGATCTGAGCATTGTACTCTGGCTGTGAGTTGGCATCTACTTCCCGGCTGTCGATGAGAGTCCCGCGCCGGTGAAGGATTATTATTGCATCACATTGCATTCATATGCATTACATTGCATATCATATTGGGTGCAGGAGTATTCCGCCCCAGGAGAGTGCAGGAGTATTCCGCCTCTGGTTTATATTATATCGGGTGCAGGAGTATTCCGCCCCAGGAGCAGGAGTATTCCGCTCCAGTAGCAGGAGTATTCCACTCCAGTTGGTTATCAGATTGGATTCCCCTCAAATGCAGGAGTATTCCACTTCGGGATGGGATTACGGGCACATGTGACCTTTTGCATCATATTTTATTTCATCTCATTCCATTTCATTTCATACCATTGTGTAGACTTTCTGTACATGACTACTGTTCTGCTTATATGTGCATTGCTTATTTGTTGATTGTTGTCTGGTTCCGTTTCCTTGACTAGCGTATCCATTTTTCGAGGTTGCTAGTTTGTTCGCGCTTATTGAGTCCTTATGACTCACCCCCTATTTGTTCTTGTGTTTTCTTTTCGTTCGGCAGATTCTGCTCCAGGACCCAGCCAGTCGCGTCGTGATTGAGGAGTAGTACGTTTTCAGCTGTCTACGGTGAGCCATCCTATTCATTGCGGCCACCAACTTCAGATATTACAATTTTCCTTACTTTTGCTCCCTTCGGGAGGTGTGTATATCTTTTGGCCTTCTTAGATGTCTTATCTCGAAACCTTTAAAACTATGTATTCTGGGTAGTTAGTTGTATTATTTAGACAGCTTGTATATTTGTCTATCCTTGAGAGTATCTTATGTTGTTAAAGTTTGGTTCATTTTCATTTCAAGGTAATTCAAGACAATTTATATCGATTCAGTCAATAGAGTTCGCCCGACAGGTTTAGGGGAGGTAGTCGGGTGCCCGCACGGCCTAAACGAGAATTCGGGTCGTGTCAGAACTACATGCAAGATTGATCTTATCATCTGTTACATTTAACAATGCCATAAGTTTCACTTATTTTAAATATTTTTTGTCTATCATCAAATTATCATTTCAATCACCAAGCAATTACATTCCATTAATAATGGAAAGCTTAATTCAAAATAAGGTACGTTAACGTATAAGCCACAACAAACAAAAATTTTAGAATAGGTAATGCTCACATCAAGGTGATCTTTCCCCTCACTCGACAAGTACTAATATAGAGTGCCAATTCAGTCTCATTTGAGAGGCAATATTGTAAACTTATCACCAAAAACCCATTTATTATAAGAGCTAACATATTAAGAGAAAATCTTTGAACAAGAATCGGAAAGGGGTCAAAATCGCTACGAATTTGGAGAAAGAAGATCCCTCAGGCCAATTAACTAGAAAAGAGGAGTGTCTCCTATCAATTGGAACCCATTGGTTACTGCTATTCTGAAAAGTACAGAGCACATCGATAGACACAACAGTATAAACTCTGATATACTAAGTGCTTACTACATCCAAGTGCAAATGTTCAAGTTCTCATTCATAAACCTAACATTAATTAGCAAGCTAGCTCAAACAATTGCTCAAGTTTGACAGACATATTTCTAAACAAAATAGAGTCCCTCCTTTCTCTACACTCATAATCTCATCTCACTAATTTCCTAAGAAGGGATAAGATGGAGCTTTGTCTCATCATTTAACCGACTTCTTTTTAATGGAGTGATAGCTAGTGCCCCTAAAAGCAAGTTATTCTCTAAGACATTGTAAAACATCTTTGTTGTGCCAAAATTCTATTACTACTGTATTTGTTAACAAATAAGGACAATACCATGAATAGAACAATGTTTTCTAGATCCTAAGAAAAAAAGAATCACATTCTTACTGCTCGCAGGAAAGACATACCAAGGAAAATAGGATTATGATTTAGTTTTTCAATTATTCTAGAGTTTCAATAGGTACCTTTAAAACAACACCAATTCGTGCTGAAATCCAAAAATCAGTAGCCGAAACATGCACCTAAGTGTTTATTTTCAAACGTGTGCAGTTGACATATACCAACACCATGGAGCAATATTCACACTGCCATCATACCGAAATGACAACAAAATCACCACGCCATCGCGTTGCCGTGTTCGCATCGCCACTGTCACAAACAGGGTACCGTAGCAGTGGAAAAATAGGAAGCAATTGAGGTGCTTTTCAGGAGAAATCAGGCGCAGAAGCATGCAGGGGGGGGTGAGAGGAAACCACAGATATACATATTGACTGGAGAAAATGGGGGTGGCCGGAATTAGGGCTCCGGCGACCATTACACTCTCAATCTACAGCAGAAGAGAGAGAATTCGGTGAAATTGATCTTTTATATGGAGAGAGAATCTCAAGACGGCTCTGTAAGGGTATATATGTTGGTGGTTGGCGGTGGTCGACCACCGTTGGCTGGTGGCCGACGACAACTTCAGGCGGAGGAAAAATTGAACAGATTTATTTCTCTGATGACTTGGGAGTGAATGGAGAAAACTGAAGGGTTGGGGAACTTTATATTCTGGGCTTGAACGGGTCAATTTAAGGATTGGGCTCTTATTTTTCCTTTCATTTTTATAGTGGGCATACAATGTAAATAAAATATGTTGGAAGGGTATACAGTGAAAATAAAATATGTTGAATGGGTATTGGATGTAAACCAACTTTAAATGGGCATAAAAACGTAAATTTTTTACTTTTGTGGGTAGCCCATGTAAAAATCCCTAAAATCTTTACACTAGATTGGGCGAAGTGCACCAAAGGCCACTTTTGGCAGTGGTCTTTGGTTCGAAGCCACTTTTTTTTATTGATTTTACATGAGAGGCCACTTTTTAGAACTTTAATTCTTTTGGGTTGAACTTCACACAAGTTCAGCCCACAACGATTGAAGTTCAACTTCAGCCCACCACAAGGATTGAAGTTCAACTTCAGCCCACAAGGGTTGAAGTTTATGCATCTATACCTAAAAGTTCAGCCCTTACAGATTGAAGTTGAAACTTCATAACTTCAGCCCACAAAGATTGAAATTCTTAAAAGTGGTCTCTCATGTAAGACCAATAAAAAAAGTGGCTTCAAACTAAATACTAGTGACAAAAGTGGCCTGTGGGTGAAAATTTTACCAGTAGATTTAGGGGAAGGTACTTTTCAAGTCTTGAATTAAAAAAAAAAGGTGTCTTTGACTAGGTCAAACATAACTAACACAAATTAAGTAATATTGGGGTCCAATTAGAATTATTTAAACTTTAGGATAATTTTAAAAACCTAAAAATTTTAAATTTTAATATCCCTACCTTCTCAAATCTCATATTTTCAAATTTCAGATCCTATCATCTCTCTTACATCTTCTTCTTCATTTACTCTTGTTCTTTTTTTTTTCTTTCTCTTTTGCATTTTTCTTCTTCTTCCTTAAACTTTATTTCTTCTTCTTCTTCATCATCTCCTTCTCCTATCTTTTTCTTCTTCTGAATTTTTCGTCATTCTCTTCTTCTTCTTCTCCTTCTTAATCTAAAGTATGTTTTTATTTTGGTTGTGAAGATTTGTGGAGAAGGTTTGAGAAATAAATTTTTTGAACCATTGGAGGAAATTCTGACATCGATCCAATAAATTCCAAAGTTGTTGCACAAATTTTAATTTGTTGCAGCAAATTTCCAAAGTTGTTGCAGCAAATTCAAAGTTGTTGCAACAATTTACCGAATTTGTGCAACAAATTGCAACAACTGAAGCTGTTGTTTCTTCTTGTTAGATTTTTTAGGAAGAGTTTTTGTAGTTGAGAAGGAGAAGAAGGTGAAAGAGGCAAAAAAGAGGTGGAGATGGATAAGGAGGAGGTGGGGATGGTGGAGGTCCTGGAGGATGGAGAGGTAGATGAGGAGGCGGAGATAAGGCAGAGAAGTGGAGATGGAAGAGGAGTGGGAGGGTGGTAGGAGAAGAGGAGGGGGATGAGTGAGAAGAGGGGGGAGGTTGGGGGCTATGTGTAAATAAGAAAATATTGGAGTTTTAATATATTTGTCATTAGCACTAATCTTAAAAAAGGCACCTATAGTTAATACTTAAAACTTGAGTCACCTATCCTACAATAGAAGACTCAAAAGGTACTAATAATAAAAAAAAAAACCTTTATTTTATGCCGCTCTAGAGCGCGACATATGGCACAAAAATCCAACAACTCTTGATGACGGGGATTTTGAAGATACAAAAACTTCTTATGAAGAAGAAGTCCGAAGACAACGCTTTCGACTGCAGCTCACCTGTACTCGGTTCATTTCAACAACAATTGCTTCTTCGATACAAATAATAAATCCGGTTGATACACAACAATAAATGAAGCAGGAAAATTGAGGGTTGACCGTTGCCAACATTAATTTGCATGATCGTGATTCCGATCGTTATGATTAGCGAAATAATGACAAATTCTCGTTAGCTATCATTAAATCTCATAATCACTATATAAATCTCCCTTTCCACTCTCCTACAAGATTATCTGAATACTACCTCACTCAATTGTGCTATTGAAAGAAATAATGAATTCCTCTCTTTCTCTTATTTTTCTCTGTTGTCTTGCGATTAATCTACAAGTCATCTAGTCAGAAGCCACGCTTTCCTAGCACACAAATAAGCTGTTTCACTCGTTTCTTTTTTGTCATTTTATTCTTTCCATTACTTTGTTATTATCTCGCTATTATCTTGATACAATTATATTACTTGTAACCTAAATTATAAATTCAATTGATTAATCTATTAAGACAATTTTATAGGTTGAACAATTAGTTTCTCCTTTCTACCTTTTAATTTCCATGGTCTATCAGAATAAGTATTTTTCAAGAATCCATTGTGGTTCGGTTTGCACTACTGCAACAAACCATCACAACATATAAAAATACTAGACAGGCTGTGCCCGTAATTTTGCATGGGCCCAAACGTTTGATCTCTGATGTTAGATTGCACTTAATAATTGTTTGTATGTACAATCCTTACCACAAAATGACCAAGTGAAGGCCCAAATACATCAAAACTTTGTACTCTCTCATTTTGTATTGATAAGTTGCACCAAAGAAAAGGGGTTCGGAGATGTATTGTTCAGCTTTAAGTATGTCAGAAGATTAGAGGGAGTTTGACATTAAAGTATAATACCTAAATAAAAATATATTTTTTTTTTGCTATAACATGTCAAACCACAAAAATTCCAATACATTAGAAACAACCTACAAAAAGATCACCAGAACTAATTGTAGAACCCCAAAGCACTAACTAAAAGATATACCCCCCTCTCTCTCTTTGTTGAGCAATAGAATAAACTTTCAACTTCACAACAGGTCTGAGATGAGAGAATAAACCACTTCAACAATGCTCCTTTGCTCTTTCCAATGAATTTGAGAAAATCTATCATGAAGGAAATATCTTTGTTATATTATAATCGTTCACTTTGAATACCACAAAAAAAGGGGCAAAGAATCACCAACCTAACAAATGCAGGCATCCAAATACTATCAAGTACCAAAACATACCACTATTTGTAGCTTTGTGCAGTTTACCAACTGCAATTCTCTAGCTATATATTTTGTACAAAACCATCAATTAGCATGTACCAAAGTTTGGGAGGTAGTGCATGGATGGTCAATAACTCTAATTTCTTTGCTAAAATATGCTTTAAATACCGTAAAAGTTGCACTACATCTATATGAATGTGAATGCTTGAGAAGAAATAATTTACTGAATGTGAATCCTAAAAGTTACTGATAGACTGCTTGAAATGGCGGACATTCTAACTTTTCCTGAATGTGAATCCTAAAAGTTATATACAGCCTATATCATCCATATAGTTTGAGAAAGAAAAAGTAAAACAGCTACAGTAAAACTTTGTAACATAAGTATAAAACACTCACCCGATTCCACCAGCAACCCTCACACCTCATCTGGTTTCATGACATGTGCAAATTCAACCCATTCTTGTGCAGAAAAGTGATTAAATAAGATCTTCCAAAAGAAGTGTTTAAGTCAATATTATAAATAATAACAAAAACCACAGATAGATAACAGAGATCGAGTTTTCAATATGAATGCACACTCTATCACATGTATGTCTTATTTTAAGGGGGAAAAAAACTCTACTGAATCATCACATTCTAGCAAGATTGAAGCTGCTGATCTAGAAAATAAAAAAATCTAGAATACACGAAATAACTAACCAAACAGTGATTTGATCTTAGAAGCGAGAGTATTTTTTATTGAAGATTCATAGCCACATCAAGGAAATTATATAATAGGAAATACAAAATAAAAAAAATATAGACAAAACTATTTACAAATGGTGATTTTATCTTTAAGCAAAATTTCCTGGCACATTCATAACCACATTAAAAGGAAATAATGCAAAAACAGGATAGTATTTATATATCTTATGATAGAAAAGCTCCAACACTTTCAGTTTAACATCCATGTACGATAACACAACCTACACTCCTTAATAAGTAGATTATGTAATGCGGAAAGACTTTGTTTTCCCTTGGTTAGTAATCCTAGTTTATATTTCAACTTAGTGTTCTTCTGTTTATGCTAGAGAAATATTCTCACATTTAAACCCTATGGGATGTTCTCTTCTCTCTCCCTCTTCAAATAGAGATGCAAACTACAATGTAGCAGAAAGATGGAAGGAAGCAACTTAATGCAATAAGATGTAAGATGCAACTCTCAATATGTTCTTTATTAAGTACCAATATTTCTATTGTGCAAGTCAGTCGAAACCAACCATAAAACGGAAGAAAGTGCATAGAAATTACCTGATATATACAGTGACTTTGGACCTATCATAGCATAAGAAAAAAAATCTGCCAAATAAAATTTCCTTTAAGGAACGATTAACATTTATTTATGGACGTCCCAGCACTACAAGTACACGTGGAGTTGATTCTCCAGTGGCTAATCAACTATTCGTCAGTTGGAGCTCGTGCTTGTGATGCTTGGCTTCACCATCCAAGGAAACAATACATATGTCTGTTATGCATTGAGAATAATTATAATTCAATAAGGTTAAATAGTAAAATTCTGGAATTGATTGGCAGGATTACATCTAATATGCTTTTATTCTCCCTACCATTCCTGTAGTTCCTAAATTGGAAAATATGTGTTGTATACACCTAAAGCACCTAAAATGGGATTGAAGGAAAATTTATTTCATTGTTATCGAAAAAAAATATATGTTCAGTTGCTTCTGGCTTATCATCAAACACTTTTGCTGCATGAAAGTTCTTTTTTTGTTAAGTACTATCTTATTCCCAATGGAAATTAATAAGCTTCCATAGAAGAGTTTTAACAAATAACTACATGCATGTACAAGATACTCCAAAAAGCATGATAGAAATAACAAAAATCATATAAGCTCTAGTAAAAAGAAAATAAAGTAATTTATCAAATAGAGTGCTTGATTAGAAAGTAAGAGTCCCAAAAACTAAAGAATGAAGAAAAACTTACCTCAAATCAAAGGATAAGGAGCAAAGGAGAAAGAATGGAAAAATGATTAAGGATAATATCACTATGTAAACCTAGAAAAAGATCTTCAGATGAAAATTTAGGAGATATTGAGAAAGAGCTTCTGAAGAGATATGGAGTTTGAGGAGATAAATTGATCGGAGGCAGGAGGGACCAACATTAGTGGCGTACGGTTAATGGGTAAGTGTAGAAATAGGAGGTACATGTATTATCAAGGTAGAGGAAATCAACTCACGAAGTGCCACATTTGAAGTACAATTTGTAGAACTGGTTGTACTATATATTCTAGTTGTGTTCGTCCACATCTTGGTGGCTTATATATAATAGAAATACATAGTTAATATCATTGTGTTTGATTTATTTTATAAGTAAAGAGAATCTCTCCATAATATTATAAGTTATTTGGGTTGCTTTATTGAACTCTGCATTAATAATACTTGTATAAGTTTTGCGTGAATTTACATGCAGTATAATTTTGTGTGTTATGAATAGGAAGGTGAGTATTAGCAATATGCATTAAAATTTTAAAGTTATAAAACTAACGTCTCATAGTAATAGTAAAGAATATATATTTAAAAATATGTCTAAAAAATAATAAATAATTTTAACTTTTACATTGTTCTTGTTATTTATTTATAATATATTGATGATCACAATTCTTACACTCCTAGTACATGCATAATTAATTTTCACATTACTAATTTCTATATAATTAATATCTACACTGCTAATCCCTATACATAGCTTATTCTCAAAACAAACGACATTTCTAAAAAATAAACTACCACAACAACACAACAACATATCATTATGATCTTATTAGTGGAGTCTGGAAAAGATGAGTGTAGACCTAACCCTATTTAAAATGAGGTATGGGGGTTGTTTCCCATAGATATTCGGTTAAAAAAACAATTTTAACAAAATAAATAGTAATAAAAATATGCCTAACAATAAATAAATAAATAGTAATTATTACTGACCACCTTAGACCCCATGTTTCTCCGAGTAATGTGCTACTTGTAACACCCTTTTCCCCTTTTTCTCTCACTGTTTTTTTTTCGAAGTTTTTTTGACAAAACCAAGAAAATGAGAACAAGCTATTATGAAGGGAAAAAAGGTTGAACTTTTAGAATGCAGAATAATTTTTAAACAAGGGGTTGTATGCAAATATGATTAGAAACTTTAATTAGCAAAAATTTGTTTTTGTATATATTATTATGTCTGATTTGGTAGCAAGAACTGGTAGGCATCACCAGAGATATGAAGAAGGTTATAGACTCATTGCAGGGTAACTTCTCTTTTCTTTTCTTTATATAATACAGTAGTAATTTTTTTGGTTTATTTCAGCTTTTGCTACTTTAGTTTTGAGCATTTATTGTTCTTTTTTATCTCTACATTGGTGTTTTCCTATTTGTTTTTATGTCGATGGTGTCCGGGGCAGCTTGCCCTCACCTTGAATTAGCTTTTAGAGTTAACTTAGGTTAGGCCCAAAGTTCATTTCTTCACATGGTATCGGGGCTAGACCCATCCTCGTTCACGCTCCTGTTGGCTGGCCTGGGCATGTGGGGGTATTAGAGTCCCATAATGGTTGAGGGATTGGGTTTTGGCTTCCTTATATGGTCTTGGACAGTCCTCCTCCCTCGACTATTCCACCGAGTACTTGCTACCTCCGACTAGCTCATGTACCAATAACTCGGTCTAGTGCCCACGAAGGCTTAGACAGATGAGAAGAAATAACCAAGTGTTTTTTGTGCCCGTGTGATTTACCCTGAGACCTTATGGTCTCCTCTGATTTTATTGCCCACTAGGTTACACACTCGGGTGCAACATTGGTCTTTTCCTATTATAGGATACTTGATGCATTGCAGTTCCTTCTCTTAGTTTAATTTCATTTGCTTAAGGGTTGGGTTTGTGGAATTTGATTTTAAAAAGGGCAATTGTTCAGCTTTCCATAGACTCATAAAGTTTTTAGTATCTTCAAAAAGTTGAAGTCTTTTTTAAAGAGTAGTACCCAAGAACTGGTAAGACATGTGGGAATAGGCTGGCATTGCTCTCTTCAAGTTGCTTATTCAAAAAAGAAGTAAGGCTTGAAAAGGTAAAAGAAGAAGGATGACTCAGAAAAAGAATTGACTCTTGGAAAGTTTAGTATGTACTGGATGACCCTGTCTGCTCTCAGTTTATCTTATGCTTTTGGTTTTCCAATTCCACGTGATATTTGATGAGCATACGACGAATTTTGGAGGCATTCTGTCACCAGAAAAGCTTATGACTATAAGCTTAGGCATTCTTCTTATAATTTCTTTTGCTCATCTAATCAGAAGAACGCTATCCTTATCCGTCCCATCACACTTTATACATCCAAGTTTCTGTTCTTATTTGGTTTAACATCTCCTTCGAGATTGAATCATAAGTCACAAGATAAAGTATAAATGAAGCACAAAAAACATGTAGTGTATTTATCTTTATATTCATCACCACATCGCAGCACCGGAATGGCAAGATACGAGAGATATAAGTGCAGAACTACTTGAAAGCAGTATTGACTCACCCTATCACCATCAAACTGGTACCATGACTCCACCGAAACAGTGATGCAATCGGATTATTTTCAGCTGGAAAAATGTGAGAAGGAAAAGGGCTGATGAATTGATGAGTTCGAGAATTGCTTCCCTTTCTTAGTCAATGGGCAATGCACCTTGTTAGCTCTATAGTTTTTCTAAAGAGTGAGTTCTGGGGTTGTTCAGGCTGTAAATGATACAGTAACTGTGGCTTTGATTTTCTATATTGTCAAGGATAGTTGGTTTTTTTGAAATTTTCTGTTCGGACTCTTTGAAGGGTATGTTATGCAATTGAGTACTTGATCTTAGAAAAGTTATGGAGAAGCAACAGAATAAAGTAGAAAAACTCAGGAAGATGGAAATCCTTCCATGGCAACAAAACACCAGAATATGATTCTGAAAAAGATATGCTCTTAGAATAGAAGTACATATATGGATATGTATTGAGCAAAAGTCTCTTAATTTTGGCTCCAAAAAGTTGCTGTAAGCTCAAATATGAATCTTTAGCTCTTCCAATCAAATACTAAGCATGTCTCCTAGAGTTGTCATTCGAGTTCTCTTTCCGGTGTCTTTTTTCACAACAAGTTCAGTTTGTACATTTGGCTTTTGTTTTTGGGGTGTCTTTACACAAGTACATGGAATCTTCAAATGGGTTTCAGTCCCCTGGTAGTTGGTACATCTTGTGATAGGTTTTGTTTGTCAAAGATTTTTGCTTCTTAAGAAGTTTCGAAACAGTGGGCAACACCTTTTGTACTTCCTGAGTTTGCATTTGAAATCAGAATAATAGGCGAGAATTGTCTCGAGACCTGTCTATTCTGAATTCTAACTGGAGTTGTCGCAGGTGTATTCCATTTAAGTTCAGAGATATAGAACAAAATGATGGTGATACATCCGAAAGGATAGTTGAAGTACTGATGATAAACTCAACAAGCGGGCCTGGTCTTCTGTTTCCAAAGGTGAGAATTGTTCTATTTGATTTCAAGCAATGCATATGGTAGTTTAATGATTAAAGCGTTTTCTTGGGGCAGCATTAAGTTGTGTTATGTGACTTTATCTTCTGATGTAGTGGTTGGATCCTCTTTACCACTTCGTAGTTCAATCTGATGATTAAAAGATTTGCTAACTTTGTTCCACCTTGCGGTGAAATTGAACCTGACCAAGTTTAACAGCTAGAAAGATTCCAAATTTCCAAGTTTTTTTGTTGATGATTGACTAGTTTCTCTGTCTAATGTTCTTGTAAAATATGATAACCATGTCCAACTTGCTTCATCTTCTGCATGGTGATTAGTGCTAGTTATATGATGCTGTCTATGGAGCCATGTGCACTAGTAATATTCAATTAGAGGTAGACACGCATGAGCACATGCTTGAACCAGTAAATTGGCATTTACCTATTCGGGCGTTACGCATGACTTGATAGACTTGTTCTTTTCTCTAATCTTTTTTTTCCATTTGTTCTGTTTTCTGCTGTTAGCAGTAATGTGATATTGGGGTATAAGATTTTAGTTAATTCATTTGTTCATGTCCATTTCAGTGTTTTTGCCTTAAAGCTCAGATGCCTATTAGTGCTGTTAAATTTCTGGCTTTGTATAAACAGGGTGGGTGGGAAAACGATGAAACGGTCAAAGAGGCAGCTGTTCGTGAAGCAATAGAGGAGGCTGGTGTTCGAGGGGATTTAATGGTGAGATTATTGTATCTTGTTTCCGTTTATGTGTACATTATTTGTGTATCCGCTTATATACACAAATAAGTTATACCCTGGGTTGTGGAGGTTGGTTTTGCTAGATGTATTCGCATGTTAAATAGAATGCAGGGGTAAATAACATTTGCTCATTTGTTTTTGTTACTTAAACTGTCTTTAGTCCTCTCTGCATGGAATGTTCTTTCATTAATGGAGTGAATTGTCGACAAGAACTTTTAAGATACTTCCTTTGACCCACTCTTTTGAAGGTTTACTATGTTAAACCATCTTCACTTGTATATCATGATCTCCTCGTCTTTTGATTTCCATGTATGGATGGGATTTTTTCTTCTTCCTTTTTCAGCATTTTTTGGGATACTACCTCTTTAAAAGCAAAACACTTCAAGACGAGTTCAGTCCAGAAGGTCTGTGTAGAGCTGCCATGTTTGCTTTGCATGTGAAGGAAGAGCTTGACTGTTGGCCAGAACAGAGCTGCCGGAAAAGAAGTTGGCTGACAATTCCCGAGGCAATTGAATGTTGCCGGCATCCATGGATGAGAGAGGCCCTTGAGGAAGGATTTTTGAAGTGGCATGAGGGCGGTTTGGTAAGCACAATTAACGACGATGACTAGTTTTTATCTTTAGTCCTCCCTGACCAAGGTTTTCAAGAACTTTTAAGGAATGGAAACCAATTTGAAGTTGGATCTTAAACTATGTTGTTTAAGATGTTGAACCTTGTTTTGATGATTTTTAACTGATTCCTTGCTTTCCCAGAACTGGAGGAGAATCAGAAAGAAAAGAAACAAGAAAATTATCCATATCTTCAATCATTTTCTTGCTAACTACATTTATTTATACAATGAGTGGACTAACCAAATTAGACATTTTAACAGATTCTAATTCTATTTCATTAGGAAAATTTTTCAATAGTTCAAATGTTTAATCATAAAGTTTAGCTCGTTAAGAGTATGTTAGCTAGTACTCTCTCGGTTACATTTGATGCCACTGTTGAACGAGGTTCCAAATGCTAATTTGCATTTTATTGTATGTATAATCTCTATTTTAAAAAGCAGTTTTAGGACTCGCCCCGGGGCGGGGCACTTGTAAAACGCCCTGAGGCTCTCGGGCGGGGCTTAGATCCGTGGGGCTTAGATCCGTGAGGCTTACGCCTCAAGCGCCCGACGGTGCGCCTAGAGCACGCCCAACGCTCACCGCTCGGTACTCGTCTTATAGAACCTATGCAAATAATCTGTCCAGTTCCCTAATTAAGATTGTTGATCCATAATTTTCTTTAAAAATGAAGTAATATTCATCTATAGAAATTCAAAAATTGAGTGTAGCTCAATTAACGAGACATAATATTACATGTATTATAATTGAGAATATCATGAGGGTGAATATCATCTGTACACTTAATCTGAAAATGCATAATCGATGTTTATATCATCACTTGTTATTGGTCTTCATGTCTTATTTCTGTCACTCAATATTGTTAGACTTCAATTATTTTGCAATTTGAAAGCAATTTTATATTGGGCTTTTTACACATTTATACAAACTTACACCCTTAAATTACATAAAAATAACAATATTTTTCAAATTACAACACAACAATATTTTTTTAAGCACATTTTACAACAATCAAACACAAATAAAAGGGAAAAAGTCAAAATCAAAGCAACCACCCCTGGTCTCCTCCCTTCACTCACTTCCACCAACTAAATCCTAAAATTTCCACTCCGTTTCCCCAACCTCCACCACCGTCACCTCACCTCCCACCGTCCACCACCAACGTATTCACCAGAGATCACCACAACGAAGAAATAGGGGTGAAACAGATCGAAAGATCAAAACAAGGAAAGATCGGGAATTAGAGAGACCATCGGGACGGAGGGGTTACATCGACGAGGACGAAACTTAGCCGAAAAACGCCATAGCCAAAACCCCGATATCACGATTCATTTTCCTTCGTGATTTTAGGTGACCAAATCAAAGAATAGTGGCAACACAAACGCGATTTACAGAAAACGGCACACTCAAGATGCATTTTGCGTTTTCCATCCAGATTCCTAAAGACGGAACCAAAAATAGAAGATGAGAAAAGAGAAATAGAACAAAGTAGTAGGTTGAAATTCAAGGAAAGTAAATGCATTCGAGGGGTTTGCAGTACATTTTGCATGCTTAGTTGCTAAGGTAAGCTTAAACATTTACCCAAATAAATTACTCTAATAATAATAAGGTAAGCTTCGACTCGTAAGGTGTAACATAGCAATTAGATGCATCTCTATATTACATGTCACGTGGTATTGAATTAACAGAATTAATTAACAAATCTCTTGGCTTTAGCTTTGGTTATAAGATACGTTATAAGTCTTCTTAGTACGCTACTGAAGTACATGTGCACCCCAACAGCATCTTAGACATCCAAACAAAATACATGATTATTTACATATAATATGCTTTACGGAATTAATTAAGGTTTATTATATTTAATTAAGTCGTTAGTTAACTGTATCTAACAGTTAGATACAGTGCTGAAACAACTTGAAATGGTGCAGAAACAGTTAGATACAGTGCTGAAACAATCTGAAACGGTGCAAAAACAGTTATATACGGTTCGATACAGAGCAAAAATAATGCAGATACAACGCTGAAACAAAACAGCTAGTGAAAAGTCTGAAACGGTGCTGAAACAATCTGAAACAGTACTGAAACAGCGTAGATACAGTGATATACAGTTTGATACGGAGCAAAAATAGGGCAGATACAGTGAGATACAATGCTGAAACAGTCTGAAACTGCTAGTGAAAAATTCCGAAATGAAATGTAAAAAATAATATAAAACAATACAAAAAAGGTGAAATACTTTAGAAACCGTGAGAAACAACGCACAAACGGAGAGAAACAAATGCTAAAATAGTCTAGAAACAGCTAGATTCAATCTAGAAATAGTTAGATACGGTGCAAAACCACCCGAAACGATGCTAAAATAATTTGAAATAGTGTTGAAACAACGTAGATATTGTGAGATACAGCTTGATACGGAGTAAAAATAGTGCAGATACAGTGAGATACAACGAGATACGATGTGGTTGGTAGTTGAGATACAATGAGATACGTTGTTGGTAGGCGAGATACGGTTAGATACGAGGTGGTTGGTAGTTGAGATACAGTGAGATACCATGTGGTTGGTAGGCGAGATACGGTTAGATACGAGGTGGTTGGTAGTTGAGATACAATGAGATATAATGTGGTTGGTAGGCGAGATACGGTTAGATACGAGGTGGTTGGTAGTTGAGATACAGTGAGATACGTTGTGGTTGGTAGGCGAGATATGGTTAGATACGAGGTGGTTGGTAGTTGAGATACAGTGAGATACGGTTAGATACGAAGTGGTTGGTAGTTGAGATACAATGAGATACAACGAGATACGATGTGGTTGGTAGGCGAGATACAATAAGATATGATGTGGTTGGTAGGCGAGATACGGTTAGATACGAGGTGGTTGGTAGTTGAGATACGAGGTAGTTGGTAGTTGAGAAACATCGAGATACAGTGAGATACAATGAGATATAGTGAGGATGAGATGAGGATAAGTGAAATTGAGGGAAATGAGAGGAGTAAAAGTGAAACTGGGGAAATAATGGGAGGAAAAGTGAAATAGGGGGAAATGATGGGAGGAAAAGTGAAATAGGGAGAAATGAGAGGAGCAAAAGGGACAGTGGGGGAAATAGGAGGAAGAATGTAAGGATTTGGTATGTTATGAGAAAATATTGCTATATTTTTACTATGTTTGTAATTAACTTCTCCTTTCCTCTTATAATATGTAATTTTGCTAAAATATTGCTATGTTTTGTAAATAACTTCTAAAACTTGTACTTTTATGTAAAAATTCCTTTTATATTTATCAATGAAGAATTAATATTTTAAATTATAGTACTAGTAATAAATTTTATTGTTTATTCACTTTTTTATAGTAACCAATTTTCATTTTTAATTGTTTGAAAGTTAAGGCATTATGGTTTATTTATATCTTATAAAAACTGTAACATTATTCAATTTCTTGCAATTGTTAAAAAGGTTAGATCTTTTGTTTCTATAATCTTTTTTCTTACTTTTAATTTTCTTAAATTTTTAATGTACTTTTGATATTTTTTTGGCTCATTATGCTATTTTATTAATTTAAAATTAATTAAAAAATAAGATCCGTGGAACTTACGCCAATGTCTCGAGATGCGCGTAAGCTGGCCCAGACACCACCGTTTAAAAAAAAAACTTCAATTGACCAGAAATGTTGCAGTCATATCAGAGCTGCTTTTAATTTTAAACATTTCTGTGACAATTTTATCTGTATCGCACATAAAGAATGTTAGAACCATTGGACTTAAATGATTTTTATCAATGATTTTTCCGGATTTATCAAACCCAAAAAAGAAAAAACACTACTTTACTTCTTACATTGAAGTTTTATTATTTTCCCTTTTCCTTGAAACCTCACATTGAGAATAATTCACCAAAATATTTATTTCAGGAACTAAAACGGCTCATAGTTTCTATTTAAAATCAATCCAAACTTCTACTCATTGTAAATGTACATCACCACCGAGATATGTCCATTATGACTAGTAACTTGTATAGTGCGACCTTTCTATAGTAGTAGTATCTTGTTGGATGTTTCGTGGCAGCTATAATGAGGTGATGTTATACATAAACATCAATATTTGACGTTTAGATCTTATTTAATTATTATAAATAAAAATACAAAAAAGTTATTTTTTTGTACTTTTTGTATTTAAAAAAAATAGATTAATTTAAAATCTTACTAAATATTCATATTAATAATTACAAATAAAAAATACATTATTAATAGATTCATACCTAGTTGTACTTCTCTTCTTTTTTTTTTTTTTTTTTTGGTAAATAAAGAAATTTTCATTACCAAAACCGTTATTAACAAAACTCAAATAAAACTGCGTTTTTGACATAGCCCCAAAGATACCTGCACATTTTCCAATCTACTGCATCTATGCTAATACTAAACCTGATGCCAATACAAAAGAAATAATTTTTTCAGGAATAACAGTTGTGTAGCAGCAGCTTCCTCTTCAGTCTACTCTTTTGTGCCCCTCAGCAATGGATTTCTTGCACAGTATGCTTGACAAGTACCTCTAGTGTCTTGCATTTTTGTTGGAAAATTTTTTGGTGTCTTTCGTGCCATATGTTATGCACACAGCATGCTAACGACATTTGATATAGATCTGCTTTGCTGAATTGTCTTTGGTGTTCACCACAACCCATTGAATCTCATCAGGCCATTCTCTAACCGCTCTATGTATGTCTTGCCACATCAACAGTTTGTCCCATATAGAAGCTAAGAATGTACAGTGGAAAAATAGGTGCCTTGTAGTTTCATTCTCCTTGTTGCATAAAGGGCATAACAATGTACTTACATTTCCCCACTGAGCTAATTTGTCCCTGGTAAGCAGCCTCATATTTAAAGCTAATAATATAATAGTATGAAAGTCCACCTAGAAGCTCCTTGTTTATTGCACACTAGTTTCCTTCATGGTACCTGTAAGTTGATTATAGATTTTTCTTTTAATAGAGAAGGTAAGCAGATGTTGCACCTCTTGTTGTGTCTGTCACGCCCTAAAAATTACGAGTTAATTAACCGCACGAGTGCGAGTTTATTTATTTAAAGGCTCGTGACTGGTGTTCAAAAAGGTACAAAATTTTTTAGAGAACTCGGAGTCGCCACTTGACATAGTTTAAGGTGTGCCAAGTCACCAAAGGTACCTTGGAACACCTCTGACTCGTCTAATGGTCTGCGTTTAGAGATTCGGGTAAGGTTCTCAGTTGACTCTCGGGAAGGTGTTAGGCACCCTCGAGTCCTGTGCTGAGCACAGTTGCTTTATTGTCGCATTTTTAACTTATTAAAATATGGTTGTTATATTAATGCCGTTAATTTGAATATGATACTTTGATTTAAGAAAATTAAAAGTGTTGTTCTTATCCAGCCTCACGGAGGACTGGACGAATTTACACTTTGATTCATAATAAGCAAATAAATAAAATGTATTGCGTATTTCCAACCTTACAAAGGACTGGTCTATTTTTTGAGAGAATTTAATTAACTTCAAAAATAACAATTAATTTAGAATTAATTTAAATCAATTTAGTTTTCTTTTTTAGCCTAATAAGTAGATTACAAATCGTACTTATAATATTTCCTAATTATGTAAGTTTTCTTAGTCCTTTGCCTAATCGATTTAGTTAAGTGCAAGCGTTAAAATTTATTAAGTGATAAATTGAAAATTTCAAATTTGCCTTTACTCGAAATATGAATTATGAAAGTATATACATGTAGTAGGCTATTTGTTAAAATGTGAACAGCTTTATGGGCCGCTTTTAGAAAAAGAGAATGGCTTTTCGTTTATAAAAAATGTGGGCTGAATGATTTGTAAAAATGGGCTGTTTTAAGGTCTGCCTTATACAATTAACCACGTTTATACATATAATGGGTATTTATTAAAGATGGTGGTTGTCCTTGCAAATTTGTTTGGAATCTAAATATTTAAACTCTATTTAAAAGGTCTAACTGAGCAAACGATGAGCATAATGAGCCAACTTTACAAAAGATCGGCACATGTCCCATTAATTCATTCAACTGCAGCTATTAGCCTATTTCCGCACAGAAGGGCAGTATGTGCGTTTAAACTCACTTCTGTTAACATTGTATCTTGTAGCCATATATTAGCATTTCTTTTAGAAAATGACCGTGATTTAATAATTTCCAGATTTGCGAATGGGTACCAGTTTACAAAGAATAGCCAAAACTTAAAATTTGCATTTTTGATGGTTGAAACCTAGATTTGCCTACTCTTTAACATGCTGTCCAGATTTTTTTAATTTGCACAAACAGCCTCTTTTCAAAAACGGGCCAGATTTTAAAATAAGAGAACATACGTGTTGAATTTTAGTGAATGTGAAAAACTAATCCTATACAAAAGTCCCAAATACCCATTCCAATCACATTTCCATACATTTGAGGATAACTATAAAAAACAAACTCTTAAATATGCAATGGCTAGCAACTTTCATTATTTTTTAGCACAAATTCAAGACTTTAAACAAAACTAACCTATAGCACATGTGAGCATATTTTTTAAGGCCAATAAACATGCTGATTTTATTTCATTTTTATAGCTAAAATGATAAAACATATAAGGTAAATTGTATTTACCTTTTGTAGAAATTTCCAAGCTAGTGAAACAAATGAAATAGCAAGACCAAACCAAAGCAAGCAACCTAGTACCCAAATCAGCCGCTACAACAGCCCTTTTATACCCCTATTCAATCTTTAAACCTTAAGATTTATGCCCCAAAAGACCTTATATGTAAAGGCTTTTGGCTCTCAAAACTTACTAATTTTTCTTTAGTATTTTTTCTCTCAATTTCTTGTAAATTTCAGCTTGTTGTTGGGGTCTTAAATGAGGAGTAAAGAACTCTATTTAATGCTGAAAATTGAAGCCAAAGGTGGGGCTAAAAGGTGGAGTGTGGACTTGTACAAAAGTACAAGCCCACACCCTATACTTGAGTGTACTTAGCCCTTATTTTTAGCCAAAGTACAGCAGCTATAGGGCACTATTTCAGCCACCAAATCTGTCCCCTAAAGCTGAAATACAAGTTGTCCAAGTTGGACAAGTACTTGGAAAACTAGCCTACTTCAAGTTCAAAACAAAATCCCCTTCAACATTGAACTAAAAATCTGAAAAGTAAAATGAAATAGCCTCCTAAACTAAACTTGAAATTGCACAAAGAAACACCACCAGGTTCTAATCATATCTAACAAAGTCTCGACCAACAGTTTCGAAGACAAGAACAAACTGAAATTTGAACAGATCAGGCACTAATTATTCCTATGTTAACAAGAACAACTTACACATCAGATTACTTAGTATCCTTACTGGAAATAACAATAGAAACATACACTTTCTACTCTATGAAAGTTAACGATACAAAACTATTAACTGATGTGCGTACACATACATACATATTCATGCTTGGATCAGGGAGATCAGAATCATGTTTGAAATCAAGGAATCTCATAGGCTCAATGATGTTCTATAGGATTTCAATACCAAGACTAATGCTAACTAAAACAAACTGAAATTGCAAAGGAAAATAGGGACATAAAGGTTATAGTTTTGATCGTCCTAGCAATACCTCGCTGCGGCAGACTTCAACCACGACCATTATCCTTAACAAAACATCGACATCAATGTTTCAGCATCTCCAGACTCCAACGCACCTAAGCTAAACATCACAGCCTCGCTTTTGTCCCCAACACTGCCTCGCCAAGCTCTCATCGGGTCACCAAAACCACCAGCTCCATCGTCGTCTAGCCTCCACAGAAACAACAGCGCCATAACCTCCAAAACCGTAGCCTCGACAACACTATTGACACTGCCTCGCTGCAGCATCTTCGCCATCACCAAAAACCATAACCAAACAGCCCCGGATTCATCCTCATCACATCAAACAAAATCACCATCAGGTCACCCTTCCCTCACTGCCCCCAAAACAGTCCCTCCAACACGTTTTCATCACAGCCTCCGTACCAAACAATCACCCTCACCTCACTAGCACAAACACAGCCCCCCACAGCCTCAGAAACAAGAACAAAAGAAAATAAGAAGAAGAAGAAGAAAAATAAAGAAACAGAAAACGGGAAATAAAAAAAAATGGAGGGGAAACGGGAAAGGGAACGGGCAAAAAGGAGAGGGGTATATGGGAGATGGAGATGTGGGGGTGAAGGGGAAAGTGAGGAGGAGGAGAGGGAACAAGAAAACTTACCGAGAAAAGCACAAAGTGGCCGGATTTTGTGTTTGACCGCACCTTTGACTGTCGATCTACGAAAATCCGCTATGATTTTGAAGAAACGGAGTTGAGAAATGGAATGGGGGGGTCGAGATCTTTAAGATGGTGTATTTTGGTATTTTTCCGGCCACTGGAGGTGGTGGCCGGCGGAGGCAGCGCGGTGGCCGACCGGTGGCTCCGCCGTGGAGGCGATTTCCGGCGAGCTAGGGAGAAAATTCGGCAGGGTGGCCCTAGTCAGGAGACTTATGGGGGTGTGAGGAAAAATGGGAGGTTTTTGTGAAGTTATAAGGGAAATGGAGAGGGAATGGGAACCGTTGGATCAGATTTGATCCAATGGTTGAGATCAAAAGAATGTTGGACGGGCCATAGAGCAAATGGGCTGATGGGTCTTGGCATTGGGCTACATATTTTTTTGCATATAGCCACAAAAATGATTTATACACACACAACTAACTAAAATTAAACCGCATATTTTTACAACACTATCACAATTAAACTATAGAATCAAAAAATTAAGCACGTAACAAGTGATTTTTGTTAATTTTCAAATTTTAACGTCCTAATTAGAAACAAATTTAGTCAAAAACAAACACTAGAAGTCCAGAAAAATTGACGACACGTCCTAAGAATCTAATACGAATATTTTGAGCATTTTTTAATTTTGGTGTCAAAATTAGGTGATTACATGTCATCCCAGCTTTTGCAAAAGTAGCTAGTTGTACTTTACCTACAAAAAATTAAATTCTAATGGATTCATGTATTTTAAACTGATCGAAAATTTGATATTTTCAAATTTTGACGTAAGAAATCTACATTGTTGACTGTTTCGTAAATTTCAGTCTCTTAGTGACAAAAGAACGTTTGAATTGATAAAGATATTTTTCCAAACTTTCAGCAAAAATTTATTTAAATAACATCCTACTGAAGCAAAGAATTTCACTACATGTACCCCCTTATCCTTGGTTATGGATTTTTGCCCCCACTTAAGAATGGTTTAGCAAAATAGCTTCTGTAGGCAACACTTCACGTTATAAATTTACAAGTGTTCCCTCGGGGGAAACTTCAAGTATAAATTATAAATGCTGCCTGCAAGGCGGCACTTCAAATTATCTGGGGAGAATGTTGACAGAGATAAAAGGTCAAGTGCTTCCCTCGTGGGTGCACTTGTCAAGTTAGTGAGGCTATTCTTATAAAACCACTTTAAGCGAGGTCAATAAGACAAACCATTGCCTAAGGTGTCATAATTTTATGAGATTATTACCCCACATAATCATTCACAACCCTTATCCACTTTTTGTAACCATATTTTATCTTTTTTTCTTTTCATAGCATATTTATTAGATATAATTTGATGATATAAATATTTAGAAAATATAAGACAAATATATGTGTATATATGTGTGTTTAGAAGCTATATATAAAGAATATCAATCTAATTATATGTTAACTATAAATCAAATTTTAAATATAAATATTGTGGCTAGATTATGTTAGTGCTAGGTGACTTGTTAATATGGTATATTGAGGGCTATTTGTGTGAAAATCCCTAATTTTATAAATGAGATAATTACACTAAAAGACAAGCAAAAGACGAAAATTACCAAAATTGGCCCATATTTCTGAATCTTACCCGACCTGTCACCCTTTTCCCGAGATAGCAGTCTGCCGCAAGTTTATACAAATTTATATACGTGTATAAAATTGTATAAATTTGTATAAGTATGTATATGCGAGTGAATAAATTTGTATATTAAGGATGTTTATATGAATTTTTACTTTTTTTGTATATATTTTTGTATTTCTCTCATTGCTACGCATTTATCTATGTATATTCATGTATAATTTATTTTTTGGGGAGAGATTTGTGTGTATAAACTTGTCCAAAGCAATGATTTAGACGAAATAAACAACATAAATTCTGTAAAATACAAAAAGTAACGACACCACTGGCGGGAGAGGGTGTCTGCCGGTGGCTTAGTGGCTGGGGAGGGGGAGATTTGGTAGCCAGGGTGTTTTTTATGAAGGAGTGCTAAAATTTATAATTTTAGGGATGGGTGCTATGCATGAAAAAATATATGGCCTCCAGTTTGTAATTTTGGGTAGTGGGCTGCCTATTTTTGAAAATTTCCCATAATATACTGAAGGAGAAAGTGCACAAAGAGCCTATTTTAGTAGTGCCAGAAACTGTTTAGTTTTTAGCTGCTTGATCGAACTTCACACTTTCGAGTCCTAACTTCAAACCTTAGGGTCTTGACTTCAAACTTGAGGTTTGAGGTTCAATTTTCGACCTTCAAGTTGAATTTTACACCTTTGGGTTTAACTTCAAACCTTCGAGTTCAAACCCGAGGTTTGAAATTTAGCATAGGCGAGTTTGAAGTTCAATATAGTAGCTAAAGACTAAATAATTTTTAAGAATTGGCTAAAACCTAAATGGAAAATTTGCTGCCACGCAAATTTTTACGCTCTTCTATTTCATCCCAAGTAGCAGCAGTTATAGGTTGACTTACCACTCTAATGACTTGCACGATAATATCTTCGTGAATATAAGTATCAAGGATTGGAAGTATTGCGTCGAACTCCATAGAAGTGGTAGCTTTCATTGCTTGACTGTTGTTATGAGATGAAATTGGGTTACAATAATAGTGGCACATTCCCAATATTTGAGTAGGAATGCTATAGAGTATCTTTTACAAAAAGTGTACTGGTAGAATGAGTGACTATAATACTGTTAAGGGTTGTTTGGTTGGTGAGATTAGGGATTATAATCCCGAGATAAATATTGAGATAAGATTATTCCTTTTTTGGTTATTGGTATAAGAAAAATTGGGATAAAGTTATTCCACAATTGTGGAATTATCTTATCCCATATGGAGGGTGGGATAAGCTATCCCAAGTTTTATCCCATCTTTAATCCTAAGACTAAATTAATCCCTAAATCATGAGATATCCCACATTTGCTAATCCCTCAAACCAAACAACCCCTTATAGATAAAATATTATTATTGAGAAAATTCTTAGCGAGAACCCAACCTTAAATCAACGAATAATGGTTATTCTTAGACATAAAAAAGGCAGGGGAAGATCATACCTTCAAATACAGTCTTCCACATCTTATAAATATATATGGACAGTCATATTTGAGATTGATACGGTTACAATCATGTCATTGTTGTCTTTCTAATCTAGTCCAAATTACAAATGTTTGAACAGAACTTATCCCAACTGTGATGTGAAAATTACCTGTCAAAGTCGCGAAATGGGAATGAACATCACTATACAAACAAGGTCATTGGATGTATTATAGATATTGTTATTGTGCTAATAGTTATTTAACGTTTGCCTGCAATCAATGTCGATCTAATGCTAATAATGTACAACGTATCTTGCTAGAAATTGCCGAGTTTTGAAGCTTTGAGGTTCATAATTTTAGTTTTTTTAAGTCAGAAGGTTCTATATTAATAAATACATATTAAATATTCTTTTCAAAACAATATACATGGTTTGGCAAAATCCAAACTACTAGCTCCGCATTGATTCTACTTATTGAATTAGAATAAGAATATATGAAAAAAAATTAAAATAAAAGTAGTCATACTTTTTTATAATGATCATCCTCTATATATATTTTGTTATAGCAATCAAATATTTTTTGGATTCATTTTTCATGCTGTGATATATTAAATGTACTCTATAGTAGCATTGTGCCATAACAGTAAAAAATTATCTGTAGAAACTGCGGAATTACTGAAAAGTTTGATCGTATTAGTAAATTGCTTGTGTTGGAAAGGGAAAAAATCCTCATTTCGTGGGAAGCATCTGAATTTGTAGCTCCCTTGGCTGGCGGCGCTGGAAAAGGAAAGGCACTTGTTAAATTCCAGAACCAGAAACATTTTGCATGTCTATATCATGGAGAAAACTTTGTACTATTTGTGAAAGGGCCCATACATTTGTAGTTATTTTATATAAGGTCCACTACATTGTTCTCTATCTTTTTGTGGCAGAATTATTACATTTGAAGACTTTAACTAGCAATGTAGCAATTCAATGAGATTTCACTTTCAAATGTACTATCCATATATATATATATATGTAGACTTGTAGAGATTTGGAAACAAGCACTCCTCTCATATTATTGACTATTACTACATGTTACTACTTACTCTATAACGTTAAATTTCTACGTATATAGAGTGTAATATTTTGAAGTCATATCTTATATGTTTCTTATCCTCTTTTGATGATGAGTGATGATTATTGGGGAATCTTGTACCTAAGATAGTTCCAAATTGTAATACCAATACAATGCGATCTTTGACCAAAAGAGATTTGATCTTTTGTTTACCCTTAGTTTGAGAGGTGAAGAAGAGAAGGGAAGGGAAAGAGAACAATATTAATGCTAAGAGTAACCACATAGTGCAATAATTTATTATTTATAAGTTTTCAGATCTGAACATGTAGATTTACAAGCTCTGGTCAACAAAACCAAAATTTCACTATCTGAGGACCATTGTCAATTGTTAAAGCCAACTATTATCACATGTTTGACTCTGATTTATTCAAGAATTTATCACGAAACTTTAATCATTATACCACTTGTTGAAGTTTAAACACACTTTACTTCTTTCCAGAGTTCCAACCACTTTTCCTTCATTTGACTAGGGGATCTTAGATTAGAGGTAACTTTACTATCCACATGTAATGGTATTTAATTACAAAATAAAAGTATTTAATTACCTATGATTAGCCTTAGGTCTACCATACTATTAGTGCAACTTATGTCACTATAATGAAAAAGGATAACCCGATGCACAAAGCATTCCGTGTTCACGCAGGGTTTGGGGAAGGGCCCCATCTCAAGGGTTGTAATATACGCAGCCTAACCTTATACAAACATAAGTGACTGTTTCCAAAGCTTGAACCCGTGACCTATATGTCACTATAATATCTGGTCTAATTACTAAAAAAAGATTGGATTAAAAATATTTATAATACCCGTTTAACATAGGTATTCAATATATTACCGAATTTAACCAAATATATTAAATAATTAAATAATAGACATAGAGGGATAGATGATATTAGATTTACTACCTATTCGTGGCAATAGGTACAAAATCAATATACATGAATCTTGTATCTTTGTTAGAACTTGTTTAATTATACATTTCATAGTTCTAGTTAAAGACAACAGGTACATTACATCCGCTACACCAGTGGCGGAGCCACATTGGTCCAAGAGGATTCAATTTGAATCCCCTTCGTTGAAAAATTAATTTTCAATTAGAATAATAATTAGTATTTTTAATGTACATATAAGCTATTGAACTCCCAAGAAATATTCAAAAATTCTAATAGAGTAGCGAAGGGGTTCAAAAAATAGATTTAGGTCACATGTTCAAATTCAAGGTGTGATATTTTTTTCCCCTTACATAAAATCCTGACTTCACTCTTACATTACACCCCTCTAAATTTGTCACTGAATGTTAGACTCCATAAGAGATTAATATTTGCCTATGTCATATAACATATAGACTTAATTAAATAACAAATAATCCTGTTCTCAAAAAAGAAATTTGGCTTAATATTAAAGACATTTTAAATATACTTTGTAAGAAAGTAGAGAATATTTAACTGAGTAGGAATAATCATAAGCTATTAAAATTTGAATTTGTAAAAGCTGAAAATCAGATAAAATAGTTTAAACTTTAAAGGCTACTCCTTCAAACAAAAGGGATGCAAGTGAAAACAAAAACACTTGTGTGGCCATTAAGTGAAATTTCCAAGTCTTATGAGACGAATCTGTAATTAAAATTTTATTCTCGGTGCTTTGAATTTAGGAAAAAGCTTCTTTAGAAAATGACGTGGGGGCTAACGTCACATCTGTCTTTTTTCTCCCTGTTTCCTTGTTCTTCGTGGACATATATATAATATAATATATTTAAATTAAAATAATACTTGGTTGTTGAATTTTGTGCTAAAAAATATAATCTTGATTCAGAAAATTCTAGACTAAAAAAAAAAAATAGTTTACTGAACCACTCCAACTTTGCAAAACTAACACATTTTCTTGAACTTATTTATCAATTTCTGCTTCGTGGTATTGCTCAATTTGATGAAAGAATAGTTGGTTTTATTAAAGTTTTGACCTTTTTAGCTCTTTTAGTAAAAAGGGTATTAAACTCGAGCTGAGGGAAATCGGAAATAGCTCTCAATCTTACTCGAGTAGGCTTAAGGTTTGTGTACACCTAATTGTCTCCAGACCCCACTCGTAGAATTATATTGGGTATGTTGTTATTGTTGTTGGTATTACAAAAGTTTGTCTTTGATACAAGTTATTATATGTACAACTGTTCTTTTTTAATCAATTTCAGCTTCTTGGTATTGCTTAATTTGATTAGTTAGTAGTTGGTTTTATTAAAGTTTTGACCATTTCAGTTAAAAGGGTATTAAAAAGTTTTTGTCTTGATACAAGTTATTGTATGTACAACTGTTATTTTTAATCAGTTTCAGCTTCTTGGTATTGCTTAATTTGATGAATTAGTAGGTGGTTTTTATTAAAGTTTTGACCTTTTTGGTTCTTTTTGTAAAAAGGGTATTAAAAAGTTCTTGTCTTGATACAAGTTATTGTATGTACAACTGTATTTCTGTTCATTTTCTTGATTTCAAAGGTGTAATCTTGTTTTGATTTGTATTGAGAGTTGGTTTTTGGAACTATGCATTAAAGTTTTATTTGGAAGTTTTAGTACTTAGTCTACTGGTTAGTTGTGTTGCTTCATCTATTTGAAGAGCTTTGTGTTTTTAATAATTTTGTGATAATGGTGATTCATGGTTAGTACAATTGGTACACAAGGCAATAGGAGTGGTACTACTGGGATGCCAAGTTTCATTTCTCAGATACCAGCTTCGAATCCCATGTATGTATTTGTGGTTATTTTTGTAATTTTTACTAGTTCTTAGTTTAGTTTTATGCAAATTATAGAAGGTTAGTTCAGTTTCTGTTGTTCTTTATGTTGAAGGATTCAAGTTTTGAAATTGCTTTTGTGGAGACTAGGCTATGCATATATCATGAGCTTAAGTTGGATTAGGATATGAAATTTGTGGCTTTCAATTTGTTCCCGTAATTCAATTAAAGTCCACCCTACAGATAAATTCTAGTTTGAAGAGGTGACTCCCTGAGTTGTAGGATAGTTTCACTCAAATTATTCAGCAGGGTCCATTTCATGGTTTATGTAATTCAACTGTTTGTACTATCACCCAATAGTCCCTAGAAATAAGGAAATGCGGCAAAATCAAGTGGGGAAGAATATTCAACCATTTTATGATCTAATTGTTTGTTAGAGTTGCTAGGGATTAATTGATGTCTTGAGTCCAGATAAGTGACACTTCCTTGCTAATATGCTATATGTGATGATGATAACTCGTGCTAGACGATCTATCTGTCTAATGAGTTGTTTGAAATGTAATTTGGATTTCAGGGGCACAGAAGGGAACAATAGAAATACTTCTCGAATGTCTGAATTTGGGGTGCTTGAGCAATATCTTGGATTCCGTATTGGAGATGGTGCTAATGTTAATGGAAGTATGTATCTTTACCCAAGCTTAATCACTTCTAGCCTAGATGTTCTATTTGGTCACCCTATCTTTCTTCTCTGTTATGTGTCAAAAGATTCTTGGTATGTTTGGCCGTTCTCTAAATAACGGTATATTGCACTAAGTATGCTTATGCTTTCATTGAGAAGCTTGTGTTGTCTCATTGTAGACCATAATTAGTAATGATCTTATAAGCACACTTTCACTTCCCATGCAAATAGCTGAAGAGACTGATCATGGGGTAGAACATTTTTCTTTGGTTTTCTACCCTTGTTTGATCTGAATGGGAATTCCATGTGTTCATAAAAATGGACGTAAGACCTAATTCAATTTCAAAAGCTAGCTTATGAGGTGACCATTTTCCATGTAATGATTTTGCTTTTATCATTGATTAACTTCTCTTCTTTGTCTTTTTGGTGGTTTAGGTCCACTGTTTAATTCAACATCTGCAACTAATCCAGCAGCGGGTCTTGATGTCTCTGGAACCATCAATAAGGTAATCATTGCATTGTCTACCCATGTGTTCCGAAGGAGAAGTAGAATCTTGCCATAGATCTCCTCAGGCGGGCTGTGATGCATTTAGCCAACTTTATCTCTCTTTTTTTCATTGTGTTGCAGACTTTAGCTCCTTCAAATACAAGTTTTTCTGCTGCTATTCCAGTATCTCAAACATTACAACTGCAGAAGGGGCCGCAAGCAAATCTAGTTTCTAGATTTGGTACTCATCATGAGAATTGGGGAGAGTCCAACATGGCAGATTCTAGTTCACGCACTGATACTTCAAATGACATGGATGGAGATGATAAAAACCAGCGGGTAATTTACTCCGCTTGTCTAGGAATCATCACTTGGCATCTCTTAGCCAATTTCTCTTTCGTCTGTAAAAACCTGCAATTCTTGGAATCAACGGGACTTAGCTAAAAATAAAACACAATGGAAGTAAAGGAGCCATAAAGGCGACACTAATTAGCATGGACTGAGGTGTAGTTGTTGTGAGTACACTTACGTTACGTGCGGTGTTTATCAGTAGTCATTTTGTTTTATTTAATGACTTGTATATCTTTAACAGGAAAAGGGGGAGATTTAGAGAACCTCTATAGTTTTAAAAAATCTTACATTGCCTTTAAAGACAAGTTATTTTGCACTCTCTTCATCCCAACTTATATGCCACTTCTCTATTAGGGATGTCTAAAAAAGTTGACCTGTTCCATCTCTATACAACTTTCACAGCTTTCAAGAATGCAAATTCATGAAACTATTCAAATTTTAAAGTTTAATCTTATGTAATTAATTGAGCTACAAGAGTTTGTGCATGTTACAAAGAAGTTCTCAAAGTAACAGGAGAATTACCGACTGTTTGAGGACCTTTTGGTTTCAATATTTGTTATTTGTTTCACGTGGCCTGAAAAATTAAGCGGAAATACCTTGACTTGAAAGTATAATGTTTGTCATTACACAAATTATGTTTTTACATTTCAGTTTCCATTTTGCAGATTGAGACAGGTCAATCCGGGGGTATCGCAGCTTCGGATTCCAGTGACAAGTCAAAGGAAAAAGTCTTGGATCAAAAGGTCCGTTTGTTTACTCTTTTCTTGGACAACTCATGTAAACCTTTCTGACATTTTCATGCTTGTTTACTTAAACAAAAAACGAAAATATAGTTGTTTTATGCTTATTTTACACTGCTTTCAGTCGCTACGGAGACTAGCTCAAATCGTGAAGCTGCAAGAAAAAGTAGACTCAGAAAAAAAGTAAACCTTTCTTCTCTCATTCTACTCTTTTTCCCCTTTTGATATGTGGTTATGTTAGCTACATGTTTTTCACTTGTCTTTGTAACTAATGCAATGCTGCTTATGCTGTAGGCTTATGTTCAACAGCTGGAGAATAGCCGTCTGAAGCTATCACAGTTGGAGCAGGAACTTCAGCGAGCTCGTCAACAGGTTTTACTTTCTGTCCTTTCATTTGCTTCCTGAAAAGACAGGTTTCACTATTTCTTCTTACTTTGGATCTTCTCCAACTGAAGGGAAAGTACATTTCAAACATTGGAGATCAGTCAAACGGGGTTGGTGCCAATGGTATGTCTTTATATCATCATTGAACTTGTTTCTTCAGCTTCCTTATTCATTTTAACAAAGTAGGAAGTTGCTTGGCCGACAGAGTATGTATCACTTCGTGGTACCAAATCGATATTGGAGTGGGTTGTTAGTTGATGTTACTTTAACAACTGGAATTTGTCAATACTCAGTGGTGTATCAGGCAGCTAAAATAACTGTTAAGATTATCCACCTCTCACAGGTAACACTTTTTTTTTGAGAAGGACCTCTCACAGGTAACACTTGACAGGATTGGCATAGTATTTGGAAATTGAGTGGAATCAGAATAGTAGGTCTCATTAGACAGAAAGTGTCCCCATAGTTTGTGGTCAAATGAACATGCACATGTGATGGCTGTCTCTATCTTAAACTAGCTCAGTATGGCAATCTTCAGTTCCTCTCCAGGAAGAATTTGTGTCTGATGTGTTGTCTGTTGCGTGGTCTGTGCTTAAGAAGCAAATAAATTGAGATAATGCCCATTTTGTACTTGAAGGAGACTTGAGAACTTCATGCTTCTTGATTTTCCTTAATTAACTGGAGCCAGTTAATGAGAAAACTTGTGAAATGATTATGCCGATACGTTGTGGCAAGAAAGTATATGCAACGGAAAATGATCGTCATGAGTCTTATAGTTCGATACCTAGTCCAGTGTTATCATCAAATTTGAATTTGAGGAACAAGGTAAAGAGCAGCAGTCAGTAGGTCTTCAGTGTCGTAGCTCTGACCCTATACCAACAGTTGTGAAGCTTTGGGCTGTTCATGGACCTGACCAATGTTGATAATTCTCACACTTATGATGGTTGCTGCGATTCAGAGTGAATGAGTCAGTTGCTGCTTTATTCATCCAGTTTAATACATGACTTTTTTGTGTTAGGCTGGCTTATCTTGCTGACCTCTATGTTACTTGGACTCTTCACTTTTGGTGCCGCACCCGTGTCGGATCCGTACCTGTGTGGGTGTGGGTGTGGGATCCGTACCCGATTTGGTCAACTGATTTTGAGTATTTTGACCAAAATCAACTGAGAGATTCTGGACAGATTCAATGATTTCTTTAATCAAAACAAAAGTAGGGGGAAATTGAAGGAAATAGAATACCTTGTATTATTGTATATAGAAATTTCTATGTCCTGATCAATATTTTTTCCTCAAGTTTTCCACATAATATCTCATAATTTAGGTTTTATAACTCTACTTTAAGATTATTGAATTTTTTTTAGCTGAATCCTCACGCCCGTATCCATAACTGGATCCGTATCCCCGAATCTTAAAATATAGATCATGAAGGATCCGAACTCTAGATCCGCACCCGTATCGGACACCCGCACCCGAGTCCGAGTAACTTAGGCTGACCTAATGTTCAGCCATTATCTAATTTCTGATTGCACTGTCTATAGTTGTTTTGTCATGATAAGATAACCTTTCATATTCTGCTCTTTTGCAGGGTCCTTAGCATTTGATGCAGAATACAGTCGATGGTTAGAAGAACAGAACAAACGCATTAATGAGCTAAGGACCGCTGTTAATTCACATGCAAGTGATGCTGAACTGCGGAGTATCGTGGATAATGTCACTGTGCACTTCGATGAGGTCTTTAGGGTGAAAGGAAATGCAGCCAAGGCAGATGTATTCCATGTCTTGTCAGGGATGTGGAAAACCCCTGCCGAGCGGTGTTTTATGTGGATTGGTGGTTTCCGCCCATCTGAACTTCTTAAGGTGAGTTCTTTCTTGCTCCATATGCACACACATTCCACTACTGTTCTCCTGCATTTCCCATTTAAGACTTCCGCTTTACAGGATCACTAAAAGCTGTTGTAATTTTGGATCAAGTATGAAAAGGTCCTATTATTAGTGAGTCAGCTTTTAGTGGCTTGTGGCACTTCATTGATTTATGCTTATGAAAGTCTAGAGTATTGCCTAAGGGTGGTTTCCTTGGTGAATGGATGAGGTGGTGTGCGATCAATTTTATGCAACTATCTTGCAACTCCATTAGCTATGGCCTAAGATCCTTTCAGATGACACGGATATGAAAGTCTGGTCTTTCTTCTCGTGTCCATTATATAGTAGTGCACTTAAGAAGCCTCATCCCTAGTTTCGTTTTGTGCTTTCAGTAATAGTGCAACAGGACATTTAAATGTCAATACTAGTCGGTCCTTGCATTCATGCTCCTCTGACAGCAAATTGAATACATTCTTCAACACTTTTGTAGGAAAAAAATTTGAAAATCTGCTGTTGTCAAATAACCCTTTCCTCCATTAATACTTAGTTTCTCAGATGCTACAGTATATACCAACTTCCATAATTTTGATAAGCTCCTATCCTTTAAGAAAGAAAAGTTAGATTTCGGATGAGATGATACCATTTCAGGTGTGTTCTTGTCATGGAGATGGGGAAGACAATGATCTAAGATGAACCAGTTTTCCTTTACTCAGATGTAGGAAAATATAGAGTCAGCTCTGCTTATCAACTGGTGTCTTCCACTCTCATTCAGAAGTGGAAAAAGCAAGAACCTTAAGTTGGTACTGCAGAGACATTCTTCAAAAGATTGAATAAATCATAATGCCTGATAGTTTAATTTGCTATTTTGAGCCTTAAGCAAGTTTCTTAATAACCTAAGTAATTAAGCATTACTTTATTTTACTATTATTCTTGTGTTTCTTGAATGGATTTTCTTGGTAATGCAGCTCCTGGTCAATCAGTTAGAGCCTCTCACTGAGCAACAGTTAGCTGGGATTTACAACTTGCAGCAGTCATCCCATCAAGCAGAAGATGCTCTTTCACAAGGAATGGAGGCGTTGCAGCAGTCATTGGCTGAGACATTAGCCAATGGATCTCCTGCACCTGAAGGATCATCAGGGGATGTAGCGAATTACATGGGTCAGATGGCAATGGCAATGGGGAAATTAGGGACTCTTGAAGGTTTTCTCCGTCAGGTAACTCTATATTCGTTGCTGCTGCGTATTCTTTTTAAAATTGTTTAATGCCCCTTCAGTCATTTGAGCACGTGGAAGTGGGGGCCAAGCAATGTTACTTGTAACTGCAGCCAACATGTCCCCTGGGGAACTTCAGATTACCGTCTTTTTTTACCATTGTCCTCTTTTATGTCCTTTAATGTAGTCATAGATAACATTCTAAAATCAACAACCGGCCTTAAGTTACCGTTCTCATACTTTTGTCTCTTATGAATACTATGATTCAAGTAGGTTGTCATGTTCATTTCCCTGTGGAAATGAGATGTTAGTCTGTGTTCTGAGGTTGCTGGTTTGTTATGTTAATTTTATCGTCTCTGTAGACAAACTATGTGAAGCTAAAAGCTTTGTATCTTCCATTTCTAACAGGCGGACAACCTGCGACAACAAACCTTGCAACAATTGCATCGCATTTTGACAACCAGACAATCAGCTCGTGCTCTTCTTGCAATACATGACTATTTCTCACGTCTTCGAGCTCTCAGTTCTCTTTGGCTTGCCAGACCACGAGAGCAATAAGTATGACGTGCATTATAGTATCCTGCCGAAAATTTGGACGAACCATTGCCAGACACATCATATATGTGGGTGTATGCTACTTTGATAGTGATAGGTCCGGTTCCAGATGACTGTCCGTACTGGAATGGCCAACACATGAGACGCAGCTTAGTTTCTACATGTAAAGTGGTAACGTCTGTGCTTGTGGACGTAAAATTTGCTTTTTCTAGGTGTTAGAGTGGCAATTTTTAATTTGTGACATAGGAACCAATAGATGTACCAGTGTTTTTAGCTTTACAAGAATTTTATTAGGGTATTTAAGCTGCAGAATGTAAGAGAGAATAAGTTTCTGCTAAGAAAGTGTACCTTGTAATGTTGTAAGTTTTTCTTGTGAGATGTGAAATATATCAGCATTTCATCGATTTTTCATTCACCATTCTGCAAGGAGAGTGGATGAATCGAAAGGCCTCATTCCGTTCTAGTAACCGCTTTTCTTCTACTCTTTCGTTGGTGATCTTTTATGATGGTGCAAGTGTTACAAATATTTGAAGTCTGGCGTCATACTTTCTCTCTTTGTTTGTTTGTTTGTTTGTATGGTACCTACTTGTTAGGGTGTTGCCCTGAATTTTTAACCTATTAGAACTCTTCTATATTGAAGGGATGAAAAAAAGTTCTAGAAAAAATATATCTCTTTCAATGCCTATCCTTTTCTTGGAGAAGAAGTCATTGGACTTCTATAAATTGAAGATCTCTGCTTCACAACATAACATCACAAAACTCCACAATGTAGTCTTAGAAGAATTTTATTTAGGAGATACTTTTCTCCTAAATATGTAGGCCCGTTGGCAAAACTAGTTTAAATAAACGTCTTTTCATATATGTCTTCTTTTATGCCTGATTTATTGTCAATCAAGTTTGTTTTGTTAGCTTCCGCATGACGCCATGTTATTTCGATCCCAACAAGTGGTATCAGAGCCATGTTCAGCCAATGGTTCGGTGAGCCAGGTTGACAAGGTTGAAGATCGGTTCAAGGCGGGTTCAGTTCTAGCCACAACCATATTGATGGTAATGAAGATTTATCCAAATCTAAACGTGATGCTACATGTGGGGAAAAAATTTTCAACCATATTTTCAATAGTTGCTGCTACATCTTTAAAAATAAAATTATTTTTAACCCATACTTGGGGTACTTTGAACCACCAGTTTCAACCCATGACTACTTGTAACGCATGGGCTCCAATGCTAGTTTTAACTCGTGCTTATGCATGAGCTCCTTTTTTAACCTATTCTTGGGCTCCTTTTAACCCACTCTTGGGCTTCTTTCAATCAATACCAAATTTTTAACCTATAAATACTTTTAAACATGACAAGCAGCAGTTGACGATGAAGATTATGTGAAGAAGGGTATTTTGCCGGAAAATTCAGGCCAAGGGGAGAATTGTTAGGGTTTTGCCCTGAATTTTTAACCTATTAGAACTCTTATATATTGAAGGGATGAAAAAAAGTTCTAGAAGAAATATATCTCTTTCAATGCCTATTATTTTCTTGGAGAAGAAGTCATTGGACTTCTATAAATTGAAGATCTCTGCTTCACAACATAACATCACAAAACTCCACAATGTAGTCTTAGAAGAATTTTATTTAGGGGAGACTTTTCTCCTAAATATGTAGGCCCGTTGGCCAAACTAGTTTAAATAAACGTCTTTTCATATATGTCTTCTTTTATGTCTGATTTATTGTTAATCAAGTTTGTTTTGTGTTATACGTTATGCACCTCCTAGAGACACTAGAAGGGGGGGGGGGGGGGGGGAGGGGGGGGGGGGTTGAATAGTGTCTTCCGATTTTCGTCACAAGAACCTTGTTCTTCTATCGTAGAACAGAGTTCTTCGGTTATCTCTTATACTGCCTTCTACTCTAGAATTCACAACACCAGACACCAAAGACACAAGGATTTTACGTGGAAAACTCCTTGCTCAAGGGAGAAAAACCACGACCCACACTCTGGGATTTTAGAACTGAATCCACTAACACAAGAGCAACGTTTCTGATTACAAACTCTGTAACGAAGGGGCTACACTCTAGACCCTAATCACTAATCAAAGCTACACTCTAGCTTCTCTAGTAATCACAAAAGAATTCACCTAATACATATGCTTCTATGATAAGCAAATAGGTAAAACAATGAAAGCTCAACACGATGACAACTTACAACTCGATGAACCTAGACAGAAAATCTAGACTCAATACACTGCATGCACTCAGTTGTCTTCTCCAGTTTATTCACGTAGAAAGATCTCAGATCGCCTCTGTATGCTCTCAACTCTCTGTGTGTGAATAACTGATCTGCGGCTGTCTCCACTACTTGCATTTATACGGGTCTTGAAACCCTAGTTGAGTTCTACAAGGAATCCTCCTAATTTTGGCAATTCAGGATTCGTAGTAACTCTTTTCCTTGTTGAAGTCCAACTCCTTTTCACACTTCGAAGACACAGCCTGGGCACCGCCTCTCTTAGTCTGACTAGGATGCATATACACTCACGCGCCACAACTCCTAGTTCCACAGGGATTTGCAACCCACAATCTTTTCGATCAAGCGTGCCCTTTATCCTAAGGACTAGGTTCTTTGTAGAACCTCTGAGTCCTTTTCGTTTGTCATACTTCAAAACCAGCTCTCAACAAATTCCCCCTTTTTGATGATGACAAACAAATGTTGCCCAAGAACCTGAGTAGACATAGACCAAAAGCAAGAAAAAACAAAAGTAAAAAGTTCAAGAAAAATGAAACAGATGAGTTAGGTCACAAACACCCCAACATTTCCTTCTTCCCCCTTTTGGCATCATCGAAAAGATTCAAAGACCTGCAAGAACTTGTCAATTTAATCCAGTCTAAAGCACAAGGCAACACGTCAGTAATAAGAGCGCAGACATACAGAAATAAGGGCCCAAACAAGAACCAAAATACTTACAAAGGAACCAGTCATAAGCATAAGGAAATTTAAAATCATCATCCAGATTGTGACATCAGCACAACCCTGTTAATAGTTACACAACCAAACAAATTTAAATTGTCTTACATATCCATATCATGCAATCAAGGGAGAATAGGAAGGGGTAGACATCAGGTAGAAGTAGGAGGACAGGACTGGAAGAATCAAAGCTGAAGGTTGAAGTGTTTGACAAGCGCCTCAAGTTGCTTCATATTTTTGGCCCTCTCCATCACTAACTCGGCCTCATACTTGTGGCAGTCTATCTTCAAACGATCAATCTCTTGATCCTTCACCTTCAGCTGTCTGTGGAGCTCTGCATTTTCTGTATTAACCTCAAGGACAAGTGTCTCCAGCTCCTTCACAGCATCAATGGTCTCATCAGGTCCATATTCCTCACTGTCCTCTGCTTGCTCTTGCTTTACCTGCATTGGTCTCTTAGAAGCCCTGCTTTCTTTGAAGAAGTCACAATTTTTAAGCACATTATGCCCAAACATCTGATGAATGGTTGGCTTCTTCCCAGCTTCTAAAGGAACCCCAAAATGCTCAAGTACCTGCTGGAGGATGTAGGAATGCACAAGAGAATGTGGCTTCTGGTCTGTATCAGCAATCCTCTTTATGTGTCTAATTATCAGCCCAGGCAAATTAATCTTTACCCCCTGTTCAGCAGATCCATATATGTCAGGTCCAAAGCACTAGCCTCGCATTTCCTCTCTCCTCTAGGCAGAAGGAACCTGTGCACAAATTCAAACAGCAACTGATGTGCAGGTTCCATCTCCTTCTTTTCTACCTTTCTCTCCTTCCTCAGCTTGGGTTTTCCTGAAAACTTTCTGACAACATCCAGAGGAGTGACTCCATCTGTTCTTTTTGCCCACTTCAGTTTCACATACCTGCAATAACCTTCAGCAGGTATGTCCAGAATCACTCCAAGCTCAGGTCTCCCAAACTCTATCTCTACTCCTCTTACTATGGTGTATGCTGACCTAGCTGTTACTCTGCAGTTGGTGTAGAATTCTTTGACCTCATTCACAAACAACTTCCTGTCTTTGTTGGCAAACAATCCAAGCCAGCCCTGATCACCTATCATCCTCAGCAATGACTTCATATGGAATTCCTTTTCATCATGCAAGATGCTGCCTGGAAACACCTGATGCCTAGAGAAAAAGGCTTCCCTATCAACCTCTTCTTCATTCCCTCTTCTTCTTTTCCTATTCTCCACCTCATTATCTGTGTCAGAATCACTTGGTTCTACATAACTGCCAGCCTCACTCTCCTCCTCTGCTTCACCAGCTCTCCTTTCTTCTTCTTCCCTCTTCTTTGCCTCTCTGTCTCTCACATTAGTCACCGTTCTTTCCAATTTCTCAACCTTCTCCAGCTGCTGCTTTAATGCAGACCTGGTGCCGACCCTCCTGAACAACAGGCTCACTAACCATCTTGCCATCACCTTCTTCACTAGCTTCATCAACCAGTCTTGTCTTCAGCACTGGCTTTCCCCCTTTCACCAATCTCCTTCTCTTCTCAGGTTCCACTATGTTTTCTTTCACAAACACAACTTCCTCTTCATCATCCTCACCAGCTAATTTTTCATCCTCTTCTCCAAACTTCCTCTTTCTTTTTGGTTCTTCAACTTTTCTGACAGTCTCTTCCTTTTCTAAAGCAACTTCCTTATTCCCTTCCTCCTCAGAATCTGTCCAACTAAAATCTGCATCATCAGCCCCAGTGGGATTTGGACAAGTAACAGGCTCTTGAACCAAATTCCCTGAGGCTTCAGCAACAAGTCCTCCAACTACTGGACTTAAAGGCACAGATTCTTTTTCATTTCTCTCAGACCTACCAACATTCATTTCACTTTCTCTAAGGGCTTCCTAACAGTCTTGTTCCCTAAGTTGTTCTTCCACTCTTTCTGCAATATTCAACTTTTCACCAGACTCACCAACCCCAGGCACCTGCATATCTTCCCTAAGTTCATTCTTTTCACTATCTTGTTCTCCCTCACATGGGTTCCCCCTCCCTGTTCTGACATTGTCCTCATCATCTATTATTTTGTCTAGTTCTGTAACTAGGGTTTCAGTTTCTGTAGTTCCAGGGCTTTTTAAATCGACTGAAACAACATGCGTAGACGAGATAGGTTCAGGGATTACCTCATGCGGTGATTGTGACGAACTTTGTGCGGTGGGTGTTGAGAGAACAGCTCTTGACCTCATCTTCTTTACCAGTTTCTTGTCCCCTTTTTGGAGAAATTTTGTGCGAGCCCTCGCGATTCTTTGGGCGAGAGTAGATGGTGGTGGTCTTTCAGATATTTGATGCGGTTTTTATGTGTTGCTGCTGAGATAGAAGATTTTTCTGGTTTTTAGGGCTTGAGAGAGAATTTTGGTGTTAAGAAGAAGAAGTGGGTGAATTGTAAAGGATTGAGAAAGTATTGTTGAAGGGGAAGGGTTTTCGGTGATTTGACAATGTCTAGGGAAGGCAAGAAGTAATGAGTAGAATAGAAAAGCAGCTTTTTGAACTTTTTGAGAACCGGGAAGAGTTAAAGATTTGACGGTTATGGACTCAATCAATAAACCCTTTTCAAGTAGTGGGGTCCAAACAATTCAAATAGAATTCTATCCCAAAAAGGAATGTGTTCCTATAATTTAGGACGGTTATAAGAACATAGAGGATCTCCATGACACACGTATGATTGACAATTTTAATTTTAGTTATGAATTCTATCATGCAGAGTCGTGTGAATGTACCTGGACACGATTTCTCATGTTCTAGCTGGTTCCTTCTCAGTACATAGTAGGTTCTTCATGGGATCACATTATTTATGCCTGGTGCTCAAAAACTGAACGAGTGTACTTATTCAAGTACGAGGTTAGACCAGACAGTAATGACAAGTTCTACGCAACCACATTGAATACTTAACCAGCCAATCACAAAGGGATTACCTGCTGGGTCATCCGTGTATTTTGGTCATCCCTAACTCCAACCTGTTCCTCTCGAACTGTACCTTGTTCAACGCTTTGGTAAATATGTCAGTAATTTGATCTTCAGTCCTGCATGAATTCATAGTAATCAGACCCTTTTCCACATTATCTCTCAGGAAATGATGTCTAATATCAATGTGCTTGGTTCTTTTATGTTGGACTGGGTTTTTGGCAATATTCACTGCACTGGTGTTGTCACAGAAAATTGGCACTGCTCCACACTTGATACCAAAGTCCTCCAGTTGTTGCTTGATCCACAGCAGTTGTGAACAGCATGAAGCAGCTGCCACATACTCAGCTTCAGCAGTTGATAAGGCAACTGAGTTTTGCTTCTTTGTAGCCCATGACACCAAACAAGGACCTAGGAAATGTGCCATTCCTGAAGTGCTTTTCCTGTCCACCAAATGACCTGCATAATCTGCATCAGCAAAACCAATTAGTTCAAAAGTTCCTCCTCTGGGATACCAAAGGCATAGATCTTGAGTTCCTTTCAAGCATCTCAGGATTCTCTTCACAGCTGTCAAGTGTGATTCCTTGGGCTTTGACTGAAATCTAGCACATAGTCCTACACTGTACACTATGTCAGGTCGGCTTGCTGTGAGGTAAAGAAGTGAGCCAATGATTCCTCTGTATTTTGTCTCATTTGTCGAAGGACCGAGTTCGTCCATATCCAGCTCTGTTCCAGGTGCAATAGGAGTAGTCATTTCCTTTGCTCCCTCCATGTCAAATTTCTTCAGCAGTTCCTTGACATATTTTTGTTGGTGAATCATGGTTCCTTCCGGCGTTTGCTTTATCTGCAACCCAAGGAAGAAGTTCAATTCTCCCATCATGCTCATTTCAAACTCACTTCCCATCAGGTCGGCAAAGCCTTTGCTCAGCTCCTCATCAGTTGCTCCAAAAATGATATCATCGACATACACTTGAACCACCAGCAGATCTTTTCCTTTCTTCTTAAGAAATAGCGTGTTGTCGATTTTACCCCTCGAAAATCCATTCTTCATCAGGAATCCTGAGAGTCTTTCATACCAATCCCTAGGAGCTTGCTTCAATCCATATAAAGCCTTGTCCAGTTTGTAAACATGATCAGGAAATTCATTGTTCACAAAGCGTGGAGGCTGCACCACATAAACTTCCTCATTCAGGTAGCCATTTAGAAAGGCACTCTTTACATCCATATGATAAAGCGTGAATTCCATGTATGTAGCAAAGGCAATTAACATTCTGATAGCCTCCATTCTTGCAACTGGTGCAAAAGTTTCATCATAGTCTATTCCTTCTTCTTGACTGTAACCTTGTACAACCAACCTTGCCTTGTTTCTTGTCACTATACCATGTTCATCCAACTTATTCCTGAACACCCATTTTGTTCCAATTATTGATTTGTCTTTTGGCTTAGGAATTAGGTGCCACACCCTGCTTCTTTCAAATTGATGGAGTTCCTCCTGCATAGCTAGAATCCAATCTGGATCTTCTTGAGCTTCCTTTACATTCTTTGGTTCCAGAGATGAAAGGAAAGCAAAGAATGCACAGAAGTTCTTCAGGGCTGACCTGGTCATGATTCCTGTATCCAGTTCAGATAGAACATTCTCCAAGGGATGAGAGCTTTGATGTTTCCATGGCTTGAGTTGAAACTGACTTGAAGGACCTGCAGCATTATCTTGGAGAGGTTCTTCCTGACTTGCTCGATCATCAGCTTCATCAGAACTTCCCCCTGTCAAGTTGACTCCTTGTTCTAACGTGCTTGGATTCTCTCCTGATGTTTCCTTCTCTTCTGAGTCCTCCAGCTCATCTACATTTTCTTCCCTCCTTAAGCCAATTTCTCGATCGTCTACTTCAGTTTCCTCCATTGCCTTATCTGATTCATCAAACATGCATACTTTCTTCTACTATTTGTGTTCTTCTGTTAAGCACCTTGTATGCCTTACTTTGAGTAGAATATCCCAAAAATATTGCCTCATCACTCCTAGCATCAAACTTTCCCAAGGGTTCCTTGCCATTGTTGTGAACGAAGTATTTACAACCAAAAGGCGTTGAGCAATATTTGGCTTTCTACCTCTGAGTAGCTCATATGGAGTTTTGTCAAGAATTGCTCTGATGGAACACCTGTTTAGCAAGTAACATGCAGTGTTTACAGCTTCAGCCCAAAAGTTTCTTGCTAGCCCACTTGACAGCAACATAGTTCTAGCCATATCCTCCAACGACCTGTTCTTTCTCTCGACCACCCCATTTTGTTGGGGAGTTCTTGGTGCGAAGAAGTTGTGATCTATGCTGTTCCTTGCACAATACTCAGAGAATTTTGAGTTTTCAAACTTAGTTCCATGATCAGATCTAATACTGATGAGTTCAAGACTTAGTTTTTTCTGAACTACACCAGCCCAGTCTTTAAAACTGTCAAAAGCTTCATCCTTAGAGGCCAAAAACAAGGTCCACGTGTACCTTGAGTAGTCGTCAACAATCACGAACACAAATCTCTTTCCTCCTCTGCTCCTGACCCTCATAGGTCCACACAGATCCATATGTAACAGCTCCAGTGGTTTTGTTGTGCTTACCACTTTCTTTGATTTGAACGATGTTCTCACATGCTTTCCCTTTACACACGCATCGCACATTTTTATGTTTTCAAATCTTTTGCTTGGCAGTCCACGAACTAGTTCCTTCGAAGCTAGCTTGTTTAGCTGTGAAAGGCTTGTATGACCCATTCTTTTGTGCCACAGCTGAGAGTCACTTTCTTGCACATTCAAGCATGTCAGATTGTTTTCAGGTAAGGACTTCAGCGATGCCTTGTATACGTTGTTCACCCTTTTTCCTTCCATAACAATTTCTCCACTGTGTAGGTTCTTCACAATGCAACCTACAGATGAGAAACTCACTTCGTTGCCTCTGTCACATAGTTGGGAGATGCTTAGTAGGTTGTGTCTGAGACCATCAACACAGTAGACATTCTCAATTGCATGCTCCAGAGTTCTCCCAATCTTCCCAATACCTACTATCTGACCACTTTTTCCACCTCCGAAGGCCACACTGCCTCCTTGAAATGCTGCGAGTGAGAGAAAGTTTCTTCTATCTCCTGTCATGTGCCTCGAACAACTGCTATCAAGAATCCAGCTTGAGTTGTTCTCCCTCATTCCAGCCTGCAATACAAATCAGAGGTTAACTTTAGGAACCCAGACAAGCTTGGGTCCCTTCTTATGAGAGAATGGATAAATCAAATCTTGTTTGGCCCATCTGGGTAAAACGCAACTTTTATTTTTGGCCTTTGCCTTGCTCATATTAGTACACTTTTATTTAACGTGACCAGTTTCACCGTAAAAAGTGCACAACATGTTGCAAGATAACCCCACATATTTACTTTTAGGATTAAATGGAGGTAAAGGTTTCTTGAATCCTAACCCTTGTTTCCCTTTGTTCTGGTTTTCAAGAACCCAATTCATTGCTTCTGAAGATTTATTCCATTTAGTCAGCCTAGTAAATTCAAGCCTTGAGTTTTCAACCTTTTGATTTAAAATCCTGTTTTTTTCAATTTCCTGATACAGGATTTCATTTGATCTTTTCAATTCATCTTCCAGAAAGGTTTGAACTTCACTCATAACTTGCTTACCATTCTTACTCTCTCTTAACTGATTACATTCCAATTCTAGCTCAGTGATCTTAGAGTTTGACACAAGAGTCTGCCCTTTTAAGATGGCATTGGTTTCTTCAAGTTCAATATTCTGTTCCAAGAGACTCTTGTGCTTAGTTCTAAGATTACTCAGTTCTTCAGTTAATTTATCTTTTTCAAGTTTTTCCTTTTCATACCCTTCAATCAAGGTGGCTGTGATTAGAATTAAATTTTCAGAAGAGTAAGTATGTAAATTTTCTTTGAGATCAGATAGACATACCTCTGCTGAACAGCCAGCTTCATCTCCATCAGTTGCCATGAGAGCTGAGTCCTTCTTGTTGTTATCATTTGTATACAGCTCCTTCAGTCTTTCCCAGATTTTCATTGGCCGACTTACATTCAAGTATCCTTGCAAGTACATCATAGGTAAGTCCTCTCCTCAGGCACCATTCAGCTTTGGAGTTTGCCTGTAACCAGTCTAGATCTTGAGGGTCCAGTTCTTCCACTTTCTTTGGCACTAGGACTCCATTTGCTGCTCTCTTCACAGGGACGTGAGGTCCTCTCTTCACGATCAACCACAGGCTGTAATCAGTTGCTTGCAGAAAAGTCTTCATCTGTTTCTTCCAGTGGGTGTAATGAGTCCCGTTGAATACCGGTGGCTTTGATGGATCTTTTCCTCCTCTGAATTCTCGAGGGTCTTCTTTACCAGAACTGATGTCTTTCATACCTGCTAGTGCTAGTGGCGAGTCATCCTCAGGCTCTTTTTCATGATCAGACTCACTATCGGTAGGTCCCCATGTGGCATAGAAGGCTTCCTTCATCTTCCTTCGTTCTGCTCTGAAGTTTTGGGGGCCGTCTTGACTTCTTTCTGTCTATATCATGTTCCTTTGTAGTTTCCTTCTCCTTGTCCTTAGCCGCTCTGTTCTTCATCCACTCTATTTCCCACATAGGGCAATCCATGACAGCATGATCCTTCTTGAAGCACTTGAAGCATCCAGAGTAATCAGGACTGTCAACTAGGTTCTTCCTGCTAGAACTTTCCTTGTTGCCTCTTTGAATCCTTTAAACCTTCCCAGATTGAGTTTTTGTCTTAAAGCACTCACCATTGCTGCTTCAACTGATTGAAGATCAACATATTCATCAGCTTTCTCTGTTGCTTCCAGAGCAAGGGTCTTGTCCTTCTTTGCTGCTGGTTTAGCTTTTGAGTCCTTCATCATCTCATGCGTCTTCAGTCTTCCAACTAGTTCTTCAAGCTTGATGGATTTCAGAGGTTTGGATTCAATGATGGCAGTCATCTTTGGTTCCCATGCTTCAGGCAACACATTCAAGATTTTATCGACCATTTCTATTTCAGGCAATTCCATCTCCAGAGATCTCATTTCATTTGTGATCATGGTCAACCTGGTCATCATATCCTGAATCGATTCCTTTTCGCCCATGGTGAACAGTTAAATTGTCTCTTCAGCATTCTCCTTTTTGAGTCCTTCACTTCTGTGGTTCCTTCATGTGCAACCTGTAGGGCATCCCATATTTCCTTAGCCGTCTTATATGATGATACTCTATTGAACTCTTCATGACTAAGACCACATATGACTAGTCGCTTGGCCTTGTGATTCTTTTCGATCATCTTATAATCCGTCTCATCAAACTCTTCTTTCAGTTTAGGTTCTTTCGTGACAGTGGTTCCTTCACCAACTATTTTGGTAGGAATCAGGTTTCCTTCAGAAACTATAAACCAGAGTTGATAATCTTCAGCACATATATAATTCTCCATCCTGTTCTTCCACCATGCATAGTATTGCCCATTAAACTGTGGGGGCCTCAGAACCGACTGTCCTTCAGTAATGGTAGGTGGTGCACTCATCCTGATCCTTCTCAAGGTGTTAGCCTCACACGAGAAGACCTGCTCTGATACCACTTGTTATACGTTATGCACCTCTTAGAGACACTAGAAGGGGGGGGGGGGTTGAATAGTGTCTTCCGATTTTCATCACAAGAACCTTGTTCTTCTATCGTAGAACAGAGTTCTTCGGTTAGCTCTTATACTGCCTTCTACTCTAGAATTCACAACACCAGACACCAAAGACACAAGGATTTTACGTGGAAAACTCCTTGCTCAAGGGAGAAAAACCACGACCCACACTCTGGGATTTTAGAACTGAATCCACTAATACAAGAGCAACGTTTCTGATTACAAACTCTGTAACCAAGGGGCTACACTCTAGACCTTAATCACTAATCAAAGCTACACTCTAGCTTCTCTAGTAATCACAAAAGAATTCACCTAATACATATGCTTCTATGATAAGCAAATAGGTAAAACAATGAAAGCTCAACACGATGACAACTTACAACTCGATGAACCTAGACAGAAAATCTAGACTCAATACACTGCATGCACTCAGTTGTCTTCTCCAGTTTATTCACGTAGAAAGATCTCAGATCGCCTCTGTATGCTCTCAACTCTCTGTGTGTGAATAACTGATCTACGGCTGTCTCCACTACTTGCATTTATACTGGTCTTGAAACCCTAGTTGAGTTCTACAAGGAATCCTCCTAATTTTGGTAATTCAGGATTCGTAGTAACTCTTTTCCTTGTTGAAGTCCAACTCCTTTTCACACTTCGAAGACACAGCCTGGGCACCGCCTCTCTTAGTCTGACTAGGATGCATATACACTCACGCACCACAACTCCTAGTTCCACAGGGATTTGCAACCCACAATCTTTTCGATCAAGCGTGCCCTTTATCCTAAGGACTAGGTTCTTTGTAGAACCTCTGAGTCCTTTTCGTTTGTCATACTTCAAAACCAGCTCTCAACATTTTGTTAGCTTCCGCATGACGCCATGTTATTTCGATCCCAACACTACTTTGGGTTCTACTAATCCGGATTCAGTTGTGAAGTCCCACTACTCTCCCCCCTCCTTACCAAAGGCAACTCCTCAGGATGGAGAAGTCACACCACCACAACTTTGAATTGGAGGCCATACTTTACCTTCTAATTATCACCAAACTATAATTAGATCCTTTCATTTCCATCTGAGTCTAATGCTACATGCAAACAGAAATGAGAAAACAGCATAACCATAACTGTTGTAAACGGAGCTCCAATATAGCCCTCAACTGTTGGCCTTGGCAACCCTTTCAATGTCATCCTTCTTCTTAATGGCATAGCTAATTGAAGAACCCTTAGCAGCATTGATGAGTTCATCTGCAAGGCACTCAGCTATGGTCTTGATGTTCCTAAAAGAACTCTCACGTGCAGCAGTTATCAGCAAATAAACTGCCTGGTTATCAAAAACCTGACGCCTCGCAACACCAGCTGAACCAATACGAGTTGCATCTTCCCTTGGTCCACTGTTGATGACAGCATCAACAATGACTTGAATTGGGTTTTGGTTTGTCAACAAATGAATGATCTCCATTGCATGCTTAATAATGCGGACATCCATTAGCTTCTTCCCATCGTTCTATCCATGCATCGATCATCAGAGAGTCGGTGAGCCTCTCAACAATTGGGCACTAGACCTTCCTGAAACGCTTGTCATCAGCTGTGTGTGGCACACGTAAACTGGATGATTGGAAGAAGTTGCTGTGATGTAGTCCTCAACAGACATGTCATTGATCTAGACATCATCATAAGTCAGCTATCGAAAAGCACAGCATCACTGTGAACCTTATTAGTATCTGTGGTTGCTTCCAGGGGCGGCTCTAGGATTTCAAAAGGATGGGTTCGCCACTTTTATGACGGAATTACAGTGTCTCAAGAATAGTTCCCTAACCTACTTGGTCAACAAATGTTATTTTGTATATAGGTCAACTATTATTTTATATGATGATATATTAAGAAACAATATTAAAAGTCATTTAAATTGGGATTGATCCCTACTCGTAAGTGTAAGTGAACCAGCATTTGGTCAAGTGAACCATTTAAATTTTTAGAGCATGGGTTCCCAAACATCAAATTAGACATATTTTTAAAAAATTGTACATAATATACCTAATTTCACAGCAGGACCATTGGTTCACGTAAACCGCAATTTAAAGGCAAGATACGCGTGGTGTTGCTTCAATGGGAGCTGCTACTAGTACTCCTGCGTCCATTTTTTAAGAGATTCACCTTCTGCGGGGAAAGTGTGTTTCCTGCTCTTTTTACTGCTATTGTTTTTGTTGACATAAATTGGTAACTCATCAAAAATATTTATATGAAAAGATACTCTAAGTTAATACTAATAGCGAAACAAGTTTTATTAGTTTAGTTTTTATAGTTGTTCAACAAGAGCAGATTGAAGGGTGTTCAAAGAAAATTGAAGATATACTCCACTAATGAAAAGAGGAGAACGTAACATGACTATGGTGAGTCTTGTCCCACATCGTAAGGTCGGAAGAAAACTGGAGCAAAAGCTGTAGTATAGAAAATGGGCCGAGATCACTGAGTAACATACTTACCTGGACGGGGTCAATGGGCGATCAAGAAGGCTCATGACCTGGGTTGGTGACCTCCATTGCACTTTGGAGAGGTGCCTGTTTAAGGTCGGCCTAAATGGTCGAATCTACGTCATAATTTGTGGCAGCGGAGGGGTGCCTGCTTAAGGTCGGCCTAAAAATGGTCGAATCTACGTCATAATTTGTGGCAGCAGAGGCCTGCGTTCGTGCGGCCCCTACCCAAATCTTAGTACAATTATTTGTGGCCTTTTGACTCAACTATTAATGTGATCTGAAACTTGAATGCAAATTGTTTAATAAGCTTCGATATATATCTATGTTTATATAATTGATTTGAAGAGCAAGTTCCAAGAACTCAATCGAACTAGGCTTACGTCGAGTCGGGCCCAAATAATCTTTTCTATGTGCAAACTCCTCCTAATTTTTACAGCTACTTCCATTTTTCTATTCATCTCAATCCGTGCATTTGGTATCATTGAATATTAGAAGTTCACCGAAAATAGATGGGTTTTTGTGTTAAAGGTTAGTTAGCATGATAACTATTTTTAGTAAATTTGGACTATTGAATAGCTGGATTATAGAAATGGGGTTCTTGATTCCTGAAACCCCCCGCCTCAGTAATAATGGATCCGCCTCTACCCTTCTCCACTTAAATACTACACTTTTGTGTATTGCAGAGATGAACTCGTGACACATGACTTCCGGACTTTGAAGTTGATTGGGATTGTCAGAAGGTTGGACTGCTAGATTAGATATACCATCTCACTGGGATTTGTAAAAGCTTTTATGTACTTTAATCATATATCAAGCTTTACTATGATATCTGTATTTAAGTTCATAAACTAACAAACAAGAATTTAAACTGTTATTTGGTAATAGGATAGAGTTGAAACAAGGTAAAAGCTCAAAACTTTGGCACCTAACTTTAAGCCCAAGTTCATATTTAGAGCTTTTGTTGCATAAATCTCCTAGTGAAAAGATCATGAAACCAAAAATATTTTTGAGATCTTAGAAAAATGTATTCCAAAGAAATAAAATGCTGCGTGCTACCTAGATATTACGTACTGATAGTAGCACAAGTCGAATCTTTGTATTTAAATGTTCAAATACTTGCTTATCCTGTGGGTGAGAAAATAAGTTTTAGCTGCGTTCAGAGCACATATTTGTCCGGAGAATATAAACCAGCCACTCTATCATATTTATGGATATCAAAGAAGAGTGATATTCTTTTATCAGAATGTGCCGACGCGTTTCCAAAAGATCTTGATTATGTCTTTGTTTAACCGTAATTTCGTTTATTAGGTTAATTCACAATTAAATTTATAAAGCGGAGTCACGATCAATAATCGAGATTAAGTGCTTGATGTGAACAGATATAAATGCCTAGGGAGAATGTAAAGGGAAGTAAATGCTCGAAATAAATGACGGCAATAAAAGTAAGGAAATAAGAACGCAGTTAATGCAACGTAATGAATGTAAATTAAATAGAAGGAACCGTATTCAGGTCGCGTGGATCTGATTAAATTCCTTCCTCGTACTCTTTATGATATTGGAGTAGCAAAATAATAAATGAGATCGCTTGACTGCGGATAAAAGTAATCAGTATGGACAGGAGATAAAGATTTTCGTATTAATGATTGGAGTACAGATGTGTGTTCAGAGAGAGAAGAATTAGATACAATGTTTGTGACTTGAATTACAATAAATAGGCGACTAGATGTCCGTTCGCGAGCAGTTGTAACTTCCTGATTGAGCAGTTATGTCGCCTGAGGATAAGATTCCTATTTTGAACCTGTTGGACGAAGAGTTGCGTCTATTCTGGCCGCTGCAACTGTTTATCTGCCCGTTGCAACTGTTCATCCTTGATTCTATCCGTTATCTTCATGCCTACTCATAGCCACGTGTCGCCCATACGTCGTCCTACGTGGATGCTTAGTCACCAACCTTGGTGACGACGGATTTAACCCAATACAGATAGTCCCCGCACTTCTCGAGCAGAGAATCTGGTCGAGGAGTGGAAAACGAATTTTAAGCGGGAAACAACCCTTCTGAATTCTTCCTGGATGAAACATTTGAATCCTTACTGGATACTGCCCGTTAAGTTGATCGTCATCCTATCAGTGTACAAGCATTAAATGCTTTCTTGAGAGCTTTTGATTTAACTGGCATCTTATTAGTGCAGGCATTAAATGCCCTGCTAAAGACAAACCGTGCAAGCTGTCAATTCCGCTCCGCTTTTTACTGAAAAGTGGCTGTTGCGTGTTCCGAGAACGCAGGGGTGATGATTATACTGCGCTTGCTCACGTCTCGCACGTCCCAAGGTGAAAAACCGTCATTTTTGTCATTTCATATTCTAGTGGCTGAGTTTACTTTTTGCACAAACGCTTGACACGTGTAGACGCGGGTCGGGTCTGGTTAACCCTATAAATACGACTTCCTCCTATCTTGAGAACTTTTCACTTCGTTCCAAATCTCATTCGCATCCTCAGAGCTTCAAAACACTTTTCCAAAACCTTTTGCAACACAAAAACTTTGCCACTCTCTTAACTTAAATGTCTCCAAAAGCTAAGAAAAGTTTGAACATGGATGCCGCGGCCAGTACTTCTTCAGCGGCGGGCGGTCAATCTATAAGTGCCTCCACCTCTGTTGCCGACGTAATCCCAAAACTTTGGGGGAGCCTCGAAAATGATTGTTCGATTAGCCCTTCCAGTCACTATGGCAATATAAGGTCGTGGCCTTCAAGCCGTTTTAAGAGTTCAATCACCCCCGACCTTTTGCCTAGGGTTAGGACAGATTGTGGCTGGGGGGACGACGTCATGGTTACTTGCCCCTTTCCAACAGAAAACATTACTTCTGTGAGGCCTGGATGGACGGCCGTATCTACATATCCATTCACAATAGGCCATTCGCTCCCCCTTCATCCCGTTATAGAGGACATCTGTAAATACTACCTGATCTGCCCGGGGCAGTTGTGCCCAAGTGTTTATAGGATTATTTCCCTGCTGCAGTGGTTCGCCGATGAGACTGAGCAGGATTTTGAGTTTAAACATTTTATTGCTCTGTACAGCCTTCAGGTTGCTAGGGACGGGTATGTCAATGCCCGTATGAGGGGAAGAAAAGCTCTGGTGAGCAATTCCGGAGACTCAGGGGACAGGGGTTGGATGCATAGGTACGTTTATGTGGCATCCAAGCTCTTTACCCGCAATGACAAAACCAACCTCCGCGAGGTGTGGAACAAAACTCGTAAGTCCCCGAGTTATTCACGCAAAGTACCCTTCGAATTATGTTTTTGCATTCTCTGATTTTTCTCTTTGTTGGGCAGCTGACAAGATTCCCTACGACGGTTTGATTTCTGAGAGGGAGTTGACTGCTTGGGTTGAACCTATCTTGGCAGGTTTTACCTACGAGCAGAGGCAGTGGCCTCACTACGCCTCTAAAAAGGGTTTGTCGAATCCTAGCACTCATGGTAACTGAGCAACCTGAGTTATTGCTGAGTTAAGTGAAATTTTTCGTAGTATTAATGCGACTTTTATTCCCAGGTCTGGGCACTGGCGGTGATTATTTTCCTGCTCCTCCTTCTGTGGAGGAGACCGTCGATCCCATGGCTGAGATCAACGAGGAGGCAGCTGCCATCCTTCAGACCGCTGCAGCTGTGAAAGCCAGGGAAGGGGGGGAGGAGGTCCTTGCGAGCCTGAAGAGAAAACAAACTGACTCTGAAAAGAGTAACCCCAAGAAGAAGAAAAGGACGGCTCGCAAGACCCCTCAGTCTTCCGAGAAGACAGTCGAGGCCACTGTTGCTGCTGCTGAAACGCCCAAGGCTGGGCAAGAGAGTGTTAAAAGCTCGGCGGCTGCCCCTGAGTCTGCTGAACCTGAATTAGTAGTCCTTTCAGATTTAGAGGTGCCCGAGGTGAGCTTGACTCGAAGGAGGAGGGCCCCTCTTCGGGGTGATCGGAGGAAGGAGGTGGAGACCTCTTCCTATGCTTTTGAGGAGAGTCCTCGAGTTGAGGAGAAGGAGGGAGACAAGGCTGGGGAAATAGGAGAAGAAAGAGTGCCCGAGAGTTTTGCATTCTTTCCTGAGGACGAGCCTGGGCGGGCTGGTAGTCAACAAGGTGAGCCTGAGCAGGTCACCCATAGGCGCCCGGGCAAAGAGCCGATGAGGGAGGAAGATGGGGAGAAGGGTGAGGAAGAAGATGAGGAGGTTAGTGATCGGAGGAAGCCTGGGGGGGAGGCTGAACCCCAGGTGTTTTATTACAAGGATATGATGAACTTGGCTGCTGACGGGGCGGCGCCAGTCTATTTGCAAGAGTGCGATACTTTGGGCCTCGACGAGTCAGGGGACGTCGAGGTCTCTCGCACTAAGCTGACCAGGAGAGTGTCTCTGGGAGGATCGGTTGGGGCATACTCTGTTAAAGGTATTCGCCACAAATTTGGCCCCAACTATCCTTCTGAACAGGCGAGGGAGCCTAGGCCATGTGAGAGGGAGTGCGACTTTATCATTCCTCCAGGCACAGATTTTCTGACGAAACCTGGCCATTTGGTCAAGGTGACGTCCAACCTAATTGGCCCTCGTGAGGAGTGGAATATGCGCAGTATGAACGACGAGCAATTGGCTGATGCGATTGCTGAAGACACCGCTCGGGTAATGTTTTCTTCTTTTTTTTTTTCTTTTACCTTTTATCAACAACCTTAATTCTAACTACTTGCTTATTTTCACTTGCTGCCAGGCGGGTATGATGGCTGCCGAGCTCATGCTCCGTTCCAGATTGAACAATCAGGATCAGGTTCTTGGCCTGAAGAAAGACCTGCAGGAGGTTCTTCGGGCCAATAAGACCTTGGAGGCGGAGAAACAAGTCCTGATCGGGGAGAAGCGGGCCTTGGAGGGGAGGCGTGGCTTCTTCGAGGATAGGATAGACAGGTTGGAAAAATCCAACGCTGAAGCTAATGATAAGATACACGCCCTCCTCGAGGAGAAGGACCGTCTTCTGGATGAGAGGGAAAGGTTTACGTTGTCTTTTGAAGAGCTGAGGGCCAAGATAGATGAGCAAGGTCGGCAGATCTCCCAACTTGCCCACGATCTTAATATGAAGGAAGTTGCTCTGGAGAGCATTCGCAGCGCTTCTGACTTGATGTTAAAAAACATGAACAAGGCTGAAGCTGAATCTCAGGCTGCTCGAGGAGAACTTCGGGAGGCCAAAAATCTGGTTGAGGAGTCTGCAAGGACCCAAGAGCAACTAAGGAGGGATTTGGTAAACTTGAGGGATCGTTATACAATTGAATCTAAGCTGGAATCCCTTGAAGCCAAGAAAAAGTTGCTCATCCAAATGCAGCGCGGGCAGATCGATGTTGACTCGGTCCTCGATCAGACTATAGCAGCTATCATCAGTGTTAAGCAGGTTTTGGGCATGGAAGTAGGGGCTGCTGATGATGATGATGATGATGAGGAGGATGATGAAGGCAATGACGATAATGAAAATGAAGATTTAGGCGGGGACCCGACTGATGGAGCTAGTGCATCAGGTCGAGATCCCGGCTCGAATGACGATTAAGGCCTTGCCTGGTTCTCCTTGTAAATTTTATTGAATGCTGTTATCCTTTGAACACTTCGTGAATGAATGCACGTTTTTGACTGTTTCTTTGGTTGATTCGGCAAGGCTTGATGATCATTTTTGATCTTAAGTCTTGCTTATATAAATGATGTTGATGTCTATTGTTTGATAAGGTTTTCAGAAGTCAGGATTATATTTCAAACCCTAGTGCCTGAGTTCCCTCTTTGGTGTTAATCTGCGCAGATGTACGAAACCAAGTCTGACCGTAAATAGGCTAAGTTGCCCTTAGTTAAGGTAAATGAAGTCAGTCTTCCTTGGCTTAGACGAAACTAGGCCGTTGAGGTTGACTGAAGCTTGGCCGCATGAGATGGCCTTGCGATAAACTTTGCTTATCATATTTGACAGTTGAAAGTTTTCGCAGAAAAATTTTGCTAGTTGAGTGAGTTCTACCCTGTTATTTCTATTGAAAAGGATAAGTAACCCAATAACCAAGACACACTATTGTTTGGTCGCAACGTTATAGAATTTGGGCGAATACTTGGCCGCAGGATATAAAAATAACATAGCACAAGCAAAACAGTTCTATTGAACTTACTTGACTCTGCTTAGTTGTGGATTTGGCAAATGATCATGACCTTGCTCTGCTCGAAGATCACTTATGTTAGCCAAGGCTTTGGCCTACTGGGGCCCTCACCGCCCCCCTGTTTTTATGTTGAAACTCCGTGATTTCAGACATAAAAAGACAATGGGTGAAACGCTGGATCGAGGAACACATATAACCATAAGAGGAGTGTGTCCGTTGTGGGACTTGAACCCACAGCTGCGAAGCACGAGGGCTTCGAGCTCTACCAGTTGAGCTAAACGGATCTGGTCTTTTTAAGACCGTTAGTACCATTTAGACAAAAATAAGAAAATAGCTTAAAAGAGAATAATAATAAGTAAACAACAAAGAATGGATAGAGAAACTAACCCACGTACTACTTAGAAGTAGTACCTCTTTAAGTGAGTCACGTTCCAACTGCTGGGTAAAAGCGACCCATCTGGTCGTGCCAAACGATACGAGCCCTTACCAACGGATGCGACCACCTTGTAAGGACCTTCCCAGTTTGGACCGAGTTTGCCGACGTTTGCTTCTTGCGTATTCTGGGAAACTCTACGCAATACAAAGTCCCCGACTTCAAAGTTACGCAGCCTAAGTCCCCGGTTATAATATTGTTCTATTCTTTCCTTCTGGGCTACCACTCGTATAAGGGCTAATTCTCTTCGTTCTTCTAGAAAATCCAATTCCTCGGAGAGATTGACTGAATTAGATTCCTCAGTTGCATGAGCATATCGCAGGCTTGGCTCGCCGATTTCAACTGGAATCAATGCATCAGAACCATACACTAAGGAATAAGGCGTCTCCCCGGTGCTCATTTTCGTGGTTGTTCTATATGCCCAAAGAACCCCGGGGAGCTCTTCTACCCAACACCCTTTGGCTTGCTCGAGGCGCTTCTTGAGAGAATCCACTATTATCTTGTTGGTCGACTCTGCCTGCCCGTTCGCCACTGGGTGGTATGGGGATGAAGTGATCCTTTTAATATGTAGATCCTCAAGGAACCTTGTGACTTTCTGACCAATGAATTGAGGACCATTATCCATTACAATCTCTTTGGGTGCGCCAAAGCGACAAATAACATATCGCCAAAGGAAATCAATTACTTCCGTTTGACGTATCTTCGAGTATGCTGCAGCCTCGACCCACTTTGTGAAATAATCAGTAATAATTAATAAAAAACGTACCCCTCTAGGTGCAGTGGGTAGTGGCCCAACGATATCCATACCCCATTTCATGAACGGCCACGGGGAAATAATTGAATGCAAAGGTTCTGCTGGTTGGTGGAGGAGATGTGCAAACCTTTGGCACTTGTCGCATTTCTTGACAAATTCGTTGGTATCCTTTTCCATTTTGTCCCAATAATAGCCTGCTCGTATAAGCTTTCGCGCAAGCGCCTTGCCCCCCAAGTGGTTTCCACAGCAACCCTCGTGAACTTCTCTCATCACATATTCGGTCTGGCTGGGGCCTAAACACTTGGCGAGTGGGCCTGCAAAAGTCTTACGATAAAGGATATTATCCAAAATTGTATACCTGGCCGCTTTTATTTTCAGTTTTCGAGCAGCTTTAGCGTCTGATGGCAGGGTTCCATGCAATATATAATTGGTTATCTCATTCCTCCAATCCCAAGTCAAACTGGTTGTGTTAACCTCCATTGCGTCTTTATCTATCGTTGTGCAGAGGAGATGAGCCACGGCCACTGAACCTGTTGCCCCAATCTCTGCCACCGAACCCAAATTTGCTAGGGCATCAGCCTCGTGATTCTCTTCTCGTGGGATCTGTGTGGCTTCCCAATTGTCGAATTGTGCTAGCAAACCTGTGACTCGGGCAAGATACCTATGCATACGAGATTCCCTTGCTACGAAACCACCATTTATTTGATTGACAACCAAGGCAGAATCACTCTTAAGGTGGATTTTGTCTGCTCCATATTCTCGAGCCAGTTTCAAACCTGCAATTACGGCCTCATACTCGGCCTCATTATTGGTAATAAAGGGGCATTTTATGGCCTGTCTAATAGTCTCCCCCGAGGGGGTGGTAAGAACTAAACCCAAACCCGATCCTTTTACACTTGAGGACCCGTCAGTGTACAAGGTCCATGCTTCTGACTCTGTCCCGGCGAAGAGGACCGCCTCACGTTGAGCATCAGGGTACATAGTGGCACTAAAATTCGCAATAAAATCTGCTAAGGCCTGAGATTTTATGGCCACCCGGGGTTGATAAGATATATCAAATTCACTTAACTCTACAGCCCATTTTACTAATCTGCCCGAGAATTCAGGTTTATGCAAGATATTCCGTAAAGGGAAGGTAGTAACTACGGCTATAGAATGACTTTGAAAATAAGGTCTTAGTTTGCGGGCAGCTATTACTAAGGCCAGCGCTAGTTTTTCCAAAGGTTGATAGCGAGTTTCAGCATCTAATAAGGATTTGCTAATGTAATAAATTGGAAGTTGCTTACCTTGGTCTTCTCGAACTAGCACTGCACTGACCGCAGATTCAGACACGGCCAGGTAAAGCAATAGTTGTTCACCTGGTTGGGGCGTTGAAAGCAAAGGAGGGTTTGACAGGTATCTCTTCAAATCCTTAAGCGCTTGTTGACATTCAGGGGTCCAATCGAATTCCTTGTTCTGTTTTAGCACGTCGAAGAAGCTTTTGCACCGATCAGACGATCGAGAAATGAATCTCCTCAGTGCTGCTACTCTCCCAGTTAGCCGCATTACGTCTTTTCTGTTGTGAAGTACGTCGGGGATGGCTTCTATGGCTTTTATCTGGGCGGGGTTTACCTCGATCCCTCGCTGGGAGACGATGAAACCGAGGAATTTCCCTGAACCCACTCCAAATGCGCATTTCTCCGGGTTGAGTTTCATGTTGTATTGATCAAGGATTCGAAAGGCCTCCTTTAAGTGTGTTAAGTGATCTTCCGCCCGTTTGGATTTGATCAACATGTCGTCGATGTAGACCTCCATGGTTTTGCCAATGTGGTCGTGAAACATCCGATTGACTAATCGTTGGTAAGTCGCACCTGCATTTTTAAGCCCAAAAGGCATTACTTTATAGCAATACGTACCTCGGCAAGTAATGAAGGAAGTTTTCTCCTGGTCGTTGGGATCCATTAAGATCTGGTTATAGCCCGAATATGCGTCGAGGAATGTAAGCACTTCGTGCCCGGCCGTCGCATCGATCAGTTGGTCAATCTGGGGTAATGGGTAAGAATCTTTAGGGCAGGCTTTATTCAGATCAGTGAAGTCGATGCAGACTCTCCACTTGCCGTTCTTTTTCGTCACTACGACCACATTGGCCAGCCAATCTGGATACTTGACTTCTCGGACGGAGCCAATCTTGAGCAGGCGGTCAACTTCGTCATTTATGATCTGATTCCTGAATGCTCCTTGTTGGCGCTTCTTTTGCTTTACCGGGCGATGATACGGATCCACGTTCAACTTATGACAAATAATCTTCGGAGAGATTCCTGTCATATCTGCGTGTGACCACGCAAAAGTGGTGTGCTGCTCCTTGAGGAAGTGCAAGATATCTTTGCGTAAGTCCTTGTTTATCTCTGCTCCCAAATATACTTTTCTTTCTGGCATGCTGTCGAAAAGTTCTTCTGGTTTCAAAGCTTCGATAGTTGGCGCGTACTCTCCTCGCGCGTCCAATTTTGATAGGAATTCCGGGACCTTGTAGTCTGAAGTTTCGTCGTCTGGCTCTGATCCCGGGTTCTTTGATTGCTATTTCGCCTCCTCGGGGAGTTTGACTGCAACTGAGTAGCAATCTCTGGCGCAGCGCTGCTCTCCCCGAACTTCCCGTATCCCCCATTCTGAAGGGAATTTCATCACTTGGTGATATGTTGATGGGACTGCTTGCATATCGTGTATCCATGGCCTTCCAAGGATTATGTTGTAGGCCATGTCCCCATCAACGACATGAAATGTTGTTCGTCTCTTGACGCCTTCGACCAGAGTCGTTAGAGTAATTTCCCCTAACGTCTTTTCGCTGGAATTGTTAAATCCTGAGAGAACGCGAGAAATTGGTACGATCTTGTCGTATAACTTCAATTTCTGCACGATTCGAGACAACATGATGTTCGCTGAACTGCCTGGATCGACGAGCACTCTCTTGACATCGAACTTCTCCACTCGCAACGTGATCACCAAAGCGTCCATGTGAGGAAATTGTAAGCCATCTGCGTCTGTTTCTTCAAAAGTTATTGTATCTTCGAGTCGTGGTCGTTTGGTCTTTGTAATAGATACTTTGGCGTATTTCTTTGCTGTATACGTGACTGCATCAACCTCAATACCACCAGAGATGACGTTGACTGTCATCTTTGGAGATGATGCTCGGGGAGGCTCTGATCTGCTTTGCTGGGCTTTTGCGTGTGTTTGTTTTCCTTTCTCTGTCAAGTACTCCTTGAGGTAGCCCTGTTTCAATAAATTAGCGACCTCATACCTTAGAGCCTTGCAGTCATCCGTTGTGTGGCCGTGGTCGCGATGAAATTCGCACCACAAATTTTTGCTGCGCTTGCTGGGGTCACCCTTCATATCCTTAGGCCATTTGACTTTTTCGCTCATCCCTTCAAGCACTGCTACGAGTTCTGCCGCCCCGATGTTGAAAACGGGCAGGGTTGGAAGTCCGTTAGAGGTCGAAGCAGAATCACTGCCCCTTGCGAGGCCTTTGTTGTTGCGACCGCGTCCATTTGAGTTGTTGCGTGACCGATTAGGATATGGCTCGTGTCGTGCATCTGGTTTGTCTGTCTCGATCTTTCCCCCAGCGCCGCTGGTGCGAGCCTGGCTCCGTCCCCGGGCACCTGTGCCAATTAACTTATCTTCGTCTATACGTACCTTTGAATTATAACGATTGTAGACATCCGACCAGTTTGCTGCAGGATATTCTCGCAAGGATTCATACAATCGTCTGGTCGCTTCAGAACTCTTGACGTCCAAGCTGTTAGTGAATGCAATAGCCGCCCATCGATCTGGGACTTTGGGTAGCAACATGCGTTCACGCTGAAAGCGATCTACATACTTCCGGAGAGACTCCCCGGGCAGTTGTTTGATTTCAAAGATGTCTTCAACTCTTGTTTCTGTCTTCTGGGCGCCTGTGTGTGCTTTGACGAATAACTCCGCCATCTCGGCAAAGGATCCTATTGAATTTGGTGGTAGCATTGAGTACCATCGTAGAGCGCCATCTGCCAATGTCTCCACGAATTTTTTCAACTGGACTGATTCGATCTCCTCATCGGTGAGATCGCTTGCCTTTATAAAATTGCTAAACATCATCAAGTGGTCGTTGGGGTCAGTTGTTCCCCGGTATCTTGGTATGTTCGGCATTTTGAACGTTTTGGGTATTGCCTTGGGTGCTGCTTCTTTCTTCCAAGGCCTTTGAGTATACCGTTGAACGTCCACTTTCTTCAAAGTAGGTGGTGCGCCAGGGATCTGATCGATCCTTTCATGAAGGGAGCGCTGCAGGGCTTCTTGGCTCTCTTTGAACTGCCGGGTGAGGGCTTCCATTACTTCGCTCATTTCTGTTGGCACCGCCGACCCTGCATTTTGATTTTCAGCATTTTCAGCGCGTCTCGAGGCATGAGACGGTGAGGCGTTCCCTGGACGTCCAATGGGTGGATCATTTGGCAAGTTTTGTCTTCGTAGGCTGTCGATAGCCTCCCGTATTTGCCTGTTGATTTCAGCCTGTTGCCGTATGAATTCGAGGACAGCGTCCCGAGAATTCCTCAAATTTCTAGGACTATTGGGTCCTCTAGGTCCTTGACCAGAGTTTCCTCGGCCAGGTGGGCGGCTGTTTCTGCTACCTTGCTGGCTGTGCTCGTTTTCCTGTTCGCCTGGGAGCACGTTCTCGTCTTCTGCAGCGGGGATTACGTCATCATCCGCAGGAATGTTGTCTTGCTGCTGATTCTCGGCCAGATTCAAGTCCACTTGCTCCGCAGCGTTAAGGTCTTGTTGTCCGTCGAGGAGGGCGTTATTGTGCGAATTGTTATCTGCCATTTCAAAAAGAAAACGAGGAGAGCCAACGAGCAAGAAGAAAAGAAAACAAATAAAGAGACAAAATACGTCAAGCAATTAACCTACGGAAATTATTGACCGGCTCCCACTGTGGTCGCCAAATTGTTTAACCGTAATTTCGTTTATTAGGTTAATTCACAATTAAATTTATAAAGCGGAGTCACGATCAATAATCGAGATTAAGTGCTTGATGTGAACAGATATAAATGCCTAGGGAGAATGTAAAGGGAAGTAAATGCTCGAAATAAATGACGACAATAAAAGTAAGGAAATAAGAACGCAGTTAATGCAACGTAATGAATGTAAATTAAATAGAAGGAACCGTATTCAGGTCGCGTGGATCTGATTAAATTCCTTCCTCGTACTCTTTATGATATTGGAGTAGCAAAATAATAAATGAGATTGCTTGACTGCGGATAAAAGTAAACAGTATGGACAGGAGATAAAGATTTTCGTATTAATGATTGGAGTACAGATGTGTGTGCAGAGAGAGAAGAATTAGATACAATGTTTGTGACTTGAATTACAATAAATAGGCGACTAGATGTCCGTTCGCGAGCAGTTGTAACTTCCTGATTGAGCAGTTATGTCGCCTGAGGATAAGATTCCTATTTTGAACCTGTTGGACGAAGAGTTGCGTCTATTCTGGCCGCTGCAACTGTTTATCTGCCCGTTGCAACTGTTCATCCTTGATTCTATCCGTTATCTTCATGCCTACTCATAGCCACGTGTCGCCCATACGTCGTCCTACGTGGATGCTTAGTCACCAACCTTGGTGACGACGGATTTAACCCAATACAGTCTTCAATTCAGTTCATGAAGATATTTTCATTTTGAACATTTGGATGTATGCTTGCTTAAACTATGAGAAAACATTTGTAATGTGCACACACTTGCATTGTGTTAGATATATAGCTGCAGTTTTGAACTTGAGTTTGACGCTACCTTTATATAATTCCCTGATTGTTTCTGAATAAGATCGTTTGTTTCACAGGTTTTTGAAGTCATTATACCATTACTGATGCCTCACAGAACTCGGCCTAAGACAGCTCTTCTGCTGTTCACCGGACTTAATGTTGTTTTGGTCTCAACAATAACTCCTGTCTATGATTTTGTTTGCTTCCATCCTTATTGGGAAAGAAGAGTAAGACACTTAATTTCCTTGTATCCCTTTGAAGCTGAAAATTTGTTCTTGCTTTTAGCCGTCAATGGCTATTGTTTCTGATGAGAAAATAATTATAAATTGCATAAAACTCTTAATAGTTTCGCTCATTTTAATGAACCTGACAGTTATCATCAACATGTTCCATATGTGTCTTAGTTTAGCAGGTTATATATTTATTGACTACTCAGAGAACTTTGTGTGTTTAAAGCCAACACTATTCAGTAGGTTAAGTAGAGGGCTGTTACTAGTTCCTGCTAGAATTGGTCTCGAAGTGGATTTTAGTTTCTACTTAAACATATTCATAACCATTTAAACCTCAACTCAAATTTGTGTCCTTTTCAATGCTCTACTTTCAGTACAGTCTTCTTCTTTCCCGCCCTACTTTCTGTGATGCTGCATGTTACTGGTAACTTACTTTTTCTCATCTATCTCAGAGAGAACGTCGGCTTCAGGAACATGAAGCAGCATTGAGAGGTTAAGCATCAGTTTAAGTGTGAAACTGAGGTTGGGGATTTTGTTGCGCAGGTCTTTAATTTAACTTGGTCATAAAACAAACGACCTTATGCATTTTATTCGGTACACGAGTCTGCTGTTCGTTGGTAAATATATAGAGTGATGTCAAGTTGAGTAAAGGTATTAAGAATTACACTTGAAGGAAAAAGAAGACAACAATGATGGGTGTCTTTTATTAGCTGACCTGTTCTTTTCAAAGAAATTTACATAAAAAGATTGTTTGAGGAACCTTTGTTGCTCCCTCTCCATTGGGATTGTTTGACTGTCAAACACTGGATATGGATGTAGTAAGAGTAGAAAGATCTGAAGAACTGCAGTATCACCATATCTAGAGAATGGTGCTAAAACTTTTCAAGACCAATTTATATAGAGTAGTGTTCTTGTGCTTTATGTAATGCAACACTATTATTGCTCATTTCACCATACTTGTTCAGTGGTTTCACAAGAGATTGGACTGTTTCTTTTGAAGAAACATTGTCGTTTTCATTTCATTACAATTTGACCCCTTGTTACCTTTACAGACAATAACTAAGCGCTGTTGGCTTGTTGGTCTTAATTTTTGGGTGGAGATGATGTTTGCTCTCCTCTATATATGTTAAAACTACTGTTTAAATCAGATTGAGCTCAACTTAGCAGCTACTTAGAAATTCCAGACAGCAAAGGAGAAAGAAAGAGTGATTAAGAGAGTGAGTCTAAAAAGTCTTCCATTGTACTGTTGGCAACAGTGGATTTGCTTAATCTAAGTACTATCTTTTTCAGGGTTAAGAGAATACCTGTTTGCTTAAAAAAAATGTTCCAGCATGCATTTGGTGGACTTTATGGAAACACAAGGTGCTTTGAAAACAGGAGCAACTCTATACAAAAGATCAAACTGAACTCTTTTGTTATTTTATTTTTGGTGTAAAGAAAAATATGTAGATGAAGCAGAACCTCTACTAGAAGTCTTAGAATCACTCTAAGAAGCACAAGTGATATTTTGCTAAATCTAGTAACTTGTAAACTATTTCCAGCACTGCCTTTGTGTGCTTATTTATAGGAGTAATATACTGTTACCATTCTAAAAGAAAAATGATGATGCAGCTTAAACATATACTATTTCATGTCTGGGTTGAAAGATCAAACTAGAACATTCAAATGGCAGACAGGGTTGGAGTATGTAACTGAAAAACTGAAGTTTAAGCCTAAGGTGTTGAACCACGATACTATCCTAATTAGGACAATCAAATTAGTTACAAGATCATAATTTAGGTTTGAGAAAAAAGCATCCTCATTACTTTTTAGGATTTGATAAAGCCTCGTTTAGTCTAAGTCAACAGTTAAATGAGAGTTATTAACAGAAATTTAAAAAGATTAAAAATACCCTGATTATAATGAATTATACATGCATGTTTTTCCCTAATAAATATTGTATTAAAATAGTTAAATTTCAATTACCCCTTAAACCTTTTAATTTTTTGAAAATATGGCCATTTCACATTTTGAATATACTTAAAAAAAAACCTTTTTAAGAGGTTCAAGCCCCGAGATTAAAGAAATCGCTGATACATAATGCTTTTACTTTAATGGGTTTTACAAAAAGGACAGCCTGATGTACAAAGCATCCCGCGTTCACGCAAGGTATGGGGAAGGGTCGCACCCCAATCATGTACGCAATCTAACTTAATGTAAATGTGCTAATATCGTATATCTGTTGGTTATAAAAATAAGTACTCCCTTAAGTTAACATATGAAATATTTCAGAATTATGTTCGAATCATCTAAAAATAAATTGCAACCAACATATTTATTCTTTTAGTTTTCAAAAGATAAATAATTAGACAAAGATATATGTAAGAATGACATGAAAATATAGAAAAGTATTTATGCAGAAACGACATAAAACCACAAGAAGAAAACGAAAAGAATAATGGTGTACTCGAAATTTTGTAGTCTGAACTAGCAGTACTTTGAAATTGTAAAGAAACCAAAGGAGAAAGAAGGATGTGAAATTCCACAATACAACGTAAGTTCTGTAAGACAGCGATTAGACCATCTCAGCACCCATGAATGATGCTAAGAACGATCCTCTACGGCGCCATCACCCGAAGACCATGGGTGCTGTTAATCACGCTCTGGTCTAATGGCCATGATTCATCAACCAGACTTGGTTTCCTGTCTCCTTAGAACTCAAGGATACAGTGGTACGAGCCTATAGAACAGATCCTGTTCAAGTAAGGTCGTGGACTTAGATGTCTGTTTCCAAGCTTATAAACCGTGTTTCAACCTCACACGAGCAATATCCGCTTTGCTCCTCGTCCCACATCGGCAAAACACTAGGTTGAAACACGGTTTATAACCTTGGAAACACACATCGAAGTCCACGACCTTACTTGAACAGGATCTGCTTTGCCTATGTGGGACGAGGAGCAAAGCGGGAATTGCTCGTGTGACTGCAGGACCAAAAAAGTTGAAAAAAGTTCTGCTTGTTGGGTCTTCCTATTTTTTTTTTTTTTTTTTTTTTTTTTTTTTTTTTTTTTTTAATGTTAGGTCTTTCTCGTGCATATCAATATTCTGCAACCAAAGATGGCCGTTGATGTTAGCAGTTATTATGAAATTATTGAAGATTGAAAGATTTGAGAAATGCAAAAAAAGATTAGAAACTATGTATGAAAATATTATGAAAAAGTGAAAGTAAATTGGCACATAATAATAGAGCTAGTATAAAATAGAAAAGATGGTGTACAAAGTGGAGACTTTAGGAATGTAACTGGGTAAATGTAAGGTAACATATATGAGCAATTTATTTGTAACCGACGACTTGACCTCGTTGCGATTGAGATGTACCAATCTATCGGAAGCAGCAGGGCCTATTTTGCTTGTGAATATGAAAACTGAAAACTGTGGATCTAGAAATAAGAAAGAAATTACGAAAGTCTTCTATAGTAGAGAAATTCACAAAGCTGGAAAATTTCATGGTCTCTTCAATAAAATAGCAGTCGTGAATTTCATATCCAGCAAATCATAATGGGGTGATTCAAAGATGAGAAACATGAAAAATATCATCTAGAACACAAAGAAATATACAAATTAAGAATTTCTTAGATTCTCATATAGTGGTACAAATTATGACAAGACAAAAAAAGAAAAGGTATCTGATGATTCAATACTCGAAGAAGTCCTTTCATGCGAATTTGGAAAGCCATACACTTGCTGCTTACTAAAAGAAACAAAATTAGTACTTCTTCCCCTAAAAGCACCATTTAGTGCCATCATGTGTCAAATGAGCTCCATTAGTTGAGAGATATAGTTTCATATAACAAATCTAAGTAAAGGATATCGAGTAATTAACACAAGACAATCAAGAGAAATTTAATTGGATGGACGTACATCATCAATCCACTTCACTAACAAGGGAGCATCCCTACACAAGATATGTGCATCTCGACCAAATTACAGCTCTAATAAATATCAGTTTCAATTCATAAACAAGCAAAGCTACAAAAGTGCTATAGAAGAAGAGAACTGAGTCAAAAGGGTGAGCATGCTACATCTGCAACTGCAAAAAACAGAGAGGCTGCAGTGTGGCATATATCGGTTGAGGCTGCTGACTTTAGCGAAAATTTGACGCTCGCTAATCAGAGAGCAGGATAGTGACTTGAACTGTGATGGAGCACCAAGATATAATGCAAGTCTTAAGATGTCGCAGAATACTCCACCGGCTGTCACTTCAGCCCCAGCACTCAAATAGGAAATGGTAGAGTTGCTCATCGAGTTTCGAACTGAGACATCTTGGTCATTTTTTTTTTTTTTTTGGTTAAAAAAAGAGCTAGCTTTGAAAGTTGAAAGTTGAAAGTTGTTCTATGTTTTTAATATACAGATGTTCCTACTGTTCCATCCATGCATCCATCATCAGAGAGTTGGTGAGCCTCTCAACAATTGGGTAGTGGACCTTCCTGAAACGCTTGTCATCTCAGCTGTGTGTAGCACATAAACTGGATGATTGGAAGCAGTTGCTGTGATGTAGTCATCAACAGACATGTCATTGATCTGGACATCATAAGTCAGCGATCGAAAAAGCAGAACATCGATGTGTACCTTATTAGTATCTGCGGTTGATTCACCTTCTGCAAGGAAAGTGTCTTCGCTGCTATTGTGTTGTTATAATGTAACTCATTGAAAATATTTATATGAAAAGTTACTCTTAGTTAATACTCCCTTCGTCCCAATTTATGTGGCACCATTTCCTTTTTTGTTTGTCCCAAAATAAGTGGCACCTTTCCTTATTTGACAACTATTTAATGCATCATCTCTATTTTACCCTTGTTGGGCCCTACATACTTTTAAACCTACCAACAACTTTTTTATTACCCAAATCTTCTCTCTTACTTTTTCAAGGGTAAAATTGATATTTAACAAGGTCAACCTCTATTTTCTTAAACTCCGTGCCCGGTCAAGTGGTGCCACATAAATTGGGACGGAGGGAGTACTAATAGTGAAACAAGTTTTATTAGTTAATGTTGGGTTTATCTGATAAAGAGTCCACCCATAAAGGGGTGCTCTTAAAGTCTATCCAGGTAAAATGATAAGTTACCTGGTAGAGTCCTATAAGAGGACAACTACTGTATATTCAGTTATAAATACAGTAAAATACGGACTTTCTCTACTACTCTTCCTCTTTCTCTCTATCAAATAACTAGTGTTTAGACTGTGGAAAAAGGGGTTGATCCGTCAAGCACGTGACAACCACCGACGATCAGTAATTCTAGCCACGGTTCAAAGATCCTACTGCTTCCGCTTATAAGGAGAACAAGTAAGTTCTCGGATTTATAATGTTTGATTAATCTATTTAGTATAGATTTGTGATAATATGCATATTTGAATCCTTCATTGGTATCAGATGTCATAGGCTGGTTTTCTGGCCCGAAAAAAAATTTATAGAATAGTTATGTATTTTTTTTTATTTTTTTTGGATTGGGATAATAATAAATACAAACTGATTAGAGTTAGTTTGTGAACCAGTCTTTAATATTTTACCCTTCCTCCAATAATTGTTAAGTTGACATGAATATACTTGAAACCCGTCTTCATACCTATGTCAAGTTGTCCTAAAATCAACGCCCACCACTGCCAAAGAATCCTTCTTTATATATTTGAAATAAGTTTTCAAATCATTTTCTAATGAGAAAGTTTGAAATGCCACCGTGCACAACAACCGGAAAAAGCTCCGTGAAGGATTACACAGAATCCAAGAACAGACAATTCACCCAGGGTCTAACCGTATTTGTTTCACTAGTCTACAATACAATCACATGTATAGAACACGAAATGTAAAAATTAGACCACAGTCTAAGTCGTACCTGGTTACAGAAGATGTTCTAATGCATATAGAAGATCACCAATGTCTTCTTAGGAATCTACCATAGTAGTTCTTGCATAGAAGAAGAGAGTGAGTTTTTGGGTTATAAGGAAGAAGAGGGAAAAAACCTTCTACTTTTCTTTTGTCTGGAATAATACACAGAATACTTGGGGAGTTCCTAACTGATTAGGACTTCCTTTTTATTATTAGCAGGAGACACAACTCTTTACAAGAATTTCCTAATGGTTGTGTCTATTTCCTTCTTTTTCCTTTATATTATAATATATATCACAAGTATATATATAATTATATATTTGGACATGGATATGGCTTGACCCACATGGGTGCCCCAAGTCCAATTTTTAACATCTCCCACTCACACATAGTGGGTCAACTCTCATTCCCAATCTGTAACATCCATACATAACGACTAGACCGTGTGACCAGTGCATACTTCGAGAGCGCAGTTTCTATACATCTGTTAGGAATATATAGCATCTCGATAACGGAACCTTGGAGTAGATTGCAGTATGCAATACCCTAGATCATTTATCACATTCATCTCTCTCATAATCTCTTTGTATTAACTTGAGTTCATCATTATGTTATTATGTTCTTGTCCTAAAGATAAACATAATGGGTGCACCAATGAACACAATTAATGTGATAATACTCAATGATCTTCCTCGTCTCAAGAATCTCTTAATCTCAATCTAACTTGCTTTTCTAGAAATGTTCCGCCAGACCGAATCATCCATGATCTCTTGGCAACACTCTAAGATAGCAAACACCAAATTGAATCTCGCGAAACTGGTAAAGTCATGAGGGTACAAAAAAAAAAAGAAAATTACTTATAATTATTAGGGCTTCACATGATAAGCAAGTAGAGATTAAACTTGTATCGCCCATAGGTCACTTTATGCATACGTGGTATGAATCACGTATCACAGTATTGACTCCTTTCCCGTGGAGTGTATGTCTTTCACAAATTAAATACTGTGTAGATGATAGCCAGACAACCTATGTCTAACTTTGAGTTCACAAATCTACTCATACATTTTATCCTTTAGAACTCACATCTGGCATTAAGACAGACTGTCACATTTAATCATAAATGATTAACCAAAAAAAAAATAAGCGACATTTTTATTATAAACTTCAACTTCAAGCTCTCTATTATTATCACCTCAGATAATAACAAGTTTATAATTGTCTCATCCCTATTAGTCACCTAGGCAATAGAGGCGATTGCCTGTGTGAAAAGGCCAATCTTTTTTCTGTCCGACATACTTCAAATTTATGTACTAAACATAAAAATATTTTATGTATATGAACGAACAACATTGACTAATTTAGGCTTTAGGCTGCAACTACATTAACTCCAATAATGTAGTTTTATGTGAACATGCTTGGGAAAAGTTAAGATATAAATACATCGACATCTACGCAAACCCAATGACCTCACATATCATTCATAAGCACCAAATGCTATGGGTTTCACTATATGCGTCGAAATGTATTTCATGATCACTTTTCTATGTACAACTATGTCTCTAAGAAAATTATACTTATATCAATATGGTCTGTCTTCTAATGATACATGGGACTTTTGTGTAAGCTATTGAGACTTGACTATCACACTTGATTGTTACTAATTCAATAGCACGCTATCCGACACACCCAAATTTATCATAAAGATATTTAAGCCAAACAGCTCTGCACAGTTGCTGAAAGCGCTAGAAATTCAGCTTACTTTATAAATAAGGCTGATGATTGTTTCTTGCTACACAAACAATATACACATCGCTATTGTTTACCAAAGAAGGACATACTCAGATTTAGATTTTCTCTCATTTAAATCTCCTTCTCAATCATCGTTAGTATAACCTTTGAGTTGTAGATCCTTTCCTTTACTTTACAAGGATAATCACAAGTGCCTTTAAGATACCTCAGTATCCTTTAACTGCTTTTCAGTATTCCTTTTCATATCATATTCTTGTGGATTCACGAGGACACATCCTCCCACTAGAAACTTCACCTCTAGAAATAGGAGTATTAGTGGGTTTGCACTATTGCATATTAAATCGTTTAAGAAAATTTCTTAATATAAGATTTTTCTGAAAGAGACAACAATACTCCGAACGATCTCTTGAAATCCGAACTTCAAGAATTCACCCATATTTTTTCAATACTACAAGTCTTTCGCACATATTGAGAGCCCACTTTTTCCCAATGGCATTAGGCTTAAAAGGTAGATTAACCAATCCAACTCTTGGTTTGGTTTCACTAACTTCATTTCATGTTCCATTGTTCTAGGTACTTATCCTTAGCAGGGTATTTAAGAGCCTCATTTTATCTTTCGTTGCTCTTATTCATCTTGTGGAGTAACTATATGTGCTTCCCCTTCGATCTCAGATCGACGATGGGGAATATATAGACGACTCATTCGTCGAGGTTGAGATTGATAAAATTGATTTATCAATTGATAGTTACTCCCACTGGGACCAGCAATATAAAATAAATTCTTTTAGTCATCTTGGTGCTACACGGAACAGATCCATTATCACCAAAGTGACTCTTGCTCAAATTCATTTGACTGTCATAAGCGGAAGCAAATTGATCCACAGTTTCATGAAGAGAAAAGCCATAACCTATCTCACCCTACTTGGGAAAAGCATTCTCTAAGAATGTAACATTATGTGATCCAAATTTAGTTACAGTGCCACTATTGTATCGTTCACTTATGAACATATAAACCCTAGACTACATAGAGTATCATAAGATACACTCCTTTCCCCTTGGAACTAATTTTCCGTGTGGGAAAAATGGTTTATGTACAAAAGTAGCACAAACTCAAGAGTAAAAAAGAATTGAGTTTTCATCTATCCATAACTTATATGAATATAAGTAACTGACTTAAAATAATTTCATAATTTGGATCACAGATGTCATAGCGTATCAGCTACAATGGAATGTAATGCTACTTTTAGGAGACGTCATAGACATATCTAGAGTCTCAAGAGCCTCTTGCTCTTTTAGGACATACTGGGTTACATTGTCACCGTTAACACTTTTGTTAAACTTGTGACAATTAGCAGTTGACATATTGATAGAAACTAGTATAAACTTATTGAGACGACTATGTACTTTCTTAGAGCCTAAAATTCATATACATACTAATCCTTAAAATTATTTAATTATTTTAATATTTATTGTATATTAGATCTGAAATCGAAAATTCACTATGTTCCCAATCATCATCCAAAATCTAATATTCAATAAATTTAACATAATCAATTATTTAAGGAACACTCGTCTTAAATTACTTAAATTTAAGATAAATTCTATACAAATATAGAAATACTCAACAAAGATTGCACAAAACATCAAATCTTAATAACTCAAGTAGCACACTCATACAAAATGTACGCCATATAAATTGTATGAATCGTGACAAAGCATTTGGCTCCGTAAGCATGGATCATTAGCAGCTATTACTATTCTTCACTCGGAGAAGAGTATTGAAGAGAATGATTTGCTGTAACCCATTTTTGCTTCACGGAGAAACAAAAAAAAAACACGTAGAAATTTAGTAATTCAGTCATGACTAATAACCATAAATTAGTGGGTACAACAATACTCTCCATTTAAGTTGGCCTCAAAATAATTTTTTTGATCTGTAGTTTGCCATACAAGACAAGTTCCTTCTTTGCAGGATTTTTCAATCTTGATTGGAAGTACAATTAAACCAAGTGAGTCCCACTTTCTCACATCATCAGCAACGTATGCAAAATTTTGGCATGGTTTTGCAAACAAAAAAAAAAAACCAGAAGGATCTCTTAAAAAAAATTTGATGCACCATAGAGTGAAGAAAAAACAACTTTGTTCTTTTTTCTTAAGTTCTTAATTCGTGTAGCAGTAAGTTTATGTGGTGTGGCATGTCATCAATATTGCCACAAGGACAAGGCAAAGGAATGAAGGAAACACTGACTTGGAAACATATGTGCCAATTATCATAATTCTAGATGAATACTGGATGAAGAAATATTAAAAGCACCAATTTTAATTTGTTCATACTTCGTCCCAATGTGTGCGCCACTTCCAATGGCCTTCTGATATGTTTTTCCTTTAAAGAATTAGGACACATAGTCCTCTCTCCATTGCCTTGTGGGACCCACAAGTCCCCATACATGAAAATTAAGGATGGTGACAACCAGAGAATTTTTTTTGTTTTTTTTCACAAGGGATTTCATCAAATTCCATGACACCCCTAAAAGATGTCCTCTTTCTAATATGTATATGTACAAGAAATTATCCTACTTGGCTATCACGCCTTTTACAAACGGCACAGAGAGTAGCAAATACTCAAAGTACCAAAGATTTAACCTTTTACCAATTCCATAATTCTTCTACTATGACCATAGTGGTGCTATGTCCTTTATAGAAGAAAACAGCCGTAAAAGCAATTTTTAGAAGTGATTTTCATATAAGAATTCTTCATGCACCACACTTTTTACAATATTAACACGCACAAAACAAAACAAGTTTTTCTTTTTGATCAGGCTTCCACGGCAAAAACTTTCAAAGATGTTTCAATAGTAAACAGTCCCACGACAGTATTTTCAAGAAATTAGTATCGCACTAGGAAACAAATAACTCGGGCTCTGATACCAATGAAGGATTACACAGAATCCAAGAACATACAATTCACCCAGGGTCTAACCGTATTTGTTTCACTAGTCTACAATACAATCACATGTATAGAACACGAACTGTAAAGATTAGATCACAGTCTAAGTCGTACCTGGTTACAGAAGATGTTCCAATTCATATAGAAGATCACCACTGTCTTCTTAGGAATCTACCATAGTAGTTCTTGCATAGAAGAAGAGAGTGAGTTTTTGGGTTATAAGGAAGAAGAGGGAAAAAGCCTTCTGCTTTTCTTTTGTCTGGAATAATACGCAGATTACTTAGGGAGTTCCTAACTGATTAGGACTTCCTTTTTATTATTACCAGGAGACACAACTCTTTACAAGAGTTTCCTAATGGTTGTGTCTCTTCCCTTCTTTTTCCTTTATATTATTATATATATCACAAGTATATATATAATTATATATTTGGACATGGATATGGCTTGACCCACATGGGTGCCCCAAGTCTAATTTCCAACACTCCGGAAAGAGCAAAACTCAGCTATGTTAATTTTTTTTGTGTGCCCAGTATAAGTGTTGTGAACAAAAAAAAAGGGTCAAACTTCATGGACATGTCCATGGCAGATTTAGGAGGAATAGAAAGAAACAAGTTTATCTTCTTCCAAATATGACGGTGGCAACAAATTATTACAGAAGATGAGAAACTAAACTTTCCATCTTATTCTTTAAACTTGATTTAATAAAATCACAAAAAAAAAAAAATAAAAAAAAAATGAATGGAGCTTTGTGCTCCAACTACTGCAGCAACAATGGCAGTCAAGAGTAAAGGATTAGAAACATATGACAGCTGTGAGATATGAGAAGAGAATTAGGTTCCTTTATCATTAAATGATTTTAAATAAATTAAAGAAATATGCTAAGGCCCATTTAGTTTTGTTTTTCGGATCAGATTGCATAAGTACTACTATGTAAAATGCGCTAAAGGCCCACGATATGCAAATTCAGTTTTGCATAGTAGGTAATTATGAAATTCGTGTAATAGGAATATGGTCTATTAGAATATATATTATATTAATAGTCAAAGACTTAATTTCCAGCATATAAATTTAGTATTTATATTAATAGTGAAAGACAATTGTATAAAATATTAATTAGTTTAACATTAGGTGTGCTTGTTAATATGTTATACCAATTGCCTAAACAGTTAATTAGTTTAACATTAAATTAGTATTGTTAATTTGTTTAACATACTTAAAAATATTAATTAAGTTTAATATTTAATATATTTGTTATTTAATTTAACGAATACATAAATATTAATTAGTTTAACATTTGACTTACTTTATTTAATATTTTAAGTAAAATTTAAGTTTCAATTTAAGTTAATTTATTTAACTTAGATCCATAAGGGATTACAAGCTCACGAAAACAAAATGTTGTTTTAAAAACGTGAAAAATACATTAAGCTAGGTAGTTGACTAGGTTAATTTTCACGTGTTTAATATTTTGGACGATGACTGGGAACATAGTGAACTTTCGACTCCATTATTTATATACGTGTTTATTAACTTAACCAATTTAGTGCTTATTGTCCGAATATGTATGTTAAACATAGTACTTGCGTTTAGAAATTCCTTCTTTAGATCCTCACTATATTTTTTTATTTTGTTAAAAGAATGTCTACTGCTGCTAAGAACATTGTTGCTGAGCTCAACAAAGGGTTGAAAATCAATGGTGACAACTATGAGACCTGGAGATTAAAAGTTCAATATGTGGTTGAAGAGCAAGAGGCTCTGGAGGAAATTAACATCGTCATGGATGAGCCTGAGGAAGGCACCACGACTCCGTATAGGCGTGATCGTGCGGCTTATGACGCTTGGAAAAAGAAAGACTCCCTGGCTCGTATTATGTTGCTGAGCACCTTAGATGATGATATCTTAAGAGAATTTAAGGATCACCAAAGAGCTATGGGTCTTTGGGTTGCTTTGAAAAATAGGTTTGGTACCTGTTCTATTGAAAGGCTACGATCCTTAACAATCAAGTTTGACTCATACAAGAAGTGCCCAGAACATTCAGTGAGAACTCATCTAAGGCTTATGACAAACATGATTGGGGAGTTAAAAGATGCTGGTCATGTGTTGACTGATGAGCAATAAGTTCAAGCTGTCATACGGTCCTTACCTAATTCTTGGGATCATATGAAGATGCATTTGACCCACAATCAGCTAATCACGACTACGGAAGATGTCCAGAGATCTCTTGAGCTAGAAGAGGATCGACTTGAGGCTGGCAAGCCAACAACTGAGTTGCATATGTCAACATCCTCTAAGGCCAAAGGTGGCTCTAAGAAAAAGAATTGGGATAAGAAAAGAGGACCAACTCAGTCTCAGCCTGCTAAAAGAGCAAGGGCAGAACAATAAGGCAATAACAAACGTCCCAAACGTGTAAATATTGCAAAGGTGAAATGCTTTAACTGTGACAAAAAGGGCCACTATGCTAAGGATTGCTCTAGGCCTCCTAGAAAGGTATTTCACAAAACTCAAACTAGTGAACTTTGTGTTTCTAGTTCAGTGTTTTTGACTGAATCTAATCCTTTATGGATTGTAGACTCGGGAGCAACGGACCACATAACGAGGAAACAAAATGCTTTTGTGGAGTTTCGGCGTATTTCACGTGGAACAAAGTGGATTTATGTGGGCAACAATAATAAGGTTGCTGTTGAAGGGATCAGTACATGCAAGTTAGTCTTGCGTGGTGGTCGACACCTACTACTACATGATGTCCTCTATGGTCAGGAATTCGTCGGAATATTATTTCTGTGTTTGTTTTGCTTAGGCTTGGTTTTAGCTTGCTTTTCTATGACAATTCTGTCAAATTGACTTTAGGTTTAACTTTATTTGGTTTTGGTCATATGACCGGAGGTTTTATTATTATGGATTTGGATTATAATTCATTTAATAATAATGCTCGTTTTTCTATGTTTGCTTCCTCACATAAATATGATAGTGATGTAAACATATGGCATGCTAGACTTGGTCATATTGGCCAACAAAGAATGCGAAGGTTAGCAAAACAAGGTTTGCTTACTGGCATTGAACATGTGGAATTGTCCACTTGTGAAAGTTGTCTAGCAGGAAAATCTACAAGAAAATCCTTCGGTAAAGCGACTAGAGCTGAATATCCCTTGCAATTAGTCCATTCGGACATCTGTGGGCCTATGAATGTTAGGGCTAGGCATGGAGCGTACTATTTCATCACATTTATAGATGACTACACTCGTTTCGGTTATGTCTATTTAATTTCCCACAAATCAGAAGCAATAAGTTGTTTCCAACGCTATATGAGCTTAGTGGAAAATCAATTAGACAAGAAGATAAAAGTTCTTCGAACTGACCGAGGTCGAGAGTACTTGTCAACTCAATTTAATGAGTTATGTGATGAAAAGGAAATTGTTCATCAGTTGACTATCCCAAATACTCAACAACAAAATGGTGTTGCGGAGAGAAGAAACATGACGCTTCTAGAAATGGTTAGGTCAATGATGGCACAAGCTAATCTCCCAATTAGTTATTGGGGTGATGCATTGCTTATTGCTATCTATGTACTTAACCGAGTGCCTACAAAGTCAGTTGCAACCACTCCATATGAGTTATGGACTGGAAGAGCACCCAACTTAAGTGTATTAAGACCTTGGGGTTGCGCTGCCTATACACATAATTCTTCTCACAAACATGGCAAATTAGGCCCGAGAGGAAAGAAAAGTATTTTCATAAGATACTTAGAAACCTCTAAGGGGTCGTTCGGTTACTGAGTTAAGGGTTTAATACCCGCACAAAACTCAACGTTAATTTAGTGCAGCGTTCGGTTGGTTTTTGTGAAATTTTAATACCCGCATAAAATTAGTGCAACGTTTGGTTGCGTTTTTGTATATTCCGCATTATTAATACCCGCATTATTAATGCGGGAATCTATGTATTATTTTATGCGGGGTAGAAGGTGGTATTAATAATGTGGGTATTAATAATGCGGGTATTAAAATTTAAAATGACAAAATTAACCCTCATAATAATAAGGATATTTTAAAATTTTATTTAAGGAGTAAATAAATATTTTAAATAATAATATTTTTTGTTAATTTGTAATATATCAGTGATTCAACAAATAATCCCTACCTTATAATATATGCGTGACTAATACCCACATTATTAAACCCCACATAACTAATACCCTCATTATCAATACCCACATTATTAATACATACATTATTAATACATACATTATTAATACCCACATTATTAATACCCGCATTAATAATTAATACCCGCGTTATTTGCACCTCCAACCGAACGACCCCTAAGGGTTATGTGTTTATAGGTCAGCAAGACAGTGGGAGTGTAACTGAATTTTAATCACGAGATGTCACATTCTTAGAGGATGAGTTTCCTAAAAAGGGAGAGGTAGGTCAAGACCTGACCTTATTTGAGATAGGGGATCAAGATCAACAAAGATCACTTCATTCGAGTGGGAGAAATTTAACAGATGATGAATTAGTTTAACATCAACAACCCCCTTCATCATCGGATGCGAATGTAAGTAATCATTTGACAAACAGTGACCAAATGGATCTTGTTCCAAGTGGGAGCGAGATGGTCACTGATCTTGTTCCAAGTGGGAGCATGATAGATGTTCTTGATCCAAGTGGGAGCAACATTGATCCAAATAGGAACAACGAAGAAGAATCACAAAAAGAACGTGGTTTACATAAAAAGATTCCCCGTCGATGATTTGATGTTGAAGGTGCTAAACTTTTTATGTTGTTCTTACAAGTAGAAAACAAGCCTAAAAATGCAAAAGAGACTCTCTCATACCCTTCTAAGGAAAAATGGATAAAAGCAATGGAAGATGAAATGGAGTTAAAGAGAGTCAACAAAGTCTAGGAACTAGTTGATCTCCCGAAAGAACGCAGAGCTATTGGGAGCAAATGGGTTCTCAAGATTAAGCTCAAGGCTGATGGCACAGTTGAGAGATATAAGGCTCGACTGGTGGCTGAGGGTTATACACAATAGGAAGGAATAGACTACGAAGAGACTTTCTCCCCTGTTGTGTGATTTAACTCAATTCGCCTGATTCTAGCTATAGTAGCAAGTTTAGATCTTGAATTACATCAGATGGATGTAAAGACTGCTTTTCTCAATGGAGAATTAGATGAAGAAATTTATATGGAACAACCCGAATGTTTCATTGAAAAATGCCACGAACAAAAGGTTTGTAGACTGTTGAAGTCTATTTATGGCCTCAAACAATCTTCAAGGCAGTGGTATATACACTTTCAAAATGTGATCATATCCAATGGTTTTACTATGGTTGATGAAGACCATTGTATTTATACCAAGAGATCAAGAAATAAGCTTGTAATTCTGACATTGTATGTCGATGATATATTTATAGCTGGAAATGATAAGGAGTTATTAAACGAGGTAAAGGCCTGGTTGTCGTCTCAGTTTGAGATGAAAGATATGGGTGAAGCTGCATATATTCTTAGAATTAAGATTTCAAGAGATCGTCCTAAGAAACTATTGTATCTCTCTCAGGAGAATTACATTAAAAAATTCTTGAACTATTTAATATGCAAAATTGCAACCCAATTGACACTCCTATCAGCAAAGACCATAACTTGGGAAATCATTTGTGTCCTCAGACTCTTGAAGAGATAGAAAAGATGAAGCGAGTGCCTTATAGAAGCACAGTTGGATGTCTAATGTATGCTATGGTGTGTACTAGATCTGATATTTGTCAAGCAGTTGGCTTGGTAAGTAGATATCAATCCGATCCAGGTCCAGCACATTGGCAAGCAGTAAAGAGGATCATGAGATATCTGAGAGGAACAACTGATTACGCACTTTGTTATCAAGGTGACAAAGATTTGCGATTAGTTGGATACACTGATGCTGATCATGGAGGAGATTTAGACGAGAGGAATTCTACCTCAGGATATGTCTTCTTACTTAGTAATGGTGCCATATCATGGAAGAGTAAGAAGCAATCATGTGTAGCACTATCCACGATTGAAGCCGAATATGTGGCTCTGTCAAAAGAAACACAAGAAGTTGTTTGGTTGAATAGGCTCTTGAAACGCTTGTTAGGTAACACTGATGATGAACCAGTGTTGGTCTACCGTGATAGTAAGGCTGCAGTTGATGCAACCAAGAATCCTAAGCATCATTGTGATACTAAGCACATAGATAGACATGTATAAATGCAAGAGGTTGAACCTGGTGAAAATATCTACAGAAGATATGGTAGCAGACCCACTGACCAAGCCTTTAGCTAGAGATGTATTTGTGAGACACACTAGGTCTCAAGGCTTACGTAGACTTTGAGTGATTTTTGTATTATTCTTTGTTTTTCCAGTTGTTCACAAAACTATATTCTTTGATAATCAATAAAGTTGATTTACTTACATACATATTCATGATTTATTGAGTGTTTAGTACATTCTTCAATTATATTTTAGTATGTCGGGTAGACAAGAGGTTGGCCTTCTCACACAGGCAACCGCCTCCTTATCTTAGTGGTAAGTGGAGATGAGACTTGATTTTAAGAAAAAATTATCAAATGGATAATTTGAGAGCTATATGCTTAAAATCACTAGAGTCGCTTAGATAATGACATAAGGTTATTAAGGTGAAAGCATGTTCACCTAGTCTACTTTGTGAGCTAGATGCAAGTTTAAGGAACTCAAATTTAGATACTTATGGTGTCTGAATTTCATCTATACAACATTCTTTAAAAAGACATACGCTCCTTAAGGAAAGAAAAAATGTTGTAGCACATGTTTCATACCATGCGTGCTAATGTCGACCTTGGGTTAGCATAAGTTTGATCTCAACTTATTGTTGCGTGAGACCTAGAGCCTTTATTCTGGCTCAAATTATGTACCCTCAGTGACTCCGATCAGATACTTGAGACTTAGTCTGATGTTAGCTATCTTAGTGTGTTTTCAAAAGACCACGAAAATGGATGCGGTCTGGCGGGACATATCTAGAAAAGCAGTTGAGCTAATGTTAAAAGAATCGTGAGAAGAGGAAGATCATTACTGGAATCTCATTAATTTGTGTTCACAGGTGCACCAGTTATAACTTATGAGTTATAATTGTGAATACAAAGAATAATGATTTTTGAGATTTTTAGAGGATATCAAAATGTGATTCATATGATCTAGGGTATTGCATACTTTATAATCTACTTGCAGGTTTGTACTCGACGAGAGGCTATATACTCCTAAAAGATGTATAGCACGTAGCTCTCATAGTATGCTAGTCGCACGGTCCATTTCACTGTATGAATATTTGTAGAGATGAGGTGAGAATATGTTTCTCACATTACAAGAGCACTCCCATTATGTGTGAGTGAGAGATGTTGGGTTTAGCTGATAAAGAGTCCACCCATAAAGGGGTGCTCTTAAAGTCTATCCAGGTAAAAGGATAAGTTATCTGGTAGAGTCCTATAAGAGGACAACTACTGTATATTCAGTTATAAATACGATAAAAGACTCAGATAAAATACGGACTTTCTCTACTGCTCTTCCTCTTTCTCTCTACCAAATAACTAGTGTTTAGACTGTGGAAAAAGGGGTTGATCCGTCAAGCACGTGACAATCACCGACGACAAGTATTTCCAGCCACGGTTCAAAGATCCTACCGCTTCCGCTTATAAGGAGAATAAGTAAGTTCTCGGATTTATAATGTTTGATTAGTCTATTTAGTATAGATTTGTGATAATATGCATATTTGAATCCTTCAGTTAAGATTTTATAGTTGCTCAACAAGAGCAGATTGAAGGGTGTCCAAAGAAAATTGAAGATATACTCCACTAATGAAAAGAGGATAACGTAACATGACTATTGTGAGTCTTGTCCCACATCGAATAATGCAGGAAGAAAACTGGAGCAAACCTGCTCCACGAGGATCATTTAACAAGTGCACTTCATCATTTAGCACTGAAAGATTACACACAATCCATGAACATAAAGTTCGCTCCAAAATTAACGTATTTGTTTCACTAGTCAGATATGCAATCGCATATATTATAGACACGTACTACATCAAAAGTTCACAGTCTAAGGTCGTACCTGGTTACAGAAGGCTGTTCCAATTGTAGAAGATTGTTTATCTTCTCCATTGGGAATCCTCCATAAAAGCTCTTCACTAGAAGAGGAGAGTGAAAAGAGTAGTTTATGCTCTTTTAGATAACACTAAGGAAAGTTGTTTCCATTAGAAGGAAGAATATGTTTCTCTGGTTTTTTTGACAAAGGAAGAAAGCAACTTTTTTCTTTAGAAAAAGATACGCTTCTTTTTAATTCAACCAAGTGACACAACTGTTCAGGACTCTTCATAACAGTTGTGTCTTTTCCTTCTTTGTTATTTTAGATATATAATTAGTAAATATATAATAAATTATATATTCTAATTATTTTAACATGGATCCGGGTTGACCCACATGGGTGACCCGAATCCTATTTCCAACATCTCCCACTCACACATAGTGGGTCAACTCTCATTCCCATTATGTAACATCCATACATAACGACTAGACCGTGTGACCAGTGTATACTTCGAGAGCTTAGTTACTATACATCTGTTAGAAATATATAGCATCTCGATTAACATAACCTTTGAGTAGATTGCAGTATATAGTACCCCATATCATTTATCACATTCATATCTCTCACAATCTCTTTGTATTATTTTGAGTTCATCATTATGTTCTAGTCTCAAAGACAAACATAATGGGCGCACCAATGAACACAATTAATGTGATAATACTCATCAATGATCTTCCTCATCTCAAGAATCTCTCATCTCAATCTGATTTGCTTTTCTAAAAATTTCTTGCCAGACCGAATCATCCATGATCTCTAGGCAACACTCTAAGATAGCAAGCACCAAATTGAATCTCGAGAAACTGGTCAAAGTAATGAGGGTACAAAGAAAGAAAATTACTTATAATTTTCAGAGCTTCACACGATAAACAAGAAGAGATTTAAACTTGTATCGCCCAAAAGTCACTTTATGCATACGTGGTACGAATCACGTATCACAGTATTGACTCATTTCCCATGGAGCGTATGTCTTTCACAAATTAAATGCTGTGCAGATGATAGTTCAGACAACATATGTCTAACTTTGAGTTCACACATCTACTCATACATTTTATCCTTCAGAACTCACATCTGGCATTAAGACAGACTCACATTTAATCAAATATGATGAACCAAAAACAAGCGATATTTTTATTATATACTTCAAGCTCTCTATTATAATCACCTTAGATAATAATAAGTTTATAACTGTCTCATCCCTATTAGTCACCTAGACAATAGAGGTGATTGCCTGTGTGAATAGACCAATCTTTTTGTCTGTCCGACATACTTTTAATTTATGTACTAAACATAAAATCATTTTATGTATATGAACCAACAACAAGTAATTTAGGCTTCAACCACATTAACTTCAAATAATGCAGTTTTATGTGAACATGTTTGGGAAAAATTAAAGTATAAATACATCTACTTCTACGCAAACTCAATGTCTTCACATACATTCATAAGCACCAAATGCTATGAGTTTCATAGTCGGATCTACTATTATATAATGCGTAGAGATGTATTTCATGTTCACTTGTCTATGTACAACTATGTCTCTAAAGAAATTATACTTTATATCAATATAGTTTGTCTTGATTGTCACTAATTCAATAGAACTATCAAACACACCCAAATTATCATAAAGACGTTTAAGCCAAATAGTTTCTTGCACAGTTGCTGAAAAAATACTACAAATTCAGCTTTCTTTATAAATAAGGCTGATGATTGTTTCTTGCTACACAAACAATATATATATCGCTATTGTTTAGCTCAGAAGACATACTTAGATTTAGATTTCCTCTCATCTAAATCTTCTTTTCAATCATCACACATATAGCCTTTGAATTATAGATCATTTTCTTAACAACACAAGGATAATCGACTATGTCTTTTAGATACCTCAGTATCCTTTAACTGCTTTTCAGTATTTCTTTTCTACGTGAGATTGATATCTGCTAACTAGAATAAGAGATATCAATCTTCATGAGACAAATCATATTCTCATGGATTCACGAGGATACATCCTCCCACTTGAAACTTCGCCTCTAGAAATATGAGTATTACTGGGTTTGCACTATTGCATATAAAATCGTTCAAGAAAATTTCTTAATATAAGATTTTTCTGAAAGAGACAACAATTCCTTTGAACGATCTCTTGAAATCTTAATTTCAAGAATTCACCCATATTTTTTCTACATTAAGTTTTTCGCTTATTTTGAGAATCCATTTGCTCCCAATGACGTTATGACCCATAAGTAGATCAACCAATTTCAACTCTTGATTTGGTTTCACTAACTCCATTTCATGTTCCATTGCTTAAAGTATTTATCCTTAGCAGGGCATCTAAGAGCAGCTTATTGTAGCTCATATACTTCTTATGGAGTAACTATATATACTTCCCCTTTGATCTCAAATCGACGGTGGGGAATATGTAGATGACTCATTCGTCGAGGTTGAGATTGACAAAATTGATATATCAATTGATAGTTACTTCCACTGGGACCAAAAATATTAAATGGATTCTCTTTTGGACAATTGATGTTAATTGGAACATATCCATTATCACCAAACATGACTTCCACTCGAATCCATTTAGCGTTAATAGCAGAAGCAATTTGGTCCACAGTTTTATAAAAAGACAAGTCTTGGCTTATCTCACCCTACTTAGGAAAAATATTAGCTAATAAATATGTTACATCATGCAATTTAAATTCAGTTACAGTTCCACTATCTTGTTCACATGTGAACACATAAACGTTGAACTGACATAGTATCACAAAAAGATACAAGTCCTTCCCCTTGGAACTAGTTTTCCATGTGGGAAATAACTTTATGTACAAAAGACACAAACCCAATAGCAAAAAAAAGAATTGGGTTTTCCTCTATCCATAACTTATATGGAATATAAGTAACAGAATTAGAATAATTTCATAATTTGGACCACAGATGTCATAATATACCAACTACAATGGAATGTAATGCCAATTTCAGGAGACATCACAGACATATCTAAAGTCTCAAGAGCCTCTTGCTCTTTTGGGAGATACTGATTTTATTGTCAGTGTTAACACTTTTGTTAAACTCGGGACAGTATTCTCATAACAATTGACATATTGATATTACTACGTATAAACTATAGTGAGACATCTATGTACCTTTTTAAAACCTAATTCATATACATACTAATTCTTAAAATAATTCGATTATGTTAATATTTATTTCATATTAGATTCGGAATCGAAAGTTCACTATGTTCCCAATCGTCATCCAAATTCTAACATCAATAAATCTAACATAATCAATTATTAAAAGAAACTTGTCTTAAATTACTTAAACTCAAGACCAACTAATTATAAATCTATAACAAATATAGAAATATGTTCAATAAAAAGAAATAATGACACAACATTAAAGTTAACTTTCATACAAGTACACTTACTCATATGAATATAATGTCATATACGCAATTACACCAATTGAATGCACGTTAAATTTTCTATGGCACATATAGAAAACAATATTCATCACCACAAAGACATGTATAACCTCATGCATGTATAGAAATTTAATGTTTCCACAAAAATGTGGTGAAGTCAATATTTGGTGTATGGTCATTTGCTCCCACTAGTACACTAATGAGATTCAACTGTTAGGATTTCTTTCATATTATTTCAGTAGTTAAAATTAACTACGTTGACAATCATATTGTCAGGATCCTAACAAGAAAGCCATAGTCTCAGAAAACCTACGCTAGTTTTCTCTAGACTTTTCTCTAGTCCTGTAGAGATTTGATGGCAAGTGTGTTGAGTCCAGCAAACTTACATGAAAATATTGCAACTTTTTTAATATCAACAACTGAGATCCCAACATAAATAAACATGCATTGGACTTGTGATTCAAGGGGGTAAAAATGAAGTAGTTGTAGAGACAAATACTACATTCAATCTTTGGCGTGGGAACTTATTCCAAGTCTCAACTCATCATATGCAGCAAATCTGTAAAAGAGGTTGTGACATGGCAGACCAAATGCTTTGCAAGTTGTGGTCATAAACTAAAAAAACCTTATAAAAAGTAATTCTAGTGGAGTCCATACCCTTTTAATGACAAAACACATAACTACAACCACTTAATGTAGTTGTGAATATTTTCCTTTTTCCTTTTCATTAAATTTAAATTCAAATTAAAAGGAAATTAGAAAACACTATTCTGCAATGTGATTTTACGAGACAACAAATGTCATTTGGAGGAACTATTTCTATTTGGAATTGGACAAGCAATTCAAATAGGTTCATGATGGCATATCTGAAATGTACATTTGGTTCTAACAACTTCATATCAAGCCACAAATTTTGACTACTGCCAAACAATTAAGTGATAATTACAATGGAGTATCAACTTTTGTTCTCCGTTTTCATATGGGAAACACCATTACATTCAGAATAGCCACCCATATGTTTGAGGCCTAAACAAAACTTATTGTTTGTGGGATTTTTTTAAATCTGCCAATAAAGCTGTGACAATAGGCGCCTCTAAAAGCACCAATCCAGTACTCTATTTATTATCTCAAAAGATAAATACTAGAGGACCCTTGGCAAGAACAAAAAAATGTTCCATGTTCATACTTCTTTGACAATCGGCGCCAAAGAGAAACAAGAACCAAAAAGGTTGCTTGTTTAATTGCAATCACACAGTAACCATGGAGTATCTCTTTTTCTATCACTTCTGCTCCTCCATGCTGCAGAAACTTTAAATAATTCATTACAAATTTTAAGAGTCAATCATGGGAATAAGTCAACCAAATTGCAAAGTTTTAACTTTCTACATTTTAGCGCATTCTTCTTGTTCATTCAACACCGTGTCAAAAAAAATACACACATTATTTGTTATGTCACAAAAACAAAAACATCAGTAGCAAGAATGGATTGTACAACTAGGGAACAAATAACTCGGGCTCTTGATACCAATGAAGGATTACACACAATCCATGAACATAAAGTTCGTCCCAAGATTACCGTATTTATTTCACTAGTCAGAGATGCAATCACATGTATTATAGACACGACTAAATCAAAATGTTCACAGTCTAAGGTCGTACCTGGTTACAGAAAACTGTTCCAATTGTAGAAGATTGTTTATCTTCTCCATTGGGAATCCTCCATGAAAGCTCTTCACTAGAAGAGGAGGGGGAAAAGAGTAGTTTATGCTCTTTTGGATAACACTAAGGAAAGTTTTTTCCATTAGAAGGAAGAAGATGTTTCTCTGGTTTTTTTGACAAAGGAAGAAAGCAACTTTTTTTCTTTAGAAAAAGATAGCTTCCTTTTAATTCAATTAAGTGACAGAACTGTTCAAGACTCTTCCTAACAGTTGTGTCTTTTCATTTTTTGTTATTTTAGATATATATATTCTAATTATTTTAACATGGATCCGGGTTGACCCACATGGGTGACCCGAATCCTATTTCCAACAAGCACCAATGCAATATCGCCAAAAAGCTCAGCCCTCCATCTTCTATGGGATACCACATCACATCATCAAACTTATGCAAAAGAATAGCAAATTAAAAGACAAAACATAGTTAGGAAGGAACCGACAAAACAAAATTATGGTTGGTCTTCATATATAGTCTGATGATATTTGGCTATTTTACCTATATTTTCAGAGTAGTTTTACCATGTTATGATAGTGCACCTAAGAGTTTATATGCAAAATTCTCAAGAGTTGATACTAAATGAGTTGTTTGGTGTTGTAGGATTTGAACATGGTGAATTGAGCAAGAAAGTGCTAGTTTTGGAGCTAAAAGTGTAGATGTTGAAGAGTTCAAGTGATCTGTGTGCCACGCGAGTGACACGAGAAGAAATAGAGTCTTTGCTTAGGAATTGAATAAAAATTTCAGCGCATTTAGGCCAAATACGCGAGCGCCACGCGAGCTGAATTGCCTGAAGAAAATTAGTCCGCGTGGCACGCGGGTGCCACACGAAGCACAGAACCATGGGGCGAAATTTTAAGGGCTTTTTGGTACTTTTGCTTAGTTTCCTACATGGTATAAAAGTTTTTTTTGCCTCCATTATGAATTATACACGGGGAAAGAGGCAAAAAGGAGGCTAGAGCTTTGGAGACTTCAAGAACACGAGTTTTTCCTAAATTCTTCCTTATTTTTTGTGATTTATTCATTCATGAATTATTTTGATATGACTATCATGAACATGAGTGGCTAATTCACCCATTCTAGGGTTGATTGAACCACTCCAATACTTATGTGCTATGAATATTTATTTTGATAAATGAAACTTGTGAATTCTTCCTATCTAAGTGTTTATGTTTTGATTGCTATTGATTGGAAGGGCCGCCAATTGATTGTTCCCATTATTTGTGTGTGTCTAGGGATAGATTCATAGATTTGGGTTAAACGCTTAGTAATATTTCAACCTAAAACCAAGGTATTACTTAGGTTGTCACTAAGGTGATCTGTGACCATTGACCTTGATTGTGAACAATACTTGTAGTCTTATCTATCTTCATTAGTTAATTAGAAAATTAGTTAGTGAAAGTTACAGTTATTATACGGAAGTGAATAGTTGTGAATTTGGAGCAAGTGTTCAATAGGAAGAACCAAGTTGAATTTGTTAAATCATTATTCTAATACATAGGTAGGAGTTGGATAGATCAATCCTAGGCTTTACATCCTTGAATCAATTTTATTCTCTATTAATTGTTGTTTACTATAGTATTAATTTTTATTACTTAGTTGTTGCTACACAATCAACCTTAAATCAAACACCCTTAGAAGTTAGTTGATAGGTAAATTAGTTAGAAAAACAACTAGATTTCGAGTGTTCCCTGTGGGATTCGACCTCGGGACTTTAAGTACTGAGCTATATTTGTTGCGACCGCTTAGTCCCTTTTATAGGGCGTAGTTGGGCGTGATCAAATTTTGGCGCCGTTGCCGGGGAACACGGTGTTATTTTAGTTGTTAAAATAAATAGTTTTATTTCTCAATTGACTTCACTTTTGTCATCTTGAGTTAACTCTTTGGAATTTGTGTGTTTCAGGTGTATGCGTAAAACAAGATCTCAGTCTGTAGAGTTGAAACCATTTGACCCAGAGATTGAGAGGACATTCCACGCCTTAAAAAGGGCGAATACTGTTGGCAATACACTTAGAAAATCAGAAACCAAAGATATTGAGATGGCTGAAGATTTGGCACTTAATGCTTTTGCTCAGCCTGTGGCTGGAAATTTGGCTTATGCTATTCAGCTTCCGGACTTTGAAGCTGAGAGTTTTTACATCACCCAAACCATTGTTAGTCTGTTGTCCAATGCTGGATTGTTCGTGGGTAAATCCACTGATGATCCTCAGAAGCATTTGAAAAAGTTTATGAGGGTGTGTGAAACTCAGAAGCATGCTCGAGTTCCGGCAGAGGTTGTGCGACTGATGCTATTTCCGTTCTCTTTGACGGATGATGCTAGTGACTGGTTTGATTCTTTGCCAGTCAATTCTATCACTTCGTGGGATGAGTTGGTGATCAAGTTCATGAAGAAATTTTTTCCACCAAACAAAACTACGAAGTTGGTTAATGAGATACTCATGTTCAGGTAGAACCCGCTAGAGACTTTGCCAGAAGCTTGGGAGAGGTTCAAGAGCTGCTTGCGAAAGTGTCCCCATCATGAAATTCCTGATCAGATGTTGGGACAAAGAATTTATATGGGCATGAGTGATCAAATCAAGGGTAATTTAGATGCAGCTGCTGGAGGAGCATTCTTGAGTAAAACATTTATTGAAGCAAAAGCTCTCCTCGATACCATGGCTCAAAATTCAGGCTGGTTGACTAAAGATGCATCTGCTGGTTCAGGCCCAAAGGTTTTGGCTGCTGGAATTGATCATGGGGTTGAAGACCAAATGTCAAGGCTGCAGACTACGCTGGATGTCACTTTGAAATAATTTAATGAAAATATGTTGAAACCCGTTAACCAAGTGGACACACCTGATCCTGGTAATTTTGCTGACTCTGATTTATTGGGTTATACTGAAGATGCCAATTTTCTGAACTACGGGCAGAGGCAGCAATACAATCAGCAAGCTCCAGTTAGGCAGGCACAACAACCAGCTCCATACAACACTGCCAGACAGCAGGGACAACAGGTTCCTTACCAGAGACAAGCAGCTTATAATAACCAGCAGGTAGTGTAGTGGGATTTAGCCTAGTTTAGTGCCTTAGTTTTTTCCTTCTTTAGTCTTTGAATAATTCTGTAGTACTTGCTTGTATCCCCTGGTTTCACCTTTTGATTAAATGAATTGTCTTTGATGGCTAATATCATTGTTTTGCAGTTGCTTTAATCTGATTTATGTTTGCATTTTGAGTTGCCTCAATGGCCATGTGCTGATTAATTCTAACACTTGAGTTATATTTTTTATGCAACCTTTTCAATGATGCCAAAAGGGGGAAGAGTAAGTCTGATTTTGCATGAAGTTATACCTAATTGAAAATCTGTTCCTTAATGATAAACTCTCCACTGATTGATTGTTTTTGAGCTTAAGTTGTACTTCAGGATATTAAGGATATGCAGCTATGCTTATGAATTTGTCATCATCAAAAAGGGGGAAAATGTTAGCTTGGATAAGCTTGGAGTTTTGACTGATGATTGAGGAACGGATTCAAAGGACCTGTTCCTTTGAATCACTGCAGCTAAATAGATAATTCATGCAAAATCATTTAAGCTGAGATATTATTAATTATCCTAATACTAACGTTTATCTTGATAATTATGCATGTCTAAACGGATATGAAAAGATTGCATAAATAAAGGATAAAGGATAGAAGATCCGGATACTAAAGAGAAGAATCCAATTAGGACTCAAACTCATGGGAGCTTTGGAGTTCTAATTGTTGAAGACTTCTTGGCTGCTGAAGCTATAAAACGTGGAGCATATCAGCCATTGAAGTGTGCACAAATACAGAGAGAATCGAGCAAAGCTTAAAAGAGTCATTAGCTTATTTGTGTAATCAGTTAGCTACAGTGGAACTAAGTTAGAACCTGTTCGTTAGATTGAGTCTTGTAAAAGTTCAAAGTTCAACTGTAGTAAGCAAAAATCGAGTTGTAATCTTCTGGTTCAAGTTGTGGACTTGACACAACTTCACTGATCGTGAGAAAGATCACTAAAGGATTAGAGTTAGTCCTAGGTTAGTAAGAAGGAGTCTTGTAACCGAGTGGATCTTTTTACATAGTGAAGTTGAAATCCTACTTGAGAAGTAGGTCGTGGTTTTTTGATCCCGAGTCAAGGGATTTTTCCACGCTAATATCTGGTGTTCATTTACTTACAGTTTTAATTCCGCATATAGTTTAGTAAAGGAACACATTTTAAGAAACTGGTCCTTAAAACAGTAAAGTAGTGTATCGTGGGAAATAACAATTGGTATCAGAGCAGGTTATCCTTGAAAAGGCTAACACCTAGGATTAGATGAGTACATCACGAGAGAACAGTGAGGGTCAGTCAATGGTTAGAGCTCCTTATTTCAATAGAAAATACTATTCATGGTGGAAAGAGAGGATGCGTGATCACCTTCAAGCAGAGGACTATGAATTATGGGACATAGTAACTGAAGGTCCCATGATCCCAATGAAGAAGGATTCTGAGGGAAACGATGTTCCCAAAACCAGGAAGGAATGCAATGCTGAAGACATAAAGCAATGGGAAAAGAATGCAAAGGCTAGGAAGTGGCTTGTTGGTGGACTTAGTCCTGACGAATGCACTAGAATCAGAGGGTATGCCACTGCAAAGGAGATTTGGGATGCTCTACAAGTTGCACACGAAGGAACAAGTTAGGTAAAAAGGTCCAGAGGTACACTTCTTTATGCTGAATATGAAAGTTTTAAAATGAAAGAAGAAGAGTCAATCTCTGAAATGTATACTAGATTTAATGCCATTGCTTTTGAACTTATCTCTTTGGGAAGGGTTTTAACTGTGGAAGATAGAGTAGAAAAGATTTTAACTAGGGTTCTTCCAGATTCTTGGGAGATCAAAGCTTGTGCTATCATAGAAAGCAAAGATTTAACCACTCTATCCTTAGATGAGCTTATAGGTAATTTAAAGACTTATGAACTAAGGAAAAAGGTTAAAAACATAGGAGTACCAGTTAAAACTGAGCCTAACCTAGCCTTGACTGCTGCTGATAAGATTATTGATGATAAGGACCCGGTCCTTATTGCTAAAAGTGTTCAGAAATATTTGATCAAGAAAAAGGCAATTAGTGGACATGGTAGGTCTTCTAACATGAAACAGGCTGGAGAATGCCACAAATGTGGAAGCTCGGAGCACTACATCAGCAAATGTCCAATTATGGAAGGAGATTGGAGGAAGAGATTCATTGAGGAAAGGAAAAAGGCTAGGGAACAGGTCCATAAGAAAAGTGGAAATCCCAAAGCAATGGTTGCAGGATGGCAAGATAGTGAAGACGAAATATTGAGAATATGGCGAAGTGTCAGCTCCACTTCCGCCTCTTGTGCGATGTACCGCATGATTCTGATCGTTCTCCATATCATCGGAGAAATTTGTCCCAGGCAGACTTTGTACATTCTACAAAATTCTTCGATAATGTTATCGACCGGGAGAGAAAATCCGATCGTAAAGGGGTAAGTCAACACCGCTGAGTGGTCCTCAACGTGAGTCGCCAACGTTGATTTCCTTGGAGGACATATCACATCGATCTCACCTGTTTTCCAACCACAGTCTTCTCAAACTCGTGGTATCGATTCCGGCGTGATTGTACAGAATACTGAATCGATCGGGATATTCTTCTTCTTCCCCTGCTCCGCTTCACTGATTTTACAATCGTTCTCATACGTGAATTTCTTCGGAAGGATTTCCGACCACGACTTCTTGGGACCGTAGTCCTTCACCTTCCTTTCCTTTCGCTTCTTTCCCTTCTTATCTACTGAAGGGCCAGCATTGGTAGGAGCTTGTTCCACCACCGCGCTGGACTGCGGCGGGGCTGTGGCGGCAACTGCCATAGTAGAAATAGATTCAGCGTCAACTCCTGGTTGTGAAGAGGAAGACATTGTCACGAAATAGTATCAGAATGTGAAATCAATTCAAACAAGTTGAAAAACCTAGGGTAAGATCAGCAAGATTCAATAATTTGCAGATTCACTTGAAGAACTGGAAAGTTTCAGTAGGTTCAGAAGTTGTAGAAGATTCAGAAAGTTGTAAAGGAAGTGTTGAAGCGGGTATTTATAAGGCAAAAAGCCATCATTGCCTCGGGAACCGTCGAAAATTGCTGCCCACACGATTTCTGATACCTGTGGCGATGGGAAGTTGAGGCGACGTTTTGGCGTTTCAAAATGAAGGGACACAAACGTGCCACGTATTTTCCCGCTAAAAATTCAAAGCCACTTGCCAAAAGCTTTACGAACACACTTGGCAAGTGGGGGGACTATCTGTATTGGTCGGTTTCTGTTCGATCACAATAGAAACAGAATTGGTCGTGTAACAAGACGTCGATTGACTTCGAAGGTGCTGAGATCGGAAAGAAGTTGCTTCGGTTTGGTTTCGTTCGGTTGTGCAGTGTTGTGATCGTATAAAATCGAAGACAACGTCATAATGGATAAGCTTTAACTGATCCTCATCTCTAAAATATCGGAACAGACTTGGCAAGTTTAGCGGAGTGGGTGACGACGTGCAATAGTGGGAAGAGAAACGTGGAAAGGTGGAAGTCTGCTAGGGTTTGGGATTCTCCTCCATTTCAACCTATAAATAGGACCTCATGTTTTCATTTGAGGACACATTCATCTGAGCAACACTATTCTTAAAAGCCATCACCCTCTTGTCAAGAAACGAGTTATTTTGTTTCATTACCTTGTTAACTTGTTACATTAGAGACAATCACTGTACTCAAAGTTCCGATCGTGGATTAATTCAAACGTGGAGGGAGATCTGCTCTTTCCATTGAAGCAACATACATCGATCCATCAAATACAATAAGCCTTTATTGCTTTGATTATCTATTTATTGCTTATTTCGTTTAAATCTACATTTATCTTGATCGTAACGTCTTTTGCTCGTTATTTGCGTTTAGTTTAAGCAATTTGTCATCGCCACTCATTAAACAACTCATTGACTTGTTCATCGTTACTTTACATCGGATTCATTGCTGCTGCATCGTATTATTCGGTTGAACATACTTACTCGCCATCGTATTACGTTTATTCATCATCATATTGCACTAGTTCATCATCGTATTGCTGTCATCCTCATCGAATCAAGTATCGTAATCGTATTTAAATAACTGTGCATCTTGATAAAACGAAGTCATTTCATCGTATATCACTAGTCTGTCATTTATTTCGAACTTGTTTACTGGCAGTTGCATTTCAACTTGACATCGAACCTATTTGACATCGATTTTAGAATTGCTTCCGGGTTAAAACTCCTGATATCGATTAACTCGCTTACGTAAACCGCTTATCAAACGATCAAATTGAGATATAAAACGGTCGCCTTAGACTCAACTAAATATAAATTTAATTGTAAAACCTGATACATTTTTGGGAAATACAATGGTGTTTCTTACCTTGTTTATTTCCAAACATGTTTTCTAGAGTTTTTTTAGCCGAAGGTTTATCGGAAATAGCCTATCCACCTAGGTAGGGGTAAGGTCTGCGTACATCTCACCCTCCCCAGACCCCACTTGTGGAATAACACTGGGTATGTTGTTGTTATTGTAGTCATCCATGATCATCTATCTAATTTTTTTAAAATTACAGTATATATTACAAGCATTAACTGAATTTTTGTAAATCTGAAATACTTAGAGCCCGTTTGGGTGAGCTTATTATAAGTAGCTTATAAGCCACTTTTGAAAAGTTAGTGATTTCTAACTTCTCACTTTTGGCTTATTTTAAGCACATAAGTGCATATAAGCCTATGGTTATTTGGAGTTACCAAACAAGTATTAATGAGCTTATAAGCAGATATGTGCTTTTAAGCTACTTTAAAGCTTACCCAAATAGGGTCTTGGTTATAATTGTATTACTGTAAAAAAAAAAAAAGTGACTTGCTGTTTAGTCTCCATGATGAAATTGGGAGAAGAACAAAAATATGAAGAAGAAAGAGAAAGGAGAAGATGAAGAAAATGCGGCTAATTTGAAATTGGCACTTTTATTTAAATCGGACTGGGTTTCGGTGAATTTGAATATGTGTGGGGCCTACAAATAGGATCAAATTAATTTGAGAAAATAACATAAATTGTCCCTTATGTTTGGGAGTTTGTTTGAAATTGTCCTTTAAATAACCCTGATCATATTTGATCCTTTAAGTTTGCTAAATATTGTCACTTTTGGTCTCCGTCAATCTAAGTCTTAACTCCATCAATAACAATTAACAGATGACATCACAAAATTATTGGATGACATCACAAACTGGATGAAGATGTTGAAATGACCTATTCCGTCGATGAAGAATCCACTGCTGCTGATGCGCCTTCTTCAACTAAGAGACCCAAGCTCTATTTTTATAAATTCATTATAAAATCTTACAGAGCAATTTGGGGTGGTGGGTCTTGAGAGCAGGGGAAATTTTAAATGATAGTACTAGTAAACTTTACAACAAGAGAAACCAAAGTTGGGAAACCATTTTTTCTTTTTTTATTGTTGTTGTTCAACAAATGAGCACTGAGCTTCTGGAAGATAGTCCTGAATTTCATTTTCATATATATAAAATCCATACTTAATAACTACAACACACTTCGATCACTAATCTCGTTTCTGTATCAAAACTTTGAAATTCCACCCAAAACATAAAGAAATTTTTAGGTAAAAGAATTAGCCAATCCCCTTCCCCCCCCCCCCCCCACCCTTCCCCACACCTCCTTCAAAAAAAAAAAAAAAAAAAAAACCTAGCATTTCAATATCAGGAAGTGGAAAGCCGTTGATTTACGGGCGTAGCTATGTGAATACTTTGAAATCCTTTTTGTCTTCTAAAAGATGAAGAATTGAATACGTAATACTCTTGTACTAATTTTTGCATGTAATTATTTGTATGTGAAAATTGCATTAGGCAATGAATGTTACTCAAGATCTGTATTATCTTAAGATTTGCATGATGGCTAACTTAATCTAACGGAGTTAAAGCTTAGTTACCAAAGACCAATATTGACAACTTTTAGCAAACTTAAAGGGTCAAATATGATTAGGGTTATATTTAAAGGGCAATTTTAAAACAACTCCTAAACATAGAGGACAATTTATGTCATTTTCTCAAATTTTATTATAATTAAGCACTCACTAATTCTCTTTTTCTTTTCACTGTAATTAATTTTGGAAATATCTATATTCCACCATTTATATTTTTGTATAGGTAGATGTATAGTTGTATACTATCTTTGAGGAAATTTAACTAAATCATCTCTTTAATATATCTTTTATATTAGCTCAAAAACGAAACCTCCATAAGTTTCTGAACTAATCTTACAAATTTAGTGATTACCTACAATAGTAATCATATATTATATTAGCAGCCTCAATTAATTTGGAATTGAATTTAGTTGATGGATTGAACACAGTGGAATATCACTTAGTGTTGTTATTATAAATTATACACATGCACTAGCATTACCTAATAGAGAACTTCAACAAGAGAATCAAATCCAAGATTTGTCACTGCTTATCAGCATTTACGAGTGATCAATGTTCCTGTGTCGAATTTTCATCTTTCTGGAAATATATAATGATAAAATCATCAATGAATATTGTTCTCAAGAACCTTTGCCTAGGGTGGAAAAGGTTAAAACTAGATTTATAACTATTTGGGATGAGTCATTCTTCCTTTTTGTTTCCATTGCCAACACCTGATTCCCACTTAACAGAACGTTCTTCGTTTTTGGTGGCAGTAGAAGGAAAAAGCTTCCCTACTTGAATCCATATGTCTGTTTAACTTTATATTTCTTTTTTCCCATGAAAATATCAGTTCTATATCAAACATTTGGGATAAAACAGAGCACATTGAGTATACAACTGACGAAGCAGCATCCCTATCAACTTTTTTCCTCAAGAACTCAACAATGACCTTATTCAAAACTGAAGCCACTTGTATTATCAAACAATTGCACTCCCGTTATGTTGAAACGGCAATCTAGGAAATGCAGGAGTATGCCAATGCTTTTTCCTCCGAGAGTTCCTCAGCTGTCAAGTCCGACTTCTTACTTGAGAACTCATTGATTGGAAGACCTTGAAACGATGGACCATACTCCATTTTTTGCATGTAACGCCCAGCTGGGACATTATGTGAGCCCATCAGAGTAAACACCCACAGAAACAAAATTCACATTGGAGTTCAAAGGACCCAATCACGTGTGCGATCACGAGCAGAACTAGCAGCAGAAAGGGCACTAGAAAGCTTCCTAGCCTTGATAATGAAAGCACCCCTCTGCTGTGTAATGAACTTTCCACTTAACGATGCATCATTAGCCACAAGTTTACGGACTGGCTTTTCTCCAGCTGGTGTTTTAATTGTTGCATTGTTGACATCAGGACACTGTGTTGATGAGTGGTTTCCCCAGATGATGACATTTTTCACATCACTCACTTGGACATTCAGTCTCTCCGATACTTGAACAAGGGCCCTGTTAAGGTCCAACCTTGTGAGACAGGTAATGTTCCTCTCAGGAATGGCCGGTGTAAATTCTTTCAATTAGTATTGGCAGGGTTAGCAACAAGCAACACCTTGCAGTTGGGAGCATCATGCTTTTCGACAGCAGAAGCCTGAGACTTGTAAATAGAAACATTCTTTGACGTCACATTTTTCTTTCCATGCCTTCTTTACTAGGAAACCTCCAACCATCACTGCAATGTTGACACCAGTGCATGGCTCAACAGCATCAGTTGTGGCAACAACACCCTTAAGAAGAGGGAAGACAGCATCCACTAGTTCCATCTTGACTCCATTCAGTGCCTCTGCAGCAGGTGGAATATCCAACATGTGGAGAATCACAGGCTGATCCGTACCCAACATCACTCCCCTGGCAGTCATTGGCACCAAAACAATCCAATTTGTCCTGCAGCAGGCAGGCATTTCTGCAGTAATAGTTCTAATCTTTACTTGACGAAATCATTTATACACTGAATAATTCCCAAAACCGACCTCTATTCTGCATCTGGCTTTGGTAATTGCCCTTCGAAACATGAAGCAATCTATGTAAGCAGCATTTCTGACCTCATTAGTTCCAAAACCCCATAAATTACAGACTCATTGTGACAACCATCCTGGGAATAAAAAGAATGGGGTTGGTTCCTCACTTCAATCCAGCTGCATCCCCCGCTTTTCTTCAGCCCTTTTTCCTTCATTTGTTTTCTGGTGTGCAAGACATCCAACCATCTTCCAGCTGAAGCATAAACATTTGAGAGTAACACATATCCTTCGGGATGCTTTTCTGCCAACTCTGAAATCTTTTTAGCCACCCTTTCTGCCATCTTCTCATTTCTGTATGTTTTGCAACCACTTAAGAGAGCTGCCCAGGCTTGCACTTCTGGTTCACAGGGCATGTCCAAGATGAATTTCTCTGCTTCAGAAAGGCGTCCTGAACGAGACAGCATGTCCACTACACAAGTATAATGTCTAGCATTCGGTTGTATATTGTACACCTTTTCCACTGAGTTGAAGTAGGAGAGTCCTTTATCTACTAGACCGCAGTGAGAAAAAGAAAATAAAACTGCTAAAATAATAAGCTCATTAGGTGCAATGGGCTTGGTCCGTTCAAATTCTTCAAATACAGCAAGTGCTTCCTCTGCAAAGCCATTTTCTGCAAGCCCTTTGAATAAATGCTGTCCAGGAAACCTCATTACGTCTGGACATCCTGTTGAAGATTTTCTTAGAACTTTCAACATCACCGGATTTAGCATACATATCTACAAGGGCAGTGTCCACAAAAACGTCAGAGTGACAGCCCAGTTTAATGGCCTTACCATGCAAGTTCTTCCCCCTTTCTAATGAAGCTAAGCTTGCACAAGCACGTAAAACACTGGAGAAAGTAGATTTACTTGGTTGTTCTCCAGACAGAAGCATGTCATTGAAAACTTCAAAAACCTCATCAAAATTTTCATACTCTAAATAGCCTGTTATTAGAGAATTCCATGATATGTTATTTTTTTGTGGTATCTTTTCAAATAGCTCCTTAGCTTCTTCAAGTTGGTTATTGAGACTATAGCCACTAACCATTGAATTCCAACAAACAACATTCTTCTCCAAGATCGAGTCAAATGCTGCACGTCCGTCCTTGGTGCTTCCACATTTGTAGTACAGGTCAACCAGTGAACTACCAATGAAAGCATCTCTCTCACTCCCAATTTTTAGAATATGTCCATGAACAATCCTTCCCGTTATCAGAGCTTCCATGCTAGCCAATGCACTTACTACGCTAGCAAAACATGACTTATTCGGTTTAAACCCCTGCTGGACCATGCGATGGAAGAGATTCACTGCCTCTTTCGCATCACCACTCTGACTGTACCTCGAGATCATTGTACTCCAAGAAACTTCATTTCTTTCTGGCATCTCATCAAAGACACGACGAGCTTCTGCCAATTCTCCCATCTGAACATACATGTCTAGAATCGCTGTCCAAGAAACGACATCTCTACTCTGCATTCTATCAAAAATTCTTCTAGCTGAAACAATTTCATTTAACCTCAAGTTAAACGTGATCAAAGAATTCGAAACTGACATGTCATGTTCAAAACCAACCTTAACATCAAACCCAATACACACATTCCCAACTTATAATCACCTAGCTCTCCACACGCTCTAATAACCGACATAAAAGTAACAGCATTAGGAACTATTCCACATTGAAGCATTTCAAGAAACAGCTTCATAGCTTTAACACTAAGCCCATTTTGAACAAGCCCACTTATAGCTGCAGTCCATGAATACAAATTCTGAAATGGGTTTCTTTCAAAATACCACATTGCCTCTGCAACTCTTCCAAACCTCAAAAACCCTGAAATTATAGTAGTCCAAGAAACTTCATTTCTCTCAGGCATTTCATCGAACACTCGACGAGCTTCGTCTATCTTTCCCCACTCAACATTTGCAGTAATCAAACAATTAAGTACAACTAAATTGAATCCATTAAACTCCTTTAACATCTGATTTATTTCATTTGGTTTTCCAGATTTAAGGTACATTATAAGTAACTTAACAGCAATATACTTCTGAGATAAAATGCCTGTTTTTATTAATTGCCCATGAAGAACAGTCCCCTGGACAATTAATCTATCCTTTGTGATGTCATTTAAAATGGAAACAATCTTGTTTACATTAGCTTTTACTAAATTTTTACTTGAGTTAGATAAGAGAGACCTCATAATACTTGTCATGCTTTAACATAAAAACATATCACACGAGTTTCAAAAATTTTATATCAGACGGATTATATGGCATGCTCAAGACGAGGTTAAATGGAGTGGCATGCGCAATTTTATATCACACAAACTTATGACATATTTAAAACTATATAACATTGAGGGGTCGTTTGGTTGGGGTAATTTACGCACTAAAACTTGCACTAAATTGGGCTGAATTTAGTGCAGTTGGCACTAAATTATGTTGAATTTAGTGCAGCGTTTGGTTGGTCTGTTAAGTTGGTATAGAAATCCACATTAGTAATACAACGTTTGGTTATGATTTTACTCCTTGTTATGTATAATACCTGCATAAATTAGCGAGAGAATCTATGTATTATTTTATGCGGAGTAGAAGGTGGAATTAATAATGTGGGTATTAACAATGCAGGTATTAAAATTTAAAATTACAAAATTAACCCTCGTAATAATAAGGATATTTTAAATTTTATTTAAGGAGTAACTAAATATTTTAAATTATAGCATTGTATATTAATTTGTAATATATTAGTGATTCAAGAAATAATCCCTACCTTATAGTACATGCATAACTAATACCCACATTACTAATATCAGCATAACTAATACATGTATAACTAATACCTGCATTAATAATACCTGCATAACTAATACCTGCATTGCTAATACCCGCGTAAAGTCTATCTCAATCAAACGACCCGTGAGTGGTGTGTAAATTGTACTCCTTCCGTTCCAAAATGGTTGTCTTAGTTTGACTTGGAGCAGAGTTTAAGAAATGTGGTAAGACTTTTGGAATTTGTGGTCCAAAATAAGCCCTACATAAATATGTGGCTATAAAGCATTTCATTAAGGGTAAAGTAGTAGTTTCAACTCAAAAATATTTTCAAATTTAGAATTGTGTCATTCTTTTTTAAACGGACTAATAAAGAAATAGTGCCATCCATTTTTGAATGGAGGGAATACTAGCACAAAAAGTTGAGCTGAAACTGTCTTAAATAGCGTTACCATTTGCTTGATACAATTAACAGAATAATGAACTCATATTAAAAAAAAAAAAAACCAAAAAAGCAAACAAAATTCTAGATTTAGAATTATAGTAGGCTAAATTACCCTGTATGTCATTTTAGGGCACTTTTTTTAAAAACGTAGCAATATTTTGTCACTTTACCAAACGTAGCAATATTTTAAAAAATGCTACCAAACATGTCACAAGAAACCCTAGGTTCCTTCTCTCTCCCTTCTCTCTCCTCTCCCTTCTCTCCAAACCCACACCCCACTGTTTCCCATCAGTAACCCCCCCCCCCCCCCGCGCCGCTTCCCCTCCCCATCCCCGTCGTCGCCGGCCACTGTTGCTGGCAGCGTCAGTGTTTTTTGCCGCTGCTCCCCGTCGACTGCTGCTTTGTTTTGCCCCTTACCGAGTCCGGCGGCGCCAGATCTGCTACAATAGAGCAGATCCGGTGTTTTCCAGCGGCGACGCTGGTGTATGTTTGATGTTTGTGGATTTGGTGGCTGGTCCGGTGGAGATCCGATGGAGAACTGCTTCGTTCAATTTTTTTTTAAAAAAAAAAAAATTCCGGTGGGATAAGGCGGAACCACGGTGGTGTGTGGTGTATGTTTGGTGTTTGCGGACTGTATGACAAGTGTATAGGCTTTGTATGTGTGTTGTATGTTATGTATATACAGTGGATATACAACATACATACAAAGTATATACACTTATTTCCCAGTGGGGTGGATCTGCGGCGGCTAGGGTTTTGGTGGTTGTTGGTTGTGTAGATTTTGTATAGCAAGTGTATAGGCTTTGTATGTTTGTTGTATGTCATGTATATACAATGGAAATACATCAAGCATACAAAGTATATACAAAGAACATACAAAACTATACTTAAAAAGAATGGAAAAAAAATTCCGGTGATCGGCGGTGGTCACCGGCGCCCGAAGGGCAGACGTGGGGAGGGGGGCGGCTGGACTGTTGGCAAGTGAGTGTAGGGAGTGAATTTTAGGGTTTTGTCTACTCTTTTATGTGTTTGCTATGTTTTTGAAAAAAATATTGCTATGTTTTGAAAATAGAATAGTATTGACATTTTTGTGTAAAAAACGTTGTTAGTTTGTATACTTTTATAAAAAGCCCATTATAGTATAGCATTTAATCGTAAAAATTTTGCCCACATACCACTTTTGCCACTGGTATTTAGTTTGAAGCTACTTTTTTTATTGGTCTTACATGAGAGGCTACTTTTTGGAACTTCAATCTTTTTGAGCTGAAGTTCAAACCTTGTGGGTTGAACTTCATGCCTAAATTATGAAGTTTCAACTTCAATCCATAAGGGCTGAACTTTTAGGCATATATGCGTAAACTTCAACCCTTGTGGACTGAAGTTGAACTTCAACCCTTGTGGTGGCTGAAGTTGAACTTCAACTCTTGTGGGCTGAACTTGTGTGAAGTTCAACCCAAAAGGATTGAAGTTCCAAAAAGTGGTCTCTCATATAAAACCAATAGAAAAAGTGGCCTCAAACCAAAGACCACTGTCAAAAGTGGCCTTTGGTGCACTTTTCCCCATTTAATCATATGTTCTCATCTTGGCTCATTTGCACGAATAAGATACTTGACTGTTACAATTTCCTTTTTCGACCGGTTAAAAGAATGGTTACACATTTAGCCTCTGCGCAAGGATGTGGAAGCAAATTCTTAGCGACACAAGTAATGGCGAGTCCTGGCAATTCGTCATGACTGTTCAAAATGTGCAGAAAATCATGGTGACAAAATTCTTAGCGAGTCCCAACGATTCGCCATGACTTTTTGCTTCGTCATTCTACGTTCACCTCTTGCTCCACTTTTTGCTTTGATATGATATCTTTCACCATCCTGTATTTCTGTTTCTAAACTAATTTAGTGCAGTAAAATTAGCCCGAACAAAGCAAAATGGATATGGAGGTCCATAATTCATATAGCCAACTCTTTCTCTAAGCTGAGATTATAGGCATAGTTGGTCGACTGCTTAAATGATTTTACCTGTTCTTATCACCGCATATATTTTGTTTCCTGTCTAGCATGAGCTGAAAAATGGCATACAACCAGGGACTGCTCTTGTGTTATTTTGCTACCGATCTCTTTCAAATAAGGTAAATACCACCTGCAACACATGAATACTATGCACACGTCGTTTTTTTATGCATTTTCATGTTATTTGGATTTTGTAACCATAAGTAATTAGTAGGGAAATACAAACGCTGATAAGATATTTGTATGTTCTGAGTACACAAGTTTTATATAAAGAATCTATGTTTACTTGGATCAGTTACAGGAATGAATCCTCCATATCCATTTTTCTACATCTGGATCTCTTTCATTACAATACTCAATAATAAAAAACATCAAGCATAGACATTCAATTATTAGACCACAGAATCATAAGGAGCAGTAAATATATGCCAAATTTCATAGCTTGTCAAGACCTGCCGGCACACAGATGAGAATTGGATATATGCTAGTAGAGATTCAGGTCTATAGCAGGTGATTGTGAACATACTAAGAACAAGGAAACTTAAGTCTGATACTAAACGTAACAGATAGAAGGAGAAAGTGAAAGAGATCACTAATGTATCACTATAAACATCAGAAAAGAGAAATGTCAGCTTCATTGTTTTGATCCATGCAGTCAGAAAGTCAAGTCCGGATTAGTGTCTAATACTAGCTTCCACTTCCTGAAATTCAACATCACAAAACAAGTTAAGATTGCATCACCCCAATTTTCCACATGACCGCAAAAAACAATATACATATAGCTCTTCAATGTCAAAGGATCTTTCTAATCAACTTGTAAGCAATGCATATCAAAATATACGTATTCACCTCAGGTCCTTGCCTGTATGCACTAGGTTAAAACTTCAGACCTACTAACAGTGGGGCTTTATGAAGGAAAACTAAACATAAATAAAGCACAAAAATATAAATAAACAACATGCGATATTTAAGATAAACCAGAGACTATTATTAAGCTCTACACTGGTAGTTACTAATAACACAGTCAACCATTACTATATATCTAAATCTTAAACTCCATGACTAGTCAAACGCTCTCAATAACCTTTAAGAAATTCTCAACTTTCATTTACTCCATACAAGCCAAAAAAGGAACAACACATGATCTCTCTGAAGTCTGATCTACTCTGCTTTGCTTCTCTCTTTCTCTCTCTCCAACACCTCACCTCAAACCAATCCAGCTGCCAAAACTAAAGTGTTATACTCCAAATCGTGCAACCTCACTCATGGCCAATGTTTTTTTTTTTTTTTTTTTTGAAATAAGCAGAGTATTATTAACAAAAGCACCAAGAAGATGCATAGATTACAAGAGAGAGGAATTATCAGGCCATGATGAATGACAAAAACCTGTTATAGAGCTAAAGAGTTGACAAATTCCATAAAAAAGCCAAGACTAAGTACAAGAGTGTGATTAACCCAACTATAAAGATTAACCAAACAATGCGATTGAGATTGTTAAGTGGTATTGGAAACCCTATCAATGTGATCTACCTCAATTTGATCAGTATTTCTCTTTCTCACCACTGCTAGTTTTTTCTATGAACTGTGAATGTAAGGAATTCAACATCAGAAGTACTTCTGTAACTTTACTTTAGAGACTAGTTCAAATCATGAAAATTGTTGATCCTCTTTCAACTCTAGATGGCACAAGGTGCCCAAAAACCTGAATGATAAGACTTGGTAAAGACTAACTAGCTGCTGTTGGAGGGAGGTTGTATTTGCCTGCAATCATTTCCTGCCCACCCTGCCTAAATGAAAATTATGCCTTTCAAAACACTGTTCAAGACGGCAAATATTTATCCCTCTAATTCGAACATTATAACACAATATACGACCACCTAATAACATTTTGTTTCATGAGACAGTGACAAAATAAAAAGGATAAATGCTTACAAGAATTCCAAGCTATACGGTAATATGATGTATGGAATCTACATTCAACAACAACAACAACAAAAACAAGTGCAAAGAGAGCATATCAGCTAGGTTAAATCAGAGGTCTTACAAGTTATCGGCTAAACAATTGAAAGATTTCATGATTACGATGTCCCAGGTCAGCTATCAAAGGTCTAGGGATCAACAAGGCTTTCTACATAGATATTTGTAGTACAGCTTTTCTCAAATCCAATGACCTCCCTTTGTCTGATTGAACCATCCTTTGGATTGTATATCATGATAATACTGGAGAGCAAAAGTAAGATTTCACCCTCACTCGACTCGCAAAAATGTATAGAGTATGACAAGAGCGGATCAATCAACATACGTTTGCAAACATCTAGACTATATTTGATTGTGAACATCTTTTTCCAGGTAACTCCGTCACAACCCTCCTTCATAATCCACACATCGGAACATCCTAGACAATAAGAAGAAAGCAGAGAAAGATCACTTCCCGCCATTCCCAACATTAAATGTTGTTTTACACCATCGGAAAGCTCTAACATTCCCCAGGTCTCATTTGTTATGTCAAACGAAATAACTTTTGAAACAATGATACTATCACTAAGGGCACGACCAGATGTAACAGCGACATTGATGATATCATCAATAGTACCAGCGGAAGCCCAATAAAGCTTCCCATTGACAAACTGACCGGAACAACTTAACAGAAAGCCACCCTGAAACTCATCATGGGTTGTTGTTTTCCAAGAATCAGTCCTCAAACTATGAACATTGACCGCAGTATTAACCAAAGAAACATGCTCAATAGTCACTACTTTATATTCGTTATGTAACTCATCATATCCAAAACCACAACTACGTGAGTTCTTTTCCACTGTATTAAATCCAAACTTGGAATATTCTTTAGACTTTCATATAGTGGGGTTTCAAAGAAAAGCCTCCCCGTTCGTGTTGAACAGATAAATCAATCCATTGACGGAACCCACAGTTAAAGGATGAATAAGGGTCGAAGAATCCACGTCAAATGTCCTTGGTTCTTTGTCAAACAAAGAAGGGAGATCACACATCTTGAAGTTGTCATTGTAGCCAAGATAAAGAACCTTACTATGGTTGCTTAATGTGAGATGAGTTTTCACAAATATAGGGCTAGAGATAACCCGAAGCTATGATTTTTAAACACACTTGAATTTCAATAAGAGTTTCGGGGGAAGCTTTAATAGTATGTCTGTGATGATTTCCAGAGGAAAAACATCAGGCCTTTTTCTTGGAGCCATTGTAGTTGGCCACAAACAATTTGTTAAACTAGTTTTTGGTACGCACAAATATGAAAGAGCACACATGTAATATCCCATAATAATAATAATAATAATAATAATAATAATATTGTAGTTAAGGGTGTCTATTGACCCGGTTTGGGCCGGGACGGGCCGGACCGGACCAGAAACCGGTCCGGACCGGATCGGAACCGGCTCAAATCGGGCCAAAATAAAAAAAAAAAAAACGGTGCGTTTCCGGCTCGGCAGAAACATTTTGGACCGGACGAACCGGACCAAAATGGACCGGAACCGGACCGGTCCGGACCGGAACCGGACCGGACCGGACCGGACCGGACAGCTGATGGGCCTGCGGAAAATAGCCGTTGGGCAACGGCTATTTCAAGCTTAGCCGTTGGCCCAACGGCCAAAAACGGCTATTTTAGCCCCCCCACCCCCCTAGGCGCCCCCATACCCCCCCCAACCTATTTTTTTCTATAAATACCATCATATTTCACCAATTTATTCACAATTTCTCAAATATTCTCTCTAAATCTCTATCAATCTCTCTTATTTCTACAAAGGCTATTTGCTAAATTGTATTACAAAAAACTATTTGGAGTAAAGTGGAAATATTGTTCGGTGCGGTTCCGGTCAAGTTTCAACTTTCACTTCTAAGTTCTACATTCTAAGTTCACGATATCAAGTAAACTCGTTCTTACTTTTTATTATCTATTTTATTTTTGTGCACTATTATTGTTTGTAGCATATTTTTGTAATTCGTTCGAAGCATATTTTAGTAATTATAAAAATGTCTAGAATTTGGAGATCAATTACGGGTAGTGGTCGTAGATCACGTGCTTCTAACCGAGGGGGGGATGATAGAATGGCTCGTGCTTTAGGTAAAAGACCAGTTGGTACTTCTAGCGCCCCTTCTCTTCTAGATGATTTTACTCAGGAAGATGACTCGCAATTTCTTCATGATATAAATTATGATCAACCACTAGATAATGATTTGTTAGAGGCCCAATATCAAGAAAACCCCGAAGGGGCTAATTTAGATGATGAAACACCCACTAGTCAATTTCAAGGTGAACCTGAAGAAACTGAATTACCACCTATGCCTCCTAGTAGAGAACCAGCGGGACGAGTCGAAAGATCGGATGTGTGGAGATTTATAACTAAAAATGCTCCGGAGCAGACCGCTAAATGTAAGCTTTGTAAAAAAGTTTGGTCATTTAAAACCGGCAGCCATAATAGTGGGACGGGAAAGTTGAGAACACACTTAGAAAACCATCATAAGGATGAATGGGATAGGAGGCCGGGTGGCCCTCGGTCAGGGAACAGAATGGCTCCATCGCAAGGTAGTGGAGTCCAACAGGAAATTAACCCAGTGACGGGGGGGCTTATGCATTATGATAAAAAGAAAGATAGGGAACAAATGGCAAAAATGATTGCGGTAGAGTGTTTACCTTTTACATTTGCTTCTTGTCAAGGTTTTATTCGTTATATTCAAACCGTATATAATCCATCTTTTCAAGGTTTTCCAAAAACTACGGTTCGAAGTGATATTATAAAATTTAAAAATGAATATAGACAATATTTACGATATATATTTTATCACTTTGACTGTAGAGTTTGTCTTACTACTGATTTGGGTCGTGGTGTTAATGGGTATGAGTATTTAACAGTTACTTGTCATTGGATAGATGTTAACTGGGTAATGCAAAAAAGAATTTTAGCATATTCCGCTGTCGATGAACCACACACGGGATCATTTATTAAGAGAGAAGTTTCGGATATTTGTAAGGCGTATTATCTTAGTGATAAAATTTTAAGTATAACTCTTGATAATGCTTCAAACAATGATTATGCTATTGGTAAGTTAAGACCCGCATTGCATCCCCCTTTTGAAGAATTGTTTCATGTTAGATGTGCATGTCATATATATAATTTAGTTGTAAAAGATGGCCTTAAGTTATTTGATCCTACTATTGGTAAGGTTAGACTCGCAATTAGTTATATTTTTAAATCTAAAAAACCGGATAGATGGAGGGACTTTAAAGCAGAGTGTGTGAAAGAAGGTTTAGCTCCTAGAAGAGTTCCCAAGGAAGTTTCAACTAGGTGGAACACTGTATATGACTCTTTGAATGTTGCTTACACTTTACGAGTGCCTATTACTAATTATTTTAATGGCAAAGTGGCTGTAGAATATCACCTAGAAGAATCTGATTGGCAAAATGTTGAGCGTCTTCTCCTTTTTTTAGCAAAGTTTTTTTATGCTACTAAAGAATTTTCGGGTCAATATTATCCTACAATCACAACCATGTTGTATTTTATAGCTGGAATATCAGAATTACTTAATGATTACAGAGTAGTGACTGGTTATGAAGTTGCGGTAGAAGCAATGATTGAAAAATTTAAAAAATATTTTTTCCCGATTCCACCACTTTATTACATTGCATCTGTATTACATCCATGTTTTAAACGTTTTAATACGGAAATGCTAATTAGAGAAATTTATCGGACTTTGAGAATTACTGACGAAGAAACACCAAGTGTAGAAACAGTCTGTGCGCAGGTAATTGCAGATTGCCAACGGATTTATGAAAGGTATAGGAGTGCAGCTGATAATGTTGTTCCAAGTGTTCCAAGTGGAGCTGGATCAAGTTCAACGCAGGCTCCCAAAAGAGCTGCAACCGGATTGGGAAGTTTTTCCAGCCTTAATCAAAGGCTTTCTAGCAGGCATTCGAGTAGCAGCGGAGGGTTCAACGAGCTTGATGTTTATCTACTTCATGCTTGCAAGGATGTTGATTATTTTGGAAGCGAGCAACTACTGCCATTTTGGAAGGATCAACAAGCACAGTTTCCAGTTTTAGCAAAAATGGCGCGGGATATTCTAACAATTCAAGCATCATCAGTTGCTTCAGAAAGCGCGTTTAGCCAAGGAAGATTGCAAATTGGAGATCATAGACATTCATTGAAGGAAGAAGCAATGGAGACGGCCGTATTATTCAGAGATTGGATTAGATCGGAGAGAAGAAATTTTGGCTTTGCGGACGATGAACTAGCCGATGTAGAAGCAGCATCCGAAATTTTATCAGGTGATGGAAGTTTGGACAATGAAACTGAGTATGAAGAAGATGACTCTTTGCCACCAGTTCCTCCAGAGGTGCCAGACGAAATTATTCAGAAAATGAGAAGCTTTTTTATTAATATGTAGTTTTTGCAATTTAATATCTATGTACTTTGCAAAAAAAAAAAAAATCAATCATTATTTAATAAAATGCGTTACGCCTTGCTATTAAGTAAATCCTTTGTTATATTCTTAATTATCCTTTAGTCTTTGGCTCTTTGCAATTCAATACTAAATAGTAAAAACTAAATACTAAAATACTAAATACTAAACTACTAAAATACTAAAAACTAAATACTAAAATACTACATTACTAACTACTATAATAATAAAATCTAAATACTAAATATTAAAATACTACATTAGTACATTACTAAATACTAAATAGTAAATACTACTTACTAACTTAGTATTAAAATTGAAAAAATAATAATTTACTTACATTATGCTAGATTGCTAAGTTTGGAAAAGTACTCAATTATACTTTTATAAAACTAAAAAACTACATTACATAAAAGTTCTTAGTGCAATAGTAGTTTATTAGATTACTAGTATTAATGTATAAATTATTATTGCATAAAACTAAAATTTAAACAAAACAAATAGCCAAAAAACAAAAAAAAAATAAAGAAAGCTACCAAATCCGCTCCATTTTGAAAAATAGCCGTTGCCAACGGCCATAAACGGCTATTTTTCCCACCCACACACCCATAAACACCCCTACACCCCTCCCTTACCTATTTTTCCTATAAATACTCCCATATTTCATCAAATTAATCACAATTCAATATTTTCTACTTCAAAAATTTCTACTAAAAGGCTATTTTATTAAATTTTCTATCAACATGGCTGCAAATGCAAATAATGCTAATCAAGTTGAGGGTGCTAATGTAGCAGGTCCGTCTGGTGGTCCAACAAGAACTAAACGATCCGAAGTTTGGGAATTTATCACAAAAAATAATGATACCGGAAAAGCACAATGTACTCTTTGTAAGAGATTTTGGAATTGGGAAGATGGATCAAATACTAATGGAGGGACAATGAAGTTTAAGAAACACTTGGAATACCATCATGCCTCTGAATGGGCAGCTCGTGGTGGTGGCAAATATCTGCAACCACGTGAAAATTGAGTCGCAGAAGTTTAAAATTTATGTATTTTTCTAATTTCTAGTCTACTTTTATGTTTTTATTTTCTATTTATGCATTTCCTTTTTCCAACTTAATGTACTATGTGTGTATTGTTGAATAATATGTGTGTTTTGTGTTGTTTATTTAGATTTTAGTCTACCGATATTTTTTTAAACAATAAATAATATAATGTGAAAAAAAAAAAAAAATTAAACGGAACCGAACCGGACCGGACCGGGACCGGCTCGATTGCGTCTGCCGGTTCCGGTTCCGATCCGGCATAGGTGCAACTGCACCGGCCGACCGGACCGATTGGAATTTTTTTTTTTATTGTTAGCACCGGACCGGACCGGACCGGCACAGGTGGACCGGAACCGGACCGGGCCGGGCTAATAGACACCCTTAATTGTAGTATTCTTGTATATATTAGTAAGATATTGGGGGTAGTTGAGGCCAAAGCAAAAGTTCAATAGCCATTTATAATTTTAAAGAGTTGTTAGACTAAGTTGCAAATAAGAAAATTACATTAAACAAAAGAAAGGAATAAAGAGAATAAAATAAAACAAAAAGAAAGAAAAACAAAAGGGAGCAATTAGCTAAAAACCTAAGCTACAGGCAGCCAAAGAGAACCAACGAAAGGGGCTGGAAGCTTACAGATTCTTTGCTACAGATTCTTTGGTTCTTTTTTAAATGGGTATCCAAGGTACGGGTAATTAATTGCTTTAACAATTTAGTAACCTTATAATGGGTAGTATCCATGATAAGAGAAGTAATTTTCTTACTAATATAAATAATAGCGCTAACAGTAGATAGAGATTAAGAGGAACAAGTAGTGTTAACTATCTTTTATTGGAATGGGATATTAAACCATTAAAGTAGTGGCCTGTTGGACCTAATTTATTGATAATAGTGTTAATATAGGTCAATTATGGGGTGGGTAATGCATCCTATCAAGTTTATCACTAGGATAAATTAGAGTACTCCAATTCAGAGATGATTGATACATGAATGTTATATTATTCCCTAGATTTCTGACTCTTCAAGGCGAGGTAGTCGGAAGCGAGTTAGAGTCATTCGACAAGAGTATTGTGAGTGAAATATCTACCCGTAGTTGGTTTTCAACTATAGCATGTTTGAAACTCACTTTCTTGCATCAATACTATTTTTATGAAATTGTTTTATTTCATGGGACAAGCGCTTGTATAATTGTTATATCCAACTGTTATTTTGGTACTGAAGTTGTTCATACAAATTGATTTATTTTGAACCTTTATTTATTTTGAAAACTGCTACAGATATTGTGATTTGATATCTTGTCAGAAAGAAAGTACAAATATGAGATATTTTGTTATAAAAGTAAATATTGTTTTGGGAATTAACTTAGCCAAATCGCCGTTATCTAACGTCGGGATCGTTAGGCCTGGTGCACCTTGTACAGTATTTCTCCTCCGCTAGTAGGAAAGAACTAGTCCACCCTCTAAAAGGGAACCCAGCTGACGGGGTAGTCAGACGGCCGTGATAAACTCATGGTGTCAGACTGTAATATTTGATTCTGGCTCAGGAACCTTCCATTATATATAAAGACACGAGTACTATGGTTGAAATCAGTATTTTCAATGGAATTACGGTATTATTTATTATGCATGTTTTCTTATATATACTTGTCCCGAATAAAAATGCTATGGTTGATATTGTCCTCGCTTAGTCTGTGTGACTAACCTCTTCCTTTCCCCACTCACAGATAAGCTAGTTGAGGCTGACACTTTGAGTCAAGGCAAGTGACAGAGCTGAGGATTGATCCAGTAAGCCCCGCATCTGCTTCGCGAGGACCATTATTTATTCATTTATTTATTTAAGTCATTAGTTCGTTTGAATCTAGAGTTTTGCTCCTTAGTCAGTCTTGGGATGTCGTTTTGGTTTAAGTTGGTACCGAGGTACTCTGTGGCTTAATTATTATTGTGGACAGCGTGGATTTAGTGTTGTTGATCGTCCTTTAGACTTTAAATATGCATATTAATGTGATAGTCATTTATTAGACTGGTTCTGGCTGGTTGTTGACAGGTACAAAAATTTTGGTTTGCTCCCGGTACAGGGGAAACTCTGCCGAAATTTCTGCGCGAATATGATAGGCTTGCTAGGTAGGCTTAGTCTTGTCTAGCGCCGATCACGGCCCTAAATAGGGTCGTGACAACACAATTCTAAAGAACCACACAAATCTATATTAATAGTTATATTATTTAGGGGAGTAGTTAGAAAAAAAATTAGGACAAAACATTTGTCCAATGTCTTAAATTGAAAGAAGAATTTTTAAATTGAAAAACAAATGTTTAAAATTTAAAATGAAGATAACTATGATATTGACACTAAACCAACTTTATCCTTTTGAATTTCAAATTAAAAAGTAAACTATCTATATCTTTAATAAAACTGAAAAAATATAACAAGGATACAATATTTTTAAAAAATATTCTAATCAAGTAATTTATCGATGCAAATCTATACAAACTGAAATATGATCATAAAGTTGAAGTTCAAATTTTAAAGAATTGGTTGAAGATAACACAAACAACATATGACTTCTTCTTAAGCCAGAAAACAATCAATTTAAAATATTAATTCTTATTGGTCAGTGTAATTTTACAATACAATGTTCATACTACTAAAATTATTAAAATTTGAATGGTAAAATCTTCAGATTGAAAGATGAAAGATTTTGAATTTGAATTTCAAGATAAAGTTTTCATTTTAAAAACATGTAATATATCTTAATATCCTATCTTTTCAAATATATTGATTTTCAAAAGCAGATCCTACTCCTAACAAGAATTCCATATTAACCTCTTATATATGCAACCATCGAGTGACACATAAATCAGTGTTACTCTTTCGTCTCAGAATTACTCCCCTTACCATAATGACCTTTTAGTTTTTTTGCAAAACTGTTTATTCTCATCTTTTTGTTATTGATTGATCATTAATTAGCTCTATTCATGCTTATCAAATATCTATATATGGATAATTTATAATGTCTAATGCCTATTGCCTTTTTAACTGATTGGGTGCAGGAATAAATTTGATGGTACTGTATCCTCTGTAAGAAGACTGATGCCATTACAACAAATTGCTTTTGTTTTAGTATCTTTTTATCTTCATTATTTCTGTTTGTTTATGTATTGGATGATATATTAGAATTCCAAGTCAAAATCTCAGCTTAGATATATTTATATGTCTTAATAGTTATATGAATTCGAGGTCATCTTGCTTTTGTTACTTGGATCCATGTTGTTGTAGGTAGAAAGCTTGGGATCAAGGGAGATATTAAATTTTATAGCAAGTATTTTTGTTAGGTGTGTAGTTACATAGATGCTTCCATTAAATAGGTACATAAGCTTCTTTAAATCAAAAAAATATCCTCTAATAGTAATAAGTATTTTTATTAGGTGTGTAACTGTATAGGTTATTTATAATTATGCTTTGTTAATAATCTTTTTATATATCATTCATAACAGGTAATGTTTCAATATACCATTAACTTTCATATGTTTTGGATTCATTTTATGGAAAAGTCAAGACACAACACAAGGGAACAAAAATTATGGTTGGGAAAAGGAGGGGGCAAAGAGCAGCAATTTCCAACGCATGCTGGTAAGTATATAAAAATTAAATAATTTTTATTATACTTTTCTATAGGCTACTTAATAATTCCTAGTGATTTGATTATTGGATTGAGACTATCATACAATGTAATTGATACTGTAAAAGTTAGTCACGAAATAAAAAAGAGAAAATAAAATACAGAAATTAAATTATAGTGTACAAATAAAATATTGGTTTTACATTACTGTATATTGGAACTTTACGTTCAAGTTTAACTTACTTAGTTGTAGGAGTAAAGCGCATGGTGCCATTGTGACCGATTCAAGTTTTTGTAATATGTTGGTTTGTCCAATTTACTAATAAGAATTTTTCTTTTCTTGAGTTTGTACTCACTAGAACCGACTCTTATGCTAAGTCTTTTTGGCAAATACAACAAAAGAGTAAATTCTCCATTAGTATTCTCAAACTTCAATACTATTTAAGATTACTCATGCATATGATCAATATCTAGGCATGAGAACAATGAATGATATATCCTATTTTAGTGAAAGAAAATTCACGTGCATTCATTTGTTTTTGCACTGAGAGTTACTTTACTAATGAATTCTCTATACTTTGTCAAATCATCTACATAATATTTGCAAGAATATTATACTTGAGAATTTTTTTTATAAGTGATAGTGAAAATTATGCACTGGTATAAACATGCTTCATAATATCCTTTTCAATAAGAAAAATTCCTTTCAATAATATTTTATTGCTTCTCGAGTTGAACTAATTAAAGAAGGCTTATAGACGGATAATTGAAGTTTGAGTCAATAGTTGATAATGTTAAGTATATTTACTTAAAAATATTCCGTATACATTCTCAAATGTCGGTAAGAAAACGAACAATTGAAAATGAGGGACAATTTGGGCAAAGGACCAAGTATATGTCAAGTCAATTTACACATAATATGGAAAAACACAAAAAGAAACCTACCAAAGAAAATAACAAATATAATAGATGGAAAACATCAAAGCAAATGAAACATTTGTTTATAAATCTTTGCAACTTTTATCAATTTCTTTTTTTTCATCTATTTCAAAGTTTATAGGAGTATGTGTTATCTTAACACTTTAGTTTAAAGATAAACTTGAAGATGTAGGAGAATTTGGAAAGTAAACTTGCTATAGTTTTCTATATTTATTTGAAGAAATTTGCAGGACTTAAAGAATTCAAAATGATAAAATAATTAAAAAGTGAATCAAGGTTTATAAACAGTTTTAAAATTTTTCTATATTTGTATCTTCTAGATAAGTCGCTTTAAAAGTGAGATAAAAAGATACATCTCAATTCAACATAGAAAAAAATTATAACGCTTACGTTGAAATTTTACGGGATAAAGTTTCTTTTTGAGTTATAAGATAAGGTTTTTTAGTTGAAAGATAAATTTTTATTATTTGAAGTTTAAAAGATTGAAATATGTGGAACTGAGATAGAGAACATAAATCTTAATTCCACGTGCTAAAGTTTGGGTGACAATGCTTAACTTGAAGTCTTACATAATAAATCCAAAAACTAAAAATATTTCTCCACCATTAGTATCTAAACTAGGTTTGTATTCTTTAAATAATCTCTTTTAAATACATTATATTTGAGTAGAAACATTATTTTTTTCAAGCTTTCTTGGCTCAGTTTTCTCTATTGTGAGAGAAAAATATCTTGGTAAAATTTTTATGTTCGTATAAAATAAGGAGGATGAAAAATATAAGGGATTCTAATGTTACTTTGTCATTCAACAACTAAATTGTCAAGTCATTATTTACAAATTGTTATAGTGTTCTATTCTCATTCCTGCATGTGGGGTTTATGATGGTAAGTTTATTTTTCTCTTTGTTCGTATAATTGCATACATCATATATACATTATTGTTTATCATGTAAAATCAATGTTTGTTGACTTCGTACAATTCCTGCCGCCATCCCATACGAAGTTAATGTCGAGAGATACTTTTTTGCTAAAACCGACATGAAAAATAAATATAAGGAATTAAATAAAAACTGAGTGAGAGTTTATTTGTCCTTTAAAATAATTAAAAAAGAAAATAAATAAAATAATACAGTAATACTATACGATATATAATTTATATATTTGAACAACGAAAAAAATTTCAAGCAATTCTAATACAAGTGTAAAATAATTAAATAGTAGAACAAGAGAAGAAGTAGAGAAATCGAAAGAAAAGAAGAAAAACAAGCGGATTCTTAAAAGATCAAAAGAAAAAGTAGTGAATGAACAATAATTAGTAGAAGATAAGAGTAAATGATACAATGATAAGTTAATATATTTACAACTTTAACAAATAGATTATATATATATGAGAAATTGAACAATTGAGTATTTAGTATGTAGGCGAATAGTTGAGTTCTAAAATTTATTTGTGATTAAATTACATAATTACTAATTTTATTTATAAATTTGTTACGATAAGTTCAATTTCATATTAACCGCGCATCGCACAGATGATATACTAGTATTATATTAAAAGGAGGGTAGTAAGCCTATGAAAAGTAGTCAAGTGTCAAAGTAGTAGGAAGCCACTTGGAAATTTTAGGTAAATAAGTTATTTTTTAGTTAGGTATAATTATTTTAGTTATTTTTGAAATTTGAATTGAAATTTTAAGAATAATTGTGAGAAAAAAATGGAAATAATTTTAAAAGCAGTAGATAGATTTAACAATGTACGTTGACAGATAGATTTAAATTCTATATATTTAATTTAAAATAGATTAACTGCAGGGTAAACTTGATGTGTTTTAGTTTCAAAATGTAAATTAAAAGAAAAAATAAGAACAAATCGTGTATTTTGTATAAAGAAAACTGCTTCCTTTCGGTTGAGTAGTTTTGCCCACGTTAGAATTCTCCTATAAATTCTCCGATAGAAAAAGAGATAAGACCACATTATGATATGAATATAAATAATTCCAAATAAAATTTAAATAATGGAGAGATTGTGCTTGTAATTTGAATTAATGTACCGCAATATTTGCCCATTTTAACTCCTATACAGTTTTTTCTAATTTTAAAATTTTAAATTCAAATTTCAAGACACATTAATTCGGTGGTTAACTTGAAAATCGTATTGGGATAACTATGAAAAAAATTAAATGTAAATAAAAAATGAGATAACTACGGTGGTTAATTTGGCAATTGAATAGGGATAAATAGGAAATTTGAAAAAGATAAAAACTGATATCCAGAAGAAACGTGGGAGTGGGAGTGGGAGTGGGAGTGGGAGAGGTGGGGTTGCATGCATAGTTGGAGACTGAAAACAGTTCATTGTGGTTCTTACGCTTGGTCATTTTATTTGTCCAAATATATGGTATTCTTTACCTTGGTTGTTATGAAGCTACCGTTTCTCTATTGTTCGTCCTATATGCATTACAATTCTAAGAAGAAAATATACTTTTTGTAGTGGATGATTCACATCAATGTGAATGGGCTTGCAGCTTCGCACAAACAGTTTTTCCCAGGTTCATGATTTTGTTTCCTTTGTTCTTTTTCTTTTTTAAGATTTGGTGTTTCATTCCCTAATTAGATTTTCCTGATTAACGAATTACTTCTTTTGTTTTTAACTTGAAGTATATAAATTGATATCTTGGCAGATGTTTTGGGTAGGGAGGACATTGTATGTTCATTTTACTTTTTTCCATCAAATTTACAAAATCACAGTATATAATCATATATGTTCTGTTGACAATTTGCTTATTCGCTTTCTAACATGCGAATTACAATTCTATTGTTTGTGTACTATAGTGGCCAGATTGAGGATAATTGTGTACTATGCAATGGCAGTGTGGCACTCTTAAAAAGATTAGTGCTCTTAAGGATGAAGCGACTGGATTAGAATTTTTTTTTTTTTTTTTAGATTGCCCGGCAACTGGCACGGAAATATTATTCTAATATTTGTTCTTCAGGAGAAGCTGTAAGCCAAGTTAGATTCTCATATATGCAGTACCAGGTATATTGGTATTAATATCTCTATTTCTTTGGAAATCCATTATAAATTCTAGCATTAAGGAATAGTTTGTTGCGTTGTTGAACTTTCATCAGTAACAATTAACTGAAAGAAGAACATCAAGTATTTGAACTGATCAGGTAGAATGAGATATCCATTTGTTAATTTTAACCATAATGTTGTAGTGGTGTACCCCTACGATATGGTGACAATTATTGGGGTTACAGAACTATTCTAGAGGAAAGGTTATACTAATCATTTTGTTATACCATGTATTGAATTTTCAGGAAAGAGGTTTAATTTTGGCTATAAGAGGGCATATAATTTTTGTCAAGAACTTTAGTTTAGGTTTCTTCTTTAGCCACTTTGAATATCTATTCAGGTTTTATATGTATACATGGGTTTATCTTTGGTATATGCCATCAATAGAGACCATAAAGATTTTATGCAAAAATATTTCCAATTCCATTTTGTGATTGATCATGGTCTTGAATTTCCTGGAGATTCGTGGTCGTTGCTTTTTAGTTACCTTTGACAATTCTTATCAAATTAACACCAAGATGAGAAACATGACTCCATTTCCCTATTTGTTTCGGGTTAATGTAATATGGTATTTACATTGAACAGGTGATGCTGAGGGTGGAACAATAATGACTAGAAATATACAACTAGTACATGAGCTTTGTGATCCTTTCATTAGACTAGAGAAAGCCTCAATGCACACTGTGAGTTTGGTTGAAATTTTATACATCAAGGCTAACGTTTATCAAGTTATACTATAGGTTTAGCATAATTCTATGAGATCAGTGTATGTTTGTGTAAGACAAGAAAAAAGCTACTATGAAAAAATAAAAATTCCTACTCTTAACAGAACCTTTTTTTCACAATAAAGTGTAGATAAGCTTCTGATACTTTTCAAAAAATTTAATTACTATTTGGCTATATCAGCAATAGATGCAAATAATTTGTTAGCACAGCTTTGTGAAAGCTATTGGCTGAAATTACTGATATATTATTAAGTTTATGCAATTAAAAGTATAATATGCTATAAGAAATATGTTCTACGATATACTAATATGGAAAAGCAAAAATGATTGAAGGACAGTAGCCTTAAAAGTACTCTTTGACTATGCAAGTGTGAATTATGTATTCCAGTTTTAAACTTCCAATTATTTTGTACATATGCTTTGGTATTTGATTAATCATGTGAATAGCTTTTCCTGTTATAAAATCCAATTATAAGTGCAGGTTAAGTTGATGGGTCGAATTCCATTACACAAAATGGCTGCTCATCATAAAACAAACTCGCCAATTTATATCTCTGAAGGAGGTGAGAATAATTCTGTGGGAGTTGGTAGATTGGACTTTTGTGAAAGACAAAGAAGACAATATCCATACACTTTTTCCATGGCGAAAAGGTATCGTATAATTTTTTTCTTGTGATAGTTTGATTCTCTATGGAGTTGAGATGTGATATCTATTATGGTTGTTAATTAATTATTGATATCCAGTGTTACTATAGAATAGTTCATTTGTGTATAATCGATAGTGCGTTAGTGTTGCTATAATGATTATCAACTATATCGAGAAAATCAAAAGAGTAGTTTATCGGGTTGGTAATAGGTGCATGTGTTTGTGACATTGGTAAAAACTAGGAGAAGAGAAGTACAGATTATGTTGTAGCACTTGCTACTTTGATAACTTAAAAACCTTCGGGGGTGGTTGAATGTAAACCTTTTCATTTCAATTGAAAGAAAATTAATTACTTATTATACAAAAACTATAAAAAGTAAGCTTCTTCTTAATTAAATCTTATTTTAAGTACTTTCTCTATTTTTGGATTTGTTTCTTCTTCGTCTGTTCTTCTAAATTTTAGGCCTCAGTTTATTCATTACTCTATTCAAAGATTGGACATTGAAAAGTGGGATATACCACATAACGAAAATCTTAATAGATGAAAGTGAGAAGAAAGTGAAACTGAAAAATTAAATTTCAGGGATTAGTGTAATAATGTAATTAAATTTATCTAAATGTCAATTTTTATAGAATTTGTTGTACATATGTAGATTTCTTATATTCAGATGAGATGGTTGAGGAAAATACAAAGATATATAGTCCAAGATAAAATAAGGTTTTTAATGATGTGAATGAATGTGGAAATATACCAATTGATGTCCACGTGTGATGATCGACTATTTATTAATCAAGATGTTGTATTTGATGAGTTGTATCGCATTTGGGGCTTTTATTAGCTGAAGTAATTTCTAGGTAATTGAGGTAAACTCTGTCTCTCCTATTAACTTTGTAAAATTTATATCTGCTGAATGCAAATATTCATGTTTGTTTTAAATACTTTTTCTGCTTTTTTAGCACATATGTTGTTTTATTTGTAATACCAAAATAAGTTTTGTTTCTCAATTCCCATTTCAGGCTTCAGCATTGAGATGTGATCTATGCATCTAATAGAGTTGATACGAATATGGAGATTATCATGATCATGGACATGCAGTTTGAATGGTGGAAGGTAGTTAAATCATAAATGTCCAGAACAACAATAGGAACTTAGGATGATCTAGTGCATTTTGTGGATGTTCGGGAGAGACGAGACAAATATTTTGAAGTATGAAGCTACTTAGGCATTAGCTAAATTGTTCATGTTAAGTTTTTTTCTTTTTTCAGTAAGATGTAATCCTGGATGGTTTTACTCTTTCTCTTCTATGTACTTACAAGGTGTATATGTCGTTATCTTCATGGTGCTTCTTTGTTATAATGAAATAGGTTCATGGTGCACTATGTTTTAATGAAATAGGTTTTAATTTTGCTGGCATAGTATATTGGTTGCTACTTCCCATCTTCCTCTTGAACTAACACGACACTAACATCAATCTCGGAGATGGCTAGATATACCAACAGCATCTCCCCGTCCTATGGCTTAGCGAGCAGTGGGGCGTTCGCCAAGTAATGTTTTAGTTCCTTCAATGCTTCTCTACATTTGGGAGTCCACTCGAAGGTCGTGTTCTTCTTCAAGACAGAAAAGAACCTATGGCATCGCTCAGATGATCTCGAGATGAATCTACTCAGAGCAGCAAGTCGACCAGTCAAACGCTGAACTTCCTTTGGGCTCGTCAATTCCTCGGGATTCCTTGTATAACTTTTATTTTATCAAGATTCGCCTCGATGCCTCGTTCAGAGACAATAAAACCTAAGAATTTACTCGAGCTGACCCCAAAGGCACACTTTTTGGGGTTCAACTTCATACAATATTGCCTTAGAATTGCAAAAGCTTCCCTTAAATGATTCAAGTGATCCTCCAATCGGATTGATTTCACTAGCATGTCATCTATGTAAGCCTCCATTATTTTGTCAATGTAATCTTTGAACATTCGACACACCAACCTCTGGTAGATCGCCCCTACACTTTTGAGACCGAAGGGCATCACCTTGTAATAATACGTTCCCTCATCCGTGATGAAGGAAGTTTTTTCTTCATCGCTTGGCTCCATTAGAATTTGATTATACCCAACATACGCATCTAAGAAGGTCAACAGTTTATGTCCAGCCGTGGAGTCTATCCACCTATCTATCTAGGGTAAAGGATATGAATCCTTCGCATAAGCCTTATTTAGATCAGTGTAATCGACACATCCTCCACTTGCCATTTTTTTTGGCACCACCACCACGTTGGCGAGCCAATCGGGATATTTGATCTTGAATTGCCCTCTTCTTTACACCAGCATGCAGTCTCTTCTTTTGTTTCACCGGGGGTTGGTTGGGATCCACGTTCAATTTATGTGTCATTATTTCTGGGTCTATCCCCGCCATGTCCGTGTGAGACCAAGCGAAGCAGTCGTCATTAGCTTTCAATAACTCAATAAGAGCTTTCTTTAACTCGGCATCCAGCTCCGAGCCCACAAACACCTTTCTCTCTAGAAACTCCTTCGATAGGGCAAAAGATTCCAACTCCTCGATTGTGGAGTCCTCGGATTTTTGCTTCCGAGGTTCTTGTATAAACACTAGAGCCCTCTCTATTTCTCCTTGAGATCCTATTTCAAGAACCGATGTCTCCTCCTCGTTGGGCTCCGAGCCGATTAATTGTAATGTGGATGATCCGATTCCTTTTTCCGCAGCAATCGAATAGCACTCCCGAGTTATTCGCTGCTCACCTCGGATGGCTCGTACTCCCCATGGAGTTGGGAAATTAACGAGTTGGTGCAAAGTAGATGGAACGACTTCCATTTCATAAATCCAAGCTCGTGCAAGGATTACATTGTAAGCTATATCTTCGGCCATTACTTAAAAAATAGTTTTCTTACAAACTCCTTCAGCAGTTGTGGTGAGGGTGATTTCCCCTAACAGTTTTTCTGTGGAGTTGTCGAACCCCATCAGGATGATTGTTATCGAGATGATGAGGTCCTCCAACCACATTTTCTTAACAGCTCCATAATTGATGATATTTACCGAGCTTCCAGGGTCAATCAAAACTCTCTTGACATCACAGTCATTAATCCTCAACATGATTACTAGAGAATCATGGTGCGGAAACATCATCCCCTTGCAATTTTCCTCGTTGAAGATTATTTCGCTCTCTGACCCATAGGTTCGGGTCCTTCCTTCCATGGTGACTGACAGTTTAGCGAATTTCTTTACAGCAGCGAAGTTAAGACCATTCACCTCTGATCCGCCCATTATAATGCTTATTACTCTTTCAGAGGACTGGACCCCTGTTGTCGTACATGTATGATAAGTGTTATCCGCCATCAGATAAAAAATTGACAGGGATAATAAATGGTACAAAAACGCAACTTTGGAACAAACGCTATTGCTATTTTCCCACAGACGGAGCCAATTTGTGTTGGCCTAAATCTGTTTAGAACAACAAATCAAATTTATTTTGGGTTAACTAGCAATTATTTGTATCAAAGCCGTAAAAAGACAAGTTTGATAACGAAATGCAGATAAAAGATTGAAGACAAAAAGATAATTATATTTCGTGTATTTGTGGATGATCTTACATAATCCTTTCATGGCTATTTGTAGCCTACAAGAATGAGAATGGTAATTACTACACTTCAATTGCCATTATCCCACGTTTAGTTGTGGTCTGACTACGATCTCCCCATTTAATACGTGGGCAACGGTCGATAGTTATGGAAACGAAGGCTTGTTCACCAAAGAGTGGATCTTTACTGAGGGGTAAGCTTCACACCTCGTGATGGTTTTCATCCAATCGTTTCGAGCGGTGATCTGCAGCTAAGACTCATTTCTTGCTCGAGGCCTATTAGCCTCGGGAGCTGGGCGAGCCCCTGAGAGCTCGTCTTAAAATGATTCAATCTCACCACGCATCGAGTCCTGTCAATCAAGGCCTCGATGAATTTCCACCCAATACATGTGTAAATATCAATAATGATGTTTAAACATATGAACGATGTGCCAGCATCTATACGTATGTTTTCACCACTGCTCTTACCTCCATTTATGGGTGTCAAATGGGTAGGGGTCTACCCGTCAAAACCCGGACCCGGACTCATTAAAACCCGACCCCATCCGGACCCGCAAAAACCCGGACCCGGACCCGTAAACCCCCTAAAATACCCCTACCCGAACGGGTTTTTTTTTTCTTAACGAATACCCGTATCCGTTAAGACCCGTCAAAATTATGGGGTATTACTGGATATACCCGTATCCGTATCCGTTAAAATAAACTGAGTAATAAAACTTGTATGTGTAGATAAAGGTATACACAAGTTTTCCACTCATGGTTTAATTCGTTTTGTGTCCATATTGTTACTAGTGAAATATGTTTAAGAGAAACAAGTTTAGCTATTTAATTAAAAAAGAAACTTGATATTCCATAACAAATCAACAATTTGAATATATATTACTCAAATATGGTATAAAATTTCAACTATTAACTTCGATATATACCTCAGAAAATAAGCTCCTTGGAGTCGGACAAAGTAATTGTTGGACGTATATTACTAGAAAATATAATTACTTAATTCACTACATAAAATATTTTAGTTGTACCAGTTTCAACAGTTGTATCAGAAAGTGCATTTAGCCAAGGAAGACAAATGATAGGTGATACCCGTCACTCTTTGGGTAATAATGTTTTGGAAGTTCTAGTTTGTTTACGAGACTGGATTAGATCGGAGCGAAGAAACCAAAGAATTGAAGACTCACTATAATAAGATGATAACCTTGAAGAAATTATGTTAAGTGATCAAGCACTATCAATGGCACCTACACCGGACCATGAGGAAAATGACATGGAAGAAATTACACAAAGAATTAGACATATTTAAATTTGTAATTTGAATTTTCATTATCTAGTTTTGATGTTGCACTTTTCAAATTTAGAAGTTTAATGTTAAGACTTTAATAATTCAAGTATCTTAAATAAAGTAAGTCTTTCAGCTTTTCCTATCATTCATCTTTTTTTTGTTAAGTATTTAAAATAATATTATTAAAAAAAATTAAAATCCGGACTCAAACCCGATTTTTTAATACCCGAACCCGTACCTGTACCCGTTAAGACCCGAACCCGCACGGATTTTTTTTTCCTACCCAAAATCCGGACCCGTTAAGAACCCGTAATTTAAACCCGCACCCTGACCCGTACCCGAAACCTGGGGGGTTATAATTTTACAACCCGGACCCGTATACCCGTTTGAAACCCATACCTCCATTGCATGTTCCACTTGACTATCCTCTTCTGCACATATTGTACCAGGCCGCTGCTCCACTGGTGTCATACCGGCTCTGGATTTCCTCGTCCTCCTCTGTAGAGTAGGAACTTCATCATGTTCTTCGTCCCCTTCATTCTGAGTAGGAGTAGATGTTTTTCCTCCTTTGGAAGAGCCTTTTTGTTCATCTCCACCACTTCTATTTTCCTCTTCATATTCAGATTGGTCCCTACTTAGATCACAAGCTTGGGATCTCAAAAGGGATATGTAAAAGCGAGGGTGCATCTCCAGCCCTGCCTCTCAGTCTTTTGCTACGAGGAGATTCTTCATGTTCATCCATGTCAAGTCTTCTTTGCGTGTCAGCCGCTTTCTTAGACACTGCCTTTACCAGCCTTCTTCTTTTTTGTCCCATAATTTAATACCTGAAAACTGCGAACAATTAAACTAGTTCAACAAATACATAACTATTTAAAAAAAAATACAAACCAAATCATTACGAATAAATTCACCATTTTAACATTATAATGGATGTTGAAACATCCAACGTGGTGTTTCAAAACATCATAAGTTATGTTTAAACATCACAGTTGAATGTTCAACCATGAAATTGAAACATCTTAAGTGATGTTTAAACATTCATGTTAGTATTTAACAATAAATGCAGTGATGTTGCTAACATCTACAATAATATTTAAGCCTCATTTTAATGTTCAAGTTTCAAATTATAAACATTTACGGTTATATTTAAACATTGAATTTAGTGTTTAAAAATTTAAAACTCAAATGAATAACGTCTTCTCTAGTTAAACAACTGGTGACATGAACAAACACCTCATATGAAGTTTAAAACACCATACCTGATCTGCAACAACACGCAAGATGTTTAAGAAATCAGTTGAGATATTTAAACATATCACCGGCAAAATCCGTCCTTCCCACTCAAAATCAGTACTTCCCACACTAAAAACAACTCATACACAAGCAAAATCCAAAAGGAAAGCACCAGAATCAACCTAGATTTTATGATTTACATTATAGGATTTTCATTCAAACACAAAGAGGGAAAATAAGCAAAAGTGATGATTTTATGCAATAAAATGCAATGTCGGTGTCGGAATATACTTGCAGTTGGTATCAGAGAAATTTGACAGCCGAAAAAGCGAAATTTCTAAGGGTTCGTTCTTCGTCGCCGACGCTGTGGATTTTGAAGAAGGGGAAATATTTTGGGTGTTTTGGGATTAGTGTGGGAGATGTTTGGATTTTTAAGGGGAGGGTAGTTGGGGTCGTGGGGTGATTGGGTAAGTGGGGTAGTTTTTTAAGTTTTGAGGTTTAAATCTGCCCCCCCACAAGTTTTAAAAATATTAATATACCCCACACTTACTCCTTAATCACACTTATAAAATAAAAGAGTTAATTCCTAAAATGGTCACTGAACTAATGCAAATGATCTAAAAAAGTCACTTTGCTTTGGTTTGGGATAAAAATATCACTCAACTTATCCAAAGTACTTTTAAAACTCATTCTCCCAAGTTGTGCATTAACATTCACCTGAAAATGCTGATGTGGCATTGTATTTTAGTTTTTTAATTAGAAGTGGAGCAACAACTATTTTAATTTTTTTTAAAAATCCCCAATTTATTTATTTATGAGAGACCTACATATTACCCGACCCAAAAACCCATCTATTTAAAAGGAAACCATTTATTAAAAAAATTTGAAGTAAAATTCGTATTATTTTAGCACAAGACTACTAAATTTGACAGATTAGAATATTTAACAAGTGATGAGAAGTATGTTTGTCATATTTTTATATGATTCAGAGGGAAATTAAACAACAATGAAAAGCTAAAATAATAAATGAAGTAACCGTTAATACAAAACATCGATTACTTAAAGATTGTACTAGTTCAAGAACCAAGTTTTTATAAACAAGAAAGGTTACTGTTATAACTTTTTAACAAACAAAAATTTGTCAAAATGTCCTATCAAACCTTAGGAGCATCATTGTAAACAAGAAAGAGCAACAAATCATGCTAAAATAAGTTTTTTACATAATCAACTAAAGTTAAAGTCTAAAACAATTCAATCTAATTTTTTGTAGGATTTCTTGTCTTCTTCTGGCAAACACACTCCTTAACTTTTTTCTTAAATTGTCTTTCTCCAATTAGTGGCAAGAAATAATTGTTTCATATTAACTGTTGCTTCGTTTGTTATTTTAGCTTTTCATTGTTGTTTCCCTTTGAATCATATAAAAATATGACAAAGACATAAATATACTTCTCAAAAAATGAGTTTTGGGTCGGGTAGTATGTGAGTCTTTCATAAAAAAATAACTTGGGGATTTTTTTAATTAAAATAGTTGATGGATCCACTTTTAATAAAAAGAACTAAAATAAAATGCCACATCAGTATTTTCATGTGAACTTTAATCACAACTTGAGAGAATGACTTTTAAAGGTACTTTGGATAAGTTGGGTGATATTTTTGTCCCAAATCAAAAGAAAATAATTTTTTTAGATCATTTGCATTAGTTTAATGACCATTTTAGGAATTAACTCTAAAATAAAAGAAAGTCAAAAAGAAAAGAGCCAAGTGGAGAGATCCGTTTTTCATTTCACCACTTGAGAGGACTTTTAGTGCCATTTTGTCGACTTAGTTTAATACTACTACAATTATTCTTTCAGGAGAGCTGGAGAGAGACAATTCTAATGATGCTTCGGAAGCATATATAAAGAATTACTTTACTCTGTATCTGTGTATTTTCTGTCGTTGTTTATATATGTATGTATGTCCAGTTCCAGTTTCTGTAGGCATCATAATCATTTCTTTGAGTCTGGTAGCTGCTGTGGCGATGATATCTATCCCCAGTCTCACCATGTTAACTTTTCCTCAAGACATACTAGCGGAACTATGGGTGTCAAACGGGTATACGGGTCCGGGTTCGGGTTGTAAAATTGTAACCTCGTAGGTTTCGGGTACGGGTTTAAATTACGGGTTTTTAACGGATACGGGTTTCGGCTAGAAAAAAAAAACCCGTGCGGGTTCGGGTCTTAGCGGGTAGGGGTACGGGTTCGGGTCTTAACAAATCGGGTTTGGCTACGGGTTATAATTTTATTTTTTAATAATATTATTTTAAATACTTAAAACAAATTAAAAAAAGATCAATAGGAAAAACTCAAAGAGTTACTTTATTTAAGATACTTGAACTATTAAAGTCTTAAATATTAAACTTCCAAATTTAAAAAGTGCAACATCAAAACTATAATGAAAATTCAAATTACAAATTTAAATATGCCTAATTCTTTGTGTAATTTCTTCCATGTCATTTCCATCATGCTCCGGTGTAGGTGCCATTTGTATTGGATAAAAGCTGACTAGACTTTGGCAAGTGACACGTGTCATCCGCGTGGCATGAGCTGACGTGTCACCGGACAGACATTTACCGGACAGACTTTCATCGGACAGACACTTCCCACGGGCAGACCCCGGGAAGTTATAAGATTTATCAACAGTCAGCGTAATTTGAACAAGTGGTTATCAGCCGTATCAGGTGCGACCATTCATCAAACGGTCACCCAGCGGTTACAACCTTTCTGGATAAGATGTCCGGCGGTTACTCATCTGAACGGATCTATTCCCAATGGCTACTACTCCAACAGGCGCCATCCAAAGCCTATAAATAGTACTTGTCATAGCCAATTGTAACAACTTTTACTTCTTGCATATACGATCAATAAGAATACCATCTCTCTCTTTGCAATCAAGTCATCTTCTTTGTTCTTACTTTAATCATTGCTCCAACGATTGGATCATCCAACGTGACGGTTACCCACCATCAGAGAATACGATACGCTTATTCTTCTCTACTTACATTCGCGCTTTATTTTGAACGCTCTATATTACTGTTATTTGATTTATTGCGTAGGCCGTTAATCTCACCTATTGATCGTGACTCCGCAAATATAAATTTAATTGTAAATTGGCCTAAAATCGGATTTAGGTTAAACAATTTGGCGACCACAGTGGGAGCCGGTCAATAGCTTTCGTAGGTTAAAAAGTCTACCTTCGATATTATATCTATCTCTGTTTATCTCTTCGCTTCATAACTAACATGGCAGACAATAGTCCCCAACCAACCATTGTAGGCGGACACCAGGTAAACTCCCCTTCCCATAGATCCAACGATGGCGTGCAACAGGTACACAATTTGGTTCCCGATTATTCTCCCGACCCTTCGTCTGACGGGCAACAACAGTCTGCCCACAGATCGGTCAGGCAAAATCGGCGTGAACGCTCTCAGAGCAACACCCCACCAAGGCGACGACGACATAGGAGTCTCTCCCCTGACCAAGGGAACCTGCAAGGAACTTTCCTTGATTTTATGCAGCAGCAGACAGAAATAAACAGACGAATCAACGAAGCATTGAATTCTCTCCGGGCAAACAATCCTTCAACTGCAAGGGCCAATGCAGCAGCGCCCAACGTCAATGCCCCATCTTCCCATACTTCAAGGCGAGAAGAGGAGCGCAACAACGGTAGCGGAACCGCAGATCCTGCGACTCCAGCCAACCAAAATCCAAATGCGGAATCTGCAACACCTACAGAGATGAGCCTTGTCGTGGAAAATCTCACCAAGCAATTCAAAGAAAGCCAGGAAGCACTCCAAAAAGCTCTCCATGAGAGGATCGACCAGATCCCAGGCGCCCCACCTACGCTGAAGAAAGTTGATGTTCAGCGCTACTCACAACGGCCCTGGAAGAAGGAAGCGGCCCCAAAGGCGATACCTAAGACGTTCAAAATGCCAAATATTCCAAGGTATCGCGGAACATTTGATCCCAACGATCACCTCATGATGTTCAGCAATTTCATAAAGGCCAGTGATCTCACCGATGAGGAGATCTAGTCCGTGCAATTGAAAAAGTTCGTAGAAACCCTAGCAGACGGAGCCCTGCGATGGTATTCAATGTTACCACCGAATTCTATTGGATCCTTCGCAGAGATGGCCGAACTGTTCGTAAAGGCACACACGGGTGCTCAGAAGACGGAGACCCGAGTAGAAGACATCTTCGAGATCAAGCAAAGATCTGACGAATCACTTCGCAAGTATGTGGATCGGTTCCAGAGAGAACGTATGATGCTCCCCAAGGTACCAGACAGATGGGCAGCAATCGCGTTCACCAACAGCTTGGACGTCAGGAGTTCGGAGGCCACGCGAAGGCTCTACGAGTCTCTTCGCGAGTTCCCGGCAGCCAGTTGGTCAGACGTCTACAATCGTTACAACTCTAAGGTACGTATCGATGAGGATAAACTGATCGGAACAGGTGCTCCGGGAAGGCCCCAAATTCGAGGCAGCGGGTCCGGAGGAAAAGCAGAAACGGAGAGGTCAGGTACACGGTATGAGCCGTACCCCGACCAATCGCGTAACAGTTCCAAAGGACGCAACCGCAACAACAACAGTAACAGAGGGCTGTCCCGAGGGGAAAGTTCCCAGTCTGCCAGCCTGCCGAGTTTTCCAAGCTTCAACGTCGAAATAGCAGAGGTCGTGGCAGTACTAAAAAATATGGGAGAAAAAGTCAGGTGGCCAAAGGACATGAAGACTGATCCCAGCAAACAAAACCAAGACGTATATTGCGAGTTCCACCGTGACCATGGGCACACTACCGAAGACTGCAAAGCCTTAAGGTACGAAATTGCTCATTTGTTGAAACAGGGATTCTTGAAGGAATTCCTGACGGAGAAAGGAAAGCAAACTCACGCGAAGGCCCAGCAAAACAAGCCAGGTCCGCCGCGAGCCTCCTCTCCGAAACGGACGGTCAACGTTATTTCGGGCGGAATTGAGGTAGATTCAGTCACCTTCACAGCAAAGAAGTACGCGAAGGTGTCCATTACCAACAACAAGCGGCCACGGTCAGAAGCAGCAATCACCTTTGAGGAGTCCGACACCGATGGGCTTCAATTTCCGCATGCCGACGCGTTAGTCATAACACTACGCGTGGCGGAATTCGACGTGAAGAGAGTGCTCGTTGATGCGGGCAGCTCTGCAAATATCATCCAGGCACGAGTCGTGAATGAAACACAGCTATCAGACAAGATTGTGCCGATCTCTCGGGTTCTTTCCGGCTTCAACAATTCAAGCGAAAAGACTCTCGGGGAGATCACATTGCCCACCCTGGCCGAGGGGGTAACGAAGGAAACGACCTTCCATGTTGTCGACGCGGATCTAGCCTACAACATCATTTTGGGCAGACCTTGGATCCACGACATGCAGGCTGTCCCTTCTACCTACCATCAAGTTGTGAAGTTCCCATCCGAATGGGGGATACGTGAGATCCGAGGGGAACAGCGCACTGCACGAGATTGCTACTCGGTAGCCCTCAAACTACCCGAGGAGAGCAAATAGCAATTACAGCACCCGGGACCCGATGCTGCATCTGAAGAAATTAAGTACGACGTCCCGGAGTTCATCGACAAAATGGATGAGAAGGAAAGTCACATGCCAACAGTAGAAGCCTTGGAACCTGAAGAGCTGTTCGCTGATATGCCAGAGCGAAAGGTGTACTTGGGGATCGAATTGAGCGAACGCCTGCGGGGAGATATCCTGCGGTTCCTCAAGGAGCGGCATGCGACATTCGCTTGGTCCCATGCAGACATGACAGGTATTTCTCCTGACATCATCACTCACAGGTTGCACGTCGATCCGTACCACCGCCCGGTGAAGCAGAAGACGCGCCAGCAAGGAGCTTTCCAGAATCAGATAATCAACGACGAGGTCGACCGGCTGTTGAAGATCGATTCAGTACGTGAAGTCAAATACCCGGACTGGCTAGCAAACGTGGTTGTCGTTCCTAAAAAGAACTGCAAGTGGCGAGTCTGCATCGACTTCACAGATCTGAACAAAGCATGTCCGAAGGATTCATATCCTCTTTCCAGGATAGATCAGATGATCGATGCAACGGCCGGACACGAGGTGTTAACTTTCCTCGACGCATATTCCGGGTACAACCAGATACTGATGGATCCCGAGGACCAGGAAAAGACGGCATTCATAACCTGCCGAGGTACGTATTGCTATAAAGTTATGCCCTTTGGATTAAAAAATGCAGGTGCGACCTACCAGCGTCTAGTCAATCGCATGTTCCATGATCACATCGGAAAGACCATGGAGGTGTACATTGACGATATGTTGATAAAATCCAAACGGGCAGAAGACCATCCGGCTCATCTGAAAGAGGCTTTTCGAATTCGGGATCAGTACAACATGAAGTTGAATCTAGAGAAATGCGCTTTCGGAGTTGGATCGGGAAAATTTCTGGGGTTCATTGTTTCTCAGCGAGGCCTTGAAGTCAATCCCGCTCAGATTAAGGCTATTGAATCAATTCCAGACATACTTCGCGATAAGAAAGACGTCATGAGACTAACGGGGAGAGTAGCAGCTCTACCAAGATTTATCTCCCGGTCGTCTGATCGTTGCAAAAGCTTCTTCGATGTCTTAAAACAAAATAAGGAGTTCGAATGGACTCCCGAGTGTCAGCAGGCATTGAAGGATCTAAAGAAATATCTATCTAATCCTCCACTACTTACCACACCAGTGGAAGGCGAGCAGCTACTAATCTACCTGGCAGTCTCAGAATCGTCAGTAAGCGCGGTACTAGTTCGGGAAGAAAAAGGTAAGCAACTTCCTATCTACTATGTTAGCAAAGCTTTAATCGATGCAGAAACTCGCTATCAACCTTTAGAAAAACTGGCATTAGCTCTAGTAATCGCTGCCCGAAAATTGCTCCCGTACTTTCAAAGCCATTCTATAGTTGTAGTTACTACTTTTCCCTTACGGAATGTCCTGCACAAACCAGAATTTTCGGGGAGATTGGTAAAATGGGCTATAGAATTATCTGAATTTGATATTACTTATCAGCCCAGGGTAGCAATAAAATCACAGGTCTTAGCAGACTTCGTGGCAGACTTCAGTATGAATGTATACCCTGAAGCATAGAAGGAAGCCATTCTCTATGCCGGACAAGCTCCGGGTACCTGGGTCCTCCACACAGACGGCTCTTCGAGCGTGAAGGGATCGGGACTCGGGCTAGTCCTCGTTGCTCCATCCGGAGAGACGGTAAGGCAAGCTATCAAATGCCCCTTTATTACTAACAATGAGGCCGAATATGAGGCCGTTATTGCAGGACTAGAGCTGGCGCGAAGCTATGGTGCAACCATAGTCAAGCTAAAAAGCGACTCTCAATTGGTGATTAATCAGATCAATGGGGGTTTTGTTGCACGAGAGCCCAGGATGTTGGCATACCTTGGCCGAGTAAAGGAACTCCTGGCGCAGTTCGACAACTGGGAAGCAGTTCAAATCCCACGGGAGGAAAATCACGAAGCTGATGCTCTTGCAAACATGGGATCTGTTGCAGAAATGGGAGCAGCTAGCTCTTCGGCTGTTGTTCAACTTCTCTACACTTCCATGGACAGGGAGATATTCGAAGTCAACACCATCAGTACTACCTGGGACTGGCGGAATGAGATAACGAATTATCTCGTCCACGGGACTCTCCCTACAGATGCAAAGGCTGCTCGCAAACTTCGAATAAAAGCAGCCCGATACACCATTCTCAACGGCGAGCTGTATCGAAAAATGTTCGCAGGACCCCTCGCGAAATGTCTCGGACCTAACCAGACTAATTATGTCATGAGGGAGGTCCACGAGGGCTGTTGCGGAAACCACTCCGGTGGTAAGGCGTTAACTCGGAAGCTGATACGTGCAGGGTATTGTTGGGATAAGATTGAAAGGGATGCGAATGAATTTGTCAAAAAATGTGACAAACGCCAGAGGTTTGCCCACCTTCTCCATCAACCAGCCGAACCGTTGCATTCAATAGTCTCCCCGTGGCCATTCATGAAGTGGGGGATAGACATCGTTGGTCCTCTTCCAACGGCACCAAGGGGGATGCGTTTCTTGCTGATCATCACCGATTATTTCACAAAGTGGGTTGAGGTGGCAGCGTACTCAAAGGTACGGCAAACAGAAGTCATCGACTTTCTTTGGCGCTTTGTCATATGTCGCTTTGGAGCACCCAAGGAAATAGTCATGGACAACGGTCCATAATTTGTCGGCCAGAAAGTGACTAGGTTCCTCGAAGATCTACACATCAAGAGAATTACCTCTTCCCCATATCACCCTGTAGCCAACGGGCAGGCCGAGTCTACCAACAAAATCATTGTTGAGTCACTTAAAAAGCGCCTCGAGCAGGCAAAGAGATGTTGGGTAGAAGAACTTCCCGGAGTATTATGGGCTTACCGCACCACAGTAAAAATGAGTACCGGGGAGACCCCCTACTCGTTAGTGTATGGTACAGACGCCCTGATCCCGGTCGAGATAGGGGAACCCAGTCTACGATATGCACATGCCACTGAAGAATCAAATTCAGTTAATCTCTCCGAAGAATTGGATCTCCTCGAAGAACGCAGAGAACTGGCCCTCATACGAGTGGTTGCACAAAAGAACGAGTGGAGAAGTATTACAATCGGGGACTGCGCGTACGAAGCTTCCAAGTCGGGGACTTTGTACTCAGGAAGGTTTCCCAGAGCACGCAAGAGACGAACTCGGGGAAGCTTGGCCCCAATTGGGAGGGACCCTACAAAGTAATCGCTTCAGCCGGCAAAGGGTCTTATCGCTTGGCACGACCAGACGGTTCAATCGTCCCAAACAGCTGGAATGTAATTCATCTGAAAAGGTATCACTTCTAGGTGATAAAAAGGGTCAGTCACTTTACGCCCGCCTTTTTCTTATCTTTACACGCAAGTTCTTACTCTTATCCTTACATGCGAAGTTCTTATTTTTATCTTTGCATAAAAGTTTTTACTTTTTGTTATACATTTTTCCTAAATGGTACTAACGGCCTGAACAAGGCCAGATCCATTTAGCTCAACTGGCAGAGCTCGAAGTTCTTCAACTTCGCGGCTGTGGGTTCGAATCCCACAACGGACACACTCCTCGTTTGGTTATATGTGTTCGATAGATGGCTCACCGAAAACTCCTTTCATATTGTCACTTTACGTGTTCCAACATGAAAACAAGGGGGGTGGTGAGGGCCCCATAGGCCAAGAAAGACCTTGTTTAAAGGCAGGCAAATTTTTCAAAAAAGACCTTAGTACAGGCAAAAGACCTTCATACAGGCATAAGACCTTGTTTAAAGGCAGGCAAATTTTTCAATTTGCGTGATAAGACTCCCACGGCAAATAAGCGAAGTCATTCACAAAACAAAACTTTCATGTGACGAAACTTCCACGACAAATAAGAGGAGTCGTTCACAAGGCCAAACAGTTCGGCCAGAACTTTAAACGACCAGAGCTCGGTCAAATCAACACATTTGGAAAAATTCAAGAAAGTACGAACTTAATAAAGTTTGGAAATCAGTTCTAAGGCATGAAAGCCACAAGCATATGCATACAGAAGGATCAACAATTCAAACTAAACATAGTCACTGAATGGGTCTAAAAATTGCATATATACATTAAACTGGGAATTTACAAAACGCCAAAAATGGCTGACAGAAGTTCGCAGAGTGTATAAAAAGGCCAAACGTACCGGCCAAGGATCAGAGAGTCTCTATTAGACTTCTATCCATCCAACAAGAAAGTCCGGCGAGCAAAAATACATCAAGTTCAGAAAAGAGAGTATTAATTTGAAGGGCCACGACTAGGACTCAACGCACCAGCTCCGTTAGTCCCGTCGTCACCCCTTGATTCTTCATCTTCTTCATCGTCATCACCGCCGTCTGACTCTTCAGGAGAGAGACCCAATGCCTGTTGTACTCGCCGAACAGCACTCTTCGTCGCATGCAGCATCGCGTCAACATCAACCTGCCCAGACCGGATTTGCGCTAACAATGTGCGCTTGGCCTCAAGGGCAGCAAGCTTGGCCTTAATTTCTGACTGATCACGCAAGTTCGCCAGATCCTTAGTCAATGTGGCCTGAACACCCATTAACTGGGCAGCCTGATCTTTGGCGGCTTGGAGATCAGAACGGGCTTTGGCTGACTCTTCGCGTGCCCTCTGCAGATTCAGCTCAAGAGTTGCACGTTCGTCATTAGCAGTGCTCAAGCAATCATGGCATTCCTCAAGGAGTCTCTCCAACCTCTCAACAGAGCGTGTGAACCCCTCTTTCTCTTCAGAAAGGCGGTCCTTTTCCCTGGTAAGGGCGTCGATCTGCTCAACGCGGTTGTTGTTAACATCCGTTAACCGGTTAACTTCCCTACCAAGAAACCACACTGCTCGATCAAGGCTTTGTTGTCCTTCAGAGCCTCGAGCAATTCCTTTTTCACCTCTACCACTTGATTGGCATTATTCAGCCGGGAGCGGAACATGATTTCAGCGGCCAGCATGCTTGACTGAGACATAAAATAAGTCATGGTTAAAAACCTGAGGCTAACAATTACTTCTAAAAGACAAAGCGGGAAAAGCTTACCCGGGCAGAATCGGAGGCAATTTGGAAAGCCAGCTCCTCGTCGGTCAGGTCTCTTAGCACCCACTCCTCTCGAGGGCCGATGAGCGAAGAAACCGCTTTCACCAAGCTGCGCGGCCTGGCCATAAGGTTGACCTCCGGAGCAAATCTCAGGGTGTGTTTCCTCTCGCACAGCTTGGGCTCCCTAGCCTGCTCGGTAGGGTAGTTCGGCCCAAACTTGTAGCGAACCCCTTTGATATCACTCAGCTCCATCTGCCCCGCAGTAGCTGACCGCCAAACAAGCCTGGTGGACGAAAGGTTAGAATCACCTTCCGCCTCCGGGTCTATGGTCTCACATTCGCGGAGAAAGACCGGATTTGCTCCCTCAGAAGCCATGTTTTCGAAGTCCTCAAAACGAAAAACTCGAGAACCCTGGCTACCCTCTTGAGAGACTTCCTCCCTGGCTTCTCCCCAAGCTTCTTCTCCTTCCTCTCTCACTTCTCCCTCTCCTTCCTCTTCACCAACCTTCTTTTTGCCCTTGTCCGCACGAGAAGGACCTGCCTCCTCCCCGTCACCAACTCGGGGACTCCTCGGCGGAGATCGGACGACCTCCTCTTCGGCCCTTCTCTGATCACTACGAAGGTGAGGCCTCCGCCTAAGAGGAACATCTGCCTCTGTTTCAGTATCCGACAGATGTATAACCTCCTGGGCCGGACCCTCTCCCCGTACGGACTCGGGGACTTCAGCAGTAGCTCCAGCGTCTGTTCCCATGGGCTCTGGGGCACTCGCCCTAGCTGAAGGATCGCCACCAGCTGACGATGCCCATCCAGTAGCAGCGGAAGCCTTATGGGCAGACTTCTTCCGCGCTCCCCCTTCGCCGTGGCTTTTCCTCTTCCTCGTCAAGGGGCTCAATCCCTCGGACAGAAGAGCTTCGCCTCCCTCCCTGCTGCGCAGAGCGCCAGAAGTAGCCAGTATAGCCTCAGCCTCATCAATAGGGTCGGCTACAGGCTCAGTGGGTTCGTCCTGAGGAGGAGCGGGAAAAAAGTTTCCCGAAGTGCCCAAACCTGCAGCAAAGCGAAAGTAAAACGGTCAGTCGTAAGAAGGGTTCAAGAAGAAAAGACTATCGAAAGAATAAGGATATCTTCACCGTGGTGTTTCACGGTCAAACTTTTAAGAGAAGCAAAGTGTGCCCACTCTCTCTTCTCTGGTTCAAATCTCGCCAGAATCGGCTCGACCCACGCCCTCAGTTCATCTATGGTTATGAACCTGTCGTAGGGCTGCTTGGTCGCTGCACGAAGAGATTTCGGTCAGAAAAAGAAGGAAAGACGAGATACATATACACCACGAGATACATATACACCACGAGATACATATACAGAAACTCAGGGACTTACGTGTTTTGTTCCAGACCTCTGGAAGGTACGCCTTATCGTCAAACGTCAGGGCCGAGGAGCGCACAAATAGATACCGATGCACCCAGCCTCGGTCACTGGTATCTTCAGAGCTGCGCACCAAGCCCTTGCTCCCACGCATCCTGACGTTTACATAGCCGTCCTTAAAAATCTGGACGCTATACAGAGAAATAAAATGCTTGTACTCAAAAGATTGGTCATTTTCAGCCGCAAACCAATCTAAGAGCGTGACTATCCTGTACACGCTGGGGCTCAACTGCCCCGGGCAGAGAAGATACTCTCTGCAGAGTCTCTCCAACACTGGATGCAAAGGCAGTCTACACCCCACCGTAAAGGGATAAGTACCCATGGCTGTCCACCCAGGTCTATGGGAGGTGATGTTCTCCCCGTCAGCAACTGGAAGTAAAGGGATTCTATCATCCCAGTCGCAGTCTATTCTTACGCGAGGGATCACTTCCGCCGTGATCCCTGACTTGAATCGGTATGCCGGCCAGTTGCGCGTGTCACCTTCCCTATTATGGAAGGATTTAACGTTGCAATCTGCCTCAAGCTCACCCCACTTTTTGGGGATTATCTCAGCGGCAGTAGCCTGAGAAGCCCGCGGCCTGGGAGTGGCCGACGAACTACCAGCAGCGTCAAAATTTAGGTTTCTTCTGGATCTTGAAGACATGTTTTCAGCAGAAGAATGAGATTGCCAAAGAAAAATTCAAGAGCTAATTCAAGGGGTTTACAAAGAGCAATGCAGAAGGGAAAAGAGTAGGTAAAAAGTTTTCTCGTCAAGTGAGTTCCTATTTATAGGAGTCTTGGTGCAGATCCCCCAACTTCCCTCAAAGACACGTGGAAGCTATCAAATAGTCCACATTCAGATCTGACCGTCGATGAAGGGAATAGGGTTAATCAATGCTTTGTAGCGTTATCATTACCCTGGAAAGCTGCAGTCACTTCGTAACCAGCAAGCGACGTGCGCACGTGGAAAGGGACGGTTAAAATTATTGCTTTTTGCCCTCGAGGAACGCAGTAGTCATTTCAGTGTAAACTGCAACGCCACAGATGCACAGGTTACAGTTACTCTTTCATACGGCGCATTTAATGCGCACGTCACAGAGGCTTATCGTCAATCGGATCAGAGTCGCACGTCATCAAGATTACATCATATGACGACAAAAAGTTTGCAAAAACTCCCGCCAAAATTCTCATCCACTCCTCGGACAGATGCTCTGACCGAGAAGTGCGGGGACTATCTGTATTGGATAAAAGCTGACTAGACTTTGGCAAGTGACACGTGTTATCCACGTGGCATGAGCTGACGTGTCACCGGACAGACATTTACCGGACAGACTTTCATCGGACAGACACTTCCCACGGGCAGACCCCGGGAAGTTATAAGATTTATCAACAGTCAGCGTAATTTGAACAAGCGGTTATCAGCCGTATCAGATGCGACCATTCATCAAACGGTCACCCAGCGGTTACAACCTTTCTGGATAAGATGTCCGGCGGTTACTCATCTGAACGGATCTATTCCCAACGGCTACTACTCCAACAGGCGCCATCCAAAGCCTATAAATAGTACTTGTCATAGCCAATTGTAACAACTTTTACTTCTTGCATATACGATCAATAAGAATACCATCTCTCTCTTTGCATTCAAGTCATCTTCTTTGTTCTTACTTTAATCATTGCTCCAACGATTGGATCATCCAACGTGACGATTACCCACCATCAGAGAATACGATACGCTTATTCTTCTCTACTTACATTCGCGCTTTATTTTGAACGCTCTATATTACTGTTATTTGATTTATTGCGTAGGCCGTTAATCTCACCTATTGATCGTGACTCCGCAAATATAAATTTAATTGTAAATTGGCCTAAAATCGGATTTAGGTTAAACACCATTGATGGTGCTTGATCACTTAATAGAATTTCTTCAAGGTTATCATCTTGTTCTAGTGAGTCTTCAATTCCTTGATTTCTTCGCTCCGATCTAATCCAGTCTCGTAAACAAACTAGAACGTCCAAAGCATTATTACCCAAAGAGTGGCGGGTATCACCTATCATTTGTCTTCCTTGGCTAAATGCACTTTCTGATACAATTAGTTGTATGCGACGACATGTAATTTAAAATATTTTATGTAGTGAATTAAATAATTATATTTTCTAATAAATACGATCCCATAATTACTTTGTCCGACTCCAAGTAACTTATTTTCTGAGGTATATATCGAAATTAATAGTTGAAGTTCTATACCATATTAGAGTAATATATATTCAAACTTCAAAGTGTTGATTTATTATGGAATATAAAGTATTTTTTTAATTAAATAAATAATTTGTTTCTCTTGAACATATTTCACTACTAACAATATGGACACAAAACAAATTAAACCATGAGTGGAAAACTTGTGTATACATTTCTCTCCACGTACAAGTTTTATTACTCAGTTTATTTTAACGGGTACGGATACGGGTACGGGTATATCCATTAATACCCCATAATTTTGACGGGTCTTAACGGATACGGGTATTTGTTAAGGAAAAAAAAACCCGTTCGGGTAGGGGTATTTTAGGGGGTCTACGGGTCCGGGTCCGGATTTTTGCGGGTCCGAGTGGGGTCTGGTTTTAATGAATCCGGGTCCGGGTTTTGACGGGTAGACCCCTACCCGTTTGACACCCATAAGCGGAACCACCAAATAGAGAGGCGATTTCAAGCTTAATTTAACGAAAAGGAAACTTGTTCAGAACTATCTATTATATTTTGGATGCTCCAAGGTTTAAAATTTAATGCAGCTTAATTTTTGGTTCTTTATTAATTATCATGTTGTTATTACAGAGGAAATTGGCCGTTCTAGAGTTCTCACCTTAAATCGGCCTAACCAATTAAATTTTATATCATCCAAACAGGTACATACCATTTAACGATGATGATGAACAGCTAGCTCTACGCACAATTACTTATTTAAGTCGAGCATACATAATTTAAATGCATGAAATATTATCCACTTAATAAAATGTACTCTTATGACTAAGGTCTTAATACTCGCGCAGCAGCTTGAAAAATACGAAAGAGATGATAATGCAGAATTTGTAATCATCAAGGCAAGTAGGAGACAATATCTATTTTACATTTTTATTTTCTTAGTTACCTTGTCAAATTAATTACTCCGTAGTTGTTTCTTCAATTTTGTTTGTTCATTTTGATAATGAAAATAGGGACCTGTCCGTACTTTCTCTGCTGGTGGGGATTTGAAATACCTCTATGATGGCCGCAACACAAGTAAACTAGTTCTTCTCTTTTTCTTTTTTTTTTCCTTCTATCTTAAAAATTTTGATATAATTAAGACAAGCTCAGTTAATTAAACTGAGTACTTATTTATTCTTTTGTATTGGATAAAATCTGACGTTACCTAAAAAGGACACGTATTTGCCACGTGGCACGGGCAGACGTTTCTCCGGACAGACATCTTACGAGCAGACAATCAGCCAGGCGCTTACCACGAGCAGATCCTAAGCAACTATGTAACGCCCCATCAGTCTACACGATCTGAATGAGGAGCTATTAACCTGATCATGTGCGATCAGGCAATAAATGGTCATAAAGGCAATAATTACAACCCAGCGGTTACATATCCGACGGATACGTGCCCGGCGGTTACAAAACCCAACGGACGCCTATCAGACCTATAAATAGCACTCATCCTATACCATTGTGACACAACTTTACTTCCTGTCTACAACATCAATAAGAATATTCTCTTACTCTCGAATACTGTTCTTGGCTTGCGTACTTTGTTTTTTAGTGTCTAAGTGCAATCAGTAAGGAGGAAGTCTCACCGGGATCAAGCGATCCAACACAGTTACTTCTATTTATTTTGCTTACCCGTTATCTTTATTCATTTTCGGTTATATTTGATTTTCAAATTACTAGTTATCATTGGGAACCGCGAATATATTGATACCACAGCAACCAACGCAGTTCATATTCTAAACTCTTAATCTAAACTATTGATCGTGACTCCGCAAATACAAATTTAATTATTAATTGGCCTAAAATCGGATCTAGGTTAAACAATTTGGCGACCACAGTGGGAGGGTAACTATTCTATATACGCTGGGGCACAATTGTCCCGAGCAGAGTAAGTACTCCCTACAAAGCCTCTCCAGCACAGGGTGCAGGGGTAGTTTACATCCAACTGTGAAAGGGTAGGTGCACATAGCTGTCCACCCAGCCCTGTGAGAAGTGATGTTCTCCCCTTCAGAAACTGGCAAGAGGGGAACACTCTCGTCCCAGTTACAATCCATTCTAACATAAGCAATCACCTCCGAGGTGATCCCAGATTTAAACCTATACGTCGGCCACACGCGTATATTTCCGTGGTTGTTAGAGGCCTTAATATTACAGTCCGCTTCTAAATCACCCCATTTCTTAGGGATGATCTCAGCAGCCGTGGCCTGAGCAGCCCTAGGTCTGGGGGTGGCTGCCGAGGAACTACCAGCAACATCCGCATTTTGGTTCTTTCTAGCCCTTGAAGACATAATTTCAGAAGAATTAAGGAGTTCGCAAAGAAGGCTAAGGGAGGTTCAAATTTTCAAGATTCAGCAGAAAGAAAGTGAAAGCAAGTAAAAAAGATTTCTCACTCAACAAATCCCTATTTATAAGAGTAGAAATCCAACTCATCGAATTCCCCCGAAACACGTGGAGATCATCCAAGAGGACACGATCAGATCCAACCGTCAAAATAAAAAGTAGATTTCACCAACTTTTGTAGTATCATCATTACCCTGAAGTGCAGCGGTCACCTCGCGATCAGCAGTCGACATATGCACGTGGCTGATGCGGTTAAAATCATTATTTTTACCCTTGAAAAGCGCAGTAGTCACTTCAGAGTGGACTGCAGACGAGCAGGTATGCCAGCTGCAGTTATTTTTTATACGGCGCATTTAATGCGCACGTCATGAAGGGTTTGTCACGTAGCTGAAGGAATACGTACGTCACTTAACCCTATCAGATAAAAATGGGACTTTACAAAGTAGGGATTCCCGCCAAAAAACTCATATCCACTCCTCGAACAGATACTCTGCTCGAGAAGTGCGGGGACTATCTGTATTGGATAAAATCTGACGTCACCTAAAAAGGACACGTATTTGCTACGTGGCACGGGCAGACGTTTTCTCCGGACAGACATCTTACGAGCAGATAATCAGCCAGGCGCTTACCACGAGCAGATCCTAAGCAATTATATAACGCCCCATCAGTCAACAAGATCTGAATGAGGAGTTATTAACCTGATCATGCGCGATCAGGCAATAAATGGTCATAAAGGTAATAATTACAACCCAGCGGTTACATATCCGACGGATACGTGCCCGGCGGTTACAAAACCTAACGGACGCCTATCAGACCTATAAATAGCACTCATCCTATACCATTGTGACACAACTTTACTTCCTATCTACAACATCAATAAGAATATTCTCTTACTCTCGAATACTGTTCTTGGCTTGCGTACTTTGTTCTTTAGTGTCTAAGTGCAATCAGTAAGGAGGAAGTCTCACAGGGATCAAGCGATCCAACACGGTTACTTCTATTTATTTTGCTTACCCGTTATCTTTATTCATTTCCGGTTATATTTGATTTCCATATTACTAGTTATCATTGGGAACCGCGAATATATTGATACCACAGCAACCAACGCAGTTCATATTCTAAACTCTTAATCTAAACTATTGATCGTGACTCCGCAAATACAAATTTAATTGTTAATTGGCCTAAAATCGGATCTAGGTTAAACATCTTTGAACTTAGAACTTCAAATTCAAGTGAAGGAAGCTTGCAGGTTCGAATGAATTCTTATATCATCACTCCCATTGTGTCTACTTAATTTGCATTATTGAAGAAGTTTGTTAAAACTTTAATCCTGCATTTGATTAACAGGTGGAAAGGAAATTATGAAAATTCTGCTTATAGATGTTCTAACCAAGCGATAAATCAGAAGCAATGAACAACTCTTGGAAGTGCTTTACGATAACTGTCATCCTTATATTAGTAATAAACAGACAAGTATATAGCCTTATTTGATTCTTTCGTAGACACAAAAATCTACAGGACCAGCTGAAACAAAATACATTTAAACTTGATTTGGAGGGGTGCGCCATGCCCATGCAATAGTGCAACACACAGGCGATACACAAAAGCCCAGGCAGCAAGCTACCATGATGGACTCTACCCCTTAAAAAATTGAGTTAATATCATGGTAAAAATTTCGCCCAGACGCCACTTTTAATACCGGTATTTAGTTTGAGGCCACTATTTTCATTGGTATTACACTAGAGGCCACTTTTGGGCCTCTACACTAAACACGCGTATATATAAAAGACCAAATTACCCCTCATCTTTTTCGAATTGACAGGGTTTTTTTCAAAACCGTTCTTCTTCATTTAACCCCTCTATCATGCAATTGTATCTTTACTTCATTGTATCTTCATGCAAAAAATTGCTCAGTTTTTCATATATCTCTTCAAGTTGCATTACGTACGTTGAATGACATTTCTCTCTTCACCCTTGCAGTCTGAAATTTGTATTGGCAGGTATGATGTTTGTTTTTGTTTTTTTTTTGTATTTTTTTGTGAAACATATGGTTGTTAAGTTAAGTAACGTTATTTAAGTTTAAATTTGTATGTTTTTTTCTGTATTTAGTAGTTACTTTTTATTGAAGTTCAAGTGTGTGTGTGTACTTAACTTCTGTCTCTGTGTGTGTGTCCAAGGATGGAAGCTCATCCCTAGTGGATTGAAGTTCCATCCCCTACACATGTGTGTGTATGTGTGTGTGTGTGTGTTCTCAGTCCACTAGGATTGAACTTCTGTCTCCAAGGATGGAAGTTCATTCCTAGTGGACTGAAGTTCCATCCCCCACATGTGTGTGTGTGTGTGTGTTCTCATCCACTAGGGACTGAACTTCTGTCTCCAAGGATGAAACATCCCCCATATGTGTGTGTGTGTGTGTTCTCAGTCCACTAGGGACTGAACTTCTCTCTCCAAGGATGGAAGTTCATTCCTAGTGGACTGAACGTCCATCCCCTGTACACATGTGTGTGTGTGCGCGCTCTCAGTCTACTAGGGACTGAACTTCTGTCTCCAAGGATGGAACATCCCCCACATGTGTGTGTGTGTGTGTGTGTGTGTGTTCTCAGTCCACTAGGGACTGAACTTCTGTCTCCAAGGATGGAAGTTCATTCCTAGTGGACTTAACTTCCATACACTACACATGTGTGTGTGTGTATGTGTGTGTTCTCAGTCCACTAGGGACTGAACTTCTGTCTCCAAGGATGGAAGTTCATTCCTAGTGGACTGAACTTCCATCCCCTACACATGTGTGTGTGTGTGTGTGTGTGTGTGTGTTCTCAGTCCACTAGGGACTGAACTTCTCTCTCCAAGGATGGAAGTTCATTCCTAGTGGACTGAACTTCCATCTCCTACACATGTGTGTGTCTGTGTCTGTGTGTTCTCAGTCCACTAGGGACTGAACTTCTCTCTCCAAGGATGGAAGTTCATTCCTCGAGGACTGAACTTCCATCCCCTACACATGTGTGTGTGTCTGTGTGTTCTCAGTCCACTAGGGACTGAACTTCCATCTCCTACACATGTGTGTGTGTGTGTGTCTGTGTGTTCTCAGTCCACTGGGGACTGAACATCTCTCTCCAAGGATGGAAGTTCATTCCTAGTGGACTGAACTTCCATCCCTTACACATGTGTCTGTGTGTTCTCAGTCCACTAGGGACTGAACTTCTGTCTCCAAGGATGGAAGTTCATTCCTAGTGGACTGAACTTCCATCCCCTACACATGTGTGTGTGTGTCTGTGTGTTCTCAGTCCACTAGGGACTGAACTTCTGTCTCCAAGGATGGAAGTTCATTCCTAGTGGACTGAACTTCCATCCCCTACACATGTGTGTGTGTGTGTTTGTGTGTCTGTGTGTTCTCAGTCCACTAGGGACTGAACTTCTATCTCCAAGGATGGAAGTTCAAACCTGTATTTGTTTATTTTATATGTGTAACTGATAGTTTGTTTTTATTTTTAGCTTTTTACAATATGGATGCTGGAATGGAAGGGAATCTAGTGTATCCATTTGACCGCTGGTTCAACATGAATGCATTTTGGCAAGGAGAGCACAATTTGGATGATATAATTTCAAAGTTCAGTGTAGCACAGTATAAGAAGCTTTCAGAGGGTGTGTTTGGAAGTTTTCTGAAGTTGCAGTCGTACAAAAATTCTATGAGGTTACTGCATTGTTTATTATTGTCACGTATTACGAGCAGTGATCCGAATAGATTAAGTTTTAATATATTTGGTCATCTCATACATTTTGGTCCTGAAGAATATCATCTTTACACTGGTTTGAGATTTTCTGCAAACCGCGAGGAATTGTTTGATGGACCTGCTATGAATATGGGTCAGAAGCTTCTGAAGCAGTACTTTGGTGGTAAAAGCAATCTTCAGTTGTCGGACGTTCGTAAATTTTTAGTATCAATGACCACGTCATCTCTGGTCGATGAAGATGATGCAGTGAAGATTGCAGAGTTTTATATTCTTCAGTCAATCATTTTGTGTTCTAACAAAAAAAAACCAGCTAGGTTGAAGTGCATTACTTGGATATCATTGACAACGAGGATCTTTGTGGAGTTTATCCTTGGGGGAGTGTGGGTTTTGAAGCACTCGTTAAGCCTGCAATGAGACCTCTTAAAAGTGGTGCAAATTATTATGTGCTGGGATTCCCGTTTGTGTTATGCGCTTGGTTTCTTGATTTATTTCCAACAGTTCGTTCTAACTTTTGTAATGTTAATAGTGATGGCTTCCCAAGGATTGTTAGGTTTATTAGTTTCAAAAATCCGCAGTATAACACTTTGGTTGAGCAGTATTTTCATAATGTTAATGTAAGTTTCTATATCTGTCTGTATGTGTGTGTGTGTGTGTGTGTACTTAAGTTCTTTACCCTCATGGACTGAATTCTATCCTAATGTACTGAACTTCTTTAGCCTTACTAAAGTTCTATCCTTATGGACTGAACTTCTAAAATAGTACTGATTGAAGTTCTGTCCTCATGGACTGAAGTTCATTACCTTCATGTACTGAAGTTTTTTACCCTCATGGACTGAATTCTATCCTTATGGACTGAACTTCTTTTCCATCTCTGTGTATGTCCTCATGGACTGAACTTCATTACCCTCATATACTGAAGTTATTTACCCTCATGGATTGAATTCTATCCTTATGGACTGAACTTCTTTTCCATCTCTGTCTATGTCCTCATGGACTGAACTTCTAAAATAGTACTTATTGAAGTTCTGTCCTCATGGACTGAACTTCATTACCTTCATGTACTGAAGTTCTTTACCCTCTTGGACTGAATTCTATCCTTATGGAGTGAACTTCTTTTCCATCTCTGTATATGTCCTCATGCACTGAACTTCATTATCCTCATGTACTGAAGTTCTTTACCCTCATGGACTGAATTCTATCCTTGTGGACTGAACTTCTTTTCAATCTCTGTGTATGTCCTTATGGACTGAACATCCAAAATAGTACTGATTGAAGTTCTGTCCTCATGGACTGAACTTCATTACCCTCATGTACTGAAGTTCTTTACCCTCATGGACTGAACTTCTTCAGCCTTACTGAAGTTCTTCTGCGTATAGAAGTTTTATTCTTATTTTACTGAGGTGCTAATATATTTCTCATGGTTTCTTTTTTATAGAGTTTTGACAAATTTAAAATGGTTCTAATTATACTGTCTGAGGAAGAAAAAAGGTCGGTGGAATTGAATGTGACATAAGCAGGTCCTGTTGTACATGTTGTTGCATTTAAACATTTAAAAGAAAAGAAGTTTTTGATAAGAGTGAGGATACCTGTGATGAGAGTGAGGATGGTGGTGCTGAGAGCGAGGATGATGGTGCTGAGACTGAGGATGATGATCATGTGGGTCAGGATACTGGTGATGATAGGCAGGATGCTCCACATGGTGTAGAGCTTGATCAAGATTTAGTTAATGGAATTGTGAAAGTGAGTTTTCAAGTATCATGTGCATTCATCTTTTTGTGTTTTTATTTTAATTGAATATTTTTATCAGTTCTATCGGTTTATTATTATTTTTTTTTTTGCAGAAGGTGAATATAAAATTTCGGAAGAGGTTGTGTAGTCACCGACGGCGCATAAAGGAGTATATTTGTGGTGTAGATAACAAGGTTGACTGTGTTCTTGATTTTATGAAGAAGTTTGCTAAAAAATTTGAGGAAAAGGAAGGAAATTGGAGGAAAGATGTTAGTGGAAGAAGGGGCAAGGAACAATCTGCCAGCTTTCGTAATTCCTTAAACTTGTATTCATGTGGAGGCAATGCTAGTGATGGAAGGAAGAGAAAGTCTCCTCCAGATGTAAGAAAAGACTTTAGTCATGGTGCTGTATCCGGGAAATCAAAATCTCCTTCATATGAAAGACAAGACTCCAGCGAAGGCAGTGTAGTTAGGAAATCAAAAAGTTGTTCAGATGCAAGAAAAGAAGTTAGTGGTGGTGATGCAGCTCTAAATTCAGCTAGACAATTGCATGGAGTGTCGCAATGTGTGTTAGTCAGTGAAACGCCTAGACAAATGCATGAATGAATTGACAGTGAATTAGACATGTTTGGTGAGTTGACTGCGGCACAGAAGGAGGTACTTGAAATTCAATTGCAATTTATAAGTGGAGACCTTGTTCTGTCAACACCACGCTTGGTCCCTCAGGATATGATTGTGGAGAAATCAGGTGCAACTTCTACACCCATCCAACCAAAAACATATGAAAGGAAAAGGAAGAAGTTGAAGAAAAATAGTTCACATGATGATATGCCTAATTTTAATATACTGCCACCGACTCAAGAAAGTGGTAGTGGGGGTTCATCTGATTCTGAAGATACACCAAGGGCTGAAGAAATTCACCAAGATATGTCAAAAAATCAGCAGTAGGGTATTAAGAGTGAACTTGGAAAAGAACAAGGCATAATTCTGCAACAGGAGAGGACCGATGACGTTGAAATGGATAATGTTGATATGAGTTATCAAGCAGCAAGAGAAGAACCAGGAGAGGCTCTCAAAATTCTCTTGGACAAAGGGCAGTCGGTAAACAAAACAGCAGAAGAAGAGGTAATCTCACAGCAAAAGGAGAGGTCTCTTGATGTCGTTATGAAGAATGCTGAGAGAAGTAACCAAGTTGAAAGAGATGGGGACATGACTGAAGATCTGCAGGCTCTTGCCTGTCAGTCAATTGATGAAGCACCCAAAGAAGAGGTTACGACACAAGAACAGGAGATGCCTCTTGAGATTGTTATGGAGAATGCCCAGGCTATTGAGCAAACAAGAAGAGAAGGTGATTTGACTGAACAACAGACTTTTGAAAGTCTTGTGGACAAACAACAGTCAGTCGGTATAGCGGGCAAAGAAGAAGTAATGACTCAGGAATAGGAGAAAGATGAGCTGAATGAAGAACGACAGGCTGATGGAATTGTTGTGGGCAAAGGTCAGTCGGTCGATGAAGTAGGTAAACAAGAGATGCTTACACAGGAACATGAGAGGCCTGTTCCGATTGTTAGGAATATTGCCAAGGCAAGTGACCAAGCCCCTGAAAGTTCTAAGGTAGAACAGTCGGAGCAGCAAGTTCTTCTGGGGAAAAGGGACCGAAAGCCCAGTCAATTGTTGCTATCTCCATATGATACCACAAGGACTAAAAAGAAGACAACTGACTGGAAGGATAATTATAGACGTTGTTGTCCATTCCACTACTTGAAGATTAGTCCAGCAGTGTTGGAAGAGTTTAAATCTTTTTTGCTATTTCAAAGAAATGACACTGAATTGAAAGAGTGAGTCTATTTGTATTTTTTTATGATTTCTTGTCTGTAGTTTTTTAAGTTCAGTGCATAGGCGATGAATTTGAAAACCTATAGTTCAATCCCTTATGGACTGAACTTCTTAGCCTATGAGTTCTGCCCCTACGGATTGAAGTTCTGTGCATATGGACTAAGTTTCTATCTATAAGAATTGAACTTCAATCAAATGTCCATGGACTTTTGTCCACAAGGATGTAGAAAGTTCTGTCCCTATAGGATTGAACTTCATTGTCTATGATATTCTTAAGTTCATTCCTTATGGAAAAGTAACATGTTTTTGTATTTTGTATCTTTTTAATTAGGAACAACCGTGCTTGTTATATACGCAATAATGATTACGACAGTAATCCATATCAGTTGGAAACAATCAAGCCAGACAAGCAGTGGTTTTTGGAGTTTGTAGATGTTGCCTACCCTATGACTGATAATGTTAGTGCATATTCTGTTCTTTGGTTTGTGCTGTGTTTCGTTATTACTTTTCTGTGTATTGACTAAACAGGTTCTTTTTTTTTTTTTTTTTTTGCAGCATATCGATATTGCTATGTATTATCTTAGGAAGAGGACATGCTACCATTTGTTCCGGTTTCCTCATACACTGTTAATTACTGATATTGATTTTGATAGTTATATGTGCTCTATTTATAAGTTAGAATTCAAAGACAAAAAGAAAAGACCAGGTAATGAAATCTGGCTTGAAGGTTTTGGACAGTTTATCTGTAATTACCTTCATGGCATGGAACGGAGGTGTTAAATTCCATGGAGTGGAGTTGATAAACACTATTTTCCATGCCGATTGCAAGCAGCAGCTGGTCAAACGGTGACACATTACTTTTTGGCAGTCTTTGATATGCACAAGAACAAAATACGTGTATATGATTCGTTGGTCAAAACAAAGAGGCCTCCACCAGACAAATTCGACCACATCAAGGGTTATGCTGCTGTGCTCCCACATCTTTTCAAGTATGTCAACTTTGGGGAGCTACATGATTCTTTTAAAAATAATAAGTTCAATGCAGCCTATAAAACCCAGTGGGTACTATCACCGACTCAACTAGATGGGTAAGTCTTGTCATTTTTGTGCAAGTTTTAGTGCAAATTAGATATAATTGAGTGAATTTATAACCCCCTGCCTACTTATATGTCTTACTCTTTGTTTTGGTGCCTCATTTTTTAGGACTAGTTGTGGCGTTTTTGCAATATGGTATGCTGATCTACTGACCAGAGGTAAAGATTATCAAGATGTTAAACCAGATCAAATTCATAATTACAGGGCGCGGTTTGGTTGTCAGCTTTGGGCTCATGGTCGTGCAAAGGCTAGGGATGGATTTGAGACTCCACCTGAATTTGTTGAGCATGATTATGGAGAACATAATGAAGACATGTATCAGTTATAGATTTTTTTTTTTATCTTTAGAATTCCTAGTAGTATTTTTTGTAAAGTTTTTTGGTAATGTATGATGAAAACAGTTATTATGTACAGATGAACAGATTATTGTAAATGGCATTTTGTTGCAGTGATTTTTTTTACCGTTAAGAACTTAAGTTCTATTCTCATGGAGTGAACATTTTTTATCCTCCTATGTGTGTGTGTGTGTGTGTGTGTGTGTATCTGTGTGTGTGTTCAGTCCATTAGGGATGAATGTTTGTCTCCAAGGATGGGAATTCAAACCACAAGGACTGAACTTCTACCCCATATAGATTGGACATGTCTGCCTCCAAGGATGGAAGTTCAAACCACAAGGACTTAACGTTTACCCCACATGGATTGGACTTCTTTTTATCAACTCTGCGTGTGTGTGTGTGTGTGTGTGTGTGTGTGTGTGTGTGTCCACTAGGGGGGGGGGAATGAACTTCTGTCTCCAAGGATGGAAGTTCAAACCACAAGGACTGAACTTCTACCCCATATGGATTGGACATGTCTGTCTCCAAGGATGGAAATTCAAACCACAAGGACTGAACTTTTAGCCCATATGGTTTGGACTTTTCTTTATCAACTCTGTGTGTGTGTGTGTGTGTGTGTGTGTGTGTGTGTGTGTGTGTGTGTCTCTGTGTGTGTGTGTTCAGTCCACTAGGGGGGAATGAACTTCTGTCTCCAAGGATGGAAGTTCAAACCACATGGACTGAAGTTCTACCCCACATGGATTGGACTTCAATTTATATCCCCTCAACTTCTATCTACTTGGATGGACTGAAGTTTTATCCTTATGGACAGAAGTTTTATCCTCATGGATGCACTGAACTTCTATCATCATGGATTGAACTTCATTACCCTCATTGTGACTGTTCAATATTTATTATACCCGTTATAGATTGGTGACTTTTGAATTATAAGTTGCAACTTTTACAATGTTATTGTGCCTTTTGAACTATAAGTTGCAACTGTTAGCATTTTATTGTATCTTTTTGAACTATAAGTTGCAACTGTTACAATTTTATTGATTTTTTTCTATAAATACATAACTGATTATTAATTCTTATCATCTTATTATTTAGGATTATCTATTTTGAGATTTTCTAAACTTCAAGTGCAAGAATGTCTGAAAGTAGTGTGAAACAACCACCACAAGTAGCACAATCAGGTGCACCACCAGCACCACCAGGATTTGCCCCAGTACCAGGAGGGATTCCAAATAATATACAATGGGATATTGCAGTCCTAAGGCGTCAGATGCAGGACCACGAGAATGCAGTACAGGAAATGAAATGCAAAATGATATTTTGCATATGCGTAACGTCCAAAGGCGACAAGTGCGAATTATCACCCAGGCTATTGAAGCTATAGCAGCACATGTTCGTTTTGATCTTTCTACTCTTCCACCACCATCTCCATAACTGAATATGTATGAAGTTTCTATGGTGTAGAGTATTTTATAAGTTCTGCGACTATATATGTAACAGCAGTTATTCATGTATATTGTTAATTTTTTACATTTACATATATTCCAAGTATAGTCTTTTTTTAATTCTGTCAAAGCAGAGAATCAAATACAAGTGGCTAGAACTTCAATCCTCATGGACAGAACTTCAGTCCATGATGATAGAAGTTTTGTCCATGATGATTGAAGTTCTGTGTTTACTTAAACACAGAGCTTCTACTTCAGTTATTTCAGGTTGCAAGTGGCTAGAACTTCAATCCTTATGGATAGAACTTCAGTCCATGATGATAGAAGTTCTGTGCATGATGATTGAAGTTCTGTGTTTACTTAAACACAGAGCTTCTACTTCAGTTATTAATTAGAGTTGCAAATATATAAAACACAATTAGATTAAAGTTAATACATAAACACAGACATTATAATTAGAAAACAAATAGTACTGCTTAAATTAAAACGACAAACAACTACTACAAATTATTCAATTAAAATTGGATTGTCTGCTGATGCTCCACCACCACCACCATCATCATCATCATCATCATCACTGCTTAAATCATCATCAGCATCTCCTTCACCAGCCTGATTGTTTATGAGAGAAAAACCAAAAACAACATATGGAACACCGTCGATCATCTCGTGCCATATGTGATAAAAACGAAGTGTATCACCTATCCTGAAGCCTTTCTTAATAACCATAGCCTTCCAACCGTTACACAACCTTGTGTGTCTCCTAACTTTGAAGTGCATCAAATGTACATCATCATCTCCACCCTCACAAACTATGCATGGCAGTCCATTTATACTTGGCAGCCTCTGCTTCCAATTGTCTGGAAAGATCTAAAAGCAATAATATTTCACAGTTAATAAACAAAATCACAAAACACTGAAAAATTAAATGAAAAATATAAAAAATACTCTGGTCATTTTTTTAACATACAAAATCATCTCTATTAAAGTAAGACGATCTTATTTTCTTGGTGAAACTGCCTAGTTGCTCCACACGATTGTTTTCATCTTCCATATCTTGTTTTGTCAAAAAAACTATGTAGTATATATGAGATGAAGTGTCAATAAACTTTGTAGTTTCCTTTAACTGCAAAGGGCTATTTATAGTCAAAAAATCAGTAACTGCTAAGTGGATGGTCTTACAGTTATGCTTTCTATGGTCATTAAATGTAGTCAAAGAAGGTATGTTTTCTATGTTACAGTTTCTGTACAGTTATGTTTCCTATGGTCTTACAGTTTCTGTACAGTTATGTTTTTTATGGTCTTACAGTTTCTATACAGTTATGATTATTAATTACGGTTTTTGACCTGAACTTCACGACCCTCATTAACTGAACTTCGCTACCCACTCATGGACTGAACTTCACTGCCCCTCATGGACTGAAATTGCAGTGCAGTTTGTTAAATCCCTACTGAAGGTTATGTAGTTTTTTTTTATTAATTGCGATTTTTGACTGAACTTCACTTCCCTCATTGACTGAACTTCAGTACCCCACTAATAGACTGAACTTTACTACCCCTCATGGACTGAAATTGTAGTGCAATTGTTAAATCCTACTGGGGTTATGTAGTTTTTTTTATTAATTGCAGTTTTTGACTAAACTTCACTCCCCTCATTGACTGAATTTCACTACCCACTCATGGACTGATTCACTATCCCTCATGGACTGAAATTGCAGTGCAGTTGTTAAATCTTACTGGGGTCATGTATTCTGTGACTTGTGTAGTTAAATCCTACTGGGGTCATGTATTATGTGACTTGTGTTGGGATAGACTATAAAACAAAACAAGAAATAATCTTAAGGTTTATCCAACAGTAAAATGACACTACACAAAAATACAGAATGTCTTTTCTATAATTATTGCAATAAAAATAGACCTCACTGTTATTGAAGAGAACAACCAAATAATTTCTAACTCTAAGATGGCACCATTCATTGATGCAGTGTTGACTGAATTGGATACTGAATCAGATCAGTTTGTAAGTTATTCATACCATTTTTGTCTTTCAAAAGTATTATTTTTGTTATTTGTTATTATAAAATAACACTGTTCATTTTTCTTTTTGTTGCAAAGGTTTTGCCAGCATTGTTGGCAACACTATAAGAAAAGAGGCTTTTAGCGAAAGGAAATACGGTTGTTAAAAGTTACAATCCGGTCGCTATTAATCAATAACGACAGGAACAAAACCGATCGTCACCGGTCGTTATAGCCTTTCACGTTAATAGTTTGACGACCGGATTACAAACCGGTCGTTAACTAACTTTTAGCGTCAGCAAGAAATCCGGCCGTTAAACCTTATTTTAACGACCAATTTTCCCTTCGCTAATATTATCAGTCCAATCGCTAAAACCCTTAAACAACGACAACAAATTCAGACGTTAAAGTAATTCTAGCCACTGAATTTTACATTTGCTAATTATCTGTTGTCTTCCACATAGCTAAACATGTATAGAAACACATCATGAACCATATATATAGATTGATATTCATATAAATTCAGATAAAAGTCGAAAGTCAATTACAAGGAACTAAAGGAGCATACGAAAAACATATACCTAATCAAATCTTATGACACTATTTCTGCCAACCTAACAAAAGAGAATAGATTATACATGAACAAATGAAAAGATTCTTAAACAATTCCTAACAAAACAATAGGCCATTCTTCTGCTTCAACTTGCTCTCTAACATGTTCAGTTACTTGTACTTTCTCATCACTTCTTTTTTGCAATAAGTTCTTTAGACATCGGATTCTTAATCTGCAAAAAGAACATTGTTAAAATAATAATAAAAAGACTTCAAACCACATCACTCTTTTCCTCACGAACAGAGGCATAGTAAGCCAAACAGTTATAGCATCACCTTGGCTAGATAATCAAATAAAAAACTTAATCCATGAATATAGTTGTCTTTTTTATTGGAGTATGAATGCATGTATGATTAACATGGTCAAAAAACCTGGTACTTTTGGACTTTAGATTAGACAGATGTAGTTTAACTAAACATCTTCAATAGCAACTAGAGAGAGGATGTAGTAGAAAGAAGCCAAGTCCATCATTGAAAGAGTATGATACCTAAAGCAAAGCTCCCACAAACACTTACGAAGATGCAATTTACAAAGATTGTTGCACCAGTCACAAAGATAAGAGATTGTTCTCTAGTTAAAACACACATATGGTGGAAATTAAAAACATGTAATATTTTCATCAATTATCTAAGAATATCCTAGTTCCAGATAACTAGTAAATTCAACTTTTGTGAATCTTAGCAAAGAAATATTCCACAGCAAGCAAAGCAGAGTTATCACCATCTACTGCAATGTTCTTTAGAAGCTCAGGTTCCTGAACTTCTACTCTTCTACATAGGAAACCTATTAACGTACTTCTTTACATGTGTAGCTTCTTTTCTGAAACCTGTGTGCAACTAACACTAGTTATCTATATCTCTGAAATTTATAGATAACTAAAATACAGTCGTCTATGATGTATATCAGAAGTCGACAAGCACCATGTTAAATTAAAAGTTAACCAATTATTTTTTCATCTAACAAGCACCAGATTAAAGTAAGAAAACAACATACATATGTAGTCAATTACATGACCTAAAATTTTAAAAAGAAACTACCCCAAAACACCATCAGTTACAAGATGCATTTGATTTATCACAGAATATAATATAAATTACAAGATGCATTTGATTAATCACAGAATATAATACAAATAAATTGCTAAACCTGCTACCTGCTTTGAGTTTACCAGCAAGAAATTTAAAAGATATTCATCTAAAACTGTAAGAAAGAAAATTACAACAAAAAGAAGAGAAGGAAAGTAAATGATTCTAGAAAATTAACCCAGACTGGTGCAAAAATGGAGGCTACCTGTGGACAGGTTACTGCATTTCTCATCAAGGTTATATTGTAAACTTAAGCAAAAGATTCTTCAAGTCTTCTATTAGTAGACTAACAGATGGACTTTATCCTTATCTAGTAAAATTTTCTTTAGGTGCTACACATGAACAGATCCTCAGTGTGTTACAGAGGAAACAACCCAAGAGTAAAGCCTATACTAAGCAAGACAAGGAGCATGAAATCATGTACTAGTGTAACTAATTCCAAGACTTAATTTTACACCTCACATGAGTCCTCTTTACCATTCTAAAGTCTAAACAAATTAGGGACAAATTTTGGCATCCTTCTTAACTTTATCAATCAGTCACTCAGTTTATTTTGTCAATTGATGAATGCTTATTATGACATGTTCATGTGGAAAATAACTTTGATGATGGCCACATAAAAATATTTAAACTTCTAACCACAGATGAGATGAGGAACACGAAATCAACACCTACTGAAGTAACATATCTTAAATGAGTTAATATAATTTATATAGAGTACTCTTTCTGTTGTCTTTAATTTCGATAAGATTCATCTCAAGAAAACTGTGAACCTATTACATAACAATATTTCTAATAGGTTCTAGCATGGCACAAAGAAAATATGAAGAGACAAATATACCTTTATCTTGGTAATAAAATGTCATTCAAGAGAAATCTTTCAACAAGGATTAAGTTGCAAAATGGAGAGTATCAAACTTTTCAGAAGCACTTAGCTTGGAGAATCTATTATGCCTATAAAGGACCTCATAAAATGTCAATCTAACTCATTACTTCCCTAAATTCGACTTTCACACCCTTGTTTATGCACTATGTATGAACTCAAGGACTTGGATCTATATCTATATCTATATTTAGCCGAGAGAACCTAGATGATATATCTCATTACTTCTAGTGTATGATTTTCCCTGTAAGATGAGATTGTTGCAATCTGCAAGAAAATTACACTCCAGGGCTTCAACATAAAAAAACTAACTTCACTTAATCAAACATATGGTCAAGAATGTTCATGGCGTGTCAACAATACAAAAATGCAATCTTTGCCATGAAAATAATGGGAAATTAAAAGTAAAACATGAAACACACCATAATAATGCACGAACTTTGTTGCCTTGAGCAGAAAATTCACAGAGCTTCTTGGAGAAAAAATAAATTAAATAATCAATCCAACCTCACAATCTCAAAGGCCTTCTTTAGCAACCCATTTAGCTGCTTGGAAAACGTGACTTGGCTACTTATGGCGCTCTTTGTATGTCTTATCTGAGCCTTCCCTCTCACCATCTCATTCCATGTTCAATATGCAAACACCCACATATTAGAATGAAAACTGAAGCAATTGCCTAGATATATAGAAAATTCTACAAAACGGAAGCCAAATTTACACATACATACAAAACAAGAAAGGCCATGTGCTAGTTTAAGGTAGAAGAAGAAATTCAAATATGACAACTGAAGTATTTAGACTTCTGATACTCAACCAAAACCTTCTCATCGGAAAACTCCCTATCAAAGTAATGAAACCATAATTTATCAAATGCCCCCACCTTCCACATCCCCCCTCCCCCTTTAAAAAGTGAAATTATTCTGAAGCATTGATGAGTATCGATTCGCTAGGGTTTAGGAAATGAATCGAGGGAATAAATGCTAGGACTATGCATGCCTTTCTCTTTCTGCAAATTCAGTGATATTTGGTAGAAACTTACCTAGATTGAACAATTGAACAGAGAAGACTAAGGGTTTTGTGAACAGTGATGGCGAGAGGGCATTTCAAAGTTCGACTATATAAGACCCATCAGGAAATTAAACATCGACGATTAGAGCTTTAACTGTACATAGCCATATACTGAAACGTTCATGGGAATAAGGAATTCGACCGTAAGGGATGGTCGAGGGTGGTTAATTTTCTTGTTTTTCATTCTGGGGGTTTGGGCGATTTGAAGCAGGGTTAAAAATAGAGTTATTTGTTAGTTTTAAATTACGGGAAAATATGCCTTTAAAGATCAGATATTATACCTTCGTTATCGATGTACTAAAAGCCAGCTTTAGTGTCCGCAGAAATATCTGGTCGTAGTAACTAACTTATAACTACCGACATCGTACCCCCTCGTTAAGTAGTGGTTGTTAAAATCCAACTTTCCTGTAGTGCAATTATGCTTTCCAGACGTAATGTTCCAGCAACCGTAATTTGCCATGGTACTCATTTCCGGATGAACTACCTAAAAGTGGGAAGAGAAAGGTGGTTTTCTAATGGATGGAGGGAGTTTGTCCATAGTAATAATCTTGGAGTAGGAACTAGGATACTTTTTGGAGTTGTTGAATTCTTAGATTGTGTGGTTTTAAGTGCTACTATTTGGCAGGATGTTACAGAACCTTTAAGTTCCAGTTTTAGTTCTAGTAGTGGGTCTGTTGTTGAAGATGCCTGATAAGATAATATCTATGTGTTGTCTCTTATGTTTTGTTGGTAATAAATTGTGAGTTTTTCAGAATTTTTTGTTTTCAAGTTCACCAATGCTGCAACAATGAGTTTGAACTTTTGTCTCTAAGTATTGATTGAACTTCTGTCTTTTTAAGGTTGGATGTTTTTAATTCATGAGATCAAACTTCTACTCACAAGGATGGAAGCTCAAACTTCTGTGTTTTGGTGTGTAGAATATAGTTTGAGCTTTCTATCCACTAGGAATAAACTTCTGTCTCCAAGGATGGAAGTTCAAACCACATGGACTGAAGTTCTACCCCCACATGGATTGACCTTCTTTTACGTCCATTGACTGAATTTCTATCCTCATCTCATGGACTGAACTTTTTTTATCCACATGGATTGAACTTCTTTTTATCAACCATGTGTGTGTGTGTGTGTGTGTGTGTGTGTGGACTGAAGTTGTTAGTAGTTCTACCCACATGTATTGAACTTCTTTTTACCCTCATTGACTGAACTTCTATCATCATGGACTGAAGTTCCTATATCCCAGTATTAACATAGAATTTTAAGTTTAACTTCTATCCCTGAGGATAGAAGTTAAAGGCTGCACATTCCTCCATAAGTACTGAAGTTCAATTAAAAAATGTAAATTCAGGAATCGTAAGGATTGAAGTTTTTCATATTGAAAGACTGAAGTACACTCCATAAGTATCTACAAATTCAGTCTTATATGGACTGAAAGTGCTTCAAATTCAAATACTAGTATCAAACAAATAAAAAAATAAACTGCAATGCATTCAGAGTTTGAATATCTTCATTATCTTGAATGTTGGATAAGAAACTATCAGCAATTTGAATATCTTCATCCATCTTTATCTGTATTTTTTAGACACTATTAGGATTGCATATTTGGCGCGAGTCTAGTGCTCTATACTTACATTTATTGTGAAGGCTAGTTGAATCTTCTTGTTCATTTCATCTTCTGCCCACCTTGATAAGCTATGAAAAGTCTCTTGAGCAGTAGTTCTTCTTTCACAAAACCATTTCTGCTTCTTAACAATGATTAAATCCAAAAGGCTTAAAATGGGCAACTCTCTTGCTTCAAGTAATGCAGAATTCATCGACTCAACCATATTTGTTGTAAGCATATCATATCGTCACCTCAGTGAGTAAGATCTAGCCCATCTTTCAGGTGGTTCTTCCATTATGTAGTTGAACGTATTTCTATCCATTCCCTCTAATTGGGACATGAAATAATGAAATTCTTCACGCTTATAAGCTCTTGCAGCAGTTTGAAACAGACTTATCATTGTGGTTCTCACGTTCTTTTGGTTTAGATTCTTTTCAAAGTGGTAGATGCATATACCATGGTGGCTATCAGGATAAACTTGTGAAATTCCATGCACGATTGATTTGTTTCTGTCTGATAGAAACACCAGTTCAGGACGAGTACCTATTGTCTTTCGCAGCTCAGTGAAGAACCAAGTGTAAGCTTCATTATTTTTAGAGTCTGCAATCCCATAAGCTAGAGGGAAGAGTTGATTATTTACATCTTTTGCTACAGCAATGATGAGAACACCTAGATATTTCGCCTTCAGAAATGTTGCGTCTACTACTATCACTGGTCGACAATACCTCCAACCGTCTATTGATGGCTTGAAAGCAACAAACATATACATAAACCTGAAACATTTTAAAATAGGACAAAGTTAATTCTTAGAAAGTTTTGAATTTCCGTATAGCAATCGAACTCTCTTTTGAGAAATGCTTACCGATTAAGACTGTCTATCTTTAGATTTGTGTGAGCGCCTGGATTTCTCTCTTTCAGGACATGCAAGTATGAAGGGAGAAGATGATAATGCTCATCAGGTCGTCCCCTAATTAATGCGTTTGCTGCTTGAATTGAACGCCATGCCTTGTGATATCCTATTTCAACCCCATGTATCCTTCTCATTTCGTTGATAATAAATGTTGGTCTAACTTCAGTTCTGTTGTCTCTGATGTTTTAAAGAAAGTATTCACTTATCAATGTTGACGTGGTATGTTTTTTATCAGCCTTCTTAACGTCAACGGAGTATTTATGTGTATTCTGAAACTTAATTACCTTAAACAATGAGGAATCTTTTATCCTTCTTGCTCGAATGTTCCAATCACAGTTTGGATCGATGCATTTCAGTTCATATCTCGTTCTATTTGATCTGATAACCTTGAACTCAAAATGCTCCTTGATTGCCATCTTGAGAAAACATTTCATCATGGTTTCCTTGTTGTCAAATGTTGAGTATGCTGCTACATCTTTCGATGATACATCTCCTGTTAATATCATCGCTGGAGATTGTTTCTGTTTTAACCTGGACCTTTTTCATTTGCTCTTGGCAGCTGGTGTGCTACTAGGGCATTCAACTGTTGGTGCTGGTGACTGAAATTGAGTATTATTTGGTTGCAGTGTCTCAACAATGCCAGGTGTTTCAATTGCTTGGTTGGAGTCAATCTGCATTATCAAGCCCCCCCTCTTGTTGTGGAAGCTCTGTGCATGGAGTATGATTATTTTCAATTGCTTGAATACAGTCGATCTGCATTATCAAGCTCCCTTCCTGGGGTGAAACTTCTGTGTGAGGAGTTTGATTCTCTAGCTTGTCAATCACGAAACGACTATTCTTGAAAGTCGGATCATTCTTCAACAAGTGCATGCATGTCCTGAGTTCTTCTTCTGTAGTTACAAGCATTCCTTTGCTCAAATCCATTCTAATATCAAACCATATATTCACAGAGCCAGTGAAATGTGTTGCTTCATAAATCTTGTGCATGAAAGTTCTGAATTCGATCATTTCATTAACAAGTAGAAGTTTTGTTTCATGATCCAAGTACTTGTAATCTTTTATCCAATTCCCATTGAAAGCAATAACCAAACAAACTGTAGCCATTCTGCATTGAATAAGTAAACCAGAGAAAGAATTGTGTTAGTATGAAGTTCAGTCTTAATGTCAATGGCGATAAGTAATCACAAAGTCTTGAGGTTGCTTCTTTCAATTTATAAAATGAACTTTCAGTCCTTAAGCACTGAAGTTCAGTCTTAATGGACTTAAGTTCTATCCATAAGAATTGAATTAAGTTCTATCTATATGGTGTTGAACTTCTATCCGTAAGGCTGTTTGAAAGCTCTCCCCCTATGGATTTGAAGTTCAGTCCATATGGACTTAAGTTCAATGCATAAGGATTGGAGTAAGTTATATTCATAAGACTATTGAAAGCTCCACCCCATGTGGATTGAAGTTCAGTTCATGTGGACTTAAGTTCTATCCTTAAGGATTGAACTGAAGTTCAGTCCTAATGAACTGAATTTTAGTTCAAACTTCAGTGCTAGTGTGGTGATACTTAACACGATAATGGCGATAAGTAATCGCCATGTACTGAGGTTGCTTTCTTGAAATTCAGTCATAATGAACTGAATTTTAGTTAAAACTTCAGTGCTAGTGTGCTGATACTTAACACGGCAATGGCGATAGTAAAGTTCAATCATCAACGTCTCATCGAGGTATTAAAACTACTAAATTTTAAACTGACTTCTCTGAAATTCAGTTCACATGGATTGAACTTAGTTCAAATTCAGTCTGAATGCAGCATAACGTAAAATTGAAACGTGGAATACTTAACACTGAAGTTCAGTCACAATGAACTGAATTTTTAGCTCAAACTTCAGTGCTAGTGTGCTGATACTTAACACGACAATGGCGATACTGAAGTTCAGTCATCAACGTCTCATCGAGGTATTAAAACTACTAAATTTTAAACTAATTTCTCTGAAATTCAGTTCACTTGGATTGAACTTAGTTCAAATTCAGTCTTAATGCAGCATAACGTAAAATTGAAACGCAGAATACTTAACACTGAAGTTCAATCATAATGAACTGAATTTTTAGCTCAAACTTCAGTGCTAGTGTGCTGATACTTAACATGATAATGGTGATATTGAAGTTCAGTCATCAACGACACATCGACGTATTTAAACTACTAAATTTTAAACGAATTTATCTGAAATTCAGTTCACATGGATTGAACTTAGTTCAAATTCAGTCTTAAAGCAGCATAACGTAAAATTGAAACGTAGAATACTCACAATTTTTAAGCGAAACTTGTGAAGAAAATTGAAAAGTGAGATTGGTGAAGAAAATTAAATGAAGAGAATTCAGCAGCAGCAGCCACAAAGTAATAACGAACAGAGAAATAACGAACTGGTTGTTTATATATAACCTGAGGGGTAATTTAGTCTTTTTTATTTATGGTGGGTGTAATGTAAGTGGCCACAAAGTAAATGTTTTGGTTTTAGTGGCCTTTGCCCTAAGACCAGTGGACAAACTGGCCTATTGTGCACTTCGCCAAATATCATGTGGACCGATGGCCCACATATCAGATATTAAACTGATAAGAACAGATACTACACTTGATCTTAGCCAAAAGGCCGAGAAAGGATGCTTTTCCTTGCTCACGGGCCTCTTCTTTTATATTGCCTCTTTAATCTTTGCTTATTTTTCTAACCGATGTGGGACTGGAGATTCGAGAACCATATTACTATTACAATCCTTAAGACTTTTACTATAACTGTTAAACAAGATCAAGACTTCTACTAACTGTTAAATTAAATAAGATCAAGACTTCTACCCAGTGGGGGCTTGCGTCGCGGCCCCTACCCAATTCTAAGTTTTCTGGTAAGTATGTTTCTGTTGTTCTCGGTCCATTTCTTATACTACACTTTCTGCTGCAGTTTTCTTCCTAGCTTCCAGTGTAGGACAAAATCACACAATGAAGCAGCTGCTCTCACCAGAATAGGAGGATTCATAATAGTTTACTTCTTCAATGCAATTGGAACAGCCCTGCTAAGCAATTACTAGATCTGCACTGTGCTTTAACCATTCCTTTATCAAAGAACCTTTGCATAAAATAAAGAACCTTGTTTCTTCTTGAGGCAATTTTTGCAATTTTTTTCTGCCTAACCAGGAACAAATCTGTGGTTATAAGAATAATCTGACCTTCTTCAGAGACTAGGAAGAGAAGGGAAGAAATGAGATAGTTCAAACAACTAATTTCTTAGTTTGGTCTATACAGGCCTGCAAAACTTAATCACTCAAAGGACATCAGAGAGCCTATCCATGTCTTTCGGGACATTTAAGTTTCAAGGATTTTCCTCTGATGTATGCACTCATATTAACACGTGGATATACAAGATATCTGAATATGGTCCATTGTAAGTGGAACAATTTGATTGTACCAGATTAATCAAGAGTTTCACCTTGTTGGCAGCAATTATGCATGTTGCCATTACTGCTTGCAGCAGCCTCCTTTCCATTGTTGTGACTTCTCTGGGCATCTTTCTTCAATTTCCATTGCCTCGTCTCTGCCGGCATGGGTAGATCCATTTTCGTTTTGATCCATGTGCTGGACTTGCTTTTCTTTATCCTATGATCTGTTATGCCATCAAAGGGGTCTGAAAGTCTGTTTTAATGATGAACTAGCACTACTAGACCGGGATAATCCATGTTGAAAACTTGTTTCCTCTGTAAAAATCTATTTGAGGAAGTACTAGACAAACTCTCAATTCACCCGAGTGACATACATTGTCAGCACCCTGTGCTTAGCTTCGACCTTCGAACACAATGCAAGAAGTAACATCAGTAGAAGTCGTGAGCATTGGTTCCAAAACTTTAAAGCATGACTGGACTTCTCTTGAGCGATAAGACACCAAGAAGCCATTAGTAGGAGTCCACAAGAAGCGCATAGTGGTACAATTATCTGAGTCATATAGGTTCTTTCCCTTCAACTGTGATTCTACCTTTGCAGCAGGCTCTACAATCCCTGGTTTATCATGAGATGTAGTTTCTCTCTACTAGAATATAGAGAAGGGTATTAGCAGGAATGTAAATCAACCAAAACAGATGTGTACTTGCTTCGCCATCGCATGAAGCATGTTTTCATACACGATTCTGGTTCTATACTGAAGGCATAATTGATATTTATTAAGAAAAATTAATACAATGACAATAGAGTGCATACTGGGCTTAATCTTCTTTCTTCAAGCACATTGTTTTAGAGGCATGACTTTGTAATGGCATCTTTCCAGTCATTTAAAATGACAATAGCAACTCTCTTTGCAGATACTAGCTCATTCTTTTCTCTTCATGTGCAACTATAATGATTAGAATCTCAACAATTGCATGTATTAAACTTCAAAAGAATACAAAAACTAGAAAAAAATAACCAATTATCAAGAGTAGCTTCTGGCGCGAATTGTGCAGCCTGGGCTACTTTATTCCCATTATTTATTTTCTTTCTCAAGCATCAAACACAAAGAACTTACTGAAGGAATATAAACACAGCGGAAGCATTCCCAGGATCATGAACTCACATGTAATCTAGACAAACAAGCAGGCTATTTAGTTTTACATAAACATAAAATGGAATACCTCTTGAAGCGTGACTTCAACCGCGAAACAATCTTCAATCACGAGCAAAATCATCTACGGGATCATCCTCCAATTCCATGATCTTCTGTCGTGTGCCCGAACAATACCCAGACTAATAATATTTGGGTGGAACAAATATTTCAGAAAGAGAAAACTATTAGATTTTTTCTTGTGTTTTTACTTTTTGGCCAAGAATCCCCTTTATATAGTTTTAAGGGTAAAACCCTTTTCCAAAACTGTCTAGGATTCTTTTCCACCAAGAAACCTCTCTCCTAGTCCTAATTGGATTCGGTCACAACAGGGACCACAGAATTAATTAATGAGGCTTCTAATTATGGAATTAATTCTTTTTCTCTAGAATTAATCTTTCCATAGTAAATTACAAATTATTTCCACTAGAAATTCGTAATTGCACTCCTCAGTTGAATTTTGAATTCTTCCATCAAATCTTATTTAACTCCCCACGTTAAGATTACAGACACCAATCAATAATATCAAATTACTGACAATTTAATATATTGACTAAATGAATATCCTTTAGACTTCCGCTTAACTTATTCCATGTGCCGGATACAAAATCCACTGGTCAAATTTACACATAGAAACTTATAAGCTTTCATAAAGGGGTGTCATCAATCTCTATACCGAGACGTGGATTCTATCAACTAGCTATTACTTCGCAAATGCATATTATCATTATCCAACTTATCAGAAATTATTTGACCCAAATATCCTGGACCTCACCTATTGATAAATCAAGACAATGAATAATATACATCACTAATAATAACTATATCAAGATTAAGAGTATAAGTACATCTGATGAGCTAGAGGGTTTATTTTATATAGTCAGTATAAAAACACTTATCTCTACTTGGTCCGTTCAATGCACACAGAGCGCACTAGCACAAGAAGTTGGAACTATACCATTCCCATAATCAAGATAAATTATATATAATCTTGTACTACAATCATACTGATGGCTTTGTCCAATTTCCATCTAAGATTGTGAACATTATTTTATTATTTATAAGAACCGATGATTTAATCTTCCGTGTATAAGCTTGGCTCTACACACTAAATCAACTACTATATAAATAATAGGACACACATGAAACAATTGATCTAAATAAATAATAATTCATTAATTTAATAAATGAATAACCAATTGTTCAACTAGGAATAATCCAACTAAACCGCATCGTTATTAGTATATCCCAATAATCTCCCACTTATACTTATAACCATGTCATTGTTATAATGCATACTATATCTAAACACATTGTTAATAGTATATATCCCATCAAACTCCCACTTAGACTTTTAACCATGCATTTACAACTTTCACAAGCAAACCTTTTATATGAATACTAAAAGGATCTAGCCAAGTTATTTTTTTTTTAATGCAATCATTGTCCAACAGTGCTTTTAGATTACTAATCGGCCGGTCTTTACCTCTGCAGGGATCCAGTCATGAAACTCTTCCAAGAGTGCACACCAAACCATTCATTCTTTTCTCCCACTACGACAAAGTACTACTACTAAGTCACACTACCATGTTCTTGTGGACAAACTACATAACAATTAGAATCTTATGTCTCAATATTCTTTCCTTACCTTAAGGTATTAGAATATGAACAACTTTTCTTGTAGTGTATATTAACGACTTATCAAAAATTCACTCCCACTACTTTGGAGTAGTGGATTTCCAATCATCTTTTGTCTATTGACATTTCTCCCACTATTTAAATACAATGGAATGTCAATTCCAACATGTCGATTGGATTTCAATTGAACTTTTGGATTTTCAGGTGATCCACTTGTTATTTCTATGTTCAGTCCAGTAAATAAAATTTACTTCTAGGAACATTGTTTATTAAATAGTCATATTCTAGAAATCTGGTACTCATGCTAACAAATACCGTCTTTTCATTATGACAGGTAAATAAACTTCTTTCGTCCCCTTTGGATAGCCAATAAGCATATACACATTCATCCTTGATTCCAACTAATCAGTTTTCCTTTTAAAAGGTACTAACATAGAAGGATTATATTTAGAATGTTATTTATAGTTTTTAAGGCATATTCCCAAAACGAAAAGAACCACAAGTTTGAACAACTTTACATTGATCTAGCCATCTCCATAAGAGTTTTATTTCTTCCTTTTTTTTTTCTTCTACACCGCTTTGTTATAGCATCCCAGGTGTAGACATAATTCCTTATTCTGATAAGTAATTAGTGACTTTTGCAAAGAGGTATCACCACCACGATCAAATCGCAGTGACATAATATATTTTCCATGACGCATTTCCTTTTCAGTCTTAAACTCTTTGATTTCTCAAAGTATTAAGACTTATAATGCATCAAATAAATATATTCATATTTTGAGTAATCATTTATGAATGTCATAAAAGTACTCAAAAATACCTCTTGCATGTATGTTCATCAGACTATACTAATCAGAACGAATTAATTCTAACTTATCACTTGTTTTATCTCCTTTTAAGGGGAAGTATCACTTAGTCATATTTCCTTTTAACCAGAATTCACAAGATTGGTAGTGCCTCCACTTTCAATGAACCTTAAAGATCCATCCATAACCAACCACAATATTCTATCAAAATACATATGACCTTGATACAACAGCAACAGATAAGTGTTATTCAATTTCAAAGAATACTTTCTCTTATGGGGCAGATTAATATCGTTAAATTCAGAAGACATTTTAAATGAAAAGGCTTTACAACATTGTACCACAAGAGATAAACATTTATTAACCTCAATAACACCAAAATTATTGGTAAAATATATTGAATATCCACCTCTCATTAAGCTAGAAACTGAAATCAAATTTCTTTCTAACTTAACATATATATATATAATGCATCCTTTAAATTAATGTCTTATCATCACCAAAATAAATCTTTGAAATAATTATTTTGTGAGAGAATAGCACTAAGGGATTTGAATAAAGACATATATAATTAGTGAGATAAAATAATTTAATTAGATCAACTCTGGTCATATAACATTGAATAATTAAATTCAAAACACATCACACATATATTTCATGCATCTTGAATAGTCAAATTCGTTGGGAAAGTAACTATCCATGCACCATATACATGCAATGTCAGATTTCACTCATTAAATTAAATAATATCAAACTCAGTTGGAGAGTCTATTATCAATTTAATTCAAGTGAATATCAATTATTGAATAGCCCTAGTCTCATTGACTCAACGTGCAATTCTCAGTTGGAGAGATATATACAAGTCATCAACAACTAGTGATTAAACCTAGTATACCAACAATACATTTATCCGTTAGGGAGGAAGACCTATTGTCAACACGTAAATATATCATTTATACTAGTATTCAATCATGGATACCATAGGGACTTTTAAGCCAAGTATACTCAACAATAAATTTATCCGTTATGGATATGTCAACACGTAAACTTATTGTTTATACTAGTATATGATCATGGAGACCATATAGAATAATCTCTAATGCCACTGGGTGCCAACCATTAACTTTTCGTAGAAAAATAATTTTCAAAAAATAGAAAAACGTTCAAAACACCATCTTAACAACCTCAAATTGCCGAAAAACAACATGGTTCTCTGCATAGTAGTTAGTTTTTCTTATTGGGCCGTTTTCGATGAACCTACCAAATTTCAGGTCAATCGGAGTCCGTCAAATTTTCTGATCTCCGAAACTATGACCAAATTCGGATAAAAAATGTTTTCACGTTTTTAGGATTTAAAATATCTCTGTTGCTTGTTCTAATAATATATCAGCATATAATCTTTTGATATCCATGAATCAAGATCAAACAACATATTTCAAAAACTTGTATTTTGTTAAAATACTGCGACTCTTACGTCTCTGAGAATTCAAAATATATGAACTACATTCTTATCATATATTAACACATATTAAATCATCATGTATCACTATGTCCCACATTTAATACAAACAAAAATCAATAAAAGAATGACTTTCATGTTAAATCACATGTTTTAATCAAACACAGTGCCTACAACCCCATCCAAACGATCTCAAAAATGTCAAAAGAGGACATCACTCACTACATTGCAGTGAAGTTGCTTACCGGATCGTTTCCGATGTCTCAACCAAATTTCAGGTCAATCAAATATCAAGAATTCATGATCGCGAAGCTATGACCAAATTCAGAAGATTACTATTTTAGGCATTTTTGTGAATTAAAGCATAACATGATACCTATTTCCATTCTCCTAATAATTATCCATGAGCACAAGGCATACATTGTGTAACTTCTTTGACTAAGTTACACAAAACCATCTCTTATGTCAAATTGTCCTCTCAATTAATACACACGAGAATTCAAGATATTATTTTCTCCTGTTGGGTGAAAATCTCAATGTCTTATCTCATGAATTAATTTAGTGTTTCTAGTATCACAAAATTAAATCTCCTTTTAATTAGATAAAGTTCCAATACTAGCATACTCTTGGAGAGAGACAATTTCCACATGGTACATTGAGAAAATTCAGTGACTCAATTAAATAGATCACTCTAGTGAATCCTATTTATTAATCATAATTCACAATCCATGCATAGACATAATCACACATGAATAAAATTATTGAGAATTTTTGATGATTTCAAATAGACAAACCACTTTGATTACAATAATTTATTTATCATAAAACCCTTAATAGATATATAAGTATTAAGATTTTTCAATGATTCAAAATAAATTAATCAAGCCTGTTATAACTATTTATATCAAACATAAATTCTCAATGACGTATAATCTCATCCCCATAATATATTAAGAAATTTCAATGGCTCTTAGTAAATATTTCACGTAAATGAAAACCATTTATCAATCATAAATCTTAGTCCCTATACGAGATCATCTCACATGTACAACACCATTAAGAATTTTCAATGACTCCAAATAAATAAACCACTTTGATTGTAACAATTTATTTATCACAAAATTCTTAACACATTTATAAAGTATTAAGGATTTTACCGTGATTCGAAATAAATAAATCAATTTTGTTGTAACAATTTATCAATCTAAATTCTTAATTCATGTAGCACATCACCATGTATAAAACTATTAAGAAATTTCAATGATTCCAAATAAATAAACCACATTAGTAGTAACTATTCATTAATCACATAAATCCTTCATTCATATATGATATCACTCATATACATAAAAAAAAAATTTCAATGATTCCAAATAAATAAACTATCTTAGTAGTACCTAATTATCAATCACAAATTCTTAATTTATACAATTATTATACACGTTTGATAAAACATAAACAAGAGAATAAATATATTCGTCAAGCTTCATAGTTGGACTACTGCTACTACTTAGCGGAGGGAGAGAACAACCGTTCCACTTAACAAGGAACTCTTTTTGACAACTGTATGGGCCTAAATCAGTTTAGGTGTACAAATCGAACTTGGATTCGGATACAAGCAATTCTTCGTATCAAAGTTGAAATAATGCGTGAAAAAGATATAAATGCAAGAAGATAACTGGTATTTCAATATATGGATGTTGAGTACAAATTTGGGCAGAGTTTCAGTATGTATTTCTGGATGCCCGTTATACAAAATGAACTACTATTTATAGGCCTAAGCTTTGCCCATGATCTCCACTATCTGCTGCCATGTTATCCCACGATCTTGGTGTGAAGTGGCTGAGTTAGTGGGGTGAAGTAGTGGGCTGCAAAGCCGTTTGACCCGAGGAGATCCACCGAGGTGCGAGTGATTGACCTCGGTGGCCTGGTCCAGTTGCCTTACCGAGGTGGCTTGTCACCGAAGCTTGGCTTACGGCCTGCCTTCGGTAGCGACCTCGGTTCCATGGCCTCGGCGGTTGGTTCAATAGCTTCGGCGCTTGTCTTCCTTGGACGTGTTCGGTCGTTAAGATTTGCGTGACCGAGGTAAATCATCGCGGGTCGATTTTTGCCCAATACAGATAGTCCCCCCACTCCTCGGTTGCCTACCGAGGTGACCGAGGAGTGGAATGAAGTTTTAGCGGGAAAGCGGCATGGCTTGATCCTATCCAAGCGTTTCAAAATTTGTCAACGGTTCGCATCCCATCAGGTCACTTGCCCTGGACACGTGGCGTTCATCCGTTGGTCGCCCGAACGGTCACGCCGTAATTTTTGTTTCCTCCAACGTTACAATGATGACTTTTGCCACTTGGTCTTCTTCCAAACCTATAAATACCTCCTTATCAGAGCTCTTCCTTCATTTCCATCTTCTGTGAACAAGAAATTTTAGAGTGAAGAAAGATCAAACTTTCATTTTTCCTTCTGATCAAACTCCATTTCCAAGAAATTTCCAACCTTGACCTAACATCATGTCTACTACTATATCGAGGCAAGATTCGAGCGACTCAGGCGAGAGAGTGCGAGTTCCGCCCATAGCTGCGGCTGTTGCTGGTGGCGACGCCGCCGCTGCTACGCCGGCGATCAACACGACTGTGGTTGAAAGTGGCGAAGTGTCGTCGGGCGTTGGGGGCGCAAAGCGCCGTAAAATGAGGGCTATGCGCCAGCTGGCGGCGAAGGAGGAAGTTGATGTAGGTGAAGATGACGCCATGCTCGACGATGTCACGCTACGTAATTTCAGTGATGCCCTCCTCAGAGATGATGATGATGGAGGGGATGGTGAGGATATCGGCGCCGAGGGCGGAGATGCCGAGGGCGGAGGAGAGAGAGAAAACGTTACCGAGGGGGGATCTTTGGGCCCTGCTATTCCCCTCGAGCAGGAGCTCGAGCCTCACCAGATAATCCCCTCCCATTTTGACAACGGCAAAGATTTGAAGCTGCAAGCCCAGACAGCTGACCAGGAGGAGAAGAATAGGAATATTCCTGTGAACACCACCGCGACTCGCATAACTCAAGCTCACATTGAGCGAGTTCGGAGGGAATGCCGGTTCGAGCCCGTGGTGAAAGTGATCATACCGGATCCCACAAGCCGGGTATGCCATCATATCGAGGGGCTATCTTTTGCTTATACTTACCCTTTCACCCTCGGCTTCTCCCTCCCAGTGCACAGGGTTATTGATGACTTCTGTCGGGCCTACAACTTATGTCTGGCTCAACTTGGCCCCGGTGTCTGGAGGGTGGTCCAATGCATGGATTGGTTGAGCACAAAGGCCAAGGTGGACTTCACCTTCCAACACCTCATCTCGCTCTACTACCCCTATTTTCACAAGGCCGGGGTCGTGGCGCTGAACAACCGATGCAAGTTTGCCCTCCTTCATAAGAGTGAAGACCATGGGGACCGAGGCTGGTGCGATCGGTATATCTTGTTGGAGACAAATGTTTTATCCGTCGAGCCAAATTTTCCCTAACGGTGGAATAACACACGTAAGTATTCCTCCTTTCATATCTTACTCCTCGGTGGTTTATCCATACTTTATTGATTTCGTTTTTTTTTTTGTTATTTCTTCAGCCAACAAAGTAGACATCGTGCCCCCGGCGGGGTTGACTGAGTGGGTAAAGGCGATGACCAAAGCTCGCAAACGTCCCGAGAGGACGTGGATGAAAATGGCTGCCGACTTCGGCTGGCAGTGCAAGAGGCATGGTAAGTTTTTTACAGTGTTTGGATAGGTGGGTCATCTTGGGGTTTTGATTATTTTTCTGATTTTCCTTCCCTCGGTGTCAGGTTTTCCAAACCGTGCTATTAACACCAAGAAGAGTAAGAAGAAGAAGAAGGAAGAGAAGAAAAAGGATGATGAAGAGACAGAGTCAGACGATGATCTGTCTGCGGTGGTCGGGGAGTATAAAGGGATGAAAGCTTCCAAGTCTTCAAAAGCAGCCAAGGGAGCCCCCGATCAAGGGACTTCCAAAGGTAATCTTTGTCCTCGGCTCGCGTCATGAAGTATCTTTCCTTTCCCATTTTCTTGCTCTTTTTAACTTCTTCTTTGATTGCAGGCGTGAAGCGGAAGAGGGCTACCTTGAAAAAGCCATCCAGCTCGGTGACTCCTCGCACCGAAGCGGAGACTCCTTGCCAGCCCGAAGCAGTAGTTGAAAGGCGTCGAGGATTGGTGGATGAGCCCGAAGACGCAGCTACCGAGGCCTGGCCTCGAGGAGACGTAGATGTCATTGACCTCGAGGGTCAAGAGCTCGAGTCCGACATCGCTGCGGCAAAAGCCAAGGGCAAGGCCAAAGTTGTGGAAGCCGGTGCTGCACTTGGAGAGGAGGCAGGCGTCGGGGCGGTAAGGGCACACTCCGAACCCGCGAGGATTTCATCCTCGGTGGGGTCTTATCGAAAGCTTGAGGTGCCAATCTCCTCAAATCTGCTAGCTTGTAGCGCCGAGGACCTCTTAAGCCTCACACCCTTGCTGGGGCCAACCGAGGATAGGCTTATGCAAGAGTTTACCTCCGGCCAGCTGTACAGTACCATGGCCTCCAACGCTGTAAGGGTAAGTTTCACCATACTTGAAACCGAAGAATTTAATTTCCATCTTTACCTTCGGGTTGTATCTGACCTCGGTTATTTGATCTTTGCTCAGAGCTTCATCCTCTCCTTGAAAGCCATTGAGGTTGAGTCCTCGAGGACTGCCGAGGTTCGGCGCGTAGCTCGCATATGGGACCAGCAACGGGACAAATTCAATGCCCAGATAGCTTCGCTGAAAGCTGATTTAGCCAAGTCCCAGGCTGATCTAAGCGAAGCCGAGACGAATTCTGAGGCCAAGATTAAGATCCCCAGTGACGATTTTCAAGCTGAACGCTCGAGGCTAGGAGAGGAGGTTGCGAGGCTGGATGGTGAGCTATCTCCAACTAAGACCGAGGCCGTGAACATGGGCAAGAAGCATCATGAGCAGTTGAAAAGTCATCTGCTCCACATCAAGAAGCTGGAGAGTGAGAACTCCAAGCTTTCAACCAAGGATGCTCAGATTGCCGCCCTTCAAGACGAGATTGCCGATCGGAAGAGTAGGGCTGCACTCAAGGTCAAGAGGGCCGAGCTCGACAAACGGTGGGCCATCATCAAGTCTCGGCTAAGGCTGCTCAAACGATGCCGTGCCGGGGAGATTAACTTGGACGAGGAGATTGAAAAAGCCAAGGCTAAGGCAGCCGAGGCTCAAGCCATCATCGATGAACTTCCGTCAAGTGAGGCCTCGAGCGGCGACGAAGAGGAAGAAGAGGATGAAGATGCCGAACGGGGCTCCGAGGATGGAGGTGATTCTCCCGAGGCATAAACTTTTGTGGCACTTTTTTTTTGTAAGCCTTCGGGCTTTTAAGCTTGTATTTTGGACCTTCGGGTCATATTTGAATGTAAATATTCATCCTTCGGGCTTTTAATAAAAGTGTTTGCATCTTTATTTCGTGTAATGGCTTTTTGCATACACCGAGCACTTTGATGCGAACTTTAATATTTGCTTGCAAGACTTAAATAGAATTTGACCGATGCAAACCTAGGACGACATCTCGCCCTCGAGTCGATGCATTGCGCGGCTTCAGAATGTAAAGATTCACACAGATAAAATGAGTGCAACCGAGGTCGTTTTATTGATATCAACGAGCCAAAAGTCGGCTATGTACATAAAACCAAGCCGAAACGGACCTTGGGTAAAAAATAAATTTTCAAATAAAAGCAGAATGCCGCTACCGGGCTAGTGTACAATGCACTAAGTCTAATCCTCAGGCATAAGTCCCCGGTTGTCAGATAGATAAGCTTCGGTTGGGAGGCTCAATGTCGACCCCGATGTGAACCCTTCTCACTCCCCCCCAGTGTTCGGTTGTGAATCTTGATGAAGATCTGAGCACTGGAGCCAGTTCGGTTCGCTTCCTGAAAAGGTCAAGCAAAAGATGGAACGAGGAGTAAGTTAGCACATTTTTATTGATGCCATGGGAGCGTTGTTCGGCTCGGGGCTGTTTGATTTAAAAGGAGTTGGAAGATATTTACCTCGGCTAGAAGTAGTATCGCTTCAAATTGGAGATATTCCAATTCAGAGGTTCGGGCTCTCCTTGCAAACTTTCGATCTGATAAGAGCATTTTCCGACAATTGCTTTGACTCTATAGGGTCCTTCCCAATTTGCGATGAGCTTTCCCCCGTTCTCTTCTTTTGTTGACTGATTCACGGTTTTCAACACATAATCTCCAACCTTGAAATCCCTGAATTTGGGTCTTCTATTGAGATATGCTTCGATCTGCCTCTTTTGAGCAACTAACCGAACCAAAGCTAGCTCCCTTTTCTCCTCGAGCAGATCCAACTCTATGTGCATGGCCTCTTGGTTTGCATCCTCGGTCGTGTGAGCATACCGAAGACTTGGTTCGCCCACCTCTACAAGGATGAGGGAATCCATTCCATAAGCAAGTGAAAAAGGAGTCTCCCCGGTGCTGCTCTTTTCAGTTGTTCGCATGGCCCACAGAATCCCATGCAGCTCCTCGGGCCAAGGACCTTTCTTCTCGTCGAGTCTTTTCTTGAGATTTTCAATTATGATCCTGTTTGAAGACTCGGCTTGGCCATTCGCACTTGGATGATAAGGAGTCGAGGCTATTCTTTTGATTCCCCACTGCTTGAAGAAGCTGGTGATAGCAACCCCCATGAATTGTTTGCCGCTGTCACAAACAATTTCTCTTGGAACACCGAACCTGTAGATGATGTTCTTTTTGATGAAATCATTTACTTGTCTTTGCTTAACCTCGGTGAGAGCCACTGCTTCTACCCATTTGGTGAAGTAATCGGTCAACACTAAGATGAAGCGAACACCACCTTTTCCTTTGGGCAATGGTCCAACAACGTCCATTCCCTATTTCATGAAGGGCCATGGCGACACCACCGAGTGAAGAGGCTCGGCCTGTTGGTGGATCATCCGCCCATGGCGTTGGCACTTGTCGCACTTTTGCACGAAGGCCCTTACATCGGCACTGATAGGGACCAATAATACCCAGCTCTTAATAACTTACGCACCAAGGCCTTTGCCCCCGAGTGGTTGCCACACTCGCCTTCATGCACTTCGGCCATTACATATCTTGCCTCATCGGGACCCAAACATTTAGCCATCGGGCCGCAATATAGCCTCTTGTATAGATTTCCCTCGATCATATGATACGAGGCTGCTTGGGTCCTTAGCTTCTTTGCTTCTTTCTTGTCTTGAGGAACAGTCCCCGAGTCGAAGTATGAGATGAACTTACTTCGCCAATCCCATCGGTTGTCCACTGAATTGACTTGCAGCTTCATCTCTCTCATTTGCGCGGACAGTAGCCGAACCACCGAGTCAGTCCCCGAGTGAGCTTCATCGATCGCCGAACCAAGATTAGCCAAAGCATCAGCTTCGGTATTTTCCTCCCGAGGCACTTGTTTGACTTGCTACTCTTGAAATTGAGCCAATATTCTTTGCGCCCGATCCAAGTACAATTGCATTCTGGGCTCACGAGCCGTATAATCACCGAGGACCTGGTTCACCACCAACTGTGAATCACATCTCAATTCGATTCTTTCAACCCCCATTTCCTTGGCCAGCTCCAAACCTGCTAAAGCCGCCTCATATTCTGCCTCGTTGTTGGTTACTTTCTTGAACCGAACCGAGTGCCTGACTTTCTCCCCGTGGGTGCTCTCAAGACTATGCCTAACCCCAAACCTTTGGAGTTTGTTGCCCCATCGGTGTTGAGTATCCATAATCCCGGGGTTGTTCCTTTAGCCATGGCGTTTTCCTTTTCAGCCTCGGGTAAGATTCCAATACTAAAATCGGCCACGAAGTCTGCCAAGACTTGAGACTTCATGGCGGTCCGAGGCTGATAGGTGATGTCATATTCACTTAACCCATTTTGATAACCTCCCCGATAGCTCCAGTTTATGCAATATATTTCTTAAAGGGAAGGTTGAAACTACTGCTATTGGGTGGCATTAGAAATAGGGTCGTAGTTTCCGAGCGGTAATAAGTAAGGCAAGAGCTAGTTTTTCCAGATGTGGATACCTGGTTTCAGCGTCGAGGAGTGTCTTGCTCACATAATAAATGGGCTGCTGCTTGCCATCTTCTTCCCGAACCAACACAGCACTCACTGACACCTCGGACACTGCCAAATAGACTAGCAATGTTTCACCTTCTTTAGGCTTGGCAAGCAACGGTGCGTTAGCTAAGTATTGTTTCAAGTCTTTCAACGCTTGTTTGCACTCCGGTGTCCATTCGAAGTGAGTGTTCTTTCTCAAAACGGAGAAGAACTTGTGGCATCGCTCCGAGGACCTTGAGATGAATCGACTCAAGGCAGCGACTCGGCCATTTAAGCGTTGAACTTTTTTCACCCCGGTAAGCTCCTCGGGGATTTCTTCAATAGCTCTGATTTTATCAGGATTAGCTTCGATGCCTCATTCAGAGACAATGAATCCCAAGAATTTGCCAGATCCGACGCCGAAGGCACACTTCTCAGGATTTAACTTCATGCCATATTGTCTCAACACAGCAAAGGCCTCCCTCAGATGATTTAAGTGATCCTCCATTCGGATCGACTTGATGAGCATGTCGTCTATGTAGACCTCCATAGACTTTCCAATATATTCTTTAAACATGCGACATACCAGCCTTTGGTAGGTCGCCCCGGCGTTCTTCAAACCGAAGGGCATGACTTTGTAACAGAAAGTACCTCGGTCAGTGATGAACGAGGTCTTTTCTTCGTCCTTCGGGTCCATGAGGATCATATTGTAGCCCGAATATGCATCCAAGAAGGTCAATAGTTTGTGTCCAGCCGTGGAGTCTATTAACCTGTCGATTTGTGGCAATGGATAGGAATCTTTGGGGCAAGCTTTGTTCAAATCAGTGTAATCCACACACATTCTCCACTTACCATTCTTCTTCGGAACGACCACAACATTGGCTAGCCATTCGGGGTATTTCACCTCTCTAATGAAACCATTTTCTTGCAGCTTGGTGGTTTCATCCTCGATCGCCTTCTTTTTGACCCCGGCATGTGGCCTTTTCTTCTGTTTTACCGGGGTGAACTTTGGGTCTACATTCAATTTGTGGGTCATGATCTCCGGATCGATACCCGTCATGTCTGAATGGGCCCAGGCAAAACAATCATGGTTGGACCTCAAAACTTCCATGATAGCCTCTTTTGACTCCGGATCTAGCTCCGAGCCGATGCGCACCTTTCTTTCTGGACAATCTTTCAATAGAGTGAAAGAATCCAGCTCTTCAATGGTGGAGTCCTCAACTTTCTACTTCCGAGGCTCTTGAACGCATGCCGGGATCTTTTCGGTTTCATTTTGGAGGTTCGCCTCGCTCGACCCCGGCTGCGTTGGTTGCTATTTCTTTGGCCCGCTCGGGGCGACTCCACTCTTCAGTGCAACTGAGTAGCACTCCCACGCTACTCGCTGTTCCCCCTTAATTGATCGAACCCCCCAAGGCGTTGGGAATTTAATCACTTGATGTAAGGTGGATGGAACAGCTTCCATGGAGTGGATCCATGGCCGCCCGAGGATCACATTATAGGCTAGATCCTCGGGCATGACTTGGAACAGTGTCTCTTTGGTCACACCTTCGGCGAATGTCTTTAGCGTGATCTCGCCCAACGTCTTCTCCGTTGAGTTGTTAAAGCCAGCCAACACTGTTGATTTGGGAATGATCTCCCCTTTTAGCCACATCTTCTTCACGGCCCCGTAGCTGATGATATTTACTGAGCTGCCAGGGTCAATCAAGACTCTTTTGATGTCGGCGTTGTTGATTCTTAGCATGATGACTAGAGCATCGTGATGGGGGAACATCATCCCATCACAGTCATCTTCATCAAACACTATGTCTTTGCCCGAGCCTCCAACTTGGGTCCTCTTCTCCATGGTAATGGAGAGCTTAGCAAATTTCTTGGCCGCGGCGAAGTTCACGCCGTTCACCTCAGACCCCCCGGTGATGATGTTCACTACTCTTTCCGGGGGTGGAGCTCAAGGTGGTTGTCCATCACCCCGGTTTTTGGAGAAATTGTCTTTCCCCTTGTCGGTAAGGAACTCGGCCAAGACTCCTTTCTTTAGTAGGTGAGCTACCTCGAGGCGCAAAGCTTTGCAGTCCTCGGTTCTGTGGCCATAATCTGCGTGGAATTCACAACGCAAATTGTGGTCTCTCTTGTCCGCCGGGGTCCTCATGTCTTTGGGAATCCTTACCCCGGTAGTCCCCTTGACGACATCGACCAGCTCCGAGGTCGATATGTTGAAGTTATAATCTTGGATCCGAGGGAGATCCCTTCTAGGGACCGAAGCGGAGCTCGAGGGGTTTCTTTGATTCGTGTTGTTGAGTTGAACCTTCCCCCCGAGCCTCTGGCTTACGTGAGAGGCGGGGTATGACTTTCCGAGGGTGTTACCCAACCTCTGGCTAACATGTTGCCTCGTCGAGGTGTAAGGTTCATACCTTCCCTTCGAATTACTTCGCGGCGCCTCGGCGCGATTCGAAGACTCACTTCGGTTATGCTGCTGATAACCTCGGTTCTTGAACTCAGCTTCCTCCAATCTGATTTTGGAGTAAGTGCGTCTATGCAGATCCTCCCACGTCAGGACCTGATATTGTTGTAATTCTTTGCGCAATTCAGCGGCAGTGCCAGAATTGCGAATATTGATACCCTTTTCAAATGCCATGATGGCCAAGGTATCATCCATCCGAGGCAGTTCCATGCGTTCGGCGTGGAATCGTTCAAGAAATTCTTTAAGCGGCTCACCGGGCAGCTGCTTCACTTCACATATATCCTCCTTCCTTTGGAGGATCTTTTGCGCCCCGGTGTGAGCTTTGACAAAGGCGCTGGACATTTCCTTAAACGAGGAGATTGACCCCGCTGGTAAACATAGATACCACCGAAGCGCCCCTTTCTCTAGAGATTGACCAAACTTCTTTAAGAACATCGACTCGAGCTGCGTAGCCGATAAGTCGTTGCTCTTCACCATGGCCATGTACTCCCTTATGTGCTCTTTGGGATCGGTTGTCCCATCATATTTCTTTAGGAATGTAAGTTTGAAGCCCGGGGGAGTTGGAGCTGGGGCCGCTTCGAGCTTATAGGGCTGCTCTCTGTATTGATCGATGTCGAGGTCATCTTCCTCCTTCGTTATTCCAGGCACTCCTTCGAGGCGCTTTTCCACGCGCGCCTCGATGCGAGCCTCGATTTCTCTACTCATTCTTTCAACGTCCACCGAGGACGTTATCTCCGCCACGGTGGGAACCGTCCCGAAGTGTGGCGTGGCCGTTGGATTGTTCCCCGAGCCCCCAGACGTGGCTCCGTTGTGAGGTCCCCCTGTTATCGCGCCCGGAGGAACGAAGGGCGGGATGCCTCCACCAGGAGCCATGGGCTGGGTGCCGTTAGGGGCAGCACTGTTTCTCGCCTCTAACGAGGCACGAAGCTCGGCGTTGATGCTTGCTTGCTCATCCTGCTTGGTTTGGAGAGCTTTTAGCGTTGTGACAACATACATCTGGAACTCTTCTGTTGTCATTGGGGCCATGGGCTGTTGGTTCAACGGAACGCCAACCCGATCGCCGTTATTACCACTATTGTCGTTATCAGCCATAACGTTGAATCGAAAATTTCTGACAAAAAACGAATGCGGATCTTTGGAACAAAGCGTTACTGCTTATATCCCCACAGACGGCGCCAATTTGTATGAGCCTAAATCAGTTTAGGTGTACAAATCGAACTTGGATTCGGATACAAGCAATTCTTCGTATCAAAGTTGAAATAATGCGTGAAAAAGATATAAATGCAAGAAGATAACTGGTATTTCAATATATGGATGTTGAGTACAAATTTGGGTAGAGTTTCAGTATGTATTTCTGGATGCCCGTTATACAAAATGAACTACTATTTATAGGCCTAAGCTTTGCCCATGATCTCCACTATCTGCTGCCATGTTATCCCACGATCTTGGTGTGAAGTGGCTGAGTTAGTGGGGTGAAGTAGTGGGCTGCAAAGCCGTTTGAACCAAGGAGATCCACCGAGGTGCGAGTGATTGACCTCGGTGGCCTGGTCCAGTTGCCTTACCGAGGTGGCTTGTCACCGAAGCTTGGCTTACGGCCTGCCTTCGGTAGCGACCTCGGTTCCATGGCCTCGGCGGTTGGTTCAATCGCTTCGGCGCTTGTCTTCCTTGGACGTGTTCGGTCGTTAAGATTTGCGACCGAGGCGAATCATCGCGGGTCGATTTTTGCCCAATACAACAACTAAAGAATAAAGATTCCATTCCACTTTATAAAGGGGAATATCTTCACTGTCGTCATCAATTCCTATGTTATTCATTTATTTATTTACTCTGGCCAATCACAATTAACCTAGCACAAAACAAGGCAAAACAAAGAACTTTGGTCTCAAGTTTCTATCACCGACATGCCGACGTCAAAACAAAAACCAGTGAACCCCTTTCTTCCTTTTCTTATGATTTCCGCAAACGCCAGATATCATTTAATCAAAAAACATACAGACATATTTATTGATCAAGCTTTCCACAACTTGTATTCGTAGCAGACCAACCTTCACTGTGTGTTTCATCTTTTGTCGTTTTCTATGTCCTTTTATTTACCAATCAAGAATCAAAACAACATGAAGCCTTAAACATATTTCGACACGATAGCCGTGGCTAATATATTACATAGCTCCACCCTTTACGAGATTTTTCTTATGGTAAATATAAATCATGAATCATATATACATTCCACGTATACATATATCATCTAAGTTATCTATTTAGATGCAACCTAGTAACTTGTTTTCATGAAATCCTAATTATCTAGTTAGACGTGAGGAGGCTCTGATACCAATTGAAGGAATATAAACACAGCGGAAGCAATCCCAGGATCATGAACTCACATGTAATCTAGATAAACAAGCAGGCTATTTAGTTTTACATAAACCTAAAACGGAATACCTCTTGAAGCGTGACTTCAACCGCGAAACAATCTTCAATCACGAGCAAGATCATCTACGGGATCATCCTCCAGTTCCATGATCTTCTGTCGTGTGCCCGAACAATACCCAGACTAATAATATTTGGGTGGAACAAATATTTCAGAGAGAGAAAACTATTAGGTTTTTTCTTGTATTTTTACTTTTTGGCCAAGAATCCCCTTTATATAGTTTTATGGGTAAAACCCTTTTCCAAAACTGTCTAGGATTCTTTTCCACCAAGAAACCTCTCTCCTAGTCCTAATTGGATTCGGTCATAACAGGGACCACAGAATTAATTAATGAGGCTTCCAATTATGGAATTAATTCTTTTTCTCTAGAATTAATCTTTCCATAATAAATTACAAATTATTTCCACTAGAAATTCGTAATTGCACTCCTCAGTTGAATTTTGAATTCTTCCATCAAATCTTATTTAACTCCCCACGTTAAGATTACAGACACCAATCAATAATATCAAATTACTGACAATTTAATATATTGACTAAATGAATATCCTTTAGACTTCCGCTTAACTTATTCCATGTGTCGGATACAAAATCCACTGGCCAGATTTACACATAGAAACTTATAAGCTTTCATAAAGGGGTGTCATCAATCTCTATACCGAGACGTGGATTCTATCAACTAGCTATTACTTCGCAAATGCATATTATCATTATCCAACTTATCAGGAATTATTTGACCCAAATATCCTGGACCTCACCTATTGATAAAATCAAGACAATGAATAATATACATCACTAATAATAACTATATCAAGATTAAGAGTATAAGTACATCTGATGAGCTAGAGAGTTTATTTTATATAGTCAGTATAAAAACACTTATCTCTACTTGGTTCGTTCAATGCACACAGAGCGCACTAGCACAAGAAGTTGGAACTATACCATTTCCATAATCAAGATAAATTATATATAATCTTGTACTACAATCATACTGATGGCTTTGTCCAATTTCCATCTTAGATTGTGAACATTACTTTATTATTTATAAGAACCAATGATTTAATCTTCCGTGTATAAGCTTGGCTCTACACACTAAATCAGCTACTATATAAATAATAGGACACACATGACACAATTGATCTAAATAAATAATAATTCATTAATTTAATAAATGAATAACCAATTGTTCAACTAGGAATAATCCAACTAAACCACATCGTTATTAGTATATCCCAACACTTACAATATAGACCATCATTTTATCCAAATTTTAGTTTCTGACTTTCAAAATAAATATTTCTTATCTCAGAGAAAGAAAAGTATTTTGCTGTCATGTCATAGAAGAAACTAGCAAAAGGTGAAAGAAGAAACGGTAGCTAGATAAGTACCTTGCTTTCAAGAAGAGCTTCTATCCATTTCCTTCAGCTCATCATTTAGCTGAAAGTGCATCAAAAAGGACACTGCATATTAATAACACGTGGAGAACAACTTTCAAAGCTACCCTTTTCTTAAAAAAATAACCAAAATATTCAGTGTCGCAAAGTCTGAAACTCGATGAATTATGGGTTTGTCCATTTACCCTTCCCCACTTAAATACCATATTTTTATTTGCCAATATTTGTCTGCACTTAACACATACGTCACGAGTTGCGCTCTTACCACTAGACCAAATCTCAGGGCTTTCAAAGCTAACTCTTCCAACTTATAACAATATATAAGAGTGCTTTCCGACATGTTATATAGAAGCTTGATTGCAATTCAGACAACCCATTTAAAACCAAATTTCTTCCCTTTCCCGTCATGGGGCATTTCTCAAATCTTTCAATCTTCAATAATCTCATAGTAATTGCTAACATCAACAGCCATCTTTCATTGAAGAATATTTGCATGCACAAGGAAGACCCAACAAGCAGAACTTTTTTGGTCCTGCAGTCACACGAGCAATTCCCGCTTTGCTCCTCGTCCCACATCGGCAAAACGCTAGGTTGAAACACGGTTTATAAGCTTGGAAACAGACAGCTAAGTCCACGACCTTACTTGAATTGGATCTGTTCTATAGGCTCGCACCACTGTATCCTTGAGTTCTAAGGAGACAGGAAACCAAGTCTGGTGGATGATTCATGGCGCCATTGGACCAGAGCGTGATTAACAGCACACATGGTCTTTGGGTCAATGGCGCCGTAGATGATCATTCTTAGCATCATTCATGGGTGCTGAGATGGTCTAATGGCTGTCTGACAGACTTCCTATTCTTTTTTTGTTGAAGGTGTTCTGCATTTCTGTTATTGATGAAACTGATCAGTTTTAAGCCCTTCTGAAGGTGTTCTGCAATTCTGTTATTGATGAAACTGATCAGTTTAAGCGCTTCTGAAGGTGTTCTGCATTTCTGTTATTGATGAAACTGATCAGTTTAAGCCCTTCTGAAAAATTTTAGAAGTTGAATTTGTTTTGTAGATAATTCTAACATGATTTTTTTTTTCAAATATGAAATATGTTAAGGGAATTTTCTCATGACTATCTGTTTCTGGTACCAATTGACCTAATTATTGTGCGGATTCCTACACATAAGACCCATTAAAGGAAAAGTCTTATGTACTAAAAATTTTTCTAGTTTCGGAGCTTGAACCCAAAACATATGCTTAAGAAAATTTCCTAGATCCTTCAAAATGTGAAAAGGTCATAGTTCCCTAAAATTATAAGGTTAACAATTTAATACAACTAGTTTTACGATACGTGCGTTGCACGTGTAATCCATGAAAAAGAACAAATTATAGTAACTAACTTGTACTTAAAGAGAAAAAAAATATGTATTATAGTAATTGGCTCATAGATACATACAACGATCATTTTAATTTTAATAAGAAAAATACATGTGTTACCTCATGAAATCAATACTAAACCATAGACAAGGAGATCGATTTATGTATAGTGCATATCACTGTTAATATGTCTTGAGGTCAAAGGCCACGGATTATTTTTGGAGTAGCGCATATCAATAGTAATTTATGCAAATCACAGTTATGAACCATTATTAATTCTATTCAAGTTGAGAATCCTTGAAACAAAACATTGGCGTGACTTACCAAAATTCCAAGTGTCTATCACTTAGAATCCAATTGAGATTAGGATATTAGTATGTCTATGGCTTTACACAATTCCAAAGGTACGAAGTTTGAGTTCTAATACCGTCGATATTTTTTAATAAATTAATTAATATCAAACTAAGTCCTAAATATTAGGATAATTAGTAAATTACAACTTTATCTATTGGACGAACTTTTAATGAAGGGCAAAAAGTTCAATCAATATTTCCTAAGGGCCTTCGTGCTTTTAATATAGTATAGATAGATATAGATATACTATTGAAAGGAAAAAAATGTACAATTCATAATCATTGAGGGTTACTTTAATCTTTTAAAACCTCTAAATTCTGATAATGACTATCTCTTTTAAACAGATGACTTTGAGTAGCCTTTACCACGTCCAAAAAGGTGATAAGGATATGTTTCCTCAAACCTAATAGAGTTGAGTAGGATGTACTTCAAGAAGTTTTGCTCAAGGCTAAGAAGACAGACAATTTATCAGCGCAAATACTGTGTGAAAGCTCAAGTGTTCTCGATATCTTTCATGCAGAAGAATGTATAAAAGAAGCAAATGCTTGGTCCAAAAGGATTTGAACAAGCATTTAACAAATCATGATCTTGTAACAATTTTGATTGTCCTAATTAGGATAGTCTCGTGGTTTAACACCTTAGTCTTAAACTCCAATCTCTCATCATATTTAATTGCATACCCCGTCTGCCATTTGAATATTACTGTACTAGTTAAATGAAAAAGACTCTGCACATAAAAGTGAAGGTTCCCTTCCACTTTAGACTAATGACAAGAAAAAAAGAACCACCCATTTAGGTGACTATGCTATAGCAAAGTACAAGAACTAAAGATGAAATGTGAAACTTTCATATGGATAAAGCATGTCGACAAAATGGTCTTTGTTAAGACAATATCATTGCCCTTCAAGTCGCTACAATCTCATCACATTCTCTTAAACAATTATTCTCTTAACCCTGAAAAAGATTAAGACATGTCCTTAGAATAAGCAAATCCTTTGTTGCCAACAGTACAATGGATGACTTCATAAACTCAGTCTCTCTTAATCAACTCTTTCTCCTTTGCTGTCTGGAATTTCTAAGTAGCTGTTAAGTTGAAGTTCAATCTGATTTATCAGTGGTTTTAATAAATATAGAGGAGAGCAAATATCATCTCCAGCCAAAACGTAATACCAACAAAAAGGAGAAGGAGAAACTACAAGATAACCTGCTTAGAAGCCAACAGCTCAGTAGTCATGTCTTTACAGATAACGAGAAGAGGTCAAATTGTAATGAAATGACAACGGCAACGTTTCTTAAAGAAACTAACTCCAATCTCTTGTGAGACCACTAAATAAGCATGATGAAATGAGCAATAATAATGTTGCATTACATAAAGCACAAGAACACTGCTCAATAAATATTGATCTTGAAAAGTTTTAGCATTATCCTCCAGATATGGTGGTACTGCAGCCAGCAATGCAGGTTCTCAGATATTTCTATTCTTACTACATCCAAATCCAGTGTGTTTGACAAACAACAACCCCAATGGAGAGGGAGCAACAAATGTTCCTGTACTCGGCTTCACAACTGACATCACTCTATTTATTCACCAACAGCAGACTCAGTGTAACCAATAAAATGCATTAGGTCGTTCTGTGTTATGACCAAGTTAAACTAAACACCTGCTAAGCAAAATCCCCAACCTCAACATCATCATACTTAAACTGATGCTTAACCTCTCAACAATGCTTCACGTTCCTGACGCCGACGTTCTCTCTGAGATAGATGACAAAAAGTTAGTTTCCAGTAACATGGCGGAATCACAGAAAGAAGATGGGAAGAAAGGTAGGCTGTACTGAAAGTAGAGCACTGACGAGGACACAAGAGTTGACGTTTAAATGGGCATGAAAATGTTAAGTAGAAATTAAAATCAACTTCAAGCCCACTTTTAGCAGGAAATAGAAACATTCCTCTACATAACCTACTGAATAGGGAGGCTTAAACACACGAAGTTCTCTGAGTAGTCAATAACATATATAACCTGCTAAACTAAGACACATATGGCACATGATGATAACTATCAGGTTCATTAAAACAAGCATAAGCATTAAGAGTTTTATGTGATTTCTAATGAATTTTTCATCAGTCACAGCCAATGACGGCTAAAAGCAAGACAAAATTTTCAGCTTCAGAAGGATAAAAGGAAAATAAGTGTCTTACTCTTCTTTCCCAATAAGGATGGAAGCAAACAAAATCATACACAGGAGTTATTGTTGAGACCAAAGCAACATTAAGTCCAGTAAACAGCAAAAGAGCTGTCATAGGCCGAGTTCTGTGAGGCATAGGTAATGGTATAATGACTTCAAAAACCTGGGAAACAAACGATCGTATTCAGAATCAATCATGGAATTATATAAAGGAAGCGTCAAACTCAAGTTCACAACTGCAGCTATATATCTAACGTAATGCAAATAACTGCACATTACATATTCTTTCTCATAGTTTAAGTAAGACCACACCCAAATGCACAAAATGAAAATATCTTCAAGAACTGAAGACATAGTCAAAACTTTTAGGAAGGCATCTGCCCATTATAATAAAGGAAGGCTACTCTTCTTGACTTCTTCGCTATCCATAAATATGATAGTGTGGCTGGCTTATATTCTCGGGACAAATATGTGCTCTGAATGCAGCTAAAACTTATCAAAAAAATGAAGCTAAAAAACTTATTTTCTCACCCACAGGATAAGTATTTGAACATTTAAATACAAGGCTTCGACTTGTGCTACTGTCAGTAATATCTAGGTAGCACGCACTTTAGACTGCAGTATTTTATTTCTTCGGAACAACATTTTTCTAATATCTCAAAATAATTTTAGTTTCATGAGCTTTTTCACTGGGAAACATTTCACTAGGTGCCAAAGTTTTGAGCTTTTCCGTTGTTTCAACTCTATCCTATTACCAAATAACAGTTTAAATCCTTGTTTGTTAGTTTTTGAACTTAAACAGAGATAAAATAGTAAGCTTGATACTTGCGTTATTAAAGTCATTCTTAGAGAAAATGAATGAAGAGATTGGTACGTAAAAGCTTCTACACAATACTTTCTTCCAAAATGTGAGATGACATATCTAATCTAGCAGTCTAACCTTCTGATAATCCCAAATCAACTTCAAAGTCAGGGAAGTTATGTTCAATTCTACAACAGACAAAAGTCGGGTATTTAAGTGGAAAAGGGTAGAGGGACGGGTTCATTATCACCGAGGTGGGGAATTTCAAGAATCAAGAATCCTATTTCTATAACCAGCTATTCATAATTCAATAGGGACCAAAAAATAGTTATCATGCTAATTAAACTTTAACTCAAAAACCATCTATTTTAGGGAACTTTAAATAAAATGATATCAAATGCAAGGAATAGAAAAATGAAATTAGGTGTAAGAATGAGAAGGAGTTTGTTAATGAGATGTAACTTACAAATTAGCTCTCAATTGCCAAAGATGAAGCACCGAGGAAATGTGGCAACACTTGTGCTTGCTTTAACTTAATAGACTAACTCAACATATTTCACTGGATGGGCCTTCGCCGTGGTGTGGTTTAAGTTTTGTCTCCATTTTTACCCTTGAGACAAGAATAGCTCATTTTTAAATTTTTATTGATTCCCCAAAATTTCATTTGTTCACTACCTTTTACTATCCAATCCGTAAAAACTTGTACGACAAATGGCTTAAATCCTCAAAGCTTATGATGAGATTGCCTACAACTTTTGATATATTTGTCGAAACCTTAAAATTAGGACCACTCTTATACAAATTTAAAGAGTGGAGAGCAATTCAACTCTAAAGTAACATAAAAATTTCAAAAATTTTCAGGCAGTGGCCTCCATAAGCACTGGTCTTACCACTTTGCCCCCACTTTCAAATGTTTTAAGTAAATGTCCTCCACATCATCCTTCATTATGCGAAAAAACTATTTTGCCCCTGCCTAAACCCAATTCATATGGAACAGTCTCCTTCTCTCTTTCCTCCTTCCTTTCCTTCTCTCCATCCTCCTTTATTTTCTTCTTTCTTCTTTGTGTCCTAGAGAGATTTAGAAAATCTGTAAAAATTTTATTTATTTTAATATTTTTCTTTAATTTGTGTTATAATGTAATTTTCATTTTGTCTAATCTTTTATTTGTATTTATTTTTTTCTGTGTTTCTTTTTGGTAAGTTTTTTCCATTTTGATTGATGATCGTTGAATTAAATTGATGTTCCTGTGAATTTTTTTTACTTCTTATGCTTGATTAAGATGATTTTAATGTTCTTATTGGCAATAGCAATTAGATATTATTGTTGTTCATTGCACAGAGCTTAAAGTCTTGGCTATTGCCATTAATGCAGAAACTTTCTCTGCAAGTAGCCTCTATTGCATAGCTTGAAGAGACTTTCTCTGCAAGTTGCCTATTGCATAGAGCTTAAAGTTTTGGCTATTGTCAATACTTGCAGAGACTTTGTCTGCAGGTTGCCTATTGTACCGGATCGTAAAGTATTGGCACCTGCCAATACTTTCAGAGACTTCCCCTACAAGTTGCCTCCTTCCACCCAACCTTAAAGTGTTGGCTATCGCCAAAAGTTGTAGAGAATTTGGTAACATCACTTGGGTGGTATTACCATTGATAAAAGAAGTTGGTTTCTTGATTTGTCCAGTGATAAGTTGACCCTTAATGACGATGTTCGTAACTTTCATTCAATCTTGTTTTTATTTTTTTTTGTGTTAGATTCCACTTTGATTTCCTAGTTAAGGTGCCCATTGCACCAGAGCTTGAACTCTTGGCAATAGTCAAGACTTGAAGAGACGTTCTCTGCAAATTACCCACTGCAACAGGGCTTGAAGTCTTGGCAATTGCCAAGAAGTCTGTGCAAGGTGCCCATTGCACCAAAGCTTGAACTTTTGGCAATAACCAAGACTTGCAGAGACTTTCTCTGCAAATTGGCCACTACAAGAGGGCTTGAAGTCATGGCAATTGCCAGGAAGTCTTTGTAACGTGCCCATTGCACCAGAGCTTAAACTCTTGGCAATAGTCAAGATTTGCAGAGACTTTCTTTTGCAAGTTGGCTACTACAATAAAGCTTGAAGTCTTGGCAATTTCTAGGGAAGTCTGTGTAAGGTGCCATTGCACCAGAGCTTAAACTCTTTGCATAGCCAAGACTTGCAGAGACAAGTTGCCCATTGCAGTAGAGTTTAAAGTTTTGGCAATTGCCAAGAAGTCTATGCAAGGTGCCCATTACCAAGAAGTCTGTATAAGATATCCATTTTCTTAGATTTTATCCAAATGAATGTAAGAGAGTAGGAATTTGAAGGAATCTAACCTTAAATCTTCGTTTCAATGGAGAAATCTGTAAAAGTTGTAGGTTTTTAGGGTTTAGAGATTGTTTGAATGGAGAAAAGGAAGGGGAGGATAGTGTGGGTCTTTTTATTAGTTGTGAGGGGTATTTTCGTCCGGAATAAGTTTCATTAAACTAATGGAGGGAAGTTTTGCTAAACCACTGTTATTGAGGGCATTTTGGCAAACCATTGCTTCCTGTGTCATATTTGTGCAATTCAGCCTAAAAATTTCGCGTGGGAGCCTGTTTGGCACGCGCTAATTGATCTGTAGCCTCCGCTCATAAATTTGCTGAGAAATAGTCAACCTTGTGTATGTTTTTTAAGTTGTTCTGTGACGACGCCGTTTTACCCTACTTTTAAAATTCCTCTTTTACCCTTCGATTATTTTGAACTTATTCGAGGGTTTCTTTCTCTCTTTCATTACTGTGACTTTTGAATTCTCTCAGAAAATATTCTTCCCCTTCCATTAAAATTCGCAGAAGCGATTATTTTGAGAGATTCAAGCCTTGGGTTTGTTTGAATAAGTAATTTTTTTGTTGTTGCGTTATTTTTAAGGTAACTGTTTTACTTCGCATCATTAGGTTATGTTTTTTGTGAAAAATATTTTGGATTTGCCATTGAAGTAAATATAAACTTTGGATTCCATTGCAAATGGTGGGTATTTTTTAAGCGCAATGCTTTTGTGAAGCCTTGTGTCCCAGTACTATATAGTGTGACTCCTACTGGCATAGCCTTTTGTCCCAGAACAAATACCTGGGAGTCGGTCTGGGGGCATAAGCTTTTTGTACCCCATGATAAAATAATGGGACTCTGTATTAACAAGTACCTGTGTCCTAGTACAAAATCATGGGACTTTGTATACAAAGCATTATAGCATATGTTTTGTCCCCCAGCACAAATAATGTGATTTTACATATGCATCACTTGTGCTCCCAGTACCAAAGTCTGTGAGTCAGTCTGGGGGCATAAGCTTTGTGCCCCATCATAAAATACTAGGACTCTGTATTCACAAGTACTTGTCCCAGTACAAAATCATGAGACTTTGTATAACAAAGCATTATAGCATACGTTTTGTCCCCCAGCACAAATACTGTAATTTTGCATATGAAGCACTTGTGCCCCAGTACCAAAGTCTGGGAGTCAATCTGGGGGCATAAGATTTGTGCCCCATGATAAAATACTGGGACTCTGTATTAACAAGTACTTGTGTCCCAGTACAAGATCATAGGACTTTGTATAACAAAGCATTATAGCATATGTTTTGTCCCCTAGTATAAATACTGTGATTTTACATATAAAGCACTTGTGCCCCCAATACCAAAGTCTGTGGGTTTTTAGGTGCAAACATATAGGTGTTAATTTTTATGGGTTTTATTTTAACACATGTGCTGATCTTACAGCTATGGAGATTTTGCCAATTGATGATGGTATGGAGGTTTTGTCAAATGAAGAGGGTATTGATAATTTGCCAAATGACAACGGTATCTTGGTTCCGTTTGCGCAATGGAGAAATCGCGATTGCGAGTGGAAAGGTGACACAGAGTATCGTGGATTACTTGAAGGGTTATTGTCAGCCGATCACTTGGAGAAATTGAAGCAATGGCCTTTCGACAAGTTTATGCTTTTGGAAGATGCTAAATATTCTGGGAGGCTTGTAAATTATTTTCTGCAGTCTCAAATATCTTCTTCAGATGACACTAAGATTAGTTTTAAAGTTTTTGGTGATATAGTAGATTTTACAGCTGATGATTTTCATGTAGTTAGTGGTCTTAATATTTCCAGTAGTGTAGATATAAGTATTTTGAAGCTTAGAAAGAATAGATTAAAGGAGAAACATTTTAGGAATCCTAAAGAGGATTGTAACAAAAAGGATAGCAAGTGGAGTTTAAAGTTACATGACTTGCTTGATTTGATTGAACATCATTCCAGTTATGTGAGAGTGACTCCAAAGAATAAGGGTAAGGGTAAGGTCAAGGTTAAGGGCAAGGATAAAGGTGAAGATGATGATTGTAACAATAATAACCGAAATGTAGTGTCAGCTGGACAATTAGATGTTCCATCGGATGAAGATGATGTTGTTGGAGAGAATTCAAAGAAGAAGCATAAGCGTAAGTGTAAGTGTAAGGGCAAGAGTAAGGGTGAAGATGATGATGTTAACAATGATAATCCCAAAAGAGTGTCAGCTACACGTCTGGATGTTCCATTGGATCAAGATGATGCTGTCAAATTAGCTGAGGTTTACTTGCTTACCTCTGTTTTATTGGGTCGGCCAGTATCTAGCGTAGTGGAGGATTGACATATGATTATTATTGATGATGAAGAGGTGAATAGCTCTTATCAGTGGGGTACTGAGATATATCGCCCCTTGATACCCCATATGCAGGCAGTCATAAAGCCAAATTCTGATACGAGTAGTTATATGTTTCTTGGTATGCCCTTCCTATTCTGTTACTGGGCGGCAGAGGTGTTTCCTGTCTTCAAGCAGTGTTATAATGTTCGTCCTAAGATCAAGCCTCTGATGCTCCGTTACACTTGTATTACTACCCCGTACTACAATACATTATGTGAAGAGTACTTTCATAATGAAAATGTGAGTTTACTAGTAATTGCTTTTTTTCTTATTTGTTTTGTACCTTTTTGTTGGTTTTTTTATTTTTTAAATATATTTTTCTACAATAATTTTGGGAGGATGCCACAGTGAGATCAATAAGGCATAAATCTAAACATGCTTCAACTTCAAAGTCAACCTCAAAGTCACCTTCAAAGACTAGTTCAACAACAGGATCTATTGATGTGAATGAAGTTGTAAAGATGAGATTCTTTGTTGATTTTTTCTTTGATTTCTCTTTCTTATGTGGTTTTGCCTTTTTTGTAATTTTTATCAGAGGTTGATAACTAATCTAAAAGCACATTTACCTAATGAGAAGAAGATTGAACTTATGATCAATGCCTCAGAAGGAAGTATGAAGCGTGATCTTCTATATTTGGAGAAGAGGATTATGGATCATTTTAATGCAAAGTTTGATGCATTACTGCTTCTTGTAGCAAAATCAAGGACAAGTGATGTAGGTGAAGACTGTGGTGTTTCTGCGAGTAAATCAGACACTAGGAGTAGAAGTGAGATAAGTCACTTTGTTGGTGATTTTAATTATTCAGAAGGTCGGGATAGTTTTTTAAAACAACCATCATATCCAATTCAGACATCAGATTTCTTTGATTATTGGTGCGAGGTTGTTGGTAGTGGAGAAAGTGGTCAAGGTATTCTAGGTGCTTTACAAGAGAAAAGCAATCAAATTATTGTGGTTGTTTTACAGAAATACAAAGTTGATGTTAGTGACACCACTGATCAAGCAAAAGGTACATATGGTTTACGAAAGGCGTCATTAAATCTAGTCCATCAGCAAGAAAGTCATGGTAACTAAATAAAGTATTATATATAGTGGTTAATCACAGTGGAAAAGTAAAAGTGGAATATTTATTTTATGTAATGATTTTTTTGTGGTTATTTTTTTTATATAGATGCAGATAAACAGAATCCTTCAGCTGATTTATCGCATAAATGTCAATCTGAAGATAATGATACATCTTTGAATCCAACAGAAGTTCAGCTTCTTGATGAAAAAATTTATTCCACACCTCTTGGTAAGAAAAAAAACTTGTTGGTAGATTCAACCAACAGGTTATGCTCCATACCCCCAAGAGAGAAAAATACTATAATTTTTTTAGTCAGTAGTGTGTGTTGTCTCAAATATTTAAACCTGTGACTCTTTTTATCAGATGCTTATGTCCAGTCTATAGTAATGAGACTCTAATTACTTGTCTCAGTATTTAAACTTGGGACTCTTTTCATCTGATGCTTATGTCCCAGTCTATAATAATGGGAATCTATTTGAATATGTGTGTTTTGGCATCCTTGAAAAAAGTTTTTTATGAGCCACTCCTGCGTGTTCTTATGAAATGATTCTTCACATAGAGAAAATGTAATGTATTGTGGTTATCTATTTTTACAGAAGCAAATAATGACAAACCTGGGAATGAAGACATTGTCAATCAATACAGTCATAGTACTGTGATTCAAGAAGAACTTCAGAGTGTCAATCAGCTTTGTGAAGCCGGTCCTCTTTGGACACCAGTAGGTATATAAAAGTATTTTTATATAATAATTAGCGTGGCTATTTTTTTAGTTTAAAATGTGTAGTAAATTATCTTTTTATAAAGGCTCTGAACAAGGTTCTCAAGAAGATTCTCAACAAGTTCAACTTGCTGATAGTCAAAATTTTTTGACAGCTGGTAAGAGAAAATATCTTGCATATTTATATTTTTTTATTGCTTACAACAGGTTATGGTCCACACCCCCAGCATAAAATACTGTGATTGTTCTCTCAATAGTGTGTCTTGTCCCATTATTAAATACTGTGACTCTTTTTATCTGAAGGTTATGTCCCAGTTTAAGTACTTGACTCTATCCAATATTTTATTTTTGGCTTCCTTGCATAGAGTAAATGTAATGTATTGTTGTTATCTATTTTTACAGAAGCAACTAATGTCAAATCTTGGAATGAAGATGTTGTCAATTAACACAGTTACAGTGTTGAGGTTCGACTTGAAGTTGAGCGTGTCAATGAGCTTGACAGAGATGGTCTTCTTTTTACACCAGTAGGTATGTAAAAGTCTTTTTTATAGTTATTTTTATAGAAAACCAGGTTTGTAGCTTGTTCATTATGTTGTCCATCATTGACAATATTTATTTTTCTCTAGCTTGCAACAGAGCATTAATCATTGATTCCACGATGTTTTTTGTCATCATGTCATATCATCGATTCTGAAAGCAAGCTCTAGCCCATCTCTCTGGTGGTTCTTCCATGAGGTAATCATAAGTTGCCCTGTCTGTTTGTTTCATATTCTTCGTGTCTTCTTCAAATTCTTTACGTGTGTAGACCTGAGATACCGCAGAACTCACATTCCTTTTGTTAAGGTTTTTTCTGAGATGATACACACAGATCCCATGAGTGCATTATGGATACACATTTGCAAGCCCATTTGCAATTGCAGAATTACGATCAGAAAGGAACACTAAATTCTCACGACTTCTAATTGCAATGCGCAACTATGTAAAGAATCAATTGTAGGCCAGATTATTTTCTGAGTCCACAACTCCAAAGGCAAGAGAGAAGATTTGGTTATTTTCATATTTTTCCACTGCAACCAATAGTGTTCATGAATATCTTCCTTTGAGGAATGTTCCACCGACAGCTATGACGGGTCTACAATGTTCCGAGCCTTTGATAGATGCCCCACAAGTGAAAAACATATATTTAAACCTGCACAACAGAAGTGCAGTATTATTAGTAACATCCCATCAAAAATATCCATGAAGTCCCAGATTTTTGAAATGTGGCTCCATTTAAATAAATATTGAGTCTCCATATTTAATCATGTGACTCTATCTATTTAAACTAGCGAGTCCCAGTATATAAATATGGGACACCAACAAAATAACTGTCAAGTCCCATATCTTTTTACTGGGATTTCATCAAAAACTAACCAGGACTTCCCAGTTATTTTCCCATTGTTTACAAATTCTCAGTGTCTTTTTTCAGGGCAATATGTGTGCCTGGATTGATGTCTCTCAGCACATGTAAATATGCAGGTAGCTTCTAAAAGTTCTCTTCAGGTGTCCCTCTAATCAAATTCACACCTTCTTGTATAGCACGCCATGCCTTATTATAAGAGATTTCAACTCTCAGTTTTCTTCTTATTTCTGCGACGACAAAATTATGTTTGACTGGATATTTATCATCCTGAAAATTCTCAACAATCTCATCTCTCACAATCTTTGAAGTAGCATGCTTTTGATCTCTTTTTCTGTTGTCAACTAAACAACTGTGATTCTTCTGAAACTTCAATATTTTGAACAGTGTGGATTGTTTAATCCTGGAAGAACGAAGACTCCAGTCACATTTTTCATTTGAGCATACCAGTGCATATCTCATTGTGCTCGATCTAACAACTTTGAATTCAAAGTGATGCAAAATTGCTATTGTTTGGAAACATCTAGTGAGGCAGTGCTTGTTCAGAAAAATGGATCCAAATGTTATGTCATCCATTGTTGCGTCTGCTTTGAGTATTGGACGAGGTGATTCTTTAACTTTCTTCTTTGAAAACCTCTTTCTTTTCTGCATGACAGTTGATATCTCAGGTTATCAAAGAACCACAACTTCTTGTTATGTGTTTTTGATACGAGACTAGATATTGCAATAATTTCTATACTTTCGCCACGTGTTCATGCTTTGACTTATGATATTTATTGGTATTTTGAACGGAATTACTCTTATTTGGTGTATTTTATGTTGTAGGAATTGAACATGGTGAATTGAGCAAGAAAGTGCAAGTTTTGGAATTAAAAGTGAAGATATTAAAGATTTCAAGTGCTTTGTGTGCCACGCAAGTGACACGAAAAGAAATAGAGTCTTTGCTTAGAGTGAGGAAAAATTCCAGCGCATTTAAGCCAAATACGCGAGCACCACGCGAGCTGAATTGCCTGAAGAAATTTAGTCCGCGTGGCACGCGGATGCCACGAGAAGCACAAAGTTGTGGGGCGAAAAAAATAAGGGTTATTTGGTACTTTTGCTTAATTTCCTACCGGGTATAAAAGCTTCTTTTCTCTCCATTATGAATTTTACTCTTGGAAAGAAGCAAAAAAGGAGGCTAGAGCTTTGGAGACTTCAAGAGCAGAGTTTTTCCTAAATTCTTCCTTACTTTTTGTAATTTAATTATTCATGAATTACATTGACAGGATTATCATAAATATGAGTGGCTAATTCACCCTTTCTAGGGTTGATTGAACCACTCCAATACTTATGTACGATGAATATTTATTTTAATGAATAAAGCTTGTGAATTTTTCCTATCTATGTGTTTATGTTTTGATTGCTATTAATTGGAAGGGCCCCCAATTGATTGTTCCCATTATTCTTGTGTGTCTAGGGATAGATTCATAGGTTTGGGTTAAACACTTAGCAATATTTCAACCTAAAATCAAGGTATAACTTAGGTGGTCAATAAAGTGATTTGTGACCATTGACCCTGATTCTGAACTATACTTGTAGTCCTATGTATCTTCATTAATTAATTGGAAAATTGGTTAGTGAAAGTTACAACTATTACATGGGAGTGAATAGTTGTGAATTTGGAGCAAGTATTCAATAGGAAGAACCAAGTTGAATTTGTTAAAATATTATTCTGACATATAGGTCGGAGTTGGGTAAATCAATCCTAGGCTTCTAAATCCTTGATTAATTATTTCTTAATATTTTGCTACTTACTTTAGTGTTAATTAGTTGTTACATTGAAACCACCATTCAAATACAAACCTTGGGAGTTAATTGGTTAGATAAATTAGTTAGAATAACAACTAGATTTCGAGTGTTCCTTGTGGGATTCGACCTCGGGACTTTAAGTACCGAGCTATTTTTTGCTGCGACCGCTTAGTCCCTTTTATAGAGCGTAGTTGGGCGCGGCCAAATTTTGGCGCCATTGCCTGGGAACACGGTGTTATTTAGTTGTTAAGATATCTATTTTATTTTTCTATTAACTTCACTTTTGTCATCTTGATCTCGTTTCTTTGGTGTTTACAATTGAAAGTCCAGATCTCGAAGAATTCAGGATGGCTCAAGAATTGGCTCTTAATGCTTTCGCGCAACCTGTGGCTGAGAATCTGGCGTCTTCTATTCTGCTCCCAACATTCGAGGCAGAAAATTTTTACATCACCCAGGCGATGGTGGCTTTGCTTGCTAATGCTGGTTTATTTGCAGGTAGAACTACTGATGATCCTCAAAAGCATTTGAAAAAGTTCATAAGAGTTTGTGAAACTCAAAAACAGGCTCGAGTGCCAGCAGAGGTTGTGAAATTGATGTTGTTCCCGTTTTTGCTAAGGAAGATGCCAATGATTGGTTGGACTCATTGCCAGTTAATTCTATTACGTCGTGGGATGACTTGGTGATAAAGTTCATGAAGAAGTTCTTTCCACCCAATAAGACTGCCAGACTAGTTGATGAGATACTTATGTTCAGGTAGAACTCGCTAGAGACTTTGCCAGAAGCTTGGGAAAGACTTAAAGGTTATTTGAGAAAGCGTCCTCATCATGGTATTCCTGACCAAATGTTGGGGCAATGGATCTACATGGGCATGGGAGATCAAATTAAGGGCACTTTGGATACAGCAGCTGGAGGAGCATTTTTTAGTAAAATATTTGCTGAAGCGATGGTCTTGCTTGATGTGATGGCTCAAAACTTACGCTAGCTTAGAAGAGAGGCATCTACTGGCCTAGGTATAGTGGATTTAGCTATTGGTACTACTTTTGCAATGGAAGAATAGATGTCAAAGTTGCAGACTACACTTGATGTTGTGTCGAAACAACTAAACGAGAGGATGCTGAAACCCGTTAACCACGTGGACACACCCGATCCTGGTAATTTTGCTGATTCTGATTTATTGGGTTATACTGAAGATGTGAATTTTCTGAATTATGGGCAGAGGCAGCAATACAATCAGCAAGGTCCAGTTAGGCAGGCACAGCAGCCAGCTCTACACAACATTGCCAGACAGCAGGGTAAGCCAGTTCCTTACCAGAGACAAGCATCTTACAATAATCAGTAGCAAATGGTATTAACTATGCATCAAGCTAATGACATAGCTGATATTAAGAGCATGGTGCAGTCTATGATAGGAATACACAAGAAGTTGCAAGATCAAGTAACAGCCCATGACACTGCCATTAAGGGAATAGAGACCAAGTTGGGACAACTGTCCCTAGATCTACATAATAGACCTCAAGGTGCTTTATAGGGCGACACTGTGGTGAATCCTAAGGATCCAAATCCTTATCAATTGATGACAGTCACTTTGAGGAATGGTAGAGACTTGGACAAGGAGCAAGAATTAGCTAAAGGTGCACTGCCCACTATGCCAAACATTGAGCCTATTGATGACTCTGCCAAACTGGCTAGCAATGATCACACTGAGAAAGAGAATGCTCTAAAACCTGTCCCTGGTACTGGGAAGATAATTGCCAAAGAACCTGATATAGAAGCCGAGAGGGTGGTTGAACAAAGTAAAGTGTCAAGGGAGCAAAACTCCAAGGAAAAAACTCCACCACCTCCTTTTCCTTAAAGATTGGTAAAGCAAACAAAAGGTTTGAATTTTAATAAGCTTTTTGATTTATTGAAACAATTAAAGCTTACGATGCCATTCATGTAGGTTATGCGGGAGGTTCCAGGATATGCAAAATTGTTAAAAGATCTTCTGTCTAAGAAGGTTGACTTTAATGAGGTAGAGATGGTCCAGTTGAATAAGGTATGTAGTATTGTCATTACAAAGCCTGTAGCTAAAAAGAAGCAAGATCCTGGTAGTTTTACAGTACCGTGCTTTATTGGTAATCTCACAATTGGTAAGGCCTTATGCGATTCTGGTGCAAACATTAATCTAATGTCGTTGGAAGTATACAATAAGTTGGGTTTGACTGGCATGAGAGAGACTTCAATGCGAATCCAGCTGGCATATAGAAGACACAACCACCCCGTGGGAATAGTTGATGATGTACTTGTGCATGTGGGTAGTTTCATGTTTCCATTAGATTTTGTGGTTCTTGACTGCCTCGTTGATAAAGATGTTCCAATTATCTTAAGCCGATCATTCTTGGCTCCTAGTAGAGCAGTGATTGATGTTGATAAGGAGAAGATGACCTTGAAGCTATATGATGAAGAAATAGCTGTTGACATTGACAAAATGTTGAAGGGACATTGTGATGATGTGAATTGTCTGTGTGTGCATACATGCGAGCCTGGATGAGCCATGAGTTGAGCTTATTATGTCGTGCCACAACATTAAATAAGGCGCTTCTCGGGAGGCAACCCGTGATTGTAATTGTATAAAAAAATGTTATCTTTTGAAGGATATTACTTGGTGAGTTTCATTGTTTTACAGGTTTCGACTGGTTAGAAGTCTAAGTGTGGGGTGGTTGCAACCTCATACGATTGGATGAGGATGTCCTGCTTGGGGGAAGTCTGAGTACCTTGTGTCCTAAGGAAGCTCACATCGAAGTTCTTCGGGCTTAGAGCCCCAGGAAGTTTCTCTATCATCCTTAGTTTTTATTTTTAATGCATTGAGGGCAATGCCTGATTTTAAGTGTAGGGGGAGTCTTCCTATTTGTGCTAATAATCCCCTTTGGTTTTTCTTTGTGCATCGGTTCTTTTCCAAAGGAAGTACTTTGAACCGGGTATAGGTAGATTTTTTTTGTAGGATTAGAGAGTAGTAATTGGATGGGTGAGTCTTGACTCCATGATTTAACTAAATACTTAATCTGGGGTATGTGAACTTCATGCATATATTCTACCATGATCCACTTTCCTTGAGAAACGTTGAGTGCATTGTTTGAAGCCTATGATCATGATGTTGACTCTAGATTTGCTTGAGAGTTTTCTTGTGTTTGCTTTGTTTGAGAGCGGAAATTGAGCCGTTTTGAGTAGGTTATGTGCCATATGTGAGTGAGAATTTTGTTTTCTCCATGTTTAATACTTGATATCTAGAACTTGCCCAGTGTGTGTGCAAAGTGAAATGAGAAGTTTGCTCGGGTAGGAAGTAGGCTTTCCTTTCATAGCCAATTTATTTGAAGCCTCAGAGTTAGATATTTACCAGTGAAATTTGACCTTAGCTAACCTTTTTGAGCCTGTAGCCTTTCCTTTGATGGCCATTGGGATTCTTATTTCTTGTGCTAAATATCTGTGAGTTTTACTTGTGGTTTTATGAGCTTAAAAGGCTAGTTAATGAAGTGAGAAAATTATGTTTGTTGGAGGAAGACAAAAGGTGCGTAGAAGGATGCTATTGAAGGGATTTACTAAGAAAAAAAAGAGAAAGCTTAGAGTATTGTGCAATAATTGAAGAATGTATTGAGAAAAAAAAATATTTGAAAGATGGAAGAAAACAAAAAGTAGTCCCTATCATTAGCTCCTACCTTTGCTTAAAGAAAAAGGTTGGTGAAAGTTGACTCTGTGCTGGTTAAAGTAAGATTGGTTGGGAGGAAAAATATTTGAAATAATTGTGGTGTCTTAAATTGCTTGGGATGGTTAGTCACTATTACCCAAATATATCCTACCCGTCCCATTGCCTACACTACAACCTAAAAAAGTCCTAATTGATCTTAGCCGAGAAGATGGACATTAGTCGAGTTCTATACTAAGGGCAAGATTATGGTATGTCTTGTGTTGCATGTGAGTTCTTTTCTGAGAGTGGGTGCTTCATCTATATGTGAACTTTTTGTTCATGATCATTCTCTTGAGTGAATAACTTCTCTAATTTTTTATTTGATTGTGAGGGCACATGGTTTACGAGAAGCGAGCTCTTTTATTAGTCTCTTGAATAGAGTGAGTACTTGCATGACTTATTGAGTAAGTCTGGAGTTGATGTGGGATTGGAAGGTTGATTTGGTGCACTTAATTGTTTTTAAATATTCTTGGCATGGATTTTGTGTGAATAAGATATGATTCGTGCATATACAACTTGTTAAGTGTCTGTATAAACCCAAGTCATCCCTTGTGGGTTGTTTTGGTGCGTCTTGAGTTCTAAGTATAAATTGCTCTAGGACGAGCAAAGATTTAAGTGTGAGGTGTTGATACGAGGCTAGATATTGCAATAATTTCTATACTTTCCCTCATGTTCATGCTTCGACTTGTGATATATGTTGGTATTTTGAACGGAATTGCTCTTATTTGGTGTATTTTATGTTGTAGGAATTGAACATGGTGAATTGAGCAAGAAAGTGCAAGTTTTGGAGTTAAAAGTGAAGATATTAAAGATTTCAAGTGATTCGTGTGCCACGCAAGTGACACGGGAAGAAATAGAGTCTTTGCTTAGGAGTGAAGAAAAAATTCCAACGTATTTAGGCCAAATACGCGAACACCACGCGAGCTGAATTGCCTAAAGAAATTTAGTCCGCGTGGCACGTGGGTGCCACTCGAAGCACAAAGCTGTGGGGCGAAAAAAATAAGGGCTTTTTGGTACTTTTGCTTAGTTTCCTATTGGGTATAAAAGCTTTTTTTGCCTCCATTATGAATTTTATACTGGGAAAGAAGCAAAAAAGGAGGCTAGAGCTTTGGAGACTTCAAGAGCAGTGTTTTTCCTAAATTCTTCATTACTTTTTGAAATTTAATTATTCATGAATTACATTGACAGGATTATCATGAATATGAGTGGCTAATTCACCCATTCTAGGGTTGATTGAACCACTCCAATATTTGTGTGCTATGAATATTTATTTTAATGAATAAAGCTTGTGAATTTTTCCTATCTATGTGTTTATGTTTTGATTGCTATTAATTGGAAGGTCCCCCAATTGATTGTTCCCATTTCTTGTGTGTCTAGGGATAGATTCATAGGTTTGGGTTAAACACTTAGCAATATTTCAACCTAAAATTAAGGTATAACTTAGGTTGTCACTAAGGTGATTTGTGACCATTGACCCTGATTGTGAACTATACTTGTAGTCCTATGTATCTTCATTAATTAATTGGAAAATTGGTTAGTGAAAGTTACAACTATTACATGGGAGTGAATAGTTGTGAATTTGGAGCAAGTATTCAATAGGAAGAACCAAGTTGAATTTGTTAAAATATTATTCTGACACATAGGTAGGAGTTGGGTAAATCACTCCTAGGCTTCTAAATCCTTGATTAATTATTTCTTAATATTTTGCTATTTACTTTAGTGTTAATTAGTTGTTACATTGAAACCACCATTCAAATACAAACCTTGGGAGTTAATTGGTTAGATAAATTAGTTAGAATAACAACTAGATTTCGAGTTTTTCTTGTGGGATTCGACCTCGGGACTTTAAGTACTGAGCTATATTTGCTGCGACCGCTTAGTCCCTTTTATAGGGCGTAGCTGGGCGTGACCAGTTTTCAGTAATCATTAACTCATGCGTGACAGTATCTACTGCTTCAACTTGCACAGGTGGAGGAGTTAACGTAATAACTTCAAATGCATCATCATTGTTAATTTGCATTATCATTTGTCCTTCAAACAATACAGCAAGAGGTGTTGTACTTAAATTTGGAGGACTAACAGGAGGATGTGATGTTACATTTGCTAAAGAAGGGGATTGCAGAAGCGGTGGTGATGCAATAAGAGAAGTGTTATTAGAAATCTCAGACTGCAGAGATCGTTCTGTAATGTCAAGTATGAAACGTCTAGTGTTGTAAGTAGAATTGCTCTTCATCAAGTGTAAGCAGTTGATTAAATCATCAGTTTTTCTACTTGTACGAAGATTCATAGCAAACCATATAACTGTCTCAAACTTTTCTTCATCTAAATCTGTAGATTTGAAAAGTTTTTTTCCGAAATCTTCAAATGTATTTATTTCACTGTGCAGAAAAAGTCTTGTCTGATGATCTTCATATCTATAATCTGGCGTCTATTTGCCATTGCAAGCAACAACAATGCAGATTTCACCCATTCCTGCTTTTTTTGTTTGCAGAAAACAGTTACATCATATTAATAAATACAGGAAAATGACCTGGACAACTGCTATAGTAAGATTCATACAGCTTATTTTTTAACGGTTTGTGAACAAGCTACAATACAAAATACTGCAACTGTGCTTCAATAATGAACTAAATCTGGGTATTTTATTCTATTGCTCTTATTAATTTCATCTCTATTTTTAACTGAGGACTACAAGTCACAGTATAAGATAATGTATTATGCTTTAATAATGAACTAAGTTCCAGAATACTATACTTTTATGAATTTCAACTCAGCAGAACAAGGTCACAGTATATAACTGTAGGTGTGTTTCAGGAATGAACTAAGTTACAGGTTTTCATACTGGGACTCTTTTGATTATATATGCATAACCACAACATAAAACACTGGACTTTTGATTCTGGAGATTTTAAAGTTTTCAATTTTAATTTTTTAGACTGAAACTACTAAAATTATTTCAATATTCACAAAATTGCATAGCAACAACAAATTTGTCGAATGAATTGCATATTTTACAGTAAAAATAAGCTCATAATCACGAACTAATAACATTTAGAATTCAAAGCTCAAATTATAAATAAACTGATAGGTTTTGAATCGAAATTAATAATAACATATTAATATAACAGAATCGATACCTTTTTCACACGCTTTTACAGTTTGAATCTGAATTCGAATTTGAATTTGCGATTCCGGGGGAGAGAAATGCAATGATTTTGCGAAAGAGCTCCCGTATTTTTACTATGTTCTTATGGGCAGTTCATAACTCTCCGTTCTATTTAACTGTAGTTATAGGTTTTATAAGGGGTAATTTTATAAAATCATATGTTAGTTGTTGCCACGACAACAACGTGTAAGTGTGTGGGGGAGATTTTGGTTGTTTCTCAATGAATTGTGAAATGGTGGATGAAGCTCATTGAGTGGGTGCAAATTTGGCAACTGATCAATTTGTCACTAAAGTAACACAACATGTGTATCTAGGGAATAAGATTCGCGCAAATCACCGAACTGATAAAAATGAATAGATTGGTCCTTCCATATTGTATGGTTCTGATATTTTCATGTAAAATACTTTCAAATATTGCATAATTATGTAAATGACTCTATCACAAATTCACAATCGTACTAAATGTCAAATGAAATGATCACTGTATGTTGACTTTTGCTTAGACTTTTACTATACCTAAAAAGCATCTCATCTTAAATTTGGATTTCTATTCTCTTAAATTGTTTGTCTCATAAACTTCTCTACGTGCAATGAATTCACTTGATTAAAATCTTAACTTGCAGTTACAAAAATAGCGAGAATTACATGAATATTCAGTTAAGGAAAACTGAAATTACATCTGAGAGGCAAAGCCTGGTGTACCCCATCAAATCTAGTTCAATTTTTTTTGTTGTTTTTTCTCTTTCGCTAGACAAATAAGGTAGTTGTAAATGTAATTTTTAGTTGTTTGCAAAAGAAAAAAATTCAATTGCATATAAATAATAAAATTGGTTCGCTAGAACAATAGCTAACTGTATTTTGTGCCGGCCGTTGTTCGGCCCAAAATAGGATTCAGCTTCAAATTACATGGGCTAATTACAAATATATGCAACCCTAACACTAAAATTACAAAATATAACAACATTATTCCACTTTATAAAAAATACCAATATTTTTTTACACATTATATATAAAACTAACAAATTACGGTTTGTTCCTCCTTCCTGCTGCCCCCTCCCACTGCTACCACCCAGTCGGCGCCGCCGCCTAATCACCGCCGGCCGCTGCCAGAATTTTTATTTTTTTATTTTTTGGATCTAAAAAATGGAAAACACTAAATTCACATATATACATTGTTTTTTTAAAAAAAATTACAGTTGCTAAATACATTTAAACAAAAAATACATACACATACACAAAAAAAATATGTTATACATACACTAAACACTCACATACATACACAGATCTAGGAATTATACATACAAATTTATGTGTGCCAAGCTTGGACTTACATACACATACATAAAATATACAAAAATATACAATATATACTCAGAAATACACATTCATACAATGATATATACATACATAAACTCTGCACTTGTAAAAGATATTCATATACATACAGATACATACACCTGCGCAAAAACCAAACATACACTTGCTTCCACCTTTAAACAATTACCAACAATCACCAACAGTCACCCTAGACATACACATACACGAGCATACAAAAGTATACACTAATCTAAACAAAAAAAATTAAGAAAAAAAAGGAAAAGAAGCAGATCGGAGCTCCGGTAACCGTAGCCGGAGCAGTCACACAGCAACCACCACCACAGCGCAGCAGCAACCACCACCACACATCAACAAATCACAACAAATGGTAGTACATCGGAGCAAATCGGAGCAGCACAATAGCAGATCGGAGTAGCTGCTTGGCGGCGGAGCGACATTAGCGGTGGAGCAGGTCCGGCGGGTGGGTGGGTGGAGGAGGGGAGAGTGAAGAAGATAGGGTTTTGTTTTGGGAAGAGTGGAAATGAAAAATGGTATATGTAGGATAATAAATTGAGAAATATTGGTATATTTTATAAATATTTGAAAATATCGGTATATTTCTTAATTTTGGGGTTTAATGTGTCAACTAACGTAAAAATTCAAATTACAACTCTAGTCAAATTTATACAGTCCTCCCTTTGGTTCATGTGAGAGATAGAACAAATATGTTTTGAGTTGTTCGTAAAAAAAAGATACTTTGAGGGATTATGAGCAACTGGTAAATATTCCCTCCATTCTAATTTATGTGTCATAATTTGATTCGGCACGAAGTTTAAGAAATAAAAGAAAATTTTTAAATTTGTGATCTAAAATAAGACATAAATGTTTGTGTGATTGTAAATCATTTCAGTAATGACAAAGTAGTAATTTTGAAGTTAAATTCTTGCCAAATTGAGAATGCTGCCATTTTTTTTTGAACAGACTAATAAGGAAATGCTGCCACATAAATTAGAACGGAGGGAGTAAAACTTAGTAGATAATTCTTACCCTTTTCCCCCTCCTGCATTGTTTTCATCACACCTCAAGTTAAATTTGATTCTATATGATTAACACTAACATAACACCCGTGTTAGTAACACTTTTTTAAACAAGTTCATTTATTAAATCTTTGACCAAAGTATGTGCAATAGAGTGAGTATATGAGTCGTTTCTGATAACTTGATAATCATGTGGCCACAAAAATCAAGATAATGTCATTGCCTGATTATACAAATAAATAGCTCGTACATCACTCGTAGTCTTGTATGATTAAAAATCAAGCTTCTCTTATTTCAAGCCTTTTTAGCATGATTATCTGATCATGTGCCTCTGGTTAAGCTAGCTCAAAACTTAGCTTCATTTGTGCCGCCCATTTGATGCCAAGGCTCGAATCTTGACTTGATGTCGAATTCCTATGGTGCATCTCATATACAAGGTCTAGTCAATGCACACACTAAGGGGTGGCTTTAGGATATGTTCGTTGCTCGCCTGGTACTAGCGCCACTCTTGCGCACAATAATCCAAACTTGACACTTGTGATTGTGCACATTATTTGTGCTTTTCGAGAGTAAGGCACTTTTAAGCAGGGGCGGATCTACCTAGAGGGTAGGGGTGCACCGGCACCCGCTATCTTCGGTCGCTACAGTATATGTATATGTATATTTTTCAGTTGCGACAGTGTATTTCTTTGTATATTTAAACGTGGCACCCATTAAACAAAATGGTTCATAGTTCCACTGGTTGATGGTTGAAAGATCAAATTGAATGTTGTAGGTTTGAATTTCCCCAGCTACATAAAGTTTTGTTCTGCTGTTTTGCTGCTGGCAACAATTCCAAGGTTCTGGCCCCTTTTCTCTTTCCTTTCTCTACTTTTTAATTGCAGTTGCCTTGTAGTACTTTTTTTTTTTAAATTTATTTTTATTTTTAGTTAGTATAATATAAAGACATTTTGTCCATAAATATTATATTAAATATTTGAAAGTTTTCATAATTACAATTTTAAATTTCAATTACCCTTTTTAACTTCGATTTCATTTCTTTTCCAAATTTCAATTAAATCATGTCTAAATTTGGTCCTTAGAGATTTAGTATTATTTTTCCAAAAGAATCTTTCCGTGCTTCTAACTACCCCTCTACCTTGCTAGTATACGAAGGCTTAACAAGTAGAATTCACTTTATTGCAAAATTAGACTGCTTAAATAGAGTAACAAATTAATTTTTGTGCTATAGTTACATTTTTTAACCCCTCAACGAAAGACAAAACTCTAGTTTAATGGTAAAGGTGTTTCAAAAATTGCTTAAATATATTATTTTAAATCATATATATGATATTCTTAGTACTTCTTATACCCTTGTATAATTTTTTGGCTCCGTTTCTGAAGGCTAATTACCGTAAGCTCTTATTAATTTTGGCACCCGGTACCTGTAAATCCTGGATCCGCCCTTGCTTTTAAGCCTTTAGTCTATATAATATGTGTCTTTCATATAATACCCATAGGGGTCGTTTGGTTGCCTTTGTATTAAAATAATACCCTCACAAAAAGACACATAAATTTAGTACCATGTTTGGTTGGTTTGGAGAAATTTTAATGCATGGTATAAAATTAATGCAACGTTTGGTTGCGCTTTTGTATATTCCGCATAGCTAATACCCGCATAAGTTATGCGGGAATCTATGTATTATTTTATGCGGGGTAGAAGGTGGAATAAGTAATGTGTGTATTAGCAATGCAGGTATTAAAATTTAAAATGACAAAATTAACCCTCATAATAGTAAGGATATTTTTAAATTATATTTAAGGAGTAACTAAATATTTTAAATTATAACATTGTATATTAATTTGTGATATATTAGTGATTCAAGAAATAATCCCTACGTTATAATATATGCATAGCTAATAAGTACCTACATTACTAATACCCACATTATTAATACATGCATTAATAATACCCGCATTATTAATACACACATTACTAATCTATACCCGTATTACTAATACGTACATTATTAATATCCGCGTAAACTCTATCTCAACCAAACGACCCGATATTGTTTAATGACTTTTTCATACATTAGCATCATGCCCTCTAGTGCATAACGAATCCAAAGTTGACCTAATTTACTTCTTCCATTTAGTAAGTTGCAAATTATCATAACATATATAATGATAGGTGCCTCATTTAAGCTTCTGTTTAGATGACATACTTTTTGTTGATGCACCAAAAAATGAATACGTTGACTTCCAATATTTCCTCATCTATAAGGGAAGTGAACTTCCTGGAAATGTTTTTACCTAGATAGTAAAGGGTTGTGAAGCATGATTGGATGTTAAAGAAGCTACAAATATACGATTACACGCACTGATTAGACCCTTGCTCGCAAGGCTTAACCCAAGCCTTAGTCACACCTTGTGAGTTAACGCACGAGAATCTTATAACAAAGTTAGCGAACAAACAAAATTTTCTTGATTCAAGAAACTACTTCATCCATTTTAGTTTATGTTAACTTATTTTTTTTTAATCGATTCAAAAAAGAATGATCAATTCCTAAATTTGGAAACAATTAACTCTAAATTCACCACTATATCTTTAATGGTATGATCTATATTAACACTTTTACTAATTACTTAGTTTAGACCACATATTTTAAAATTATTTCTTTCTTTATTTAAATTTGAAAAAAAAAAATCTAAACAAGAAATTAAAATAAAATAAAATAGAAAGAAGTTTTTAGTCCCACTCCAAACATGTTATTTTGGTAAGGATTAGTTAACAATTTGGTTTTTGCAACAAACCAATTGTCAACAATCTTGTTCTACTTTTTCAAGTAGCAAAAAGAATTGATCTCAGCAGTGAACAACAATTGTGTTCTTGTCTAAAGAGGAAACACCCAAACAGTTCCTCTCTATTCAAGAACTGAATACTCACAAGGCAAAAATGAACGTTGGTCCATCAGGTTTCAGTAAGTCTTAATTCCCACCTCAATTTCTATCTATATACCCTTTCCGAGACCTTGCATAAACGTGAGATGCTTTGTGTACCGGACTGCCTTTTAATTTTCTCATTGTATTTTCACTTTAATGTTGTATTATTATTATTTTTTTTTTTGGTTGAACTTAGATAATGCACCAGTAACAAGGGCATTAGTAATTGCTTGTACCCTTTTCACCATTATATTTGGTATTAAAGGCCGTGCAAATCAGCTTGGATGGTCTTATCAGGTACTTTCCTTTTTTTGGATTTCTCTTAAAGTTGTTTCCTTTTTTTTTTTTTTTTTTTTTTTTTTTTGATAATTTTACTTTTTTGCCTTACCCCTTTTCATGTAGCAATGAATAAGGTATATTTCTTGAATGGGATAAGTATAGAGTTGAATGAAGATGAGGGTTTTAAGAACTATGTAAATACGAATATAAAGATTGGATCTTTGAAGCATATTTACCCACTATTTTTACTTTTCCTTTTTAATTTTCTAAATCCGGACTGTACCAACCCCGAAAATGAGATGGAAACAGCCCTAGGTCTTTGGTCTATTGGTAGAGTTCAGCTTGTGATGTGGGGGGTTAGGGTAACGTTTCAGGTTCGAATCCTACCACAGCCAAAAGATTGGTATTTAAGTGGAGAAGGGGAGAGGGCAGACCCATTGTCCACCGATCTTTGAACTGTGCGCAGTTGGCCCTTAGGGATTTCTAGGATATTAAGAATGAGATGGAAATGAATACTTGTGATGTGGTGGTCAGAGTCGGGTTACAGGTTCGAACACTGCCACAACCAAAAGCTTGGTATTTAAGTGGAGAAGGGTAGAGGGCAAGCCAACTATCCACCGAGCTTCAAATTGTGCGCCATTGGCCCATAGTGATTTCTTGGTTACTTAAAGAATGAGATGGAAATAAATAGAACTATACACTAACTTCTTTATGCTTATCTGCAATTGGTCATGGAGATTCCATAGATTTGTGTTTGAAATGAGAATGCCTCTTTTGATTTGTTCTTCTGTTCAAGAAGGAGATTTTATAAGTTTGATCTTTGTCCGGTTATAAGCCTAGTGGAAGCTGCAGGTTAGTTGTTTAAGGTGTATGCATAGTTTTTTTTTTTTTTTTTTTTTTCTGCAAGGGGAAGAGGGAAGGGAGATTGTGTAATGTTGTGGCTCTTACTGATTTTTAATGTAAAACAGCATAAAAATACAGCCTGTTGGCTCATGAAAGTCATGCATACTTGTGTTAGCAACATTCCTGGATAATTTTCCAATTATCAATATATAAAAATATGAGGCTATGCTGATATATTATCTTCTATATTTCTCAAAGACGAGATGGGTTCGTTACTTCATGAAGCTACTTGACAGCTTTCTTCCATGTCTCTAAAACTGGATAATATTATATGGTCCATTGATGAGGTTGGGAGCATCTTTATCAGAAAAAACGAGCTACTCCCTAGCCCAACTCCACGATAAACCATGTGTAAGCACGATTAGCAGATACAACTAGCTAATCACAATCCACATGTATTAGATGGTGTCACTTGTATCTAGTATGAGTCCTGGTTTGTCTATAGATCTAACAACCTCACATCCAATTTTTAGTAGGCTTAGAGTGTACTCTGAGGAATCCTAATCCTTATGAGGAAATCATACCAATGTCTTATTCACTTGAAAGGACGTCCATGCAACAGTGCTATATAGTGGTTTTGTCCGATTGCAATAAAGATTGTATATGGTCTTCTCCTATTTTACTTAAGGGATATTAGATCTCCCAGTATCACGTACACAGCATGCTTGTAACAGCGAGTGATGTACCACACAACCCCTAAGGGGTTTTGAAGCACCGAACTCCATCTTTGAGTATGAAACTGAAGAAAAATAGGTTCTCATTTGTCCATATATATATTGTCATTTTATCTTATCTCTTTTGAGTTTTGGAACCTATGAAAATATGATTTTCTTTTAACCTAATTTTTGTTTTCAAGATAAAGTTGATTCTCGTTTAACCTAATGTATATTTTCATCTCATAGCTCATCCATTCTGAGCTCTTGAAGTTTACAAGAGATAAGAGTTCTCTTTTCTCCTTGTATTTTTTTTTGCTGTATAGTGGAGTTGCTCTCGCTTATTGTCTTGTATAGTGGAGTTGCTCTCGCTTACTGTCTTTTGTAGGTTTGATCTCATTGTTACAATAAGATCTGCGACATGCTTTTAGTGGATGTTTTAACAATATAGTAGAAGTGCTAATTGGTGTTTTTCTTTTTTCTTTTTTTTTTTGCTTGTGACAGGATATTTTCCAGAAGCTTCAAATCTGGAAGCTGATTATATCTGTTTACACCTTTTCATCTACCCCTGAACTATTATTTGGATTATATCTTCTGTATTACTTCCGTGTCTTTGAGAGGCAAATCGGCTCTAACAAATACTCTGTAAGTGCTAGGGGAGTACTTTTTTTGACAAGTTATTGGCAGTAAGTGCTTTTACTTGACCAAGAAATCAGCTAGTTGCAAATAATAATAGCCACAGTACATACTGTCTTCCTTCTCTTTTCTACCTTCTTTTCGTCATCTGCTGTGTGGTTAACCTTTTACCTCGTGTTCTGCAGGTTTTCCTGCTGTTCTCCTTTGTACTCTCTTTATTGATCGAGGTTCTTGCTCTACAACTTATTAAAGGTATTAGTCAATTCTAATCATCAGATATTTCTTTTTTATCTACATAGCCTTCTCTCCAAGTGATCCCACTAAGAAATCTGTAGATGGAAAGAGTTGGGAGTTTCTTACTGGGGTACTTCACCCTGATGCTTGTCTTGTTAACCTTCACTCATTTGAAAGAACTAATAAGTGAAAGGAGTATCGGAACAATGAGGCTAGATCATACAAAAATTAATAAATAAAGTGGTTAACATACATAATGGGCTCTTTAGGCACTGCTAAACTTGTGGAAATAAGGATGAAATGGGGGCTAATATGGCAGACTAAGTTGCTCGGATCCTCCAAAATGCCGCCGCACCCGTGTCAGATCTTCCAAAAATGCACTACTTTTGGAGGATCCGACACCCGCAGTATTTCCGGAGGATCCTAGCAACATAGATGGCAGATAAGAAATAGTGATGTTTTGAGGTTGTACATACATGAAATAGCACAGAAACTGAGAGGTGATAAGCAGAAATTGACAAAACAAATAAGAGTCAGGAGGAGGAGAAAATGATAAGAAAGATATCAAGTAATACTCCTCAGAATATTCTTCATCGTCCATCAATTCTTGTAAGGATGATGACGGCCGAACAAGTGGCCAGACACCACTGTTATTTAAAATGTGTAGGATGACAACTTGGAAGGCAGGCTCTCCAGGTGCCTATTCACGATTCTTCTGAGCAACTTGTTATCTGTTTTTCACTTTTTTGCTTCTAAAGACTCTTGATTTGCCAAGTCGTCTAACGCATTTACCAATACTTTAGCTTGTTACACATAGCTTGCTGCCCAAGTTCCGACCAAGCTACAGAAAATTGGAAATATTCAAAAATATCAAAAGACATCCTACACCCTTAACATAGACAAAAACACATAAATAGCTAAACTTAGAAAGAAGCTACTCGGAACAACTACAGCTTCAAAAGCAACATGAACTCTAAATTCAGATTCCCCGTGCCCTTGTAATATTCCTCAAACTTTCTGGTCATAGTATCATCAGTTAAGGGTATGTGTTCTTTTTCTTTTGGGTTATCATGATTGAGCCCTGTGAAGTGTCTGATTGAATATTTCCATGCTTGGTTTAATGGTTTTCAATGTAATGCATCATCTTCTAGTCTGCACAACATATGGTGCATAGTCATACTTGATGCTTGCAACGTTTTTTACTAATCTGAAATGATATATGGAAATAATAGCCTGAAGGGATTTATATTATTGATTCTCCTTTATAATTGTCGGCTGTGATTGCATATCCTTTGGACATTTATACCCGTGTTAATGTAACCATGTAGGATATCATGTATTGTTAGGAGAATATGTACAACTGTGATTGTCTTCTTTTTTCTTGTTTTTGCTTTTAATAAATATTCATCCATCCCCATATGTCATCTTTTAATATGCTTTGAATTTCTATTGCTACATACCACTTAGAGTAAAATGTTGCTCACGGATTCCATTAGACATGATCATACATATCACATGAGATGAATTGTTGCTCATGGATTGGAATCCTCTTTGAGGTAGGATAGACATTATACATACATATCACATGATATGAATTGTTGCTTGTAGATTATGGAACTGATACAAAAATAATGAGACTAATCAGATGTTTGGATGATACTATATAGATATATGGCTTAAAGTATTGTGGGATATTGGGATATCAGATGATCTTAATCAAGTTGCATTAGTGGCTTTATATTGATAGAGAAGCGTAGGTCAAGAGTGATAGCAGAATATCCAAAAGCATTAGAATTTCCTATACTGCAAGTTATTGCAGATAGTGGTGAAAATAGGTAACAATTCTGCAATTTGCATTCTAGTGCGGCTAAAATATTATTGCATGCGGTCTTCTTATTGCTACTCTTAAATTTGGAAAAACAGGTTCCTTAGCCATTGATATATTTTAAACTTTCATTGTCAGATCCTTCCTTGAGTATACTCTCTGGGCCATATGGACTAATTTTTTCTTCCTTTGTGCCCTTCTACCTCGACATTCCGGTTTCTACCCAATTCCGCATATTCAGTCTCCACTTCTCTGACAAGGCTTTCATTTACTTAGCTGGTCTCCAGGTACTTTATATCGTTAGCACAGCTTCTATTAAATAATGTTCCTAGATTGAGTTTCTTTTTCTCAATATTCACTTGATGTTTTCTCTGGCAGCTTCTTTTCTCATCTTGGAAAAGATCTATTGTACCCGGGCTGTGTGGAATAATTGCAGGTTGCTTGTATCGTTTGAACATTTTCCGTATTAGGAGAGTGAAGGTTCGCCTTGTTCTTGTTCTTCAGAACTTCTCTCTCTCTCTCTCTCTCTCTCTCTCTCTCTCTCTCTATTAAAGGTTTCATCTCTAGTGACTAAGCGCTCTTTGACAAAGTCGTCATACTATAGTATTTGGTGTTTATGTGACAGTTATCATTTCACTGCTTGTTATATGACCGGAATTTAATTTAGTCTTCCATGCACATACATAGAATATTGCTGCTAGTAAATGTCATTTTCTTCTCTGGTTCTTCTGTGCTTGAATTCCATGGACTTGGGAAATGCACCTCCTATTGATGTGCTGGGAATAACCTACGTTCTTTCTTCTGAATGACCACAAGAAATTATAAGGCACCATTTATCTAAGTGCTCATATCTGAGTGTGTCTTCTAGGCTGAATTTTATAGCTGGCAGGAGTAGCTAATACTTCCACTTTAGTCTACTTGTATCTTGACAGCATCTGTCATTTTTTCCTGTAGAAACAAGTTGTTCAGCTTCATAGAAGTAGAGAACACTGCTGTTGATGAACTGATTTAATTGTTTTGAATACTTGCTTGAGGTGCTAATGTTGGACCTTTTCAGTCATGACTTCAGATGACGTTTTATTAAGAAGCTGACTTGCATTAATTTTCTTTCTTTTAGTTCCCAGAATTCATTACATCCTTTTTTGCTCGACTTTCTTGGCCATCGTTGGGTAACATTCCACCACCTTCAGCACCAGCAAGAAATGCTCCAGGAAATGTACCATCCTTTGCAGGTCGCCCAATGGAGGCAAGTATTGTTTTGTTGCCTTGGTCACATGCTTTAGTTTGTTAGATAATGATACAGTTGATTCTTTTTTGATGGTATTAGAGAAAGCTGCACATGTCTCAACATTAGGTTTACTAGACTCTAAAGCGCGTGCATCTCATGTCAATGAATCCAATATTTTTAAGAATTCACATAAATAGAGATGTGTTTGAGGTATATAAAATAAAAGTTAAGAAAAAGCGATGTTGATCCTATTTGAAAAACCTAGACTGAAGCTACAAACATAAACAATTCAATGGATTTTTAAAGATTTTAACTTGTAACAATGCCGAAAAGATTATTTACTCCAAGTACCTAATTGTACTCTAACCAAATAAATTATTTCCTTTTCTGGCGCAAATCAACTTTATTTCCTTTAATTGGTTAAATCAAATTGTAATTTTTCCATAGTTTTTTGCCCCAGCGTGGTCTGGGAAATTATTAATCCATCCATGCCTCGAATCTGCATTATTATCTTTTTCATGGCTCTATGAATGAACTTCATTTTTTCTTTTTCTTTCTAGTTGAGAAGCATTTAAGATCTCAGACATCACATAAAAATCTGTATCAATATCGTAAGTTCATTAAGTACTACAATAAGATTAAGATAGAAAGATAGCCGAGAAAGAGAACATGGAAGGATTGATTAATTTGGTGGAGATAATGCAGTTAATAGGCGGATGGTTTTGGAGGAGAGAGATGTGCAGATTATGTTTAATTTTAGAAGAGGAAAAAAAGTGGAAAAGAGTGGGTAACCTACAATAGCAGGTAAATTTTACCTGATGGTGTTAAAAACTTTGTACACTGAGTATAGAAATTAAAATTGAATAGAAAATGTTGATTTCCTTACTGCCTTGGAGAGCAAAGGAGCTCCTGCTTGTGTCAGTCACATCTGAAACCTCTTAGGTCCTTTTGAATGATTATGCCCATGCTAACACTGCTTTCTCTGGCATATTTCAGGGAAACTATCAGGCTCCAGTTTCATCCACCGTAGAGCCACCAGAAGATGCTATTACTATGCTTATGTCAATGGGCTTTGATAGGAACTCGGCTAGGCAGGCACTCATCCATGCAGGAAATGATGTTAATACAGCCACGAACATCCTCCTTGAGTCGCAATCTCACTGAGATGGAATTCAAACTTTTTGCTAGGGAGAAAGAAGCCCCGATATTAGACTTACACCAGTTCCGGAAGGTGTTAAACAAAATTTTCTTATCGTTGAAAAGTAGGATTTGCATTCCCTTCCTTCTAATCTGTGAAATTGCTCTTGGGTTTTTGTTTCCTCTGTTTCTTTAGCACTTCAGTCACTTGGCTCACTCCAAAATCCCCCTAGTTGATTATAATCCTTGCATCAACATATACAGGATTACTCGAATGCATCATCATAGAGATTAGGCTATCCTTGCATCAACATATACAGGATTACTCAAATGCATCATCATAGAGATTAGGCTATGTATAGTTGCGGTGATGAGATCTTACTGGTATTCTGGCGATTGTAAATCTAAAATGTCTCACTTCTGCAAGTGAAAATATGTGGAGACTTGTTTCTTGTGTTTTTTTTTGGAGACTGAATTATACTAAGGGAAAATTACATAGGCTATTCACTGAATGAGTTGTTAAACATAACCACATTATTTTTAAATTAATCACCATAATCATATATCTGATTTATTGCACTTTTTATAGCCAAATTTCAAAGTCCATCATCGAGAGATGATTATGCCTATATTTTAGGGGATATATGTTATCAACTACCATAACATAACTTTCCGATTAAACCAACAATTTAGGAATTATGGAATGAGTTTTTTACACTATGTACCTATGAAATTCAAAGTATTTACAAGTCCTATCCATTAAAAATTACACTACCCATGAAATTAAAAGTATTTACCCAACCTACTCATTTATTTATGTATACTTTGTTATACTTTATGGGTGTATACTTTTAAGGTATACTGCATAAATAATAGTAGTATACAAGTCTAGATGGGTAGGACATGTAAATAGTTTATGGATAGGACTGATAAATATGAAACTTATAGGTAGAGCTGGATAAATATTTTGATCTTGATGTGTATTTTCGTAAACCTCCTTTATAGAATTCAGTTACCCATTTGAAAGTGAATGAACTCCTTTTTTTTGGGTGCTAAGTTTACATGACTTACTTTCTAACATTTTTCTCTTTACAAGATAACTAGCAAGCATAAAACTTTTGTCCCCAAATCAATAATAAATTCAATTTATTCATAAAAAGTGAAAGAAAGTACTACAACGGGAACATTCGGAAGTACTTGAAATCTCAAAGAGGTAGGAAATTTAGACCCATGAATATATTGGATACGAAGCTATTAATCCATTTTTACTCTAGAACCAAATTTTTTTTTTGGATACAACCAACTTTTTTAGATCCAATTATACCCAAGGCATAATGGTACATTAATTAATATGTATAAATTATGCATATCTTTTTATAACATAGATGAATGATATGTATAAACTATGTATATTTTTGTATAACATAGATGAATGATACGTATAAGTTATGCATATTTTATAACATAGATGAACGATATATAGGTATAAATAATGCATATTATTGTATGACATAGATGTATTAGACTAATTGCTGAAAATATTGTTCAATGATATACACAATATACATCTAGTGTATACCCAATATATTATACAATAAGCATTATTTAATATGCATATATTGTGCATATTCTATGTTTAACATAATTGTCTTGGACTTATTTGCTAATACCATGTATATGGGAGTTATATTTGATGTATAATAGATGTAAACATACCAACTTTTGATGTATATTATGTAGATATGATAACCATTTACATGTATACTTAGATGTTTATCTAATGGATATTTATCTAATTACTGAACATTTAGTTTGAAAAAATTAAATACACTTAAGTTGTAAGGCATAAAAAGAAAAGGAATGACAAGTGAGGGTTGCTCAGATGGTAAGCACCCTCCACCTACATTCAAGAGGTTGTGGGTTCGAGTCACCATAGGAGCAAAAAGTGGGAGGGCCACTATTTGTTCCGAGAGAGCGGGAGGGTAAAAGAAAAAAAAAAGAAGAAAAGGAATTAGCTAAGAGGTTGACGACTAATATAGAATTATAGTAGACATTCATTAATTAAGCCATTAATTATGAATTATTGGATTAAGTTGCCCTCACTGTTGAATTTTCCCGTTTCCTATGTTAAGGGCTGTGGTTCGGCGGCAACTGCACGAAAGTAATGGGTACTTGATTGAACAGTGGTGCCTAAATTGGTTGGGGAAACATCGTTATTAAAATAGTATTAAGAAAGATGTACGTCCTTGGATTTATTAGAAAAAGGGTAAAAATTTAGTCACACTCGGGAAAGATGGCCCAATTTCTCTTCTTTCTTTTTGATTTCAGCTTTTTTTTTTTTTTTTTTTTTTTTCAGGGGTCCACCTCCGGGTCTGAGCTCTGCTCGAGCGTAGTCAGCCAGCTTCGTGACTTTGCTTAGCTTCCAGCCTTGCAATTAGGTTAGGCAGGCTTGGGTAGGTGATCTGAATCGCTATCGATACGATGCGGGGCTGATAATTGGGTGTTTACACCCAATCATAAAAACTAAGGTAAAGTGATTTAAAGAAGAGAAAATATATATTAATTAACTATGGTTGAATAAGAATAATGTATTTGTACAAATATAATGCATTTATTGGTTGGGTGTAAACACTCAGTGTGAATAAATATTTATCTGACTACAGATTAATCAAACCTTTTGAACAAGAATCTCACATCAATCGTCCAACTCTTTATGGAATTGACTTGGTAACTCTCATCATTGTTTCAATTATGTATTCAGTCAAGACAAAAGTTAGATATATCGTTGTAATAATTAGTAAATCAATGTACATGATTGGTTTGTGAAGTAACATCAGTAAATTAAACTCAGACTTGAGCAGTCCATGTTTTGAGGGTTTTGATCTTTCTGATCATCTCATAAAAATGTCGATATATAGCATGTTACTCAATTATTTATCAACTTTACAGCTATCTTTTCACTATCGAACTACATCTCTTTTCCTGTATGAGAAGAGATCAGCTAATGCACCTTCTAATTTAATAAGTCATGAGCCAGATCGCTATCATATTCTCAACGTGTCCATAAGAAGTGATCTTATTTTTTCTCATCAGGTTGTGGTAAACACCAAAGATCTTATGCCACTGATTCAATGTAATGAGATAGCTGTTAGCTGGATTCGATGTGGGAAACAAGTGAATTCAAGATATTAAGAGTGCCACGTGTAAGGATCAGATTTAAAGAAAGTTAATGAAGTTGAAGGGTGGAGATTAAAAGTTGAGTTAGTTAGAAGGGAGTTAGATATAACTAATTTTTGGAAGGAGAGTTAGTTCAATTTTTGGCAGAATCTTGATCTTCTTCCTCCTGAATCTCTCTCTCCCATCTCCTTCTCTGATTCTCATCTTCTCTCTTCTTCTCTTTCTTCTGTAATTCCTTTATGTTCTTGTTCATTACATTCATGTATTAGTTTAGTAGTGGTTTGGGTGAGTCGAGTTCAATTCTTGTAATAGCTTACAGATTCACTAATAAATTTTTATTCCATTTTGAGAATTTGTAACCTTAGACCATTACAATTGGTATCAGAGCAGTAGTATTCTCTTGACTGTGGGTAGATATGGAACTCAAAGAGTTGCGAGAATTAGTAAGCCGAATAGCTGTGAATATTAAAAAATTACAGAGGTGACATGAAAATTATATAGAGAGTGTTGACTGTCAATGCCTCTCTTGTATTGATGATTGCTCGATGAAAAAGAAGGAAGACAATTGCGTACGCAGTGTTGATTGCGAATGCGAGTCTTGTCTTGTTGATTACTCGAGGAAAATGAACGATGGGGAAAACCAGGTTGTGGTGATACAGTTCACTCTAGAACCTGATGAACAAGAAGTTAAATTTAGTAAGGGTGTGAATCTTACTGTGGAGGATAATGAACTAATTGAGTGTGTCGAAATTGGGGTAGAGGAGAAAACCACAGAAATTGCTCCTATTGAAGCCACAGTAGAGCAATCCAAGAGGGAGTTTACTGATTCTATGAACTCGTGGTTGGGTCCTTATGAAGCTGACAATGAGATTTTAGTTGATTCGGCTGTAGACATTGAAGCATTGCCGAAATTCATTTCACCTTTACAAATTCGAGGAGAGGCAGAGATGCAGGTTATCATGACTACTACGAAGGCTGAAATAGCAGGTATAACATATGTATACTTGCTCGCTGATGAGTTAAATTTACAAACTAATAGTGAGATCTCTTTGGATGGAGGAAGAATCTCTAGAAATGCATTAATGAGTAAGGAAGGGAAGGAAAGAAACTAAGTGTTACTCAAGGATGTTTCACTAGAGCCACAATAGTAAATACCTTGTCAAAAATACATGGTCAAATTTACATCCCAGTGATAAATTGGATACTTAAGTTGCTATGTCATTCTTTCAAGTTAGGCTCTGCACTCAAGTTGTTCGATGAATTGCCTGAGGTAGAACCTAATACTTGGATACCAGTTAAAATTGTTCCTAGCGTCCACAAGAAACATGTGGATGGTTTCAATACTTTTACATCAAATTTAAAAATGAATTCTTACCGGGAACATGCTGATGTGAGTTGTCATCTTTTGGGAAACTCTAACCTGAAGGTTAGGGAGCGAATAAGAGTTATTACTTCTTCGGTAAATGCAGTTGGAATTATGGAATTGCTTCTCCTGATAATTGATAAATTTGGTGATGTCGCCTTAGCTCATGGCTCTGACAAGACAAATGATGAGCCTAATAGAAATTTTGACCCCGGAGGGGTGATATTCAAATAGTTGTATCAACTGAAAGAGATGCTTGATGCAGTCATGGGTGCTGCTAGTGCCTCAATTCTTTTGTTCATGCATTCCTTGAAATATGCCAAAATGCAGCTTGCTAGTTATGCTAAATTTGTGAACAAGTGGATGGTGAGGCAGTTGAATAGGTCGCTTGATGTCTATTGTGAGAATGTGAAATATGTTGCTGCTGAGTTAGAGGATAGTTTCTTAGCAGGTTGTTTGCTCAAATGTGGTAGCATTAACAGTGTAGTGCCTTCTGTCTTGACGCTTATTACAACCTCAAGGACCTTGACAATGATTTATGAGAAAACTGTGGTAACCCTGTACTTGATGCTCCAGATGCATGAGTTTAAGAAAATGAACAGCATGAGAAAGATTGGACAAGATCAGATAACAAGTGGGGTAGCAATGTTTAGAACCATCGTGTTTGATGATTTGGTGATGGTTACACATTTGAAGACTTGGGAAAGGAATGGTAGGCTACTCTCTACTAAACGATGCTTTGAACTTCTGTCAATCACTGCTCCTCAGAGAGTATTTCTTCAGGCCTATTGCTTGAGCGACAATGCGGAAACTGCTCATGTCAGACAAGCTTCGCTGGAGATGATAAAAACTTTGATTCTCAAGCATGTATGGCTTCTTCACTCTGCTGTTATTTACTACCAAGTGAGTCATCATTCATTGTTAGTTTTAAATTCCAGTTATAGAAAGTTTTCACCGATCTATGTGAAGAAGATTTACAATTTTGATCCTGGAGGTGATAACATTGAATTGTTAGTTCTCGTAAGTGAGGATGTCGAATTTGAGTGGTCGACTACTGGGTATGACTTTGAATGGTTGCAGAGGACTTTGGAGGTGATGCTTGAGCTGAAAAATATTATTATTCTCTGTGACAATGATTCTATAAAGGACCTCTACAGAGCAAGGAAATTGGAAACTAATGACACTTTCTTGGTTAAAAAAGTAGCTAGCTGTCTGAAGAACCAGTCCACCTATGAAGCTTTGATGAAATTGGAAGCGAGTTTGCATGGGTGCTCTACAAGTGGGTGGTACCCTTCCAGATTCTTGCCAAGTTGAAGATGAATGAAAATATTATTGCTAAGCTTGGGTCCATATGCATGTCGTCTTCCATTCTTTTAAAAAATGTCTATGCCATTGGAAAGGACACAGGGTGGATAAAGTGGAGTTGTATGATTCTCGCTAGATCACATCCCATGACCACTTGTTGCGCGCAGATTGATAAGAGCTCACATGAGATCCTATGTGCTCCTTGTATCATTTTTGGCGGCACACCAGACAATAACAAGGAGTTCTGTACTTTATTCCATTTTTACTACTCTTGGGTTATGGATGACGTAAAATGGGAAGATATCATTCTATGTGCGAATCATACTCGCATGTTCAGGCCTTCAATTGCTTCAATCGAGCAACTCATTTTATTGCAATTTTGTCATTGACATTGGCGTTTCTCTGCGTGTTCAACAATACCAGCCTCAACAATTGCATACTAGCTGAAGTTATGACCGGTGTTCAAAGTAGGGAGATGAAGCAAAATTTCCAGATTTTGATACACATGCTTGAGGTCAAGGATGTTTTAAAGGAGTGTGGATTGTAATGAGCTAGCTGTTATCTGGATTCGATGTGGGAAACAAGTGAATTCAGGATATTAGGAGTGCCACGTGTAAGGATCAGATTTAAAGAAAGTTAATGAAGTTGAAGGGTGGAGATTAGAAGTTGAGTTAGTTAGAAGGGAGTTAGATATAACTAATTTTGGGAAGGAGAGTTAGTTCAGTTTTTGGCAGAATCTTGATCTTCTTCCCCCTCAATCTCTCTCTCCCATCTCCTTCTCTGATTCTCGTCTTCTCTCTTCTTCTCTTTCTTCTGTAATTCCTTTTTGTTCTTGTTCATTATATTTATGTATTAGTTTAGTAGTGGTTTGGGTGAGTCGAGTTTAATTTTTTAATAAATTCAGTTTCATTGCATTTTGAGAATTTGTAACCCTAGACCATTACATTCAACATAGTGACTCAGAAGATAATGAAGTATTGTATCTCCTCGTGCTTATTCCATGTTAGAAGTAGCATGTATGAGAGTACGACACACTTCAATATTAGTTAAATGATTTTTTTCTCTATCAGTTTATATGACAGTGTTTGATTAGATATGTAATTTAAATTTAAATATACTTAATTTATATTATATTTAAATTATATAGACAGAAATATGAAGATAAGATTTGAAAATTAGTTCGATATAGAGAAGATATCATTCAAACTAAGCTGAATTTTTAAAAGTTATCTTTAATGATTTTGAATTCTTGAAATTTAGATAGAAATAGAGTAAGATCGAGTATTTAAAACGTCTTAATATTAAAAAAGTATCATATAAATTTAAATGAAAAACTGTTACATCCAATTTATATATCTTATATTGTTTCTTGTGTAATGCATGGTTGGCAACTTGACGTAAAAACTGTAGATAAAAAATAGTAGCATTTCAAAAGTTTACCATGTGTCATTAGATAAATCCTTGCATGAAAAAAACCTTTACAGGTGGATACACCTTTTGGCACTTGCTATTTCCATGGGCAAGTGTCTACTTTGTTTTAAAATCAATGGGAGTAGTTGATGGTTTTGTAAAACCATTAGACATGTTTCTCAATGTATGTAAACTCATGATAAATGTCTTGACCAATTACAAGTGTCTTGGTGCATGACAAACTCTTATGCCTATAAATTCTAGCATTCTTCCATCCGAAAATCACCAAGCATTTGAGCCTTCTCTCCCATTATCATTGCTCATGATTGCTAATCATTAGAAAACACCAAAGCTTTCTTCCACCTACACTTTCGTCATTTAGCTTACTGTCCACTTCCTAAATTGTTTAGATATTATCCTGCTGTGACCTGCTGGGTCAATATAAATAATTTTGCCGATTCCTGATCCCTCTACTATATAAAGAAAAACTTGTTTTATCCTGGAAAAATATTTCAGGTTGCTGAAATAGTTTCTTAGGACAGTGTCTAACACGACTCAGAGCACCCTATATCTACGCAGCGATAATATAACTATATCCTTTTTCTTTTATTGTATTCAACAATAATTTCGTTATACATTGTATTATTATCATTATTATTATTGTTGTTTTCCCCTTTGTACCTACAATCTAAGAAACTATGGCAAGCAACGCTGGCGAAATTATTGTTGATGCTGCCAATGGAGGTGTTCTCCAGGTATGGTCGTTTCTCTGAATAAGCGTAGTAATGATAGCAGCAATACGAGGTATGTTAACAAGCCCAACAATCCCAATTTTAAGAAAGTGAAAGACTATAATTTTAACTGTGAAGGAACAAGTTATTTTTTCCGGAAAAATATAAAGATTACAAGAAATGAAAAAGAAAATAGAAATCCTCCCAAAGTTAATTTAGCTGAAGGAGATGCAGCTGTCATTTCTCAAGTGAACATTGTAGGCACTATGAAAAAAATGGGTGGTAGACTCTGGGACTACTCGGCACATCTGTGCAAATCGAGAAGCATTTACCTTCTATACTAATATAGGGGAAGACAATGAAGTAGTCTACCTTGGAGACTCAGGAACTGCTAAAGTCCTGGGTAAGGGTAAAGTACTTCTGAAACTCACTTCGGAAAATTTTTTAGCCCTTGCGGATGTGCTACATGTTCGTGATATTAGGACTAACCTGATTTTTATAGCCTTGTTATTAAAAGCCGGGATTAAAGTGACATTTAAATCTGATAAGATTCTAATGACCAAAGATAATGTTTTGGTCGGAAAGAGCTATTGTAACCAATGACTTTTTGAACTTGATATTTCTAATATTATATATAAAAATACATCTGCTTCTGCTTATATGGTTGAGTCTATTTCTTTGTGAACTTGATATTTCTAATATTATATATAAAAATACATCTGCATCTGCTTATATAGTTGAGTCTATTTCTTTGTGGCATGCTAGATTATGACATGTTAATATGTCATATATCCAGAAAATGCAAACTATGGGTTTAATATCTGGTTTAGACTCAAATAAAATTGATAAATATGAAATATGCACTGAAGCCAAAATTAAATAGAGAGACTAAACTATTATCTTTGATACATACTGATTTGGGTGATTTAAAACAAACTATGACTAGAGGTGGTAAAATATATTATGTGACTTTTATCGATGATTTTTCTAGATATACTAAGTTGTATTTGCTTAGAAATAAAGATGACGCATTTGATGCTTTTATTTCTTATAAAACTGAGGTCGAAAATCAACTTAATAGAAAAATCAAGAGAATTAGATCTGATAGAGGAGGAGAATATTTTGCCTTAAATAATTTTTGTGGAAAAGAAGGTATTATTCATAAAGTAACTCCTCCGTATTCACCCGAGTCTAATGGAGTAGCTGAGAGAAAAAATAGAACATTGAAGGAAATGATGAACTCCATGTTAATTAGTGCTTGGGGTGAAGCAATTTTATCTGCTTGTCATCTACAAAATAGAATACCCGACAAAAGAACTGCAAAACTCCCTATGAATTATGGAAAGATTATAAATCTAATTTGAAATATTTAAAAGTGCGGGGGTGTCTTGCTAAAGACCTTTTGCCTGAACCTAAAAAGAGAAAGATATGTTCAAAAACCGCTGATTGCATGTTAATTGGATATGCTGAACATAGTGCTGCATACAGATTTTTTGTTTTGAAAAGTGATGTGCTTGATTGCAAAAGTATTATTGAGACAAAGAATGCTGAATATTTTGAATATATTTTTTCACTGTGTGATAAAATTTCTCATGCACCTATTGTAAGAAATAAAAAGAGAACCTCTGTTAAGGAACTAAGAAGGAGCAAAAGGCATAGAAAAAAGTATTTTATTTTTATGAAAATGATTTTCAAACTTTTATTGTGAATGATGAACCATTTAATTATCTTGAGGCTATTTCTTCTTCTGAAGCTGATTTTTGAAAAGAGGCAATTAAAGTTGAAATTGGCTCTATTATAAAAAATAAAACATGAATTTTAACAGATTTACCTCTTGGTGCAAAGCCTATTGATTGTAAATGAATTTTCAAAAAAAGGTTTAATCCTGATGGTTCTATAGAAAAATATAAAGCTAGTTTAGTAGCAAAAAAATTTTCTCAAAAATGCAATATTGACTATTTTGATACATTTGCACCAATGACTTCTTCTATTCGACTATCAATTGTCTTAGCCTCAGTTTACAAGCTTTTTATTCATCAAATGGATGTCAAAATGGCATTTTAAATGGTGATTTAGAAGAAGAAATATATATGGTTCAACCCGAGGGATGTATTGTTCCTGGGTAAGAAAATAAAGTTTGAAAATTAATTAAATCTCTTTATGGCCTTAATCAAGCTCCTAAACAGTGACATGAGAAATTTGATCAAGTCTTAATGAGAGACAGATTTTCTTCTGTTAAAGTGGACAAATGTGTTTATACTAAAGTGAAGAATGGTGAATTAGTGATAATTTGTTTATATGTTGATGACATGCTTATATTTGGTACTAATTTAAATATTGTGCAGAGTACCAAACTGTTTTTGTCATCTAATTTTGATATGAAAGATTTGGATGGTGTGAATATGATATTGGGAGTTAAAGTCATAAGAAGTGATGATGGTATTGTGTTGTAACAAGAACATTATATTGAGAGACTTCTAAAGAAATTTGATTGTTTTGATGTGACATATGTGGCCACTCCTTATGACGCTAGTTCTCAATTGAAAAAGAATAAAGGTGACCCAATTGCTCAGTCTAAATATGCTTAGATTATTGATAATCTGATGCATTTAATGAATTTTACAAGGCCTGATATAGCCTATGCTGTGTGTAGACTGAGTAGATATACTCATAATTCCAATCAAGAGCATTGGTCTGCATTAGTAAGACTGATGAAATATTTGAGAGAAACCATGAATTATGGTATCCTGTATAGTGGATTTTCCGCTGTATTAGAAGGATACAGTGATGCTAAATGGATCTCTGATTCAGATGTGACAAAATCCACTAGTGATTATGTGTTCACCCTTGGTGGTGGCGCAATAGCATGGAGATCAGCCAAACAAACTGTTAAATCTACTATAGAAGCAGAGTTCATAGCTCTGGAGTTGGCTGGTTCTGAGGCTGAGTGGCTAAGAAACTTTTTAGCTGATATCCCTTTAACAAAGGATGTGTTGCCTCATGTGTCTATCCATTGTGATAGTAAAGCAGCAATTGATATTGCCAAAAATAAATCTTATAATGGAAAGCGCAGACACATTCGTCTGAGACACAAAGTTGTAAAGCAACTGCTGAGAGATGGAATAATTTCCATTAATTATGTGAAGTCAGAAGCGAATTTGGCCGATCCTCTGACTAAACCTATGGGAAAAAAATTAATTCTTCAAACCTCAAAAGATATGGGGTTAAGGCTAACATGATTGTCGATGGAGATGGTAACCCAACTTATGTGATTGGAGATCCCATGAAGTAGGTTCATATGGGTAATAACAAGTTGATATTGACTCTGAAACACTTAGATGAGAGTGCTTAACTACTAATATTTGGAGGACTGAGTTTTAACTCTTAATGAATTCATAGTCCTTATGGATGGTGTATTTAAAACAGTATATACTTGATGAATTCACCTATATGAGAGTGGAGTGGGGCCGCTACTATGAGATTCTAGCCAAGTCTCTAGAGCTCACATGAATAACCAGGCACGCGCATGGCCTATTCATGCAAAACCGCGTTGAACAGCAAAATTGTGGGTCTGAATATGACTGGTAAGGCCTCCGGCTTACAAAAAAAAATTATTGGTTCATAGAAATATTATATTTCACCAGTAATTCATTGAGCCAAGTTTTATCGGTCTAAGTTTGGTTCATAGTCCAGAAGACACCAAACCTATTGCAGTTGGACCATATAAATCCAGCATGTCTTACCCTCCATACTTACCCCATTATTCAATACATCTTCATTCGTCAAACTTTTGAAATATGTGGGGGACTGTAGACAAAAAATAGTAGTATTTCAAAAGTTTACCATGTGTCATTAGATAAATCCTTGCATGAAAAAACCTTTACAGGTGGATACCCCTTTGGCACTTGCTAATTCCATGGACAAATGTCTACTTTGTTGTAAAATCAATGGGAGTAGTTGATGGTGTGGTAAAATTATTAGACATGTGTCTCAATGTATGTAAACCCATTACAAATGTCTTGACCAATGACAAGTGTCCTGGTGCATGGCAAACTCTTATGCCTATAAATTCTAGCATTCTTCCATCCGAAAATCACCAAGCATTTGAGCCTTCTCTCTCATTATCATTGCTCATGATTGCTAATCATTAGCAAACGCTAAAGCTTTCTTCCACCTACACTTTCGTCCTTTACCTTACTGTCCACTTCCTAAATTGTTTAGATGTTATCCTTCCGTGACTTTCTGGGTTAACATAAATAATTTTGCTGACTCCCGATCCTTCTACTATATAGAGGAAGACTCGTTTTATCCTGGGGAAACATTTCAGGCTGCTGAAATAGTTTCTTAGTACAATGCCCAGCACGACTCAGAGCACCCTATATCTACGTAGAGATAATATAACTATATCCTTTTACTTTTATTGTGTTCAACAATAATTTCGTTATACATTATATTATTATAAGACATTTTTACGCTAATTGACATACTAAACCACTTAATTACAAAAAATACCGATATTTTTAAATAATTACCCTATATACCAACACTTTTTCACATTTTACAAAATATACAATTTTTCATTTCCTTTCTTTCCTCTCTACTCAAAACCCTAACTTCTTCCTCTCTCTTTCTCTCCTCTCCTCCACCCACCCACCCCACCCTCCCGCCGTCACCCCCTCCCCCGTGCCTCTGCTCCGCCGCGGCGATTGGAGCAGATCTGCTCCTCTTTTTTCATCTTCTCCTCTTTTTTCTTTTTTCTTTTTTTTTCATTTTGTACGTGTATATGTGTGTATTTTTATGTATATACATGTATTTTGTTAATACAAGTTCAGATCTGCTTCTCCTTCTTCTTTTTTGCATTTGAATATACACATTCAAATTCAGATCTGCAAGTGTATGTATCTGTATGTTCGTGTATATACATGTAATAATTTTCAGCACACAAGTGTATGTACGTGTATATCACTGTATGAACGTGTATATCCGAGCATCTATTTGTATTTTTTGTATGTATTTTTGTGTGTATGTTAAGTAATAAATGTCAAACACATAAATTTGTATGTTTCGTTTGTAGATCTGTAGATTCGTATATGTATGTGTGTGTTTAGTGTATGTATAACACAATTTTTTTGTGTATTTACATGTATTTTTGTTTATATGTATTTTCCAACTTTAATTTCAAAAAAAAAAAATCAATGTTTATATGTGTATTTATGTGTATTTCATTTTTTAGATTCAAAAAAAAAAAAAAAATCGGTGGTGGATGGCGGCGGCCGGCGGCAGCCGGCAGTGACTAGGCGGCGCCGCCGCCTGGGGTGGTAGCAGTGGGGGGGGGGGCAGTAGGAAGAAGGAGGAACCCTAATTTATTAGTTTTGTTGATTTTTGTATATAATGTGTAAAAAAATGTTGGTATTTTTGTAAAATGGAATAATATTGGTATTTTTTGTAATTTTGGTGTTAGGATTGTATATATTTGTAAATCTCCCAGATATTTTTACGCTAATTGACGCATTAAACAGTGAAATTACAAAAAATACCGACATTATTAAGAAATTACACAACATAACGACATTTGTATGAATTTTACAAAACATACCATTTTATCATTTTCCTTTCTCTCTCTAATCCAAAGCCCTACCTTCTCCCTCTCTCTTTCTCTCTTCTCCTCCACCCACCCTCCCTCCCACCCACCCACCTCCCGTCGTTCCCCACCCTCCGTTGCCTGCCGCCGCTGCTACTATACCTCCGGCGAGACTAGAGCCTGCTGTTTCTCGATCTTCTCTCCTTTTTCCTTTTTTTTTTTGTTTCATTTTGTATGTGTATATGTGTGTATATATATATATATATATATATATATATATATATATATATATATTCTTCAGATCTGCTTCTCCTCCTTCTTTTTTTTTTTTGATTTTGAATATACATATTCAGATATTCAGATGCAGATGTATGTATCTGTATGTTCGTGTATATACATGTAATGTTTTTCAGCACACAAGTGTATAAACGTGTATGTTACTGTATGAACATGTATATCTGAGCATCTATTGTATGTTTTGTATTTGTTTTTGTGTGTATGTCAAGTGTATGTGTGACATACATAAATTTGTATGTTTAATTTGTAGATCTGTAGATCCTTGTATGTATGTGTGTGTCTAGTGTATGTAAAATATATTTTTTTTGTGTATTTACATGCATTTTTTGTTTATATGTATGTTGCAAGTGTATTTTCAAAGAGAAATCAATGTTTATATGTGTATTTCATATTTTAGATACAAAAAAACAAAAAAAAAAAAATCCGGTGGGTGGCCGGCGGCGGCGGCCGACGGTGACTAGGCGGCGCCGCTGCCTGGGGTGGTGGCAGTTGGGGGGGGGGCAGTAGGAAGAAGGAGGAACCCTAATTTGTTAATTTTGTATATAATGTGTAAAGAAATGTTGGTATTTTATGTAAATTGGAATAATGTTGTTATTTTTTGTAATTTTGGTGGTAGGGTTGTATATATTTGTGATTATCCCTTATTATAATTATTATTGTTGTTGTTTTCCCCACTGTACCTACAAAAATTGAGTCCTCCCATCGTCTTCCCGGTGAGAAAAATATTTGTAGTTTCTTTAATGTTGCGGAGCACAAGTGCACACCTTTAACTTTTTCAAGGTTCAGCAAACTTCCGCAACAAAACAACTACGACGACATGAATGGCACGGTTACCTAACTTATCCTTTATGATTGGTATGTAGTACTCCTTGCCAGATTCCCACATCCTTATCATAGTACTCATTTTGATATACTTATTTCATTTGGTGTTAGATTTTTTGTTATATCTTTCTATGAGGTTCCTCTCTTAATATACTTTTACAAAAATAAAGCCTCTCACATGCATTTGTGGAAACTAGTCTCTGGATACGTGCGTTGCACATGTGCCCATACAAATAACAAACAATTTTTTTAAATTTTATGTACATAAAATTAATATTATATGTTTGAGTTATATAATATATTAAAGAAAATCTGCATGCTCGAAAATGAAAAACCTCGGTAATATTGAGCTAACTTAATAAATAAAAAATGATATAGTCCAATAGAAAAGCAAATACAAGTAAATTTATTCACAACAAAGAAATAAAGAAAAACAATAGAAGAAAATGTAGTCACATAGCATCAAATTATCCACTTTTTATTAAAATAACACAATGTGATGTTTTTACAATTGGACGATAATTAAGACATGTTAAAACATAGACTATCATTTACTACTTTGGATCTTTGGCTATTCGCCTTTTGAAACCACAAATATTAACACTTATTTAATTCTTTATGTTACCATTATTCTTAATTACATCTCATTTGATCTTGTTTGTTCTCTTATTCTTTTCGCTCTTACACTTGACTTTTTTTTTTCTTTTGATAACTCGCTCACTTTTCTCAACTTTAACTCTTTATCTCATACTCTGAGTTGTCGCTTCTTACAATCTTTTCGATCTTTTTTACATCCTTTTTTTCGTTTGAAGTGCTAGGGACTTAACAAGATGAAACATAACATGTGAACTTCTCTTGCATGGGTTAGTACCATCTGTGTTCCTAGCATTTTCAACACAAAAGTATTAAGTTTCATAGAGAGCAAACATTGAAAATCACAAAATAAAATTTCCTGAAGTTTGATAAGTAGTAAATACAAAGTGTTAGAAATCATTTTCTCATAAAATATATAAAAAATTTAGTAAAATTTTCAACCTATAAAGTTCTTCATAAAAAAAATAGATAGACAAATTTTAAATATATGTTTATGCCACAATTTGATCATGAGTTCGTGACTACTAGTAACGCTATATTACATCGACAGATTAATGCTATCAGAAGGAAATTCTCCTCGGTACTCTTTGGTCATTGTCTAATTCTCCACAAAAGACACTACTTCCTCCGGTCTATTTTAGTTGTAAGAGTTGACTTTGCGCACACCTTAAGAAATTATAAATAATTATAGTATTTTTACTAATTTATCCTTTTATCTTCTTGATATTTTCAAGAAAGAACTACTAATGAGGTTTTTATATTTTTCAATAATATTTAATATTAGGGATATTATAGAGAAGACATGATAAATTTTACCTTAATATTCTAAATCGACAAATATTTTGGACCTTCTATAATAGAATACCTTACAACTAAAATGGAATGGAGGGAGTATGAACTAACATAAAAAGGAGTAACTTCAAATTCAGTAGAAGTATATATGAATGTATCGTTTTCAAGGAATAGTTTGTCAACTTTGGTCTCAAACCTCCTAGTATAGAATTAAATGCATGACCAATATGAATATATGGACAAAAATATACCTCTTTCTCCAATTTGCTCCAGTATTTACTTCTGATGTTATAACTTTATCATAATGATATTAGATAGAGAAATTAGTATTCCTTAATTAACAATAAACACTAAAAAGTGATCTGTCATAATTTTCTTATTTTTTATTCCATTATACATTGAAGAAGTCCATCACTTTGTCGAGTTATAAAATCCTCCTTGCCTATGCGTGAAGTCGGTGTTTCTTAATCCACTTAGCCTACTTTTCGTTGTCTTACTTTATTTTCTCTTTTCATTCGTCTAGTCTCGAACCTATTTGAACTATATTTACATCTTATTAAAGTTTCTGTAACCTATATAGTAAATCTCCAAAACTAATGATAGATTTTACTCATCCATCATACCTTTTACTCAAAGGATTCACTTATATTGTTATTTGCATGAAACAATATATTTATTATACGAAAACTACTCAAGAATTAGAATTCAAAGTCTATATTAATTCTTTTAGCTTTGTGATGCCATTATTCAATACAAGATTTGTATTTAGAAAATACTTTCAGTAGGAGTATCAGTTAACTTAAACTCCTAAAATTAGACAATGACTTTGCCATTGTTATTTCTATTTTACCTCATGGAACGTAAGATCATTGCAAAATGTGATATTGGATAAAGCAACAATAAATCTTAAAATCTCCAATGCATAAAACGTAAGTATCTTTTCAAGTAGGAGTCAAATAGTTTCACTTCCTAAAATATGCCACAAAAGAAGAGGAAAATTTTAAGAATGAATGAGATTACATTTTTAAACTCTAAAATTTTGAAAAGAATACTCCCAAAAAAATGTAGAGTTAAAAATGGAACCGGCAATCATTCAAACCCTCGAATGAGAATATTTTTCACTAATAGCTTTGAACTCCCTCCACTCCTAGGAAAAATAGGAAAAAGAAAAAATCTACTATGTACATACTACGTACACAAGGGGATGTGCAAAACAAAGGCACAAAAATGACGAATAAAGTGTTGAAAATATCATTAACCCATTAAACTTAAGAACAAGAAAAAAGTTGTATAGATTATGAGTACTGCCTAACAATCGGCATAGAGTAAACCAAAGATACATCTAACAATATCTAGGATTATTTAGTACGACCAAATCAACATCACAAAGATAAAATTATTCATACAACTCTTTCTCTTTAATATGGAACTTTTTTTTACAGTATTAGAATATTAGATGGGGATTCCCCTCTCCCCACCCCCCCCCCCCCCTTTTTTTGAGAAAAAAGTTGACCTATGTGGCAGTTACTTATATTTCAAAAATCAATTCCTAAACTTTGTAAAAAGAACTCTATGACTTGCCGCGTTTTTAGATGAGTGTTAAAGACAACAATGACTTACCCAAGACTTCTGTGCTTTGATTAATAGATCAATTAGTATTGGCAGAATACATGTGAAGCCCCTTAAACTTGCCAGTTTTTTTTTCATTTAGACACCTGAACAAAGGCTTGTCCCATTTAAACCCCTAAACTCTATCAAAACTGTGTTAGTAGATACACTCTGCTGACATGGCGCAGTGTGTGTATTACACTCCCTTTAGAGAGTGTGAAAGAGCAAAACGAAAAAAAAAAAAATTGGGTTATATGACCCATCTCCACCAATTAGCCTCCATCTCCACCACCACATACTTTCCTTCCTTCATTCCTTCACACCACCGCACGCCTCTCCTCTGACTCCACCTGCTCCGACACCACTGTATCCATGCCTCTATCACTATGCAAATCAAACCAAAAAAATTCCTTCATCCCCAATTCCACCGTAAAAGTCAACACCAATCGATGATATCTGCTTAATAATATCACATTCAAAAGCAAATAGCATTTACATACAAATTAAGATTGAAAAAGATTTATCCTTTGCCAATTGGTTAGAGAGGCTTGAAAAAATGGTTGAAGAGGAAAGCATAACCAAAAGAAAATTGCCTTGTTCCACTCTTTCATCGCCATCACCACGACTTCCTCTACCACCCACCACCACCACCACCACCATGCTCACCTCTGAATATTCACTAATCTTCCACACCATGAAATTCAATTAAGAATCAACAAAATCCAAAATTTAAAAAGAAAACAAAAACAGAATTTGCCGGAAAAGAGCTTTCACATATATCTGTATTGGATAAAAGCCGATTGGACTTTGAAGGTGACACGTGACTTCCACGTGGCACGAACTAACGCTTCAACGGACAGACATTCACCGGACATATATTTTCCACGAGCAGACCTAAGGAAGTTACAGAACCTCTCAACAGTCAACACAGATTAAATGACCAATTATTAGCATTATTATCCACGATCATCCATTAAATGGTCATTAAAGCAATCATTACAACCCAGCGGTTACAACTTCGCTGAATAAGTGCCCAGCAGTTACTTATCCAGACGGATCCACGCCCAACGGTTACTACAATGCCAACGGACGCCTATCAGTCCTATAAATAGCGTTTACCTTAACCAATTGTAAACAACTTTTACTACCTGTTGACACTATCAATAAGAATACTCTCCTACTCTTGCTCAGATATTCTCTCGATTTATATTATTTAGCTTTTCAATTGTCTGAAGTGTGGCGGATATCGACCAACTCTCCCCGGAGACGGAAAATACGATACGTTTGCCTCTCTTTGCTTTTGTTTATATTTTACTTTTATCATTCGATATCGATAGTGTTTGATTCATCGTATAAACTCTTAATCTCAACTATTGATCGTGACTCCGCAAATACAAATTTAATTGTTAATTGGCCTAAAATCGGATCTAGGTCAAACAATTTGGCGACCACAGTGGGAGCCGGTCAATAGCTTTCGTAGGTTAAAAGTCTATCTTTGATATTATATCTATTTCCGTCTATCTTTTTGTTTCGTAACTAATATGGCAGAAAGCAGTTCTCAACGAACTATCATAGGCGGACAATAGGTAAACACCCCTCCACTCAGTCCTAATTATTCTCCTGATTACTCTCCCGATTATTCGTCCGACGGGCAGCAACAATCTTCCCAAGGACCGGTCAGGCAATATAGGCGTATGCGCTCTCAGAGCACTACTCCACCCAGGAGACGACGACATAGGAGTCTCTCCCCTGGCCAAGGGAATCTACAAGAAACGCTTTTTGCTTTTATGCAGGAACAGGCAGAAGTGAACCGGGGAATCAACGAGGCACTTACCTCTCTCCGGAGAAGTAACCCTTCAACTGCAAGGGCTGACGCTGCAGCACCTAACCCCAATGTACCCTCTTCACATACGTCGAGGCAAGGAGAGGAGCGCAACAACGGTGGTGGTACTGCAGATCCGACGACTCAGGCCAATCAGAATCCGAACGGAGGATCTATGGCACCTACAGATATGAGCCTTGTCGTGGAAGCTCTCACCAAACAATTCAAAGAAAGCCAAGAAGCACTTCAGAAGTCTCTGCACGAGAGGATCGATCAGATACCAGGCGCTCCACCTACGCTGAAGAAGGTTGATGTCCAGCGTTATTCACAGAGACCTTGGAAGAAGGAGGCAGCTCCAAAAGCGATACCTAAAACGTTCAAGATGCCGAACATTCCAAGGTATCGCAGAACATCTTATCCCAACGATCACCTCATGATGTTCAGCAATTTCTTAAAGGCTACACTACAGGAAAAATGATTAATAGGGACCAACAAGTAACGACCACTTGAAAAATCTGGTCCCTATATGCTCACTATATAGACCAGATTTTTTTGTCGTCCCGGAATCTCGATTTTTGTTTCGAAATTAACGAAGAGAGTAAATCTGGTCTTCAAAATAACATAGATCTGGTCCTTGTAACCTTTTAAATTAGCGGGAGACAGGCGCTAGCCACTAGTTAAAATATTATTTTCCTTATTCCGGAATTAAAGCTCTCCTTTCTTAAAATTTTGGTTCTTCTCCAAGTAAAATCCCCAAACCCTAACTTCAATGCGATCTATCAAACCATGGCGCAGACTCTTCAGATTCGAATCCCTTGTTCACTAGCTCTCCCCGCTTCCCCTTCGTACCAGAAATCGACATTCCATTTATGCTATTGCCGATGATCTAAGCGTTGAAACTATTGAAAAGAAGTAAGTTCTTAGCTATCAAAGATATTGTTCGTGTTTGTTTTACCAATTATTTATGAATTCTGATTGTGAATAGAGTGTATTTTTGTATTTGTGAAAGAGTGGTAAGTATGCATAATCTCGTTTTCCGATTTGTGCAAGTGTGGTGAGGGTTTGCCAATTGTAAACTCAGTTCTTTTGGTCAATTATAAATCTCAAAACCTTTTTATATTTACCTTATCGTATTTAATCTCATAAATTTCAGGAAGTCTTACTTGAAGCTAAATCAGTAAAGTAGGTGTCCTGTTTTGACTTTCATATTATATTGACTCAATTGTTATTATTTCCATACGGGGCTTCTAATATATGTGAGGCCATATTTTCTGCTGGTTTCGATTTCCCTTGAAAAGGATCTTACCAATATTTTATATATAATAACATTCCTACTTGACAAACAATAAAAAGTTACAGAATTCAGGGACATCGGTTGTGGGCAAACCAACTGAAAATTAAGTGAATAAGTGAAATATTGTAGTGTCATTAACCTTACTGATAGTCAATTTTCATCTATGTTGTGTATCACTTCTTTTTTTTTCCCGATATGTTCCAGTCCAATGTAAAATGAACAAGTTGTTTCTTATTTTTCTAATAAGAGTTCAAGAAAATGGCATAATAGCTTAGTAGACTTATTTATTAATGTTAATATGTTGAAGTATCTACTCATTGTATTAATGATTTTGAAGATCCAACTTGCAAAGTTGTGTATAAACCTGCAGAGCAATCTTGTGTGTATAAACAGTCTAGTCTAAACATGGGATTCTAAAGGATAGAAATAAATGTCTGACCAGTTTTGGGGACCTAGTGGTGTTTTAATGTTTGTGTATCTGACTGAGCAACTTATAAAATCCTGTTGTATTCCCAGAAAATCATTTATACTTTATAATCATTTCTTTGACATTCTAACTTATTATTATTTTTTTTAATTTGCATCTCCCTTTTACATTGATGTGTCATATTTCTAAGTCCATACGATGCACTTGATAGTTTTCTAGAGGTGAGTAGTTAATTAACAGAAAAATTATTTAACTATTGTCTAGTATATCTGGATAGCTTTTTAAGAGAATTTATTTTGGCTTAAGGATTGAATTCAATGACATGACCAGTTTTGGGGACCTAGTGTTGTTTTATGTTTTTGTATTTGACTGAGCAAATTAGAAAATCCTCTCATATTCTTAGAATATCATTTTTACTCTATAATCATTTCTTTGACATTCTAACTTTTTGTTATTTCCTGTAATTTACAGCCTCCTTTTACATTGGTATGACTCATTAGCTTGCTCAAGTTTTTGCTTGCATATAACAAGGTAAATTATTTGTGTATGAATTATGGAGGACCTCCGTAGAAGATTTAAAAAGAATGTAATACTTGTATGCATTATTTTGTATTTGATAGATTGTTCTTGGGCTCATGAGTATCCACTTTTTTGGCAGATAGATGTACTAATGGATGCCCCGTTTTGTGCTATTACTGCGGATATTGAAATTCTGCAAAATTTTATGAGGTGATCATGCTCATTCCCAACTAGAATATGGCCTTAAAGTTGAAGATACTTTAAACCATCTCTGCCAAAAGTGTGAGGCTTCTCTGCAGTTTCTTTAGTCACTATGTAACAAATATTATTTCGGAGGCGCCTTGTTATGAATAAGGTTTTTTCCCAAGAATTGTGTTAGTTATAGTACCTATAAGTAACTGCTGAAGAGTTACAGAAAGGATGCTTGTTTTTGCAGTTTAGATTTACCCTTAGCAGGGTGAGTGTGTAATACTCTAACAGAATCAACAGATGATGCACATTAACCTGCTTTCTTTACTATGCATTCTTATTCACTTTACATGCTTCATGGTATAAAGTAGATTACAGAGCATAGTTTCTCATCTCACAAGAACAATATGCTATAGAAACAGAATTAGTTTCACCAAATTAAATTTCTCCAAGTTAAGGAGTATTGGTTTCCTATGTTCAGCTTCCTCTTCCTAGATCTTGCAAAAGCTCAAGGTCCCATCTCATACTAACACTTATATTGTGTGCTACCTATGTTATCTCACTTAAGTTGTCTGGGAATGTGCCCCTTTTGTGCATTTACAATGTTATGAAACTATTTACGAGTAAATAAACTGATTGAGGCTTAGTTGTATAAAACTGATTTTCTTAGCATTTAAGGGTCGTTTTGTTGGAGTCCAGAATTCCTGTCATGTATAGATAGAGTTGCTTCTTTGTAGGTTTTGGTCCAGACTTGAATTGTTTCTATTGATCTTGTTTACTTGCAGCTTTTATGCTGGCCGGAGTAATTAGAGGGAAACATCTGGTTGACAGTTCCTCATTTTCTCTTTTCCTAGAAGTGATTGTTTGCTCATATTCTATTTGATTATATCTTACTGTGTGTAAGAGTTATAGCCATGATCTTACCTTTAATAAGTGAAACGACCTCGGTCAGTCGTTTCGGAAGTTAGGACTCCGATTGGCATGCCGGTAATTTTAAAATATTCGTAATATCCATTGGGACTTATCTGTAAAATTTGAGCTAAATCAGACCTCGTTTGGTAGGCATCGGAAGAAGGTTTCAGTTTTTATTGGCGATAAATATTAAAAAGAGATTTTCGAGCTCGGTTTTACCGAATGAGCTCCGATTCGAAATCCGAAAGCGCCGTTGGGTTCGTATGATTATTTATGACCATTGTGAACTTTCGAAAGTGAATTTCGATGTTGTTCGGCAAGTTTCCGCTAAAATGCCGAAAGTTAAATAATTTGACCTTTTTCATTTAAATTCGCATTTTGAGTTTCGGGAGTCCAATTTGAGATCTGTCTTCGCGAGTAGGTTACATATATTTTGTATAACTTGTATGCAAAAGTTGGAATTATTTCGAATATCGTAGGATACCGTTTTAATTTTTAACGTAGTAGCGAATTTTAAAGAAAAAAAAAGAAAAAAAAGAGGAGAAAAGACAAAATACAAAAAGGAAAGCAAAAGATTAAAAAAGTGGGCGGTGGTTGTGGGATATGTATCCCTGTGCATTTCAACGTTTTTTGAGAGAAACATAAGTACATACATACAGAAACAAAAATGAACAGAGAACGCTGCGACGGAAAGAAAGCGCAGAAATGCAAAAAAAATGCCAGAAAATGAAAAAAGGGGCCGGAGAAAAGTAGTATTTTCACCCCAAAACATCCAGGTAATGATGTTAACTCATTATCTTAGTTTATTACGTGTGTTTGAATATATTTTTACGGTAAAAATTTGGATATTAGACATCGTTTTAATAAGTTCAATTAATAGTTTAAAGGGTCAAATGGACCCCGATAATGAAATTGATTATATATTCGTACTCAGTGAGTTATGGGCAACATATAAATGTAATTTATTTAGGGTTTGGTTATGTGACCATAAACCCTGTACATAGGCCTGGCCTGCGTATTGCGTATGCGAATAGGGTATCAGGTTCCTACCTGGATTACCCTGAGATGTGAGGAATGAAGCCTTTAGCCTAATTTGATATATTTTTCTGCTTATTGACCACAGTGGGATCATTTGGCAATGGAACCAAAGGACAAGCGGTTATTGAGTGGATGTACTAACTTTGTAACAAGGTAAGTGTTTATATCCATTTCTTTGGAGGCACCTGGCCTCGTGGATTTTCTACCACGTGTTCCTTACGTGTGTAGCTGCCGATAGGCGTACTCATTACGCCTTAGCTTTGAACTTATATTTTATATTATATGTTATGTCCTGTTATTGGTATTGCATTGAGAATCTGAGTGTTGTACTTTGGCTGTGAGTTGGTATATACTTTCCAGCTGTCGATGAGAGTCCCGCGCTGGTGATGGGTTATTATTACATCGTGTTGCATTTGTATGCACATTGCATCATATTGAGGGTAGGAAGATTCCGCCCTCGGAGCAGGAGTATTCCGCTCCATTGCATCATATTGAGGGTAGGAGGATTCCGCCCGCGGAGCAGGAGGATTCCGCTCCATTGCATCATATTGAGGGTAGGAGGATTCCGCCCACGGAGCAGGAGGATTCCGCTCCATTGCATCATATTGAGGGTAGGAGGATTCCGCCCTCGGAGCAGGAGGATTCCGCTCCATTGCATCATATTGAGGGTAGGAGGATTCCGCCCTCGGAGTAGGAGGATTCCGCTCCATCTATTTGGCACATATGACACCATTGCATCATACTGCATTCATCCCATTTCATTGCACCGCGTGCTGACTATTGTGTGACTATCGTGTTGTGTTTTATATATGCGGTATGTATACCGTATCTCAGTTTGCCTATATATTTCTGGCTCGTATCTCGGGTTGCACGCCGCAAAGGTATGAATATATGGATCGGGTTGCACGCCGCAACGGTATAAATATATGGATCGGGTTGCACGCCTCGGGAATATGAATATATGGATCGGGTTGCACACCGCAACAGGATGGATATATGGATCGGGTTGCACGCCGCAACAGGATGTATTTCTGATTGTTAATATGTTCGAGATACCTCTATGTTCTGGCTATCTTACGTTCCTGGTTTTAATGAGTTTGTGATTCCATACGTGTTTCTAGTTATTATCTGGCTCTGCCTTTTCATAATTTAAATAAAAGGAATTTCGTTTATCTGCTTCTTTTCTCCCTGGCTAGTTATCCTATTCTTTGAGGTGGCTAGTCTGCCCCACTTATTGAGTCCTTTTGACTCACCCTTGTTTGTTGTTTGTTTCTTGTCTATCTATTTCGTTTCGGCAGGTTCGCTCCAGGATTGAGTTCGCCACGTTGTGAAGGAGCGAAGACGACTTCAACTGTCAGGGTGAGCCAGCTTTTATTCCGGATGGCCACCAGTTTATTGGTTATTATTTCAGTTGCATTTTGCTCCCTTCAGGAGGTATTTGTCTTCTTTGTACTCTTAGATGTCTAGTCTGGATAACCCTAAACCTAGTATGTTGGGTAGTCAGCTGTAATTTCTTTTGTACAGCTTAGAGGTATTAGTATGTCTGTGTTTTTATTTTAAGTCTTGTCCTTATTTGTAAATTTTTATATTTATTTTCCTGATTTAATTGTTAAGGGTTCGCCCGACGGGTCTAGGGGTGGATGTCGGGTGCCCGCACGGCCTAACCGGATTTCGGGTCGTGTCAGTTGGTATCAGAGCCCGGTTTAGAGTCTATCCAGACTAAGACAGTGTCTAGTAGAGTCTCGCTGATGGGTACGTAGACGTCCGTACTTATCTACGAGAGGCTATGATGGCATTTAGGAAGTTTCACTTCCTTCATTTCTGATTGTGCGTCTGCCTAGGAGGCAAAAGTATTTTCGTTAATTGCTTCGTGGTAATTGTGAACCCTCTTGCGATAAATCAGCAAACGATATGAGTTCAAGACGAAGCAGTCTAGCCTGGGGTTAGCACTGACGAAGCCCCGAGAGTTTTTGATCGTGCTGACGATCTAGTTACAGAGGTCCCAGCTGTACGAGCTCGCGATGGGTAAGGGAGCAGGGCCTTGTGGTTCCCTTGGCTCTCCACGATGCTTTTACGAGAATTTTGGCGACGCTGATACCGCAAAAACCTATTATTCGCGGGGCAGCCTATCAGGTTGCCGCATGTGCAGACGTTCGATCTCAGGGAGCTCCTTTTATGGTTCTTAATATTGCTGCAGTGAATTATATTCCGGAGGTAGTATGTGTTGTACCTCTAATTGTTCTGGCTGATTAGCTAGCCGAGGTATCAGTTCGGTCCGAGTGCCTAAAGAGGTTGCATCATTTCACGCGGTTGAACCTTCCGATATTCTTAAGCCATGCATCAGTTAATCCCTGCATAAATTTTTAAAATAAAATGATGTCAGCATATCCTTCAGGCTGTTGGTTATCTCGAGCAATATGCTGTGTACTATTCTGCTTTCTAGTTTCAGGGTCCAGCCTTGAATTGGTGGGCCGCTCTCTTATTAGCTAACTTGGTTCGGTTTTTCTTCTAGATTCGTGGAAAGTTCCTTTCGAGTAGCGAGCGAGATGAAAAGTGTTTCCAGTTTGAGTGGATTGGACAGGGTAGCCTGTCGGTTTGCCTGTTGGTGTTTCAGAATATGAGATTGAATTCTATAGAATGGCTGGATATGCATTAGAACTAGTTCATGAGCCTTTTGAGAGATTCAAAAATTTATTGATGACCTTTATTTTTCCTTGAAATCCCAGATGGTTCGAGAAATTGAGGTCTGGATTTCATTTGATGTTGTTGTTAATATTGCCCGAAGGTTCGAGGCATACTATAAGTTAGAGCGGGAGAGCAAGAGATCCCGTGGCCCTGGTGGGCAACCATGGTACCCTCATTTGGAGGTAGGAGTTCTGATTGTTTTGGGAGGTCACCTGCCATATTATCTCAGCTTGTAGAGCGTAATTCTCAAAGTGTGCAGGTAGTTCGTCAAGATCAGAGTCAGTTTTCTCTTTGTAGCTATCAATAATCTGTCCAGTTTCTATTTTCACCGAAAAGGTGTTATCATTGTTGTGAGTCTGACTATCCTTTGAGGAGTTTTCCCTTACTCCGACAAGTTAGCAGTTGTCTTTTCTTTCGTCATCAGGTATCTGCGCAGTCGTATGGGATTTTATTTAGACCTCAATCAGCAAAAGAAATGCCACCATCCGGTAGAGGTTGAGAGTGTGGTGGCAGTGGTTCTTCAGAAGGTGATTATCAGAGTAGTTGCTTAGTTCAGCCGCAGAGGCAGTTTTATGAACTGCTTGTCTGGCGGGATACTGAGGTGTCCGATATAGTAGACCCTGAGATTTTTTTCTTCTCTTAAATGTGAGTAAGATTTGATTCTTTCGATCGATCTGGAAATGATGTGTCTCATCATGTTTTGATGGTTTCCTTGGATGTCGTTTCTATTAAGAATCAGTTGCGGTAGAGGGGTGAGCTTCTGATATGATTTATTCCTGGCATTTGTGAGACCCTACTAGTTTATCTGATTTAAATGTGAGAGATTTGGGAGTGACTGTCGGTATTGTCTGCTTGGCATCTTGTTACGCCACCTTCTGTTATTATGTCAATTCAGTTTACCTCACTCCTCGAAATTCAATGTTGGTAGGATAATGGGATCCTAATTCGTCACCATCAGAAAGTGTTATCATTTCTTCCGGTGTAAAGTGATTAGTAAGTAATATTCGATCTATGTATCTCCTCATGGTTCGAGGCGCTAGTAGAGTCATGTTATCCTATGAGCTTGTCTGGGTTATAAAAAGGTTTCTGGTAAATTGTCAAAGTTTCCTTTTTATAGGAAGGTTAAATTGACATAGATTTTGTTCCATAAAGCTCATTCAATGTCTATTTCTTCAATTGCGATTCTTCGATTAGCCTGACTCGTAAGTAGTCTAGCTCTGGTAGCCAAATAAATTAGAAGATGAGCTTCATAAAGATCTAATTATTTCTATCCTCAATTTATTGCCATCTCTTCTTTTTCGACACTGGTGAGCTTAGGCGATCAGTAACCTATTGTGATGTTCCCTGTGTTGAGCCAGAGTGCATGTCAAGGTAACCGGGTAAGCATATTATTGTTTAGGTTGAAAATCAGGACAGTGGTGCTGTCCAGACATTCTGTCTGCGGATTTGCTATGTCATCCAGTTGTCTCATCTTGTTATCCGCTTAACATGTTTATGTTATTAGTTTATCCGGGTATCTAGTCCCATGTATAGTAGTGCTGGTTCTGTTTTGCGGATCATCCAGTTTCAGGGGAAACTCTGCCGAAATTTCTATATAGAAATACCATCCATCAGGCGGTGGTGTTTACGGCAAAGGTATGGAGTTGTGAACTTGAGAGTTGCAGCTGTTTGGCAACTCAAAAGGGTAGTTGGTAGCTTAGGTCTGCCTACGTTCAGCTTTTAGCTAAATCTTCTTTAGTCCAGCAGACTGTGCGAGGATGACTATTTCTATTCAAATTAGTTGTATGAGTTTATGCTTTAAGTGGAGGAGTCTTCCTCCATTGATACCGAATCATAATATTAAATCTCTAAGGCGTTGCTGAAGCGTACGCTAATTCTTAGTTCCATCGACCTGTTCTACATCGAAAGGTATATCGACGAGGTGATTCGTCTGCAGAATCATGTTAATCCATTCAAAGTTCCGTACATCTTTGCTTCGAAAATGTAGAACTCTCTTCTCGTGATCGAGGAAGGATTAGCTCAGTCAGAATAAGCTGTGCAATTGTATTATCATATTATCCAGATATATTTTATTCCAAAAGTTCGATATGCGTGTTATAATTCTGATCCTGTAATCAAGAAATAATACCCGTGGAGTAGCTTATGAAGGTCGTGCAAGTTCTTTTGCAATCTGTGCGAATTTTTCTTTAGACTTAGGCTCGTTCGAGGACGAACGAGAGTTTAAGTGGAGGAGAATGAAACGACCTCGGTCAGTCGTTTCGGAAGTTAGGACTCCGATTGGCATGCCGGTAATTTTAAAATATTCGTAATATCCATTGGGACTTATCTGTAAAATTTGAGCTAAATCAGACTTCGTTTGGTAGGCATCGGAAGAAGGTTTCAGTTTTTATTGGCGATAAATATTAAAAAGAGATTTTCGAGCTCGGTTTTACCGAATGAGCTCCGATTCGAAATCCGAAAGCGCCGTTGGGTTCGTATGATTATTTATGACCATTGTGAACTTTCAAAAGTGAATTTCGATGTTGTTCGGCAAGTTTCCGCTAAAATGCCGAAAGTTAAATAATTTGACCTTTTTCATTTAAATTCGCATTTTGAGTTTTGGGAGTCCAATTTGAGATCCGTCTTCGCGAGTAGGTTACATATATTTTGTATAACTTGTATGCAAAAGTTGGAATTATTTCGAATATCGTAGGATACCGTTTTAATTTTTAACGTAGTAGCGAATTTTAAAGAAAAAAAAAAAAAAAAGGAGAAAAGACAAAATACAAAAAGGAAAGCAAAAGATTAAAAAAGTGGGCGGTGTTTGTGGGATATGTATCCCTGTGCATTTCAACGTTTTTTGAGAGAAACATAAGTACATACATACAGAAACAAAAATGAACAGAGAACGCTGCGACGGAAAGAAAGCGCAGAAATGCAAAAAAAATGCCAGAAAATGAAAAAAGGGGCCGGAGAAAAGTAGTATTTTCACCCCAAAACATCCAGGTAATGATGTTAACTCATTATCTTAGTTTATTACGTGTGTTTGAATATATTTTTACGGTAAAAATTTGGATATTAGACATCGTTTTAATAAGTTCAATTAATAGTTTAAAGGGTCAAATGGACCCCGATAATGAAATTGATTATATATTCGTACTCAGTGAGTTATGGGCAACATATAAATGTAATTTATTTAGGGTTTGGTTATGTGACCATAAACCCTGTACATAGGCCTGGCCTGCGTATTGCGTATGCGAATAGGGTATCAGGTTCCTACCTGGATTACCCTGAGATGTGAGGAATGAAGCCTTTAGCCTAATTTGATATATTTTTCTGCTTATTGACCACAGTGGGATCATTTGGCAATGGAACCAAAGGACAAGCGGTTATTGAGTGGATGTACTAACTTTGTAACAAGGTAAGTGTTTATATCCATTTCTTTGGAGGCACCTGGCCTCGTGGATTTTCTACCACGTGTTCCTTACGTGTGTAGCTGCCGATAGGCGTACTCATTACGCCTTAGCTTTGAACTTATATTTTATATTATATGTTATGTCCTGTTATTGGTATTGCATTGAGAATCTGAGTGTTGTACTTTGGCTGTGAGTTGGTATATACTTTCCAGCTGTCGATGAGAGTCCCGCGCTGGTGATGGGTTATTATTACATCGTGTTGCATTTGTATGCACATTGCATCATATTGAGGGTAGGAGGATTCCGCCCTCGGAGCAGGAGTATTCCGCTCCATTGCATCATATTGAGGGTAGGAGGATTCCGCCCTCGGAGCAGGAGGATTCCGCTCCATTGCATCATATTGAGGGTAGGAGGATTCCGCCCACGGAGCAGGAGGATTCCGCTCCATTGCATCATATTGAGGGTAGGAGGATTCCGCCCTCGGAGCAGGAGGATTCCGCTCCATTGCATCATATTGAGGGTAGGAGGATTCCGCCCTCGGAGTAGGAGGATTCCGCTCCATCTATTTGGCACATATGACACCATTGCATCATACTGCATTCATCCCATTTCATTGCACCGCGTGCTGACTATTGTGTGACTATCGTGTTGTGTTTTATATATGCGGTATGTATACCGTATCTCAGTTTGCCTATATATTTCTGGCTCGTATCTCGGGTTGCACGCCGCAAAGGTATGAATATATGGATCGGGTTGCACGCCGCAACGGTATAAATATGGATCGGGTTGCACGCCTCGGGAATATGAATATATGGATCGGGTTGCACACCGCAACAGGATGGATATATGGATCGGGTTGCACGCCGCAACAGGATGTATTTCTGATTGTTAATATGTTCGAGATACCTCTATGTTCTGGCTATCTTACGTTCCTGGTTTTAATGAGTTTGTGATTCCATACGTGTTTCTAGTTATTATCTGGCTCTGCCTTTTCATAATTTAAATAAAAGGAATTTTGTTTATCTGCTTCTTTTCTCCCTGGCTAGTTATCCTATTCTTTGAGGTGGCTAGTCTGCCCCACTTATTGAGTCCTTTTGACTCACCCTTGTTTGTTGTTTGTTTCTTGTCTATCTATTTCGTTTCGGCAGGTTCGCTCCAGGATTGAGTTCGCCACGTTGTGAAGGAGCGAAGACGACTTCAACTGTCAGGGTGAGCCAGCTTTTATTCCGGATGGCCACCAGTTTATTGGTTATTATTTCAGTTGCATTTTGCTCCCTTCAGGAGGTATTTGTCTTCTTTGTACTCTTAGATGTCTAGTCTGGATAACCCTAAACCTAGTATGTTGGGTAGTCAGCTGTAATTTCTTTTGTACAGCTTAGAGGTATTAGTATGTCTGTGTTTTTATTTCAAGTCTTGTCCTTATTTGTAAATTGTTATATTTATTTTCCTGATTTAATTGTTAAGGGTTCGCCCGACGGGTCTAGGGGTGGATGTCGGGTGCCCGTACGGCCTAACCGGATTTCGGGTCGTGTCAATAAGCTAATTCAATCTTGTAAAGTCTTTTGTACATCTCTTTTTCTATGACATTGTCTCTTTGTTGTAGCCATGCTCTTGGGGTCATCTTGAATTAGCATGGGTCATTCCATCTTGAATTATGTTCAGATTTTGAAGAGTATTATTATTTGCAGTTGATATAATTTGACAGGTGAGTGGTTAATTTACTTTTAGACATAAATTAATAGAAAATTATATAGCCAATTTATTGTAGATCTTTATAGTTTTGTAAGCTAGTTTGTTTATTTCCTATAACAGGTTCTGAAGGCTTGAATTTACAAGTCAACATGCATGTTGAAGACTTCGTACAAGTTGGTAAGTTGGTCATCATTTTATAGGGGATGTGCAAAATTTCTTTATCTTTTGATGTGAATGTTAGCTTCTTCTTTTTTTCCTTTTCTTTGGATTGTGTAATAAATATAGTGACTCATGAGATGTTAATCCGTCTTGTTGTAATTGATTAATGATTATATATGTATATAAAAGCAGGTTATTATCTCAATTTGTTTAGCTGTAATTTATTTCCATAATTTAGATTGTTTAATATTTTATTAGAAATAAAGGATCAGAGAAGATCATATATTTTGGACCACAATATCTGGTCCATAAACACTTGCGAACTTGTCCTTAAAGATGTTTAAGGACGAGATTTCTTGTCCTTGATTTCCATTTAGCGACCGGAAAATATGGTCCCAATAGTGTTTTAAGGACCAGAAAAACCTTTAAGGACCAGCATTTGCACCTCGTCCTTATTGACCTTTAACCACGGAGCCATTAAGGACGGGGGTAGGACCAGATTTTCTGGTCGCTATTGACTTTTTAGGACCAGAATTTTACTTTTAAAGACCAGATTTCCCGTCGCTACTACTCATTTTTCTTGTAGTGCTAGTGACCTCACCGACGAGGAGATCGAGTCAGTACAATTGAAGAAGTTCGTGGAAACCCTAGCAGATGGAGCCCTGCGTTGGTACTCAATGTTGCCACCCAACTCCATTGGGTCTTTCGCGGAAATGGCTGAATTGTTTGTGAAGGCACACACAGGTGCTCAGAAGACGGAGACTCGAGTAGAAGACATCTTTGAAATCAAACAGAGACCTGACGAATCACTCCGCAAGTACGTGGATCGCTTCCAGAGAGAACGAATGATGCTCCCCAAAGAACCAGATCGATGGGTAGCAATCGCGTTCACCAACAGCCTAGATATTAGGAGCTCAGAGGCCACACGTAGACTTTACGAGTCTCTCCGCGAATTCTCAGCAGCCAGTTGGTCAGACGTATACAACCGTTATAATTCCAAGGCACGTATCGATGAGGATAAATTGATTGGAACAGGTACCCGAGGGAGGGCTCAGGCTCGCAGCAGCGGGTCCGGCGGAAAAGCAGAGACGGAGAGGTCAGACACATGGTATGAGCCATACCCTGACCAATCACGTAACAATTCCAAAGGACGCAGCCGCAACGGTAACAAAGGGTTGTCTCGGAGAGAAAATTCTGAATCAAATCTTCGTGGAGCTCCAAGCCTGCCAAGCTTCAACGTCGAAATGACCGAAGTTATGGCGGTACTCAAAGATATGGGAGAAAATGTCAAATGGCCAAAGTACATTAAGACTGATCCCAGCAAGCGAAACCAGGATCTATATTGCGAGTTCCACTGCGACCACGGGCACACCACCGAAGACTGCAAAGCTTTAAGGTATGAAATTGCTCATTTGTTGAAACAGGAATTCTTGAAGGAGTTCCTGACCAAGAAAGGAAAGCAAACTCACGCGAAGGATCAGCAGAACAAACATGGTCCACCGCGAGCATCCTCCCCGAAACGAACTGTCATTGTTATTTCAGGTGGGATCGAGGTAGATTCGGTTACCTTCACAGCAAAGAAGTATGCAAAAGTGTCCATTACAAACAACAAGCGCCCTCGATCAGAAGGAGTAATCACATTTGAGGATTCTGATGCTGACGGTTCGCAATTCCTACATGCTGATGCGTTAGTCATAACGTTGCGTGTAGCGGAGTTCGATGTCAGTAGAGTGCTCGTTGATGCAGGCAGCTCGGCGAACATTATCCAGTCACGAGTTGTAATTGAGATGCAGTTAGCAGATAAGATCGTGCCAGTATCTCGAGTTCTTTCCGGTTTCAATAATTCAAGCGAGAAGACTCTCGGGGAGATTACCTTTACGACTCTGGCCGAAGGAGTAGCAAAGGAGACGACTTTTCATGTTGTCGATGCGGATCTAGCCTACAATATCATTCTGGGTAGACCTTGGATCCACGACATGCAAGCCATCCCTTCTACTTATCATCAGGTATTGAAATTCCCATCCGAGTGGGGAATACGCGAACTCCGATGAGAGCAACGCTCTGCACGAGATTGTTACTCGGTAGCCCTCAAACTACCCGAGGAGAACAAATAGCAATTACAGCAACCGGGGCCAAATACTGCACCTGAGGAGGTTAAGTATGATGTCCCAGAGTTCATCGCCAAGATGGATGAAAGAGAAAACCACATGCCAACTGTAGAAGCTCTGGAACCTGAAGAGCTGTTCGCTGACAAACCGGAGCGAAAGGTGTATTTGGGAACTGAGTTGAGCGAATGCCTGCGGGGAGACATCCTCCAGTTCCTCAAGGAGCGGCACACAACCTTCGCCTGGTCCCATGCAGATAAGACAGGTATTTCTCCTGACATTATTACTCACAGGTTGAACGTTGATCCATATCACCGCCCGGTGAAACAGAAGACGCGCCAGCAAGGGGCTTTCCGAAACCAGGTAATCAATGACGAGGTTGATCGACTGTTAAAGATTGGTTCAGTACGAGAAGTCAAATACCCAGACTGGTTAGCCAACGTGGTTGTCGTACCTAAAAAGAACGGCAAGTGGCCAGTCTGCATTGACTTCACAGATCTGAACAAAGCCTGTCCGAAGGATTCATATCCTCTTCCCAGGATAGATCAATTAATCGACGCAACAGCCGGACACGAAGTGTTAACCTTCCTCGACGCATATTCCGGATACAATCAGATACTGATGGATCCTGAAGATCAGGAAAAAACGGTGTTCATAACCTGTCGAGGTACGTATTGTTATAAAGTTATGCCATTTGGGTTAAAAAATGCAGGTGCAACCTATCAGCGTCTGGTCAACCGAATGTTCCATGATCATATCGGAAAGACTATGGAGGTATACATCGACGACATGATGATAAAATCCAAACGGGCAGAAGACCATCTGGCACATCTGAAAGAAGCTTTCCGAATCTTGGATCAGTATAACTTGAAATTGAATCCAGAGAAATGCGCTTTCGGAGTTGGATCGGGAAAATTTCTGGGGTTCATTGTTTCTCAGCGAGGCATTGAAGTCAATCCCGCTCAGATTAAAGCTATTGAATCAATCCCAGATGTACTTCGCGATAGGAAAGAGGTCATGAGACTAACGGGGAGAGTAGCAGCTCTACGCAGGTTCATTTCCCGGTCGTCTGACCATTGCAAAAGTTTCTTCGATGTCTTAAAGCAAAACAAGGAGTTCGAATGGACTCCCGAATGCCAGCAGGCGTTGAGAGATCTGAAGAAATATCTATCCAATCCTCCACTGCTTTCCACACCTGTGGAAGGTGAGCAGCTGCTAATCTATCTAGCAGTCTCGGAGTCATCGGTAAGTGCTGTGCTAGTTCGGGAAGAAAAAGGTAAACAACTTCCTATTTATTACATTAGCAAAGCTCTAATTGATGCAGAAACCCGCTATCAACCTTTAGAAAAATTGGCATTGGCTTTAGTAACTGCTGCTCGAAAGCTACGCCCTTATTTTCAAAGTCATTCGATAGTCGTGGTTACAACTTTTCCTTTACGAAATGTCTTGCACAAGCCTGAATTTTCAGGAAGGTTGGTAAAATGGGCTATAGAATTGTCTGAATTTAATATCACTTATCAGCCCAGGGTAGCAATAAAGTCGCAAGTTCTGGCAGACTTCGTAGCAGACTTTAGCATTAATACATACCCTGAGGCAGAGAAAGAAGCTATTCTTTATGCAGGGCAGACTCCAGGCACCTGGATCCTTCATACGGACGGCTCCTCGAGCGTCAAAGTATCGGGACTCGGATTGGTCCTCATTGCTCCATCCGGTGAGACTGTAAGGCAGGCCATCAAGTGCCCATTTATTACTAACAATGAGGCCGAATATGAGGCCGTTATTGCAGGATTAGAATTAGCCCGAAGTTATGGAGCAACCATCATCAAACTGAAAAGCGACTCTCAGCTAGTGATCAATCAGATCAACGGGGGTTTCATTGCGCGAGAATCCAGAATGCAAGTATACCTTGCTCGGGTCAAGGAACTTTTGGCACAGTTTGGTGAATGGGAAGCAGTTCAGATTCCACGGGAAGAAAACCATGAAGCTGATGCTCTTGCAAACATGGGATCGGTAGCAGAAATGGGAGCAGCTAGCTCTTCAGCTGTTGTCCAACTTCTCTATACGACCATGGATAGAGAAAAGTTCGAAGTTAACACTATCAGCACTACTTGGGACTGGAGGAATGAGATAACAAACTATCTTATCCATGGAACTCTACCCGCAGACGCAAAAGCTGCTCGTAAACTCTGAGTAAAAGCTGCCCGATACACCATTCTCAATGGCGAGCTGTACCGGAGAATGTTCGCAGGACCTCTCGCAAAATGTCTTGGACCAAATCAGACTAATTATGTGATGAGAGAAGTCCATGAAGGCTATTGCGGAAATCATTCCGGAGGTAAGGCATTAACCCGAAAGTTGATATGTGCAGGTTATTATTGGGACAAAATGGAGAAAGATGCAAATGAGTTTGTCAGAAAATGTGACAAATGCCAGAGGTTTGCTCATCTTCTTCATCAGCCAGCAGAACCGTTGCATTCAATAATCCCTCCGTGGCCCTTTATGAAGTGGGGAATGGACATTGTTTGTCCTCTTCCCACGGCACCAAGGGGGATGCGCTTCTTACTGATCATCACTGATTATTTCACAAAGTGGGTCGAAGCAGCAGCGTACTCGAAGATACGACAAACAGAGGTTGTCGATTTCCTCTGGCGCTTTGTCATATGTCGTTTTGGAGCACCTAAGGAAATAGTCATGGACAACGGCCCGCAGTTCGTCGGTCAGAAAGTGACTAGGTTCCTTGATGATTTTCACATTAAGAGAATCACCTCCTCTCCATATCTTCCTGTTGCTAATGGGCAGGCCGAGTCTACCAACAAAATCATTGTTGAATCTCTTAAGAAGCTCCTCGAACAGGCAAAGGGATATTGGGTAGAAGAGCTACCCGGAGTATTGTGGGCTTATCGCACCACAATAAAAATGAGTACCGGAGAAACTCCTTACTCATTGGTATATGGTGCAGACGCTTTAATCCCAGTCGAGATAGGAGAACCCAGCCTGCGATACGCACATGCAACTGAAGAATCAAACTCAGTTAACTTATCTGAAGAACTGGACCTTGAGGAGCGCAGAGAACTGGCCCTCGTACGAGTGGTCGCTCAAAAGGAACGAATCGAAAAATACTACAATCGGGGACTGCGCGTACGAAGCTTCCAAGTCGGGGACTTCGTACTCAGAAAAGTCTCCCAGAGCACTCAAGAGACAAATTCAGGAAACTTGGTCCTAATTGGGAAGGACCCTACAAAGTGATCGCTTCGGTCGGCAAGGGGTCTTACCGCTTGGCACGACCAGATGGCTCGATTGTCCCGAACAATTGGAATGTGGTTCACCTCAAACGATATCACTTCTAGGTGGTAAAGACGGTTAGTTATTCTACACTTACCTTTTTATTTTTACATAAAAGTCCTTGCTTTTATTATATATTCTTTCTAAATGGTACTAACGACCTTAACAAGGTCAGATCCATTTAGCTCAACTGGTAGAGCTCGGAGTTCTTAACTTCGCTGCTGTGGGTTCGAATCCCACAACGGACACACTCCTCGTTTGGTTATATGTGTTCAATATGCAACTCACCGAAAGCTCTTTTCATATTATCACTTTACGTGTTCTAACATGAAAACAAGGGGGGGTGGTGAGGGCCCTGTAGGCCAGATAAGACCTTCATACAGGCAAAAGACCATAAGACCTTCATGCAGGCAAAAGACCTTACTCAAAGGCAGCGAATTTTCAAAAACTTTTACGTGATAAGACTTCCACGGCAAATAAGAGGAGTCGTTCACAAAGTAAAAACCTTTACGTGATAAGACTTCCACGGAAAATAAGAGGAGTTATTCACAAAACAAAACTTTCATGTGACAGGGCTTCCACAAAAATAAGAGAAGTCGTTCACAAGGCCAACAACTCGGCCAGAGCCAATCTACAAAGCCATGCAACAACTTTCGACTATCAAGACGGTAAGCAAAGTTATACGCATAGAGCAATGATTTGGCTAAAAACGACCACAACTCGGTCAAATTACTTATAACTTACGACCTCTTCCTAACGAAAGGTTAAGTAGGAAAAAACGTTCGGGCAGACTTTTGAGAATGCGAACTTAATAAAGTTCAGAGTTGAAGAAAAGTAATTCCCAATCTTAAGGCACGAAAGCCACAGCATATGCGTACAAAAAGATCAAAAGTTCAAACTAAATATAGTCACTGGGCAGATCTAAAGTAACATATATACATTATCCTGTGAACTGATAAAATGCCGAGAACGGCTGATAGAAGTTTGCAGAGTGTTCAAAGGCCAAAACAAACCCGCCATACAAAGGATCAGGCGGTTCTGTCCACCAACAAGTAAGTCCGGCTTTCGCCAGACAAAAGAAAAAAAAAACTCAATCAAAGATTGATAAAAGTCATCAACTTTTAGGGCTACGACCAGAACTCGACGCACCAGCTCCGTCAGCTCTGCCGTCGTCCCCTGAAGTTTCACCATCATCTCCATCCTCATCGTCGTCACCTTCAGACTCTTCGGGGGAGAGACCCAATGCTTGGGAATTTTTCGAACAACGCCATTTGTCGTCTGCAGCATCTCCTCGACATCCACTTGTCCGGCCTGGATCCGCACGAGCAGCGTACGCTTGGCTTCAAGGGCTGCAAGCTTTGCCTTGATTTTCGACTGATCACGCAAGTTTGCCAAGTCTTTGGTTAGTACGGTCTGAGCACTCATTAACTGAACGACCTGGTCCTTGGCAACTTGGAGATCAGAACGGGCCTTGACTGATTCTTCATTTGCTCTCTGCAGACCCATCTCAAGGGATACACGGTTGTCGTTGGCGCTATTCAAAAGATTTCGGCATTCTTCAAGCAGTCTCTCCAGACCCTGAATAGAGCGTGCGAACCCTTCTTTCTCCTCGAGAAGAAGGTCCTTTTCCCTGGTGAGAGCATCAATTTGCTCAAGTCGATCATAGTTAACATCAGTTAACCGATTAACTTTTCCACCAAGGAAACCACATTGCTCAACCAGAGTCTTGTTATCCTTCAGAGCTTCTAGCAATTCTTTCTTTATCTCCACCACTTGATCGACATTGTTAAGCCTGGAGCGAAACATGAGCTCGGCAGCTAGCATGCTTGACTAAAAAAAAACGAAACAAGCTAAAGTTAAAAATCCGAGGATAAAGTATTTCCAATATAAGAATGAAAAAATACTTACTCGGGCAGAATCAGCAGCAATCTGAAAGGCTAACTCCTCATCGCTCAGCTCCCTCAGCACCCATTCTTCACGGGGACCGATGAGAGAGGAGACCGCCTTAGCCAAGCCACTTGGCCCAGTTATGAAGTTGACATCAGGGGCAAGTTTCAAAGTATGCTTCCTCTCACAGTACTTGGGTTCCCAAGCCTGCTCGGAAGGGTAGTTAGGCCCGAACTTGTAACGGATACCCCTGATATCCTTCAATTCTGTTTGACCACTGATGACTGATCGCCAGACAAACCTCGACGATGAAAGGTTAGAGTCATTTTCTGCTCCAGGATTAATTGTCTCACATTCACGAAGGCCAACCGGAGTCGCCCCCTCCGTAGCCACATTCTCCAGATCCTCAAAACGAAAAACACGAGGACCTCGGCTACTTTCTTGGGGAACTTCCTCCCTGGTTTCTTCCTTCACTTCTTCTTCACCTACTTTCTTCTTTCCCTTGTCCACACGAGAAAGACCTGCCTCCTCTCGATCACCAACTCGGGGACTCCTTTGCGGAGTACGAACGACTTCCTCCTCAGCCCTTCTTCTGTCACTACGAAGATGAGGTCTCCGCCTAAGAGGAACGTCAATTCCGGCCTCAATGCCCGAAAGATAGATAACCTCCTTGGCTGGATCCTCTCCCCGCGCGGACTCGGGGACTTCAGCAGCAACCTCGGCACTCACTTCTACAGGCTCCGGGACACTGACTCTAGAGGGAAGATCGCCACCAGCCGATGAGGGTTGCCCGGTAGCCACGGAAGTCTTACGAGCAGATTTCTTCCGTGCTCCGCCCTCTCCTTGGCTCTTTTTCTTCCTCTTCAAAGAGCCCAGTCCATCGGATAAGAATTCTTCACCCCCCTCCCTGTTGCGCAGAGCATCTACCGAAGCTAGTATAGCCTCAGCTTCAGCAGTTGGGTCAGCAACAGGTTCGGTAGGTCTGTCTTGAGGAGGAGCGGGAAAGAAATCTCCTGAAGTGCCCAAACCTGTAGCAAAGGAGAAGCGGTCAGACATGGGGAAGATTTAAGAAAGAAAGATTATCATAGAAGCAGAAATATTCTCATCGTGATGTTTTACAGTCAAACTCTTGAGAGTAGCAAAGTATTCCCACTCTCTCTTCTCCGGACCAAACTTCTTCAAAATTGGCTCAACCCACGCCGTTAGCTTATCGACGGATATGAGCCCGTCGTAAGGTTGCTTGGCCGCTGCGCAAAGAAGTTTAAACGAAGTTAGGAAACGAGAAGAGGAATTGAGTATATATATATAAAAAAAAACTCGGGGACTCACGCGTCTTATTCCAGACTTCTGGGAGATAAGCCTTGTCATCAAAAGTCAAGGCCGAGGAACGCACGAACAGATACCGGTGCACCCAGCCTCGGTCACTGGTATCCTCAAAACTGCACACCAAGCCCTTGCTTCCGCGCATCCTGGCATTCACATTGCCATCTTTAAAAATCTGTACACTATACAAAGAAATAAAATGCTTGTAGTCAAAAGATTGATCGGTTTCCGTCGCAAACCAATCTAAAAGGGTAACTATCCTATATATACTGGGGCTCAATTGCCCCGGGCAGAGAAGGTACTCCCTGCAAAGCCTCTCTAGCACAGGGTGCAAGGGCATCCTACATCCCACTGTGAAAGGGTAGGTGCACATAGCTGTCCACCCAGCCCTGTGGGAAGTAATGTTCTCTCCCTCAGAGACCGGCAAGAGGGGAACTTCATCGCTCCAGTTGCAGTCCACTCTCACATGAGGGATCACCTCCTTCGTGATCCCCGACTTAAATCTATACGCCGGCCAGTTACGCGTATCTCCCTCTCTGTTGTGAAAGGACTTAATATTACAGTCCGCCTCAAGTTCACCCCATTTCTTGGGGATTATTTCGGCAGCAGTGGCTTGGGTGGCCCGGGGCCTAGGAGTGGCTGTCGTGGAACTACTAGCAATATCGGTACTTTGATTTTTTCTAGATCTGGAAGCCATGATTTCAGGAAAAGAGTAAAAGTTATCGAGAAAAACTCAAGAGTTAATTCCAGGGTTTTCAAAGTACAACACAGAAGAAATGAAAGCAAGTAAAAGGTTTCTCATCAAATGAATCCCTATTTATAGGAACAAAGATTCAGACTTCCAACTTCTCTCGAAGACACGTGGAGGTTATCGGAGAAACTACGACCAGATCTGGCCGTCGGAGGAGGAAATATGGTTAATCAAAACTTTATAGTGCCATCATTACTCTGAATAATAGCGGTAACTTCGCAATCAACAGACGACGTGTGCACGTGGTTGAAGCGGTTAAAATCATTGCTTTTTCCCTTGGGATACGCAGTAGTCACTTCAGAGTAAACTGCGGTTCCACAGGCGTGCCAGCTGCAATTACTTTTTTATACGGCGCATTTAATGCGCACGTCATAAGGGCTTGTCACTTATCTGATAAGATTCATACGTCATCGAATTACATCATATGGAGACAAAAAGTTCGCAAAAAAACTCCCGCCAAAACTCTCATCCACTCCTCGGACAGATACTCTGCCCGAGAAGTGCGGGGACTATCTGTATTGGATAAAAGCCGACTGGACTTTGAAGGTGACACGTGACTTCCACGTGGCACGAACTAACGCTTCAACGGACAGACATTCACCGGACAGATATTTTCCACGAGCAGACCTAAGGAAGTTACAGAACCTCTCAACAGTCAACACAGATTAAATGACCAATTATTAGCATTATTATCCACGATCATCCATTAAATGATCATTAAAGCAATCATTACAACCCAGCGGTTACAACTTCGCTGAATAAGTGCCCAGCAGTTACATATCCAGACGGATCGACGCCCAACGGTTACTACAATGCCAACGGACGCCTATCAGTCCTATAAATAGCGTTTACCTTAACCAATTGTAAACAACTTTTACTACCTGTTGACACTATCAATAAGAATACTCTCCTACTCTTGCTCAGATATTCTCTCGATTCATATTATTTAGCTTTTCAATTGTCTGAAGTGTGGCGGATATCGACCAACTCTCCCCGGAGACGGAAAATACGATACGTTTGCCTCTCTTTGCTTTTGTTTATATTTTACTTTTATCATTCGATATCGATAGTGTTTGATTCATCGTATAAACTCTTAATCTCAACTATTGATCGTGACTCCGCAAATACAAATTTAATTGTTAATTGGCCTAAAATCGGATCTAGGTTAAACAATATCTGAGTACTAGCCTTTTCTCACATAATTAATTTTTAAATATTGTGTAGAATATGGGTTGGAAGGGAAGATGTTTACAGTGATGGGGTCCATATGCTAGAACTCGTTACTGGAAAGAGTCCAATTGATTCCGGCGAGTTTAAATTTTCAGTCACGAGTAGAAAAAGACGGGTAAAAAGTTTTAATTTTTCCATCAGTCTACTTCTAGGTATCTTAATTTTCTTTGGAGATTAGAAAGCATCTACAATCAATTTCTAATATAAAGGAGTAGAAGAAGACGGGTAGAAAGAAATTTGGTGGGCGAAGAAAGAACAGATGAGGGATAGGGTTAAGGAGCTTACTGACACATCAATATTTTTTTCCACCGTGTCTTTTTCCACATCAATATCCACGTCAGAAGCTTGAACCTCACGCTCTAAAACATTTTTGTTACCTGTTTGAAAAGTGTCTAAATGGTACACTTTCAATATAGGTTAGGTGTTCAAATGGTTATACCTCTGGTTCAAGTGTTAAAATGAGAAAAAGTGACAAATTTAAGGGGCTGCTTATGTATTATGCCATTAGTATTTATCAAAACTTTCATGCTTTAATATACACTTTGCGTGTGTACCCTATATTAATGAGAACACAATTTCTACATAAATCTAAAAGACAAAAATAAAGAAAGAATAGACCACACCAAAGATTATCCTGAACTTCACATAAGAATTATATCACTTTCCTTCTACAACAAAACCAAAAAATGACATTAAGAGATTAAAGGTACTACCAAAATAATCAAGGAAAGCGAGAAAAAGGCTTAGAGCCTGTTTGGGTGGGCTTAAAAGCTGCTTATTTTAAGTGACTTATAAGTCAAAAAGTGACTTAAAAGCTACTTTTTGAAAAGTTAGGATTTCCTAACTTCTCAAAAAGTGGCTTTTAAGCAACTTATGGCTTATAAGTTCAAAAATTTTGAAGTTACCAAACATATATTAATGGGCTTATAAGTCTTATAAGTCACTTTTAAGCTCACCCAAACGGGCTCTTAGAATCCTCCTTGTGCTCTTATCAACTTTAAATAATATAAACAAACTACAGACAAATTAATTGTGATGATTATTTTATCCTAAAATTATAAATATTTTTAAGAGTGAAAAAGACAATCAACATTTCTCATCATTGTACTTTTAATATAGTAACCTTTAGATCAACTAATATTTTCTCAATGCTAATACATTGCAGTTCATGTACCACATCAACAATAAAAATAATTACCGTGCTAGACAAGCTATACTACTCTTCAATAAATTCATGCGTATCAGCTGTTGCTTCCTGCACTTGAAATAAGTTAGGAGATACAAAACCTGTAGTAAATAATCTGTTAGTATAGGACGATCCCGAGCCCACAAGTTACTTGTGTCTCCTTAAGAAATCTAACCCCCTCACGATGCCCAAGGTTCACGGGTTAATTTCTCCCAGGATGGAATAGGATAACAGCTGTACCGTAGCGGCACTTCAAACGGTTAGAACACGGCGAACACAAAGAACGGAGCAAATCACACGACTCACTTAATATGCAGAAAGGAAGGGGGTGCAGTGAGATATGCTTTCTGTCAGTGATTTTCTCTGCCCGAGTGTTTCTATCTTCTGCCCGAGGTACTGACTATCTGTCCGAGTTTGAGTCTATACCTCTGTCCGAGGTTGAGTCTCTCTTCTCAGAGTTTCAGTCTATGTTGTCTATCTATGTTGTCTATCGTTTGTCTGTCGTTTGTCTGTCGTGATCAAGGACTGACAAATGATCAGTTTATATAGACATCCAAGGGCTGTGAAGAGACACACCTGGTGATTAATGAGAAAATATGGGAGACTTAATTGTCCACTAATGACTGACTTCAATGTGGAGCAATTAATCTATCACTAATGACTGACTTTAATGTGGAGGAATTAATCTACCACTAATGACCTATATTAATGTAAAAACGTGGAGGGAAACGTGGAGGAACTATTCTGCTGATGTTGCTTCAGCTGCCCGGGTACTGAACTCACTTCAGCTGCCCGTTACACAAGCAGAGCTGCCCGTTACACAAACGGATAAAATATTAATTAATTAATATTTTAGTTTTGTTGGTCCAAAAATTTAAGTCAATCAATCATATCAATTGACCAAATCCGAATCCGAATCCGAAGCCGAGACGAGCGACGACGACGGCGCGAGGCTTCCCTTCTTCTCAACCCTTTTAAGAGCTAAGAGAAGTAAATCTCTATTTAAACCCAACAAAATCCTTTTCCTCTACCAATGTGGGAGAAAGTGCATTTCCCTACAAAAGGGAACCTTTTCCTACAAAAGGGAATTTTTTTTACTTTTTACCCATTTCCCATTCACATTCTTCCATTAAACCCAACAATCCCCCACATGAATGGGGAATGGCTGAATGGACAAATGCATGACAGACTTGTGTGATTTGCAAGAAAGAATTAGTTGCATCTGGATAAGTAGGTTTCCCTTTGAACTTTCCGTAGTGAACATACATCGAATATACTCGATCAATCGGTAGATTTGATATCTTTGAACTGTCGAACTTTGGTGTATACCTAGACAACGTAAGTCACACAACTAACCCTTAACCGTCTTTGGTTCTCACGGTTGTGTTCGTTTCAGCCATGAACACCGCCTGATTTCATAAGTGCTTAAAGAATTGGCCATACAAAATTCTCCTTGAAGCGGCTTCCACTTCACACTTACATAGGTGATTTCTAAACGTGTAATCCTATAGATATACACTTGTTTGATAAACACAATATCAAACTTAGATAATCATTAAAAAATACCTCTAGCATTTTATCCTTGGTACTTGAACATTGTCTCATCATGAGAATGGACCAAACATTTAATTGACAATGTTGAACCGTCATACACAACTTTGTATTCTCCTTGAACCTAGTTCTTGGGATCTCCACTCTCCTAGGTAGAGTTGCCGCCGTGATGACTTGTCCTTGGCCATAGTCCCATTCCCTTCGACGAACATTCAACCGCCTCTCTAGTTAGGCCTTTTGTAAGCGGATCCGCCACATTATCCCTTGATTTCACATAGTCAATGGTGATAATTCCTCTAGAGAGTAGGTCCCTAACGGTTTTATGTCTTCGTCGTATGTGACGATTCTTACCGTTATACATGACATTCCTCGGTCTTCCTATAGCCGATTGACTATCACAATGTATACAAATTGGTGTCAACGGTTTAGGCCAGAATGGAATGTCTTCCAAAAAGTTCCGAAGCCATTCAGCTTCTTCACCGGCTTTATCTAAGGCTATGAATTCAGCTTCCATAGTAGAGCGTGCAATACACGTTTGCTTGGACGATTTCCAAGAAACTGCTCCTCCACCAAGTGCGAAAATATATCCACTTGTGGACTTAGAATCAGTTGTGCCGGTGATCCAATTGGCATCACAATATCCTTCAATGACTGCAAGATACTTGTTATAATGCAATGCAAAGTCTCGAGTGTATTTTAAATACCCCAAAACACGTTTCATTGCCATCCAATGGGTCTGATTGGGATTACTCGTGTATCGGCTTAGTTTACTTATAGCACAAGCTATATCTAGTCGAGTACAATTCATGACGTACATCAAACTTCTCAAAACACGTGCATAATCCCGTTGCGACGTGCTTTGACCTTTGTTCTTCTTAAGAGTAAGGTTTATATCAATAAGAGTCTTTGAAACTTTAAAATCCAAATATTTAAATTTTTCAAGAACACTATTGATGTAGTGAGTTTGAGACAACGCCAGACCTTGAGGAGTTCTATGGATCTTAACACCCAGAATTAAGTCCGCAACTCCTAAGTTTTTCATATCAAATTTGCTAGTCAGCATGCGCTTTGTAGCATTTACATTGGCAATGTCATTGCTCATTATCAACATGTCGTCCACATATAAGCAAACAATGACTACAAAATTAAGAGTGTTCTTAATGTAGACACATTTGTCACACTCGTTAATTTTAAAGCCATTTGACAACATTGTATGATCAAATTTCGCATGCCATTGTTTCGGTGCTTGTTTTAGTCCATAAAGCGACTTAACAAGTTTACACACCATCTTTTCTTTACCTGGAACCACAAACCCTTCAGGTTGTTCCATGTAAATTTCTTCCTCCAAATCCCCGTTTAAGAACGCTGTTTTAACGTCCATTTGATGGATTTCAAGACCATATACCGCGGCTAACGCTATTAACATACGTATGGATGTTATTCTGGTTACCGGCGAGTATGTGTCAAAGTAGTCAAGACCTTCTTGTTGTCTATATCCTTTAACAACAAGCCTTGCCTTGTACTTGTCAATAGTGCCATCAGTTTTGATTTTTCCTTTTGAAAATCCACTTAGAACCTAATGGTTTATTTCCAGGAGGAAGATCAACCAACTCCCAAGTATGGTTGCTCAAAATAGATTCTATTTCACAATTGACTGCCTCTTTCCAAAATGGAGAGTCTGAAGAAGACATTGCTTCTTTAAACGTCCGAGGCTCACTTTCCAAAAGAAAAGTGACAAAGTCATCTCCAAATGAAGTAGAAGTTCTTCGACGCTTGCTCCGTCTTGGTTCTTCTTCATTTGGTGACTTTCCTTCCCGAGGTCGTTTGGATCTTTCACCAACTGACTCACATTCCTTCTTATACGGATATATGGTTTCAAAGAATTCAGCATTATCTGATTCCATCACCGTATTAACATGAATGTCGGGATTTACTGATTTATGAACCAGAAACCGATATGCTTTACTATTTATAGCATACCCAATGAAAACACAATCAACTGTTTTCGGTCCAATCTTAACCCTTTTGGGTTTTGGGACTTGTACTTTAGCCAAACACCCCCACACTTTGAAGTAATTCAAGTTGGGTTTCCTTCCTTTCCACTTTTTATAAGGAATGGACAGTGTTTTGCTATGGGGAACTCGATTGAGTATTTGATTAGCCGTGAATAAGACTTCCCCCCACAAGTTCTGGGGTAGACCCGAACTTATCAACAAGGAATTCATCATCTCCTTTAAGGTTCGATTTTTCCTTTCCGCAATCCCATTAGATTGAAGTGTGTTGGGGGCAGTTGTTTGATGAATAATACCATATTCCAAACACACTTGTTCAAAAGGAGATTCATATTCTCCACCCCTATCACTTCTTATCATTTTGATCTTTTTGGTAAGTTGCGTTTCAACTTCATTCTTGTATTGCTTGAATGCGTCAATTGCCTCATCTTTACTACTAAGTAAATAAACATAGCAGTAACGAGTGCTATCGTCAATAAAAGTTATGAAATACTTCTTTCCACCGCGAGATGGTATTGACTTCATGTCACAAATGTCCGTATGAATTAAGTCTAATGGTTCTGAATCCCTTTCAATTGTCTTGTAAGGGTGTTTCGTATATTTAGACTCAACACATGTTTGACATTTTGACTTCACGCAATCAAATTTAGGCAATACTTCCAAATTGATCATTTTCCGCAAGGTTTTATAATTGACATGTCCCAAACGAGAATGCCACAAATTATTTGACTCAAGTAAATAACAAGAAGCTGCAGTTTTATTCATATTGTCAATGACCGTTACATTGAGTTTGAAAAGGCCCTCAGTCAGGTAACCTTTTCCTACATACAGCTCATTCTTAGTTATTACAACCTTGTCAGAGACAAACACACACTTAAACCCTTTTTTAACGAGAAGTGCAGTTGACACCAAGTTCTTCCTTATTTCAGGAACGTGAAGAACATTGTTCAGAGTCACAACCTTGCCAGACGTCATCTTGAGGAATATCTTTCCATATCCCTCAATTTTCGCCATTGCAGAATTGCCCATAGAGAGCGCCTCATCAGGTCCAGCGGGAGCATATGAAGCAAAGGCTTCCTTCACAGCACAAACATGGCGGGTGGCTCCTGAATCAATCCACCATTCTTTAGGATTTCCAACTAAGTTGCATTCAGAAATCACAGCGCACAGATCAATGTCTTGCACTCCTTGAGACAATTTATTGTCTTCAACCATATTTGCTTGAACTTTTTCCTTTTTCCTGTCCTTCTTTGCAGTACGACAGTCTACGGACTTATGTCCACTCTTGCCACAATTGTAGCAATTACCCTTGAATTTCTTTTTGCTAGGGTTGGTCTTCCCTCCAGAAGGCTTCTTCCTCTTATTTGGATTATGCTCAACAATATTTGCTCCCACTATTGTAGCATTTCCACGAGCCTTCTTTTCAGCTGATTTGCTGTCCTCTTCGATTCTTAAGCGAACAATCAAATCTTCAAGGGTCATCTCCTTGCGCTTATGTTTCAAGTAATTTTTGAAGTCCTTCCACAAAGGAGGTAACTTTTCAATCATGGCTGCAACTTGAAACGCCTCGTTGATCTCCAAACCTTCAGCAAGGAGATCATGTATAATGACTTGAAGTTCTTGGACTTGGGACACAACAGATTTGTTATCCACCATTTTATAATCCAGAAATTTGGCAGCCACAAATTTCTTCAGTCCAGCATCTTCAGTCTTATACTTCTTTTCCAACGCATTCCACAGTTTCTTTGACGTTTCAACGTTACTATAAACGTTGTACAAGTCATCTTCCAAGCCACTAAAAATATAATTCTTGCATAGGAAGTCAGAATGAGTCCAACCCTCAATCACGAGGAAGCGTTCATTTTCAGGTGTTTCATCAGTCAAGACTGGAGCATCCTCCTTAATAAACCTTTGCAGGCTTAAGGTGGTCAGATAAAAGAACATCTTTTACTGCCATCTCTTAAAGTCCACACCAGAAAACTTCCCCGGCTTTTCTGCAGGTGGCATAACCGTTGCAGCAGCACGGCTAGGCCCAGCAGTACCAGAAACTGTGGTAGCATTAGCACTCCCAACAGGGACAGTTGTATCCACTCCGTTTGTCATCTCTGCAAAATGACACGAGCAGAACCAAAGTCAATAAACTGTTTAAACAATTGGAGTAGGAAAAACCACGAAGGCTTTTACTCTCCACAAACAGATTATTTCACAGTAATTAGGAGTAGAAAAACTACAAAGGTTTTAATCCCCACGAGCAGAGTAATATGCAGCACAGGAGTAGAAAACCACAAAGGTTTTAGTCTCCCCGAGCAGATTATTATGCAGTACAGGAGTAAAAAAACCACAAAGGTTTTAGTCTCCTCGAACCAGTCTCCTTAAACAATATTTATTTAAGCGCAGAAAATAAATAACATTAGATTTCTTAAGCTCGTTGGTTCCTGCACTTGAAATAAGTTAGGAGATACAAAACCTGCAGTAAATAATCTGTTAGTATAGGACGATCCCGAGCCCACAAGTTACTTGTGTCTCCTTAAGAAATCTAACCCCCTCACGATGCCCAAGGTTCACGGGTTAATTTCTCCCAGGATGGAACGGGATAACAGTTCTATCGTAGCGGCACTTCAAACGGTTAGAACACGGCGAACACAAAGAACGGAGCAAATCACACGACTCACTTAATATGCAGAAAGGAAGGGGATGCAGTGAGATATGCTTTCTGTCAGTGATTTTCTCTGCCCGAGTGTTTCTATCTTCTACCCGAGGTACTGACTATCTGTCCGAGTTTGAGTCTATACCTCTGTCCGAGGTTGAGTCTCTCTTCTCAGAGTTTCAGTCTATGTTGTCTATCTATGTTTTCTATCGTTTGTCTGTCGTGATCAAGGACTGACAAATGATCAGTTTATATAGACATCCAAGGGCGGTGAAGAGACACACCTGGTGATTAATGAGAAAACGTGGGAGACTTAATTGTCCACTAATGACTGACCTCAATGTGGAGCAATTAATCTACCACTAATGACTGACTTTAATGTGGAGGAATTAATCTACCACTAATGACCGACATTAATGTAAAAACGTGGAGGAACTATTCTGCTGATGTTGCTTCAGCTGCCCGGGTACTGAAATCACTTCAGCTGGCCGTTACACAAACAGAGCTGCCCGTTACACAAATGGATAAAATATTAATTAATTAATTAATATTTTATTTTTGTTGGTCCAAAAATTTAAGTCAATCAATTATATCAATTGACCAAATCCGAAGCCGAGACGAGCGACGACGACGGCGCGAGGCTTCCCTTCTTCTCAACCCTTTTAAGAGCTAAGAGAAGTAAATCTCTATTTAAACCCAACAAAATCCTTTTCCTCTACCAATGTGGGAGAAAGTGCATTTCCCTACAAAAGGGAACCTTTCCCTACAAAAGGGAATCTTTTCACTTTTTACCCATTCACATTCTTCCATTAAACCCAACATCAGCAACTTATGATCTGCTGTCATTCCACTAATAAATTCCCAGTAGTTTTTGAGAAACATAAATGATGAAAAAAATAGATACTAACAATGAAAAAAATAAGTAACTTTAAATATATACTTTGTAGAATTAGTTCTAAATACCAAGGTTTTCTAAGATCTCGTACCCCATGAAAAAGAATAGACTCGGGTCAGAAAAAAATAAAAATTAAGAACATAAAAAAGAAACAAGCACATATGGAAAGTTCTAAGCGGAAATTTTGCAAAGTAGAAGTATAAATATGTCAAGTTTGAATAATCAAAATAGAAGCATGCAGGAAAAGAAATAGTAAAATTATGCCTAAAAAATTAAAGTAAATAAAAGCAAAGAAAAAGTTGATAATTATACCTACTTCCTTTCGGAGTCGGAATAATCTAAACCGCTATATAACTCTCCCCATATCCTTATCATTCAATATAATCATTCAAAAATCTCCTTCGAATGATATCATCAAAATAGGAGCAACGTTACATAAATGACTGATTAAAACACTTAATTCGAATTAGTTGAATTACATATGAGTAGGGAGTGAGAAAAAAAAATCGAAGAGCCATCAACGAAATTCGAAAGCAAAGAAGAAAGAATCATTGAATACAAGAATGATAAAAAAAATTAATGAATCATTAAAATCAAAGCATGAAGAGCTTCTATACAATTAAGGATGCAAATATTCTAAATAATGACGACTCAAATACAAATTTAATTCACAAAATTAAATTGTTGAATATCGAAATGAAAGATTAACTATTAACCAATACTTGGAGCCAAAACACTTACCAAGCAAAAATATACTTTATAATTTTAACTTCGTAAGGCACCTAGAACCAAAGCACAAGACAATATTATGATCATAATATGAAAGAAATCAAAAGCAGAATTACACTAAGCAATAATGGATACCAAATGAAGCTAATATTGGTTAAGACTGCAACAATTGTATAGAAATATCTACCTTACAGTTTTCGGTAAACTAAAAATATCAGAAAAAGAGAAATCAGAGAACATCCCTACTACCGGTTCTCTACCTAATCAAGCCAATAAAACATATAACATAAATTTATAGTGAAGGGCCATCAAAAGTATTTTTCGAATCCAATTAGCAATATGTGTGAATATATATCTGATCTTCTAGTTTATCGAAAAAGATCATACTCCTATTAATCATCCTCTTCTTGATTCGCTGCAAATAAATTCATTAATCAAACCAGAAAATTAAAGAATTCAAATAATGGGGCTTCAAATGATATATAAGTATGATTATCTCATGCACTTATTATATCCATGGATACATACAAATAACGAACACTACAAGTGATGAAATTTACAAATAGTGGAAATTTGCACGCTGTAAAAAGCTAATTGATGCATTCATGCTGGAAAGAGAAAACGAAGACAATAATATTCTTCAGCAATCCTAATACAAAATCTTATGCAAATCTCTTTCTGCTAGATTTAAAGAGATAATAGGATAATATAGTATTTCAAAGAGTAACAAAGTTTGGAATTATTTTGGTATTAGAAGTCCAGTGAATACGGCTGTTAATGTTATAATGATTTTCACTGGTATTAGAAGTCTAGGTTAGGTTTTTTAATACTACGACTTGATGTTATTGTATTAATTAAAAAGGTGTAGTATATAAGAAAAAATTGAAAGAAAATCGAAAGAAAGAAGAATTGTATTGCGGCGACAACAGGATTGTGTTTTTAAGGAGACGTTTTATGGTAGGACACACAATGAGTGGAAAATTTGGAGCGATTTTTATGGTATTATAATTAAGTCAATATTTATTAAGTTAAATTAGGTAAAAAAATAATTAAATATATCGAATTTACAAAATTGTCCAACTTAAAATCAAAGGGTAAAAAAATCGGGTGACATTTCACTAAGGCCTTCATGCTTTTATAATAACTAGTTTTGGTGTACGTGCGTTGCACGTGATTGCCATGAGAAAAAAAAAAGCAGTAGCAAATAAATCGTAGTTAAGGATCAAGTTTTTGGTATTATAGGTATTAATATCCAATTAATATTTATAAGTTGCAACTTACAAATCAAATTAAACAAAATAAGTTCCTTAAAGCAATATATCTCAATCATATTCGACTAACACAACAAAGAAAGAAAGCCTGGCCCATATAAGTCCTTAGATTTTCCTACTATCTTTTTTCTTTTGAAATTAATCAGTAGAATATATTTGATTAAAAAAAATAAAATTCTTCCGTAGACATACTTCCTCCGTCCCAAATTAGTTGACACGTTCATTTTTTTCACGCTAATTAAGAAAACCATTAAATAGAGTGTGTATTTTACCATGTTACCCCTTTTTAATGTATACCAATTAAATTTTGTTGAGAATTTTTTTAATTATTAAGGGTATAGTTGGAAAAGACTAACAATTTTAATCTTGAAATCGTAAAGTGTCAACTAATTTGAGACAAATAATGTCTTTTCGTAATTATAAAACATTCAATTATTTCTAACTCTTTTGTCTAAAAATTTGATTTTGTGTATGTTAAGCTGGTGAGTTCTCATGTACTTTTTCAAGGTTCTTTTCCCAATCTTTTACTTTTTTATAGGAAAGTCTGCAAGTTAAGTTTTACGAATTCAAATATTGATAGATGAAATATGCAATCCTATAATGGTGCTTTTTTGCAATCCTAATGTAAGTTTGGCCGTGATATAGTGCTTTTTTGTGTTTGTAGCATATTAGTAACACTGTATCACTAAGAAGCGCTTAACATTTGTGATTTTATAATATATTATATATAATAAGGAACAGAAAGGTAATTTATGGATGCCTCCAAGAAGGTAGTGAAATAGATAGCTCTTTAAAGAAAATCAAAATTAACTTGAACATGTCATTTGATTTTTTTTCAGTAACTTGTGCAGCGTGATTGAAGCTTTAGGTTGACCAGAATCGATACGGTAGTTACGTGCTGTGCTGACTAATCTTTTACTTACATATACATTGTCAATATTCGTTATTATATATTTATGATCAAAGTTGTACTTCTCATCAAAGTAGTAAAATTCAATTCCAGGAATAGTTGGCAATCATAAGACTTGTAAATAGCTAAAAAGTCATCGGAAAATGATTGTTCCTTGCATTGTAAGTACGAAAATTGCAGGTAATATGAGCAAGAAGTGTTCTTTCTTACTTCTTCATTCTTCTTATATATTTCAGGTAGATCTTCCCAGTTTTTTCTTCCATTACTGTGGGCAGCTCATATAAAAGATAAGAAATAAATGTTTCGCTTCCTCAGTAAACTATATTTTTCCTAGTAACTTAATTTTGATATATGTGATCACGATATTTCATTTGAGAAATGTTGTTTCGAATCACAATTATCCATCCAAAATGATACGAATAATCACTAATTATTTTTGTACACAGAGTCTTAAATGAGTCAAAGTCATACTACTACAACTACAATTTTATGTATACAAACTTATCTCATCGACGAAATAATGCTAAGATCTTATCCAACATGTAATGTTATAAGTAAAATCTTATAGTTGGTTCAGAAAGAGCGTTGATTTATAGAGTTGAATATTTAAAATTGTTGATACTAATAAATATAACAGACTTATTTCCCATAGAAATATTTTTAATAAAAATAATGCGTGGCTAGTCTCTACAGAAATTATTCTAAAGAAATATAAAGGATAAGAGATTAAATCAGACGGTAAAAGTTAAGCTTTTAAAAAATTTTCAAGTACTGATCAAACTAATTGTAAAAGTGTAGGAATTAAGTTTATCAAAAAGATATATACTATAAAAGACATTCAATGTACTAACAAATACAGACAAATATCAGTTATAGAGAATTTTTCTAATATAAAACATGAAAACTAATGAGATGACAGAACATTTATGCAAGCTAACATAGTTTGCTATCAATAACCGAAAGTGTGGAAGTTTTACCATGTTCAGAACATAAAGAAATCAAAAGCACAAATAACACCAGGAGATTAAATTAATATTGATGAAGACTTAAGAAATAATAACATAAATATCTACCAGAAAAGAGAATGTAAAGCAATGAGTTTATACAAAGTTATGCAGCCAACCATGATAACAAAATCCACCCCCAAAAAAAAAAAAAAGAGACTTTTAAAGCAAGAATTAGACGTCCAAGCCAAAAACAAATCTACCAATGCCCTAACGACAAAATATATCTACCAATGCCCTAACGACAAAATATACACGTACCATAACTTCTTTTGATCATCCAAGTCCTTAAAGAATGCGAACTTCAGTAACAAATCAATAAGTATGATTTTGTTTTTCAGAGTGTCGAAAATATCTTTATTCATTATTATAATAAATAAGAGAATGATTCAACACAGCTCTTTTAGGAATATGTATAATACAAAACGAATAGAATTAAGTGAAAAGTGTGTTTATGAATAAACTCAATATAAAGGTAAAGTACAAAACATAACAAGAAGTTTACTGTACTTTTGGAGTTTCAATCCCTACAATCGATTATGTACCCAATCAAGCAAACTATCAAAAGTATTTCTCAAATCAAATTATGAATATGTGTGTGTATATATACCTGATCTCCAAGTTCATGACTCAAAAAGATCATGCTCCTATTAATCATCATCTTCTCTATTTGCTGCAAAACAAGTACAATAATCAAACCAGAAAATTAATAAGATTCCTAATAAATGCATTCATGCTTCAAGATAAAAAGAAGACAATGATGTTCTTTCATAAACCTAACGCGGAAGTCCATTCAAATCTATTTGCTAGATTTAAAAGAATAGTAGGATAGAGTATTTAAAGAGTAAAGAAGTTGGAATTCTCTATTGGTATTGTAAGTCTAGTGAATCTGTACGCTGTTAATGTTTGAAGGATTTTCAGTGACATTAGAAGTCTAGGTTAGAGGAAAATTAACTTTTATGGAATATTATGAATCCTAGTAGATTTCCATTACTATTATTAATATCTATCATCGTGATAAGGTAAAATTGGTACAAAAAATTTTAGTTAATTTTTATAAAGTCCTAAATATTAGGAAATAAGTAAATGATAACTTTATCTGATGTGAAATCGATTTTTAAAGGGTAAAAAAGTCGCATGACATTTTACTAAGACCTTCGTGCTTTTATAATAATATAGATACACATATAGATTAAACCACTACTATTAGATTAGGCAGCTGACAAGCCAAACTATTAATTCCCCTTTTAGCTAAGCATTATAGATTAGCAAATTAATCTTTACCACTTAAGTCTTTTCTATTTCGTATGAGTAAATTAGAACTTTCTTTATAAAACTTATATTTCCTCCCTTGAGAAGAAAATAAATAGTAGTCCCTAACTTAGTCAAGTTTTTCTCTCTCTCTAGCTAGTTTGAAAAATAAACTTCAATACAATGGATGTCCTTGAATTCTTTATTTCACTCTTGATTATCATGTCTTTCACTTACTCTACATGGTACCTTGTAAGAAATAGATGGTGGAAAAGTTCAAACCCAACAAATTGGCCACTCGTTGGAATGTTACCAGGGCTTATTCGAAATGCTCATCGTGTCCATGAATTTCTAACTGCTTTCCTTATAGAAACTAAGGGCACTTTTGAGTTCCATGGTCCTGTGTTTGCTAACTTGAACATGTTAATTACTAGTGATCCTGCAAATATCCATCATATCCTTAGTAGAAATTTCTCAAACTATCCTAAGGGGCTAGAGTTTCGTAAAATATTTGATATATTGGGAAATGGGATCTTCAATGTTGATTCTGAACTATGGGAGATTCATAGGAAGACCACCTTGTCCTTAATGAGTCATGTCAAGTTCCAAATATTGTTAGAAAAGAACATGTGGGATACTATTGAAAAAGGGCTTATACCAATCCTTGAAACTTTTGCAGAACAAGGCATGGTGTTTGATTTGCAAGATATTTTTCAGAGGTTCACTTTTGATGCTATTAGCAAATTGTTTCTTGACCATGATCCAAAAAGTTTATCCATTGACTTACCTCATGTACCGTGCGAAAAGGCGTTTAATGATATTGTGGATGCACTCTTGTATAGACACATCTTGCCAGAAGGCTGCTGGAAATTGCAAAAATTGCTTCAAATTGGTAAAGAGAAAAAGCTCATTCAAGCATGGAAAGCTATTGATCAGTTCTTATATCCTATCATTTCACGTAAGCAAGAAGAATTAATGAACAAAACAATCAAAGACGAGGAGTTCGACTTATTCACTGCCTATATAAAAGCATACAAGCTGTGGAAGAATGGAGATTTGGGTAATGTAAAAGAATTTCTTAGGGACACTTTCTTGAATTTGTTGTTTGCTGGGAGAGACACCACAAGTGCAGCTCTCACTTGGTTTTTTTGGCTCTTATCTAAAAATCCCTTAGTAGAGACAAGGATTAGGGAAGAGATTCAAGAACAATTCCATCTAAAAGAAGATGAAAATCTCAAGTTTTTCAACATAGAAGAAACACGAAAAACTTATCTATCTACATGGTGCATTATCTGAAACTCTTAGACTATTTCCATCCGTTTCTATTGAGCACAAAACTCCACTAGAATATGATGCCCTTCCAAGCGGTCATCATGTCAATCCAAACACGAGAGTTGTGTTATCATTCTATACAATGGGGAGAATGGAGACTATATGGGGAAAAGATTGTTTGGAATTTAAGCCAGAGAGATGGATTTCAGAACGAGGAGGGATCAAACATGAGCCATCTTTTAAATTCCCAGCGTTTAATGCTGGTCCAAGAACTTGTTTAGGAAAGGAAATGTCATTCATTCAAATGAAAATGGTGGCAGCTACCATGATTTACAATTATCATATACAACTAATGGAAGCGAAAACTATTTCTCCAAGTGCTTCTGTTATTGTTCAAGTGAAACATGGTTTGAAAGTCAGGCTCATCAGAAGGATTCCTCTTTAAACAATTTTAGGGAACTCGAAAAATATTATCCTTTCTTTATCTGCTTGAAGTTTGTTACTGCTTAGAGTATGTTCATATTCAGTTGTTACTTTCTTGTATCAAGTGAACCATGGTTTGAATGTTACTGCTTAGTGTACATAAAGTAGTTGGAATTTCATTTCATGTTATCACAGTTTTTTGACTTCTCATGAATATGTGGTCTAATGGAGTAGTCGCTGGCTCCTATTATTTGTATAATCGAGTTTATCATATTTATTAATGTATCATTCTGGACCTTTCTTGAAATGACTATTCTAGATCTCACATACGCATTTTTTTGTGACTCCAACACAATTTTAGTAATATTTTGTGATTTTTGTAAAGAAAATTACTCATTGACAAGGGACAAAAACTAGTTATACTTAAATAGGGATTGCGGTAAAGCTTGGACTATAAATACCCAATCATCTTATTTTAATATTTATTCAAGACAATATAATTCATCGCCTATTATTCTTTTCTTCGATATTTCATTATCATTTGTGATCCTAAATATAAATCTAATTGATTTTCCTATTAGAAGAGTTTTAGGCTAAACAAATTTAGTCGTCTACTTTTGAAAATGAAGCATCAACTTGCTAAAGTCTTCTCCAATTTATTATGAATCATGCACATTTTTAGGAGTAACATAAAAGATCATCGTCTCCGAACCTACTTCCTCTTTTGGTCCTAGAGTAGCCACGTCTCAGTAGCTCCTGGTTCATTTAAAATATGATAAGGAGTAATAATTGATATAATGATACGTATTAATTCATGAAATTGGGGCCCTTTAAGAAATTATTATCAGCCCTGATAAGTGGGAAAATATGACCCTATGACCTCTCAAAGATAGTGAAAGTTCCTTATAAACTGAAGTTTATGCTCAAGGAAGAAACATAAGAAAGCTAAGATAACCGAGATATCTTTTGATTAACTCAAAGTACTTTAAGACCCGTTTAATTTGTTGTTTAAATTATAATTGTTTAATTTTTCATTTCACTTGTAACTATAAAAAGCGATAATGTTATAACACAGCCTACCGAGACTCTTTTTCTTGTCATGACGCTTATCATATCTTTTGAATCAAACATGTTGAATTTCTTTGACAATGAGAAAGTGACAATGTTAAATCAAAAGTTGTAAATTTCTGTTAGTTCACTTGTGATTCATGCACGTTATCATGGGCATTTCAGTAACCCAGAGTACAATTTATGAAATGGGAACCTCCAAGATTATCACCAGCCCATACTATAGAGTCTAGACCAATAGAAAATTAAAAATGATTTGGCATTCAAGCATTAGCACCACCCACCATTGCAAAGTGGAAAAATATCAAAACATCTCTCTGAAGATGTGGATAGACATTATTACTTTAGCAACTGTGTTCTTTTAATTACATAGGGGTAGGAGAAGGGTATTACACAAAGTCCTATTAGGACTCTAATTGACAAGGGCTAAATCTAGAATATTCTTGATAGTTTCTAGATAGTTGTTTCTAGAGTTAATTCCTAAAATGGTCTCTGAACTAATGCAAAGTATCTAAAAAAGTCACTTTCTTTTGGTTTGAGACAAAAATATCACTGAACTTATTCAAAATGTCTTAAAAAGTCATTCTCCCAAGTTGTGGGTTAAGGTTCACCGCAAAATGCTAATGTGACATTTTATTTAGTTCTTTTTATTAAAATAGACCCAACAAATATTTTAAATTAAAAAAATACCGAATTATATATATTTATGAGATAATTTACTAGAGGATTATTTATTACTCGTCTTTATATTATAGGTTGATTTGGTATATTACTGGTGTATATTAATGTCCTATTTGCATATTAATAGTATATTTGATTCCTACTATTTGCATATTAATAGTATATTTGATTTCTTTCAACCGTAAATTGTGCATATAAAGTGTGAGACCTTAGGGATTATGGAAGTATACTCCCTTGTAATTTGGTATTCAGTTAAGTTGATTTTAAGGAATGCTCATTGGAAAATATCAAAGTGTAGAAATAGTAATATGGTAGTTTTGAATTGGGTACCACAACAAATATGTTAAAGAGTGTAATTAGAAATTATAACTGATGTAGTTATTTGAATCTTTCCCAACAATTATAGTTGAAAAATGTAGCACCATAAGTTTTTTTTTATACATATTTTTGGGCATAATAATTATTGAATTTATATGTTTTCGTATGCGGTATATCTTTTAGATATTTTGATTGACAAATTTGATTTTTACTTTAAGTTGATCTTTTACCATAGCATGTTCTTATTTTTTTAAAAAAAATTAACAAAATTTAAGAGGTTTGAGGTTTGAAGTTTGAAGTTTGAATTGGTGATGTTCGGCATTTTATGCCTACTTTTTCTTAATATTTCCGCACATTTGAGCTTGTTTTGCACTTGTTTGGTAGCTTGTGAATGTGATTTTACACTGATGTTGTGTTGTGCGTGTGTAGGTCGTTACGCGATGCATTTGGAGCGTTTCGGAGCTTGATTGAGCATGAATTGGTTGAAGGATGTTTGAAGATTGGATTGAGCACACAAAGGCACGACACGAGCCGAGTTTTGGAGCGAAGAAGAGCAATTTTTGGCTTGGCGCCATGGCCCACGCGCCGCGCTGCCTAGCGCGCGCAGTGGCTTGCGCGGTTTGGCATGCGACGCATGGCCAAGGCGTGCAGCTGGTGGCGTCCTCTGGTTGTTTGCACGCTTTCTGAGGTGCGGGGCGCCAGTTATAGCGCCCCTTGTGCGCGTTTTTACGTCCTATTCCTTCTAGCATCGGGTCTAACTTATTACCAAGGGTTTAGAAACATTATAAATAGTTCATTACTTAGTTTTTGTAAAGAGTTCTTGACTTTGGAGCAATATTGAGAGCTACACACTTCATTGAACAAGGGTTATCCCTAATCTTTCATCTATTACATCAATTATTTCATTATTACATCAAATCTTTGCCTTGTGATTATGAATATGTGTGGCTAATTTCCTTACGTTCTAGGGTTAGAGTTTTACATGAAAGTTGATGGTTGAAGATTGATTCCCATTAATTGAATCCCATAACGGGTTACTTATTCTTTCTTGATTTCACTTGTATAATTGTTAAGAGCTCGATAATTATGCATCATCTATGGTTTTTGGGTTGAACTCGAAAGAGAGAATCTAATTACGTAATAAGAAAGAATAGAACTAGTTTGTGAACCCGGGCATCGGGGAACCAATTCGCGGGTAGGATAGACATATACTTGCTTGCCTAGTTTAACTCATTACAGGATCGTTAATGCGTGCATGTGATTTAACCCATAGACATATAGGGATTGAAGTAGCTTGCATAGATTGTGAAGAACGGAAAGGTTTTCATAATTACATTTACCCTGTCAGTTAGTAACCCGGGATTTAAGAAGTGGAATCAATTGAATACATCAACTGGATTGTTCGTAACTCTGACCCTGGACCGTCTTCTTAATATTGTTAACACCCAAAGTATTTCCCATTGCTTGACTACACCTCCAGCACTTTAATTACTGCGTTTTAGTTATAAAAACTCTTACAACCATTGGAAAAAGACCCCTGGATAGTTTGTTTAGGAATTGTTTATTGAGCATTAGTCTGCACAGTCCTCGTGGGAACGATACTCGACTTTGTCACTTTATTACTTGGCGACCGCGTATACTTGCGTGTGCGTTTGGGAGCAACAAGTTTTTGGCGCCGTTGCCGGGGACTATTACGGACTATTTTCTTTTGAACAATTACTCAATTGCTATTCAGGTTTAATTTTTTGTTGAGTTTCTTGTGCTATTTCAGGCGATAGGTTTTGAATGCGAAGGAATAAAAAGGACGAATCACTCGCACCTTTTGATCCCGAGCCTGAAAGAACCTTGAGAAAGACAAAAAGGGAAGCGAGAGATCGAGAAGCATTAGCAATCGTACTTGCCTCTCTACCTGTTGAAATGGCTGAAGAACAAGCAGTAGCAGTGCGTGATGTGGCTCTTCCTAGTCTGAAGGGGGTGGAGTCTAGTATTGTGAAGCCTGCTATTACTGGAAACTTTTAAATCATGTCCGGCATGATTCAGTTGCTGCATGTGACGGGGCAATTTGGTGGATTCCTGCATGAAGATCCGCAGCAACACCTTCAGAACTTTCTGGAGATCAGTGATACTTATACACTGGCGGGTGTGCCTACTGATTATGTGCGAATGGCTTTGTTCCCATTTTCATTGATTGGGAATGCAAGGAAGTGGTTAAAGGCTGAAAAGCCTGGGTCTATCACTACTTGGGAGGATTTAGCTAAGAAATTCTTGGAAAAATTTTATCCGTCTGCCAAGACGGCCAGGTTGAGGAGCGCAATTTTGTCCTTCAGGCAGTTTGACGGAGAATATATGCAGCCTGGGAGAGATTTAAAGCTTTATTGAGAGACTGTCCGCACCACAACCAATCTAATGAGGTTATTGCACACACTTTTGTTGAGGGGTTGAACCAACATACTAAGATCGTGGTCGATGCTGCTGCTGGAGGCCAAGTGCTGGCTTTAAATTTTGAGCAGATCTATGATTTACTTGATAAGTTTTCACAGAGCAATCCTGATTGGCAGGGTGATGGCAGAGCTAATACGCAAGTTGAGGGTGCTAGCAGGGCTAATATGCAGAAAGCTGCCGGGATACTTCAACTAGATGGAATTTCAGAACTACGAGCAAAGATGGATGCTATTTCTAATCAAATCAGCAAGCTGACTCTCCAAGCAAAGCCACCATTAGCTCCAGTGCAACAAGTTCAGACTTTTGTGAAGTATGTGGTGAGGATCATAGCACTGAGGAATGTCCCTCTAACCCAGAGTCGGTATATTATGTGGGTAATCAGAACAGAGCACAGGGTAAAAATCGAAATCAGTATGGTAACAGTTATAACACGGGTTGGCGTAATCACCCAAATTTTTCCTGGAGGGATACCCGTGAGCAGTTTCAGGGTAATGAGAGAGCCCAATTTACTCAAAATAATGCACCACAGCAGGGGTCGCAGTCACAGGCTCAGCCACAGCAGTCTAATTCAGTTGAGGATATGCTTAAGAAAATTCTTGCAGGGCAGCAAAAGCTCATGGATGATTCAACATCTCAGGCACAAACAATTAAAGATTTGAGCAATGCGCAGAAAGATCTTGAAAGACAATTGGGGCAGCTAGCTGAAGCACAAAATAATAGACCTCGGGGTGCTTTACCGAGTGATACAGAGAAGAATCCTAGAGAATTTATGCAAGCAGTTACTTTGAGGAATGGAAGAGCACTGGAGGAAGTTCCCCCAAAGCCAAAGAAGCCTGTTGGTGAGTTAGAGCCAAATGCTGATAGGGAGGTGGAGAAAGAAGCAGAGAAAGTAACTGAAAAGCAGCCCGAGTCTGCTATTGTGAGACCACCACCACCTTTCCCGCAGAGACTTCAGAAGCAGAAAGTTGATGCAGCATGCAAGAAATTTTTGGAGATATTGAGTCAAATTCAGGTAAATATTCCTTTGGTGGAGCTTTTGAGGGATGTTCCCAAATATGCTAAATACATCAAGGATATTGTTGCTAACAAGAGAAGATTGACTGAGTTTGAGACAGTTGCACTTACTGAGGAGTGCAGTTCCAGAGTTAGAAGCAAGCTTCCTCAGAAATTGAAGGACCCTGGCAGTTTTACCATCCCTTTGAAAATTGGGGAACATGAGGTTGGTCGTGCTTTATGTGATTTGGGTGCTAGTGTGAATTTGATGCCTTCTTCAGTTTTTAGGAAGCTAGGCCTGGGTGAGCCACGACCCACTACTGTGACCCTGCAGCTTGCTGATAGATCTTTGACATGCCCCGAGGGGATTATTGAGGATGTGCTTGTACAAGTGGGTCAGTTCATATTACCCGTTGATTTTATTATTCTTGATTACGAAGCTGATCCTGAGGTTCCTCTCATCTTGGGAAGAGGATTCTTGGCTACTGCTGATGCTGTTATTAGAGTCAGAGCTGGTAAGATGATCATGAAGGTAAATGGGGAAGAAGCTGTGTTTAATGTGTTCAGAACTACCCAGCTTCCTTCTCATTATGAAGAGTTGTCCATGGTAAAGGTAATAGATGATGAATTGACTGCTGATGAGAGGTCATTTTTGGCTTCTAATGTTGATTCTTTGGAAAGGGCACTCTTATGTGATGATGATGATATCCTGAAGGATGAAGATACTGAAGAATATGTGGAGGTTCTTAATATGCAGAGTAGATTCATCCCAGGGTAGAAGAAATTTGAGGAGCTTGATAGACCGTTGACCTTAGCTCCTGCTAAACCGTCTATTGAGAAAGCTCCTAATCTTGAGCTCAAACCTTTACCCGCACATTTACGTTATGCTTATTTGGGTGAAGGTAATACTTTGCCCGTGATCCTTTCTTCTTTGTTGTCTGATGTGCAGGTTGAGAAGGTATTGCGGGTATTGCGAGAGTGCAAGAGAGCTATTGGCTGGACTATTGCTGATATTAGAGGGATTAGTCCTTCTTTCTGCATGCATAAAATTCTCTTGGAGTAAGATCATAAGCCGTCCATAGAGCAGCAGAGGAGGCTAAATCCAATCATGAAGGAGGTGGTGAAGAAAGAAGTTATCAAGTGGCTGGATGCTGGTATTATTTTTCCTATCTCTGACAGCAAGTGGGTGAGTCCAGTGCAGTGTGTTCCTAAGAAGGGGGGCATGACAGTGGTGAAGAATGAGAACAATGAGTTGATTCCTACAAGAACTGTTACAGGGTGGCAAATTTGCATTGATTATAGGAAGCTCAACAAGGCCACCATGAAAGATCACTGCCCACTCCCTTTTATTGATCAGATGTTGGATAGACTTGCAGGCCATGAGTATTATTGTTTCTTGGATGGATATTCGGGCTACAATCAAATTGTGATAGCTCCTGAAGACCAAGAGAAAACCACTTTTACTTGTCCATATGGCACCTATGCATTTAGGAGGATGCCATTTGGGTTGTGTAATGCCCCGGGGACTTTTCAGCGGTGCATGATGGCTATTTTTACTGACATGGTGGAAAAATTTGTCGAGGTATTTATGGATGATTTCTCAGTGGTTGGTGATTCGTTTGATGAATGCTTGAAAAATCTTGATGCTGTGCTGAGCCGTTGTGAAGAAACAAATCTGGTGCTGAATTGGGAAAAATGTCACTTTATGGTTCAAGAAGGCATAATACTTGGGCACAAGGTGTCAAAGCAAGGGATTGAGGTTTACAAGGCGAAGATAGAGGTTATTGAGAAATTACCACCACCTATCTCTATTAAGGGGGTGCGTAGTTTCTTGGGACATGCAGGGTTCTATAGACGCTTCATAAAGGATTTCTCCAAAATTTCCACTCTCTTGTGCAAATTGTTGGAGAAGGATGTGAAATTTGTGTTTGATGATGCTTGTATCAAGGCGTTTGAAGAGTTGAAGAAAAGGTTGGTGACCGCACCAATCATCATTGCTCCTGACTGGTCTTTGCCATTTGAATTGATGTGTGATGCGAGTGATAATGCTATAGGGGCTGTTCTAGGCCAAAGAATTGGAAGAATTTTTCACTCCATCTATTATGCAAGCAAGACGCTTGATGCAGCCCAGTCTAATTATACTACCACTGAGAAGGAGTTGCTAGCCGTAGTTTATGCTTTTGATAAATTCAGATCTTATTTGGTTTGCACTCGTGTTGTTGTCTACACTGATCATGCCACAGTCCGGTATTTGTTTGAAAAGAAGGACTCCAAGCCTAGACTCATTAGATGGGTTCTCTTGTTGCAAGAGTTTGATGTTGAAATTCGAGATCGCAAGGGGACTGAGAATCAAGTAGCTGATCATTTGTCAAGGTTGGAGAATAGAGATCATGTAGATGAGGGGCGTGAGATTAAAGAGGTATTTCCTGATGAGCAACTTTTTGCTCTTGATGAAGCTGAAGCGCCATGGTATGCTGACATGGTAAATTTACTTGTGAGTAATGTGTATCCCCCTGGGGCAACTGCTGAGCAGAAGCGTAAACTTCTTCATGAGAGCAGATTTTATGTGTGGGATGAGCCCTATTTGTACAAGATGGGAGTTGATCAACTAGCTAGGAGATGTATTCCAAGGGAAAAAGTAGAGCCGATTCTACAGAGCTGCCATTCCTCTCCTTATGGTGGCCACCTTGGTGGAGATCGAACAGCTGCAAAGGTACTTCAATCTGGTTTCTTTTGGCCTACTTTATTTAAGGATGCTCATGCATTAGTGAAGCAATGTGATCATTGCCAAAGAACGGGTACTATTTCTAGGCGTCACGAGATGCCTTTGAACAATATCTTGGAGATTGAGCTGTTTGATTGTTGGGGTATTGATTTCATGGGTCCATTCCCACCTTCTATGGGCAATAAATACATCCTTGTAGCAGTTGATTATGTGTCGAAATGGGTGGAAGCTATTGCACTTCCAACGAATGATGCGAGTGTGGTGGTGAAGTTCGTGAAGAAGAATATTTTCACTCGTTTTGGGACACCGCGGGCTATCATTAGTGATGAAGGTACGCATTTTTGTAACCGGTTGTTCAATAAGTTATTGGCTAAGTATGGGGTTCGCCACAAGGTGGCTACTGCTTATCATCCCCAAACTAGTGGCCAAGTGGAAGTGTCAAACAGAGAGATCAAGCAAATCCTTGAGAAGACTGTGAATGCCTCGAGGAAGGATTGGGCTGTGAAGTTAGATGATGCTCTCTGGGCCTACCGAACTGCATTCAAAACACCTATTGGAACCTCTCCATATAGGCTTGTTTATGGTAAGGCTTGTCACTTGCCGGTTGAATTAGAGCATAAGGTGTATTGGGCAATTCAAAAGCTCAATCTTGATATGGCTTTGGCGGGGGAAAAGAGGATGCTCCAATTGCATGAACTTGAAGAGTTCCGTTTCCATGCGTACGAGAATGCGAAATTATATAAAGAGCGGACAAAGAAGTGGCATGATAAGCACATTGAGCGTCGTTCTTTTGAGCCCGGGCAGCTTGTATTGTTGTTCAACTCGAGGTTGAAATTGTTTCCGGGCAAGTTGAAGTCGAGATGGTCGGGGCCTTTTGAAGTGGTTCGTGTTACCGCAAATGGAGCGGTTGAATTGAGAGCCCAGGATTCGGAGAACACATTTTTGGTTAATGGTCAACGGGTGAAACATTATTGGGGAGGTGCGGTGAATCACCGCACTTCAATTACTTTGAGGGACCCTTGATTCATACCCGTCGTGCCACGACGTTAAATAAGGCGCTTCTCGGGAGGCAACCCGAGTTTGTACTTGTAATAGTTTAGTTTTCTTTTGTTTTATAGTGTCACGTTTTTGTTGTTTTTGTGTGTCGTTTTTGCAGGAATCGGGAGAGCTAAATAAGGTGAAATGAATGCATTGAGGGGTATGGGATGTCTCGAGACATGTCCCACGCTTGGGTTTGTACTTAGAATCGAAAATCGGTGCGAAAAAATGCGCTCGGGCGCGTTCGGGAGTGCCCCGCGCCTCCCAAAGCGCAAGAAAAAGCTGAGGCAAAGAGGCTAGGCGCGGTTGGGAGCGCCCCGCGCCTCCCACCGCGCCATGCTTGGCAGAAGGTGAGAATTGTGGCACGCGATGGGCATGCGGCGCGGGCCTAATCGCGGAAGGCCATTTTTTTTGTAAGTTTTCCGGGTCAAACAGGTTTTGACCCGCGACCCGGTACCCCCATGCCCTTAAACCCCGATTCTAACACACTAGTTCTTCATTATTTTCACCACAAACACTCTCTAAACACACACTAATTCACTTGCAACAATTGGAATCATTCCAACTCATTGTGCAATCCACTCTAATCCATTCAAGTAAGTACATTACTACTCTTCCTTCTCACTAACATGTAAGTTGTATTCATTATTGCTCATGGGTGATTCTCTTAGCTAGTTACAAGCTTTTGCATAAAAATTCAATATTGATATGCTTAATTGTCTATGATGCTTAGTATAGAACTTGTGACTTGTAAAAAGAGATCTCCCAACAATTTGGGAGGGTTGGCACATTACAAAATCCATTGAAATTGCTAGTTCAAAGTTGTGCACACTAGGTGTTTGTGAAAAAGCCTCAAAGATGAAATATCAATGACATTGTGAATTCTTGAGTAGAAATGCATTCCTTAGGCTTACTATGAACATTAGGTGTTGCATACACACTAGAATTGATCATGAGGCACCCACACTAGCTTGATTTTAAAAATTCAAAACGTGGCATATTTTGCAAAAGGCTAGTTTTGTTCAAGTGTGGGGTTGCTCGTGCCACTGAATTGAGTGATTGACACATAGAGTGTGTGATAAGTGTGGGGTGGTACCCTTGAGCTTGAATTGTATTTGTGTTGCTTAACTATACATCTCACATTGATCTTCGTGTTTGTGTAGGTACCATGGTCGCCACACCTCATAAAGCTAGTTCCTCCTCCACCGCGGGTCCGAGGAGAGCATCCCAAGCCGGACCTTCCTCCACAACTCAAAAGGGCAAGGCACCGGCCAAGCCCAAGGCAAAGGCAAAGGCCAAAATTCCAAAGGACGCGGTGCCGATACCACGTCCCGGAGGCAAGACCCGGTATGGCCTCCCTTTTGTAAAGAAGGGGGATTGTCAAACATGGTACAAGAATGTGCGGCTTGCGGGGTACATACCCGAGCAAGCCATTGATAAACGGCCGGTGCTACAAAAGTTTAGAAGTGTGGCCGAGCAGATCATTGCCCTAAAGTGGGACTCAGTGTTTGAGAGTCCGGGACACGCCAACTTGGACATGGTCCAAGAACTGTATACTAACTGGGAGCCCGAGGAGGCGTGGAGAGATGATGACATGGTGACGGTTAGGGGAGTGAAGGTGAAATTGGATCCATCGGCATTGAATGCCTTCTTGGGGGTAGCTGACCCCGATTATGATGAGCTGAGAGAGTACATCAAGAAACCGGATTACACGGCCTTGCGGGAGACCTTGTGTGGCGAGGGCTCCACGCATAAGTGGAGGCGAGGAGCGACTGGGAGACATAAGTTTATGCATTTCTCACAGTTTCTCAAGCCGGCGCGTGTATGGATGAGGTTCATAAATGCACGGATTCTACCATGTTCTCATTACTCCGAGGTCACTAAGACTCGGGCGTGCATGGTGTACTTTTTCATGACTGGGAGGCCGGTGAACATAGGATACTACATGTTGCGAGTGATGAAAGCGCAAAGAAAAGAAAAATCATGTAGTAGGTTATATTTTGGGAACCTCTTGACCCGTTATTTAGAGAAGGCGGGCGTCCCCGTAGATGAGGTTGGGGATCGCATTGTCCCTGATATAGGGAAGCCTTTTGACATTGCTTCGGTCAAGGGTGATCACCACAGCACCGGTGAAGCTGACGGCGGACGAGTGGCGGGAGACAAGTGCCAACTTGGCCGCGCGTCAGTACTTGATGATGGAGGCTATGGCCCGTCAGTCGGGCGTTGATTTGACTGCTATTGACCGCAAGGTCCCGCTGACGGAGACCTCGAAGGGTCTGCTGGGCGAGGTTGAGGCTAGAACGGTGGATCCGAAGGAAGATGAGAACACGGATTCAGATGTTGTGGCCGATGATCCGGACAGTGAGTATGAGACTGATCATGAGTGCGGTGGCGCTGATGAGGCGGAGGACTAGGTCCACACTCCTGCGCACCATCCAGATTTCAGGGCAGTTTTCTTGTACTCTTACTTTTGCACTTACTTCTTTGTCGCACTGGGACATTGCTTAGTTTAAGTGTGGGGTGGGGTACTGCCCTTTATCTATTTTTGAGGTTAGGATGCATGTACCTTAGGACTTTTTCTTTTGTCACTTGACTTTGTTTTGATTTATTTCTTGCTTTAATATATGCAAAAATGAAAAAAAAAATTAGAAAACCAATGAAAAAATTCCAAAAAGATTTTCCTTTTAGTTTTTTTAGTGGTACATGTCATCCGCCCCGTGGTTTTGTCTTATGGCCTCGGTTCTTTTCCACGGATGGGCCTTTGAACCGGGTAGTTTTTATTTCTAGGATTAGGATAGTTAGTATAGATGACCCTAGGCTAAGGAAAAGGTAGAATGCTAGGTGCCTTTGATTTGTTTGATACCGATGGACTTGAATTGATTGCATGTGCTATTTGGTGTCCTTGGGTTTTTAATTTGATGCATGCCTAGAAAAAAAAATGGAACAACCCCCTTGAGATGCTTGAGTCCGCTTGCTTGACTTGATTGCTAACTTTTGTGCATGAGTGCTTAAATTTCCACAAGTTGCATTCTAGAAGCTTAGTTGAGAGTTGTTGATGGAACCTTTTTGTGTGGACCATGTGCAATGTGTGTGTGAGGCATGTTCTTATTTGCTCCATGTTGCATACTAATGCCTAGAACTTGCCCCGTGTCTGTGCAAAGCGAAATCCTAGGTTTGCTCTAGTCGGGAAATGATACAAGGCCTTCTTTTGCTTGCCTACCCTTACATATATACCTTGGAAAAAAATTGTTGTTGTGATTTCTTTGACCCTTTTTGTTGGCACCCACACCCCGAGCCTACCCATTTGTTCTTAATTGACTCTTTTGGCCCTTACTCCTTAAGCACTTTATTGATATTGTGTAGATGATTGGAGTTGTGGTTGGATGTTGGGAGGTTCTTGAGTGGAACTAATAAAAGGGGAATACTTGTGAAAATTGTGAAGTAGTGAAAAACATTGGCAAGGTTGGAAGTCAATGAAATTGAAAAAAAAAAGAATGAAATGAAAAGAAAAGAAAAAAAAAAGAAAGCAAAGTTGAAAAAAAAAGAGAAGAGAGAAAGATGTCCATTCCTTGCTAGTGTGTGCTTGAAAATAAAAATGCTACTTGTTGGAAAGGTGTATGTGTGATACTTGTGATTGGGTGGTTTGATGAGAATTGTGCTTGAAATTAAATGTGATGTATTAAAGTGCTTAGGGAGGTAGTCACTATTACCATATGTATCCTACCCGCCCCTTAGCCTACATTACAACCTTTCTAAAGTCCTAGTTAATCCCGATTGGAGTGAGCTTACATTAGTGGAGTTCTACACTACGGGCAAGCCTATGGTACGTTGTGTGTGACATGTGAGCCTTTCATGAGAGTGAGTGAATTCATTTGTATTGCCCCCGTTCTATTCATGATAATTGTGGTTGTGTGTGATCTTTTGGGGGGGCACTCTCTTGCTTCATTTTGGTGAGGGCACATGGTTTGCATGAAGTAGGTAAAGTTGATGGCTTTTGATTGAGTAGATAGGTGTGATTTTGTGGGAGCATGGTTGCATTAAGTTGAGTTTTGTGCATTTGAGCTATTTTGGGGTGGTTCTCATATTTTTGAGTTGTTAAATTGTTGGCATGTTGTGGATCCATAGTAGTCATGTGCGCATTGGTTCAATGGTCGGTATCAACCATAGTCATAGGCAGACCTGTTTTACCTAGGATGGGAAGTGAGATGTAACTTGCTCGAGGGCGAGCAAGGGTTCAAGTGTGGGGTGGTGATGTTCGGCATTTTATGCCTACTTTTCCTTAATATTTCCGCACATTTGAGCTTGTTTTGCACTTGTTTGGTAGCTTGTGAATGTGGTTTTACATTGATGTTGTGTTGTGCGTGTGTAGGTCATTACGCGATGCATTTGGAGCGTTTCGGAGCTTGATTGAGCATGAATTGGTTGAAGGATGTTTGAAGATTGGATTGAGCACACAAAGGCACGACACGAGCCGAGTTTTGGAGCGAAGAAGAGCAATTTTTGGCTTGGCGCCATGGCCCACGCGCCGCGCTGCCTAGCGCGCGCAGTGGCTTGCGCGGTTTGGCATGCGACGCATGGCCAAGGCGTGCAGCTGGTGGCGTCCTCTGGTTGTTTGCACGCTTTCTGAGGTGCGGGGCGCCAGTTATAGCGCCCCTTGTGCGCGTTTTTACGTCCTATTCCTTCTAGCATCGGGTCTAACTTATTACCAAGGGTTTAGAAACATTATAAATAGTTCATTACTTAGTTTTTGTAAAGAGTTCTTGACTTTGGAGCAATATTGAGAGCTACACACTTCATTGAACAAGGGTTATCCCTAATCTTTCATCTATTACATCAATTATTTCATTATTACATCAAATCTTTGCCTTGTGATTATGAATATGTGTGGCTAATTTCCTTACGTTCTAGGGTTAGAGTTTTACATGAAAGTTGATGGTTGAAGATTGATTCCCATTAATTGAATCCCATAACGGGTTACTTATTCTTTCTTGATTTCACTTGTATAATTGTTAAGAGCTCGATAATTATGCATCATCTATGGTTTTTGGGTTGAACTCGAAAGAGAGAATCTAATTATGTAATAAGAAAGAATAGAACTAGTTTGTGAACCCGGGCATCGGGGAACCAATTCGCGGGTAGGATAGACATATACTTGCTTGCCTAGTTTAACTCATTACAGGATCGTTAATGCGTGCATGTGATTTAACCCATAGACATATAGGGATTGAAGTAGCTTGCATAGATTGTGAAGAACTGAAAGGTTTTCATAATTACATCTACCCTGTCAGTTAGTAACCCGGGATTTAAGAAGTGGGATCAATTGAATACATCAACTGGATTGTTCGTAACTCTGACCCTGGACCGTCTTCTTAATATTGTTAACACCCAAAGTATTTTCCATTGCTTGACTACACCTCTAGCACTTTAATTACTGCGTTTTAGTTATAAAAACTCTTACAACCATTGGAAAAAGACCCCTGGATAGTTTGTTTAGGAATTGTTTATTGAGCATTAGTCTGCACAGTCCTCGTGGGAACGATACTCGACTTTGTCACTTTATTACTTGGCGACCGCGTATACTTGCGTGTGCGTTTGGGAGCAACAATTGTCATAGACAAACTTCATATTAAAAGTTCGAAGTTTGATCTACCACGATCAAACGTCTAAAATTTCGAGGTGGCTAATACCTTAAATATTTGCTATTGTGTAAAATTTCGAGATGGCTAATACCTTAAATTTTGATTTTAAAAAAAAAATTAAAAATTTTCTCGGTTTATTTTTAATAAAAAGAATAAAATTAAAATGACAAATAAGCATTATTCGATAAACTTTAACCCACAATTTGGGAGAATGACTTTTTAAGGTACTTTGGATAAGTTGAGTGATATTTTTGTCTCAAACCAAAGAAAAGTGACTTTTTTTAGATATTTTGCATTAGTACAGTGACCATTTTAGGAATTAACTCGTTGTTTCTAGTACAATATATATATATATATATATATATATATATATATATATATATATATATAAAAGCACAACACAATTGAATTCATGAAGTGTGGAATTAGTAATATTGTTAATGAGTTGTCCTACCTCTTGCCCTAGTAAAGGGGAATACAGATTCCAACCTTACAATCAAGGTTTAAGTTTGGGATGCTAATTGCTACTACTGGAGCAATTTTGAATCCCCCCTTTAGCAACAACGATCATCACAAGAAAAAAGAAAAAATAAAGGAAAAAACTTTTTAAGGAAAAAAAGAATGTCATTTTAATGAAAAAAATTTATAAGTTGAATTTGTATATCAGTCAATCCGTTTCAATTTGTTAGCATGAATTTTTAGTCCGTTCTGAAATGAATGACAACTTTTAAGATGAATTTTTCTAACTACAGCCTCCCATTTTATCTTTAGTGATAAGGGTATATAGCCATTCATATCATGGAGTACCTAAGCTAGCGTTTGGACATAGATTTGGTTGAAACTTGAAAAAAAAATAGTTGAGCTGAAAAATAATTTCTGAAAGTTGAAGTTGTGTTTGGACATGCATTTTACTTAAAAAATATTGAAACACTATAACTAGAATAGAGAGTTAGGAAAAAATGCTAGATTGAACGCGCCTCCCGCGCTGAAAAAAAGATCCCCTTTCCCCCTTTTTTCCTTTCCAACCTGTAAGGCCCGCTCCACCCTATGGAGCCACTGGACGACGCCATTCTAGCGCGTACGGACCACCAAAACACTTCCCCAGCTGAACCATCTAACACAACATCGGATTTGGCAGGACAAAAATTCTTATGCAAACATTTTGACTGCCGCTCAACTTGCTGCTGGAAGCTCTACTGGACAAGATCTGGCATCAATCACTGTTCGAAAAACTACACACAATGAAATTCCTGCTGTCATATACAAGTCTAAAGATTACTACGGTGCAATGGCTGCATCCTGTAGAAGAACTATTGTTGGTAGATTCTTGAGAATGAAGCCACAAATAGAAAAAATAAAATCTAGTTTTTCTGAGAGATTCCATTTGAAAGGATATGTACAAATTAGGTGTTTGATAACTTCAATGTCTTCATTGATTTCTCTAATGATGATGACTATAACATGGTATGATTTAGAAGAGTAGTGGAAGTCCAAGGTCTTCAAATGTGGTTCCAAAAATGGACACCAGACTTTAAACCGGAAGAAGATATCCCATCTGCACCTGTTTGGGTCTTGCTGCCAAGACATCCATTTTATATGCACTTTTGGCAATTTATAAGCTGTTTAACCTAGATCCGATTTTAGGCCAATTAACAATTAAATTTGTATTTGCGGAGTCACGATCAATAGTTGAGATTAAGAGTTTATACGGAGAATCAAATACTATCAATATTGAACGATAAAAGTAAAATATAAACGAAAGCAAAGAGGGGCAAACGTATCGTATTCTCCGTCTCCAGGGAGAGTTGATTGATATCTACCACACTTCGGACAATCGAAAAGCTAAATAATATGAATCGAGATAATATCTGAGCAAGAGTAGGAGAGTATTCTTATTGATAGTATATTCAGGAAGTAAAAGTTGTTTACAATTGGTTAAGGTAAACGCTATTTATCGGACTGATAGGCACCCGTTGGCATTGTAGTAACCGTTGGGCGTGGATCCGTCTGGATAAGTAACTGATGGGCACTTATTCAGCGAAGACGTAACCGTTGGGCTGTAATGATTGCTTTAATGATCATTTAATGGATGATCGTGGATAATAATGTTAATAATTGGTCATTTAATCTGTGTTGACTGTTGAAATGTTCCGTAACCTCCTTAGGTCTGCTCGTGGGAAACACCTGTCCGGTGGATGTCTGTCCGGTGGATGTCTGTCCGTTGAAGTGTTAGTTCGTGCCACGTGGAAGACACGTGTCACCCTTCAAAGTCCAGTCAGCTTTTATCCAATACAGATAGTCCCCGCACTTCTCGGGCAGAGTATCTGTCCGAGGAGTGGATGAGAGTTCTGGCGGGAGTTTTTGCGAACTTTTTGTCTCCATATGACGTAACTCAATGACGTATGAATCTTATCAGATAAGTGACAAGCCCTTATGACGTGCGCATTAAATGCGCCGTATAAAAAAGTAACTGCAGCTGGCACGCCTGTAGAGCCGCAGTTTACTCTGAAGTGACTACTGCGTATCCCAAGGGTAAAAGCAATGATTTTAACCGCCTCAACCACGTGCACACGTCGTCTGTTGATTGCGAAGTGACCACTATTCTTCAGAATAATTATGGCACTATAAAGTTTTGATTAACCCTATTTCCTCCTTCGACGGCCAGATCTGATCGTAGCTTCCCTGATAACCTCCACGTGTCTTCGAGAGAAGTTGGGGGTCTGAATCTTTGTTCCTATAAATAGGGATTCATTTGATGAGAAACTTTTTACTTGCTTTCATTTCTTCTGTGTTGTTCTTTGAAAACCTTGGAATTAACTCTTGAGTTTTTCTCGATAACTTTACTCTTTTCCTGAAATCATGGCTTCCAGATCTAGGAAAAATCAAAGTACCGATATTGCTAGTAGTTCCACGACAGCCACTCCTACGCCCCGGGCCACCCAGGCCACTGCTGCGGAAATAATCCCCAAGAAATGGGGTGAACTTGAGGCGGATCGTAATATTAAGTCCTTTCACAACAGAGAGGGAGATACGCGTAACTGGTCGGCGTATAGATTTAGGTCGGGGATCACGAAGGAGGTGATCCCTCATGTGAGAGTGGACTACAACTGGAGCGATGAAGTTCCCCTCTTGCCGGTCTCTGAGGGAGAGAACATTACTTCCCACATGGCTGGGTGGACAGCTATGTGCACCTACCCTTTCACAGTGGGATGTAGGCTGCCCTTGTACCCTGTGCTAGAGAGGCTTTGTAGGGAAAACCTTCTCTACCCGGGGAAACTGAGCTCTAGTATATATAGGATAGTTACCCTTTTGGATTGGTTTGCGACGGAAACCGATCAATCTTTTGACTACAAGCATTTTATTTCTTTGTATAGTGTACAGATTTTTAAAGATGGCTATGTTAATGCCAGAATGCGCGGAAGCAAGGGCTTGGTGCGCAGTTCTGAGGATACCAGTGACCGAGGCTGGGTGCACCGGTATCTGTTCGTGCGTTCCTCGGCCTTGACTTTTGATGACAAGGCTTATCTCCCAGAAGTCTGCAATAAAACACGTGAGTCCCCGAGTTTTTTCCTTTATATATATATATATATACTCTTTTCCTCTTCTCGTTTCCTAACTTCGTTTAAACTTCTTTGTGCAGTGGCCAAGCAACCTTACGACGGGCGTATATCTATCGATGAGCTAACGGCGTGGGTTGAGCCAATTTTGAAGAAGTTTGGTCCGGAGAAGAGAGAGTGGGGCGTACTTTGCTACTCTCAAGAGTTTGACTGTAAAACATCACGGTGAGAATATTTTTGCCTCTATAATAATCTTTCTTCCTTAAACCTTCCCTATGTCTGACTGCTTCTCCTTTGCTGCAGGCTTGGGCACTTCAGGAGATTTCTTTCCCGCTCCTCCTCAGGACAGACCTACCGAACCTGTTGCTGACCCAACTGCTGAGGCTGAGGCTATACTAGCTTCGGTAGATGCTCTGCGCAGCAGGGAGAGGGGTGAAGAATTCTTGTCCGATGGACTGGGCTCTTTGAAGAGGAAGAAAAAGAGCCAAGGAGAGGGCGGAGCACGGAAGAAGTCTGCTCATAAGGCTTCCGTGGCTACCGGGCAACCCTCATCGGCTGGTGGCGATCTTTCCTCTAGAGTCAGTGTCCCGGAGCCTGTAGAGGTGAGTGCCGAGGTTGCTGCTGAAGTCCCCGAGTCTGTGCGGGGAGAGGATCCAGCCAAAGAGGTTATCTATCTTTCGAACACTGAAGTTGGAGTTGAAGTTCTTCTTAGGCGGAGACCTCATCTTCGTAGTGACAGAAGAAGGGCCGAGGAGGAAGCCGTCCGTACTCCACAAAAGAGTTCCCGAGTTGGTGACGGGGAGGAGGCAGGTCCTTCTCGTGTGGACAAGGGAAAGAAGAAAGTAGATGAAGAAGAAGTGAAGGAAGAAACCAGGGAGGAAGTTCCCCAAGAAAGTAGCCGAGGTCCTCGTGTTTTTCGTTTCGAGGATCTGGAGAACGTGGCTACTGAGGGGGCGACTCCTGTTGGTCTTCGTGAATGTGAGACAATTAATCCTGGAGCAGAAAATGACTCTAACCTCTCATCATCGAGGTTTGTCTGGCGGTCAGTCATCAGTGGTCAGACAGAATTGAAGGATATCAGGGGTATCCGTTACAAGTTCGGGCCTAACTACCCTTCCGAACAGGCTTGGGAACCCAAGTACTGTGAAAGGAAGCATACCTTGAAACTTGCTCTGATGTCAACTTCATAACTGGGCCAAGCGGCCTGGCTAAGGCGGTCTCCTCCCTCATCGGTCCCCGTGAGGAATGGGTGCTGAGGGAGCTGAGCGATGAGGAGTTAGCCTTCCAGATTGCTGCTGATTCTGCCCGAGTAAGTATTTTCTCATTCTTATATTGGAAGTACTTTATTCTCGGGTCTTTAACTTTTAGCTTGTTTCGTTTCTTTTTATGTTTTCAGTCAAGCATGCTGGCTGCCGAGCTTATGTTTTGCTCCAGGCTTAACAATGTCGACCAAGTGGTGGAGATAAAGAAAGAACTCCTAGAAGCTCGGAAGGATAACAAGACTCTGGTTGAGCAGTGTGGTTTCCTTGGTGGAGAAGTTAATCGGTTAACTGATGTTAACAATGATCATCTTGAGCAGATTGATGCTCTCACTAGGGAAAAGGACCTTCTTCTCGAGGAGAAAGAAGGGTTCGCGCGCTCTATTCAGGGTCTGGAGAGACTGCTTGAAGAATGCCGAAATCTTTTGAATAGCGCCAACGACAACCGTGTATCCCTTGAGATGGGTCTGCAGAGAGCAAATGAAGAATCAGTCAAGGCCCGTTCTGTTCTCCAAGCTGCCAAGGACCAGGTCGCTCAGTTAATGAGTGCTCAAACCGCACTAACCAAAGACTTGGCAAACTTGCGTGATCAGTCGGAAATCAAGGCCAAGCTTGCAGCCCTTGAAGCCAAGCGTACGCTGCTCGTGCGGATCCAGGCCGGACAAGTGGATGTCGAGGAGATGCTACACACGACAAAGAGCGCTGTTCGAAGAATTCACCAAGCATTGGGTCTCTCCCCCGAAGAGTCTGAAGGTGATGACGATGAAGATGGAGATGATGATGAAACTTCAGGGGACGACGGCAGAGCTGACGGAGCTGGTGCGTCGAGTTCTGGTCGTAGCCCTAAATGTTGATGACTTTTATCAATCTTTGATTGAGGGTTTTTTTTTTCCTTTGTCTGGCGAAAGCCGGACTTATTTGTTGGTGGACAGGAGTCTAATAGGGACCGCCTGATCCTTTGTATGGCCGGTTTGTTTTGGCCTTTGAACACTCTGCAAACTTCTGTCAGCCGTTCTCGGCATTTTATCAATTCACAGGATAATGTATATATGTTACTTTAGATCTACCCAGTGACTATATTTAGTTTGAACTTTTGATCTTTTTGTACGCATATGCTGTGGCTTTCGTGCCTTTTGATTGGGAATTACTTTTCTTGAACTCTGAACTTTATTAAGTTCGCATTCTCAAAAGTCTGCCCGAATTATTTTTTAACTTAGCCTTTCATTAGGAAAAGGTCGTAAGCTATAAGTAATTTTGACCGAGTCGTGGTCGCTTTTGGCCAAATCATTGCTCTACGCGTATAACTTTGCTTATCTTTTTGATAGCTGAAAGTTGTTGCATGGCTTTGTAGATTGGCTCTGGCCGAGTTGTTGGCCTTGTGAACGACTTCTCTTATTTTTGTGGAAGCCTTGTCACATGAAGGTTTTATTTTGTGAATGACTCCTCTTATTTGCCGTGGAAGTCTTATCACGTAAAAGTTTTTATTTTGTGAATGACTCCTCTTATTTACCGTGGAAGTCTTATTACGTAAAAGTTTGAAAATTTGCTGCCTTTAAGTAAGGTCTTTTGCCTGTATGAAGGTCTTATCTAGCCTACAAGGCCCTCACCACCCCCCTTGTTTTCATGTTAGAACACGTAAAGTGATAATATGAAAAGAGTTTTCGGTGAGTTATATATTGAACACATATAACTAAACGAGGAGTGTGTTCGCTGTGGGATTCGAACCCACAGCCGCGAAGTTAAGAACTTCGAGCTCTACCAGTTGAGCTAAACGGATCTGACCTTGTTGAGGTCGTTAGTACCATTTAGAAAGAATATATAAAAACAAGGACTTTTTATGTAAAGATAAAAAGGTAAGTGTAGAATAACTAACCGTCTTTACCACCTAGAAGTGATACCGTTTGAGGTGAACCACATTCCAATTGTTCGGGACAATCGAGCCGTCTGGTCGTGCCAAGCGGTAAGACCCCTTGCCGACCGAAGCAATCACTTTGTAGGGTCCTTCCCAATTAGGACCAAGTTTCCCTGAATTTGTCTCTTGAGTGCTCTGGGAGACTTTTCTGAGTACGAAGTCCCCGACTTGGAAGCTTCGTACGCGCAGTCCCCGATTGTAGTATTTTTCGATTCGTTCCTTTTGAGCGACCACTCGTACGAGGGCCAATTCTCTGCGTTCTTCAAGAAGGTCTAGTTCTTCAGATAAGTTAACTGAGTTTGATTCCTCAGTTGCATGTGCGTATCGCAGGCTGGGTTCTCCTATCACGACTGGGATCAAAGCGTCTGCGCCATACACCAATGAGTAAGGAGTTTCTCCGGTACTCATTGTTATTGTGGTGCGATAAGCCCACAATACTCCGGGTAGCTCTTCTACCCAACATCCCTTTGCCTGTTCGAGGCGCTTCTTAAGAGATTCAACAATGATTTTGTTGGTAGACTCGGCCTGCCCATTAGCGACAGGATGATATGGAGAGGAGGTGATTCTCTTAATGTGCAAATCATCAAGGAACCTAGTCACTTTCTGACCGACGAACTGCGGGCCGTTGTCTATGACTATCTCCTTAGGTGCTCCAAAGCGACATATGGCAAAGCACCAGAGGAAATCGACAACCTCTGTTTGTCGTATCTTCGAGTATGCTGCTGTTTCGACCCACTTCGTGAAATAAGTGCTGTGGGAAGAGGACCAACAATGTCCATTCCCCACTTCATGAAGGGCCACGGGGAGATTATTGAATGCAATGGTTCTGCTGGCTGATGAAGAAGATGAGCAAACCTCTGGCATTTGTCACATTTCCTGACAAACTCATTTGCATCTTTCTCCATTTTGTCCCAATAATAACCTGCACGTATCAACTTTCGGGTTAGTGCCTTACCTCCGGAATGATTTCCGCAACAGCCTTCGTGGACTTCTCTCATCACATAATTAGTCAGATTTGGTCCAAGACATTTTGCGAGAGGTCCTGCGAACATCCTCCGGTATAGCTCGCCATTGAGAATGGTGTAACGGGCAGCTTTTTCTTGGAGTTTACGAGCAGCTTTTGCGTCTGCGGGTAGAGTTCCATGGATAAGATAGTTTGTTATCTCATTCCTCCAGTCCCAAGTAGTGCTGATAGTGTTAACTTCGAACTTCTGTCTATCCATGGTCGTATAGAGGAGTTGAACAACAGCTGAAGAGCTAGCTGCTCCCATTTCTGCTACCGATCCCATGTTTGCAAGAGCATCAGCTTCATGGTTTTCTTCCCGTGGAATCTGAACTGCTTCCCACTCACCAAACTGTACCAAAAGTTCCTTGACCAGAGCAAGGTATACTTGCATTCTGGATTCTCGTGCAATGAAACCCCCGTTGATCTGATTGATCACTAGCTGAGAGTCGCTTTTCAGCTTGATGATGGTTGCTCCATAACTTCGGGCTAATTCTAATCCTGCAATAACGGCCTCATATTCGGCCTCATTGTTAGTAATAAATGGGCACTTGATGGCCTGCCTTACCGTCTCACCGGATGGAGCAATAAGGACCAATCTGAGTCCCGACCCTTTGACGCTCGAGGAGCCGTCCGTATGAAGGATCCAGGTGCCTGGAGTCTGCCCTGCATAAAGAATAGCTTCTTTCTCTGCCTCAGGGTATGTATTAATGCTAAAGTCTACTACGAAGTCTGCCAGAACTTGTGACTTTATTGCTACCCTGGGCTGATAAGTGATATCAAATTCAGACAATTCTATAGCCCATTTTACCAACCTTCCTGAAAATTCCGGCTTGTGCAAGACATTTCGTAAGGGAAAAGTTGTAACCACAACTATCGAATGACTTTGAAAATAAGGGCGTAACTTTCGAGCAGCAGTTACTAGAGCCAATGCCAATTTTTCTAAAGGTTGATAGCAGGTTTCTGCATCAATTAGAGCTTTGCTAATGTAATAAATAGGAAGTTGCTTACCTTTTTCTTCCCGAACTAGCACAGCGCTTACCGATGACTCCGAGACTGCTAGATAGATTAGCAGCTGCTCACCTTCCACAGGTGTGGAAAGCAGTGGAGGATTGGATAGATATTTCTTCAGATCCCTCAACGCCTGCTGGCATTCGGGAGTCCATTCGAACTCCTTGTTTTGCTTTAAGACATCTAAGAAACTTTTGCAACGGTCAGATGACCGGGAAATGAACCTGCGTAGAGCTGCTACTCTCCCCGTTAGTCTCATGACCTCTTTCCTATCGCGAAGTACATCTGGGATTGATTCAATGGCTTTAATCTGAGCAGGATTGACTTCAATGCCTCGCTGAGAAACAATGAATCCCAGAAACTTCCCCGATCCGACTCCGAAAGCACACTTCTCCGGATTCAGCTTCATGTTATACTGATCCAAGATTCGGAAAGCCTCTTTCAGATGCGCCAGATGGTCTTCTGCTCGTTTGGACTTGATCAACATATCATCGATGTACACTTCCATAGTCTTACCGATATGGTCATGAAACATTTGATTGACTAGACGCTAATAAGTTGCACCTGCATTTTTCAGTCCAAATGGCATAATTTTATAACAATACGTACCTCGACAGGTTATGAACGCCGTTTTTTCCTGATCCTCTGGATCCATCAATATCTAATTGTACCCGGAATATGCGTCGAGGAAGGTTAGCACTTCGTGTCCGGCTGTTGCGTCGATTAATTGATCTATCCTGGGAAGAGGATATAAATCCTTCGGACAGGCTTTGTTCAGATCTGTGAAGTCAATGCAGACTCGCCACTTGCCGTTCTTTTTAGGTACGACAACCACATTGGCTAACCAGTCTGGGTATTTGACTTCTCGTACTGAACCAATCTTTAACAGTCGATCGACCTCGTCATTGATTACCTGGTTTCGAAAAGCCCTTTGCTGGCGCGTCTTCTGTTTCACCGGGCGGTGATATGGATCAACGTTCAACCTGTGAGTAATAATGTCAGGAGAAATACCTGTCATATCTGCATGGGACCAGGCGAATGTAGTGTGCCGCTCCTTGAGGAACTGGAGGATGTCTCCCCGCAGGCGTTCGCTCAACTCAGTTCCCAAATACACCTTTCGCTCCGGTTTGTCAGCGAACAGCTCCTCAGGTTCCAGAGCTTCTACAGTTGGCATGTGATTTTCTCTTTCATCCATCTTGGCGATGAACTCTGGGACTTCATACTTAACCTCCTCAGGTGGAGTATTCGGCCCCGGTTTTTGTAATTGCTATTTGTTCTCCTCGGGTAGTTTGAGGGCTACCGAGTAACAATCTCGTGCAGAGCGTTGCTCTCCTCGGATTTCGCGTATTCCCCATTCGGATGGGAATTTATATACCTGATGATAAGTAGAAGGGACGGCTTGCATGTCGTGGATCCAAGGTCTACCCAGAATGATATTGTAGGCTAGATCCGCATCGACAACATGAAAAGTCATCTCATTTGCTACTCCTTCGGCCAGATTCGTCAAGGTAATCTCCCCGAGAGTCTTCTCGCTTGAGTTATTGAAACCGGAAAGAACTTGAGATACTGGCACGATCTTATTTGCTAACTGCATCTCAATTACAACTCGTGACTGGATAATATTCGCCGAGCTGCCTGCATCAACGAGCACTCTCCTGACATTGAACTCCGCTACACGCAACGTTATGACTAACGCATCAGCATGTGGGAATTGCGAACCGTCAGCATCAGAATCCTCAAATGTGATTACTCCTTCTGATCGAGGGTGCTTGTTGTGTGTAATGGACACTTTTGCATACTTCTTTGCTGTGAAGGTAACCGAATCTACCTAGATCCCACCCGAAATAACATTGACAGTTCGTTTCGGGGAGGACGCTCGCGGTGGACCAGGTTTGTTCTGCTGAGCCTTCGCATGAGTTTGCTTTCCTTTCTCGGTCAGGAACTCCTTCAAGAATCCCTGTTTCAACAAATGAGCAATTTCATACCTTAAAGCTTTGCAGTCTTCTGTGGTGTGCCCATGGTCGTGGTGGAACTCGCAATATAGATCCTGGTTTCGCTTGCTGGGATCAGTCTTCATGTCCTTTGGCCATTTGACTTTTTCTCCCATATCTTTGAGTACCACCATGACTTCGGTCATTTCGACGTTGAAGCTTGGCAAGCTTGGAGCTCCACGGAAGTTTGATTCAGAATTTTCTCTCCGAGACAACCCTTTTGTTACCGTTGCGGCTGCGTCCTTTGGGATTGTTACGTGATTGATCAGGGTATGGCTCATACCGTGTGTCTGACCTCTCCGTCTCTGCTTTTCCGCCGGATCCGCTGCTGCGAGCCCTAGCCCTTCCTCGGGTACCTGGTCCAATCAATTTATCCTCATCGATACGTACCTTAGAATTATAACGGTTGTACACGTCTGACCAACTGGCTGCTGGGAATTCGCGGAGAGACTCGTAAAGTCTACGAGTGGCCTCTGAGCTCCTAATATCCAGGCTGTTGGTGAACGCGATTGCTGCCCATCGATCTGGTACTTTGGGGAGCATCATTCGCTCTCTCTGGAAACGATCCACGTACTTGCGGAGTGACTCGTCAGGTCTCTGTTTGATTTCAAAGATGTCTTCTACTCGAGTCTCCGTCTTCTGAGCACCTGTGTGCGCCTTCACGAATAATTCAGCCATTTCCGCGAAAGACCTAATGGAGTTGGGTGGCAACATTGAGTACCATCGCAGGGCTCCATTTGCTAGGGTTTCCACGAACTTCTTCAATTGTACAGACTCGATCTCCTCGTCGGTGAGGTCACTAGCCTTTATGAAATTGCTGAACATCATGAGGTGATCGTTGGGATCAGATGTTCCGCGATACCGTGGAATGTTCGGCATCTTGAACGTTTTAGGTATCGCTTTTGGAGCTGCCTCCTTCTTCCAGGGCCTCTGTGAATAACGCTGGACATCAACCTTCTTCAGCGTAGGTGGAGCGCCTGGTATCTGATCCATCCTCTCGTGAAGAGACTTCTGAAGTGCTTCTTGGCTTTCTTTGAATTGTTTGGTGAGAGCTTCCACGACAAGGCTCATATCTGTAGGTGCCATAGATCCTCCGTTCAGATTCTGATTGGCTTGAGTAGTCGGATCTGCAGTACCACCGCCGTTGTTGCGCTCCTCTCCTTGCCTTGAAGTATGTGAAGAAGGTGCATTGGGGTTAGGTGCTGCAGCGTCAGCCCTTGCAGTTGAAGGGTTACTTCTCCGGAGAGAGGTAAGTGCCTCGTTGATTCCCCGGTTCACTTCTGCCTGTTCATGCATAAAAGCAAAAAGCATTTCTTGCAGATTCCCTTGGCCAGGGGAGAGACTCCTATGTCGTCGTCTCCTGGGTGGAGTAGTGCTCTGAGAGCGTATACGCCTATATTGCCTGACCGATCCTTGGGGAGATTGCTGCTGCCCCGTCGGACAAATAATCGGGAGAGTAGTCAGGAGAATAATTAGGGCTGAGTGGAGGAGTGTTTACCTGTTGCCCGCCTATGATAGTTCTTTGAGAACTGCTTTCTGCCATGTTAGTTATGAAACAAAAAGATAGACGAAAATAGATATAATATCAAAGATAAACTTTTAACCTACGAAGGCTATTGACCGGCTCCCACTGTGGTCGCCAAATTGTTTAACCTAGATCCGATTTTAGGCCAATTAACAGTTAAATTTATATTTGCGGAGTCACGATCAATAGTTTAGATTAAGAGTTTATATGGAGAATCAAATACTATCAATATTGAACGATAAAAGTAAAATACAAACGAAAGCAAAGAGGGGCAAACGTATCGTATTCTCCGTCTCCGGGGAGAGTTGATTGATATCTACCACACTTCGGACAATCGAAAAGCTAAATAATATGAATCGAGATAATATCTGAGCAAGAGTAGGAGAGTATTCTTATTGATAGTATATTCAGGAAGTAAAAGTTGTTTACAATTGGTTAAGGTAAACGCTATTTATAGGACTGATAGGCACCCGTTGGTATTGTAGTAACCGTTGGGCGTGCATCCGTCTGGATAAGTAACTGCTGGGCACTTATTCAGCGAAGACATAACCGTTGGGCTGTAATGATTGTTTTAATGATCATTTAATGGATGATCGTGGATAATAATACTAATAATTGGTCATTTAATCTGTGTTGACTTTTGAAATGTTCCGTAACCTCCTTAGGTCTGCTCGTGGGAAACATCTGTCCGGTGGATGTCTGTCTATTGAAGTTTTAGTTCGTGCCACGTGGAAGACACGTGTCACCCTTCAAAGTCCAGTCAGCTTTTATCCAATACATAAGCCAGTTGGCAGGTGAAATTAGGACTCCGCTGGAGCTAGATTCAGCTACAAGATGCAGAACTCGCCCGAGTATGGCAAAAGTAAGAGTTGAGGTAGACTTACTTAAACCTTTACCTAGTAGTTTATGGGTGGGTATGAAGGATGATAGATCTCCTTTGAGGGGGTTCGAGCATAAAATAGAATATGAAGGAGTCACCAGATATTGTAGACATTACAAGAAGCTAGCACACACACTGTTGAATTGTAGATTCTTGTCAAAAAAATAGAGAAACTAGAGGAGGAAAACAACCTTTTGAATTTCCAACAAGAGAATGTGAATGAGAAAGAAGGAATAGATTTAGAGCAGGAAAGTAAGGAGCCTGGGAATGAGGTTGAAGTTGCAGATAAAAAAGAAGATGAAGTTTAGACTATTATTGGGGAAAATAATGGGAGTACAGAAGCACTAAATGATAACAAAAAAAACCAAGAAGAAGAAAACACAAAAGAAAAAGAAGATTCTCAAGAAAAAGCCTAAGGTGACATTCAACCCAGATATAATTCAGAAGTGCAAGGAAAAGAAAAAGATGAAACAAGGTGCAGCCTCAACACATAAAGAAATACAGTCCAATACTGAAATGGATAATGTTCAAGTAGTTCAGGACTCGATAAGTAATGCAGAAGAGGAACCAAAAGGAAAGGGAGTAAAGGAGCAGGGCAAGAAGGTAACATGTAGCAATATCCACAAAGTACATAAATCAACTATGGCTTCATCAAGTCTTCCATCAACAATAAAAAATTATAAGGGAGTTAACCTCGTTGTAGACTTGAAAGGTTACTCTATGACAGGTCATGAGCATCATGATAATGGATCAGAAGATGAAGTGTCGCAAAGTCTTATTGAAGTTTTTTCTCCAATGAACAAAGATGATCAAATTGATGACCCACATCAAAGTTATTTGAATGAGGTGGTAGGTAAATTTGGTTTGTCTCCTATTAAGAGGGGAAGAGGTATACATAGGAATTATGGAAAGAAGGAGAGGAATAAGTCTCACCCAGCTAGGGGGAGGGCACAAAACTCTTAATCATAATTTTTATGATTAGTGCAATCTTTTGGAACATTAGGGGAGTGAGAACTAAAAAGGCAAACCACATGCTAAGAAATCTTATTAATTTCAATAAGGTTCAATTTGTTTCTATATTTGAACCATATATGGATAAACAAAAACTAGAAGGATACAAGTCTTTTTTTGGGATGCACCACTGTCTAGCTAATGAAGTTGGATAGATATGGTGTTTTTGGACAAGAAACTACAATGCTTCAGTTATTTCTAATGAAGATCAACAGGTTACTATCTGCTTGAAGGATCAGAATGGAAATAATGGGGTGTTTGTTACCTCTATGTATGCTAAATGTAATGCAAGGGAATGAAAAGAATTCTGGGAGAATATGCTGGATTTAAAGGCTACCATATATGGTCCTTGGTGTGGTGAGGGGGGGGGGGGGGACTTCAATGTGATAATAGAGGCTTGTGAAAAAAATGAGGGAGACCCCACAGTGCTCACAAGAGTTTTGATTTCATAGATTGTATGAACTCATGTGGACTATCAGATGCTGGTTTCAGTGGTTCAAATTTCACTTGGTGCAATAAGTGGGCTGCTAGAAAGAGAATTTGGAAAATGTTAGATAGGATCCTCATCAATGAAAAATGGATCAACAAGTTTCAACATGTTTCTGTCAGGCATTTCAACAGAACATGGTCTGATCATAAACCTCTTTTGATAAAGTGCAGTAATACTCAGGAACCTCATATCAAATATTTTAGATTCTTAGATTTTTGGGTAAATCAATATGGATTCTATGAATTGGTGAAAGGAAATGTGGGAGATGAATGTGCAGGGGAATGCTATGTAGAGACTACAGTGGAAACTTAAAGCTTTAGGCAGAAGACTTAGTAGGTGGTCTAAGGAAGAAATTGGCAATGTGCTCAAGAAAGTAGAAGAATGGGAGGAAAAAGTTAAGAAGCCGGAGGAAATAGGGGCAGATGTGTTGCCAGATCACTCAAGGGAAGAGTTGAATAAAGTTCAAGCTGAATATATCAGGTGGATGGCAATGCAAGATGATCTATTAAAGCAGAAAGGTGAAATCATATGGTTTGAGGAAGGTGATTGCAATAACAGATATTTTCACAATGCAATTAAGGACAAGAGAAGAAGACTTCAGCTACACAGAATCAAAAGTCACCAAAGGAGGTTAAAGGTGATGAAAAGATATCTAAAGATGCAGTTAGACATTTCTCAAAGTTGTTTAATCTTCATCCCTCAGAGGTAGAGAAATCAGTCCTGGACTGCATTCCTTCATGTATCATAGAGAAAGACAATCAAGCTATATCCTCTATTCCTGAGGAGAATGAGATAAGAACAGCTGTATTTGATATGAGTCCAGCAAGCACAGATGGTTTCAATGGTTATTTTTATCAAAAGTGTTGGGAGATCATCAAATCTGATGTGGTTGAGTTTGTGCAGCACTTTTTCAGAGGTAGTACGCTGTCCAGGTTCTTTTCTCACACCTGTTTAGTGCCTTTTCCTTAGGTAGAGTCTACTTTATCCTTTGCTAATATAAGACCTATCAGTCTTAGCAATTTCTCAGCAAAAATCATATCTAAAGTGCTTGCTAGGAGGCTGATGACACGACCAGGATTCCGGCTAGGCCGTGCGGGCACCTGACAACCTCCCTAAACCCGTCGGGCGAATTCTTTTCAGTCGAAAAAATAAATTGAGCACAAAACTAACTCAATGAAAAAAGAAAAGGCTTAGAAAACATAAACATACTTATATCCAAATCTAAGCTGTATAGAAGGAACTACAACAAACAACCCGATATACTAAGTTTAGTGTTATCCAGACCAGACATCTAAGAGTACAAGGAATATATACACCTCCCGAATGGAGCAAAATATTGATAATATGACAAAACTAGATTTGATAGCCATTACGCAAAAAAGTTGGCTCACCCTGATATCTGAACACGCCTCGGCTCCTCAATCATGCCTCGAACTCGGTCCTGTAGTGAAACCTGCCGAAACAAAATAAATAAACAAGGAACAATAAAAGGGTGAGTCCAAAAGACTTAGTAAGTGGGGGCTGGCTAGCCACCTTAAAGAAGCAGATCTGCTAGCCAGGAAGAAGTAAAGCAGATAAATCAAACTCACCTTATCTCAACTATAAAAAAGCAGAGCTAGATAATAACTGGAAACATCTATGGAACCATAACTCACAAAAAACTGGGGACTTAAGATAGACAGAACATATAGGTATCCCGAACATGTCAAAAATCAGAAATACATGACATATACATAAAACATTGCACTATAATCACACAATACACAACAACCGGTGCAATGAAATGGAATGAATGCAGTATAATGCAATGGGGTCACATGTACCCAAAACCTATCTCCGGTGCAGGACTCTAATCTTCTACCAGGAGATATATGCAATAATAATCCTTCACCGGTGCAGGACTCTCATCGACTATATATGCAATAATGATCCTTCATCGGTGCGGGACTCTCATCGACTACCACAAAGTATATGCAATAATAACCCTTCACCGGCACAGGATTCTCATCGACTACCGAGAAGTATATGCAATAATAATCTTTCACCGGCGTGGGACTCTCATCGACTACCGGAAAGTATACGTAATAATGACCCTTCATCGGCGCGGGACTTTACAAAGCTCGGAATGACCTCAAATTTTCCATACAAGTTAAAAAGTACTTGTAGGATATGCTCGCAAATACGGAACTCGAATCCGATTCCCCAAACTTGAGATACGAATTAAACAGAAAAGATCAATTCTTATCATTTGGGACTTTAGCGGAAACTATCTGAACGACCTCAAAATTCACTTATGAAAGTTCACACAGGTCACAAATGACCATACAAACCTAACAACACTTTTTGATTTTGAATCGGAGCTCATTCGCCAAAATTGAGCTCGAAAACCTATTTTTAAGATTTACCGACAATAAAAATTGAAACCTTCTTTTGATACCTACCAAACGAGGTCTGATTTAGCTCAAATTTTTACAGACAAGTCCTAATGGACCTTACAAAGCTTTTGAGACTGTCGACATGCCAATTAGAATCCTAACTCCCAAAATGACTAACCGAGGTTGTTTTATTCTCCTCCACTTAGACTCTCATTCGTCCTTGAACGAGCTTGAGTCTAAAGCAAAATTCACACAGATAACAATAGAACTTGCACGACCTTCATAAACTACTTCACAAACATTATCTCATGACTACAGAATCAGAATTATAACACGCACACTAAACTCTTGGAATTAAACATATCTGGATAATATCATAATACCATTGCCCAGCTTATTCTTACTAAGTTGACCTTTCCTCGATCACGAGAAGAGAGTTCTACATTTTCATAACAAAGATACACGGAACTCTGGATGGATTAACATGATTCTGTCGACGAATCAACTCTTCAATATACTTTTCGATATAGAACAGTTCGATGAAGCTAAAAATTAGCTTACGCTTCAGCAACGCCTTAGAGATTTGATATTAGGATTCAGTATTTGAGGAAGACTCCTCCACTTAGAGCATAAACTCATACATATAATTTGAATAGGAATAGCCATCCTTGCACAGTCTGCTGGACTAAGGAAGACTTAGCTAAAAATACAACGCGGCTCATACCTGAGCTACCAAATTACCCTTTCGAGTTTCCAAACAACTGCAATTCTCAAGTTCACAACTCCATACCTTTGCCATAAACACCACTATCCGATGATCAATTCAGGGGTCAAATGACGCCTCTCAATCCCTTAGTAGCCTTGAAACAAAACAATGTGCTTACTCGGCTACCTTGACACGCACTCTGACTCAACATAGGAAACATCACAAGTGGCTACTAACCGCCCAAGCTCACTAGTGCCGAAAGAAGAAGAGATGGAAATGGACTGAGGATATAAATAATTAGAGCTTCAGGAAGCTCATCTTCTTATTTGCTTGGCTACCAGAGCTAGACTACTTCTGAGTCAGGCTAGTCAAAATAATCGCAATAGAAGAAATAGATAGTAAATGAGCTTTATGGAACAACATCCATGCCAATTTAACCTTCCAATAAAAAAGGAAACTTCGACAATTTACCATGAAACCTTTTATAACCGAGACAAGCTCACAGAATAACATAACTCTACTAGTGTCTCGAACCAATAGGAGACACGTAGAAACAATGACACTTTCTGATGGTGACGAATAAGAATCCTATCATCCTACAAACACTGAATCCCAAGGAGAGAGGTAAACTGACTTGACATAATATTAAAAGATGGCACAACAAGATTCCAAGCAGACAATACCGACACCCACTCCCAAATCCCTCACAATTGCCATGAATAAATCATACCAGAAGCTCACCCATCTACTACAACAGATTCTTAATAGAAACGACATCCCAGGAAACCATGGAAACATGATAAGATAAACAAATTACAGATCAATCCGAAAGAATCAAATCTTACTCACCTATAAGGGAAGGAGAAATACATGGGTCTACTACATCAGATGCCTCAGCATCCTGCCAGACTAGCAGTTCATAGAACTGCCTCTGCGGCTAAGCTGAGCCGCTATCCTGATAATTACTTCTAGAAGAACCACAACCACCACGCTCTCGGCCCCTCCCGGATGGTGGCATATCTCTGGATGACTGAGCCCTAAATGAAATTCCCTACGACTGAGTAAGTGTCTGATAGTGAGAGAAAGGACGACTGCCTACTTGCTAGAGTAAGGGAAAACTCATCCAAAGATGATAGGCTCACGACAATGATAACACCTTTTTTTGGTGAAAATGGAAGCTGGACAGATTGTTAATAGCTATAAAGAGAAATCTGAGTCTAATCTTGATGAACTACTGGCGCACTCTGAGAATCACGCGCTACAAGCTGAGATAACCTGGTAGGTGACCTCCCACAATAATCAGAACTCTTACCTCCAAATGAGGTACCATAGTGCCCACAAGGGCCATGGGATCTCTTGCTCTCCCGCTCTAACTCTTCTCGCTCTAACTTATGGTATGCCTTATACCTCTGAGCAATATCAATAACAACATAAAATAAAGTCCCGGCCTCAATCTCTCAAGCCATCAGGGACCTCAAGGAAGGAGAAAGGTTATCAATAAATATTTGAATCTTCTCGAAAGGCTCATGTATTAGCTCTAGAGCATATCTAGCCATCCTAGAGAATTTAATCTCATATTCTGAAACCGATCGACTACCCTTTCCAATCCACTCAAACTGGCGATGCTTTTCATCTCGCTCACTGTGAGAAAGGAACTTTTCCATGAATCTACAAGAAAATTCGCACCAAATCGGCTTAGGCAAGCCCTGCCTAGCTGATAAAAGAGCGGTTCACCAATCTAAGGCTAGACCCGAAAATGGAAAGCAGTATAATCAACACCATACTGCTCGAGATAACCAAGAGCCTGAAGGATACGCTGACATCATTTTATTTTAAAAAAATACACATGGATTATCTGATGCATGGACTAAGAATAATGGAAGGTTCAATTGGGTAAAATAATACAGCCTCTTCGGGCACTCGGATCGAACTCTTACATGGGCTAGCTAAACAACTAGAAAAAAATTGGAGGCACAAAACATGCTGCCTCTGGAACATAATTTACTGGGGCATTTCGATATCTGCACCGCCAAGGTTCTCGTATAAAGAATTTTTGAGAACCGAGGGAACCACAGGCCCATCTCCCATTGCCCACCGCGAGTTGACACAGCTGGGGCCTCCGTAACTAGATCTTCAGCACGATCTAAAACTCTCGAGGCTTGGTCAGCATTAGCCCCAGGCTAGACTGCTTCGTCTTGAACTCCTACCCTATGCTGATTTGTCGCATGAGGGTTCAAATTGCTATAAAGGAATTAAAGATAAAAAATTTGTATTCCACAGGAAGACCGACACACGATTAAAAAAGAAGGAAGACAAACTTCCTAAATACCAGCATAGCCTCTCGTAGATAAGTACAGACGTCTACATATCTATCAGCGAGACTCTACTAGATACTGTCTTAGACTGGATAGACTCTAAACTGGGCTTTGGTACCAACTGACACGACCTGGATTCCGGCTAGGCCGTGCGGGCACCCGACAACCTCCCCTAAACTCGTCGGACGAATCTTTTTCAGTCGAAATAACAAATTGAGCACAAAACTAACTCAATGAAAAGAGACAAGGCTTAGAAAATATAAACATACTTATATCCAAATCTAAGCTGTATAGAAGGAACTACAACAAACAACCAGATATACTAAGTTTAGAGTTATCCAGACCAGACATCTAAGAGTATAAGGAATATATACACCTCCCGAATGGAGCAAAATATTGATAATATGATAGAATTAGATTTGGTGGCCATCACAGAAAAAAGTTGGCTCATCCTGATAGCTGAACACGCCTCGGCTCCTCAATCATACCTCGAACTCGGTCCTGTAGTGAAATCTGCCGAAATGAAATAAATAGACAAGGAACAACAAAAGGATGAATCGAAAGGACTCAGTAAGTGGGGGCTGGCTAGCCACCTTAAAGAAGCAGATATGCTAGCCAGGAAGAAGAAAAGCAGATAAACCAAACTCACCTTATCTCAACTATAAAAAAGCAGAGCCAGATAATAAATGGAAACACATATAGAACCATAAACTCATAAACAACCGGGACATAAAATAGACAAAATATGCAGGTATCCCGAACATGTCAACAATAAAAAATACACAATACACAACAACCGGTGCAATGAAATGGAATGAATGCAGTATGATGCAATGGGATCACATGTGCCTAAAACCTATCTCCGGTTCGGGACTCTCATCGTCTACCAAGAGATATATGCAATAATATCACTTCACCAGCGTGGGACTCTCATTGACTACCCGGAAGTATATGCAATAATAATTCTTCACAGGTGCGGGACTCTCATCGACTACCGGGAAGTATATGCGCGGGACTCTCATCGACTACTGGGAAGTATATGCAATAATGACCCTTCACCGGCGTGGGACTCTAAAAAGCTCGGAATGACATTAAATTTTTCATACAAGTTATACAAAACTTGTAGGATATGCTCAAAAGACAGAACTCGAATTCGATTCTCGAAACTCGAGATACGAATTAAACAGAAAAGATCAATTCTTAACTTTCGGGAGTTTAACGGAAACTATCCGAACGACCTCGGAATATACTTCCGAAAGTTCACACAGGTCAAAAATGACCATACGAACCTAACGGCACTTTCAGATTTCGACTCGGAGCTCATTCACCAAAATCAAGCTCGAAAACCTCTTTTAAAATTTACCGACAATAAAAATTAAAACCTTCTTCCTATACCTACCAAACGAGGTATGATTTAGCTCAAATTTTACAGAAAGGTCCTAATGGACTTTACGGAGCTTTTAAGGCTGTCGACATTCCAATCAGAGTCCTAACTCCCAAAACGACTGATTGAGGTCGTTTCAACTGAATCCCTTATTTTCTAGACTGATATCTGAAAATCAGAGTGGGTTTGTGAAAGGTAGGCAGATTAATGATAATATTCTATTGGCTCAAGAAATTGTGTATGGAATTTCTCAGCCAAATAAGGGAGGAAATGTAGTCATTAAGCTAGATATTGCCAAAGCTTTGGACAGATGTCCTGGTCCTTTCTGAAAGCAATGCTAAAAAATTTAGCTTTGGGATGTGGTTTATTGATTATGTCTGGAATATAGTATCTGGAGTATGGTATTCTATCATCATCAATGGGGCAAGAAAAAGTTTTTTCACTTCCTCTCAAGGATTGTAGCAAGGAGATCCTTTATCTCCATCCCTCTTCATAATTACTGCTGAAGTGTTGTCTAGGCTACTCAATAGCCTACTTGATCATCCATAGTTTGTGCCTTTCAGCATGAACCTCAGGGGGCCTCAGATTACACAGCTTGCATATGTAGATGACATAGTAATTTTTAGTGTAGGAAAAGGAAAATCTATTAAGCTTGTCATGAAGTAGATTAGGTTGTATGAGAGAAGCTCATGGCAGAAAGTCAATAAAGAAAAGAGCTTCTTTTGTACAACAATAAAGACATCAACCTCTAGAATCAACAAAATAATTGACAAGTCTGGGTTTAAACATAAACAATTCCCCTTATCTTATCTTGGATGCCCACTGTATGCAGGGAGGAAGAAGCTAGCAAGCTTTGATGACTTGGTTTCCAAAATCCTTAAGAGGATATCTGGATGGCAATGCAAGTATTTATCTTATGGAGGCAAGGTTACAATCATTAAACATGTGTTAATGTCCATTCCAACTTATACTCTAGCAGCAATGAATCTACCAAAGGGTACTATGAAATTAATTCAAAAGCACTTAGTTGCATTTCTGGGGATCTGAACAGGAGAAAAAAAAAGTACCATTGGAGCTCCTGGGCTAACTTATGATGTTCCAAGGAGGAATGAGGCATTGGTATTAAAGATATGCAACACATAACTGACTCTTTTGTATACAAAAGATAGCGGAATTCAGAACTTAGAAGTCCTTATGGGCTGATTTTCTGAGAGCAAAGTATTGTGTTAGGCAACATCTAGTGGCCAAAGCTAACTTTTCTAGACAATCTCACTCTTGGGGAAAACTTCTTCAAATCAAAGACAATGCTGAAAAGAGCATTATATGGAAGGTGAATAAAGGAAATTCAAGTATGTGGTGGGATAACTGGACTGAAAGAGGTGCATTGGTAGCTTTAGTTCCTAATCAGATGATCTCAACCAGGCAGACAGTGCAAAACTTCATGACAGATAGACACTGGAATTCTAGTAAGCTTCAGGATCATTTGCCTACATCATTTCTACAGGTAATTGAATAGATATATGCTGATGATTGTAACAAAGATAATTATGATGTTTGGAACTCGGGTGTGGATGGAAAGTTCACAACAATGTATGCATTTCAGTGTATTATACAACATAAACAACCAGACTCTCTGCTGAGCAAGGTCTGGATTAATAAACTTCCTTTCAAATATCATTCTGGGTGTGAAGGCTAATTCAAAGGAAGCTTCCTTTTGATAATATTCTAAGTATATTCGGATACAATACGATTTCATGTTGTGTGTGCTGTAAAGAGAGGAAGAGAGAGAGAGAGACAATTCATCATGTATTTTTTGAGAGTGAGGTGGCTGAACATACATGGAGCTTCTTTGGAAATGCCATTGGCATACCATATAGAAGGTGTAGAATAGAGAACAAACTGCTTGAATGGTGGGATACAAGGGCAAGGAATAAAATACACAAGTTGGTATTGCAGGTGACCCCTATAATTGTGTGCTGGAAAATATGGAAGTAGAGGTGCGGCTGCAGATATGGTGAACAAAAGAAGATATGGTTCAGGTAAATAGAACATCAGATTTGGTGGAATATTAACCAATTGGTGCAATCATCTTTCCTAACTGTAAGATAGGGGAATCTTTGCACCAGTTTGCAAAAGTGTTGAGAGGTTTTAAACCAGTTTCAATAGCTAAAATTGTGAAATGGATTAAATGTCATGTCAACACAGTTAAAATAAATACAGATGAGAGCTTTTCCAGAGAAAGAGTTGGCATAGGAGGAATAGTTAGAGATGATTAGGGGAACTTGGTTATGGCATTTTCAGCACCTATCCAGTGCACTTCTAACAAACAAGCTGAGACAATGGCTGCAAAATTTGGTTTATTGTGGTGCTTGAATAATATTTTTTCTAGCTGCATTCTTGAAGTTGATTCCAAGTTAATTGCATACATACTCAAGGAGTTACACACAGATAATTTGAAGCTTAGACATTGTGTTGAAAAAATAGTTGCAGTCCTGGCTCGAGGTGAGTACACAGTGACTCATGTTTAAGGGAAGCAAATTTTATAACAGACAACTTGTCCAAGCTTGGTGCAAATTAGAAAGAGGAAAAGCTATCTTTGAATGGCAACAACTTCCTGGCCAAGTAGTTGGATACTATCAAATGGACAAATGACAATTGCCTAGTGTTAGACTTAGATATGATAAGGTAATTTTTATGTAAGTTAGTGATGCCTATTAAAATCGGTTGTTGGTGGAATGTACCTCAACTCTTTTGTCCGTAAAACTCCACTGATGTAACTGCATTTCTATCCATAAAACATACCTCATATGGGTGTTAATTTAAAAAAAAAAAACTTAAAAAATATTTGAAGAGTTGTGAGTGATTTTCTCCAAAAACTAGTCTGAACTAGCTTTTGAGATTTTAAAAGTCTCATCTTCAATATTCGCGAAAAACCTCACATTGTATGGCCAAACAATGTTTTGAATTTTTTTTTTTAAAAAACGAAAAGAATCAAAACTATAGTCAAACGACGAAAGCTAACACCATAAGTGCCAAAAGTCTAACAACCAAAATAGTTATTATGATATTTGTATGAGTATAAGTTTCAAAATTAAAGTTTTTATTTTTTCCTAAACCTCCTGTCAGTTTTAGAAGAGCATAAATATTTAAGGAAGCACATCATGCATAGCTATTCTTCATTTGTTTTTTCGATTTACTTAGCTGACGAGAATTCTCTTTGGGATGCCCACCCCTTAATTTGAGCCATTACCGGGGCGGATCTAGGTGCAAGGGTTGAGTGCCACAACACCCGCTCTCCTTAATTGGAACTGTGTATATATATGTATATAAAAAATAGTACTCCCTCTGTCCCATTTTATTTGTCATAGTTACTATTTCGAGAGTCAAACTTCTTAAATTTGACCGTAGATTAGGATATAAAATCTTTAATTTTTTTAAAATAAAATTTACATATTTGAAAACTACCTGAAAAGTACTATAAGTCACAATAAATTACCACTCAAAATATTTAAAAGATATATATAAAAATTACGGTAAAAAATAAATTCGTTTGACTCTCAAAATCCGAAGTACGACAAACAAAGTGGGATGGAGGGAGTAAGTATTAAAAGTGGCAGCAGTGTGGCACCCTATACAATAAAAGAAGGTGCCAGTGGTAGTATGACACAATTAATTCCTCGAGAACTGAGTTCTATTCTTGGTAGCTGTATTTTTTGAAACTTCATTTATTTGCTGCCAAATATACAACTTTTATAACTTAATCTTTATTGACCTTTTAACTATAGTGTGTTCCGACACTTATTTGAATTATTAGATAGCTAATAATAATTTTCTAAAACTGCATTTTTAAAATTATTACTCCCTCCGTCCCAATTTATGTGGTACCATTTGACCGGGCACGGAGTTTAAGAAAATAAAGGTTGACCTTCTTAAGTATCAATTTTACCCTTGAAAAAGTAAGAGAGATAAGATTTGAGTAATAAAAAAGTTGTTGGTAAGTTTAAAAGTATGTAGGGCCCAACAAGGATAAAATAGAAATGATGCATTAAATATTTGTCAAATAAGGAAAGGTGCCACTTATTTTGGGACAAACAAAAAAGGAAATGGTGCCACATAAATTGGGACGGAGGGAGTATTACTTTAAATACTTTTTTGAAAAAGATTTTATACTTGAATTTGGTAATTCTAATCATAGTATGTTGCTTGAAAGACATACAATTAAATTAGGCTAACACTAATTGTCTATAGCATAATATCTTGTACTTATCGGCTATTAGCTATAGGTTTAACTATAATGGCTGAATAATAAAATAATTTGCTATAATCATATTTTTCATGGCAAAAAGTTCAACCTTTATAGCTACAACATTAAAAAAAAAAAAATTCGTGGTGATATGTATTAGTATTGCTTAGTTGTGGAACGTGTATAGTTTTTACTTAAAAAAAACTTTGTAAATATTGCTGTTGGTGATGAATAAAAATTTTCTTTTCACAAAAAAAGGGTTTGTACTTAAATTTAGCTATACACCACATTTTGCTACGATATGCTATGAAAAAAAACTGCGGCTAAACTATTTAACAACATTTAGTTGATGTATTGCTATAGATGCATAATATTGTAGTGAATCCAAACGGATGAAGCTCTTGTCTTCGATTTTAAGCTTATTCTCCCAAATTGTTTTACATTGAAAAAATCATCTCAAATACACATTTAGCCGTAGTGTCTTGAGAAACTTAGGAGCGCTTGCCACATTATAGGATTCGTCTTTCTTAGAAGCAGTGGTCTAAAGTCTCTCCAGGCCGAAACTATCGTCTACAAAATCGCTTGCCAGCAATTGTAGATAAAAAGATACAATTTTATGCATCATGTACGTAAAGAAAAGGTAAAAGATAAGATTAAAAGAATGAAAAAAAAAAACTCAGTATACCGTGGTAATTAGTCAAAACAATGTTTGGCTGTAAGGATCTAGTTAATCTTGTCTTCAAACATTTGGTCAATAATATTATATTTGTTATCATCTTTATCGATCTTCAAATCCCCTTGGTGACAGTAAAAGATCTTCAAATTAACAACCTAACAAATCTAACACAAAGAAAACCATCGTTATTTGGTTTTAAATTGTTGTAGAACCACATATCGTTATATTATGTTCATATTATGTCTTGTGTCAAGGTACAAAATTGACACGACCCGAATTCTCGGTTAGGCTGTGTGGGCACCCGACCATCTCCCCTAAATCTGTCGGGCGAACCCTATTGACTGAATCGATATAAATTGTGAAGAATTACCTTGAAATGAAAATGAACCAAATGTTAACAACATAAGATAACTCTCAAAGATAGACAAACATACAAGCTGTCTGAATAATACAACTAACTACCCAGAATACACAGTTTTAAAGGTTTCCAGATCAGACATCTAAGAAGGCCAAAAGATATACACACCTCCCGAAGGGAGCAAAAGTAAGGAAAACTGTAATATCTGAAGTTGGTGGCCGCAATGAACAGGATGGCTCACCGTAGACAGCTGAAAACGTACTACTCCTTAATCACGACGCGACTGGCTGGGTCCTGGAGCAGAATCTGCGGAACGAAAAGAAAATACAAGAACAAATAGGGGTGAGTCATAAGGACTCAATAAGTCTGAACAAACTAGCAACCTCAAAAAATAGATACGCTAGTCAGGGAAACGGAACCAGACAACAATCAACAAATAAGCAATGCACATATAAGCAGAACAGTAGTCATGTACAGAAAATCTACACAATAGTATGAAATGAAATGGAATGAGATGAAATGAAATAAGATGAAATGAAATGAGATGCAAAGGGTCACATGTGCCCGTAATCCCATCCCGAAGCGGAATACTCCTGCATTCGAGGGGAATCCAATCTGCTAACCAACTGGAGCGGAATACTCCTGCTCCTGGGGCGGAATACTCCTGCACCCAATATAATATAAATCAGAGGCAGAATACTCTTGCACTCTCCTGGGGCGGAATACTCCTGCACCCGATAAAATATAAAGTTGAGACGGAATACTCTTGCACTCAGTATGATATGCAATGTAATGCATATGAATGCAATGTGATGCAATAATAACCCTTCACCGGCGCGGGACTCTCATCGACAGCCGGGAAGCAGATGCCAACTCCAAGCCAAAGTACAATACTCAGATTCCCAATGCAATACCAATAACAGGACATAACATATAATATAGAATGTAAATCCAAAGCTAAGGCGTAATGAGTACGCCTATCGGCAGCTACACACGTGAGGAACACGTGGTAGAAAATCCAAGAGGCCAAGTGCCTCCAAAGAAATGGATATAAACACTTACTGTATTCCAAAGCTAGTCCTGTTATTCAACAACTGCTTTTTCCTTTGGATTAACTGCCAAACGATCCCGCTCTATTCAATAAGCAGAAAAATTATATCAAATAAAGCTAAAGGCTTCATTCCTTATGTCTTAGGGCAATCCAGTTAGGAACCTGATACCCTATTCGCATACGCAATACGCAGGCCAGGCCTATGTACAGGGTTCAAAGTCCCATAACCAAACCCTAAATAAATTACATTTATATGTTGCCCATAACTCACTGAGTACGAATATATAATCATTTCAATCATCGGGGTCCAATTGACCCTTTAAACTATCAATTTAAGTCATTAGGACGATGTCTAATATCCCTATTTTTACCGTAAAAATATATTCAAACACACGTAATAAGCTAAGATAATGAGTTAACATCATTACCTGGAGATTTGGGGTAGAAATTCTACTATTTTTCCACTTTTTTTCCCTTTTTCCTCTTTCCTTTCTAATCTTTCCTTTCTCTGTTTCGTTGTATGGTTCTGTTTGTATCTTTGAGTTACTACTGCTACGCCGATTAAAATTAAATTTTTTTAATAAATTCGCTACGACGATTAAAATTAAAATAGAATCTTAGAGAAGTCGAAATGATTCCAAATTTTTCAAGTAAGTTATACAAAATATATGTAACATACTCGAGAAGGCGGATCTCAAATCGGACTCCCGAAACTCAAGATGCGAATTTAAAGGAAAAAGGTCAAATTATCTAACTTTCGGCATTTTAGCGGAAACTAGCCGAACAACATCGAAATTTACTTTCGAAAAATCATAAAAGTCACAAATAATCATACGAACCTAACGGCGCTTTCGGATTTCGAATCGGAGCTCATTTGCCAAAACCGAGCTCAAAAATCTCTTTTTAATACTTATCGACAATAAAAACTGAAACCTTCTTCCGATGCCTACCAAACGAGGTCTGATTTAGCTCAAATTTTACAGACAGGTCCTAATGGACCTTACGAATATTTTAAAATTATCGGCACGTCAATCGGAGTCCTAACTTCTGAAACGACTGACTGAGGTCGTTTCAAAAATCTTGTCTTAATTTTAGACATCCAATTTTGGAAAATTAGCTACTACTATATCATTTATATTGCTAAATTTTTATATACTAGTTTTTCGACATGTGCAATACACGTGAATATTGAGCTTTATTATAAATGAATCTCATTATCATTTAAACAAGGTTTTGAGCAATTAATTATATATGAAAGAATAAAGTATAAGTTTTTATGGATTATCAATGTGGATCGTCGTATGATTATTGTTTTTCAAGGTTAAGATGATTGGATATTATCTGAATTCTGAACTTACGAAGATGGAAAATCAAAAATTTAATTCAGACAAAAAATATATGAATAAACTATCATATTCTTCTTGAAATCTAGCAATCTAACTGTTTGTGTTTTTGAGTTCATGATACATAATGCTTCCTCTATCCCACTTTATTTGTCATAGTTAATATTTTGAGAGTCAAACTTCTTAAATTTGACCATGCATTAGGATATAAAATCATTAATTTTTTTGAAATAACATTTATTTTTGAAAATTACATGAAAAATACTATTAATTACAATAAATTACAACTCAAAATATTTAAAAAATATATAAAAAGATTGCAGTCAAAGATAAACTCGTTTAACTATCGAAATCCGAACTATGACAAAAAAAGTGGGATAAAAGGAGTAGTATAATAGATTATAGATAGATAGATATAGATTACAAATTATTTTTTTGATAAGTATTTAGTTACAATGTGAACTCAAAAGTGGAATTAACTACTCCCTCTGTTCCACAAAAGTTGTCATAATTTGACTTGGATTGGAGTTTAAGAAATAAGAGAAATTTTTTGAAACTTGTGGTCTAAAATAAGTCGTAGATAAATGTGTGACTATAAAACATTTGATTAAGCAAAATGTGATAAGTTTGAAGTCAAATTATTTATAAATTTAAAATTGTGTCATTCTTTTTGAAATGAAAGGAGTATATTATATCCCGCTTGAGTTGCAATTGCATTGAACAATAGCGACCCCCAAAAACAGAGCAACGGTTGGAACCATAACAAAACGGGCGTCACAAGTATTTTGCTCGACCGTGGCAACATACAGTTAGCCACTGTATGTTCCACAACGTTACAGTTAATCATTATTAAACTGACTACTATATTTTTTAGATAAAATGACTACAATTGTTTTGGGTAATAAAAGATTCCTATTAAAACACCTTCGATTTCTTAATAGGTTATGAACTAGATTAAAGTCATTGTTTAATAGCCCAGAAAAACTGATATTATAATTTATCGGTTTTCGGTAATTAATATCACCTCAGTCCAGTTAATCAAATAACTCAAAATATAAAGCAATATCGTCAATCTCTTCATGCTACGCTGGTTCCATGTTCGATTAAGTAACAATACTTGCGCGACTTCTTATAAAAGATTTTTAATTTCTATTCTAAAAAAGAGTTTAAATTTTAAATATTGATAGTGTAAGGATTTTTATAATATTGGGTAAAGTGAGAAACCTTTCTTATTTATAAAGCTATAAATTCCAATTTTATGGACGTTCTTTGTAATTTTAATTTTGTATGGGCCTAAACTGATTTAGGATCACAAATCGAATTTGGGTAGCGAATACAAGCAAATCTCAGTATCAAAGTCGAGACAATACGAATAATAAGCGAAAAGGCAAGAAAATAATGTGGTTTCAATATATATCTGTGAGAACAAATTTTGCCAGACTTTCTGTAAGTATTTCTGAATGATTACATTGTAAAATGAGGAACTATTTATAGCTACAAGGGGCCTTGCCCACGTTCCCATAATTGATCATGCTTACTTCCACGTTCAACATATCCATTAGTGGAGTTAGTGGGCCGAAACAAGAGGAGACCAGTTGACTGTAGACGACCTCGCTTGCCGAGGCGTAGTCCGTTAGCCTCGGTTGTGTGATATTGTCATCGACCGAGGTGACGTTTTACCGGGGCAAGAGTCTTGCTTTCTTCATTCGGTCATTGGCTTCGGTCTCTGACTTCGGCTACTTATGACTTGCATCGGCACGAAGCTTGCCAACACCTATTCGGTTACCATCGGATCATGCTACCGAGGTGCCACATAGGCAAGCCGATTTTTACCCAATACAGATAGTTCCCCCACTCCTCGGTCAATTACCGAAGTTACCGAGGAGTGGAATGAAATTCCGCGGGAAAGTGATGTGGCTCAACCTTACCCAAGAGTTTCAAATTTTTGTCAACGGTCCGCGTCCTTTCAGATCACTATTCATCAACACATGGCGACCGCTCATTGGACATCGAACGGTCATGTCGTTTTTCTCGCGTCTTCCAATGTTACAATGATGATCTTTCGCAACTTGTTTTCCCAATACTTTATAAATACTTCTCCTCTAAGTTTTCCTTATCACTTTCGCCATTTGCAAGCTACAGTACTGAGAAGAGAGAAAAAGCATTTGTGTTTATTTTGATCTGCTTCATATTTCCAAGAAATTTCACTCCCACAATCATCATGTTTGCAACGCATTCTAGATAAGATTCAAGTGATTCAGGTGAGAGGGCGAGGGTTTCCCGCTTCGCCGCTACAATAGCTAGTGGAGACGTCATCGCCACCGCGCCGGGGCTACAAGTTATTGAGGCGGAGGGCGGTGGTGAAGTGACATCAAGCGCCAGTAGCTCTAGGCGGTGCAAGGCGAGAGCCGGGCGTGATAGAGCTGAAGTAAGTTAAGGCGTCAGCATAGAGGAAGAAGATGACATCATCGGTGGTGACGCCATGGTGGTAATTGATGCTGACGCTGAAATAGTCATCGATAGGGATGACGATGGCGAGGGCGATGACGCCGAGGGCGAAGACGGCGCCGAGGCCATTACAGAAACCGGGGGCGAGTTGCCCGCCACCGAGGGTGGACATGATGCTGAAGATGGACCTTCGGGTCCTGAAAAGAAACTTCCAAAGATTCCCCTCGAGCAGGAGCTCGAAACCCATCAGATCATTCCCTCACATTTCGATAATGGTAAGGATCTTAAGCTACAAAAGCAATTTGTCGATCAGGAAGAGTTGAACAGGAATGTACCAGTGAACACAACGCTGACCCGAATTACTCAAGCCCACATAGAATGAGTCCGAAAGGATTGTAAATTTGAGCCCGAGGTAAAGATAGTTATCCCCGATCCGGCTAGCAGGGTTTGCAATCATGTGCAGGGGTTGTCCTTCGCGTACACTTATCCATTCACCATTGGGTTCACTCTCCCCATTCATAGGGTGATTGATGATTTCTGCCGAGCATACAACTTATGCTTGGCTCAATTGGGCCCCGGTGTTTGAAGGGTCGTGCAGTGCTTGGATTGGCTGAGTAAGGAAGCCGAGGTAGACTTTACTTTGCAACATCTTATTTCTCTCTACTACCCATACTTTCACAAGGCTGGGGTTGTTGCTTTGAACAACCGTGGCAAGTATGCGCTTCTCCACAAGAGCGAGGATCATGGAGACCGAGGGTGGTGCGATCGCTACCTTCTCTTGGAAACTAGCGTATTATCTACCGAGCCTGATTTCCCATAAAGTGGAATAAAACACGTAAGTGCTCATTCATTCATAAATTCTTTTTCTGGCAAACACTCTTGTTCTCTAACCTTAACCCATTTTTTTCTTAGCTAACAAGGTTGCTATCGTCCCCCCCCCCCCCCCCCCCCCCCGAGGGTTTGATCGAATGGGTTAAAGCTGTGACTGGAGCCCGTAAATGTCCCATTCGGTCATGGATGAAAATGGCTGCTGACTTCGGTTGGCAATGTAAAAGGCATGGTAAGCTTTTTATGGTTTCTTACTTGGTATGTTATTTGAAGCCTTTGATTTCGTGCTCAATTCTCTTTTTCTCGGTATCAGGTTTTCCAAATCGAGCCATCAACACAAAGAAAAATAAGAAGAAGAAAGAAAAGGGAAAGAAGAAGGATGAGGAAGATACCGAGTCTGATGATGATCTGGCTTCGGTAGCAGGTCTTGATGGTGACCTGAAAGAACTCAAGGCTTCTAAGCCTCCAAAGTCCTCGAAGGGGTCCTCTGGCCAAGGATCCTCAAAAGGTAACATTATATTCGGTTGATGTACTTGTATTTACTTTTCTTCGAGCTTATGCTTATGACCACCTCCCTACATTTCTTTTTTGTAGGCGAGAAAAAAAGAGGGCAATTCCCAAGAAACCCTCCCACTCGGTAAAACCCTCGCACAGAGGTGGAAACTTCTCCTCGGCCCGAGGCGGTGGCGAAAACACGCCGAAAGCTGATTGATGAGCCCAGCGATGAGACTGCCGGGTGCTTGGAGACTCGAAGATAGATTGAAGTTGTGGATCTTGAAGACTAAGTGCTGATTCCGAAGCGGCAATTGCCAAGGCCAAGGGCAAAGCCAAAGTTGGGGAAGGGCTGCTGCTGTTGAGAGAGAGGCAGATGACGGCGCTGTTAGGGCGCAATCTGAACCTACGAGGCTTTCGTCATCGGTGGGATCCTTGCGAAAGCTTGAAGTGCGGACCTCTTCAAACCTCTTGGCGAGCACCCGAAGTGACATTATGAGTCTCATGCCATTGCTTGGTCCAACTGAGGACACCGTTGTGCGAAAATTTCCTCCACCTCAGCTAGCCAGCACCCTTGCTTCCAATGCACTCAGGGTAAGCCTTGTCATCTTTAATTTTACCTCTGTCCTCGGTTGTTTGCTTATATCGATTCTTTGATTATTTCTGTTTAGGGCTTCGTTCTATTGTTGAGAGCCATCGAGCTTAAAACCTCGAGGAACGAAGAGGTTCAGCGCGTTGCTCGTGCATGGGACAAGCAAAGAGACAACTTCAATGCACAAATAGCTGAGTTGAAAGTTAAGTTGTCCAAGTCTTGCTCCGACTTGCGCGAAGCTGAGGCTACCTCCGAAGCGAAGATTCAAGCTCTCGGTGACGGTTTCCAAGCTAAGCACGCGAGGCTAGAAGCCGAAGTCGCAAGGCTCAATGCAGAGTTAGCCCAAGCTAGGGATAAATTTGAAGAAATGGCCAAGAAGCACCATGAGCAGCTAAGAAGCCATGTGCTTCACATTCAGAGGCTGGAATGCGAAAACTCCAGGCTTCCAACTCTTGAGGTCGAAGTTAAATCGCTTCGAGAGGAGATTGCTGATCGCAAAGGTAGGGCCAAGATCAGGGCCAAGAGGGCGGAGTTGGATAAGCGCTGGTCAATTATCATGTCTCAGTTGAAGCTGCTCAAGCAATGCTGTGCTGGTGAGGTCAACTTGGAGGAAGAGATTACCAAGGCTGAAGATAAGGCAGCCAAAGCTCAAGCCATTATTGACGATCTTCATTCAAGTGAAGGTTCGGGCGATGATGAAGATGCCGAGGATGATGAGGAGGAAGATGAAGATGAAGGTGATGAGGACTTCGAGGATGGGGTCTCCGAGGAGGGAGATGATGTGCCCGAGGCCTAGATTTCCTGCTTTCACTTCTTGTTTAGTTTTTGATGTAAGCCTTCGGGTTTTTTGATGTATATGACTTGGGCCTTCGGGTCTTTCGCTTTGATGTAAACAATTTCATAGCCCTCGGGCTTTTCTATGGAATGATTTCGTATTTTTTGTCTTAAGTGTCACTTTTGCATTGCCTCCTGAGAGACTTTAAGCCGAACACTTAAAATAATTTGCTTGCAAGACTTAATCAAATAAAATCGATGCAAACTTAGAACGACGTTTCGCTCTCGAGTCGATGCATTTAAAGTGCAGCTTCGGCGTGCAAGATCATAGAAACAAAGAGATATTGAATCAAGTTTATTTCATTGATGATATCAACGAGCCACAGTCGGCTTTTTACATAGGGCCTATTCGAAGTAAAACTTAGGCGCGAAAAACAACCTGCCACTATCGGGCGTATTTACAAAGTACTAATCTATTTCTTGGGTGTCAGTCCCTGGTTGCTGAATAGATTGACTTCGGTTGGGAGGCTCGATGTCGACTTCAGTCCCTAGGAGCGTTTTTCGGCTCGAGGCTGTGGGTAAATTTTAAATGATCAAGGAATATTTACCTTGATTAAAAGTAGCACCGCTTTAAATTGGAAATGTTCCAATTCAAGGGTTCGGGCTTGCCTTGTAGGTCTTCGAATTGATAAGGTCCCTTTCCAACGATCGCCTTAACTCTGTAAGGTCCTTCCCAGTTTACAATGAGTTTTCCCCCATTCTTCTCCTTTGTTGATTGGTTCATAGCCTTCAGCACATAATCGCCAACTTTAAAATCTCTAAGTTTGGCCTTCCTATTGAGATATGCCTCGATCTGTCTTTTCTGTGCTGCTAACCAAACCAAAGCCAACTCTCTTTTCTCCTCGAGCAAGTCTAACTCTATGCGCATGGCTTGCTGATTGGAATCCTCGGCGGTATGAGCGTACCGAAGACTTGGTTCGCCTACTTCAACGGGGATAAGTGAATCCATGCCATAGGCAAGGGAGAATGGTGTTTCACCGGTGCTGTTCTTCTCTGTTGTTCGCATAGCCTACAACACACCTGGAAACTCTTCGGGCCAAGGGCCTTTTTTTCTCATCAAGCCTCTTTTTGAGGTTTTCAATTATCACTCTGTTTGAAGACTCGGCTTGGCCATTGGCACTTGGATGATAGGGGATCGACGCTATTCTTTTTATTCCCCATTGTTTGAAGAAATCAGTGATAGCTGCTCCCATGAATTGTTTACCATTGTCACAAGTGATCTCCCTTGGGACACCGAACCTGTATATGATGTTCTTCCTAATAAAATCGATTACTTCCTTCTGTTTAACCTCGGTGAGAGCTCCTGCTTCCACCCATATTGTAAAATAATCGGTTAGGACCAGAATGAACCGAACACCACCTTTTCCCTTCGGTAAAGGGCCAACAATATCCATTCCCCACTTCATGAAGGGCCATAGTGACACGACCGACTGCAAGGGTTCGGCTTGCTGATGAATCATTCGGGCATGGCGCTGACACTTATCACATTTTCTCACGAAGGCCTTTGTATCTGTGCTGATAGTGGGCCAATAGTACCCAGCTCGAAGTAATTTGTGCACCAAGGCCTTTCCCTCCGAGTGGTTGCCACACTCGCCTTCGTGTATTTCAGCCATCACGTACCTAGCTTCGTCTGGACCCAAACATTTAGCCATCGGGCCGCTGTACAATCTCCTATATAAATTCCCCTCGATCACAGAGTACGAGGTTGCCTGAGTCCTTAACTTTTTTTCCTCCTTTTTATCTTGGGGGAGAGTCCCCGAGTCGAAGTAAGAGATAAACTTACTCCGCCAATCCCATTTTTGGTCCACCGAGTTGACTTCCAATTTCATCTCTCATTTGCGCAGAAAGCAACCGAACCACTGAATCAGTCCCCGAGTGTACCTCATCAACTGCCGAACCCAAGTTTGCCAAGGCATCGGCTGCGGTATTCTCTTCTCAAGGTACTTGTTTGATTTGCCACTCTTGGAATTGAGCTAAGATTCTTTGTGCTCGGGTCAAGAATTGTTGCATTCTGGGCTCACGAGCCGTATATTCACCGAGCACTTGGTTTACCACCAGTTGTGAATCACACCTTAACTCAATTCTCTCTACCCCCATTTTTTTGGCTAACTCCAAACCTGCTAAGGCCGCTTCGTATTCGGCTTCGTTGTTGGTCACCTTTTTAAACCGAACTGAGTGCCTGATTTTCTCCCCGGTGGGCGCTTTCAAGACTAAGCCTAATCCCGAACCTTTGGAATTAGCCACCCCATCAGTGTAAAGTACCCATAGTCCCGAGACTGACCCCTTCGACATTGAATTCTCCTTTTCAGCTTCGGGTAGGATGCCAACACTAAAATCAGCTACGAAGCCGGCCAACACTTAGGATTTAATGGCAGTTCGGGGTTGATAGGTGATGTCGTACTCGCTTAATTCTACTGCCCATTCAGATAGCCTCCCCGACAACTCAGGTTTATGCAATATGCTTCTCAAGGGGAAGATGGAAACTACTGTTATTGGATGACATTGATAATAGGGTCGTAGTTTTCGAGCAATAATAATTAAAGCAAGTGCTAGTTTCTCAAAATGAGGATACCTGGTTTCAGCATCGAGGAGTGTCTTGCTCACATAGTAGATGGGCTGTTTCTTTCCATCTTCTTCTCGAACTAATACAGCACTAACTGACACCTCGGATACAACCAAGTAAACTAGCAAAGTTTCACCATCTTTTGGCTTGGCGAGCACCGACGCGTTAGCCAGATAACGTTTCAACTCCCTTAGCGCTTCTTTACACTGCGGTGTCCACTCTAAGTGATTATTCTTCCTTAAGACCGAGAAGAATTTGTGGCATCGCTCCGAAGACCTTGAGATAAATCGACTCAAGGCAGTGACTCGGCCAGTTAAGCGCTGAACTTCCTTCACCCCGGTTAGTTCCTCGAAGATTTCTTTGATGGCTTTGATCTTGTCTGGATTAGCTTCAATCCCTCATTCAGAGACTATGAATCCCAAAAATTTTCCCGACCCTACACCAAAGGCACACTTCTCAAGATTCAGTTTCATGCCATATTGCCTCAGAACAGCGAAAACTTCTCTCAAATGGTTCAAATGATCTTCCATCTGAATAGACTTGATCAACATATCATCTATGTAGACTTTCATATATTTTCCAATGTACTCTTTGAACATGTGACACACTAGTCTTTGGTATGTCGCCCCAGCATTCTTCAAACCGAAGGGCATTACTTTGTAGCAGAAGGTGCCTCGGTCAGTGATGAACGAGGTCTTTTCTTCGTCCTTCGGATCCGTGAGGATTTGGTTATACCCCAAATAAGCGTCTAAGAAGGTTAATAGTTTATGTCCAGCCGTGGAGTATATTAATCTATCTATTTGTGGCAATGGATAGGAGTCTTTGGGGCAAGCCTTGTTTAGATCAGTGTAATCTACACACATCCTCCACTTGCCGTTCTTTTTGGGCACGACGACGACGTTAGCCAACCATTCGGGATATTTCACCGCTCTTATGAAGCCATTCTCTTGTAGCTTCATAGTTTTATCTTCGATTGCTTTCTTTTGACCCCGGCGTGCGGCCTCTTCTTTTGTTTCACCGGGGTGAATTGGGGATCCACATTCAATTTATGGTTCATGATCTCCGGATCGATACCAACTATGTCCGAATGGGACCGAGCAAAGAAATCGTTGTTGGACTTTAAGACTTCGATGATAGCTTTTTTCGACTCTGGGTCCAACTCCGAGCCGACAAACACTTTTCTCTCTGGAAAATCTTTCGATAACATGAAAGATTCCAGCTCTTCTATGGTGGAGTCCTCGGCTTTTTGCTTCCGAGGTTCTTGAATGTATACCAGGGTCTTCTCCACTTTCCTCGGGATTCGTCCTTGTTTGACCCCGGTTGCATTGGTTGCTCTTTCTTAGGTCCAGTCGGGACGACTCCACTCTTCAATGCGACTGAATAGCACTCTCTTGCTACTCGTTGCTCTCCCTTTATTGACCGAACTACCCTTGGGGTAGGGAACTTGATCACTTGATGAAGAGGGGATGGAACAACTTCCATGGAATGAATCCATGGTCTACCGAGGATCACATTATACGCCATGTCCTCGGGTAGAACTTGGAACAGTGTTTCCTTGCAAACTCCTTCGGCGAACGTCTTGAGTGTGATTTCGCCTAATGTCTTCTCAGTGGAGTTGTTGAAGCCAGTCAACACTGTTTCCTTAGGGATAACTTCACCCTTCAGCCACATCTTTTTAATAGCCCCGTAGCTGATGATGTTGACCAAGCTACCGGGGTCAATCAGGACTCGTTTGATATCGGAGTCATTTATTCGCAATATGATGACCAAGGCGTCATGATGGGGAAACATCATCCCATCACAATCGTCATCATCGAACACTATTTCTTTACCCGAGCCTCCAACTCGAGTTCTCTTCTCCATGGTGATTGACAGCTTTGCGAACTTCTTTGCCGCTGCAAAATTCACCCCGTTTACCTCTGACCCCCCGGTGATAACATTTACGACTCTCTCAGGGGGTGGCGCCCGAGGTGGTTGTCCATCACCTCTGTTCTTGGTGTAGTTTTCCTTCCCTTTATCAGTGAGGAATTCAGCTAACACTCCCTTCTTCAATAAGTGTGCCACCTCGAGGCGCAGTGCTTTGCAGTCCTCGGTGCGGTGGCCATAATCCGCATGAAACTTTCAGTATAGATTTTGGTCCCTTTTATCAGCAGGAGTTCTCATGTCCTTTGGTATTTTTACCCCGGCTGTCCCCTTCACTATATTGACAAACTCCGAAGTCGATATACTGAAGTTGTAGTCGGGAATGCGAGGTAGTTCTTTATTCTTTGCGACCAGAGCTGGCTCGAAGAGTTCCTCTGGTTTGTATTTGGCAAAACCTTTGCGCCGAGCCGTTGGCTCACGTGAGAATTTCCAAACGAGTTTCCAAGCGAATTTCCCAGCCTCTGACTAACAGGCTGCCTCGACGAGGTGTATGGCTCATACCTCCCCTTCGAGTTTCCTCGCGGCGCCTCGGCGCGATAAGAGGATTCGCTTCGGTTCTTGTAGTTGTGGCTTTGGCCATTATTTTTCCATTCGACTTCCTCCAGCCTTATCTTGGTATAAGCTCTATTGTGCAAATCATCCCACTTCAGGGTTTGATATTGCTAAAGCTCCTTTCGCAACTCAGCAGCGGCCTTGAAGTTGCGAACATTGATGCATTTCTCAAATGCCATGATGGCTAGAGTATCATCCATAGGAGGTAGTTCCATGCGCTCAGCATGAAAGCGCTCGAGGAAGTCCTTTAGTGGCTCACCGAGCCGTTGTTTACTTCAAATATATCCTCCTTCCTCTGGAGGATTTTCTGCGCCCCGGTGTGCGCTTTAACGAATGCGCTAACCAGCTCTTTAAACGTGGAAATCGACCCCGATGGTAGGCGAATGTACCAATAAAGTGCTCCCTTCTCAAGAGATTCGCCGAATTTTTTCAGGAACATTGATTCCTTCTCTATCTCCGTTAAGTCATTGCTCTTTACCATTGACATGTATTCGGTCATATGTTCTCTGGGGTCAGTGGTCCCATCATATTTTTTTAGGAAGAAGAGCTTGATATTTTGGGAGTTGGGGCTGGAGCAGCTTCGGGCCTGAATGGCAACTACCTATATTGGTCGATATCAAGATCGTCTTGAACCTTAGTCACCCGGGGAACGCTCTCGAGGCGCTTTTCCACGCGCATCTCGACGCGAGCCTCAACTCAGGCTTCGATCTCTTTAGTTAACTTTTCAACATCAACCGAAGAGGTAGTTTCTGCTGTTGACATCCAATTTTGTCCCTTCTTTTTCTATAAATTGGTTATATTTAACTTAATGTGCAATATTAAATGTTTGAAAAAATTTGTGTTAAAAGACATGCATTTATTTGTGTAAATCCCTATCTATACATTATATAATTGTGACTATATTATGTGATTGCATCATCAAAACTATTTTCTAAATGCACACCTCAATCTGTGACTATTTGCGCAATTTATTGCATTAATAGTAATTGTTTGCATTCATTTACGATTAAGAAAATGTTATCAATGTTTATCTTAGTTGCGAAATTAATGCATTACCTATTAGCATTTATATATATACACAATGATTATTTATTAGCACCGTAAATTAATTATTAGTCAATTTAAAAGTATATCCAGCCCATTTTTCTATTCATATTTCTCATATTTATTTGAATTTAGAATCCTTTTTTTGAATTTATATTTTCTTAATATATATAAATCCCTCTTTCAAGACATTGAACGTGGACAAATGTTCGTCCAAATACACTCATTATCTTGTATCATACATTATTTTCTTTCTTCCAATTTGCTTTAAACAAAAACTCTCGAAATTCATTTTTGATCTTCCTTCCACAAACCCCCCACCCAACGTTCATTTACCCAAAAAAGCTCTCACCCTTATCTTCTAAAAATCCTCAATTTCCTAAAATCCTCATCCAATCCCCCTAATTACGATATATCTTTCCCATTATCAGTGTTTCTTCCCGTTAGGAAAATCCTATTTGAAGGACGCGATTACATACACAGACCTTCATCTCCTACATCCACAGACACCTCACACCCCCTCATCTTCTCCAACACCCCCACACAATTGATACAACACAACCCACATAAAAATACACCAATATTTTTCTTCCCTTCGCAGATATACAGAGCGCACACACATGGAACAGACATATACATCATCCCTCTTCTCCTCCTCCTCATTCAAATTCCACCACCATACACACATCAACAATCCCAGAAATCGGAAACATATCGAGAACATAAAGGAACATGGGAGATCGGGACATGAGGGGTTAGGAGATCGGGGTGGTGTTGAAAACATCCACCACCACCGGCAACAATGGTGGTGCTGATGACGTGCTTGTCCTTTGCCGGAGATGTAATCTGCTTCTCCGTCGATGTTCTCTGATCCGTTACTGAAATCGAAGGGAGGAGTAGAGGGGTCTTGCAGCGGCGCCACCGGTTTCATCCGGTTGGTATCGCTCGTCTTCCTCCTCCGCCGCTCATTGGTTGATATGTTTATTTTCTAAACTGGATGGTTGCTTTTGTTGCTTTTGACCCGCTTATTGAACTGACCCGTTTATTGAATCGACCCATTAATTTGTTTGTTTGACTCGTTGCTGCCTTGTCCCGTTACCAGGTGTCCCACCTCCAATCCGTTTATACAATATGTTATACATATGACTATATGATTCTGTGGGCCCGTACTTTATTGTGTATTTCACATACTCTTGCTTTTCTTGATTGGGATAAAGTAACACTGAATATTGTTGTTGAGATGTTTTGCAGCTACTTGGTTTTACACTGCTTTGACGGTCACTACACTGTTGGCCATTGAAAATAACCAATTTGAGGCCTGGATTGATTTGGAACAGATACTACGCTGATAAAGCCTATGAAAATATTTTGTTTGAGGCTTCGCACTGATTTGAACGGATACTACACCGTTAAGCCAATGACGTATTGGAGGCCAATGCAAGTCCCGTCCCGTATTTACCGTCCCTTACGTGTCCCCAAAAACCAACAAAAAAGGCGATGACGATGCATATCACTTTGAAAAGTAAGCGATAGTGGAGTAGTGGGATTGGAAGTGCTTGGCATGGCAACACGGCCGGCTCCGTATTTGCAGCCGTACTGACATCCTAACCTCTTCTTGACGCAATACATATTCTGAGCCTAAACTTTCAAAAATTTCCTTGTTTCCTTTGGTCTTCCTTTTATTATTATTATTATTATTATTATTATTATTATTATTATTATTATTATTATTATTATTATTATTATAATTACTATTATTTTTTATCACTACTTTCAGTACTACTAACATTTTTATTTTTTCATTATTATCGCTACTCTTATTTTTTATAATTATTATTACTTTCTTATTATTATTATTTCTTTATTCTACTTTTATTTTTGTTTTATTTCATTAGTTATAATACTAACTTCATTTTTATGCTTTTTGCGAGGTACATTCATACAAAGAACGAGGTCAATGGCGAAGATTGAATATTTATGCAATTATTTTGTATTTAAATTGTATATTATAGTAGAAATTATTTTATTTACTCTTAGTTTATTATTGAATCCCAATTATTAGTCCGGCCGGAAACCACACTTAGTGGAATCTGAGAGGTGCCTAACACCTTCCTCTCGGGTTAATTTGAACCTTTGCTCAGAATTCTCGGTTCGTAGATCAAGTATCGGAGTTAATATTAAAATTGGTTAGAAACAAAGTAGGTGCCCTAATACACCTAGTTAAAAAAATATGTTAGGTGGCGACTCCAAGTCTTTACCCGCGAATCCCAATAAGTCGAGCCATGTTTCGAACTCTAACTGGGTTCGGAGAAAAATAGGTGTCGACAGAATGGCGACTCCGCTGGGGATATCAAGGTTCAAACCATAACAGACTTTTAATTGGGGTTTCTTTGCATTTATTTTCTTTTTCCGTTATTTCTCAAACCTAATATTTCTTTCTTTTCCTTTTGCAGGTTCGAAGTTTAGTTTTCTATTTCATTTGTGTTTTTCTTTTAATCTGTAATTGTTATTTTTTTTTATATTTCTTCCATTCCTGGAATTTTTTACACTTGCACACACCATAAACGGTTACGTGGATCCCACGGCTATTTCACTCTCAAAAAAACCCTTTAGGGGGAACGGTTTGGGGTATAGTTGGTCCGTGGTACAACCAACAATTTCAAACGTTCCCACCCCTTGGTTGTCCGCCTAGGGGAACCATGTCCTTGTCTAGTAAACCCACTCTTGGAAGGTTCTTATAACACGTCCCACACTTCAACTATTTTTAAATTTTCCATAAATTGCTAAATCTTTTTCTTTAAAATAATTTCACGTCATAATTCTTTTGTATTGTCTTTATTGTCTAGTTTCTATTATCCTATTTTTAAAAGCTAACTTGTTTATTTCATTTTTCTTTGTACTCCTTCTTTTTAATTTTTTTTTTGAAATACTTCAATTCCTTTTCTTGAAAACAATTTTACTTAATATTTTCTAGTCTCTGTTAATTCTATTTTTCAAAACACCGTGGTTACGACCACCTCTTCCCTCGCATAAAAATTCCTTTAGGGGGAATAACTTGGAATCTATTTGGTTCGAGACGTTCCCGCTCCCGAGTCGTCCGCTTGGGAGGATAATAACACTCGGTCTAACTAACTCCATTCCTTAGTAGCGGTACTAGGAATCATGCATCATGACATATCATTAGTCGACTTGTTCTCAAGTCCAATAGGCCAACTTGTTCAAATAATTTGAACGGGGTTTTGGCCTTAAAAAGTGTTAAACATGATTTATTGGCATATACTTAAAGGATTGAACGCGCAAATGTAGACCGTTTATGGGAATTATTCTGCATTCAGTGCCATTCAAAGGCACAAATGGTAACCGAAGAGGCATCAAAGCCGAAATTGAATCAGAAACGACTGTTTATTTCTAAGTGGTTGGAATCATTCTGTATTCAATGCTATTCAAACGCGCAAAAGGTAACCGAAAAGGCATTAGAGGCCCAATTTGAAGCAGAAATGACCGTTTGATAGACGTGGTGACACATAATGCGCATTTATCCTTTAGGCATTATATAAAGACTTGCCATCCGTGGTTTGTTAAAAGTCCATTAGCATTTTCCTTCTAAAGTGTCTAAAGGGTTCTCAACTCATAACGACACATCTCCTCATATCCTCTGTTGCATTATTTTCAAAAGCTTGTGCCACACGTTGATCATTTTTTGCTCACATTAAAGCGAATCTTAGGCATTTCCTCCTCCCTTTTTCCTACAATCCTTCACATTTTCCAAAAGATCATGGCCACTAGAGCATTTGACATGGTTGTTGAAATTCCTCAGTTGCTCAGAGATTGGTGAGGAAACCTAAGCATAGATCAACAAGACTCAGTTAAAGTGGTGTTGGGGAACCTAGTTTCACTAATGGAGCACACTGCAGTAAAAGGGATAGTAGAAGCAGCAGTACACTATTGGGATGCGGACCGAGCGGTTTTCCATTTCGGGAGTGTAGAGCTGACACCACTACTGGAGGAAATAGGCGGGTTAACTCAATTTCCATTTGAAAGTGAAGAAGTCTTGATGTCTGAGAACACTACAGCCGAGGAGTTCTTCGAAATGGTAGGGTTTAAGCCCGAATTATGCACAGACAGTATACGATAATCGGGAATTTCTCTAACTTCCCTATACATCAAATTTGGGTATGGAGAAGCATTTCAAGAATCTGAAGGCTATTTCAACATTGACCAGGCAGATTGGCAAGAGCGAAGGGTACTTGCTTTTGTCACCAGCTTTTTAGGGACTGTTGTGTTTCCACAACACAAAGGACGAGTTGATGTTTGTGTGGTATTAGTTGCCGATACCTTACTCAAGGACTTCAATAAGAAATACACTTTGGTACCGATGATTGTTGCAGAAATGTACCGAACTTTAGAAAGATGCAAGAAAGGTGCTAGCTTTTTCGAAGGTTGCAATTTCCTTCTACAAATTTGGTTGATGGAGCATTTGCACAAGAAGAACAACACAGACCAAAGCTTCCACTCCGTACCAAGAGAAAACTACATCTTGACTCATACCGCCTGCATGAACAATGCTATTGAGAAATGGGACCAGCCAACGACTGCCAAAGGCTAGTGCCACATGATTTCTTAGTTGACATCCAAAAACATACAATGGATGTTTGATTATTTTCCCAGCACAGCGGTAATCACACGATCCGAAGGAACTTCATTTCTCATCTTAGTGGGCTTTAGAGGAGTTTACCCATACACTCCTTTAAGGGCACTTAGACAAGCGGGGAGAAAACAAATTGTACCCTAAATTACAGACATCAGAAGTTTCAAAACTGATATTTTCAGAGGACTGATACCATTCAAAGACAAGATATTAGAACTTTGAAAAGAAAGGCAACTAATGGGAATCGAGACTATTGGACGAGACAGATTTGACGCAGGCTATGATGAAGACTATCCAGACTGGCTAAGGAAAGATATAGCAAAGGCAATTAAACCAAGAGCAATAATAAAAAGGAAAACAAATGCTTATGAATGGGAATCTGAGTGCAAGAGGCTACGCAAATAACTGGCAAAGGCACGAGAGAAAATAGCAAAGAAGCAAGGTTTGGTCGAAGCAAAGAATGAAGAAAAGGGCAAATGGCGCAGCAAGGCAGAACTCCTGGCAAAACGCATAGAGCCTATCAGCGTATGGGCTAGTGATCGAATGAACTCTGTGGAAAACAAAGGAGTAGAGGAGAAAGGAAGAAAGGCGTGGGAAATGTTGAAAAACTTTACTTTCGACATATCCCGGCTCTTAACTGACGCAGACAATATCATCTTCCAAGGAGACTCGTCAGGGACAAGTTCATCTAGCGAAGATTCGTCCGAAGAGGGCGAAGATGAATCTTCTGAGGATGGATCAACATGAAGAATGCTCGCTCAGGCCATGATCTGATTTCCTAGCAATGTTTAGTCCTTTCCTTCTCTTACGTTGTTTAAATATCAACCATTGTAATAAAGACCAACGTTCAATAAATGCAATATTCTCTTTAAGACACTGCATTTTGTAGCAAATGAAATGATGCGTGGGGCACAAAGCGCTTTTTAAATCATCATGCATAAAGCAGTCATAGAATATATTTTTTATTTGCTAAATGTGCATTACATGAATTTTCTTGATTGCTCTAGGTCTCTTTCTACCTGAGTCAATCCCTTCCCTTCCCAAATCCAATCTCCTCTGTATATTTTGCATGTCTTCACAATTCCCTATCCCTTACAAACTCAAAAACCTATTATCCAAAAGGTTGGCTTAAGTTGAATACCAGAGCAGAAGATTTGGTTAAACAAAGTGCACTTATCAGGGATTTTTTTTTTTCAAAACAAGAAGAGTTTGTAATAGCAGGCACTATACACACAAAACAGAAAATTGACAGGGCAAGAGATTTGTTGGTCAAAGGCACACATGACTTACCGAAATACTTCATTTTGACACAATGTCTGACGATCATTTTGTCGGTCTAGTCCATATTGCAGTACATTTAAGGCAATCCAAAATATTTCCAAACTTGCACCTATTCATGGCCAAAAAGGCGTTCAAAGGGTTATCACAAGGCAATAAGGAAGTGAGAAATGATCAGAACCCGCTTGATGATACAAAGGTTTATGCATAACAACAAACATTAGCAGGCCGATTCAATTAGGAAAAGAATGCAAAGTCTCAGTGGCTAAGATTCTATTATATGACGGAGCTAGAAACTCTTGCTGAGTATTAAAAGCATATCCCTACCAACTAGCAAGTGTGGGACGAGACGATGAACTCAAGATGAAGCTATTTGAGACGCTTACAAGACCAAGAATTAATTTGATACAAAACAGGGGCAGACAGATTTCCTGGAGCGATTTTGGTCAAAAGCTTTATTTGAATAAATTTTCATGACAACAACTACATTGAGAAAGGAATACAATATGACCAACCTCTGAAATGGTCTTGACTGAAGCAGCGATCTAAGAATATACATGATGCACCGGGATCGGTCTCTTGGCAACAAAATCTACCTGACAAGCAAAAGTTGAGGCAAAGATTGAATTGCAGTAGTCGGTTGACAAGTATGAGAGACATTGAGTATCTTTCTCAAAGACACTTGGGCATCATGACACACAAATTCGCAAGGAAAGATGACAGATGCACTTAAGGTGTTGGTGTTCAATTAAAGCCAACCTCCTTTCTGTCAACACTACCTATTATTCACACAACATCTTTACCACCTTTCATTGACATTCAACTTCTCATCTCCTACTTAAACGAGCATCGGTCATTCGACCAGAATCTTTGTCTTGACTGCTACATAAAGCACTCGAGCAATCTTCTAACCTCTACACAATTAGTCATAATCTTCAAATTCAAGTGTTAATCTATCATCCGCGGTCTAGGCATTCTCTTAAGCTATATGTGTTGTTTTTGCATCAAATCTTTGCTAAATGTCCTAACACAGTTTTGCGCATTTTATCACTCTATTACGGTCGCTTTGCATCTAAACACTGAAATAGGTAAAAAATCTGCATTAAGAAGAAACCGAAATGGCAAGCCGAGCTTAAAATATTTTATTTGGAACAAAGTCTTTTGAACCACCAACATATGTCCCCGAGAGAATTCAGACCATCCCAAATCCACTTCCGTACAACTGTAGTGTGGACGAACAAAATCAGCTAGCAATATGCCCACACAGGAATTGCAAGAAGAAATCCAATCACTATACAACCAAAACTGGCAAAACTCACAACCTCACACTGCACTCCAACTTACTCAATAAACAATCTCCCATCTTTCAAGACTTTCAAAGGCTCAACAAAATCAAGGACAGACGAAAAGGCAAAACCTCACACCTTTACTCCGTTAGCTCATTCAAAAGATATTGCAACCAATATACGAACTACTCCCTAGGTACTCATTCTGAAATTCAATCCAAAAAAGACGCACACCTATCACTCAAACATTCCATAGCATGACACTGCATGACATCCAACATTGAAACACCGAAATTCAGAGTCTGATTTACCAAAGGCAAGACAATGATACAATTAGAACCAACAAGGGGAAACTCCAACTCCCAAACCACAAATACATTTTTTACAAAAGCCAATCCATCAAAGTTAGCAATGTGTCTGTCGAAAAGAAAAGCACAAAAAATGAAGACACCCCAGCATAACCCAAGACAAATACAGTTTTGGACAACCTCCAAACCCGACAAATTCAAACACCAAACCTTAGTCCAAGTATGCAAATACACACACAATCAGAGTCATCGAGATACCTAATCATCATACTAAAGGACGAATGTAGATTCAAGCCAATACATTGGTGTTCAGTGCAATGCAACCACTTTGTTTCGACTAACGAATCTTTCTTTGACAACAAATCTTTCAGCACAAACACAAGACTAGCAGGCAATCACAACGGACATGATAAGCACTTTAGCCACGTCAGGCTTATAATATGACGATTAGCCTCGTCAGGCTTAAAATATGACGACTAGCCACGTCAGGCTTAGAATATGATGACTAGCTTAGCCACGTCAGGCTTAGAATATGACGATCAGCCACGTCAGGCTTAGAATATGACGACCAGCCTCGTCAGGCTTAAAATATGACGATCAGCCACGTCAGGCTTAGAATATGACGATAAGCTCTGTCCGGCTTAAAATAGGACAAACTCATATATTTTGTTTTGCAGGCACCACTACAATAGGCTCGTCCGCCTTAGAATTGGACATACACACGTATTTTTGTTTATCTTGCAGGCACTACCATGATATGAAGATCTATCGAAGGCAATAAACTAGGGCATAATTTTTGAGGATCCCCTAAAAAATTCCAAAAGACGCAAGCTGACACTGGGGCAGAAATTTTTGAGATCCCCTCAAAAATTTCAAGAGAGACGAAGTACAGAAATTGGGAGTTCACCGAAGAAAGCTGGACCAAGGCCCAACATTCATGAAAGCATTATAAAAGCAGAAAAAACGACAACTTTCCTAGCGGCATTGCAAACATGATAATGACATTTTATTTTTAGCACTTCACTTTACTTTTTATTCGCAGGGTACACAGCCCGGCGCGATAGACAAGTAGCTCCTGACGAGCAGACAATATCTCATGACGAGAGGCACTTAATAGCTCCTGACGAGCAGGCAAATAGCTCCTGCGCAAATAGCTATCGACGAGCAGGCAAATAGCTCCTAACGAGCAGGCAAATATCTCCTGACGAGAGGCACCTAGTAGCTCCTGACGAGAAGACGATTATCTCCTGACAAGATGCACATAAATGAATATACCTAGAGGAGAAGCATATATTTCCTAAATACTCAAAGCACCTGGGAACACACTAGACAACTACATGACAAAGGAGAGCTCAACTTTACAGGGAGTTTACTTTATCATTATCCTTGGTTGCACTTATCCTACTTTTGTTGCAGGACACTCTTCGACCCCTTGACAGACCCTTGAGCTAATTCCTATACTTCCATACTTGCCCCGAAAGTCACTACCACACATGAGATTGTGTGATCTGCAAAACCTCAAATGCATACTATGCATCATTCTGGAACACCATTCTAGAAGCTTAATCTCACAGACAATGCGTTTGCTATACCCGCAAACTATCTATTTTTGCCGAGTTCCAAAACACTCAAATCTATATTTCCATACTCACACAAGTGACCTACCTAACCTTTCATCCCTGATTGGATGCCAGTCTGTGTTCCTTTTTATTCAAGCTTATTTGTGTCAATCGTGCGTACTTTCGTAATTAATCGTGCCCATCTATTTGAATCGTGCGCATATATCGTGTTTCGCTTCTCAACATTCTCCAGTTTGATCAAGACAATATTGAAGGCAAGATGACTCGATTATCGAGATGAAGTGGAAACTATGTACGTGTAAATTCCTCTTTATGGGTGTGTCGTGCACCACATTTTCATAACTAGGATGATTACAAGCTCTTTTCTCACGCTCGATCTATTGACGATATCTCGTCTTCGATAGTGCCTTTGCTTTATTCTTCAACCATTTATCTCGCCAAGAGGCAAAACATACACAAATTTGAACTTCGCATACTTGGACAAGTTCGCTTTTGACACCTCAATCGTGCGTCATAAACATCTCACACAGGCAACATGCTATTCTAGAACTACACACGGCCTGATTCTCGTGAAACCCGAGATATGTAGGCAACTCAGAGACCGGGGTTCGGCCGAAAATACCCCCAAAACTCCCATTTTTTTCTTCCCAATATTCTACCTGCCGTCGTGATAAAATTGGTTACTTCGTCAACTATCTTTGCCCGAAGATTCTTTTTATCATCCCCGGAGAAAGAGGGGCAGCTGTTGACACCCAATTTTGTCCCTCTTTTTTCTATAAATTGGCTATATTTAACTTAATGTGCAATATTAAATGTTTGAAAAAATTTGTATTAAAAGACATACATTTATTTGTGTAAACCCCTATCTATACATTATATAATTGTGACTATATTATGTGATTGCATCATCAAAACTATTTTCTAAATGCACACCTCAGTCTGTGGCTATTTGCGCAATTTATTGCATTACTAGTAATTGTTTGCATTCATTTACGATTAAGAAAATGTTATCAATGTTTATCTTAGTTTCGAAATTAATGCATTACCTATTAGCATTTATATATATATACACAATGATTATTTATTAGCACCGTAAATTAATTATTAGTCAATTGAAAAGTATATCCAGCCCATTTTTCTATTCATATTTCTCATATTTATTTAAATTTGCAATCCTTTTTTTGAATTTACATTTTCTTAATATATAGAAATCCCTCTTTCAAGACATTGAAAGTGGACAAATGTTCGTCCAAATACACTCATTATCTTGTATCATACATTATTTTCTTTCTTCCAATTTACTTTAAACAAAAACTCTCAAAATTCATTTTTGATCTTCCTTCCACAAACCCCCACCCAACGTTCATTTACCCAAAAAAGCTCTCACCCTTATCTTCTAAAAATCCTCAATTTCCTAAAATCCCCATCCAATCCCCATAATTACGATATATCTTTCCCATTATCAGTGTTTCTTCCCGTTGGGAAAATCCTATTTGAAGGACACGGTTACATACACAGACCTTCATCTCCTTCATCCACAGAGACCTCACACCGCCTCATCTTCTCCAACACCCCCACACAATTGATACAACACAACCCACATAAAAATACACCAATATTTTTCTTCCCTTCACAGAAATACAGAGCGCACACACACGGAACAGACATATACATCATCCCTCTTCTCCTCCTCTTCATTCAAATTCCACCACCATACACACATCAACAATCCCAGAAATCGGAAACATATCGAGAACATAAAGGAACAGGGGAGATCGGGGTGGTGTTGAAAACATCCGCCACCACCGGCAACAATGGTGGTGCTAATGACGTGCTTGTCCTTTGCCGGAGATGTAATCTGCTTCTCCGTCGATGTTCTCTGATCCGTTACTGAAATCGAAGGGAGGAGTGGAGGGGTCTTGCAGCGGCGCCACCGGTTTCATCCGGTTAGTATCGCTCGTCTTCCTCCTCCGCCGCTCATTGGTTGATCTGTTTATTTTCTAAACTGGATGATTGCTTTTGTTGCTTTTGACCCGCTTATTGAACTGACCCGTTTATTGAATCGACCCATTGATTTTTTTGTTTGACTCGTTGCTGCCTTGTCCCGTTACCAGGTGTCCCACCTCCAATCCGTTTATACAATATGTTATACATATGACTATATAATTCTGTGGGCCGGTACTTTATTGTGTATTTCACATACTCTTGCTTTTCTTGATTGGGATAAAGTAACACTGAATATTGTTGTTGAGATGTTTTGCAGCTACTTGGTTTTACACTACTTTGACGGTCACTACACTGTTGGCCATTGAAAATAACTAATTTGAGGCTTGGATTGATTTGGAACAGATACTACGCTGATAAAGCCAATGAAAATATTTTGTTTGAGGCTTCGCACTGATTTGAACGGATACTACACCGTTAAGCCAATGACGTATTGGAGGCCAATGCAAGTCCCGTCCCGTATTTACCGTCCCTTACGTGTCCCCAAAAACCAACAAAAAAGGCGATGACGATGCATATCACTTTGCAAAGTAGGCAATAGCGGAGTAGTGGGATTGGAAGTGCTTGGCATGGCAACACGGCCGGCTCCGTGTTTGCAGCCGTACTGACATCCTAACCTCTTCTTGATGCAATACATATTCTGAGCCTAAACTTTCAAAAATTACCTTTTTTCCTTTGGTCTTCCTTTTATTATTATTATTATTATTATTATTATTATTATTATTATTATTACTTTCATTACTACTAACATTTTTATTTTTTCATTATTATCGCTACTCTTATTTTTTATAATTACTATTATTATTATTAGTATTATTACTTATTATTATTATTATTATTATTTTATTATACTTTTATTTTTGCTTTATTTCATTAGTTATAATACTAACTTCATTTTTATGCTTTTTGCGAGGTACATTCATAAAAAGAACGAGGTCCATGGCGAAGATTGAATATTTATGCAATTATTTTGTATTTAAATTGTATATTATAGTAGAAATTGTTTTATTTACTCTTAGTTTATTATTGAATCCCAATTATTAGTCCAGCCGGAAACCACACTTAGTGGAATCTGAGAGGTGCCTAACACCTTCCTCTCGGGTTAATTTGAACCCTTGCTCAGAATTCTCGGTTCGTAGATCAAGTATCGGAGTTAATATTAAAATTGGCTAGAAACAAATAGGTGCCCTAATACAGCTAGTTAAAAAAAATATGTTAGGTGGCGACTCCAAGTCTTTACCTGCGAGTCCCAATAAATCGAGCCATGTTTCGAACTCTAACTGGGTTCGGGGAAAAATAGGTGTCGACATCTGCCACGGTGGGGATCGTCCCGAAGTGTGGCGTTGTGCTCGGTAATGTACCCGAACCTCCAGATGTGGTCCCATTTTGAGGTCTCCCTGTTATCGCGCCCGTAGGAACGAAGTGCGGGATGCCTCCACTTGGGTCCACAGGCTGGGCTCCATTCGGGGTTGAGCTATTCCTCGCTTCAAGCGAGGCACGAAATTCGGCGTTGATGTTAGCTTGTTCAGCCTGCTGCTCTTGAAGAGCTCTTAGTGAGGCAACAACGTAAGCTTGAAAGGCTTCGGTTGTCATCGGAGACAAAGAATTTGGGTTCGACTGAATGCTAGTCTGTCCATCGGGAGTTAACTGCGGTTCAATAGGATTTCTGCCATTGTCAGCCATATCGTCGAGTAAAAAATGTTAATTCAAATGAAGAAGACCTTCAACTTTGGAACAAAGCGTTTATGCCTGTATCCCCACAGACGGTGCCAATTTGTATGGGCCTAAACTGATATAGGATCAAAAATCGAATTTGGGTAGCGAATACAAGCAAATCTCAGTATCAAAGTCGAGACAATACGAATAATAAGCGAAAATGCAAGAAAATAATGTGGTTTCAATATATATCTGTGAGAACAAATTTTGCCAGAGTTTCTGTAAGTATTTCTGAATGATTACATTGTAAAATGAGGAACTATTTATAGCTACAAGGGGCCTTGCCCACGTTCCCATAATTGATCATGCTTACTTCCACGTTCAGCATATCCATTAGTGGAGTTAGTGGGCCGAAACAAGAGGAGACCAGTTGACTGTAGACGACCTCGCTTGCCGAGGCGTAGTCCGTTAGCCTCGGTTGTGTGATATTATCATCGACCGAGGTGACATTTTACCGGGGCAAGAGTCTTGCTTTCTTCATTCGGTCATTGGCTTCGGTCTCTGATTTCGGCTACTTATAACTTGCCTCGGCACGAAGCTTGCCAACACCTATCGGTTACCATCGGATCATGCTACCGAGGTGCCACATAGGCAAGCTGATTTTTACCCAATACAAATTTGTCGAGTGACCAAATAGCGTAAGAATCTTTACTAGTATGAAAAAAGAAAAAAAAAAAGCAAGATGATAGCTCAATTTCCAAATATAGATGAAGTAGTTCAAGATTATTCAACATTCCTTCCATGTAGAAAGACCAATTTAGCACATATTTTTCTATGCTCATCATTCCCTTTTGATTACCCTAACTTTGAGGCCATGTTTCATTTGCACGATTATAGACGCACTTGGTGAAATAGTTTGATCTTCCACTAATTGGACATGATAATTGTATATGATGGTGGCTGCAGCTATTTTCATCTGAATGAATGCCATTTCCTTCCCTAAACAAGTTCTTGGACCTGCATTAAATGCTGGAAATTTGAAAGACGGCTCATGTTTGATCCCTCCTCGTTCCGAAATCCATCTCTCTGGCTTGAATTCTAAACAATCTTTTCCCCATATAGTCTTCATTCTCCCCATTGTGTAAAATGATAGCACAATTCTGGTGCTTGGAGTGACATGATGTCCACTCGGAAGGATGTCATTATCAAGTGGAGTTTTATGCTCAATAGAAACTGATGGAAAGAACCTAAGAGTTTCACACAAAGCTCCATGTAAATAATCCAATTTTCGTGTTTCTTCTATGTTGAAAAATTTGAGATTTTCATCTTCTTTGAGATGCAACTGCTGTTGAATCTCTTCTCTAATCCTCGTCTCTACTAAGGGATTTTTAGCTAAGAGCCAGAAAAACCAAGTGAGAGCTGCACTTGTAGTGTCTCTACCAGCAAACATCAAATTCAAGAAAGTGTCCCTGAGAAATTCGTGTACATCATCGGATTCTCCATTCTTCCATAGATTGTACGCTTTAATATAGGCACTGAATATATCGAAGTCCTCATCCTTGATTATTTTGTTCATCTCCCCTTCGTGCTTACGTGAAATGATAGGATATAAGAACTGATCAAAAGCTTTCCATGCTTGGATGAGATTTTTCTCTTTTCCAACTTGTAACCATTTTTGCAGTTTCCAGCAGCCTTCTGGCAGAATGTGTCTATACATGAGTGCATCCACAACATCGTTGAACGCCTTTTCACATGGTACATGAGGCAAATCAATTGATAAACTTTTGGGATCATAGTCAAGTAACAATTTGCTAATAGCATCAAAAGTGAATCTTTGAAAAATGTCTTGCAAATCAAACACCATGCCTTGTTCTGCAAAAGTTTCAAGAACTGGTGTAAGCCCTTTTTCAATAGTATCCCACATGTTCCTTTCTAACAATGATTGGAACTTGACATGACTCATTAAGGACATGGTGATCTTTCTATGAATCTCCCATAGTTCAGAATCAACATTGAAGATTCCATTTCCTAATATATCGAATATTTTACGAAACTCAAACCCCTTAGGATAGTTTGAGAAATTTCTGCTAAGGATTTGGTGGATATTTGCAGGATCACTAGTAACTAGCATGTTCAAGTTGACAAGAACAGGACCATGGAACACAAAAGTGCCGCCAGTTTCTATAAGAACAGAAGTAACAAATTCATGGACCCGATGAGCATTTCGAATAAGCCCTGGCAACATTCCTACGACTGGCCAATCTGTTGGGACTGAGCTTTTCCACCATCTATTTCTAATTACAAGGTACCATATAAAAGAAGTGAAACACGTGATAACCAAAAGAGAAAGAGAAAAGTCGAGGACATCCATTGTTTATTTCTTTTTTCAAACTAGCTTTCGTTGTATTAGTGTTTTGTAGGATATTTATGAGCTTTTTCACAAACTACATGCATGAAACATGATACAAAGATATATGAACATGAGAGACGGAGAAGAGAGAGTAGAGCATTAGATGGTAGGATATGTTTTAGTGATTGTACCCAATATATAAAATACAAATAGAGAAGAAAAAGCAAGACAAGACATGGCCTCACAATTCATATTCCAATTATTACTTATCTGAAAGCCCGACGAGCACGAGTGTGGATATCACTGGTTAAAGACACAAAAGATATGTCTTACATTAATTTATTATATTAACACGAGAGCGAAAAATATGGAACGTCGCTTGTAATATATTAATATACTTACAATTAAGAAGATAAGGATGTGGGAATCTGGCTGGGAGAAATACACGTCAGTCATACAGGATAAGTTAGATATGGTGCAAATTAAGATTATCTCTGACAGGGAATTAAAGTTCATTATTATTGTTGCAATTTAATGCATTTCTAGTTCTTCCAAAATTCAGTAAATTTGAAACTATTTATATCTTGTCCTATGCGATTTGGATCCAAAAATGTAAACTGAATAAACAATGGTCAATAATAACTGAGCAACGTTGTTTTCTCAATTTCTTGCGAGAGAACAGCAAAAACGATGTCGAACATGACTATCTTTTATACTCCTAGCGTTTAATCTGGTCCAAGAACTTGTTTAGGAAAGAAAATATCATCATTCTAGTGTGAAAATGGTGGCAGCTACCATCATTTACAATTATCATATACAATTATTGGAAGCCTATTTCTCCAAGTCCTTTTATTATTGTTCAAATGATACATGGTCCGAAAGTTAATTAGGCTCACTAAAAGGGTTCCTCTTCAATGTTTTAAAAGGCATGGACGCACGGCATTTTACCTGACGGGCGAGGTTAATCTTTGAGACACTAATATTTAATATTTTTAAAAAACGTAAATCATATGAAAAGGTAAAATTACGCAGAAATTTTAAAAATTTTAAAAATTATGTAAGACTAAAAAATTACGTAGAGCTAAGAAAAATAAGAACCTTTAAGAATTAATTAGCAAGTTGGTATTTGTGTGTAGGCTTTAGACAAAGATTTTATTGAAAAATACTTTTTAATTTGAAAATTCTTTTGTGACTTATGCCCCAAACCTCGCCCAAAGGCTAAGTGTACCTCCAATATACCCCGAAATTGCGGAGATTATGCCTTTCAGAAGCTACGCCCCACCAGGTTGCGCATGTGCTCTTTTGCTCGTCCTCGAGCAACTTATACCTTGAACTCAAGATACACCCAAAAAAACTCACACAATGACTTGAGTTTATATAGGCACTTAACAAGTTGCATATGCACTCATTATGCTTTATTCGCACGAAATCTATGCCAAGAATATTTAAAAATAATTAGGTGCACCAAATCAACCTCCCAGTCCAACATCAACTGCAGACTCACTCAATGAGTTATGCAACTATTCACTCTATTCAAGAGACTAATAAAAGAGCTCGCTTCTCGTAAATAATGTGCCCACACAATTAATTTCAAGTTTAATGAAGGAATTCACACAAGAGAATGAACATGAACGAAAGTTCACATAAAAATGAAGCACTCACTCTCAGAAAAGAACTCACATGGAACACAAGACGTACCATAAGCTTGCCCTTAGTGTAGGACTCAATTAATGTCCATCTACTCGGCTAAGATCAACTAGGACTTCTTTTGGTTGTAATGTAGGCAATGGGACGGGTAGGATATATTTAGGTAATAGTGACTAACCACCACAAACAATTTAATACACCCCAATTAATTCAATTCTTTTTCCTCCCAACCAATCTTTCTTTTACCAGCACAAAGTCAACTTTTACCAATATTTTTTATTAAGCAAAGGTAGGAGCTAATGATAGGGACTACTATTTTTTTTTCCTTTCGAACTTAATTTTTTTTTTCATTTTTAATTATTGCAAAATATCTCAAGCTTTCACTTTTTTTTTCCTTTTCTTTTTCTAGAAATTCCCTCCAAATAGCATCCTCATAAGCACATTTTGTCTTCCTCCAACAACCACACTTTCCCACTTTGTTCACTAACCTTTTTTGCTCATAACACTACAAGTAACTCATAGATATTTAGTACAAGAACTAGGAATCCCAATGGCTATCAAAAAGACTATATGGAGCTGCTATAGACTTGGTAAAGTACTAGTAGAAAGTTATAAAAAGTGTTAATTTGCCATTTCTACTATTTTTTGTTTTTTCCAACAGGAGGTGTAAAAGTGCAGCTGTGTGGACTGGCTCAGTACAACAACCTAATAGGAATTACAATTGGATACACTATTACTGCTTCTATAAGCATGGTGTAGCTAAGGTTATTTTCACTGGTAATATCTAATTTTGAAGCTTTAAATAAATTGGCTATGAAAGGAATGCCTATATCACTTCCTAACCGAGCAAACTTCTCATTTCGCTTTGCGCACACACACAGGGAAAGTTCTAGACATCAAGTATTAAACATGGAGAAAAAAAAATTTCTCACACATGGCACATAACCTACTCAAAACGGCTCAATTCACACTCTTAAACAAAGCAAATACAAGCAAACTCTCAAGCAAATCTAGAGTCAACATCATGGTCATAGGTCTCAAATAATGCACTCAACGTTTCTCAAGGCAAAAAGATTATGATAGAATATATGCATGAAGTCCACATACCCCAAATCAAGTATCTATATAAAACTAGTCAAATTGGAGCTAAGACTATCCCATCCAATTACTACACTCTAATCCTTTAAAAAAAAATCTACCTATACCCGGTTCAAACTACCTCCTTTGGAAAAGACCGATGCACAAAAAAAAAAAATCAAAGGGATTATTAACATAAATAGGAAGACTCCCACCCCACACTTAAAATCAGGCATTGCTCTCAATGAACTAAAAATAAAAACTAAGGTTCATAGAGAAACTTCCTGGGGATCTTAGCCCGAAGAATATCCTTGTGAGCTTCCTTAGGGCACGAGGTACTCAGACTTCCCCCATAGTAGGACTTCATCTTCAAGCATGATGGGTTTGCAGACACCCCACACTTGGACTCCAAACCAATTGAAACTTGCAAAACAAAGAAACTCACCAAGTAACATCCTTCAAAAGAAAACATTTTTTTTTTAGTTTTGATATTTTTTTTTTGTCTTTTTTTTTTACTTGTTTAAAATTACAATCACGGGTTGCCTCCCGAGGAGCGCCTTATTTAACGTCGTGGCACGACATAATCAGCTCAACCTATGGCTCATCCAGGCTCGCATGTATGCACACACGAACAATTCACATCATCACAATATCCCTTCAGCATTTTGCAAATGTCAACAACTACTTCTTCATCATACAGCTTCAAGGTCATCTTCCGCTTATCAACATCAATCACTACTCTACCAGTAGCCAAGAATGGACGACCTAAGATAATTGGAACATCTTTATCAACGGGGCAGTCAAGAACCATAAAATCTACTGAAAATATGAAACTACCCACATGCACAAGTACATTCTTAACTATTCCAATGGGGGTGCTTTTGTCTTCTATCTGCCAGCTGGATTCGCATCGAAGTCTCTCTCATACCAGTCAAACCCAACTTATTGTATACTTCCAACGGCATCAGATTAATGCTTGCACCAGAATCGCATAAGGTGTTACCAATTGTGAGATCACCAATAGAGCACGGTACTGTAAAACTTCCAGGATCTTGCTTCTTTTTACCTACAGGCTTTGTAATGACAACACTACACACCTTATTCAATTGGACCATCTCTAGCTCATTAAAGTAAACCTTCTTAGACAGAAGATCTTTTAACAATTTTGCATATCCTGGAACCTTTCGCATAACCTCTATGAAAGGCATAGTAAGCTTTAATTGTTTCAACAAATCAAAAAGCTTATTAACCTTCAAACCTTTTTGTTGCTTTGCCAATCTTTGAGGAAAAGGAGGTGGTGGAGTTTTTACCTTGGAGTTCTGCTCCCTTGGCACTTTACCTTGTTCAACCACACTCTCGGCTTCTATATCAGGTTTTTTGGCAATTATCTTCTCAGTACCAGGGACAGGTTTTGGAGTAGTCTCTTTCTCAGTGTGATCATTGCCAGCCAGTTTGGCAGAGTCATCAACAGGCTCAATATTAGACATAGTGGGTAGTGTGCACTTTTAGCTAATTCTTGCTCCTTGTCCAAGTCTCTACCATTCCTCAAAGTGACTTCCATCAATTGATAAGGATTTGGATCCTTAGGATTCACCACAGTGTCGCCCGGTAAAGCACCTTGAGGTCTATTATATAAAGCTAGGGACAATTGTCCTAAATTGGTTTCTATACCTTTTATTGCAGTGTCATGTGCTATCACTTGGTCTTGAAGCTTCTTATTAAATCCCATCATAACCTGCACCATAGTCTTAATCTCAGCTATATCATTATCTTGCTGCAGGGGTAAAGTTGCTTGTTGTTGCACTGACATAAATTGACCCTGTTGGTTGTGTTGCTGGCGCTGCTCATAATTCAAGAAGTTCAGATCTTCAGTACCAGCAAGCAAATCAGCATCAGAAAAATTATCAGGATCGAGGACTTGAGTCTGAGCACGTGAGTCCACTTGGTTAACATGTTTCAGCATCCTCTCGTTTAGTTGTTTCAACACAACATCAAGTGTAGTTTGCAACTTTGACATATGTTCTTCCATTGCAGAAGTAGTACCAATAGCTAAAGCCCCCGTACCTAGGCCAGTAGATGCATCTCTTCTAAGCCAGCCTGAGTTTTGAGCCATCACATCAAGCAGGGCCTTCGCTTCAGCAAATGTTTTACTAAAAAATACTCCTCCAGCTGCTACATCCAAAGTGCATTTAATTTGATCTCCCATGCCCATGTAGATCCTTTGCCCTAGCATTTGGTCAGGAATACTATGATGAGGATACTTTCTCAAATAACCTTTAAATCTCTCCCAAGCTTCTGGCAAAGTCTCTAGCGGGTTCTGCCTGAACATAAGTATCTCATCAACTAGCCTGGCAGTCTTATTGGGTGGAAAGAACTTCTTTGTGAACTTTATCACCAAGTCATCCCACGACGTAAAATAATTAACTGGCAGCGAGTCCAACCAATCACTGGCATCTTCCCTTAGCGAAAACGGGAACAATATCAATTTCACAACCTCTGCTGGCACTTGAGCCTGTTTTTGAGTTTCACAAACCCTTATGAACTTTCTCAAATGCTTTTGAGGATCATCAATAGTTCTACCTTCAAATAAACCAGAATTAGCAAGCAAAGCCACCATCGTCTAGGTGATGTAAAAATTTTCTGCCTCAAATGTTGGGAGCAGAATAGCAGACACCAGATTCTCAGCGAAATGTTGCGCGAAAGCATTAAGAGCCAAATCTTGAGCCATCATGAATTCTTCGAGATCTGAACTTTCAATTGTAAACACCAAAGAAACGAGATCAAGATGACAAGAGTGAAGCTAATCGAAAAATAAAATAGATATCTTAACAACTAAATAACACCGTGTTTCCCGGCAACGGCGCCAAAATTTGATCACGCCCAACTGCGCTCTATAAAAAGGGACTAAGGGGTCGCAGCAAATATAGCTCGGTACTTAAAGTCCCGAGGTCGAATCCCACAAAGAACACTCGAAATCTAGTTGCTAATCAAACTAATTTATCTAACCAATTAACTTCGATGTTTTGTATTTGTAAGATGGTTTCAATGAAACAAAAGTTGATAACAAATTATTAAGAAATAAATTAATCAAGGATTTAAAAGCCTAGGATTGATCTACCTAGTTCCTACCTATGTGTTAGAATAATATTTCAACAAATTCAACTTGGTTCTTCCTATTGAACACTTGCTCCAAATTCACAACTATTCACTCCCATGTAATAGTTGTAACTTTCACTAACCAATTTCTCAATTAATTAATGAAGATACACTTACAATAATACTAATCAATTGCTAAGTGTTTAACCCAAATCTATGAATCTATCCCTAGATACACAAGAATAATAGGAACAATCAATTGTGGGCCCTTCCAATTAATAGCAATCAAAATATAAACACTTACATAAGAAGAATTCACAAGTTTCATTCATTAAAATAAATATTCATAACACATAATTAGTGGAGTGGTTCAATCAACCCTAGAATGGGTGATATAGCCGCTCATATTCATGATAATCATGTCAATGTAATTCATGAATAATTAAATTATAAAAAGTAAGGAAGAATTTAGGAAAAACTCTGTTCTTGAAGTCTCCAAAGCTCTACCCTCTTTTTTGCTTCTTTCCCAGTGTAAAATTCATAATGGAGGCAAAAGAAGCTTTTATACCCTGTAGGAAACTAAGCAAAAGTACCAAAAAGTCCTTATTTTTCGCCCCACAGCTTTGTGCTTTGCGTGGCACCCGCGTGCCACGCGGACTAAATTTCTTCAGGCAATTCAGCTCGCGTGGTGCTCGCGTATTTGACCTAAATGCGCTGAAATTTTTTCTCCACTCCTAAGCAAATATTTTATTTCTTCCCGTGTCACTCGCGTGGCACACAGATCACTTGAAATCTTTAGCATCTTTACTTTTAACTCCAAAACTAGCACTTTCTTGCTCAATTCACCATGTTGAAGTCCTACAACACCAAACAACTCAATTAGTATCAACTCTTGATAATTTTGCATATAGACTCTTAAATTAACTATCATAACATGGTAAAAACACCTCAAATTATAGGTAAACTAGCCAAATATCAACTACACCTCGCCCAAAAAAGGCCACTGAAATCCTCTTTAAACAAGTTTTGAGAAATCGAAAAATATTGTTCTCTCTTTATCTGCTTGAAGTTTGTTTACTGCTTATAATATGTTCATAATCAGTTGTTACTTTCTTGTGTCAAGGTACAAAGTACTGTTTTAATTTTAGCCATCTAGTTTTGGAAAATTAGCTACTACAATATCATTTATATTGCTATATTTTATACATTATATTACAAATTGGATTTCTTTGATAAGTAATTAGCTATACGTGAACTCAAAAGTGGAATTCAAACAAGGAGTATATAATAACATCCTGCCCGAGTTGAACTAGCATGGAATTCTTTGAAGGTGTTTGACAAAATTCGGGTTTTTGTGGAAAAGTAGTTGAAATTTCATTTCATGTTATCAAGGGTTTTGACTTTTGACTACTCATATATAATGTGTAACAGAGCCGCTAGCATGTCACATCATGGGTCTACTGCGCCATATGTTATTTACTTATTGTCGAAGAGGCCGCAACGTTATTTGATTAAGAGTTTAAGTTTTATACACCGATGCAAAATTTTTTTTACACCATCAAGTAATTTTAAAGGTAATTTAATTAATTTTACCTTTTTGTATAATCATTATTTACTTAAAAACATTAAAAGGCAAGTTGAATCCTACTAGTATTCTAATCAAAATTTTCCTTTTCTAACGTTAATTATTTTCTCCTAACATCTATTTTTCGCTAAACTTGGTCATTAATCAGTAAAGAAATTCTTCTAACTTTATGAAAACCTTGTAGGTTAAATTCTTAGAACTGCAAGAATCTAAGTTCTTGATCATAATACAGATTACGTATGAAATCCAGTAGGGTCAAGACCCTCAAGCATACAGTGATAATATTGAACACACAAATTCTCTTATTTTTGCCGAATTATGGCTTATAAAAATGGGAATATCACGCTTGTTTAACCTAGATCCGATTTTAGGCCAATTAACAATTAAATTTGTATTTGCGGAGTCACGGTCAATAGTTTAGATTAAGAGTCTAACTAAATTGAATATGGAATTAAACTAATTACTGGATTATCAATATATGTACGGTTCCCAATGATGATAATTAACGATGTGGAAGCAGGATATAATCGATAATGAATAATATTGAAGCGTTAGTAAAATAGATAGAGGTAACCGTATTGGATCGCCGGATCCCGGTGAGGATTCCTCGTTACTGATTATGCTTGAAGACTTGAGAGAAAAGTATCCAACCAATTATAAACGGAGAACAGTATTTGAGCAAGAGTAAGAGGGAGTATTATTATTGGTATTGTAGACAAAGAATAAGTTGTATTACAATGGTTTAGGACGAATACTATTTATAGGTCTGATAGGCGTCCGTTGGGTTTGTAACCGCTGGGCACGTATCCGTTGGATATGTAACCGCTGGATTGTGTAATTATTGCCTTTATGACCATTCGTTGAGTAATCGCACATGATCAAGTTAATAATTGCTCATTCAGATCGTGCTGACCTGGGAAGCGTTACATTGCTGCTCTGGGTCTGCTCGTGGTAACCGCCTGGCTAGTTATCTGTCCGCTAGATGTCTGTCCGATGAAATCTTTGCCCGTGCCACGTGGCAGACACGTGTCACTTTTTTAGATGTTGTCAGTTTTTATCCAATACAGATAGTCCCCGCACTTCTCGAGCAGAGTTTCTGCTCGAGGAGTGGATGTGAATTTTTGGCGGAAATTTTCATTTTGCAATATCCACTCTTTATATGACGAAACTAGGTGACGTACGCGCCTCATCAGCTACATGACAAATTCCCATGACGTGCGCATTAAATGCTTAGTAAAAAAGTAACTGCAGCTGTCACACCTGCACATCCGCAGCCTACTTTGAAGTGACTACTGCGCGTCTCAAGGATAAAAATAATGATTTTAACCGCCTCAATCACGTGCACACGTCGGCTGTTGATCGCGAGGTGACCGCTGCACTTCAGTATAATAATGATACTTCGAAAGTTGGTGAAACCTACTTCTTCTTTTGACGGTTGGATCTGATCGTGGCCTCCCCGATATTCTCCACGTGTCTTGTGGGAACTTGACGGGCCGGATTTTTACTCCTATAAATAGGGGTTTGTTGAATTAAAACCCTTTTACTTGCTTTCATCCTCTATCTGCTAAATCTTGAGAATTTTTTGAATACCCTTCAACTTTCCTTCCAAATTTCTCAATTCTTCTTGAATCATGTCTTCAAAAGTTAGGAGAAACCAAAGCACGGATGCTGCAGCTGGTAGTTCTTCTACAGCTACTCCCAGACCCAAGGACACTCAGGCTACTGCTGCAGAGATTATCCCGAAAAAGTGGGGTGAATTAGAAAAAGACTGCAATATCAAGGCCTCCAATAATTATGGAGATATACGCGTGTGGCTGGCGTATAGATTCAAGTCTGGGATAACGTCAGAGGTGATCCCACAAGATAGAATGGACTGCAACTGAGACGCGAGTGTTCCCCTCTTGCCAGTATCTAAAGAGGAGAACATTACTTCGCATAGGGCTGGGTGGACGGCCATGTGCACCTACCCTTTTACAGTTGGATGTACACTACCCCTGCATCCTGTGCTTGAGAGGCTCTGTAGGGAATATTTACTCTGCCCGGGGCAACTGTGCCCCAGTGTGTATAGAATAGTTACGTTTATGGATTGATTTGCGGCAGAACCGATCAAATTTTTGAATATGAACATTTTATTTCTCTGTACAGTATACAAATTTTCAAGGACGGTTTTGTCAATGTTAGGATGTGCGGGAGCAAGGGCTTAGTGTGTAGCTCCAAGGATACAAGTGACCGAGATTGGTTACACCGGTATGTATTCGTGCGTACTCAGGCCTTGTCCCTCAACTCCAAGGCTTTACTCCCCGAGGTCTGGAACAAGAAGCGTAAGTCCGCAAGTCTCCTTTTGAGTTTTTCATGCTTCCTCTTTCCTTCTTGTCTGATTATTCCTTTGATTCTTCCTTGTAGCCGCCAAGCGACCCTACGACGGGCTCATATCAGTCGATGAGCTGATGGCGTGGGTTGAGGCGATTTTGAAAAAGTTCTCCCCTGAGCAGAGGGAATGGGCATATTTTGCTACGAAAAAGAGTCTGACCGTGAAAACTCACGGTGAGAACTTTCCACTGTTATAGCCACTTCTTTTCTTGTGACTTTACTATCTCTGACTGCTCCGCTTTTTGCAGGCCTGGGTACTCAGGGGGACTTTTTTCCCACCCCTTCCTCTCAAGCTGCGCCGTCTGGTTCCGCTGCTGATCCTGATGCTGATGTTGCATCTATACTAGCTTCAGCGGAGGCACTGCGCGGGAGAGAAGGTGGTGAGGAGCTTTTGTCCAGTGGCCTCGGCTCCTTGAAGAGGAAGAAGAAAGGCCAAGGTGAGGGCGGAGCACGGAAGAAGTCTGCTCGTAAGACTTCCGTTGCTGCCGGGCAAACCTCAGCCGTTGGAGGTGAGGCCCCACCTGCTGCTAGTGTGCCTGGGAAGGGGAAGGCCAAGGCTCCTGCTGAAGTCCCCGAGTCCGCACGGGGAGAGGGTTTAGACGAAGAAGTAATTGTCGTTTCAGATACTGAGACTGAAACTAATGAACCCCTTGTGCGAAAACCTTATCTTCAGAGCGATAAGAGGAAGGTTGAGGAAGAGGCTACCCGTACTCCGGAGAGGAGTCCCCGAGTTGATGACGGGGTGAAAGCGGCTCCTTCCCGTGTGGACAAAGGGAAAAGGAAAGTGGGTGAAGAAGAAGGAGAAGAAAGAGAGGAAGAGATAGGAGAAGAGACCCCCCAAGATGGTGGCCAAGGTCCTCGTATTTTCCGTTTCGAGGATTTGGAGAATGTGGTCGCTGAGGGGGCGGCACCTGTTGGTCTTTACGAGTGTGACACAAAAGTCCCTGAAGCGGAAGGTGATTCTGATATGTCAAATACAAGGCTCACTCGGCGGACTGTCATCAGTGGTCAGACCGGACTAAAGGACATCCGGGGCGTGCGCTACAAATTCGGCCCGAACTACCCCTCTGAACAGGCTTGGGAACCCAAGTACTGCGAGAGGAAGTGCACCATGAAGCTAGCCCTTGACGTCAAATTTATGTCCAGGCCGGGCAGTTTAGCCAAGGCGGTTTCATCGCTCATTGGTCCCCGAGAGGAATGGACAATGAGGGAAATGAGTGATGAGGAGTTGGCTTTTACTATATCTGCCGACTCTGCCCGAGTAAGTATCATTTTTAATACCATTTGTAATAGGAGTAATTTCAACTTTAGACTTCTAACTCTACTCTTTTTGTGTTTCCTCAGTCGAGTATGATGTCTACTGAGCTGATGTTCTGCTCCAAGAAAGAACTGCTAGAGGCTCTAAAGGAGAATAAGGATCTGGCAGAAAAGTGTGGTTTCCTTGGTGGTGAAGCTAACCGGTTAGCTGAGGTAACAATCAATACTTCGAATGGATCACTAGGCTCACCAGGGAAAAGGATCTTCTGTCTGAAGAGAAAGAAGGGTTCGCACGATCTGCTCGGAACATGGAGGTTTTGCTTGAAGAATGCAAATCTTCGCTGAACAAGGCACTCGACGAGCGTAGATCTTTTGAGATGGACCTGCTGAGGGCTACAGAAGAATCTATTAAAGCCCGTGCCGAGCTGGAAGCTACCAAGGATCAAGTTGCCCAGTCGATGAGCGCTCAAGGCGCATTATCCAAGGACTTGGCCAACTTGCGCGATCAATTTGAAATCAAGGCGAAGCTAGCTGTGCTTGAGGCCAAGCGAACCTTGCTTGAGCAGGTCCACACCGGTAAGATCAACGTCGAGGAGACGATGCTGAAAACAAAGCGTGTTGTTCGCGATGTGAAGCAGATGCTAAACATTTCTCCTGAAGAGTCTGAAGCAGATGAAGATGAAGAAAATAAAGAGAGTTCGGGTGACGAGGTCAGAACGGATGAAGCTGGTGCATCGGGCTCTGATCGTAGTCCCCAAAATTGATGCCCCCCCCCAACTTGATTAGGTTGCAAGTTTGTAAATCTGGCGCTCGCCAGATTAGTTGGTTGTTGATAGAGGTCTCTTAGGGACTCTCTGATCCTTGTTCGGCTGGTTCCATTTGACCTTTGATCACTCTGCAAAATTTCTGTCAGCCGTTTTCGGCACTTTACCATTTTGTCAGGATTATGCATATAACTTTAGATCCTTTTTAATTCAATGACTATATTTAGCCTGAATTTTTGATCTTTCGTTTGTATGTGTTGTGGCCTTCGTGCCTTATGTTTAGGAGAGTTTTTTTTTTGAAGTTTGAACTTTGTTAAGTTCTGGTCTCGAAAAGTCTGTCCGAATGTTTTAACTTAGCCTTCCCTGAAGAAGAGGTCATAAGTTGTGAGTCATCTGCGGAGATGTTTTATCCTGACCGAGTCGTGGTAGATAGATTTTGGCCGAATTGTTGGCCTTTGTGAACAACTTTGCTTATCGCCTTGATAGTTGAAAGTTTTCGCAGGAGATTCATAACTTAATTATGGCCGAGTCGTTGGCCTTGTGAACGGCTTTTCTTATTTTCGTGGAAGCTTGTCACATGAAAAGTTTTTGAAAAACTGCCCTTTTCGCAAGGTCTTTTGACTTTAAGAAGGTCTTACTTGGCCTACAGGGGCCTCTCACCACCCTCCTTATTTTTATGTTGGAACACGGGAAGTGATAATATAAAAAGAATTAAGGCTGGTCGTAAATAAAAGAACACATATAACCAAACGAGGAGTGTGTCCGTTGTGGGATTCGAACCCACAGCTGCGAAGTTGAAGAACTTCGAGCTCTACCAATTGAGCTAAACGGATCCGACCTTGTTCAGGCCGTTAGTACCATTTAGAATAAGTATAATAAAAGTAAAAACTGCCACAAAAGTAAAAGGTAGGAAGAAAATCATTGACCGTTTTACCACTCAGAAGTGATACCTTTTGAGGTGAATCACATTCCAATTATTTGGGATGATCGAGCCATCTGGTTGTGCTAAGCGATAAGATCCCTTGCCGACTGATGCGACTACCTTGTAAGGGCCTAGCTTTCCTGAATTCGCTTCTTGTGTATTCTGGGACACTTTCCTTAGTACAAAATCTCCAACCTGGAAACTCCGTACGCGCAGTCCCCGATTATAGTACTGTTCAATTCGTTCCTTCTGGGCGACTACCCGTACGAGTGCCAATTCCCTTCGTTCTTCAAGAAAATCCAATTCTTCAGAGAGGTTGACCGAGTTGGATTCTTCAGTGGCATGTGCATACCATAGACTTGGCTCTCCAATTTCGACCGGAATTAGAGCATCTGCGCCGTATACTAATGAATAAGGTGTCTCACCTGTACTCATTTTGTACTGTTGTCCGGTAAGCCCATAGCACCCCGGGCAGTTCTTCTACCCAACATCCTTTTGCCTGCTCAAGGCGCTTCTTGAGTGACTCAACGATTATTTTATTTGTCGACTCCGCCTGTCCATTGGCAACCAGATGATAGGGGGAAGATGTGATCCTTTTGATGTGCAAATCGTCGAGGAACCTAGTCACTTTTTGGCCGATAAATTGAGGGCCGTTATCCATGACTATTTCCTTGGGTGCTCCAAAACGACACACGACGTATCGCCAAAGGAAATCAATTACCTCTGCCTGCTGTATCTTTGCATATGCTGCCGCTTCGACCCATTTGGTGAAGTAATTGGTGATGATTAGCAAGAAACGTACTCCTCTTGGTGCCGCGGGGAGGGGACCAACTATGTCCATTCCCCATTTCATGAATGGCCACGAAGAGATTATTGAGTGGAGCGGTTCTGCCGGTTGATAAAGAAAATGTGCGAACCTCTGACACTTGTCGCATTTTTTGACAAACTCATTCGTGTCTTTCTCCATCTTATCCCAATAGTATCCTGCACGAATCAACTTGCGGGCTAATGCTTTGCCCTCGGAATGATTGCCACAGCAGCCTTCGTGGACCTCCCGCATTACATAGTTGACCTGGTTTGGTCCCAGGCATTTGGCAAGGGGTCCTGCGAACGTCCTGCGATAAAGCTCACCATTGAGGACTGTATACCGAGCAGCTTTTATTATGAGCTTGCGGGCGGCTTTTGCGTCAGCGGGCAGAGTTCCATGAATATTATAATTATTGCCTTTATGACCATTCGTTGAGTAATCGCACACGATCAAGTTAATAATTGCTCATTCAGATCGTGTTGACCTGGGAAGCGTTACATTGCTGCTCTGGGTCTGCTCGTGGTAACGGCCTGGCTAGTTATCTGTCCGCTAGATGTCTGTCCGGTGAAATTACTGCCCGTACCGCGTGGCAGACACGTGTCACTTTTTTAGATGTTGTCAGTTTTTATCCAATACAACGCTCTATAAAAGAATTCATTGCACCAGTTCATAAAAACTAATCACTTCTATGTCCCCTCCTCAGAGTAATGATTTGTCATATACAATGGCATCAAGATCTGTCTGTTAATACATATAGCAAAATGTAAATTTCGTGGTTTTCTTTGTTGTATGAATAGAATGAATGTTTCATCTATGGTCCTCTTACAAGAATTCTGTTACATAGATGATTGAGAGAATTAGAATCAGGATGTTTAATGGAGAGGGATATAGATGTTGTAGGAGAGGCCAAAGAGAGAGAATAGGTAAAGGATTTGAGAAGAAGACTTCAACGGGGGAGAGAGGGAGGAAAGAGGAAATAAAAGCAGTGTCTTAATTTTAGAAAAGAAAAAATAAATCTTGAAAAATGTGGGTAGCCTACTATAGCTGGTCAATGTTATCTGATGGTGTAAAAAAATTAATATACCGACGATGCATAAAACTTAAACTCATTGACTTCAATTTTTTAAGGTAAACTGACTGCAGTTTTTTTTTTTGGTAAAGAAAACACCTTGGATATTTTTAAAGGTTACTAGTCACTCGACACGTATACTGTGTCATGTAATACACGATTATAAAAAATGATTTTATTGTTATCCAAGCTTTGTTTTGAATTATAATTATACATTTCTCGAAATGTTTTGTCATACTGGATTGATGAACAAATGCGTCAAAAAGATTATTAAGCATTTAACGTCATATGAATGTTGTTCATCCACCTCTAATGTGTACAGCTAATAATTTCCATAAATGCCAGTCGAGTAAATACTTTTTTTTTCTTTTTTGTAAAATACTTTTCACATTCAATCATATCATGTTATGGTCTTAGGGAGACGAAAGGCTTGCAGTAAGTTTTCATAATTTGTAGATATATCGTTAAAAAAAAAAGGATGCAGTTGTATCTGAACACAATAACAAAGTATCTGTCACAACACATGAGGTTGAATTTCTTTCCTCACCAGAGCATCTATGCACGGTAGTAGAATCATCAGTCTTTACACTATAATCTTGTAACTTAGATAACACAGCAGATATACTGAAGTAGTCCATCTCTGGACGTAGACATTTATTAGTAAAATAGAGGCTGCATAGACATATTTACGGGCACATGTTTAATTAATTCAAGCAGTTTCATTTTATATAGCAGTAAAATGCTAAAAACATAAAGAGTCAACATCAACATATATTTTGAAGAAAAGTAACTTTCTAAACTCTAAGCGATATAATATTTTATTGTTCTCTCATACAAAACTGCACACAGTATAACTTTGAAAGAGATGTATAATCGGATTGATTCATGAGGGACGACATCACAGCGCAGAGACAAAATTAACTAAATATAAGTATATGGAGTAATATTTTTATGACTCAATTAGATAATTACTTTTGTAGCGTGAGAGTAGGAGCACATTGTTTAAGTTGCTAATTCTAGTTTGTATTGGGTAAAATCTGACGTCACCTAAAAAGGACACGTATTCGCCACGTGGCACGGGCAGATGTTTCTCCGGACAGACAACTTACGAGCAGACAACCAGCCAGGCGCTTACCACGAGCAGATCCTAAGCAACTATGTAACGCCCCATCAGTAAACACGATCTGAATGAGGAGTTATTAACCTGATCATGCGCGATCAGGCAATAAATGGTCATAAAGGCAATAATTACAACCCAGCGGTTACATATCCGACGGATACGTGTCCGGCGGTTACATAACCCAACGGACGCCTATCAGGCCTATAAATAGCACTCATCCTATACCATTGTAACAATACTTTTACTCTCTGTCTACAATATCAATAATACTATTCTCTTGCTTTCGAATACTGTTCTTCGCTTGCATACTTTACTCTTTAGTCTCTAAGTACAGTTAGTAAGGAAGAAGTCTCATCGGGATCAAGCGATCCAACACGGTTACTTCTATTTATTTTGTTTGCTCTTTACCGTTGTTCATTTCCGAATATATTTGATTTCTGTATTACTAGTTATCGCCTGGGTAATCACGAATATATTGGCATCAGGGTAACCAACGCAGTTCTTCATTCTAAACTCTTAATCTAAACTATTGATCGTGACTCCGCAAATACAAATTTAATTGTTAATTGGCCTAAAATCGGACCTAGGTTAAACAATTTGGCGACCACAGTGGGAGCCGGTCAATAGCCTCTATAGGTTAATAGTTTGCTTGATACAATTTACTCCTTTCTTGTCAATCTTTTGTTTTTACAAATAACATGGCAGAAAGCAGTTCGCAACGAACTATCGTAGGCGAAAGTCAGGTAAATACTCCTCCACTCAGTCCTAATTATTCTCCCGATTATTCGTCCGATGGGCAGCAACAATCTTTCCAAGGACCGGTCAGGCAGCGAAATGGGCGCATGCGCTCTCAGAGCACTACCCCACCCAGGAGACGACGCCATAGGAGTCTCTCCCCTGGCCAAGGGAATCTCCAAGAAACACTCTTCACATTCGTGCAGGAACAGGCAGAGGTAAACCGAGGGATAAACGAGGCGCTCAATTCTCTTCGAAGGAGCAACCCTTTGACTGCAAGAGCTGACGCTGCAACACCTGGTCGTGACGTTCCTTCTTCACATACCTCAAGGCAAGGTGGAGAACGAAACAACGGAGGGACTGCAGATCCAACAACCCAAGTCAACCAGAATCGGAATCGAGGATCCCTGGCGTCCACCGAAATGAGCGTCATCGTGGAGGCTCTCACCAAGCAATTCAAGGAGAGCCAGGAACCGCTTCAGAAGTCTCTCCACGAGAGAATCGATCAGATACCGGGTGCTCCACCCATGCTGAAGAAAGTCGATGTCCAACGTTACTCTCAGCGGCCTTGGAAGAAAGAAGCAGCCCCAAAACCGATACCGAAGACGTTCAAAATGCCAAATATTCCGAGATATCGTGGGACATCTGTCCCCAACGATCATCTCATGATGTTCAGCAACTTCATAAAAGCAAGTGATCTCATCGATGAGGAGATCGAGTCAGTTCAGTTGAAAAAATTCGTAGAAACATTGGCAGATGGAGCTCTACGATGGTATTCAATGTTGCCACCAAACTCTATTGGGTCCTTCGCAGAGATGGCTGAATTGTTCGCAAAGGCACACACCAGCGCCCAGAAGACGGAGACCCGCGTGGAAGATATCTTCGAGATCAAGCAGAGACCCGACGAGTCTCTCCGTAAATATGTGGACCGCTTCCAGCGGGAACGTATGATGTTACCCAAGGTACCGGACAGGTGGGCAGCAATCGCTTTCACCAACAGTTTGGAAATCAGGAGCTCAGAGGCTACGCGTAGGCTATACGAATCCCTCCGTGAATTCCCAGCAGCCAACTGGTCGGACGTCTACAACCGCTACAATTCAAAGGTACGTATCGATGAAGATAAATTGATTGGAACAGGTACCCGAGGAAGGACTCAATCACGCAACGGCGGCTCTGGCGGGAAAGCGGAGACAGAGAGGTCAGACGCACGTTACGAGCCTTACCCTGACCAGTCACGCAATAATTCTAAGGGACGCAGCCACAACAGCAACAGAGGTCTGACCCGAAAGGAGAATTCTGAGTCAAACCTCCGTGGAGCCCCAAGCCTGCCAAGCTTCAACGTCGAAATGGCCGAAGTCATGGCGGCACTCAAAGACATGGAGAAAAGGTCAAGTGGCCGAAGGACATGAAGACTGACCCTAGCAAGCGAAACCAAGATCTATATTGCGAATTCCATCGCGACCACGGTCACACCACTGAAGATTGCAAAGCTCTAAGGTATGAAATTACACATTTATTGAAACAGGGATTCTTGAAGGAGTTCTTGACCGAGAAGGGAAAGCAAACTCATGCGAAGGCTCAGCAAAACAAATCTGGCCCTCCACGGGCATCCTCCCCAAAGCGGACAGTCAATGTTATTTCTGGTGTGATCGAGGTAGATTCCGTCACCTTCACGGCAAAAAAGTATGCAAAAGTCTCCATCACCAAGATTAAACGTTCACGACCAGAGGAGACCAGAACATTTGAAGACTCAGACACAGATGGATTGCAATTCCCACATACCGACGCGTTAGTTATAACGCTGCGTGTGGCGGAATTCGATGTCAGGAGAATGCTCATTGATGCAGGCAGTTCTGCGAACATCATCCAGTCACGAGTTGTAATAGAGATACAGCTAGCAGATAAGATCATGCCAATATCTCGAGTTCTCTCCGATTTTAACAATTCGAGTGAGAAGACCCTTGGCGAGATTACCCTGACGACTCTTGCTGAAGGGGTAGCAAAGGAGACGACATTTCATGTCGTCGATGCAGACCTAGCTTATAACATCATCCTGGGAAGACCCTGGATCCATGATATGCAAGCTGTTCCTTCCACTTATCATCAGGTGTTGAAGTTCCCATCTGAGTGGGGAGTGCGCGAGGTTCGTGGAGAGCAACGCTCTGCCCGAGATTGCTACTCGGTGGCCCTCAAACTGCCCGAAGAAAGCAAATAGTAATTACAGCAATCGGGATCAGGCATGCCAAGCGAAGAAGCAAAGTACGAGGTCCCAGAATTCATCACAAAGCTGGACGAGCGGGAAAAACACATGCCGACCGTGAAAGCTTTGGAGCCCGAAGAATTGTTCGCAGATAAGCCGGAGCGAAAAGTCTACCTAGGGATCGAGCTAAGCGAACGCTTACGAGGAGATATCCTCCGGTTCCTCAAGGAGCGGCACACAACGTTCGCCTGGTCTCATGCAGATTTGACAGGTATTTCTCCGGATATTATCTCTCACAAGTTGAACGTCGATCCGTACCACCGCCCGATAAAACAAAAGACGCGACAACAAGGAGCTTTCCAGAATCAGATCATCAACGACGAAGTTGACCGGCTGTTGAAGATCAGATCCGTACGAGAAGTCAAGCACCCGGACTGGCTAGCCAACGTGGTCGTTGTGCCAAAGAAAAATGGCAAGTGGCGAGTCTGCATCGACTTCACAGATCTAAACAAAGCCTGTCCGAAGGACTCATGTCCCCTTCCCAGGATAGATCAGTTGATTGACGCAACAGCCGGGCATGAAGTACTCACATTCCTCGATGCGTACTCTGGGTACAATCAGATACTCATGGACCCCGATGACCAGGAAAAGACAGCATTCATAACCTACAGAGGTACGTATTGTTATAAAGTTATGCCATTTGGGTTGAAAAATGCAGGTGCAACGTATCAGCGCCTAGTCAATCGAATGTTCTATGACCATATCGGTAAAACTATGGAAGTATACATCGATGACATGCTGGTCAAATCCAAGCGAGCAGAGGACCATCTAGCGCACCTAAAGGAAGCTTTTCGAATTCTCAATCAGTACAACATGAAACTGAACCCAGAGAAATGCGCATTCGGAGTCGGATCGGGAAAATTCCTGGGGTTCATTGTTTCTCAGCATGGAATTGAAGTCAATCTCGCTCAGATCTGTATTGGATAAAAGCTGACTAGACTCGAAAAGGTGAAACGTGTCTCCCACGTGGCACGAGCAGACGTTTCAACGGACAGACATCCAATGAACAGATGTTTATCACGAGCAGACCTAAATGTGTTACGGAATACTTCAACAGTCAACACGGTCTAAATGAGCAATTATTGGCATTATCATCCACGATCATCCATTTAATGGTCATTAAGGCAATCATTACAACCCAGCGGTTATGACTCCAACGGATAAGTGCCCAGCAGTTACTTATCCAGACGGATCCACGTCCAGCGGTTACAAATCCCAACGGGTGCCTATCAGGCCTATAAATAGCATTCGCCTTAATCGATTGTAAAACAACTTCTGCTTCCTGTCTACAATATCAATAAGAATTCTCTCTCGCTCTTGCTCAGATATTCTCTTTGTTCATATTTTGATTACTACCTTAGTTCTTTGATCGTCTGAAGTGCGATTGGTATCGAAGAACTCTCCCCGAGGACAAGCGATACGATACGGTTACTTCTCCTTGTTTCCGTTTATGCTTTATCTTTATTATTTAATACTTGTATTTCGTCCTCGAATTATCACCATTTTAGTCCGTCGCTCAAACTCTTAATCTCAACTATTGACCGTGACTCCGCAAATACAAATTTAATTGTTAATTGGCCTAAAATCGGATCTAGGTTAAACAAGATCAAAGCTATTGAATCAATTCCAGACGTTCTCCACAACCGAAAGGATGTGATGAAATTGACTGGATGGGTAGCGGCTCTAGGGAGGTTCATATCCCGCTCCTCAGATCGGTGCAAAAGCTTTTTCGACGTATTGAAGCAGAACAAAGAATTCGAATGGACTCCTGAATGCCAACAAGCACTGAAGGATCTGAAGAAATATCTGTCCAATCCACCACTGCTCTCGACACCCTTGCCCGGGGAGCAGTTGCTGATCTAGCTGGTAGTGTCAGAGTCTTCGGTAAGCGCGGTTCTGGTTCGTGAAGAAAAAGGTAAACAACTTCCCATTTATTACATCAGTAAAGCTCTAATCGACGCGGAAACATGCTATCAACCTTTGGAGAAACTGGCATTAGCATTAGTAACTGCTGCTCGTAAGTTACGCCCTTATTTTCAAAGTCATTCAATAGCTGTGGTAACAACTTTTCCTCTACGAAATGTTTTGCACAAACCTGAATTTTCGAGAAGGTTGGTAAAATGGGCTATAGAGTTAAGTGAATTTGATATCACTTATAAACCTAGAGTGGCTATAAAATCACAAGCTCTAGCAGATTTTAGCGCTAATATCTACCTTCAAGCAGAAAAAGATGCCGTTCTAAATACCGAGCAAGCTCCCGGCGCGTGGACATTATATATTGATGGCTCCTCGAGCGTCAAAGGATCTGGTCTTGGACTAGTCCTCGTTACCCCATCCGGGGAAACCATCAGGCAAGCCATCAAATGCCCATTTATTACTAACAATGAGGCCGAATATGAGGCCGTGATTGCAGGATTGGAGCTAGCCCGGAGCTACAGAGCAAACATTGTCAAACTCAAGAGTGATTCTTAGCTGGTGGTCAACCAGATAAACGGAGGCTTCGTTGCACGGGAATCCAGAATGCAAGTATACCTCGCCCGTGTGAAAGATCTCCTAACACAATTTGATGAATGGGAAGCACTCCAAATACCACGGGAAGAAAATCATGAAGCCGATGCTCTCGCCAATCTCGGATCAGTAGCAGAAATGGGAGCGACCAGCTCTACAGCTGTCGTTCAACTCCTCTACACAACCGCAGATCGAAAGAAGTTCGAAGTCAATGCCAAAAACGCAACTTGGGACTGGCGGAATGAAATTATAAATTATATTGTTCATGAAACTTTGCCCGCTAACACCATAGCCGCACGCAAGCTCAAGATAAAAGCTGCTCGATATACCATCCTCAACGGAGAACTCTACTGCAGAACATTTGCTGGACCCCTCGCAAAATGCCTTGGACCAAACCAAACCAACTACGTGATGCGGGAGGTTCATGAAGGCTGCTGTGGTAATCATTATGGGGGAAAAGCATTAGCACGAAAATTGATTCGTGCAGAATACTACTGGGATAAGATGGAGAAGGATACGAATGAATTTGTCAAAAAATGCGACAAGTGCCAGAGGTTCGCGCATCTTCTTCATCAGCCGGCGGAACCGCTACACTCAATAATCTCCCCTTGGCCATTCATGAAATGGGGGATGGACATAGTAGGGCCTCTCCCCGCGGCGCCAAGGGGAGTACGTTTCTTGTTGATCATCACCGATTATTTCACCAAATGGGTAGAAGCAGCAGCGTATGCGAAGATACGGCAAACGGAAGTCATTGATTTCCTGTGGCGTTTCGTCGTATGTCGCTTTGGAGCACCCAAGGAAATAGTCATGGGCAACAGCCCGCAATTTATCGGCCAGAAAGTGACTAGGTTTCTCGACGATTTACACATCAAAAGGATCACGTCTTCCCCCTATCACCTAGTTGCTAATGGACAAGCGGAGTCGACAAACAAAATCATCGTTGATTCACTCAAGAAGCGCCTTGAACGGGCAAAGGGGTGTTGGGTGGAAGAACTGCCCGGTGTGCTATGGGCTTATCGGACAACGATAAAAATGAGTATGAGTGAGACACCTTATTCATTAGTATACGGCGCGGATGCATTAATCCCGGTTGAAATTGGAGAGCCCAGCCTACGGTATGCACATGCCACTGAAGAGTCGAACTCAGTCAATCTCTCTGAAGAGCTGGATTTCCTTGAAGAACGAAGGGAGCTAGCCCTTGTACGGGTAGTCGCCCAGAAAGAACGAATTGAACAGTATTACAATCGGGGACTGCGCGTACGAAGTTTCCAGGTCGGAGACTTTGTACTAAGGAAAGTATCCCAGAACACACAGGAAACCAATTCAGGGAAACTAGGCCCTAATTGGGAAGGCCCCTACAAGGTAATCGCCTGAGTCGGCAAGGGCTCTTATCGCCTAGCACGACCCGACGGTTCCATTGTTCCGAACAGTTGGAACGCAATTCACCTCAAAAGGTACCACTTTTGAGCGGTAAAACGGTTAGTTATCTTATGCTTACCTTTTACTTTTACGAAAGTTCTTACTTTTATCATATTTTCTCTAAATGGTACTAACGGCCTGAACAAGGTCAGATCCGTTTAGCTCCACTGGTAGAGCTCGAAATTTTTCAGCTTCGCGGCTGTGGGTTCGAATCCCACAACGGACACACTCCTCGTTTGGTTATATGTGTTCTTCTATATGCAGCTTGCCTTAACTCTTTTTATGTTATCACTTCCTATGTTCCAACATAAAAATAAGGAGGGTGGTGAGAGGCCCCTGCAGGCCAGATAAGACCTTCATAAAGGCGAAAGATCTTGCCAAAAGGCGAGTTTTTTTAAGTGTTTCAAAAACGTTTTACGTGACAAGCTTCCACGAAAATAAGAGAAGTCGTTCACAAGGCCAATGACTCGGCCAGAAATATATCGACCACGACTCGGTCAAAGCAAAATATCTGCGCAGATTATTCACAACTTACGACCTCTTTCTAAGGAAAGGCTAAGTTAAAACATTCGGGCAGACTTTTGGAGACCAGAACTTAATAAAGTTCAAACTTCAAAAAGCTCCTAAACATAAGGCACGAAGGCCACAATACATACAAACAAAAGGTCAAAAATTTAGGCTAAATATAGTCATTGAATAGATCTAAAATCATATATATAATCCTGTAAAACGATAAGATGCCGAAAATGGCTGACAGAAGTTTACAGAGTGATCAAAGGCCAAATGGAACCGGCCATACAAGGATCAGAAAGTTTCTACGAAACCTCTATCCATGACCAACTAATCCGGCTCTCGCCAGATGCACAAATTTGCAACTCAATCAAATTTTGGGGACATCAAATTTTGGGGCTACGAACAGAACTCGACGCACCAGCTCCGTCAGTTCTTCCATCGCCACCAGAGTTCTCGCTATCATCCTCACCTACATTTTCATCTGCCTCGGACTCTTCAGGAGAAAGATTCAGTGCTTGTCTGACTCCGCGAACAGCACTCTTGGTTTTGGGCAGCATCTCCTCGATGTTGATTTGCTTATTCTGAACTTGCTCAAGCAGCGTACATTTAGCCTCAAGCGCGGCAAACTTCGCTTTTATTTCAGATTGATCTCGCAGGTTTGCCAGGTCCTTGGATAAAGCATTTCGGACACTTAGCAATTGGGCAACCTGGTCCTTAGCAGCTTGAAGCTCAGCTCTGGCTTTACCGGACTCTTCATTAGCCCTTTGCAAATCCATCTCGAGAGAGTCGCGCTCACTGAGAGACCTGTTCAACGAAGCTTTGCATTCTTCAAGCAAAATCTCCAGACCCTGGGCAGAATGTACGAACCCTTCCCTCTCTTCGGAGAGAAGGTCCTTCTCATTGGTGAGCTCATTAATCCGCTCAATCCGCTCATTGTTAACCTCAGTCAATTGGTTAACTTCGCCACCAAGAAGACCACACTGCTCTGCCAGGTACTTGTTCTCCTCCAGAGCATTCAGCAACTCTTTTTTCACTTCGACTACTTGGTCGACATTGTTGATCCTGGAGCGGGTCATTAGTTCAGCAGCCATCATACTTGACTGACGAAACAGCAAAAAAATTATTATTGTTAGAAGTATGAAATCAAATTACTTCTAAACACACGCGGCAAACACTTACCCGGGCAGAGTCGGCAGCAATTGTAAAGGCCAACTCCTCGTCACTCATCTCCCTCATTGTCCATTCCTCCCGAGGACCAATGAGCGAAGAGTCGGCCTTGGCCAAACTACCCGGCCTGGATATAAAGTTCACGTCAGGGGCTAGCTTCATGGTATGCTTCCTCTCGCAGTACTTGGGCTCCCAAGCCTGTTCAGAGGGGTAGTTTGGACCGAACCTGTAGCGCACACCCCTGATGTCCTTCAGTCCAATATGACCATCGATGATGGACCGCCAAACAAGCCGTGTTGATGATAAGTTTGAATCACCCTCCACTCCGGGGTCTATCGTATCGTACTCGTGAAGGCCAACCGGCGTCGCCCCCTCAGTGGCCACGTTTTCCAGATACTCAAAACGAAAAACATGAGGACCTCGGTGACCACCCTCTTGGGGGGTTTCTTCTTCTTTTTCTTCTTCTCTTTCTTCTTCTTCACCCACTTTTCATTTCCCTTTGTCTGCACGGGAAGGAGCCGCCTTCACCCCATTATCAACTCGGGGACTCCTATCCAGAGTACGGGCAGCCTCTTCCTCAACTTTCCTTTTGTCACTTCGAAGATAAGGCTTTCACGCAAGGGGTTCATCGTTCTCAACCTCAGTGTCTGAGACAACAATTACCCTCTCGCTTAAACCCTTCTCCCGTGCAAACTCGGGGACTTCAACAGAAGGCTTGACTTTCTCTTTTGCAGACTCCGGCATGGTAGGCAAGGATTCGTCCCCAGTAGCTGAGGAGTGCCCGGCAGCAACGGAAGTCTTACGAGCAGACTTCTTCCGTGCTCCACCCTCATCTTGGCTCCTCTTCTTCCTCTTCAAGGAACCAAGGCTACTTGACAGAAGCTCCTCACCGCCCTCTCTCCCGAGCAGAGCCTCCGCTGAAGCTAGTATAGACGATGCCTCGTCATCGGGATCTACAGCAGGAACTGCTTAAGGAGGGGCGGGGAAAAAGTCTCCTTGAGTACCCAAGCCTGCAGAAATATGGGACAGTCAGATATGGCAGGAGTACGAAGAGAAATAACAACTTTAAATAGGAAAACTCTCACCATGAGTCTTCACGGTCAGACTCTTTTTCGTGGCAAAATATGCCCATTCCCTTTGCTCGGAGGGGAACTTGTCCAAAATTGCCTCAACCCACGCCGTCAGCTCATCGACAGATATAAGCCCGACGTAGGGTCGTTTGACGGCTGCAAAAAGGAACCAAAGGAATAGTCAGACAAGAAGAGAAGAGGAAGTATTAAAAGCTCTAAAGAAAACTCGGGGACTTACGCTTCTTGTTCCAAACTTCAGGAAGTAAAGCCTTAGAGTTGAGGGACAGAGCCTGAGTGCACATAAACGCATACCGGTGCAACCAGCCCCGGTCACTTGTGTCCTCAAATTTGCACACCAAGCCCTTGCTCTCGCGCATCCTGACATTGATGAAACCGCCCTTAAAAATCTGTATACTGTACAAAGAGATAAAATGCTCATATTAAAAAAGTTGATCAGTTTCCTCCGCAAACCAGTCTATAAGGGAAACTATTCTATATACGCTGGGGCACAGTTGCCCCGGGCAAAGTAAATACTCCCTGCAGAGCCTTTCGAGCACAGGGTGCAGGGGTAGTCTACATCCAACTGTAAAAGGGTAGGTGCACATAGCTGTCCACCCAGCCCTATGTGAAGTAATGTTTTCCTCTTCAGAGACCGGTAAGAGGGGAACACTCTCGTCCCAGTTGCAGTCCATCCTAACGTGAGGAATCACTTCCGATGTGATCCCAGATTTGAACCTATACGCCGGCCACACACGTATATCTCCATGGTTATTGGAGGCCTTGACATTGCAGTCCGCTTCTATATCACCCCCCACTTCTTAGGGATGATTTCTGCAGCAGTGGCCTGAGTAGCCCCAGACCTGGGAGTGGCGGCCGAAGAGCTACCAGCGGCGTCCACATTTTGGTTTTTTCTAGCTCTTGAAGACATGATTCCAGAAAAATTAAGGAGTATGCGAAGAAAGCTAAGGGATGTTCAGAAAATTTTTCAAGATTTAACAGAAAGGAAATAAAAGCAAGTAAAAGGTTTCTCATTCAGTAAACCTCTATTTATAAGAGTAGAAATTCGGCCCATCAAGTTCCTTCGAAACACGTGGAGGTTATCCAAAAGACCACGATCAGATCCGACCGTCAAAAGAAGGAATAGGTTTCGCCAACTTTTACAGTATCATCATTACCCTGAAGTGCAACGGTCACCTCGCCATCAACAGTCGACGTGTGCACGTGGTTGAGGCGGTTAAAATCATTACTTTTACCCTTGGAACGGGCAGTAGTCACTTCAGAGTGGACTGAAAACACGCAGGCATGCCAGCTACAGTTACTTTTTTATACGGAGCATTTAATGCGCACGTCATAAGGGTTTGTCACGTAGCTGATAAGATACATGCGTCACTAAGCTTCGTCACACAAAGGTAGGGTTTTACAAAGCAGAAATTCACGCCAAAATTCATATCCACTCCTCGAACAGATATTCTGCCCAAGAAGTGCGGGGACTATCTGTATTGGGTAAAATCTGACGTCACCTAAAAAGGACACGTATTCGCCACGTGGCACGGGCAGATGTTTCTCCAGACAGACATCTTACGAGCAGACAACCAGCCAGGCGCTTACCACGAGCAGATCCTAAGCAACTATGTAACGCCCCATCAGTAAACACGATCTGAATGAGGAGTTATTAACCTGATCATGCGCGATCAGGCAATAAATGGTCATAAAGGCAATAATTACAACCCAGCGGTTACATATCCGACGGATACGTGTCCGGCGGTTACATAACCCAACGGACGCCTATCAGGCCTATAAATAGCACTCATCCTATACCATTGTAACAAAACTTTTACTCTCTGTCTACAATATCAATAATACTATTCTCTTGCTCTCGAATACTGTTCTTGGCTTGCATACTTTACTCTTTAGTCTCTAAGTACAGTCAGTAAGGAAGAAGTCTCATTGGGATCAAGCGATCCAACACGGTTACTTCTATTTATTTTGTTTGCTCTTTATCGTTGCTCATTTCCGAATATATTGATTTCCGTATTACTAGTTATCACCTGGGAATCGCGAATATATTGGCATCACGGTAACCAACGCAGTTCTTCATTCTAAACTCTTAATCTAAACTATTGATCGTGACTCCACAAATACAAATTTAATTGTTAATTGGCCTAAAATCGTTCCTAGGTTAAACATAGTTCGATTGCCATTTTGACTGAATCTGTAATAGTTAAATGGACTGAGAAAGACAGTAAAATAGTAGTAAAAAACGATTGGTTATGTACTTCCTATTATGATAAAAATTGTTTGAAATAGACATCTTACCGATAATTTAAAACTTGAACGCCTTGCGCTGACAATAGTAAGTGTTTTAAAATAATAGTAATTCAAATAAAATGCATTAGCATTACCAATTGTTTGACGAGGTAATGCGAGTAACCTGTTAAATAGCACAAAATTTAAAAAGAAGTGGGGGGCTTGGAATTGTGTATTGTGGATTTTGTAGTTGTTGGGCAAAAGGTTTTACACTGTGAAAGCTAATAATTGAAGCACTCATGTCGTCCAAATTATTGGTTCTATACAGAGTTGTAGTGCAGTTTTATAGCAATTAAGCCGTTCAGTTAAAGTTGTTATTATAGAAAAGCCAGGACAAAACATTTAACAATGTGAAAGCTAATATTTTCAGGACTTGTCTCATCTATATATATAGCCTGGTAAAGAGCACTAAAGAAATTTAGTTAGGTCGCCAAAAAAAGCTTGTACGAAACAGAACAAATCATATGAATTTTGTTCTTGGCATTTTATCCCTGTCCGACAATAGTTATCAACGTGAAAGTGAATATCCGAACTTCTTTTCTAAAGAGAAAGGCAATGTAAGCACTGAAGTACTTAAACGATCTAAATCAAACATTTGTACCGTTCTAAATCAGTTTAGACAATTAAATCGAATTAAGGACGGGTTTACAAGCAATGCTAAGTATTAATGTTGAAATAAAAAAATAAAATTGAACAAGCTAATGAACAAATGATAAAAAGTTTCAATATATGCGTCAAGTACAGAATTTGAAAGAGTTTCTGTATATATTTCTCGATAGATACAACATAAAATCAAGTGTTATTTATAGATGAATAATACAGGTTATTCCATCCATGTTCATCCACTATCAACTCACCCCCACATTCTTTGAAAGTGGGGTTAGTGGGCTGAGATCGTGGGTGATACCCCCCGCTGAATAGTTGATAACCCACCGAGGCTCAATTTGTTGACCCTGGTGATGTGAGTCGTCGATGGTTTGACCGAGGTGATCATTCACCAAAGTGTTCAGTGGATTGCAGCTTCGGTTGATGACTTCGATATTCTCACTACTTGCTTCGAGCTCTGGTTTAACAACAACTGCTCGGTATGCCTTAAACCGAACCCCCAAAGTGTGACGCACTCGAGCCAATTTTTACCCAATACAGATAATCCCCCCACTCCTCGGGAAAGTGCCAGAATTATCGAGGAGTTGAATGAATTTGAGTGGAAGAGTGACGTGGCTGAATATCCGCCAAGGAGTTCAAAATCGGTTCAATCACTTCACCTTCCTGTTGCGCCAAACGTGGCGACCGTTGGTTAGTTCCGAAAGGTCGCGCCATTTCTTTTGGTATTTCTAATGATACAGTAATGATAACTCTTCCTCTATAAGTACCTCCACTTGGCCAATTATTCCCATTTGCGATCATTTAAGCAACCGTAAGTAATTTTCAAAGCAAAAATTTCCCCCATTACTCTTCTTCAAATCTACTTTCAGAGATACCACTTTCCCCTTGCTATTCCACCATATCAGCAACTGACTCCGTTCAAGGTTCCAGTGGTTCAGAGGGGAGAGTTCCAGACCCTAAAAGTTATCACGCCGACGGGCGGTGATGAGACGACGTCCCAAGTAGGCTGTTTTAGGCGGCGAAAAGCCACCGCTGGTCGCAACATGACCGTAGGAGAAGGTGATGAGGGTGATGATGACGTCACGAGTGATGGCCGTGCTGGCGATGAGGATGGTGTGGGTGGCGATGACGTCATCGACGTTGATTAGGTCAGCAACCAAGAGGGCGATACTGGGGCTAGTAAAGCCGGGTCTAAAATAGAAGCTATGACCTCAAAAAATCAAGGAAGAAGATTCCCTTTGAGCAAGAGATCGAACCCCAGTTGGTTATCCTTTTGGATTTTAGCCATGAAAAGGATTTCAAGGTGCAGAACCAATCAGATGCCCAACATGTGAAGAATAGGAATATACCAGTGCATGTGATACCGAGCCTGATTACTGAAAACCTGATAGAGGTCGTTCGTGAGGATTGCCGATGTGGGTCCGAGGTGGAGATTTTGGCACCAGCCCCGAACAATTGTGTTTCCAACCACATTCTGGGGTATTCTTCTATTTATACGTACCCTTTCACCCTAGGCTTCTCTCTCCCTGTCCATCGAATAATAGACAATTTTTGTCTAACATACAATCTATGTCTGGCACAGCTGGGCCCTAGAGTTTAGAGGGTTTTTCAAGCTCTTGAATTTTTAAGCCAGCAAGCAGGGCTGCCTTTCACTTTTCACCATCTAATCGCCCTTTACTACCCCTATTTCCATAAGGCAGGGGTTGTAGCTTTGAACAACCGAGGCCAATGCGCAATCTTGAGCAAAAGTGAAGATCATGTCGACCAAGGCTGGTGTGATCGCTATGTTCTTATACCAACGAGTCTGTTGTCAACCGCCCCCAGTTTTCCCCGGGCGTGGAATGCCCGATGTAAGTGTTTTCCTCAAAGTTTTAATCTTCGCCTTTTTTGGTTAACAACTTTTTACTAATTTATCTTCACGCACAGCCAACAAAGTCCCAGTTAACCCTCCGAACGGCTTGCTCGATTGGGTGAATGCAATAATGGCAATTCGAACGCATCCCCTTAGGCAATAGATGCTTTTGGTTGCCGAGGCTGACAACCATTGGGCATGTAAAAAGCATGGTGAGTGATTCGTCACGTTGTGGCTCCCTAATTTTTCTTTTACTTACTGCTCAAATAACTTAATGTTTTGTTTTCCTTCTAAGTTTCTCAAATAAGGTGGTCAAAGAGGCCGAAGGGGATGAGAAAGAAGATGAGGATAAAAAGGAGAAGAAGAAAGAGAAAAATAAAGAGAAGAAGGAGAAGACAGTGATTGACGCCAAGGATAGCGTTAGTAAGATGGCGAGCTAGGTGAGGCAACTCGCCGAGGAGAAGAAGTCCAAGGGCTCATCGGGCCAAGGGACCTCAAAAGGCGAAGATGAAAAGGGCCGTTTCAAAGCGGCCTACCAAGGCAAAGCATCCTCGGGTCGAGGTGACGACCGCTCAAGCTTCCGAGGCTGTGGCTGAAAAATGCCGAGGTCATATTGATGAATCCAGTGAGGAGATGCCCTAAGAGTTTAATTTTAAGTATGGACAATGTAATCAGGGGCGGAGCCACCCTTGCCCAAGGGGTTCAATTGAACCCCCTTCACAAAAAAATTGCACTGCGTATATCGGGTAAAATTAATTTTTTATACATACCGACAATGTGTTGAACCTCCTTGACACAAGTCTAAGCTTTGTTTTTTAAATTTTGAACCCCCTTATTGGAAATCCTACCTCCGCCCCTGAATGTAAATACGATTTTAATAATATCGGGTATAGTAAGAAACTTGTCTTATTAAAAAGGCTATAAACTCCAATTCTTCTAAGTGTTCTCTTAGATTTTTTTCGAGTGACTAGATAGTGCAAGAGTCTTTACTTAAAAAAATGAAGAAAAAGAAGAAGATAAAAGCATGATGGTAGCTCAATTTCCAAATATAGATGACTAAAATGAAGACAAGTTATTTATCATGATGAGAAGCAAGAACTGAAGTATTTAAAGATTCAACATTCCTTCCATGCAGAAACCAATTTACCACATATTTTCTACGCGCATTCCCTTTTGATTACCCTAACTTTGAGGCCTTGTTTCATTTGAACGACAATAGAAGCACTTGGTGAAATAGTTTGATCTTGCACTAGTTGGATATGATAATTGTATATGATAGTTGCTGCAGTTATTTTCATCAGAATGAATAACATTTCCTTCCCTAGACAAGTTCTTGGACCTGCATTAAACGCTGGAAATTTGAAAGATGGCTCATGTTTGATCCCTCCTTATTCCGAGATCCATCTATTTGGCTTGAATTCTAGACAATCTTTTCCCTATATAGTCTCCATTCTTCCCATCGTGTAAAATGATAGCACTATTCTGGTGTTTGGGCTGACAGGATGACCACTTGGAAGAATGTCAAATTCAAGTGGAGTCTTATGCTCAATAGAAACTATTGGAAATAGCCTAAGAGTTTCACATAAGGCACCATGCAGATAGACAAATTTTCGTGTTTCTTCAATGTTGAAAAACTTAAGATTTTCATCTTCTTTTAGATGTAATAGTTGTCGAATCTTTTCCCTAATCCTTGTCTCTACTAAGGGATTTTTAGCTAAGAGCTAAAAAAACCAAGTGAGAGCTGCGCTTGTGGTGTCTCTCCCAGCAAATATCAAATTCAAGAAAGTGTCCCTGAGAAATTCTTGTACATTACCTGATTCTCCATTTTTCCATAGTTTGTATGCTTTTGTATATGCAATGAATAAGTCGAAGTCCTCGTCGTTGATTGTTTTGTTCATCAACTCTTCTTGCTTACGTGAAATGATAGGATATAAGAACTGATCAATAGTTTTCCACGCATGAATGAGTTTTTTCTCTTTACCAATTCGAAGCCATTTTTGCAATTTCCAACAACCTTCTGGCAAAATGTGCCTATATAAGAGTGCATCCACAGCGTAATTAAACGCCTTTGCGGATGGTACATGATCACGCCCAACTACGCCCTATAAAAGGGACTAAGCGGTCGCAGCAAATATAGCCCGGTACTTAAAGTCCCGAGGTCGAATCCCACAGGAAACACTCGATATCTAGTTGCTAATCAAACTAATTTATCTAACCAATTAACTTCGAGGTTTTATAATTGTATAATGGTTTCAATGTAACAAAAGTAAATAGCAAAATATTAAGAAATAATCAATCAAAGATTTAAAAGTCTAGGATTGATCTACCCAACTCCTATCTATGTGTTAGAATAATTCTTTTAACAAATTCAACTTAATTTTCTTCCTATTTAACACTTGCTCCAATTATACAACTATTCACTCCCATGTAATAGTAGTAACTTTTATTAACCAATTTTCCAATTAATTAATGAAGATACTTAGGCCTACAAGTTTAGTTCACAATCAGGGTCAATGGTCACAAATCACCTTATTGACAACCTAAGTAATACCTTGGTTTTAGGTTGAAATATTGCTAAATGTTTAACTCAAAACTATGAATCTATCAACCTATGAATCTATCCCTAGACACACAAGAATGAGTGAATTAGCCACTCATGTTCATGATAGTCATATCAAAATAATTCATGAATGAATAAATTACAAAAAGTAAGGAAGAATTTAGGAAAAACTCGTGTTCTTAAAGTCTCCAAAGCTCTAGCCTCCTTTTTGCCTCTTTCCTAGTGTTTTTCTTCATAATGGAGGCAAAAGAAGCTTTTATACCCTGTAGGAAACTAAGCAAAAGTACAAAAAGGCCCTTAAAATTTCGCCCATAACACTGTGCTTTGCGTGGCACCCGCGTGCCACGCGGACTAATTTTCTTCAGGCAATTCAGCTCGCGTGGCGCTCGCGTATTTGGCCTAAATGCACTGAAATTTTTAATCAATTCCTAAGCAAAGACTCTATTTCTTCCCGTGTCACTCGCGTGGCACACAGATCACTTGAACTCTTCAACATCTTCACTTTTAGCTTCAAAACTAGCACTTTCTTGCTCAATTCATCATGTTCAACTCCTACAACACCAAACAACTCAATTAGTATCAACTCTTGAGAATTTTGCATATAAACTCTTAGGTGTACTATCATAACATGGTAAAACTACCCTGAAAATATAGGTAAAATAGTCAAATATCACAACCCCACAGTTAGACTTTTGCTCGTCCTCGAGCAAAGAAGAGGAATACACAGAAAGCGGGCAAGACATCAAGATTAGATAAGGACTCGCGACAACAACTTAGCAAAACTCACCCATAAAATTCAAACACCCTTTCTTTGGTCATAGTCAAGTATTGAAAGTAGAAACCTATAGACCACTCAAGTTCTAATGTACCTCACAGAAAGAAGATGCCACCAAATACACAACATATGATTTCAAGAGAAATTGTGGCATATCAAATATCAAACACTCTCACACTCAGAAAGAAATTTCTCATGTCCCACAGAAAAGTACCATAGGTTTGCCCATTTTGTTGTCATCCACTAATGTAGGAGTCTTAATCAAAAGTCAAGTAGGACTTTTTCATAGCTTGTAATGTTGGCTTGGGTAAGGTGTGGTACACTTTTGGGTATATAGTGACTAATTCTTCCCCTCAACACTTTAAACATCACTTACTACTAATTTTCCATTTCTCCTCGTTTATTCATCAACTCATTCTCTTCTCTTTCCTTTTTTAATGATTTTCAGAACACTTGGATGATTGGGGACCTAAGAGTTCAATGAGACACACCAACCTCACTAGGGTGCCTTTGGCGTGTTCATACTCGAGGCTTTTATTACCCTTAACCGAGCATCGGAACATTGCCCCCATCCTTTATTTCTCTCTTTTTTTTTTTACATCTTTCTATACTAAGAGGATATCAAGTATTTCATTCCTTCATTCTCAACTTTCTTCCCAAGAATACAACAACTCTTATTAATAACCCACAATATTTGCAAACACACAACCTAAAGTAGTTAAGGGGAAAATGGGTAACAAGAGAAGTAAATAGGAAAATGGATAGGGCTTGTAATTCAAGTTGCCAAAGAAAAGGTTAATAGGCTCAAATTGGTGACTCAACGAAATATGTTCATTAGGTAGGCTAATTTGGGAACTGGCGGGCCAAAGAAGGCCTACTTTCATTCTTAAGATCAAGACTACCTAGGATTTTGCCTCAAACAACAAGCAGGGCAAGTTCTAGACTTAACATGAAACCATGAGAAGTATACAAATAAACTCACCACACACTATACATGGAACTCAAAGATCAATTCAGTTTCACCTCGCAATCCTCACTATGAACTCAAAAAGGAAGTTCAAAAATATGTAGGTAGTTCTAGCTAAGTGCTGCATTCCGAATTCCTCACTTCTCTTTTTTTCTGCCTACTCTCCAATTTTCCTCCTTCTGAGCTCTTAGGCATTTTTTATGGTTTTTTTTTCTTATTATTATTATTATTTTTTTTATTATCTAACCTACTGACTGCCTGGTTCAGCATAAATAACTCAATGGAAAGGAACCAAGGCTAAGAAAACTCAAAGAGATTATTGATATACTAAGAAATAACTAAGCTAAAAATTAACTTTAATATTAATGAACTACTAAATATTTATAATACCATTCTATTATTGGCCATGAATATATAGGATATTACAGACCCAACAAAACTAGAAAGCAAGAAATAAATCAAAAACTGTCAAGTGACAAGAAAGTATGAAACATCCTAAAATAAACAAGTACCACACAATAAACTCCCACCCCACACTTAAGAGTAAACAATGTCCTCACTACACTATAACAAAAAACATATTTAACAAGTAGGGTGGTGGTACTCCCTGTCAAGAAGTAGTAGTCGAACAGCTGGCGCTCGCATCAGGACGTGCACCAGGAACAACATCAAAAGTAGTCACAGCAGTTACTGCAGTATCAGCAGGCCCACCAGTAAAGGTGGCATCAGCTCTCTGAGCATCCGCAGGGGTAGAAAAAGAAGGAGTAGAAACTACCTGGGATGGTGCAACCATAGTAGAAACAACAGGTAGCTCAACCTCAGCCGGAAAAGCCAACTAGCAAGCGCTCATCAGCAGTATAGGGCAACTCAGTCATAAGAGGAGTGAGATCCACGCCCTTCATCTTCATATCAAGCTCTGTGGCATGCCATTGGCGAAGTAGCATCCGATCAATTCTATCCAAGCGTCGCTCATAAGATAACTTCTCCACTCTATCTTCATCCGGGCTCTTGACATTTGTGATATCGACTCTCTTTGGTGTTTCTTCTTCCTTTTCATCTCCGTCATCAACCACTACCTTCAATGATCGCATATATTTGGTTAAAGTGTTAGGAAAGAACAAGAGCCACTGCATATTCTCTCGAGTGCGCTGCAACTCTCGAAACATCAAATAACCCACATTAATATCAATTTTCTTCATCAACGCATAGGTGGTAATAACCCTCTCAAACCGTATGTCTGTCATGTGCTCACAGGGGATCAAACGCAAGAAAAAAAATCTTAGATACACTCTCGCTTTCTTAGAGAAATATTTGAAAGCCAAAGTGTTGTGGGGAGACCCTGAAATTGCCTTCAACTTTGCCTTCGGATTATCATCACACATCACACGTCGGATATCATCAAGATCTGGTGCAGTCTCAATAGCCTGAAGTGCAGCTCTATCAACCTGTGGGAGCCCCAGGAACTTATTCAGCTTATCAGGAGATATGTCAACCATTTTGCTACGAACATTTACCACATTATCAACATCCATCCTCCAATTTGCCAGCAGCTCACGAACCCAAGATATGTTGGCTTTGCCAAACCCAGTTAGCAACACATTCCACTGTCTCCTTTGAATTTCCTCCAACACATCTGGGAACTTTCTCCTATACATCTCAGTGTCAATAGGTGATTCACTCAGAAACGGCTTAACACAAATCTCTTTGTAATCTTCTTTGGCTCGATCATCATGCCAAACAGTGTGAGAAACTGTCTTGCGCCGCTTAGCTGCAAGTTGTTGCTCCGAATTAATTTCCTTCTCCCACCCAGTGTTCTTTCTGACACGACCCATTTGGACTCCTACAATCAAAGAGCAAACAACCCAGTAATAAAACAGAATAGGCGAAAAATTAAAAATTTAGCTTAGCAACACATAAAGAGCAATGCATAACATGAAACACCGCGACAACGAGCCTTTGAATCAACTAAAGACTTGCACAACTTCAAGTACGCAACAAGTGACACTTCAAAAATTATTCCAATAACATAAAAGTGGACGGGTAATCAGACTTCCCCGCCTTGATTGAAAGTATCTATAATGTCCGGAACAATTTTTATACCAATAAAAGCATCCCATTATACCTAAAACAACCAACCCTTAAACGCCGCATAATGCACCACCTAACAAATTAACCAACAGTGCAAATACGAATGTCGAGTTACATAGATGTTCCCTCACATGGAAAATCCAAGAGAAATAGAAAGTATGGTATTGGGCAACCCATATACAGAAATAAGGTGTAAGGGGGAGGGGAAAGAATAAAACCAAGTTGAATTGAACAAAACCAATATAAAAAAATTTGGAACAGAGGGGTTGGGGTCGGGTTGAAATAGTTGGAATTGCCCATTGCTCTTTCTTTCAAAAACAAATTAGGGAGTTAATGAATGTTGATGGACTTACTAATGATGAAGTTAAAAGTCATTAACAGGTAATATGTCAACATGATTTTGCTAGACTTGTATCCTTTTCAAAAGTATCCTAGTCCATCAAATATTCTAGTACGAGCAGCTTTGTATGGCGGGGGAAAAGGGGTGACGGGAAAAATAGGGGGTGACTAGGAACGGGGTTGAGGTTGGCGGGACAAGGGGCGGGTATTATGGAACAGAGGTGGGGAGTGGTGGGGAGAGGGGTGAGGGTGACGGAATCAGGGGTGGGGTGACGAGAATAGGGGGTGGCGGGTTAATCAGGGGGATGGGAGACGATGGCTCAGAGAGAGGAAATGAGAGTGCGGGTGAGGGAGTTACCTTGAAGACGACGGTGATGGTGGCGATCGACAGTGGCAGAGTCTCCTGTGGTGGTGGCGATGGGGTTGAAGGACTGTTTGGGTGATGGTTGAAAGTTACGTACTGATGATATTGGGGAGACGAATGGGTTGGAAACATGCGTGTCTTTTGCCCAGGTTTTGACCATATTTTATTCTGCTTTTGATTTTCTTTGTTTTTTTTTAAATTAAAATTACTTACCTGGCCTTCTAAAATCCGCGTGTGGCCTCGTTTGTGAGCCTCCATGCGCTGTATTTTATAAGCTCACCCACAAAAATTTCTCGTGCTAGTCTCGTGGCACGAGACTTAATGCTCCTCTGGCCAAATATCTCGAGTGGTACTAGCGTGCCACGAGCCCTTCACAATTACTCACCTCGTTTCATGCTATTTTTTTGTTTTTAACTTGCTCATCTTGATTTACCCTTCGCATGTTCCACGAACTCTGCAACTGTCAATTAATCCTACAAAACTTGATCAAACATTAATACCCTACAATTAAAATAAAAATTAGTAAAACAATACATACTAACTAAAATCGTGGGTTGCCTCCCACGCAACGCCTTATTTAAATGTCGTGGCACGACTCTTTTTGTATTTTTTTTATTTGTTTTCTTTGTTTACAATTACAAACACGGGTTGCCTCCCGAGAAACGCCTTATTTAAAGTCGTGACACGACATTATGCAAGCTTCAATCAATCGTAAAAGTACCAGACAGAGATCGCCTTGACCTCTTCTTCCATTCCATAGTAATTTTTCAACCTTTGCCCATTCACCTTAAATCATCTTGAACCATCCTCAGTCTCCACTTCCACAACTCCATGAGGTGCTACTTGTACAACTTTAAACAGTCCAGACCACCTTGACTTGAGCTTACCAGGGAACAAACGAAGTCTAGAATTTTAAAGCAATACCTGTTTGCCCGGTTCAAAGCTCCTATCTATTATCCTCTTGTCATACAAGTTTTTCATCCTCTCCTTGTATAGTCTCGCACTCTCATAAGCGTTAAAGAGTCTCTCCTCAAGTTCGTGCAGCTCGTTGATCCTGCCAGAAGCTGCAGAGTCATAATTCAAATTTACCCTCCTAAGAGCCCACAAAGCTCTATGCTCTAACTCTACAGGAAAGTGACATGCCTTCCCGAACACCATCTTGTAAGGTGTCATCCCAATAGGTGTCTTGTAAGCAGTCCTATAAGCCTATAACGCGTCATCCAGCTTCCTTGCCCAATCAGTCCTGGTAGCAACTACAATCTTTTGAAGCAAACTTTTAATCTCTCTATTTGAGACCTCAACTTGCCCGCTGGTCTGCGGGTGGTAAGGTGTGGCAACTTTATGATGAACACCATACTTTTCCAGTAACCTCTTGAATACTTGGTTGCAAAAATGACTTCCCCTATCACTAATGATAGCCCGAGGAGTACCTAATCTAAAGAAGATGTTTCTTTTAAGGAATTGAGTAACTCCCTTGGCATCATTAGTGGGGAGAGCAATAGCCTCGACCCACTTGGAGACGTAATCTACTGCTACAAGTATGTACTTGTTCCCATATGAGCTAACAAATAGACCCATAAAATCTATCCCCCACCCGTCCAATACCTCAACCTCCAAGATTGGTTTCATAGGCATCTCATGACGACGAGAGATATTGCCAGTCCTATGGCACTCATCACAAACCCGGACCCAAATGTTAGTGTCCTTGAACAATGTAGGCCAAAAGAAGCCTGCTCCCAACACCTTAGCAGCAGTCCGGATCCCTCCAAAATGTCCACCATAGGGTGAAGAATGACATGCCTACAAAATTGAGGATTGTTCTATCTCGGGGACACATCTCCGGATCATGTTATCAACACATATCTTAAACAAATAAGGTTCATCCCAAAAATAAGATCTACATTCATACAAGAACCTTTTCTTTTTCATAGAGTCAAAATCGTGAGGAATTATTTCACTAACCAGATAATTTGCAATATCAGCATACCATGGAATTTCTTCTAGTGTAGTAGCCAATAACTGCTTATCCAGAAAATTTTCTCAAATCTCACCTTCCTCAACTCGCTTCTCAGCTCCTTCAAGTCTAGAAAGATGGTCTGCAACCTGGTTCTCAGTACCTTTACGATCATGGATCTCCATATCGAACTCTTGTAATGGCAACACCCATCGTATCAAACGGGGTTTGGAGTCCTTTTTCTCAACTAGATACCGAATTGCACCATGGTCTGTGTACACCACCATCTTTGAACCAAGTAAGTAGGAACGAAACTTGTTAAACGCGAATACTACAGCTAGCATCTCCTTCTCAGTAGTGGTGTAATTCAATTGTGCTCCATTCAGTGTGCGACTAGCATAGTAGACTGGGTGGATTATTTTATCCTCCCTTTGCCCAAGCACTGCAGCCACAGCATAGTCACTTGCGTCACACATCAGCTCAAATGGCTCCTCCCAATTAGGTGCTACAATGATTGGTGCTGACACCAACTTCTCCTTTAGCTCCTTGAAAGCTAACTTGCACTCATCAGAAAAAACAAAGGGGTGATCCTTTTCAAGCAATTTACACAAGGAATGAGAAATTTTTGAGAAGTCCTTAATGAACCTCCTATAGAAACCAGCATAGCCTAAAAAGCTACGAATCGCCCTCACCGAGGTGGGTTCAGGCAACTCCTTAATTACCTCTACTTTGACTTTATCAACCTCAATCCCTCTACTTGACACTTGGTACCCTAAGACTATCCCCTCTTGTACCATAAAATGGCACTTCTCCCAGTTAAGCATAAGATTAGTTTCAATACACCTTTTCAACACTCTCTCAAGATTTTTCAGACATTCATCAAAAGAGTTACCTACCACAGAGAAGTCATCCATAAGTACTGCCATAATATCCTCTACCATGTCCGTAAAGATATCCATCATACACCTTTGGAAGGTGGCAAGCGCATTACATAGACCAAAGGGCATCCTTCGAAAAGCAAAGGTGCCATAGGGACATGTGAAGGTAGTTTTCTCTTGGTCCTCAAGGGCAATGTGAATTTTGTTATACCCCGAGTAACTATCTAAAAAGAAAAAATGGGACCTCCCTGCCAATCTGTCAAGCATCTGATCAATAAAGTGAAGGGGTAAGTGATCTTTCCTAGTAGCTTTATTCAACTCCCTATAGTCCATACAAATTCGCCATCCAGTTACAGTTCTAGTGGGGATTAGATCATTATTCTCATTTTTAGCCACAGTCATCCCACCTTTCTTTGGCACACACTGGACTGGACTTACCCATTGACTATCAGAAATTGCAAAGATAATACCTGCATCCAGCTACTTTATTATTTCTTTCTTGACTACCCTCTTTTATGTTTGGGACTAGCCTTCTTTGATGCTCTATTGAAGGTTTAGCACCCTCCTCCAACAGAATCTTGTGCATGCAAAGAGCTGGGCTTATTCTCTTGATGTCAGCAATAGTCCATCCAATCGCCTGCTTGCACTCCTTCAAAACCTGCATTAACCTTTCTACCTGGACATTTGACAAACTAGATGAGATAATAACAAGAAAAGTAGAGTTAGGTTCTAGGAAAACATATTTCAGATACTCGGGCAATGGTTTGAGCTCCAATTGAGGGGGCTCCTCTATAGATGGTTTTGCGGGTGGCGCTATCCTATTAGCCAAATCAAGTGGCTCAAATCGTGGTCCTCTATGCCAAAACCCGCACCCTTCTAAGGCCAATATAGTCTCATCCCATTCCTCGCCATCAAGGATGTCCATATTCATAATACAAGCTTCTAGTGAGTCATTAGGATAGTAAGACTCATCATCCTCAAAATCATCGACCTCTGAGACATTAGCCATGGAACAATTAGCAAACTCACTAGGTCTCCTCATAGATTTTTGAATACTAAAGGTCACCTCCTCGTTATTTAACCTCCTCGTCATTTAACCTCACTAGCCTCACAATCTATAATAGCCTTCCCTGTAGCAAGGAAAGGCCTCCCTAAAATAATAGGGGTATCCTCATCAACTGCACAATCAAGAATTACAAAATATGCAGGGAATACAAATTTATCCACTTGCACTAGAACATCATCTAAAATCCCTGCAGGTTTCTTAACACTCCCATCAGCTAACTGAAGACTCATAGAGGTGGGTCTAGCTCTGCCAATACCAAGTTTCTTATAGATAGATAGAGGCATCAAATTTATACTAGCTCCTAAATCAAGTAAGGCTCTAGCAAAAGTGTGCTTACCAATCGTGCAAGGTATAGTAAAACTACATGGGTCTGCCAGCTTTTACGCCACAGGCTTAGTCACCACAACTCTGCAAGTGTGAGTCAGAGTGACCGTAGCCAGATCCTGAAAATCAAACTTTCTAGACAAAAGATCTTTCAGCATTTTAGCATAACCAGGTACATCTCTAATTGCTTCAATTAAATGAATGTTAACATGTAATTGTTTAAGCATATCAATGAATTTCTTGTACTGACTCTCTTTTTGCTGTTTTACGAGCCTTTGGGGGTAAGGGGGAGGTGGTGTCTTACGCTTTACACTTACCTCTTCATTTACCTTTTCAGTTGGCTTAGTCACAGGGTCAGGTGTAATCTCTTTTTCAGCTTCATCTTTGTCACCAACTTAGCTGGAACATCCACAGGGTTAGCTTTTGGCACACTGGGCACCTCTTCCTTAGCCAATTCTTGCTCTTTGTCTAAATCTCTACCATTCATCAAGCTAAATGCCATCACTTGGTTAGGATTTGCATCCTTTGGATTTACCATTGTGTCTCCTGGCAAGGTACCCTGAGGTCTATTATTCCGATCAATGGCTAGTTGTCCCAACTGCGTCTCTATCCCCTTAATGGCAGTGTCATGAGCTGTAACTTGATCTTGCAACTTCTTGTGTACTCCCACCATGGACTGCAGCATACTCTTAATGTCAGCTATGTCATTAGCTTGCTGTGTAGGTAATACAATTTGCTGCTGGTTATTATAAGCTGCTTGTCTCTTGTAAGGAACTTGTTGTCCCTGTTGTCTGGCAGTGTTGTATGGAGCTGGTTGCTGTGCCTGCCTAACTGGAGCTTACTGATTGTATTGCTGCCTCTGCCCATAGTTTAGAAAATTGGCATCTTCAGTATAACCCAATAAATCAGAGTCAGCAAAATTACTAGGATCGGGTGTGTCCACTTGGTTAACGGGTTTTAGCATTTTTTCATTAAATTGTTTCAAAGCCACATCCAGCGTAGTCTACAACCTTGACATTTGATCTTCAAACCCATGATCAATTCCAGTAGCCAAAACCTTTGGGCCTGAACCAGCAGATGCATCTCTAGTCAACCAGCCTGAATTTTGAGCCATGGTATCGAGTAGAGCTTTTGCTTCAGTAAATGTTTTACTCAAGAATGCTCCTCCAGCAGCTACATCTAAATTGCCCTTGATTTGATCACTGATGCCCATGTTAATTCTTTGTCCTAACATCTGATCAGGAATTCCATGATGAGGACACTTTCGCAAGCAGCTCTTGAACCTCTCCCAAGCTTCTGGCAAAGTCTCTAGCAGGTTCTGCCTGAACATGAGTATCTCATCAACCAGTCACTAGCATCATCCGTCAAAGAAAACGGGAACAACATCAATCGCACGACCTCAGCCGGAACTCGAGCATGCTTCTGAGTTTCACACACTCTTATGAACTTTTTCAAATGCTTTTGAGGATCGTCAGTGGATTTACCCGCAAAAAGTCCAGCGTTGGATAGCAGACTGACCATGGTTTGGGTGATGTAAAAACTCTCAGCTTCAAATTCCGGAAGCCGAATAGCAGAAGCCAAGTTTCCAGCCACAGGCTGAGTAAAAGCATTAAGTGTCAAATCTTTAGCCATCTCAATTTCTTTGGTTTCTGATTTTCTAAGTGTATTGCCAACAGTATTTGCCCTTTTTAAGGCGTGGAATGTCCTCTCAATCTCTGGATCAAACGGTTTCAACTCTGCAGACTGAGATCTTGTCTTATGCATACACCTGAAACATACACATTCTAAGAGTTAATTCAAGATGAAAAAAGTGAAGTCAATTGAGAAATAAAACTAGTTATTTTAACAACTAAAATAACACCGTGTTCCCCGGCAACGGCGCCAAAATTTGATCACGCCCAACTACGCCCTATAAAAGGGACTAAGCGATCGCAGCAAATATAGCCCAGTACTTAAAGTCCCGAGATCGAATCCCACAGGGAACACTCGAAATCTAGTTGCTAATCAAACTAATTTATCTAACCAATTAACTTCGAGGTTTTGTAATTGTATAATGGTTTCAATGTAACAAAAGTAAATAGCAAAATATTAAGAAATAATTAATCAAGGATTTAAAAGCCTAAGATTGATCTACCCAACTCCTACCTATGTGTTAGAATAATTCTTTTAACAAATTCAACTTAATTTTCTTCCTATTGAACACTTGCTCCAATTATACAACTATTCACTCCCATGTAATAGTAGTAACTTTCACTAACCAATTTTTCAATTAATTAATGAAGATACTTAGGACTACAAGTTTAGTTCACAATCAGGGTCAATGGTCACAAATCACCTTATTGACAACCTAAGTAATACCTTGGTTTTAGGTTGAAATATTGTTAAATGTTTAACCCAAACCTATGAATCTATCCCTAGACACACAAGAATGAGTGAATTAGCCACTCATGTTCATGATAGTCATATCAAAATAATTCATGAATGAATAAATTACAAAAAGTAAGGAAGAATTTAGGAAAAACTCGTGTTCTTAAAGTCTCCAAAGCTCTAGCCTCCTTTTTGCCTCTTTCCCAGTGTTTTTCTTCATAATGGAGGCAAAAGAAGCTTTTATACCCTGTAGGAAACTAAGCAAAAGTACAAAAAGGCCCTTAAAATTTCGCCCATAACACTGTGTTTCGCGTGGCACCCGCGTGCCACGTGGACTAATTTTCTTCAGGCAATTCAGCTCGCGTGGCGCTCGCGTATTTGGCCTAAATGCGCTGAAATTTTTATTTCATTCCTAAGCAAAGACTCCATTTCTTCCCGTGTCACTCGCGTGGCACACAGATCACTTGAACTCTTCAACATCTTCACTTTTAGCTTCAAAACTAGCGCTTTCTTGCTCAATTCATCATGTTCAACTCCTACAACACCAAACAACTCAATTAGTATCAACTCTTGAGAATTTTGCATATAAACTCTTAGGTGTACTATCATAACATGGTAAAACTACCCTGAAAATATAGGTAAAATAGCCAAATATCAGTACATGAGGCAAATCAATGGATAAACTTTTTGGATCATGGTCAAGTAACAATTTGCTAATAGCATCAAATGTGAATCTTTGCAAAATGTCTTGCAAGTCAAAAACCATCCCTTGTTCTGCAAAAGTTTCAAGAATTGGCGGAAGCCCTTTTTCAATAGTATCCCACATGTTCCTTTCTAACAAAGTTTTGAACTTGACATGACTCACTAGGGACATGGTGGTCTTCCTATGAATCTCCCACAGTTCGGCATCAACATTGAAGATCCCGTTTCCCAATATATCAAATATTTTACGAAATTCAAGCCCCTTTGGATAGTTTAAGAAGTTTCTACTAAGGATATGGTGGATATTTGCAGGATCACTAGTAACTAACATGTTCAAGTTTGCAAGAATTGGACCGTTGAACATAAAAGTGCCCCCAGTTTCTATAAGAATAGAAGTGACAAACTCATGGACACGATAGGCATTTTGAATGAGCCCTGGTAGCATTCCAACGAGTGGCCAATTAGTTGGGACTGAGCTTTTCCACCATCTATTTCTTATAAGGTACCATGTAACATAAGTGCAACACATGGTAATCAAGAGAGAAAGAGAAAATTCAAGGGCATCCATTTTGTTGAAGTTTGTTTGTTCAAACTAGGTTTTCATTGTATTAGCCACCATCTATTTATGAGCTGCTTTTAGAAACTGTATGCATGAAACATGATATAAAAAGATATGAACATGACAGAAAAAGAAGGGATAGTAGAACATTAATTATATGGTAGTATATATGTTTTAGTGATTGTACCCTATATATAAAAGAGAAATTAGAGAAGAAAAGAAAGACAAGACATGGCCTCATAATTCAGTTAGTCATTTTCCAATTAGTATTACTTATCTAAATCCCCACGAGAACGAGTGTCAATATCACTGGCTAAAGACACAATAGATATGGCTGAATTTCCCTTATATTTTCAGTCGAAAAAGAATATATATATATATATATATATATATATATATATATATATATATATATATATATATATATATATATATATATATATATATATATATGTTAAATTGCATGGTTATGATTATATGCCTAATACAGAAGTTATATGTATCTGTTATAGGATTTATTTTAAACCATTATATACCTTAAATCCTATGTGCAAAATTATGGATTTTAAAAATGAGACTATTTTAATAGAAACAAATTTTGGTAAAACCAAAGTTACTACTAGAAGACCTATCAAGTGGGAAGAGATAGATTTCCCTAAGGAGTGGGTCATGGAGGATGCAGCCCCTCCAAAAGATTTAAAAAATACTGATTTGACTGGTATCGAGCAGACTCCAGAAGGTAATGTGAAAATCAGATTTGAATCTGATGATGTTATAGATAGGATAAACATGGGGTCTGATAGATCTAGCTCTAGAAATTTATCTAGATCTAATTCTTTGTATTATTCTCATATCTCTCCAGTCGATTATATTGTTGAAACTCCCTCCAGGGCTTCTACTTCTCAAATAAGAGAAGAAATGCCCAGATATAATAGTTTGAAAATCGATAAAGATAATATTGTTACTCCTGTTGCTCAGATAAAGGAACAACAAATAAATGATGTCGAGGTAGATATAACTGCTTCGGAAATGGAGTTTGAAATTTAATGGATTTTAAGCCCAAGATTGATTTTAGTCGGGGTTCACCCGCAAGGAAGAAAATTTCCGACGAATTTAATAAACCCAGATGGGAATTATTTCGGAAATGGTTCTTTAAAAGTTTTAATAAAACTGAGCAAAATGCATTTCAAGATGAATTCTATGCAGATCTTGAAAAGCATAATAAACTTATATCTTTTGTTGTATGGTTCATGGGTAGATATGTAGCAAATAATATTGCCGTCATGGAAAGACAATTTGAAATGGCGAACGGCACAATTATTGATGCTGTATTACCTCCGCAGAAACCTTTTAAAATGAAGAAGCTTGATTTTGCAGCATTTGCAACATTATTTGATGATAAAACTTTGCAAGTTACTATTGATCATATTAATACTATGTTGAAACAGCAAAATTATACTAATATTTATGTTCATATATTGGGTGAACAGATTATATCTCTACAGGAAAAGGTGGATAAATTATTATCCATGAGCAGTAATACTGCCAGTACATCAGGAAAAGAAAAGGTGGAAGAGCCACTGCGAGTAGCTATTCCAACTATTCAACCTCCTCCTGATGTAAAAGATTTTAAATTAAAACCAGATAGTTCTGATATAACAAAAATTTTACAAGAAAAGTTTCGAGAGTTATCACTAAAGCCTCTTACTAAAGCAGAGGAAAGTGATAATGAATCATATGATGAAGATTTTCCAAAATTAACTTGTGATCAAATTAATAAGTTGAGATCTTCAAAATCTTCTTATAATTCTAAATATGCTGATAAGCCAAAGCAAAGGATGTTTTACTATCCAAGACCTACTCCACAGGATGTTTTATTTGAAGAGCAAGATGATATATATGCTCCAAACAGTTTCAGTGGGAAACAGATCTATGAATGGAATATTGATGGTCATACTCATAGACAAATGTACGTTGTTATACACAGGATGATGATGTACAGCACTATATGTAAATCAAATAATAATAATGACAGAGCTGTTGCTAATATGATTATTGCAGGATTTACTGGTCAATTGAAAGGATGGTGGGATAATTATCTCACTATTGACCAGAGGGAAAAGATTTTAACTGCAGTAAAACATGAGCCAGGAACTCCTGAAGCAGAAATAGGAGATAATACAAATGCTGTTTATGCTCTGGTAGTTAATATTATTGAACATTTTTCAGGTAGATGGTCTGATAATAGCGAGACTATCAGGACGCTCTTACAAAATATGAGATGTAAGACTTTAACTTCATTCAGGTATTATAAAGATACATTTCTTTGCAGAGTAATGGAGTTACCCGAATGTAATAGCACTCATTGGAAATCCAAATTTATAGATGGACTTCCTAACCTCTTTGCAAAAAGAGTAAAAAATGCTCTTAGACAAGGAGGAGTTCAAATCGATTATGATAGCCATACTTATGGAAGTTTGGTAGGAACATGTATCCAAGAAGGATTGGCGTTGTGTAATGAGATTAAGCTAAATCAAGAGCTTAAACGCCATCGTCTTAATGAAAGACAACAATTAGGAGATTTTTGTGGACAATCTGGAATGGAGGATCTCCGAATCAAGACAAAATCTCACAAGTCTCACAAGGGTAAAACTGGTAAGAAATATACTGACCAGGAGTGGAGGCAAAGATATGCAAGAAGGCGCACGGAAAAACGTGCTAGGAGGAAGAAAGCCTTTAATGACCGAAAAGGCAATAGCAAAGCCAAGGATCCAAAGGATCCTAAAAACAAAAATTGTTGGGAATGTGGGAGATTTGGCCACTTCCAAAAAGATTGTAAGGTAAAAAAGAGGATTAAATCTCTCCAGATAGATGAAGATCTGAAAGATTCTTTATGTAAAATCCTCTTGAATTCTGAACCAGAACCAGAAAAATCAGATCGAGAAGACGTGTCTTCAAAGGAAGAACTTAATAAAGTATTCCATGATGAGAGTGACATCATCACAAGTTCATCAGAAGATGGATGTGATCCTTGCAACAATGGACAACCTTGTGATGACGAGGAATATTATAATATGTTTGCTCAATTAGAAATTAATACTTTGGATAATGACAGTTTAATAGACTTGTTTAAAATGATGCAGGACTCAGAAGCTCGGTCTAAGCTCATAGATCAACTAAGAGGGAATTTTGAGTCTAAAGACGAGGTACGAAAAGATTTATACACTCCTACGGATTATACTCCGTATTCCATGAAGGAAGTAAAGAGAATCTTAGAACAAAGAAGAATGAGTCGTACAAGTTCTCCGACTACGTCTCAAGATTTGGAAAAAGAGGTTTATAACCTAAAGCAAGAGATTTATAATCTCAAAAAAGAGAACAGAATCCTAGATCAAAGGATTTCAAAAATAGAAGGGAAAGGTAAGGGAAAAGAAACAGAAGCACATTCTGCAACCCCTTCTAATTTGGGAAACCTTGATGATGATATTAATATTTTTGGTGAAGAAGAGAAGAGTGAGTTTCTAACTACTTTAGAAGTTTTTACTTATCAAAAGTTTTTTATAAAAATCACTCTTTTAATTGATTATAATTTCAAAAAAGAATTTATAGCTCTGGTCGATAGCGGAGCAGATTTAAATTGTGTTCAAGAAGGTTTAATCCCTTCAAGATATTTTCATAAAACTACTCATAGTTTACGATCTGCTAATGGTGAGAAAATGCAGATTGAATACAAGTTACCCAAGGCTTATATTTGCCAAGATCAGGTATGTATACCTCAAAGTTTTGTTTTGATAAAAAATATGTCTAACCAAGTTATACTTGGAACGCCATTTTTACAAAAAATATTTCCTATTACAAGGATTGATAAAAATGGTATAACAGGAACTTTTAATGAAAAGTCTATTATATTTAATTTTATAGCTGAGCCTATAACTAGGGTTTTAAACCAATTAAAGGATATGTTAGCTAATAAAAGTCAGCATATCAATTTTCTCAAACAAGAGATTTTAACTTTAAACATTGATGAGATTTTAAAAAATCCAAAATTGAGGGAAAAAATTAATCTCATAATAAATCAATTTTCATTACAAATTTGTAGTGATCACCCAAATGCTTTTTGGGATAGGAAAAAACATGTGGTTACCCTTCCTTATGAGGAAGATTTCTCTGAAGCCCATGGTATTCCTACAAAGGCAAGACCTTGTCAAATGAATTCAGAGTATTTGGAATTATGCAAAAAAGAAATAGATTCTTTATTACAGAAGGGTCTAATTCGATCATCCAAATCGCCATGGTCTTGTACAGCCTTCTATGTTAATAAACATGCTGAACAAGAAAGAGGAGTCCCAAGGTTAGTAATAAATTATAAACCTTTGAATAAAGTTTTGAAGTGGATCAGGTATCCAATTCCTAACAAAAAAGATTTGCTAGATAGACTTCATAATGCTATTATATTTTCTAAATTTGATTTGAAATCAGGATACTGGCAGATTCAGATAGCTGAAGCTGACAGGTATAAAACGGCTTTTAATGTCCCTATAGGACAATTTGAGTGGAATGTTATGCCATTCGGATTGAAGAATGCTCCTTCTGAATTCCAGAAGATTATGAATGATATATTCATTCCATATAGTAATTTTATTATCGTTTATATTGACGATATACTAGTATTTTCCAATACTGTTGAAATGCATTTTAAACATTTAGAATTGTTTAAAAAGATTATTATACAGAATGGTTTGGTCATATCTAAACCTAAAATGTTTTTATTTCAAACCAAAGTGAGATTTCTTGGTCATAACATTGAAAAAGGGAAAATTATTCCTATTAATAGGAGTATAGAATTTGCTTCTAAATTTCCTGATGTTATAACTGATAAAACTCAATTACAGAGATTTTTGGGAAGTTTAAATTATATTGCTCCATTTTATAAAGATCTGGCTAAGGATACATCTATTTTATATGATAGATTGAAAAAGATTCCAAAGCCATGGACAGATGCTCATACTAAAATGGTCCAAAAAATTAAAGAAAGGGTAAAGAGTCTCCCTTGTCTTACATTGGCTAATCCTACATGGCCAAAGATTATAGAAACCGATGCGTCAGACATTGGTTATGGAGGTATTTTAAAACAAAATGCTCCAGGAGAAAAGATTGAATATTTGATACAATTTCATTCTGGTAAATGGAATAATAGCCAGAAAAACTATTCAACTGTAGCAAGAGAAATCCTTGCTATAGTGAAATGCGTTTTAAAATTCCAAGGTGATCTATACAGTCAGAAGTTTGTTATAAAAACAGATTGCCAATCTGCTAAGTTTATGTTTAATAAAGATTTCAAGCATGATGTTTCTAAACAAATGTTTGCTAGATGGCAGGCACTCTTAGCCCCATTTGATTTTGAAATATATTATAAAAAAGGGGAAGATAATAGCCTCCCTGATTTCCTTACTAGAGAATATCTAGCTTGTGAATGATTATATTCATTTTCTTAAAATGCAGGTTGTTTGAATATGTGTAGACGAGATGATATTCTTTATTACTGCCCATATTGCCAAAACCAATTATTAACCAAGCAAATGTATGCTATTTATTGGGATTTGCGTGCAACGCAAAGAAGATTGAAAAAATTGGTTAACGAGGCTGAAGAATTATTGGCTCGTGCTAAGTTCTTTAATAAAGAAGATATAGCCCATGTTAACAGCATTATACGTACAGCTAAGGCTAGAATGAAAGATATTTCAAAGGAGATTATAGGAATCCGTAAAATATTGGGACTATATCCAATATATCTGGCCTAATGAATTTATAATATTCATATGCAGGATATGCAGGCCCGAGGAAACCCATCCTCTAATAGAGGAAGGGGTAACAGAGGAAGAGGCACTGGTAGAGGTGCAGTTATAGCCCAGTTGGGTAAGCAAAGGCTTATAGCTGAAGATTTGACAGGATCATCTTCAAAGAATGATACTATGTCATATCAGCAGTATCAAGAATTTCTAAAATGGAAAAGTTCTCAAGAAAAGAAGGGAACAGAGGATAATATGCCTCCATCATACTCTTCTATTATAACAGAAGAGGATAATGAAAATATTCAGTCTTATATTAAGACAGATTACAAGGAGTTAATATTATTCCTTGAGGATAGAGACCTTCAATGGAAGGATGAGCCATGGAAATTAATGGCAAGGTATTTGAACAATGCGTCATACGCAGCTTGTACTTATAAGTACAGGGGTCATTATGAGATGATACTCAATGTTACTGAGTCTTGTGAAATATCACATTTTTACCCGGCAAATACAAAGAAAGTTTTTAACTTTTCGAAGATGATAATTAAACGGATTATATCCGCAGAAGAATGGGGTCTGAGCACCTTGACTGAAAGAAGTTATACTCATCCAGAAATGAAAACACCAGTAAAATATAATTACTGGGATTATATGGATAGCTTTTATAAAGCATTATTATATGAGAATGAGAACAAGAAACATTCTTGGTTTATAAAAATTTGCTCAAATGTTTATAAACAGAGCACTATACCAAATTGGTTTTCTCAATGGTGGATCACTTATGGTCCTACAGTGAAGTTATTACCAGAACCACTACTCAGTTTATATACTGAATGGGTGGATGTTTCTCCGAAAGTCAGAGAATTACAAAGAAATAATACTCTTATAGAGGGAAGTTCTTATATGAATTTCTTTATTGAATATTCGATTCCATGGATAATGAAATGGAACGTCGAAGTAGATTATACCCAACACAATATTCCTGCTCTATATAGAACCTTTTATACAAGGTTTTGGAAAAAGATGACTCAGAAAACAGCTGATGGCAGCCTCCAATGCCAAAATACAGTGGATTTAATAAAACAATCACTGGAACATTATAAGCAGATGGATCAGGAGAGACAAGTTCATACACCAAGTCCTTATCAACATATATTTCATAAATTAAGGATGAAGAAAGGACTAATGACAAAAGAAGAAGCTTTAGTTTCTTATTTTGAAGAAATAAAGAAAGATTTAATAAAGAATCTAGAACTTGAAATTCAGTCAGACACTTCGATGGCTTCTGCTAATAATACAGAAGATGAAGGGGAGTATTGTTTGCCAGGAGAATCCCAATCTATCACAGAGGAGGAAGCAAATGATTATATCACAAATATAATAACACAAGTAATGACGCAACAAGGGAATAAAGAAGAAGAATCATCCAAGGCATGCTGAACCCAAAATTAGGTTCAACAATAGCCCTAAACGCCATCCTCGGCTAAGCGGGCAAACAACAGAACCTTGGTTCTGGCATCCAACCTTCCGCCTGGGTTGTTTATCCACCCATACCTTTAACACCACCACCTGCTGGGATTCTGATCCTAATCTGTTATTAGAATCATCTTACCCCAGTAGCCTAGTGTGACAGAGCTCAACACTTAATGATTTAGCCTATCATTAGGCCAAATATCAAAGTTTTAAAATTATTAAAAGAAACAAAATTAAAAGAACAAAATTAGATACCTTGGTTTGTGCACCAATGCTCAAGAGGATTTTTATATACTGAAATGTTTACAATGAGAGAGTTTTTACAATGAGAGAGGGGTATGAAAGCTGATGCCCTCCTCCGTTCTAATTCCTAAGCTATTTATAGACAAAATAAATCAACCAATTGGGCCCAAACTTTACAAGTGGCCGGTTACAAATTAAAGAAGGAAAATGGCCGACAACTTTATTAAAGTTGTTTTATCAAAAAGAAAAGTAGCATTATTAATCTACTTTAATAAAGTAACTTTATAAAAGTTGGATGTCTTCATCTCCAATAATGCATGTATTGCATCCTCATCCGATCTTATCTTTGCCCTTGGCCTTTTGTGCCTTGGATGATTCTTCTTCTTTATTCCCTTGTTGCGTCATTACTTGTGTTATTATATTTGTGATATAATCATTTGCTTCCTCCTCTGTGATAGATTGGGATTCTCCTGGCAAACAATACTCCCCTTCATCTTCTGTATTATTAGCAGAAGCCATCGAAGTGTCTGACTGAATTTCAAGTTCTAGATTCTTTATTAAATCTTTCTTTATTTCTTCAAAATAAGAAACTAAAGCTTCTTCTTTTGTCATTAGTCCTTTCTTCATCCTTAATTTATGAAATATATGTTGATAAGGACTTGGTGTATGAACTTGTCTCTCCTGATCCATCTGCTTATAATGTTCCAGTGATTGTTTTATTAAATCCACTGTATTTTGGCATTGGAGGCTGCCATCAGCTGTTTTCTGAGTCATCTTTTCCAAAACCTTGTATAAAAGGTTCTATATAGAGCAGGAATATTGTGTTGGGTATAATCTACTTCGACGTTCCATTTCATTATCCATGGAATCGAATATTCAATAAAGAAATTCATATAAGAACTTCCCTCTATAAGAGTATTATTTCTTTGTAATTCTCTGACTTTCGGAGAAACATCCACCCATTCAGTATATAAACTGAGTAGTGGTTCTGGTAATAACTTCACTGTAGGACCATAAGTGATCCACCATTGAGAAAACCAATTTGGTATAGTGCTCTGTTTATAAACATTTGAGCAAATTTTTATAAACCAAGAATGTTTCTTGTTCTCATTCTCATATAATAATGCTTTATAAAAGCTATCCATATAATCCCAGTAATTATATTTTACTGGTGTTTTCATTTCTGGATGAGTATAACTTCTTTCAGTCAAGGTGCTCAGACCCCATTCTTCTGCGGATATAATCCGTTTAATTATCATCTTCGAAAAGTTAAAAACTTTCTTTGTATTTGCCGGGTAAAAATGTGATATTTCACGAGACTCAGTAACATTGAGTATCATCTCATAATGACCCCTGTACTTATAAGTACAAGCTGCGTATGACGCATTGTTCAAATACCTTGCCATTAATTTCCATGGCTCATCCTTCCATTGAAGGTCTCTATCCTCAAGGAATAATATTAACTCCTTGTAATCTGTCTTAATATAAGACTGAATATTTTCATTATCCTCTTCTGTTATAATAGAAGAGTATGATGGAGGCATATTATCCTCTGTTCCCTTCTTTTCTTGAGAACTTTTCCATTTTAGAAATTCTTGATACTGCTGATATGACATAGTATCATTCTTTGAAGATGATCCTGTCAAATCTTCAGCTATAAGCCTTTGCTTACCCAACTGGGCTATAACTGCACCTCTACCAGTGCCTCTTCCTCTGTTACCCCTTCCTCTATTAGAGGATGGGTTTCCTCGGGCCTGCATATCCTGCATATGAATATTATAAATTCATTAGGCCAGATATATTGGATATAGTCCCAATATTTTACGGATTCCTATAATCTCCTTTGAAATATCTTTCATTCTAGCCTTAGCTGTACGTATAATGCTGTTAACATGGGCTATATCTTCTTTATTAAAGAACTTAGCACGAGCCAATAATTCTTCAGCCTCGTTAACCAATTTTTTCAATCTTCTTTGCGTTGCACGCAAATCCCAATAAATAGCATACATTTGCTTGGTTAATAATTGGTTTTGGCAATATGGGCAGTAATAAAGAATATCATCTCGTCTACACATATTCAAACAACCTGCATTTTAAGAAAATGAATATAATCATTCACAAGCTAGATATTCTCTAGTAAGGAAATCAGGGAGGCTATTATCTTCCCCTTTTTTATAATATATTTCAAAATCAAATGGGGCTAAGAGTGCCTGCCATCTAGCAAACATTTGTTTAGAAACATCATGCTTGAAATCTTTATTAAACATAAACTTAGCAGATTGGCAATCTGTTTTTATAACAAACTTCTGACTGTATAGATCACCTTGGAATTTTAAAACGCATTTCACTATAGCAAGGATTTCTCTTGCTACAGTTGAATAGTTTTTCTGGCTATTATTCCATTTACCAGAATGAAATTGTATCAAATATTCAATCTTTTCTCCTGGAGCATTTTGTTTTAAAATACCTCCATAACCAATGTCTGACGCATCGGTTTCTATAATCTTTGGCCATGTAGGATTAGCCAATGTAAGACAAGGGAGACTCTTTACCCTTTCTTTAATTTTTTGGACCATTTTAGTATGAGCATCTGTCCATGGCTTTGGAATCTTTTTCAATCTATCATATAAAATAGATGTATCCTTAGCCAGATCTTTATAAAATGGAGCAATATAATTTAAACTTCCCAAAAATCTCTGTAATTGAGTTTTATCAGTTATAACATCAGGAAATTTAGAAGCAAATTCTATACTCCTATTAATAGGAATAATTTTCCCTTTTTCAATGTTATGACCAAGAAATCTCACTTTGGTTTGAAATAAAAACATTTTAGGTTTAGATATGACCAAACCATTCTGTATAATAATCTTTTTAAACAATTCTAAATGTTTAAAATGCATTTCAACAGTATTGGAAAATACTAGTATATCGTCAATATAAACGATAATAAAATTACTATATGGAATGAATATATCATTCATAATCTTCTGGAATTCAGAAGGAGCATTCTTCAATCCGAATGGCATAACATTCCACTCAAATTGTCCTATAGGGACATTAAAAGCCGTTTTATACCTGTCAGCTTCAGCTATCTGAATCTGCCAGTATCCTGATTTCAAATCAAATTTAGAAAATATAATAGCATTATGATGTCTATCTAGCAAATCTTTTTTGTTAGGAATTGGATACCTGATCCACTTCAAAACTTTATTCAAAGGTTTATAATTTATTACTAACCTTGGGACTCCTCTTTCTTGTTCAGCATGTTTATTAACATAGAAGGCTGTACAAGACCATGGCGATTTGGATGATCGAATTAGACCCTTCTGTAATAAAGAATCTATTTCTTTTTTGCATAATTCCAAATACTCTGAATTCATTTGACAAGGTCTTGCCTTTGTAGGAATACCATGGGCTTCAGAGAAATCTTCCTCATAAGGAAGGGTAACCACATGTTTTTCCTATCCCAAAAAGCATTTGGGTGATCACTACAAATTTGTAATGAAAATTGATTTATTATGAGATTAATTTTTTCCCTCAATTTTGGATTTTTTAAAATCTCATCAATGTTTAAAGTTAAAATCTCTTGTTTGAGAAAATTGATATGCTGACTTTTATTAGCTAACATATCCTTTAATTGGTTTAAAACCCTAGTTATAGGCTCAGCTATAAAATTAAATATAATAGACTTTTCATTAAAAGTTCCTGTTATACCATTTTTATCAATCCTTGTAATAGGAAATATTTTTGTAAAAATGGCGTTCCAAGTATAACTTGGTTAGACATATTTTTTATCAAAACAAAACTTTGAGGTATACATACCTGATCTTGGCAAATATAAGCCTTGGGTAACTTGTATTCAATCTGCATTTTCTCACCATTAGCAGATCGTAAACTATGAGTAGTTTTATGAAAATATCTTGAAGGGATTAAACCTTCTTGAACACAATTTAAATCTGCTCCGCTATCGACCAGAGCTATAAATTCTTTTTTGAAATTATAATCAATTAAAAGAGTGATTTTTATAAAAACTTTTGATAAGTAAAAACTTCTAAAGTAGTTAGAAACTCACTCTTCTCTTCTTCACCAAAAATATTAATATCATCATCAAGGTTTCCCAAATTAGAAGGGGTTGCAGAATGTGCTTCTGTTTCTTTTCCCTTACCTTTCCCTTCTATTTTTGAAATCCTTTGATCTAGGATTCTGTTCTCTTTTTTGAGATTATAAATCTCTTGCTTTAGGTTATAAACCTCTTTTTCCAAATCTTGAGACGTAGTCGGAGAACTTGTACGACTCATTCTTCTTTGTTCTAAGATTCTCTTTACTTCCTTCATGGAATACGGAGTATAATCCGTAGGAGTGTATAAATCTTTTCGTACCTCGTCTTTAGACTCAAAATTCCCTCTTAGTTGATCTATGAGCTTAGACCGAGCTTCTGAGTCCTGCATCATTTTAAACAAGTCTATTAAACTGTCATTATCCAAAGTATTAATTTCTAATTGAGCAAACATATTATAATATTCCTCGTCATCACAAGGTTGTCCATTGTTGCAAGGATCACATCCATCTTCTGATGAACTTGTGATGATGTCACTCTCATCATGGAATACTTTATTAAGTTCTTCCTTTGAAGACACGTCTTCTCGATCTGATTTTTCTGGTTCTGGTTCAGAATTCAAGAGGATTTTACATAAAGAATCTTTCAGATCTTCATCTATCTGGAGAGATTTAATCCTCTTTTTTACCTTACAATCTTTTTGGAAGTGGCCAAATCTCCCACATTCCCAACAATTTTTGTTTTTAGGATCCTTTGGATCCTTGGCTTTGCTATTGCCTTTTCGGTCATTAAAGGCTTTCTTCCTCCTAGCACGTTTTTCCGTGCGCCTTCTTGCATATCTTTGCCTCCACTCCTGGTCAGTATATTTCTTACCAGTTTTACCCTTGTGAGACTTGTGAGATTTTGTCTTGATTCGGAGATCCTCCATTCCAGATTGTCCACAAAAATCTCCTAATTGTTGTCTTTCATTAAGACGATGGCGTTTAAGCTCTTGATTTAGCTTAATCTCATTACACAACGCCAATCCTTCTTGGATACATGTTCCTACCAAACTTCCATAAGTATGGCTATCATAATCGATTTGAACTCCTCCTTGTCTAAGAGCATTTTTTACTCTTTCTGCAAAGAGGTTAGGAAGTCCATCTATAAATTTGGATTTCCAATGAGTGCTATTACATTCGGGTAACTCCATTACTCTGCAAAGAAATGTATCTTTATAATACCTGAATGAAGTTAAAGTCTTACATCTCATATTTTGTAAGAGCGTCCTGATAGTCTCGCTATTATCAGACCATCTACCTGAAAAATGTTCAATAATATTAACTACCAGAGCATAAACAGCATTTGTATTATCTCCTATTTCTGCTTCAGGAGTTCCTGGCTCATGTTTTACTGCAGTTAAAATCTTTTCCCTCTGGTCAATAGTGAGATAATTATCCCACCATCCTTTCAATTGACCAGTAAATCCTGCAATAATCATATTAGCAACAGCTCTGTCATTATTATTATTTGATTTACATATAGTGCTGTACATCATCATCCTGTGTATAACAACGTACATTTGTCTATGAGTATGACCATCAATATTTCATTCATAGATCTGTTTCCCACTGAAACTGTTTGGAGCATATATATCATCTTGCTCTTCAAATAAAACATCCTGTGGAGTAGGTCTTGGATAGTAAAACATCCTTTGCTTTGGCTTATCAGCATATTTAGAATTATAAGAAGATTTTGAAGATCTCAACTTATTAATTTGATCACAAGTTAATTTTGGAAAATCTTCATCATATGATTCATTATCACTTTCCTCTGCTTTAGTAAGAGGCTTTAGTGATAACTCTCGAAACTTTTCTTGTAAAATTTTTGTTATATCAGAACTATCTGGTTTTAATTTAAAATCTTTTACATCAGGAGGAGGTTGAATAGTTGGAATAGCTACTCGCAGTGGCTCTTCCACCTTTTCTTTTCCTGATGTACTGGCAGTATTACTGCTCATGGATAATAATTTATCCACCTTTTCCTGTAGAGATATAATCTGTTCACCCAATATATGAACATAAATATTAGTATAATTTTGCTGTTTCAACATAGTATTAATATGATCAATAGTAACTTGCAAAGTTTTATCATCAAATAATGTTGCAAATGCTGCAAAATCAAGCTTCTTCATTTTAAAAGGTTTCTGCGGAGGTAATACAGCATCAATAATTGTGCCGTTCGCCATTTCAAATTGTCTTTCCATGACGGCAATATTATTTGCTACATATCTACCCATGAACCATACAACAAAAGATATAAGTTTATTATGCTTTTCAAGATCTGCATAGAATTCATCTTGAAATGCATTTTGCTCAGTTTTATTAAAACTTTTAAAGAACCATTTCCGAAATAATTCCCATCTGGGTTTATTAAATTCGTCGGAAATTTTCTTCCTTGCGGGTGAACCCCGACTAAAATCAATCTTGGGCTTAAAATCCATTAAATTTCAAACTCCATTTCCGAAGCAGTTATATCTACCTCGACATCATTTATTTGTTGTTCCTTTATCTGAGCAACAGGAGTAACAATATTATCTTTATCGATTTTCAAACTATTATATCTGGGCATTTCTTCTCTTATTTGAGAAGTAGAAGCCCTGGAGGGAGTTTCAACAATATAATCGACTGGAGAGATATGAGAATAATACAAAGAATTAGATCTAGATAAATTTCTAGAGCTAGATCTATCAGACCCCATGTTTATCCTATCTATAACATCATCAGATTCAAATCTGATTTTCACATTACCTTCTGGAGTCTGCTCGATACCAGTCAAATCAGTATTTTTTAAATCTTTTGGAGGGGCTGCATCCTCCATGACCCACTCCTTAGGGAAATCTATCTCTTCCCACTTGATAGGTCTTCTAGTAGTAACTTTGGTTTTACCAAAATTTGTTTCTATTAAAATAGTCTCATTTTTAAAATCCATAATTTTGCACATAGGATTTAAGGTATATAATGGTTTAAAATAAATCCTATAACAGATACATATAACTTCTGTATTAGGCATATAATCATAACCATGCAATTTAACATTCAGAACTAAAGCTTTTAAAGCATTTTCATCCGACAATGATATTTGTAAATTCGGATATGCATTAAAATACACTGGGCCATATGCCAGACTTGATTGTACAATCCCTATAAGGGATTTCTTCCAGTTATGGTTTCTGCCATCCCTGAGAGCTGCTATAAACGTTTCATTTAATCCTCTTAGGGTTAAAGGTTTAAATGCAACTTGGATCAAACCAATATGAATAAATCTATGTGTATTCATATAAGGTGCTAAATCATGCTGAGTCAATAGATTAAAAGTAGCATGGTCATTATCAATAGTGATAGTATCTTCCGTAGTTTTAACTACTTGCTTCAAACCCAATTTTTCAAAGGTTCCTAGCTGGTATATTAACTTAGGTTGAACCTTAGGAATAGTCCACTTATTAAGTAGATCTAGGTGTTGTGGAATGTCATATTCCTCTTTTCTACTGTTTTTAACAGTAGTCTTGTTTCTGATTATATTCATCAGAATATTCAAGTGTTGAACTCATCACCTATTGCTACTGTGCACCATGGCTCTGATACCAAATTCGGAACGGATCTTTCACAGCATGGGGTTAACAGGGAACTTTACTGGGGATACAAACCTGGCAAGGAGTGGCTGAACCCAAAATTAGGTTCAACAATAGCCCTAAACGCCATCCTCGGCTAAGCGGGCAAACAACAGAACCTTGGTTCTGGCATCCAACCTTCCGCCTGGGTTGTTTATCCACCCATACCTTTAACACCACCACCTGCTGGGATTCTGATCCTAATCTGTTATTAGAATCATCTTACCCCAGTAGCCTAGTGTGACAGAGCTCAACACTTAATGATTTAGCCTATCATTAGGCCAAATATCAAAGTTTTAAAATTATTAAAAGAAACAAAATTAAAAGAACAAAATTAGATACCTTGGTTTGTGCACCAATGCTCAAGAGGATTTTTATATACTGAAATGTTTACAATGAGAGAGTTTTTACAATGAGAGAGGGGTATGAAAGCTGATGCCCTCCTCCGTTCTAATTCCTAAGCTATTTATAGACAAAATAAATCAACCAATTGGGCCCAAACTTTACAAGTGGCCGGTTACAAATTAAAGAAGGAAAATGGCCGACAACTTTATTAAAGTTGTTTTATCAAAAAGAAAAGTAGCATTATTAATCTACTTTAATAAAGTAACTTTATAAAAGTTGGATGTCTTCATCTCCAATAATGCATGTATTGCATCCTCATCCGATCTTATCTTTGCCCTTGGCCTTTTGTGCCTTGGATGATTCTTCTTCTTTATTCCCTTGTTGCGTCATTACTTGTGTTATTATATTTGTGATATAATCATTTGCTTCCTCCTCTGTGATAGATTGGGATTCTCCTGGCAAACAATACTCCCCTTCATCTTCTGTATTATTAGCAGAAGCCATCGAAGTGTCTGACTGAATTTCAAGTTCTAGATTCTTTATTAAATCTTTCTTTATTTCTTCAAAATAAGAAACTAAAGCTTCTTCTTTTGTCATTAGTCCTTTCTTCATCCTTAATTTATGAAATATATGTTGATAAGGACTTGGTGTATGAACTTGTCTCTCCTGATCCATCTGCTTATAATGTTCCAGTGATTGTTTTATTAAATCCACTGTATTTTGGCATTGGAGGCTGCCATCAGCTGTTTTCTGAGTCATCTTTTTCCAAAACCTTGTATAAAAGGTTCTATATAGAGCAGGAATATTGTGTTGGGTATAATCTACTTCGACGTTCCATTTCATTATCCATGGAATCGAATATTCAATAAAGAAATTCATATAAGAACTTCCCTCTATAAGAGTATTATTTCTTTGTAATTCTCTGACTTTCGGAGAAACATCCACCCATTCAGTATATAAACTGAGTAGTGGTTCTGGTAATAACTTCACTGTAGGACCATAAGTGATCCACCATTGAGAAAACCAATTTGGTATAGTGCTCTGTTTATAAACATTTGAGCAAATTTTTATAAACCAAGAATGTTTCTTGTTCTCATTCTCATATAATAATGCTTTATAAAAGCTATCCATATAATCCCAGTAATTATATTTTACTGGTGTTTTCATTTCTGGATGAGTATAACTTCTTTCAGTCAAGGTGCTCAGACCCCATTCTTCTGCGGATATAATCCGTTTAATTATCATCTTCGAAAAGTTAAAAACTTTCTTTGTATTTGCCGGGTAAAAATGTGATATTTCACAAGACTCAGTAACATTGAGTATCATCTCATAATGACCCCTGTACTTATAAGTACAAGCTGCGTATGACGCATTGTTCAAATACCTTGCCATTAATTTCCATGGCTCATCCTTCCATTGAAGGTCTCTATCCTCAAGGAATAATATTAACTCCTTGTAATCTGTCTTAATATAAGACTGAATATTTTCATTATCCTCTTCTGTTATAATAGAAGAGTATGATGGAGGCATATTATCCTCTGTTCCCTTCTTTTCTTGAGAACTTTTCCATTTTAGAAATTCTTGATACTGCTGATATGACATAGTATCATTCTTTGAAGATGATCCTGTCAAATCTTCAGCTATAAGCCTTTGCTTACCCAACTGGGCTATAACTGCACCTCTACCAGTGCCTCTTCCTCTGTTACCCCTTCCTCTATTAGAGGATGGGTTTCCTCGGGCCTGCATATCCTGCATATGAATATTATAAATTCATTAGGCCAGATATATTGGATATAGTCCCAATATTTTACGGATTCCTATAATCTCCTTTGAAATATCTTTCATTCTAGCCTTAGCTGTACGTATAATGCTGTTAACATGGGCTATATCTTCTTTATTAAAGAACTTAGCACGAGCCAATAATTCTTCAGCCTCGTTAACCAATTTTTTCAATCTTCTTTGCGTTGCACGCAAATCCCAATAAATAGCATACATTTGCTTGGTTAATAATTGGTTTTGGCAATATGGGCAGTAATAAAGAATATCATCTCGTCTACACATATTCAAACAACCTGCATTTTAAGAAAATGAATATAATCATTCACAAGCTAGATATTCTCTAGTAAGGAAATCAGGGAGGCTATTATCTTCCCCTTTTTTATAATATATTTCAAAATCAAATGGGGCTAAGAGTGCCTGCCATCTAGCAAACATTTGTTTAGAAACATCATGCTTGAAATCTTTATTAAACATAAACTTAGCAGATTGGCAATCTGTTTTTATAACAAACTTCTGACTGTATAGATCACCTTGGAATTTTAAAACGCATTTCACTATAGCAAGGATTTCTCTTGCTACAGTTGAATAGTTTTTCTGGCTATTATTCCATTTACCAGAATGAAATTGTATCAAATATTCAATCTTTTCTCCTGGAGCATTTTGTTTTAAAATACCTCCATAACCAATGTCTGACGCATCGGTTTCTATAATCTTTGGCCATGTAGGATTAGCCAATGTAAGACAAGGGAGACTCTTTACCCTTTCTTTAATTTTTTGGACCATTTTAGTATGAGCATCTGTCCATGGCTTTGGAATCTTTTTCAATCTATCATATAAAATAGATGTATCCTTAGCCAGATCTTTATAAAATGGAGCAATATAATTTAAACTTCCCAAAAATCTCTGTAATTGAGTTTTATCAGTTATAACATCAGGAAATTTAGAAGCAAATTCTATACTCCTATTAATAGGAATAATTTTCCCTTTTTCAATGTTATGACCAAGAAATCTCACTTTGGTTTGAAATAAAAACATTTTAGGTTTAGATATGACCAAACCATTCTGTATAATAATCTTTTTAAACAATTCTAAATGTTTAAAATGCATTTCAACAGTATTGGAAAATACTAGTATATCGTCAATATAAACGATAATAAAATTACTATATGGAATGAATATATCATTCATAATCTTCTGGAATTCAGAAGGAGCATTCTTCAATCCGAATGGCATAACATTCCACTCAAATTGTCCTATAGGGACATTAAAAGCCGTTTTATACCTGTCAGCTTCAGCTATCTGAATCTGCCAGTATCCTGATTTCAAATCAAATTTAGAAAATATAATAGCATTATGAAGTCTATCTAGCAAATCTTTTTTGTTAGGAATTGGATACCTGATCCACTTCAAAACTTTATTCAAAGGTTTATAATTTATTACTAACCTTGGGACTCCTCTTTCTTGTTCAGCATGTTTATTAACATAGAAGGCTGTACAAGACCATGGCGATTTGGATGATCGAATTAGACCCTTCTGTAATAAAGAATCTATTTCTTTTTTGCATAATTCCAAATACTCTGAATTCATTTGACAAGGTCTTGCCTTTGTAGGAATACCATGGGCTTCAGAGAAATCTTCCTCATAAGGAAGGGTAACCACATGTTTTTTCCTATCCCAAAAAGCATTTGGGTGATCACTACAAATTTGTAATGAAAATTGATTTATTATGAGATTAATTTTTTCCCTCAATTTTGGATTTTTTAAAATCTCATCAATGTTTAAAGTTAAAATCTCTTGTTTGAGAAAATTGATATGCTGACTTTTATTAGCTAACATATCCTTTAATTGGTTTAAAACCCTAGTTATAGGCTCAGCTATAAAATTAAATATAATAGACTTTTCATTAAAAGTTCCTGTTATACCATTTTTATCAATCCTTGTAATAGGAAATATTTTTTGTAAAAATGGCGTTCCAAGTATAACTTGGTTAGACATATTTTTTATCAAAACAAAACTTTGAGGTATACATACCTGATCTTGGCAAATATAAGCCTTGGGTAACTTGTATTCAATCTGCATTTTCTCACCATTAGCAGATCGTAAACTATGAGTAGTTTTATGAAAATATCTTGAAGGGATTAAACCTTCTTGAACACAATTTAAATCTGCTCCGCTATCGACCAGAGCTATAAATTCTTTTTTGAAATTATAATCAATTAAAAGAGTGATTTTTATAAAAAACTTTTGATAAGTAAAAACTTCTAAAGTAGTTAGAAACTCACTCTTCTCTTCTTCACCAAAAATATTAATATCATCATCAAGGTTTCCCAAATTAGAAGGGGTTGCAGAATGTGCTTCTGTTTCTTTTCCCTTACCTTTCCCTTCTATTTTTGAAATCCTTTGATCTAGGATTCTGTTCTCTTTTTTGAGATTATAAATCTCTTGCTTTAGGTTATAAACCTCTTTTTCCAAATCTTGAGACGTAGTCGGAGAACTTGTACGACTCATTCTTCTTTGTTCTAAGATTCTCTTTACTTCCTTCATGGAATACGGAGTATAATCCGTAGGAGTGTATAAATCTTTTCGTACCTCGTCTTTAGACTCAAAATTCCCTCTTAGTTGATCTATGAGCTTAGACCGAGCTTCTGAGTCCTGCATCATTTTAAACAAGTCTATTAAACTGTCATTATCCAAAGTATTAATTTCTAATTGAGCAAACATATTATAATATTCCTCGTCATCACAAGGTTGTCCATTGTTGCAAGGATCACATCCATCTTCTGATGAACTTGTGATGATGTCACTCTCATCATGGAATACTTTATTAAGTTCTTCCTTTGAAGACACGTCTTCTCGATCTGATTTTTCTGGTTCTGGTTCAGAATTCAAGAGGATTTTACATAAAGAATCTTTCAGATCTTCATCTATCTGGAGAGATTTAATCCTCTTTTTTACCTTACAATCTTTTGGAAGTGGCCAAATCTCCCACATTCCCAACAATTTTTGTTTTTAGGATCCTTTGGATCCTTGGCTTTGCTATTGCCTTTTCGGTCATTAAAGGCTTTCTTCCTCCTAGCACGTTTTTCCGTGCGCCTTCTTGCATATCTTTGCCTCCACTCCTGGTCAGTATATTTCTTACCAGTTTTACCCTTGTGAGACTTGTGAGATTTTGTCTTGATTCGGAGATCCTCCATTCCAAATTGTCCACAAAAATCTCCTAATTGTTGTCTTTCATTAAGACGATGGCGTTTAAGCTCTTGATTTAGCTTAATCTCATTACACAACGCCAATCCTTCTTGGATACATGTTCCTACCAAACTTCCATAAGTATGGCTATCATAATCGATTTGAACTCCTCCTTGTCTAAGAGCATTTTTTACTCTTTCTGCAAAGAGGTTAGGAAGTCCATCTATAAATTTGGATTTCCAATGAGTGCTATTACATTCGGGTAACTCCATTACTCTGCAAAGAAATGTATCTTTATAATACCTGAATGAAGTTAAAGTCTTACATCTCATATTTTGTAAGAGCGTCCTGATAGTCTCGCTATTATCAGACCATCTACCTGAAAAATGTTCAATAATATTAACTACCAGAGCATAAACAGCATTTGTATTATCTCCTATTTCTGCTTCAGGAGTTCCTGGCTCATGTTTAACTGGATCTCCGAATCAAGACAAAATCTCACAAGTCTCACAAGGGTAAAACTGGTAAGAAATATACTGACCAGGAGTGGAGGCAAAGATATGCAAGAAGGCGCACGGAAAAACGTGCTAGGAGGAAGAAAGCCTTTAATGACCGAAAAGGCAATAGCAAAGCCAAGGATCCAAAGGATCCTAAAAACAAAAATTGTTGGGAATGTGGGAGATTTGGCCACTTCCAAAAAGATTGTAAGGTAAAAAAGAGGATTAAATCTCTCCAGATAGATGAAGATCTGAAAGATTCTTTATGTAAAATCCTCTTGAATTCTGAACCAGAACCAGAAAAATCAGATCGAGAAGACGTGTCTTCAAAGGAAGAACTTAATAAAGTATTCCATGATGAGAGTGACATCATCACAAGTTCATCAGAAGATGGATGTGATCCTTGCAACAATGGACAACCTTGTGATGACGAGGAATATTATAATATGTTTGCTCAATTAGAAATTAATACTTTGGATAATGACAGTTTAATAGACTTGTTTAAAATGATGCAGGACTCAGAAGCTCGGTCTAAGCTCATAGATCAACTAAGAGGGAATTTTGAGTCTAAAGACGAGGTACGAAAAGATTTATACACTCCTACGGATTATACTCCGTATTCCATGAAGGAAGTAAAGAGAATCTTAGAACAAAGAAGAATGAGTCGTACAAGTTCTCCGACTACGTCTCAAGATTTGGAAAAAGAGGTTTATAACCTAAAGCAAGAGATTTATAATCTCAAAAAAGAGAACAGAATCCTAGATCAAAGGATTTCAAAAATAGAAGGGAAAGGTAAGGGAAAAGAAACAGAAGCACATTCTGCAACCCCTTCTAATTTGGGAAACCTTGATGATGATATTAATATTTTTGGTGAAGAAGAGAAGAGTGAGTTTCTAACTACTTTAGAAGTTTTTACTTATCAAAAGTTTTTTATAAAAATCACTCTTTTAATTGATTATAATTTCAAAAAAGAATTTATAGCTCTGGTCGATAGCGGAGCAGATTTAAATTGTGTTCAAGAAGGTTTAATCCCTTCAAGATATTTTCATAAAACTACTCATAGTTTACGATCTGCTAATGGTGAGAAAATGCAGATTGAATACAAGTTACCCAAGGCTTATATTTGCCAAGATCAGGTATGTATACCTCAAAGTTTTGTTTTGATAAAAAATATGTCTAACCAAGTTATACTTGGAACGCCATTTTTACAAAAAATATTTCCTATTACAAGGATTGATAAAAATGGTATAACAGGAACTTTTAATGAAAAGTCTATTATATTTAATTTTATAGCTGAGCCTATAACTAGGGTTTTAAACCAATTAAAGGATATGTTAGCTAATAAAAGTCAGCATATCAATTTTCTCAAACAAGAGATTTTAACTTTAAACATTGATGAGATTTTAAAAAATCCAAAATTGAGGGAAAAAATTAATCTCATAATAAATCAATTTTCATTACAAATTTGTAGTGATCACCCAAATGCTTTTTGGGATAGGAAAAAACATGTGGTTACCCTTCCTTATGAGGAAGATTTCTCTGAAGCCCATGGTATTCCTACAAAGGCAAGACCTTGTCAAATGAATTCAGAGTATTTGGAATTATGCAAAAAAGAAATAGATTCTTTATTACAGAAGGGTCTAATTCGATCATCCAAATCGCCATGGTCTTGTACAACCTTCTATGTTAATAAACATGCTGAACAAGAAAGAGGAGTCCCAAGGTTAGTAATAAATTATAAACCTTTGAATAAAGTTTTGAAGTGGATCAGGTATCCAATTCCTAACAAAAAAGATTTGCTAGATAGACTTCATAATGCTATTATATTTTCTAAATTTGATTTGAAATCAGGATACTGGCAGATTCAGATAGCTGAAGCTGACAGGTATAAAACGGCTTTTAATGTCCCTATAGGACAATTTGAGTGGAATGTTATGCCATTCGGATTGAAGAATGCTCCTTCTGAATTCCAGAAGATTATGAATGATATATTCATTCCATATAGTAATTTTATTATCGTTTATATTGACGATATACTAGTATTTTCCAATACTGTTGAAATGCATTTTAAACATTTAGAATTGTTTAAAAAGATTATTATACAGAATGGTTTGGTCATATCTAAACCTAAAATGTTTTTATTTCAAACCAAAGTGAGATTTCTTGGTCATAACATTGAAAAAGGGAAAATTATTCCTATTAATAGGAGTATAGAATTTGCTTCTAAATTTCCTGATGTTATAACTGATAAAACTCAATTACAGAGATTTTTGGGAAGTTTAAATTATATTGCTCCATTTTATAAAGATCTGGCTAAGGATACATCTATTTTATATGATAGATTGAAAAAGATTCCAAAGCCATGGACAGATGCTCATACTAAAATGGTCCAAAAAATTAAAGAAAGGGTAAAGAGTCTCCCTTGTCTTACATTGGCTAATCCTACATGGCCAAAGATTATAGAAACCGATGCGTCAGACATTGGTTATGGAGGTATTTTAAAACAAAATGCTCCAGGAGAAAAGATTGAATATTTGATACAATTTCATTCTGGTAAATGGAATAATAGCCAGAAAAACTATTCAACTGTAGCAAGAGAAATCCTTGCTATAGTGAAATGCGTTTTAAAATTCCAAGGTGATCTATACAGTCAGAAGTTTGTTATAAAAACAGATTGCCAATCTGCTAAGTTTATGTTTAATAAAGATTTCAAGCATGATGTTTCTAAACAAATGTTTGCTAGATGGCAGGCACTCTTAGCCCCATTTGATTTTGAAATATATTATAAAAAAGGGGAAGATAATAGCCTCCCTGATTTCCTTACTAGAGAATATCTAGCTTGTGAATGATTATATTCATTTTCTTAAAATGCAGGTTGTTTGAATATGTGTAGACGAGATGATATTCTTTATTACTGCCCATATTGCCAAAACCAATTATTAACCAAGCAAATGTATGCTATTTATTGGGATTTGCGTGCAACGCAAAGAAGATTGAAAAAATTGGTTAACGAGGCTGAAGAATTATTGGCTCGTGCTAAGTTCTTTAATAAAGAAGATATAGCCCATGTTAACAGCATTATACGTACAGCTAAGGCTAGAATGAAAGATATTTCAAAGGAGATTATAGGAATCCGTAAAATATTGGGACTATATCCAATATATCTGGCCTAATGAATTTATAATATTCATATGCAGGATATGCAGGCCCGAGGAAACCCATCCTCTAATAGAGGAAGGGGGTAACAGAGGAAGAGGCACTGGTAGAGGTGCAGTTATAGCCCAGTTGGGTAAGCAAAGGCTTATAGCTGAAGATTTGACAGGATCATCTTCAAAGAATGATACTATGTCATATCAGCAGTATCAAGAATTTCTAAAATGGAAAAGTTCTCAAGAAAAGAAGGGAACAGAGGATAATATGCCTCCATCATACTCTTCTATTATAACAGAAGAGGATAATGAAAATATTCAGTCTTATATTAAGACAGATTACAAGGAGTTAATATTATTCCTTGAGGATAGAGACCTTCAATGGAAGGATGAGCCATGGAAATTAATGGCAAGGTATTTGAACAATGCGTCATACGCAGCTTGTACTTATAAGTACAGGGGTCATTATGAGATGATACTCAATGTTACTGAGTCTTGTGAAATATCACATTTTTACCCGGCAAATACAAAGAAAGTTTTTAACTTTTCGAAGATGATAATTAAACGGATTATATCCGCAGAAGAATGGGGTCTGAGCACCTTGACTGAAAGAAGTTATACTCATCCAGAAATGAAAACACCAGTAAAATATAATTACTGGGATTATATGGATAGCTTTTATAAAGCATTATTATATGAGAATGAGAACAAGAAACATTCTTGGTTTATAAAAATTTGCTCAAATGTTTATAAACAGAGCACTATACCAAATTGGTTTTCTCAATGGTGGATCACTTATGGTCCTACAGTGAAGTTATTACCAGAACCACTACTCAGTTTATATACTGAATGGGTGGATGTTTCTCCGAAAGTCAGAGAATTACAAAGAAATAATACTCTTATAGAGGGAAGTTCTTATATGAATTTCTTTATTGAATATTCGATTCCATGGATAATGAAATGGAACGTCGAAGTAGATTATACCCAACACAATATTCCTGCTCTATATAGAACCTTTTATACAAGGTTTTGGAAAAAGATGACTCAGAAAACAGCTGATGGCAGCCTCCAATGCCAAAATACAGTGGATTTAATAAAACAATCACTGGAACATTATAAGCAGATGGATCAGGAGAGACAAGTTCATACACCAAGTCCTTATCAACATATATTTCATAAATTAAGGATGAAGAAAGGACTAATGACAAAAGAAGAAGCTTTAGTTTCTTATTTTGAAGAAATAAAGAAAGATTTAATAAAGAATCTAGAACTTGAAATTCAGTCAGACACTTCGATGGCTTCTGCTAATAATACAGAAGATGAAGGGGAGTATTGTTTGCCAGGAGAATCCCAATCTATCACAGAGGAGGAAGCAAATGATTATATCACAAATATAATAACACAAGTAATGACGCAACAAGGGAATAAAGAAGAAGAATCATCCAAGGCACAAAAGGCCAAGGGCAAAGATAAGATCGGATGAGGATACAATACATGCATTATTGGAGATGAAGACATCCAACTTTTATAAAGTTACTTTATTAAAGTAGATTAATAATGCTACTTTTCTTTTTGATAAAACAACTTTAATAAAGTTGTCGGCCATTTTCCTTCTTTAATTTGTAACCGGCCACTTGTAAAGTTTGGGCCCAATTGGTTTATTTATTTTGTCTATAAATAGCTTAGGAATTAGAACGGAGGAGGGCATCAGCTTTCATACCCCTCTCTCATTGTAAAAACTCTCTCATTGTAAACATTTCAGTATATAAAAATCCTCTTGAGCATTGGTGCACAAACCAAGGTATCTAATTTTGTTCTTTTAATTTTGTTTCTTTTAATAATTTTAAAACTTTGATATTTGGCCTAATGATAGGCTAAATCATTAAGTGTTGAGCTCTGTCACACTAGGCTACTGGGGTAAGATGATTCTAATAACAGATTAGGATCAGAATCCCAGCAGGTGGTGGTGTTAAAGGTATGGGTGGATAAACAACCCAGGCGGAAGGTTGGATGCCAGAACCAAGGTTCTGTTGTTTGCCCGCTTAGCCGAGGATGGCGTTTAGGGCTATTGTTGAACCTAATTTTGGGTTCAGCCACTCCTTGCCAGGTTTGTATCCCCAGTAAAGTTCCCTGTTAACCCCATGCTGTGAAAGATCCGTTCCGAATTTGGTATCAGAGCCATGGTGCACAGTAGCAATAGGTGATGAGTTCAACACTTGAATATTCTGATGAATATAATCAGAAACAAGACTACTGTTAAAACAGTAGAAAAGAGGAATATGACATTCCACAACACCTAGATCTACTTAATAAGTGGACTATTCCTAAGGTTCAACCTAAGTTAATATACCAGCTAGGAACCTTTGAAAAATTGGGTTTGAAGCAAGTAGTTAAAACTACGGAAGATACTATCACTATTGATAATGACCATGCTACTTTTAATCTATTGACTCAGCATGATTTAGCACCTTATATGAATACACATAGATTTATTCATATTGGTTTGATCCAAGTTGCATTTAAACCTTTAACCCTAAGAGGATTAAATGAAACGTTTATAGCAGCTCTCAGGGATGGCAGAAACCATAACTGGAAGAAATCCCTTATAGGGATTGTACAATCAAGTCTGGCATATGGCCCAGTGTATTTTAATGCATATCCGAATTTACAAATATCATTGTCGGATGAAAATGCTTTAAAAGCTTTAGTTCTGAATGTTAAATTGCATGGTTATGATTATATGCCTAATACAGAAGTTATATGTATCTGTTATAGGATTTATTTTAAACCATTATATACCTTAAATCCTATGTGCAAAATTATGGATTTTAAAAATGAGACTATTTTAATAGAAACAAATTTTGGTAAAACCAAAGTTACTACTAGAAGACCTATCAAGTGGGAAGAGATAGATTTCCCTAAGGAGTGGGTCATGGAGGATGCAGCCCCTCCAAAAGATTTAAAAAATACTGATTTGACTGGTATCGAGCAGACTCCAGAAGGTAATGTGAAAATCAGATTTGAATCTGATGATGTTATAGATAGGATAAACATGGGGTCTGATAGATCTAGCTCTAGAAATTTATCTAGATCTAATTCTTTGTATTATTCTCATATCTCTCCAGTCGATTATATTGTTGAAACTCCCTCCAGGGCTTCTACTTCTCAAATAAGAGAAGAAATGCCCAGATATAATAGTTTGAAAATCGATAAAGATAATATTGTTACTCCTGTTGCTCAGATAAAGGAACAACAAATAAATGATGTCGAGGTAGATATAACTGCTTCGGAAATGGAGTTTGAAATTTAATGGATTTTAAGCCCAAGATTGATTTTAGTCGGGGTTCACCCGCAAGGAAGAAAATTTCCGACGAATTTAATAAACCCAGATGGGAATTATTTCGGAAATGGTTCTTTAAAAGTTTTAATAAAACTGAGCAAAATGCATTTCAAGATGAATTCTATGCAGATCTTGAAAAGCATAATAAACTTATATCTTTTGTTGTATGGTTCATGGGTAGATATGTAGCAAATAATATTGCCGTCATGGAAAGACAATTTGAAATGGCGAACGGCACAATTATTGATGCTGTATTACCTCCGCAGAAACCTTTTAAAATGAAGAAGCTTGATTTTGCAGCATTTGCAACATTATTTGATGATAAAACTTTGCAAGTTACTATTGATCATATTAATACTATGTTGAAACAGCAAAATTATACTAATATTTATGTTCATATATTGGGTGAACAGATTATATCTCTACAGGAAAAGGTGGATAAATTATTATCCATGAGCAGTAATACTGCCAGTACATCAGGAAAAGAAAAGGTGGAAGAGCCACTGCGAGTAGCTATTCCAACTATTCAACCTCCTCCTGATGTAAAAGATTTTAAATTAAAACCAGATAGTTCTGATATAACAAAAATTTTACAAGAAAAGTTTCGAGAGTTATCACTAAAGCCTCTTACTAAAGCAGAGGAAAGTGATAATGAATCATATGATGAAGATTTTCCAAAATTAACTTGTGATCAAATTAATAAGTTGAGATCTTCAAAATCTTCTTATAATTCTAAATATGCTGATAAGCCAAAGCAAAGGATGTTTTACTATCCAAGACCTACTCCACAGGATGTTTTATTTGAAGAGCAAGATGATATATATGCTCCAAACAGTTTCAGTGGGAAACAGATCTATGAATGGAATATTGATGGTCATACTCATAGACAAATGTACGTTGTTATACACAGGATGATGATGTACAGCACTATATGTAAATCAAATAATAATAATGACAGAGCTGTTGCTAATATGATTATTGCAGGATTTACTGGTCAATTGAAAGGATGGTGGGATAATTATCTCACTATTGACCAGAGGGAAAAGAGGTTTATAACCTAAAGCAAGAGATTTATAATCTCAAAAAAGAGAACAGAATCCTAGATCAAAGGATTTCAAAAATAGAAGGGAAAGGTAAGGGAAAAGAAACAGAAGCACATTCTGCAACCCCTTCTAATTTGGGAAACCTTGATGATGATATTAATATTTTTGGTGAAGAAGAGAAGAGTGAGTTTCTAACTACTTTAGAAGTTTTTACTTATCAAAAGTTTTTTATAAAAATCACTCTTTTAATTGATTATAATTTCAAAAAAGAATTTATAGCTCTGGTCGATAGCGGAGCAGATTTAAATTGTGTTCAAGAAGGTTTAATCCCTTCAAGATATTTTATATATATATATATATATATATATAAACACACTAAACGTATTCAATGGAGAAGATAACTAGATAAGGATATGGAAATCTGGCTGGGAGCAATACAGAAGGATAAGTTAGATATGGTGTAACAGGGAAAGAAATCATTACGTTTGTAACTTAATGCAGTTCTAGTTCTTCCAATTCTTTCAATTAAGTAAATTTAAAACTTTTAATATCTTGTGCAATCTAATCCCTACGCAATTTGAATCCAAACGTATACGGAACAAACAATGGTGAATAATAACTGAGCGACGTTTTCTCAGTGTCTTGCCAAAGAACAGTAAAAGTGATGTCCAATGTTTACTCTAATCACCAATTTTAAAATTTGGTGCACTTGTACTCCACTATATAGAATAGAGAAAAGGAGAGAGTTGTAATATCGACCGTACATATACAAGAGAAAATGAATCAAACCCCAACCATAAATATAATGGAGGTTTTATTTAGACAATTTCGATAATTAAAGGGAAAATTTTGACCTATACCGTAATTATTGATTATAATATATACTATCGCTTTTTACCAAATAAAAAAGTGTGGAGAGGTATAACAGAACGACATAGATATATCCCTTTCCCAAAAGAGAATTCTCATCAGCTAAGTAAATCGAAAAAAGAAATGAAGAATAGCTATGCATGAAGCATGATGTACTTCCTTAAACATGTACTCTCTACAAACTTGTGTGACAAATTATATTATAGTTTAAATTGATACCAAATTTAAGAAAAAATAAATAAAATAAAAACTTCAATTTTGAATCTTTGCATATTAATCTTTTTAATCATTGCAACGAACATGTCCCCTCTTGCTCTATTTTTATGTTGGCTTCCGAATTTTACTTCCTTACCAACAACAGCTGCCATCTCAAGCACTGCAAATTTATCAAAATCTCATTATCTCCACAAAGCCGTAAGCTACTACTTTAATTTGAACATAGACGGTGCTTGTGACTTTAATACCAATAAGGGGAGTGCGAGGGGTACGTGTTACTACTGATGACTGGTCCTTTGGCTACACCAAGCCCTTTTACCAGGCTGCTACAATTAAGGCGGAACTCTTAGTTCTTCTATATGGTCTCCAGCTCGCTCGAGCTCACCACACAGCTTTGATTTTAGTCGAAACTGACGCCCAAGTACAATGCCAATTACTTTGTTCTGATACTCCTAAATACTCGGGGGATTGGCATGGCAGGTCTCCCCAAGTCTTTTTTGTGTGGAAAAAGGCTCAAGTTTTAAACATGAATTCTAGGGTCCTCATTTAATTAGTGTTACTAACAATGTAACATTCTCACCCCAATGTTTTGTATGTTGCGCAATAGTCCATGTATATAAAGTAGTTTTTTGCCAAATTTGGCCATTCCCTAGCTGCTTTCCCTCTCTCCTCTCTCCCCCGTTTTCCCTCCATTTTTGCACATTCCATTCCCGCCCAAAGCTCCACCATAGCTGCTGAGCTTCCTTTCGTATTTCGAAATAATACCCACTCCACCATAGCTGCTGAGCTTATTATCTTGAATATCCTTTCCAGTTTTAGGCAATACAAGCTGAGATCCCCCACATTTGGGTTATACGGAATTTCGTTAAATCTGGTCGTCGTTTCTTATCCATTAAAGGAGAAATCTTGTTCCTCCAATTTTAATCGTATCAATCCAGTCATATCCGGTAAGTGTACTAAATTTTCGAACATGTTTTTTGTTGTTTTTGTTGATTCGGGGTTGTTACGGATTCAGTTCCTCCGAACAATCTGCGTGAAATTCCAAACACCATTTCGACTTTCCTATGGCCGTAATTGTAATTCCAAACATATCGCTGGCGTTTTACGCGGCGTATGTATATTATTGGAATTTTCACAGATAATGTTCGGAACATTCTGTAGGATGTTTGAGCGTTCTGTTGAAGTTTGGAACATCTTTCATTAAGCATAGAAAAAGTGTAAGGTGATGTTCAGAACGTCTGCATGAGATGTTCCAAACGAGAAATACTGAGGTTCGGAACATCTTGCATCGAGCAATGAAAAACTGTAATCTGATGTTCAGAACGTCAGGAAGATGTTCCAAACGAGAACATTGAGGTTTGGAAACATACTGTATAAATATTTGTAATACTAATAGTTGGTCATTCCAATTTATTGCAGGTGACCATCGATGAGTGAGGTTATATTGGGAGTTAATTATCAAGGTGAATGGGTGGAGCGTTCTAAATGTTATGCTTGGGTTCCGAAGGTCAAAGAGTCAAGACCCATTCTTGTGCCTAGAGATATTACGTATGATGTTCTACTTAACAAAATCATCGGAAGTTGGGGGATAAGAGACAATCCGAGGGATATTTGCATTACTTACATGCTGAGTGTTGCCGCAAATCAAAAGACTCCTCCCGTTACAATAAGAAACGATGATGATGTACGCCTTTATATGGCTGACGTTGATCGTAATGGTGCTAGGCCCACACTAAGGGTAATTGTGGTTTCAACGACGGAGGAATGTGTTGGTTCTAATGACCAAGAAATGCCAAATATTGGAGGGCATGATTTTAGTCAGCGATTGGATGACTTACATGAAGAAGTAGCAGAAGAAGACAGAGGAGGAGGGGTAGATGAAGACAGAGCAGGCGTAGATGTAGATGAAGAAAAAGAAGAAGAAGTAGAAGACAAATATGTAGAGGAAAATCCTGCCATTTATACCCCTGTGTTTCCAACACAAAGCAGCGAGCCGATATTTCACTTCGTTGATGGCACAGGTTTTGAAAAAGGTATGACTTTCCCCAATAAGAAAGAACTTGTCACCAAATTGAAGATTGCAGCAGTTAAACATCGTTTTAATTACAAACCATTGAAGAATACTGCAAAGATTTTTAATGCTAGATGTTTAGATGTGAAATGCAAATGGTGGTTAAGGGCAATGAGGTATAAAAGTAATGATAGGTTCTACATTAGCGTTTACAATAACATGCACACATGCGGTGTCCAACATCATTCCAGTCATAATTCACACGCCTCTGCCCGGATAATTGGTGAGTTCATGAAAGGTAAATATTTAATGGGAAAAGGTCCAACCACAAAAGCTGTCAGGGAGTCCCTTAACAACGATATTGGTTGTAAGGTTAGCTACTGGAAGTGTCTTAGGGGCTGTCAATTTGCAAAATCTTTGACACGGGGAACACATGCGAAAGGTATTGAAATTCTTGATGCTTATGCTTATATGGTTAGGAGCAAGAATCCAGGAACCAAGACAGATTTGAGGCTTTCTAGCACAGGGAAGTTCTTGTATTTTTTTCTCTCTTATGGAGCGTGGATCAGGGGATTTACTTACGTGAGAAAAGTCCTAGCCGTTGACGGTACACATTTGTCTGGCGAGTATGGAGGGGTCTTGCTGTCTGCTGTTGCTCAGGATGCAATGAGTCACGTATTCCCTGTTGCTTTTTGTGTTGTAGACAAAGAGTGCGACGACTCATATGAGTATTTTTTCGAACAATTACGCTGCATAGTTTCAGATAGTGAAGAGTTGTGCATAGTTTCGGATAGACATCCGAGCATCTCGAAAATGGTCGCCCAAGTGTTTCCTTCTGCACACTATGGAGTTTGCATGTGGCACCTTGGTGAAAGCATCCGAACAAAGTTTCAGTTTGGATTCAGTCTTCATAAATACTACACTGCAGCAAAGGCATACAGGGTAGAGGAATTCAATGATGCTATGAATGAGATCAGGGCTATTGATTGGAGGGTAGCGGATTATCTTGAAAATGTTGTTGGCTATCATAGATGGAGCAGATTATATTTCCCAGGAAACAGGTAATATTACTGTCTGCTTTCAATATGTTCCAAACGTCACATTGCGCTCTCCGAACATAACATATATGTTCAAAACATTACAGGAATATTTATTTTCAGATGATGTTCCGAACTCATTATCGGAGTTCTGAATGTGTTAGTCATGTTAGGAACATCACTAATGTTCCGCACTTCTTATTCCTATATCTGCACTTGTGCTTTATGCTAGGAACATGTTTTGACTATTATAATTTTTATTATTTTTAATAGGTTTGAAGTTATGACATCAAACATAGCTGAGTCCATTAATTCCATGCTGAAAGAGCAAAGAGAATACCCCATTGCTGCCCTCTTGAAGGATATAGGTAGGAACTTTGCGGAAAAATTCCACACTAGGGCCATGAAGTTAATCAACCACCCAAATTTATGCGTCCCAGACGTTGAAATAAAAATAAGGAAGAATAAAGAAGTGGGAGATAAGCTAGTTGTCAACAGGAAGGGAACTTATGGTTTCGAAATCATTAGTCTAGGGCATGAGGCAGAAGTTGATCTATATGAGAGGACATGTACATGTAGGGAGTTCGATCTTGATCAGTTACCTTGTGTACATGCTATGGCAGCAATTAGGGGGTTGCATGGCGATGAATATGGAAGTAGAGTGTATGAATACACTTCTGGATATTACACAACACAAGCATACATCCTTGCCTATGCAGAGCCTGTCAATGCAGTACCTCCTGAAGAATCATGGGTCGTCCCTGCTGAAGAGATACTTTATCCAGTGCCTCCGCCCCCAAAGCCGAACAACCGTGGAAGGAGAAGGGTTAACCGGATTCGATCTATTGGGGAGCGTCTTCCAAAGAGGAGAAATAAATGTGGCAACTGCAAGAGATATGGTCACAAGAAAACTACATGCCCCGTTGTTCGTAGTGGAAATGAGGCTACAAGTCAGCCTACGAATTGAGTTTGTGAATTGGATATTTATATCGTCCTCGTTATAATTTCAATTATTTGGATTATTTGGATATTTATTTGAATTGCATAATGGACTTTTCGTCCTACTTGTATAATTTATATTGTGTACATATTTGGCCAAATTTGTTTTCTTAACTTATGGTTTGCACAGATTTGCTTTACCGCATCTTTTGCGATTATGTTGTGCACATAATTGCATATTGTTCGCAACACATCGAGTTTGTTTAGGATATTACATGTGATGTTCCGAACGATGTCAAGGCATGTGAAAGCTTGTGAGGTATTTATTTCACAATTCATAGTCGTAGCATTTTCCAAGGGCTACCTTAGAGGAAATGTTCGGAACCTCTTGTCGATGATATTATATTATACTTTTATACGTGACGTTCCGAACAAGCTATTCAAAATTCAAAAGACACAAACGGCTACAATGAACAGTTGGGATGCCCAAATACCAATACACTAAACGGCTAAAATACAAGTTGGTTGCTGCAACAGTCACGTCAAAAAACACATTCACACTTGTAAATATGCGTCCCTTCATTTGCTTCGGTCACTGAAAAGGCGTGCAATATACTTTTTAGCCACTTCAAAACATCTATAAATACCTCCACTTTCCCGAACACCCAATTCACAAGTCATTTCGCATTAACCAAGTATTACCTTCAGTTTTCACCAGTTTCTATATCAAGGAAGAAAAAGTTGAGGTACTCAAGTTATCCATATTTTCTACGTTTTTCCTAAAACGATTTCAACATCTAATCTGTTTATATTTCCTTAAACATAACTCGACTTTGATTCTTTTCTAAATTTTAAACATCTTTTCATGCAGATGGCCAATAACGCATTAAACGATCCATGGAATAAGTACCACCGAGTCCGAGAGCCTCCAAACAAGTCGCTTCCCACAAGACTGCTAGACGTGCATTATGAAGTTGTTGACATCAAAGAGGTAGCAGATAATTGTGAGAGGTCCATTCAAACACTCGAGACAAAACTTGAGCAGATGCAATTACAGATAGATCGGATTGAGAGGATTTTGCAAAACCAATTCGGTGGAGGTCAAAACAATAACGAAGACGCTATTATATATTAGATGTTTAAGTAGTTCTACTGGTTATGAATATGCTTTTGTATCTCTTTTCAATTAATATTATTATGAAGGTCTTTAATTAGTACTGTTAAACTGTCTCCAAACCATCATGTTTGCTTATAGTTCGCAACACATCAACTGTCGTTTAGGATATTATATACGATGTTCCAAACGACAACTTTTTCTGCTACATTTCTGGAGTTAATAAAATCATACAACACGTTCGGAACATATACCATGTGTTCCAACATGAAAATATATGTTCGGAACGAAACCGATATGTTCCAGGTATAAATGATGAGCATTAACATTATACACGTCCAAATATCCAGAATAATAAATGATTTTCATTTCATCTAGAATAAACAATTTATACTTGTTCAGTAGTGATGACCAATTGAGTGACAAATGACGATCAGTGAGCCCCTGATGATCCATCAATCTTACGGTTGTTTTAGAACAACCTATTGATGTTCGTCGCATTAGACGGCCGTTCGGATCGCACAATTTTTAATGTTGCTATCTTCATCGTCTGATGATCCACCAACATACCTGGAAGAGTGTCAAATGACGATCATTTTAACTAGAAATGACCCACTCTACTTGGTAGGGTGACAAATGATGATCACTATCACTATAAATTCCAAATTATGCGTGTTATAGGGAGAAATGATGATCCATTCATATACCATTGTTGCGAACATCAGCTGGACGTTTGTCGCGTTACTGTGATGTTCCGCGCGCAATGTTCTATTGTTGCTATCTTCATCATACTCTTCACAGTTAGAGTAGTTAGAGTGACGAACTATCATCATTATATACCTAAGAAGGACCCAATATACCTGTAAGAGTGACAAATTCATACAATTCATCACAAAGACCACTTAGAGTAGTTTGTGGGACAAATGGTGATCCTTATGAGTAGAAATGGACAAGTAGGGTTGTAAGCGTGACAAATGATCCATAAATATGATAATAAATGACCACTTATACTTGTAAGAGTGACAAAGGATGATCACTATGATAATATATGACCAACTATACTTGGTTTAGGGAGAAATGATGATCACTATCACTATAAATGACCAACTATACTTGGTATAGGGAGAAATGATGATCCATACATATAATAAATGACCAACTATACTTGTAAGAGTGATAAAGGATGATCATTATACCCAAAAATGATCCAAGATACCTGTAAGGGTGCATTATGATGACCATGATGAGTAGAAATGGCCAACTAGAGTTGTTCGACAGACAAATGATGATCCTTCTAATCTAGAAATGACCCAACATACCTGTAAGAGTGTCAAATGATGATCATTTTAACTAGAAATGACCCACTATACTTGCTAGGGTGACAAATGACGATCACTAACACTATAAATAACAAATTATGCTTGTTATAGGGAGAAATGATGATCCATACATATACCGATGTTTCGAACATCAACTTGACGTTCGTCGCGTTCATGCGATGTTCCGAGCGCGCTGTTATATTGTTGCTATCTTCATCACACTCTTCACATCTTGAGTGGTTAGAGTGACAAACTATCATCATTATATACCTACAAAGGACCCAATATTCCTGTAAGCGCGATAAATTCATCCATTTTCATCACAAAGACCACTTAGAGTAGTTTGTGGGACAAATGGTGATCCTTATGAGTAGAAATGGACAAGTAGAGTCGTTAGAGTGGGAAATGATGATCATTATGACTAGGCAGGACCCAACAATACTTGTAAGAGTGGAAAATGATGATCAATATGATAATAAATGACCAACTATACTTGTAAGAGTGAAAAATGATGATCACTATCACTATAAATGACCAACTATACTTGGTATAGGGAGAAATGATGATCCATACATATAATAAATGACCAACTATACTTGTAAGAGTGATAAAGGATGATCATTATACCCAAAAATGATCCAAGATACCTGTAAGGGTGCATTATGATGACCATGATGAGTAGAAATGGCCAACTAGAGTTGTTCGACAGACAAATGATGATCCTTCTAATCTAGAAATGACCCAACATACCTGTAAGAGTGTCAAATGATGATCATTTTAACTAGAAATGACCCACTATACTTGCTAGGGTGACAAATGACGATCACTAACACTATAAATAACAAATTATGCTTGTTATAGGGAGAAATGATGATCCATACATATACCGATGTTTCGAACATCAACTTGACGTTCGTCGCGTTCATGCGATGTTCCGAGCGCGCTGTTATATTGTTGCTATCTTCATCACACTCTTCACATCTTGAGTGGTTAGAGTGACAAACAGCCACTTAGAGTTGTTAGAGTGGGAAATGATGATCATTATGACTAGGTAATTAAAGTGAGATGATCAGTATCACCCTAAATTACCAAGCATACTTGTTAGAGTGACAAATGACTGCACATCCATCTTTGTGGTTTCGAACATGCTAAATATGTTTGTCACGTGAACAACACGTTCGGAGCGGCATATTTCGATATTGCTATCTTCATCGTTCTGTTAACGGATTTGTTCAGATCAGATCGCGATATGATTGAAACATGAAGTGTGTCGTGCGGAACGACTTAGGGTACATTAGTAAATTATAGGACAAAATAACAATTTCAAATGAAATTTCTTGATCATTACTGCACAAAACATAACAATTGGAAATATAGAAACTAAACTATGAACCAACACTTGATCCAAGTACAGAATATGAGAACGATTAGCACCACGACTATTAGTACCCCAAAACCCAATTTTTTCCGCCATAAACGTGCCGCTTTCCTCTCTTCTTCAACAGCTTTCAACTTCTTAAGTAGACCCCATATTACTCTCTTTGCTTGATCTGACATCTCTTCATCATGCCATCTAAAGTAGTTGCAACCATTTGCCTACATAAAAAAATAAAATAAAATAAATACAACAAACAAATAAATTCAAGAAAGAAAATAAACCCACCACCTAACCTGACCATATTTGCATCCGTAAAACCTCATTCCTGGGTTTAGCTGCGTCCACGATGTTGTTAACTTCGCATAATCTCCACATCGACAAAATGGTACAACACTCCCGCTATTAACGGATCTACTAGACATTTTAATCTGGATGTTTGATGTAATTGTGTAAACTTGTTTTACAAATAATGAACGCATATATAATGTGTTGGGTGGTGTATTTTTATTACCGTTGGTAAATAAATGTTGTTCACGCGCCCAATGTAATAATCTATCACGACATTGGGCTAGATCGAAATGATGTTCGGAACATCGTGTAAAAGATATGTTACGCGAATTATACTTATGTACACTGCCGTTCCGAACAAGAGATTCAATATTTGAAATTCAAAAAAGGCTACAATACAATTTCCAAATACCAATACACCTATCATCTAGAGTAGTAGACTAGACTTGGTTTGCAGGTAGGCCGAAATGATGTTCGGAACATCATTTCGTAGACTAGACTAGGTGAACATCATTTCGTAAACTAGACTAGGTCTGCAGGTAGGTCGAAATGAGGTTCGGAACATCATTTCGTGGATACGTTACACCAATTACACTAATATAGGCTGACGTTCGGAACCCGTTCAAAATTTGAAATACAGAAACGGCTGCAATACAACCCGCTCAAATACCAATACACGAAACGGCTACAAACGTTTCGGTTGCCTCTCTCAACTTCTATAAATACCCAACGGCTCAAAGCATTTCAAACCATATTCATCAACTTACAATTCAAGGAATCACAAACTATTCATCTTAAAAAATGGCACGTCAACCACGAACAAGAGGAGCAAGAGGATCCTCCACGGCTAGAGGAGCCTCCACGGCCAGAGGAGCCTCCACGGCCAGAGGAGCCTCCACGGCCAGAGGAGCCTCCACGGCTAGAGGTGCCTCCACGGCTAATATAGCCTCCACCTCTAGGGCATTATCATTTGCAGACGAATCACAAACTGAAAGGGCTATTGACATATTGGAACAACTAAGGGCAGAAGTGTGGGGTTGGAAGTTCCAGTTTGAGGGCTTCCTACATGACTACAAAAAGGACGTCAGAAAGATGGCGAAGGAAAGGCGTAGGATCACAAGAATGCTCAAAGGGCTGCTTGCTGATAAGGGGATCCATTACCTTGACTTCTACTCCTCTCCTTCACGCTAGATTTGGATGTTCCTATTAATGTTATTATATATTTCTTTTTGAATCTTTATAATCTAGTATCTTTTGGTAGAATGCTAGTATAAGTAGCATTCCTTTTGTAAAGCACTGACAGTGATGTGCAGTTTCTCCATTTGAATGCTAATATAACTAGCATTCTTTTTTGTAAAGCTCTACAATGATTATCAATGGAAATTACTTTTATCTAGTTCAGAACTCCATGATGCCGTTCAGAAAGGTTTTGTGTCGTTCTGGAACATTATTGACCTTTATACAATAAGAGTATCTCGTTTGGAACATCGTAATTTTGCGGAAAACATATATCTTGTTCTGAACAATTGATGAGCACTCGATATGCTCTGTTCTTTTTCTAAAAACACTAATCCATCTATCTATAATTAAAATAACCACAGTATACCGAACGATATTAATAATGTTCCGAACATCTTGTTAAAATCTAAAAGGCACAACAGTTACAATATTATCAGTTGCACTCGTTTGAGTAGTACATAACGGTTACGATAAAGCCCTTCCCAACAGACTCGTCGATTGCCCCTTTGTTCACATTCACACATTGATAAATACCCAACAGTCACACATTGATCTACAACATTTCAAAATGCCTCGTCGTCCAAGAACAAGGGGAGCACCTATAAGAGGAGCATCGAGTTCAAGATGGTCTAGACTTCCTTCCTCGAGTTCACATTCAGATTCTGGAAATTCGACCAATGGCTTGGACCAATTAAGGTATGAAGTGTGGGAATGGAAATTCAAATTTGAAGAATTCTTCCATGATTATAGAAGGGACATAAGAAGGATGAAGAGAATGCTTAAAGGGCTCCTTGCTGAAAAGGGAATTGATTATGTCCCGTACTCCACACCACCAGGAACACCACCTGAAGCACCACCACCCTAAGTTCGATTGCTTATGATTATTTTAGTTATAATTTTATATGTTTATTATATTATTGTGCCGTTTGTGTCTCGATATAATATGTATTTTGCATTTTCTAAGGAACGACTTGTCGTTCCAGAACGAAGTATTATTGTTCCAGGGTAAACTTAATTAAATGTTGCAGATGTTTGGAACATCACTTTGCATTTCAGGAACAGACTCATGTCGTTCTGGAACTGATGTAATAATCGTCAGTATTTAATATTTACTTAATATTTAAGCACATCAAAAGCTGTTATGAGATTACTTGGCTAAGAAAGAAAATGAAAGTCATCCATACCTAATTACATTACTAAAAAAAAGTTAAAAGATTATCCAAATATTACATATTCCCCAAATCAAGGCTTCATTTTGCCGTCGAAAATATAAACGGCTAAACGTCGCCTCCACTGATCAGCCTCATTGTCACAAATTTTGTTCATGGGGGTGTTTGTAATGAGATGCTCAATGTACATCAACGCGAACACTCCACAGGATTGCCCTGTTAGATTTTGTGGACAACGTGATCTTGGCACTCTCTCAAACGACCACATGTCTCCTTGATTACACTTCGGATCCAATTCTTTGAATAGCTTAGAATTTCTGACATAGATGGGGAACATGTACAGAATGGGAACAATTATTTGCAAGAACTTTTCATCATCATTAACACCATGATTGCAATCATACACCCAAACCTTCGCTTCAACCATGTCAAACACCACCAACACGTAGTGATTGTCGTTGATGTTGAAGACGGCGAAGATCCTCTTAGCACCAGCCCAACACCTACCCCCTGGGTAGGGTAGCTCTCCATGTGCATACTTCAGATACTCCTCATCAAAGTGATACGCATTCAACACCTCATCCAGCGGTAGCTGATCTTTTTTCGCATCTGCTTCCAGTTGGTAGTAGCGTCTTTTCATGTTTGTCAAGAATGCCATATCCAAAATGACGTCACCTTGATCGTAATGATAGGGGTATTTCAAATGCCTCTCCCGCATCATTGTCAACACAGCTTCAACATACTGCAGAACATATAAGAGAGACAAAAAATAATTGGAGTATAAGTGAGTGAAGGAAAGGTCTGTCTTTCCGACCATGTTCGGAACGACTGTATGATGTTCTATAAATCTATGAGAAGCTAGATATGCTTTTGTTGTTCCAAGCATACAAATGATGTTCCGAACATAGTTATAATGTTCCCTACAACGATGTGAAGTTCAGAAAATCATTCAAAAATAAACTTACAATGTCCCACAGCCACACGGTCTTGTCCATCAGTTGTTTGAAATCTAGGTAATTCATCGGCAATCCAAGAAAAACATCTTTTTGTTTCTTCCTCCTTTTGATAAATTTGCTCAACGCCTCAACTTTTTTCCGCTTCAATGGCTTGGAAATATCCACTTTCATCAATGGACAAACTTCTTCCTGCTTCTTCTCCTCTTCTGTTTGTGGTGAATTCACAGCCTTTGCAGGTTTTACAATAGTTTTGCTCTTCAACTGCTCAATCGTCTCCTTCACGGCCGCCATCTCCATCACCATGCCTTTACGCCAATCGTCGCACTCTTTGCAATTGCAACTGCTACATTTGGGGATGTCGAATCCATCACCACCAGAAGCACCATCCTTTGTCTCGTAAGGCACGATCTGTTGCTCATAAGCCACCATCCTTTTCTCATAAGCCACGATCTTTTCATCATAAGCAACCATCTTTTGATCGTAAGCCAAAATCTTTTGCTCCATTGCTTCCCTCCACCCGCTGCATTCACCACATTTGCAGCCTCTGCAATTGGAGCTCCTCTTCACTATAGCAACTTCAGTGATACCGGCAACTTCAAACTCACCGCTAACTACATCACCATCAGCTTTGTTTCCAATGTCAATATTTATATCTTGCAGGCCACCAATTCCCTCTTCATTGTATTCACCATCACTTCCAAACATCATCGTTTCTGGTGCTTCCATAGCTTTAATTTCTATCACTTGTCTTGGAGGGGTTGCAGGATTGTTGTTGAAAATACAAATTGTAGTGCCACCAACAAGGCCAACGGTGCAAGCATCCTCGAACACTTTACAAAAACGATCAATTGTGTCGTCCTCTTCGTCATCAAATGGCATGAGGTCTAGAAAGTAATCCATGTTCAGCTCTTCATCGGTAGGAATGAGGAAAGGGTGAACAACCTGATAATATACCCAACAACATTAAATAAATATCAACTAAATTTTAAAAATCTTTTAATGTTGTTTGGAACAAAGTCTTGTTGTTCGAGAACATAAGAGAAGGATGTTCCGAACATTGTTGACTGTAGAAGTTGATGGTCTTCATTAAGATGTTCCGAACATCAAAGAGAAATATCTCAGCAAACACGAGGTTGTTCCAAACATTACATAACATATATGGAAAACTGAATACTTACAGGAACATCTTGTTGGTCAAACAACTTGTCCGTATCTCTTTCATAAATTTCAGTAAGCCTGTTTATGATCCTTGGCATTGTTTTTTCTTTTGGCAAATCCTTTGGTCTCAAGGCAGGAATGGCTTCATGAGCCCAGGCCATGAATGCCCATGGAAAGCCATAAAGATTGTAAGTCTGGCTTCCTTCTGCACGAGGTTCCATTGGCTTGATCAGATATTCCATTGTTAATTCAAAACTCATCCTACCCCAAGGATAACACTGGAATTCTGCAAGATCGGCGGACAAGCACACCACCCATTCCTCTATTCCATATTTGGAATCCCTCGCACACAGAATAGTATGAACAAACCAAGCCATGCACAGATTTAAATACCACTTCTTGGGACAGGTTCTAGAACATACCAACTCAAGCAAGTCACCAGACTTCACAGCTTGCTTTTTCTTCGGCTGTTTTTGTTTTTTTGGCTTGTTGAACTTCCTCTTTGCGGGTGAAGGTGAGGATAGGGGTGACTCCTCCTCCTCCTTCTTCCCCTTCCGCTTCCCACTACCCTTCTCCTTCTCCTCCTTTCCCTTTATCTCTTTCTCCTTCTCCTTCCTCTTTTTCTCCTTGAAATAATCAACAACAAAATTCCACAATTCCTTCCCCTTTTCATTCATTTTATCCATGTACTCTTTCCTTGGATAGGGCCCACAGTTTAGCCCTGTCATTAGTGCAAACTCGGATAGGCCAAAACGTGCTGGCAATCCATTGAGGGATATCCAAACCTATTTCTTCTTCTTGCAAATAATCCTTCGCATGAGGATAGGTTATGCACCAACTTGGTGCCAAACAGTGGATATTCCGGTAATTGCAAGAAAGGACCGAAACAGCTATTGGCAAATCCCCTTCTCAGCTGCAATTTTTTCAAAACCTCCTTGAACTGTATCATACCCCTAGCCAACGAAGAACGAACAGTAATCTTCCCATTAAAAGGTTCATTGTTGGTCAGGAAGGTCTTGAACAGACCCTCAACGTTACTCTTGAAAGTAGCATGACCAACGTCTTCATACTGCACATAATTTTAGCATAAAATTAATAAAATGAATCACAATGATAGTAAATTAATAAATGTTCGGAACATGAGTATGCTGAGGTTCTGAACGACAGATGCTACTGTTGGAAACAAAACGTAACGTGTTCCGAACGAGAGCTACCAGCCTTAATGTTGATGTTGGGAACGTACAAAATGTCGTGTAGAACATCAACATTGGCGTTCCGAACAATACGCGTTTCAATTCAACTATCACCTGGTCTTCCTCCAGTTTCAATCCAGATGTTCCTTCAGCAGTTTCCTTCTCTTCACCTGCTTCCTCTTCAACATTTCCACCTGCATTATTTACAGCTTCCCCATCTATTTTAACTCTTTTTTCACGATCCTTCACAAAGTTGCTTTTTAAAATTACATCCTCCGCCTCTCTTGCCTCTCTTCTACTTCTTTTGCTGCTTCTTGGACTCTCCCCTGTTTTATCTGCTTCCCCCTCTACTTCTTCTCCTTTTTCTCTACTTAAATCATCAGCCTCTTCATTTTTTTTACCACCGTCTTCCTCTTCCTTTTCACCATCACCATCTTCCACTCCAGTCCTCAAAAAATCACTTTTTAACAGTTCATCAATGCCGGCGTCATCTAAATCCACCCTTCTTTCACCCTCATCTGCAGCCCTCTCCAAAACCTCCCCACCTTTACTTAGATCGTAACTTGGTGCTGGACTTTGGCTTTCCTCTTGTTTATCACCTTTGTTCCGTGGACCTACTACTTCTCCTTGGCTACATTCGTCACTCTCCACAGCTAATTTTCTTTTAGTGGGTTTAGTAGTTCTTGGGCGTTTAGGAGTAGGTTCTAAATCTGTTGGAGTACGTTCCGAATCTGAAGTACTAGGCTTGTCAAGTTTCTTCTTCGGCGAAGGGCCCTTTTTCTTAGAAATCGCCTTCTTGGGAGTCTTTGTAGGCTGCTTCTTCTGCTCATCTTCATCTTTATTTCTCGGCCTTAAATTTACCATTTTTCTGCAAAGCAAAACAAGGGGATACTAAATTTAGTTACAGAAAAACATGAACATCCTATTAGATGTTTAGAACCTCAGCAACTATGGTGTTCGGAACATCAAGACACATAACAGCAATAACTTCAATTTGCAACTAAGCAAAGCAGCGTTGGTTCCCAGAAAACCCTCAAATCGTCACAATTTAACCAAAAAATGTAAACAACCTAAAAATTTCAGTTGAACATCGAAAATCCCCTTTGTAGTTCGGAACTACTTTACCCATTTAAACACATAATGTCATTCAATTTCAACACAATATTACACCTTTTGTACAAAAACAAACATCCAAATCATCGTTAATCACTGTCGACGAAAAAATTAAAATCAAAAACCTAGGTTCGACATTTACACCACAGTTTAAATGATAACGACATAGTATACCTTCTATATAAAATACTTTGTTGTATTGCTGGTCGGATTCCTTGAAAACACAGAGAATTTGGAGTGAAAAAGGAGATGAAGTGTGAAGTTGGTTGAAAGAAAATCCACGCGGGGAAGGGGAAAGGGGTTAACTGATGAGTGAGGTTTGGTGTTCCCAAGGTTTCAAATAATTATTATGTATGTTTTAAGAGAATACCCTCAAGTTTTAAAAGTGTTAATTTGGTCCATGATTAGTGTTAATCAGACTTAGAAATAAAAGAAAATGGAAAAGAAAATCAGAGACCCTTTTCTGCCAAAAAAGAGTTGTGCGGTTCTGGAACGCTACATTTCACTAAATACTCACATATCATTTCGAATTGCAGGGGCCTCCTTGAGCAGCTTGTAATACAATAAATCGTCACACATTTTTGGAGGGGAAAGCGGCGGCAGATTTACTTGCAAATCATTGAAGCAACTAGCTTAGGAATATAAGCTGGAAGGTGTCTATTAATTATTCTCCATGTTTCCAGGGGCGGATTTACATGTTAGTATACGGATTCGGAAGAACCCAGTAGGCAGTAGCTTTTGCGCAGACCCTATATATATATATATTAAAAAATACAGTGAAAATGTATAAAAAAAAGCATTGCGAACCCAGTAACAAAATCTCTGTGGGTTCGCTGGTATAGCAGGCGCTATAGAGTCATCATACCCCAAGCGGCAAAGGTTTGAATCCTGCTGAGTGCATATCATTTTTATTCTATTTCTCTCTTTAAAAGCAGACCCCACATGGACTATTATTTTACCATTCTTCTCGTTTTTCCTTTTATATTTCGTTTTTTTAACACAAAACATAAGTAAAATAAAATAAAGAAAACAAATACGGACTCCTTCAGTCCTTTGTCATTCTTATATCAAGCAAAACCAAAAAAACACCCAATTTCCAAATCAAAGAGAGAAAACGCCCAATTCCCAAATCAAAAAGAGTTAGGTTTAGCTTCAAATTTCTTGCTATTTTCATTGTTCCACTGGTTTCACCACAAGTCTTGTGCTTTGCTGGAAGTAGCACAAAGGGTGTTTTCTTTTTTTCCAAATATCAAGAAGAGTAGAAGACAAAGAGCCCGTTTGGGTGAGCTTAAAAGTGACTTATAAGCTTATAAGTCCATTAATATATGTTTGGTAACTTAAAATTTTTTGGGCTTATAAGCCATAAGTAGTTTTTAAGTCACTTTTTGACTTATAAGCCACTTAAAATAAGCTGTAAAAATTTCGCCCAGCAGCCACTTTTAACACTGGTATTTAGTTTGAGGCCACTATTTTCTTTGGTCTTACACTAGAGGCCACTTTTGGGCCTTTACTAAATAAATGTTGACTTAAGTTCTGATAGTTGACTGAAGTTCAGTCCATACGGCCTCTGGACTGAAGTTCCATCTCTTAAGGACTGAACTTTCAGTCCATATGGCCATGGACTGAACTTCAGTCCATGGTATGGCTATGGACTGAACTTCAGTCCATGGCCATGGACTGAAGTTCGATCTTAAGGACCGGACTGAACTTCAGTCCATATAGCCGTGGATTGAAGTTCAATCTTTAAGGACTGAACTTCAATCCGGCCTCTGGACTGAAGTTCTATCTCTTTAAGCAAAAGTGGCCACAAACTAAATGTTTTGGTATTAGTGGCCTGTGCCCAAAGACCAGTGGCAAAAGTGGCTTTTCGTGCACTTAGCCCAAATAAGCTGCTTATAAGCCCACCCCAACAGGCTCAAAGAATACCTTTGCATTTCAGTATGTGGTCCTATCTTTTTAAACTTTTTCTTACCATTGTGGCTTTGTAATGACCCATATGAATATAAAATTTATGACTTTATGTATATTATATTCATTGGGGCTGGGGACCATTTTGTTTATTCTTTTTCTTTTAATTTTTATAAATTTCAATAATTTTTTATTTAGCCACTAATTTAAAGTTCAGTATGTTGTTTTGCCACTTAAATGTATTATAGTTTTAGCCATTCATAAAAAATTATCCTTTATTGATAAGTGATTATATATATTTTGATTTTCAAGGCCTTTTTAGTTTGAGTTGATATGAAGAGATTTTACCAGCTGTAGGCTCAATCCAGCCTATGCAAATTGCTTCAGGTTCTGCCTCACCTTCGCTAAATTCTCCTGTGTGTCCACTTGATGATGACAATGTTAATTCGTCTCAATTAATCTACAAAGATAAATTGTTGAATTTGGAACTTAAATCTGATCCCGCTGAAAGAAAACAAATTAGATAGTATTCTTCTAATCTACGTGACCAAGTGAGAAGATATTACATTCAAAAGGGACCTTGCCAACCTCGCGAATTTGATTTTCCAAGAAGAAACTTTAGTAGGATAATACGTCAATTTAGCCCTGAAAGGTTTGACATATCATATTCTCAATGGTTAGAGTATTCTATTAAAGAAGATGCGGCATTTTGCTTATGTTGTTACTTATTTAAAAATGAGGTTGGTGGATATGGAAAGAAAGTGAGTGAATCTTTCACAGAAGATGGTTTTAGGAGTTGGAATAGAGCCATTGAAAGGCTTGATACACATGTAGGTTTAGTTAATAGTGTCCACAATCGATGTTTCAAGATGATGTTAGATTTAATGAATCAAAAGCAATCAATTCTAGCTTCATTTGACGAGCAATCTGAGAAAATAAAAATTGAGCATCGGCTACGACTAGAAGCTTCAATTGATGTGGCAAGGTATCTTTTGAAAGAAGGAATGCCTTTTCGAGGCCATGATGAGTGTCAAACTTCTACAAGAAGAGGTAAATTTTTAGGTCTCTTGAAGTGGCATACCGATAAGATTGAAGATTTAAAAAAGATTGTATTAGAAAATGCTCCAAAAAGTGACATGATGATTTCTCCAATTATTCTCATCAATTGCTTATGTACTTGGACGGCTTTCAAATGAGGGAGTACATTATTTAGAGAGAAAAATGGCAAAAACTTTGATGGATGACATAAAAGCTTATGAGTTTGTGTATATGTTGCATTTGATGTTGAAAGTGTTGGCAGTTACTTTTAATTTGAATATAGCTTTGCAAAGAAAAGATCAAGATATTGTGAGTGCTATGAATCTTGTTGGTTTTTCAAAGAGACAGTTCCAATCAATGAGAGATGAGTCTAAATGGGAGGATTTGGTAAAAGATGTCTCTTCATTTTGTGACAAACATGGTATTGTGATCCCCAACATGGATGAACACTATTCTCTTGGAAAGTCGGCACGTAATCGTTCAAGTGTTACATATTTACATCATTTGCGATTTGAAGTTTACAATAATGTTATTGATTTGCAACTTTCAGAGCTTAACAATCGTTTCAATGAGGGTACATACTGATTTGCTTTTTGGTATGGCTAGTTTGAGTCCATGTAATTCTTTTGCGGATTATGATAAAGAAATGATTATGAAACTTGCCACATATTACCCGAATGAGTTTAGGGCTTCCAATCTTGAAGATCTTAGTTTTGAGCTTGACTTCTATATTGATTATGTGCGAGAAAAGGATAATGTTTTCTCAAACTTGAAAGGACTTGAAGATCTTTCAGAAACATTGGTTAAAATAAATATGCACAAGACATGGGGACTTGTTTACTTGCTTGTAAAGTTGAGTTTGACATTACCAGTCGCTACCGCAACGGTGGAAAGAGGCTTTTCATCGATGAAGTATGTTAAAAATGATTTGCGAAGTAGAATTGGTGATGAATTTTTGAATGATTGTTTGGTTTGCTATATAGAAGATGAAGTATTTGAAAGTGTACCGAATGATGCGATTATTTATCGTTTTCAAAAAATGACAACTCGTCGAGTGCACTTGTAATGGTAATATTTTTATTCATATATTTTGTTTAAGTAGTTTGCTACTCTTTAAATATATGCTGTGTATCGGTACTTGTTCCTTTATCCTGTTATTACTGTACATTAGCTTGAGGTAGTTGTCTTATCTTTAAACTCAGAATCCATACACTTAAAAACCTGGATCTGCCTCTGCATGTTTCTTTTCTTTTATGCTTTTTAAAGACTCAAATGGGATTGCACGCCCACGTTCAATCTCAGATGGTAATACTCCAATTAAATATCATCGTCAATAAAGTGCTTGTTCAAAAAAAAAATGGAAGTTCGCTTGATATTTTTCCACTTCACAATGGCGGGTGGTGCTAATGCTGAATAAAAAAAAGAAAAATTGAAAAAAATAAGTAATTGTATTTCTATATAGGTCTAGACTCTAGACTTTATAGTATGGGCACATGATAAAACTTGGAGGTCCCCATTTCATGAATTGTATCTATCATTCTGATCATTATGTATAGTTACTGAAAATGCCCATAATTAACGTGTGTGAAGCACAAGTGAACCGACAGAATATGCGCACTTCTAATTTATCATTGTCGCTTTCTCATTGTCAAAGAAATTAAAATTTTACTTTATTATTTGATTCAAAAGATATCATGAGTATTTATGCATGCACAATACAGAAGTATAATTGTAGCTTCTATCAAATTTTCCTAAGTTTCAGAGCACTCTCAGTATGGAAATGAATCCCAAAAAACTCATTTAGCGTGACATATAGTGGCCATCGAGTATGAAATACATTTTAGAAGTTTGATTAATTTATACCCTGAGTTAAAGTACAAAGAAGAGTTATCTAGGAAATATATGAATTCAAGTTAATGCATTTGGCACAAAGATAAATCAAATATCCATATTGGAGTACATGTACTGATAATGGGTAGCCAATTAGATATCTTAAATGGACATACTGGCCTAACGGACCAAGTTCAAGCGAAAGACGTGAGGCCGTTTTTAAGGCCTCATTTGTTTGCACTTAATAGAAGTCTTAATCTGAATGGTTCAGATCTCAGAGCATTAAGTACATTTATTTTTATTAAGATTTAACCACTTAATGACTCTTAATAGATCTGTATCATTTATATTTTGAACAAAGTCTTAATATCTTTAAGAGGTTTATCAGCACTCCATATATTACGACAACTAGTTATTACTGTACTACCACAATCACCACCACCACCGCTGCCAACCACCACACGGCACCACCAGTCCACCACCACCATTTTAAACCACCACAACTAGCCACCACTGCCTATCACCATTACCATATATCGCCATTAGCACCAATGATCACTACTACACCCACTGCCAACAACTAATACCAACCACCCCCACATACACAATTGCATTCACTATCAAGCACCACCACCACTATTACCTGCCACCGCCAACACTGCTAGTTACTACCACCAACCGTCACTACCATCAAACATAACCACCACTATCACAAAACCACCACCAACACTACAATTACCAACAGTCACTGCTACCAGACACCACCACCATGCCACCACCAACCACCACCTTACAATCTAATAACTCGTGGATATAATATTTAAACTGTTTTATAATATTTATAAACTTTAATAAAGATAAATTAAAAATATTCAGATGTTGGAAAAACAAACGGTCTTAATCATTCAATGTTCAGTTCTTAATACCACAACATAATATTCAGATGTGTATTCAGATTCAGACCTCTTAATCTTATTAAAAACAAATGGCCCCTAAGTTGAGAAAAAGAGTTTAAGGCCAAAAAGTGGCTAGATGTAAGCCATAGGCCACAAAGTGGCTAGTTGCAACAAAAGGCTTTTAGCCATAGACGTAAAAAGGGTTCAGGGGCTGGGAATATCAAATCTCATGTAAAAGAAAGGTAAAAATTTTGTCCAGAGACCACTTTTGTCACTGCTATTTGGTTTCTGGCCATTTTTTCTTGGTTGTACAAATACTATTTGGAACTGCAATTCTGGTGGGCTGAACTTCATACCACAAGGGTTGAAGTTCAACTTCAGCCCACAAGAGTTGAAGTTTACGAATTTTATGCCTAAAAGTTCAGCCCTTGCGGGTTGAAGATGAACTTCATATCTTAGGTATGAAGTTCAGCCCACAAGATTTAAAGTTCAACCCACAAGGATTGAAGTTCCAAAAAGTAGCTACTTTTGCACAACCAAAGAAAAAGTGACTGGAAATCAAATAGCAGTGGCAAAAGTGGATTTCGTGCACTTTGCCCAAAAGAAGAACGATTGGGGAAAGTGCACGAAAGGCAACTTTTGCCACTGGTCTTTGGGTACAGGCCACTAATTTCAAAAACATTTAGTTTGTAGCCACTTTCGCTTAAAAGATAGAACTTCAGTCCAGGAGCCGAATTGAAGTTCAGTCCTTAAAGACAGAACTTCAGTCCAGGGCCATGTTGACTGAAGTTCTGAAGTTCCATCCTTAAAGATGGAACTTCATATTGACTGAAGTTCCATCCTTAAAGATGGAACCTCATATTTACTGACTGAAGTTCCATCTTTAAGGATGAAACTTCATATTGACTGAAGTTCCATCCTTAAAGATGCAACCTCATATTGACTGACTAAGGATGGAACTTCAATCCAGGGCCATATGGATTGAACTTCAGTCAATGAACAGAACTTAAGTCAATGTTTATTTAGTAAAGGCTCAAAAATGGCCTCTAGTGTAAGACCAAAGAAAATAGTGGCCTCAAACTAAATACCAGTGTTAAAAGTGGCCGCTGGGCGAAATTTTTACAGAACGATTCGGAAGCAGAAGGCCTGCTCCGGCGCAACAAAACACACAAGGAATTGAATTTCAAGTTTCTCTTCGACCACTAGTTCTTGAGCCCAGGTAAACAATCCCAAGACAACTTCTTATTGCCAATATTTCCATCCATAATTGAATTTAAATTCTTACGCGCTCCTATATAAACTCAAATTTAGAGTTCTTGAATTGAGAAAATTATATGAGAATTCGCAAAGTACTTAAGATGAGTTGGGGGATTCTAAGAACTAGAACTAAGAATTGGAGACTTCTAGGTTAAAGTAACTTTTAATTGGAGATTAATGATTCCATTGAAGTGGAAGTAACATTATGGACATTGTAACTGTAGAGTTGAGGTTGTCGACATGAATTACTTGGATTGGAGCTTAGATTTGACATGATAGAAGAATTCGAGGTGAGTTTTGGCATGTTCTTACTAAGATCTTTTCCCATAAAGTACATAATTTTAAGGTGTTTTAGAAGGTGCTTGGTATGTTAATGTGAGTTAAATTGGAGCGGGAAACCTCACATTATCCATGAACCAATTTATGTGATTTCACACTTATGTCTTGTAGTATAAGTTCTTCCTCAAGAATTTTAAAAGATTTCTTTCATGTCTTTATTTACATATATTCATGATTATTAGAAAATAAGTTCTAGTTTCAAGAACAATCTTGATTACATTTATACTATATTTTGAGAAACATAATGGCTTGTGAATTAAATATTTTACTTTTAAAGAACAGAATTTTTGATCCAAGAGATCACAGAAAACTTTTAGAAAGAGAATTGGACCCGAAGGGTCACAGAAAGTGTTTTGGACCTTAAAGTGGTCACATAAAGATTTTAGAAAAAAATAATTTTGGGAGTCACCTTAGATTTTGAGACGGGTAAACTCGTTCGTAGCCATAGTCGGGCTACGATCCGTTACCATAGTCGGATTGCATTTTACCCTGAAACTACCCTTGTAAGAGTAGACTTGTGCCATAGTCGGGCACTATGATATATTTTCTATAGTCGGGCAATGAATGATAGCATGTTAGACCTTGAACTATGGAACGCTGTAGAGAAAGGAAAGAAAGAAAGAAAATTACAGATGTCAAAGTTAATTGTTACTTCCCAGAAAAGAAAGAAAGAAAGGAATACATTTTTACAATATTTTAGAACTGCTTTTGTGCAAATATTTCAGAACTGTTTTAAATGCTTTATGCTTATATTGTTTTTTAGAATTTTTATCATACATAGCATATTTTCTAATATATTTTCTAACCCTCGTTCTGGCTTTAGTGGGAGGATAGTTAAGACTCACTGAGTACCGCCCTGGTGTACTGATGTTCTCTTCATGGGAACCTACATTGATCTATGTCAATGTAGGCGCAGGTTTTTGCAGGCAAGCAGGTTAAGAGCTAGAATATTCTCCCACTATCCAGTCGATTGATGAGCTCCACATTTGTTCGTGGAGATTCTTTATTTTCCACTCTTTCTTATTATTAGTAGTAGTGCCAGTTATAAATTCTTAAAGGCTTTCATAGACAATCTAACAGTTGGGTAGTTGTCCATTTTGTATGATTTTGTCTATTGATGTTCTGATTTAAAGACTGTATGATGCATATCATGATATATATAGAATATCACAGACAGGTTTAGAGGGTTCGCTCGGTCAAGCTCAGGTACTGGGTGCCAGTCATAGCTCGTTCAAAAAATAGGTCGTGACAAACTTGGTATCAGAGCAGCAGGTTTAGAGAGTCCTAGGGAGTCTATGAAGCCGTGTCAGTAGAGTCTTGTTTATCGGTATGAGGGTCCTATATCTATTAACGAGGGGCTACAAACATTTAGGGAATGTTTCATATTCTTTCTCATTCTAGATCGTGCTTTGCCTAAAGTGAGAATCAGTCTCCTATTCCCATCCGTCGATGGAATGATTGGTATGCGCTATACATTCTCGTGAGGCAAGAGTTGGTGCTAGTAGAATGTCAGCAGTTAATGGAAATATGTTGGGTAAGATATTAGTGCCATCTTAAGGGAAGGAAGGCTAAAGCTAGGACGAACTGAGATGAAGATAGCCAAATGATAAATTGGATAAATCATAGGCAACCTAAAGTGGCGAAAGATAAGATCTATTAGAATGATCTCAAAGACTTGTACTAGATCGAAGTAACACGACTACCAACTTGGTTAGCTTCTTTGAGATTCAAAAGAAAAAAAAAGATTGAGAGCAGAGTGTCAAAGTTGGAAAAGACGGAAGAGAAGGTCAACAAAGATTAAATGTACCCCACTTGGGAACAAAAAAAAAAATAGTTAATATATGAAGAAGGATTGTGAAAATTTGCAAGGATTATTTGGGGGGGGGGGGGGACTTTTCAGGGCATATAGCATAAATTGAATTCTTGGAATAGTATTACCTTTAGTATTCAGGAGAATATTACATTTTTGGCTCAAGCTCAAACGCCATGTATCACACCAATCTATGGAGTTACAGTATTAAAATTTGAATACCCCTTTATATACAACTCTATCTCTACTTAAATAGTTTCTTCATGTATCTTTATTAAAAAATGATGGCTAGACTTGTATTGAAAAGTGAGGTGACGCTATCACCAAATTTTAGCAGGTTTGTAATGGAACTGCAAGGAGCTAGAACTAGAGTTGCATCCAGATTTTTCTTAAAAAAAAAGAGACTACAAGTTGGTAAATGTCACACCCCTTTTTTCTGCGCGCCCTCTTGTGAGAGGGCGTTTCGGGTTTAGGAAGCGCTTATGGGAGTTTTGTGATGATTTGGCGCTATCCCGAGTTAGGGTTTCCATTTAAGGAAGTGACGGTGTTTCAAGGTACGAATTGTTTATTTTTTAATTCGGAGTCGCCACTTAACAAGTTTAAGGTGTGCCAAGTCACCCAAAGAGGTACCTTGGAACACCTATTACTCGTTACTGATCTGCGTCAGAGTTTCAGGTAAGGATCTCGGTTGACTCTCGGGAAGGGATTAGGCACCCTCGAGTCCTGTGCCAAGCACAATTGCTTTTATTGACGCATTCCGGCTATATGGAATATTTTATTGTACTCGCCTTTATTTATTTCTTTTGCTACGCTTTGATTTATTATTTTTTTCATTTTTATTGTATTTTGTTTCAGTGACTCGGCCGAATATTTTCGCGCAGGAAGTTCACCCGTTCGAAACCTTATCAACCTTGATTTGAGTCTCAATTTGATTTTTGTTAAGCTCGGATTATGATTCCAGCTTGATTGTGGGGTTAAATAAATTATCTGTCACTTCACTATTTATTCAATACGCTTATTCAATATTTACGGAATATAATTTATTTAAACCGGATATGGTCGCGCAGGCACTTCACCTGTTCGAGATCATCCGACTTAAATAAACTACACTTGAATCAATTAATTATTGAGTTATAAATGTCAATGTCCCTTAAGATAAAAGGACTGAAATTAATTGAGCTAGATTCGCAAAATTTTTGGTCCACTTGGTTTATTGTGGCCTTAAACCTAAAGGCTGGAATTAAAGTGAGCTGTACTTGCAAAAATTTCAGCCCATTTATGAAAACTTTGCACGCCAGTCTTATTTGCTGAGTTGGATTGCACTAGATGTCCCTTTTTGCCTATTTATTTTAAGGTCTGGTCAGATTTACAGATTTTCTTGAGTTTCGGCCCTTATTAACTGCATTTTTATGAGATTTGCATTGTTGGTCATTATTTTTACAACTTTTGACAGAAAGGTCCTGGTTTAGCTCATTTAACTTGTCTGATCTTTAGCTAAAAGGCCACGAAACATAAAGATGCCTATCTCTGCAATTTTAGCTCAGAGTTTCTGTGCGTTTTTCTTTACTTTATTTTGCAAGACAAATCCCTTTTACTTTACTTATTTCAAATCTTGCCTACTTTGTTAACAACTACACAAAATATGGAAGAGTTCAAGACGTTCATCACCTCGGTTTATACATAGCAAACATCATACATGCATATAAACGAAACAGCGAACAGAGACAAAGAGTAACATGCTTTCGGGCCTTTAACTTGCTATATTTTAAGAACAAAACAAGATACAAAGGATAATTTTGTTTACCTAGTGAGCAAAGTTGAAAGAGAGCCCCACCAATGACCCAAATGAAAGTCAAATGCAGTGAGCAAAACCAGCAACAAAACAAAGTTACAAAGCCCAATGACAAAGCCCAACAGCAACTCAACAAAACTCTTCAAACCAAATTTCCCCAACCCATTCAGAATTAACCTCAAAGACTTCTAAAGTGTTGAAGTCTTTGCTAAAAAAACCTTGCTAAACTCTTGCTATTTCTTTCTAACATTTAATGCCTTTTCTCTCTCTTTCAGATGGTGGGTGGGTAGTAAATGTTGTGAATAAATGACATGTTATACAGGAGAGAGGACTGAAAGTTGAAAAGGGGGGAAAATAGGTGAAAAATGGGGGGAAAAGAACTGTTGAGTGTAAAGCCCAAAGATCATTAATGTAAAGCTGAAATTTAGCCATTTTTGTGCTAAAATTTCACCAACCAAAAAGGCAAAAGCTGAAAATTGCTATTTTGGTGCTTCTCCTTCCCCCAAGGTCTTATTTGTTGACTTAAATTTCAAAATTTTCAGACTTCATTTTCTCTTTTTCTTCCCCTCCTTTTTCTTATTATTCTTTTATAAATTAAAAGGAAAATTCAGATTTGAATTTTAAATCAAATGGGCTGGACTGAAATCCCAGAAACAAACTTAAACCCCCCAAACTCTTTAGGAAAATTTACGCCCCATGATAGTTAAATAAGAATAATTACTTTTTCTGTACACCTTTTCTTGTTTCTTTCTTTCCATATACATTTTACCATTTTTAAAATATATTTTAAATATATATTTAATGCTTAAAATATTATTAATGTATGTTAAATATTTTGTATTTATCCCTTATTTTAAGGGATATGTGCCGTTTTTAAAACTAATCAATTTGATTCATTAAAATCTGATCTTTCAACTGATTTAGGTACAATCTCTTTAACTTCCTTTAATAGATAATTACAATGCGTATTTCAAGGGATAAATATCATACTATTAAATATTAATATTAATATTAATATTTAATATATTAATATTATTGATATTTAATATCTTTTATATTATTGATATTTCATATTTTAAATATATATTTAATATATTTAATATTTTAAATATTATTATGTTGATAAGACTCTATCATTAAGCCTAAAATCGTGCAACTACCATATTTAATGGTAATCTATTTTTTTTTACCATTGATTGTTTCCTTTAATTAAGGGAGTTAAATATCATACTATTAAATATTAATATTAAGAAAAATATTTAATATGTATTAAATTTTTGGATACAAAAAGTTATGGACACCTAAAAGTAATTATTTCTTGATGGGCGGATATATATGTAAAGAGCCCAACTCTTTATACTACACTAAACAAAGTCCACTAAACAAAAATCAAAGCCCTATTACCAAGAGACCAAACTTTAATCCTAATATTTACTAATTAAAGAGCAAACTTATAACATAAATTTAACATTACACCCCCTATAAATTAACTAACATAGCAAGTTAAATCCAAGCTCTATTGCTAAATAAAAATATGATAGCGGACAAAGTATCATGCTAAAGCACACTAGTCTCAAATTCCTTTCCAAACATACAGACACATATCCAGACTAAATGACTCATGCTAGGATAATGACTAACTAAAATAAATGAGTACAACTAAGCAAAACTTGGTCAGTTTCATATTAAGATTGACACAAAACTTTCAACTTTGAACGACGACACAACTCCAAACATACATCGCCAAGTGACATTAAAGTGAAGTGAGGCAGTTTCGCGCTTATTCAATCAGATATGTACATGATATTATCTAAGATAAACAATACCGAACAAACTTACTCTAGTAGCTACAGAAATCTAGCTGTACTAGTAAAACATGGTAAGGAACCTAACTGTCATCAAACTAGTGTAACAAAAAACGAACTTACGCTACTGCATTATCATCACGGCATAGCCACCACTGCCTTGAGTCGTTGTATTCACAACCACAAAACCAACATGGCCGCCTTGCTGCAACAACATCACCACTGATCCATCGAGCCACTGCCTTATCACCGCTGCTGCCTCGCCACGGAACCAAGACGCTGCAGCTAATAACGCCATTGCAGCAGCCTTTCCAAGCCGCTGCTACAAACAAACGACGCGTCTCCGTCCCCTGAACAAAACCAGCTTGCTATTGCACCATTCTCACTGCCTCAAACAACCCCTTCACAGTCTACGCCATGTTCACGCCTACACCACTCCAAAATTGCTTCAAAGCGACTAACGACAACACTCTTTTCGTCCATAACTTCGACCAAAACAAAAGCATCGATGCCAATGCCTCGCTATAGATTTCCCGTTTCACACCACTACACACGATCAGAAAACAGAATAACCATTGCCTCCTAGCCTAACCTCCCTCCTACACCCTCGTCGCTGCCCAAACAGCCCCTTCGCAGCCTTGGCGACGCTTATACCTCATCGGAGCAGCCTCCAAAATGCCATAGTGTCACCAAACAACTATTCACAAACGTCACCACGTACACACCAAAAAGTTCAAGCAAAACCATAGCTACGGAATCTCCAACTCTTCTTGTTCTAATCGAATCGACCTCGTTCGGGGTCAACTCGACTAGAACGAGAAGAGAATGGAGAGAAAGGGCGAGAAAAATCAAATCAAGGAGGACCCACGACAAATCTGCTAATCGGAAAAAATGAAGCGAGAAAAAGATCTTTTTTTAAGGAAAAAAAAAGGAGTAGCATATACGAAAGGGGATGGGAAGGAAAAATTATGAAGTGAAACTCACTGGAAAAGATAAAGATTCGCCCCGAAAATATTTCTCGCAGATTCTTTCAAGCCCGATCTACACCACACTAAAAAGATTTTGGAAAAATTAGTAGCGAAAATGGGATGAGAAGGTCGAGACGAGTCCGGGCTTGTGTTTTGGGAATTTTTCGGTGGCCGGAGGACGGCGGATCAGTGACGGTTCGCGGTAGTTCAGTGGTTGAGGCGATTTCCGGTGGGGTGAGGAAAATTTTGGCAAAGGTTTGATTAGTCACATGAGGTTTTTGGGTGAGAGAGACTCATAAGTCTTTAAATAGTTTTTTAGGACTCAAGTCTCAAAAAATAGGTAAAAGGGACACTTTTAAGATTAGTACTAATTACTAACATTTTAAAAGCCCCTCAAGTTTTTTTTATTTACACAAAGCCCCCACCTCTTTACCCACCCCATCTACCCTTACCCCCATCCGGCCCCCACCCCCTCCCCCACCCATCCACTATTCCACCACCACTCTCCACCACTCACCGCCACCTTCTACCACCTCCTACCACCCTCCACTACCCACCACCACCTTCTATTACCCTCCACCAGCAACCACCACCCTCCACCACCACCCCACCACCCTCCACCACTCCAATAAAAGGATGTGTACACATCAGTTGAAATGTGTACACATATAATTCAGATGTGTACACATCTCGTCTGATGTGTACACATATTATAATATGTGTACACATTTTATTATATGTGTACACATCTCGTACACATATAATAATATGTGTACACATCTCATCTGATGTGTACGCATATTATTATATGTGTACGAGATGTGTACACATATTATAATATGTGTATGTGTACACATCAGACGAGATGTGTACACATTTTTTCCAGTCGTAAAACACATCTCCAAAATTGTATAAACATACAGAAAATATGTTTACACATCTGAAAAAATGTGTAAAACGACTAGAATTAGAAAAAAAACTTAAAAAAATGAAACGGGAAGGAAGAAAACGGAGAAGAACAAAGAAAAATAAAATTGATACGAAGAACAAGAAAGAAAAATAACGTGGATGGTGATGAAATAAAATTTAAAAAGAAAGCTAGAAGAAAGAAGAAGAAGGAAGAAGAAAAAGAGAGAGAGAAAGAAGAGAAGTAGGAGAATAAAGTTTGAAATAATTTGAAATATGAGAGAGAGTGTAAAAGTAGGTGTGAAGGAGGGAGATTGAAAATTTGAAAATTGGGGTGTTTTTGTAAATCCGAAAATATTTTTTTTGCCCACAAGTTGTTAATGACTACACTTCAACCCCCACTTAAACTAATCTACCTTTGACTTGGTCTTGTCCCCTATCCTTCTATTGAAACTTATGGGGACCTTTCCCCTCTTTTCTCTCTAGTCACATGGGACTCAAGTGTGTGTGTAGTGAAATGAGGAAAAATAAAATTATATATGTGAAAGGGGTGGGTGAGGAGGACCCTTGGATTAAAAATGATCCAACGGAGAAGATTAAACCTTCTTTGGACCGGGTCAAAATCTGATTTGGCTAAGGGAATTGGGCTGCATAACACTAATAATTTACAAAACTATGACACCTTAGGCAATGGTTTGCCTTATTGGCCTCGCTTAAAGTGGTTTTACAAGAATGGCCTCACTAATTTTAAGTAAGTGCTCCCTCGGGGGCAACACTTCAAGTTATAACTTGACAAGTGCACCCACGGGGGCAGCACTTCAAGTATAAAGTGCACCCACGGGGGCAACACTTCAAGTATAGAATGACAAGTGCTGCAAGTGTTGCCCCCGTGGCAGCACTTGACATTTTATCACTGTCAACATTATCTCCAGATAACTTGAAGTGCTGCCTTGTAGACAACATTTGCAATTTACACTTGAAGTGTTTCCCCCGAGGGAACACTTGAAAATTTATAACGTGAAGTGTTGCCTACGGAGGCCATTTTGATAAACCATTCTTTAGTGAGGACAAAAAACCATAACCAAGGTTAAAGGGGTACATGTAGTGAAATTTTTTGTTAGCTATTATAGGCCTGCTTAATTAACAAATCAAATTAAACTAATTTCAACTAAATAATTAAATGACAACATTCACAGATATATTACAAGAAAAATGATGACCATCATGAATATGTCAAATATCAAATATCTTGGTAATTTTTTTGGTAATGTTGCCAAAATTAGGTGATTATAGTAATGAAGATATGAAGATATATTAATCTAACTCACAACAAAAGTTGAGTAAAAGAGCAAAAATTGGAGTAAAATTTGGAGAACTAGTAAGGACGGTTGGTCAAGTATGTGAACTGATGCATATCATGATGCATAGGCTACGACTCTGGTAGAAGAATGCCTCCTAAATGAAGAAGGTGCTAAGAATAAAATCAATAGTTTGATGTGTGCAAGTACCTATGAGGATGATGTAAGTAGACTCGTTTGGATGAGTAAATAGAGTACTAAGTCTCTAAGAGCACGAAGAAGCATAATCTCAACTTGGCGGGGTAATATAAATTGCCTAGAAAGCAAACTCTTGCGAATTAGCAATGTCAAGTTTTTTCTAAGACAAGTAGGCTAACTCTAGGAGATGTGGATTTGGAAGAAAAAAATAGGGGAGAACCCAGTATGTACTCAAGACGCCCTAATGAGAGGGAAGGAGAATTAAAGATCTGAGAACGAGCGAGGTCCCGTGTTACCTTATAAAAAAGGAAAATGTTATAGAAGTGGTCCTTCCACAAGCCATAAATGCAATGTGAAAACCTTGAAGTTCTGAGGACTTCCATGATACATTTTGAAGATAGAGAAGTTACAAAAGATTTAGAGGTGCATGATGAGTTACTCGAACCTCAAGTATGTTTTATCCAGTTAAGGGCAAGGGGTGCGCTCTATGATTCAAAAGTGACCTTGAGAGTAATCGTATATCTTCGAGCTAAGTTTTCAAAAATAATGGTACACATGCATATAATTGATGTTTATCTTCATCTTGGGAATGGTTCCATAGTACAATAGGAAAATCAGAAAAACGGTCGTGCCTAAGGGGCAGGATAAGTTAGCCTATGAACCGAAGAATTATTCTATGGAGTACCTCAAGAAATTTCCAAACTGGATAAGCATGGAAAAGTCGTGAAAAAAGGGTTTATTTTCTTGAATGCATGCAAATGGTTATTAGTAAATCACATTTTGAGAGTTAGTGCACAAGTGACATCTGTATTTTTCAAAAATATAAATTCCTCAAGTTCAATTAGGAATCACCTAGAATAGTAGAATATATCTCAACACCACCCCGAACATTCTAATAACTAGCATAGAATACAGAATTTTCTCAATTCCAACAATGGTGATAAAACCCGTAGCTTATGTAAAGGGAGACAAGAAAAGCAAGAAGCAGAATCCTCGTCAGGAGCCAAGTAGAATATTGCCCAAAAGGATTGTATCCAAGTCTAAATGATGATTAAAGCTCTCATATGGAATATAAGGTCTGTTAATACTCAGTAGGAATTTCAGAGAGTCGTTGATATGCATAGAGAGCATGGTTTTTTTGTGATTGCACTTATGGAATCATTTCAACATTCAAGACATATTCAAAAATATTGACACCCAATTTTGTCCCTCCTTTTTTTTTAAAAAAATCAGCTATAATTCAACTTAAGGGTGCAATTTGACTATTTGTGCAAAATGTGCATTAGAAATCATGCATTTACGTGCGTTATCCTCTATTTATATATTACATACCTAAATATGGCTATATTATGTAATTTTTCATCATTTACGTTATTTGTCAAAGCTGTGACTGTTTGCGCAATTTAGTACATTTATAATATCATATAATTGCATCATTTAGGCTACATGTCAAATTTGTATCGATCTGTGATCATTTGTGCAAAATAGCAATTATCTGTGATTATTTATATTTTAATAATTTTATTTGGGCTTATTTAATGATTATTTGTGCATTTTATATATATGTATATTTATATTTTGTTTCTGTACCTTTAAAGTTGAATATTGGCCAACTAAAAGGAAATGTCCAAATTTCCTTTTTATTAATTCCTCCATATTTCAAAATTCCTACCAAAATTTTTTATTTCTTTATATTTATTTTTATTTATCTATTTATTAAATTGCATTACTCTTTGAACCTAGACACAATATTTAACCAAGTACATCCTTATATTTGAATTTTGAAAATAGCATTTTCTAAATCTTCTTCTTGATTTTTTGCTATCTTTCCTAAATCACTCCTAATCTTCCCTTTATTTTTTTTCCTAATCTTCTTCTCCTAAAAATCTCCCAATTATCTCTTATCCCGAAGAGCCTTTTTTCAATTCTCTTCTTTAAAAGAAAAGGGAACCCATTCATTTTGGGCATCAGCAGATACACAAATATCAATATACACGAACTCCTCTCCTCACAGAGTACAGACAACACACGTTTTTCAATACACCATCATGATCAGGCATTACACAAACACATAGACACACGCCAAAATACATCGGCAGACCCCACCTCCTTCTTTGCCTTCTTCTCCCTCATTACACACACCCATGACCCACCATTACACATACACCACCCCTCTCGTTTTTTTGCTCACTCCACATACCCACCAAAATCGATAGACACACAAACGAAGCAGAACAGAGGTGACACACACGCACAGCTCCCTCCCATTTTCTTCCATTACACACAACATACAGACTCACCAATCCATAAGCACTCGCACACACGCTCATCAGAACGGAAACAAAGGGAAATTGGGTGTGGGGATCAGAGGACGGGGACGGCAGAGACCAACGGGGACGGTGCAGCGAACCACTATCGGAACTTAGCCGGAATTATTTTTCTCGGCGGGATAATTGAACCCATCACTAGAATCCTTTTTTCTCATCCATGTCTAGTCAATTTGGTTTTTGAAATTGAAGAGGCATTGGTGAAGTAGAGGTGCCGCCCAAACAGGCTGGTGTTGCTTCTCATCTTCCGTTTGGGGTACTATTCCGATCCGCTTGACGCCGCTAAGAAATCGCTGGAAACAGGGAGTACTCGCCTTCAGTTTTCTTAATTCTATACTCGTTGCCTGTGTATCACATTTTTGAATTGGTTGTATCGTCGACTTGATTACTACTGTTTTCGTTCACCAGAAATCTGGTCGGCGGTGACTCATTGTTTCGTCTGAAGCTTCTGTTGTTTTCACTCTTTTACAGGACTGTTGTTGTTGATTGCCTATTTCTCTATTTCTTGGGGAATTAGGGAGTTCTTGAATCTGAGATTACAATTAGTTGCTGGATTACTAGTTTATTGACATATTGTTTGCTGACTGGGTTTTGTTTCCTACGATATTGTTGACCCATCTAACTGATGTTTGTTTTCTAATGTATTTTAGGTGGTGTGACAAAGCCTATGAAAATACTTTTATTTGAGGCTTTACAACGAATTGACTGATGCTATACTAATTACGATCAAGAAAAATAATTAAATAATTTATTTGAGGCCTATTGACTGATTCGAAGGGATACTACACTTGAACAGTCTCATTCCCGTGTCCCTAAAACAAATAGGCGATGACGATGCATATCACTTTGCAAAATAAGTGATAGTAGAGTGGTGGTATTGAAGGTACCTGGCATGGCAAACCGGCCTGGGCTCCGTGTTTGCAGCCGTACCGAAACCCCTAACCTCTGCTTGATGCAATACATCATTCTGAGCCTACATTTTTAAAAAATCCTTTCCCCCCTTTATTTTATTTTTATTATTATTGATATTTTATACTATTATTATTTTTATTAATACTAACTTTTTTTCTCTATATTACGTGCGAGGTAGAAAAGTGGATGAAAGATGACATATTTTCGAAGGAGAACAACTAGAAGAAAATCCTTTATTTATTATTATTACTAGTATTTATTATTATTATTTCACTTTATTAAATTGTCGTACTAACTTATTTTTATTTTTGTAAGGTACCTTTGGAAGAAGTAAATTCGTGGATTTAAAACTTTTTTTATTTAACCTTAATTAATTATATGCATATTATCGTATCCATTTAATTACTTGTCTATTTTAGTTAGCTATTTTATTTGCTTATTTACTTAGAATCCCAATTGTTTAGTCCGGCAGGTAAACCACATTTGGTGGAGCCTGAGAGGTGTCTAACCCCTTCCTCTCTTGTTAACTTGAATCCCTACCTAGATTTTTGGTTCGTAGATTAAGTTTCGGAGTTAATTGTAAAATTAGCTAGAAATAAAATAGGTGCCCTAATACGCTTAGTTAAAAAATATGTTAGGTGGCGACTCTTACCCTTGAGTTACCCCAGTAAGTCGAGTCCTATTTCGAGCCTTAATCGGATCGGGTAAAAATAGGATGCGACAAAAGATATAGGAGAAGGCTGGGTATGGAAGCTACATTGTATGACTTGAATGGGAAGATTTGGGTCTTCTTAGATGTTGCTGTCCAGTGGGAGATAGTCAATGATACTTCCCAGCAAATCACCCTGAAGTTACTGCACCAAGATATTGCCCAACACATAGTTGTAACTTTTGTATATGCAAAAATATAGTGCTATGGAAAGATTGGAGTTGTGAGATAATTTATACTATCTTTCTAGTGATATGGAGCTGCTTTGGCTAGTTGGAGGAGATTTTAATGTTGTGCTTAGTGAGGAAAAAAAGATTGGAGGGCTACCATTGGCCCCCCTCAAGTTTATGAGAATTTTGCCTTTTGTGTTAACTCTAGTGGGTTGTTTGATATTTGTTTTAAAGGCAGCCCCTTCACTTGGTGGAATGGGTGACATAGGTCAAAATATATTTTTGAGAGATTGGACATTATACTTGTAAATGTTCAGTTTCAAAATGTGTTTCAATCTCTTGAAGTAGAACACCTTATACGCACTGGTTCTGATCATGCTCCTTTATTATTAACTTGTGGGGAGGGTGCTGTGCATCTTGTCAATCCTTTCAGGTTCTTGAATTTATGGGCTAAGCATGAAACATTCAATGATTTCATGAGAGAACATTGGAGGGCAGATTTTGTTGTTGATCTTTTCCTAGTGTTCAAGCAGAAGCTAAAGAGTGTTAAAGGTGCATTGTCAAAATGGAGCAGGGATAATTTTGGTGACATTTTCAAGCAGATTGCTATTAAGGAGAATATTGTGAGATACTGTTTGAAGAAGAGCCATCTATTGAGAATAGAGTTATATTACAAAAGGCTCAGGCTGAGCTAAAAAAAAACTATAGTGTGGAAGAGCAATATTGGAAGCAGAAAGCAGGTTTCTTGGTTTCCTGAAGGGGACAGGAATACTAATTTTTTTCATAATTATGTTAATGAAAAGCGGAGGAAATACAGCTTACAAAAATACAGTATGACAATGGGGACTGGATTAACAATCAAGAATTGATCTCTGGGGATTCTTGTCAATTATATCAGAGTCAGATGGCACAAGGGGGTTGCTCAAGCATGTTTCTTCTATGGTGTCAGTTGATCAGAACAAGATCTTTGTAGGTACCCATGTTGACACCCAATTTTGTCCCTCCTTTTTCTAAAATTGGCCAATATTCAACTTAAAGGTGCAATTTGACTATTTGTGCAAAATGTGCATTAGAAAGCATGCATTTACGTGCGTTATCCCCTACTTATACATTACATATGTTTGTCAAAGTATGGTTGTTTGTGCAATTTAATTACATTTATAACATTTTTAGTTATTTATACTAAATTAATTTAATTTGACACTAATTTTTCTTTATGTGTGTTATTTTCTTTATATGATATATATACATTTATATTGCACCTTTAGTTAAAATACGTCCAATTAAATACCTCCATGCCCATTTTCAATATTCATATTTGAGTTCTTTTAAATTGTTACAAATATTTTATTCCATCTTGAAACTAGACAAAGAAGGGTCCAAGGACATCCTTTACATATCCCTTTTCCTAAAACTAGTCCAAGTTCATCCTTCCCCTAATCTCTTCCTTAATGTTTCAATTATAATCAAATCCTAAAATCACTCTCCTATTTTTTTTCCTAATCCCCTAATCACCAAAATTTCTCTCAAAATCCCACAATTACCTCCCCACAACCCAACGTTCCTTTTGTCCCTTCATTGATAAATACAGAGATCTTTTTCAAACATAAGAGAAGAGGAGTACATACAGTACTACACGGGCCCACAAACCAGTCACACCTCACCCCTCATCTTTTTCCTCCACAAACACCGATACATACCCCAACATACACCCCCATACAACTACATCTCCTTCTTCATCCCTCAACACATATACACACATCTCCAAACACCCACACACGAACAAACTGAGAATGACCCTTCTCATTTTCTCTTCCCTGTCAATTTTTATACAACATACATCACATATATACACAACCCGTTATACACACACACTTCGACAAAATATAAACAGAATCCATACACACACACATACCCAATCGGGCAGAAACAGAATGGAAGGGGAGATATCTGAAACAGAGGAGATCGAAAAGGGGTTTGGGGAAGTGGATTAGTGACTGTAAAACCATCACCGCCGTCTATTTCACCGGGAATTGAACTGGGTTTTTACCATCGATACTCGCTGTGAATTAGGCATAGCTGATCGATCAATTGTTTTATTCAATGATTTTTTCTTTACAGATCTAATGGCTACACCGTAGTTCTTTTGCTGAGGAGTTTAGCGACGCCGTACTCGCAGGCAGTCGCTCCTCCGCCTCTTTGATTACTGCTTCTTTCCATGGTTTTCCGGTTCATCGCTGATTTCTGATCGGCGTGGCTCAACGTTTCATTGAAGCTTCTGCGCTTCTCTGTTATGATGTGTGAAGTTTTGTTTCTTTGTATGTTAAAGGCTATGTCAGGCCTATTGTTTGCTTTATTGTAATACCATCTAACCTTTTTGCTATGGTTACCGCGTCACTCCATGTGATAATGGTTATTTTTATGGGTTATTCCAAGGCTGTTGATTATAATTGTTTTGTGCTTCACACCGCAGGACTTTCAAAAAATTCGTTACTTATTGGTTCGTTTGAAAAGTGTTGCACGACACTATGAATGGCCAATGAGAAAATATATACATATATATTGAGGCCCACGGACTGATTTGAACATGATACTAAACTTAGGCCAATGACATTTGGAGGCCAAATCAGTCCCGTTACATAATTGCTACCCTGTGTCCCTAAAAACAAATAGGCGATGACGATGCATATCACTTTGCAAAGTAAGCGATAGTGGAGTGGTGGGATTGAAGGTACCTGGCGTGGCAAACCGGCCAGGGCTCCGTGTTTGCATCCGTACTGACATCTCTAACCTCTGCTTGATGCAATACACCATTCTGAGCCTACGCTTTTTATAAAATCCCTTTTCCCCTCTATTTTATTATTTATACTTATTATTGCCATAATTGATATTATTATTAATACTAACTCATTTCCTTTATATTTTTGCAAGGTCTATTTTGGAAGAAGGCGATTAGTAAAAAGAACTCTTTACTTTATTATTATTCCATATTATTATTATTGTTTTATTATTATTATTATTATTATTATCACTATTCTTATTATACTAATTCATATTTTTATATTTTTTGCGAGGTACATCGTGGTGAAATTATAAAAGACTACCCTTTTGAAAAAGAACAAAATATTTAAAATCATTGACTTTACTTAATTTTGTCTTATTAATTTTGTTTGCAATTCTTACTGACTTGTTTGTTTATTTTGCAAGGCACATTTGGACAAAGCTTAGTCATAAGAAGAGACGAATAGTTATTACTTGTCTTTAAATTTGTATACCATAGTCTAATAGTCAAATATCTTATTGCTTAGTTAGTTTAATTATTTACTTTAGAATCCCAATTATTTAGTCCGGCTGGTAACCATATATGGTAGAGCCTGAGAGGTGCCTAACACCTTCCTCTCGGGTTAACTTGAACCTTTACCTAGATTTCTGGTTCGTAGACTAAGTTTTGGAGTTAATTATAAAATTAGCTAGAAACAAAGTAGGAGCCCTAATACGCCTAGTTAAAAAAATATGTTAGGTGGCGACTCCAACTCTTTACCCGTGAGTTACCCAATAAGTCGAGCCCTATTTCGAACCTTAACCGAATCAGGTAAAAATAGGATGCGACAGAATGGCGACTTCGCTGGAGATATCAAGGTTCAAACCATAACGGACTTTAAATTGGGATTCTTTACTTGTTTTATTTTCTGGCCATGCTAACTTTTCCTCCTTTCCTTTTTGCAGGAATAAGTTCATTTTTAAATTTTCAAATTTTGGCGCTCTATTATATAAATTGTTTGGTTATGTTTTCTTTATTATTGTTTTATGTCATTCACACTTCCTCCACTCCTGGAAAGTTTACACTTGCACACACCATAAACGATTACGTGGATGTCACGATCGTTTCACTCTCAAAAGACCCTTTAGGAGGAACGGTTAGAATCTAGTTGGTCCGTGGTACAACCAACAATTCTAAACGTTCCTACCCCTTGGTTGTCCGCCTGGGGGGACCATGTCCTTGTCTAGATTACCCAACTTTTAGTTACACTCTGTTTAGAAATCTTGCATCATGCCATATTTAGGAATATTTCGACTTCGGCTCGTGTCTAAATCTACTAGTTCACCATATTTGAACAAACCGACGGGTTTTCAATCCTAAGGGACGCTTAAATGTGTTATGTGTGCATTTATTTAAAGTTGAACGTGTCTAATGAAGACCATTTGTTCACATAAAAGTAGGTTCTCATAACAAAATCAATTATTTATTTCTATTTTCCTAAAATCGTTATTTCTATATTTATACAACAAAACCAACTATTTTATAAAATTATTTCTGGGTTATGAACGAAATTAATTTTTCTACTTTTATGAAAATAAAATCATACACTTTAAATTAATTTTTGTTACTTTAATGTAACAAGATCACTTATTTATTCCTATTTACCTAAAAAAAGGAGAAAATATGTTATTTCTACGTTTATTTAATAAAATTATTTTCCATTCATTTTTTGGATTATGAGAACAAATGGGATGACGCAAAAATACTCATTCAATTTAAAAACCATAATTAGGAAGACTTGACACCCTTGGCATGTCAAAAGTCCATTAGCAACTTCAGTCTAAAGTGTCTAAAGGGTTCTCAACCCGCAACGACACATCTCTTCATATTCTCTGTCACATTGTTTTCAAAAGCTTGTGCCACATGTTGATCGTTTTGCTCACAATAAAGCGAATCTTAGGCATTTTTCTTCCCCCTTTTTCTACCGTCCTTCACCTTTTTTAAAAGATCATGGACAATAGAACATTTGACATGGTTGCTAAAATCTCTCAGTTAGAATCTTCTGGGGATGGATCAGCATGAAAAATGTTCACCTGGCTATGATCTAATTTCCTAACAGTATTTAGTCTTTTCCTTCTCTTACACTGTTTCAATATGAGCCAATGCAATAAAGTCCAAATAAATGCAACATTCTCCTTTAGGCTCCACATTTTGTTACCAAACGAAATGATGCGTGTGGCACAAAGCGCTTCTCAAAATCATCATGCGTAAAGCGGTCTTTTGCATTATAGGATGAATTTTCTTATTTGACGTGTGTGCACATTGCATGAACTTGTATGTTGCTCTAGGTCTCCAAGGGAATCCCTTCCCAAATCCCATCTCCTCCCCGGGCATGCATCTCATCTCCCTACTCTACACCAAAATTCTAGTATCTAAAATCTTTCACATGTCCAAACTATCTCTAACTCACTACCCAACTCAAAACCTATTATCCAAAGGTTGGGTTAAGTCAAATACCAAGGCAAAAGATATTTTCTGTCGTACAACACAATCTATTCCTTACACAACATCCTTACCACTTTGCATTGACATCCAACTCCTCATCTCCCTCTTAAACAAGCGTCGGTCGTTTGACCAAAATCCTTGCCTTGACTGCTACATAAAGCACTTGGGCAATATCTTGTAATATTTACGCGTTCTATTGCAACCTCCAAATTCAAGCGCTAACCCGTCATCCACGGTCTAGGCATTCTCTTAAGCTTATGTGTCATTTTTGCTTCAAGTCTTTGCTAATGTGCCCACACGGTTTTGTGCATTTCACCACTTTGTTACGGTTGCTTCGTACTTGAACACCGAAGTTGGTCAAGAATTTGCATTTAGAAAGCCGAAATGGCAAGCCAAGCTGAAAACACCTTCCTCTGCAACAAAGTCCTTTGGACCACCAGCATATGACACCAAGAGATTTCAGAAAATTCGATTCCCATACAATTTACACGAGAGTCACAACAAAGAAATCAGATCACTATACGACCGAGCTCACAACCTCACACTGCACCCAACTTACACAATAAACAACCTCCCCTATGTCAAGGCTTTCAATGACAATCTTAGGGAGCTCAACATACAAGACCTCGCACCTTTACTCCTTAGCCCAATCAAAAGATATTGCACCCAACAGACAAACTACTCCCTAGATACCCATTTCTCAATTAGATCCCAACAAGATCTACACTCGTCATCCAGCACTAAAACACAAAGTTCAGAGTCTGATTGACACAAAGCAAAAAAGTGGTATAACAAAAACAAACAAAGGGAAATTGCAACTCCCGAACCACAAAAACACTTTTTGCACAAACTAATCCATCAGAATTGGCTCCATAACTTTCGAAAGCACAAAACATGAAGACATCCCATTACAACCTAAGACAAATACAATTTTGGGCAATCTCCAAATCCAGCAAAATCCAAACACTGAACTTCAGTCTGAGTATGAAAATATCCACGTACTCATAATCATCGATACACCCAATCGTCACACTAAAGGACGAATTCGGATTCTAGCCAATACACTGGTGTTCAGTGCAATGCAACCACCTTCTCTTGATGATCTGGCATAGGCAATAAACTGGGGCAGAATTTTTGAGAACCCCCTTAAAAATTCCAAAAGGCGCAAGCTTGACACTAGGCTAGAAATTTTTGAGATCCCCTAAAAAATCTCAAGAAAGGCATTATAAGAGCAACACGATAGCCTTCTTAGCACATTGAATGAAGTAACAATGGCATTCTATTTGTCGCACTTTACTTTACTTTTGTTTGCAGGATACACAGCCCGACGTAACAGACAAACATCTCCCGATGAAGAAACGTCATGATAAGGGGACGGTCATACAAGATATAGTAGCAGAGTGCAACACAACAAATATGCAAGTCGGCCTCCCCTAGAAACTCACGAATTTTCTTTGATCGTAGGTTTACACAGGTACCAAGTATACCTAACAACTATTGCAAAGCAATATTCATCAAGTTGACAAGCATAGTATCTATGTCGGTGGATATATAGGGTCCGCATTGGTGGACATCACATCAATTTAAGAGGCATAGAATCCATGTCGGTGGATATATAGGGTCCGCATCTGTGGACACAACAAGCATAGAATTCATGTCGGTGGATATATAGGGTCCGCGTCGGTGGACATGACATCAATTTGAGAGGCATAGAATCCATGTCGGTGGAGATATAGGGTCCGCATCTGTGGACATGACATCAATTTAAGAGGCATAGAATCCATGTCGGTGGATATATAGGGTCTGCGCCGGTGGACACGACAAGCATAGAATCTATGTCGGTGGATATATAGGGTCCGCATCGGTGGACATGACATCAATTGGACAAACATAGAATCCATATCAGTGGATATATAGGGTCCGTGTCTGTGGACATGACATCATTTGAAGAAGCATAGAATCTGCGTCGGCGGATATAGAGGGTGGGTTCACGGTGGTAAACAGGACAACAATTTGCAGCAGAGTAAGGTCCTCATCAGTGGGCATAGCATTGGAAAGATACTTGGTTCGCATATGTGGATGAGACATCAATCAAACAAACATAAGACAAAACAACCACTTGGCTCAACAGGGAAGTTTACTTTATCTTTATCTTTATATCTATTGCATTTATCATGATTTTGCTGCAGGGTACTCCCCGATCTCTCGACAAACCCCTACGCATTACTCTCACACCTGCTCCTAAAATCACTACCAATTGTGCAACCACAAAGCCTCAAATATACATACAAAGCATCATCCCGAAACCCACATCAAGAAGCTTAATCCTACAGACAGTACTTTAGCTACACTCGCAAGCTACCTATTTTGCCGAGTTCCAAAGAGCTCAAAGCTACAATCCTATGCTCGCACCAGTGATCTACCTAACATTCTTTGCCGATTAGGTACCAGCTCCGTATTCCTTCCTATTCAAGCTTATCTGTGTCAATCGTGCGCGCTTTCGTGCTTAATAGTGCCTATCTGTCTGAATTGTGCATATTTATCATGCTGTACTCCTCACTGTTCCCCAACTCATTCAAAATAATGTCGAGGCCAAGATGACTCATCTATCGAGTTATAGTGAAAATGTGCCCATGAAAAACCCCTCTCTATGGGTGTGTCGTGCACCACATCTTCATATACTGGGACGTTTACAAGCCTATTTCACCACACTCGATCTATCGATGTTATTTCGACTTCGCCAACGCCTTTGTCCTACCTGCAAAATACCTACTTTATCGAATTCTGACACGCTCGAAGCCAATCATCTCATGCTTCCATGAGTAATCTGCCTAATCCTTCATTACGAATTAGGATGTCATTTGCATTTCCTTCCAGCTAATACCTACTTTGTCTATTCAAACCTAGATACGTCAATCGTGCGTGTCTTCGTGCTTAATCGTGCCCATCTGCTTGAGTCGTGCGCATTTATAAAATTCGCTCCCCAAATTCTTCCCAGTTCAATCAAGGAAATATTGGAGGCGAGTTTACTCATTTTTCGAGACGAAGTGGAAACTATGTACATATAAACTCTTTTTTATGGGTGTGTAGCGCGCCACATCTTCATAACTAGGATGATTATAGGCCTCTTTTCCCACGCTCGATCTATCAATGTTATCTCATCTTCGACAGTGTCTTTGCGTTATCCCCTACTTATACATTACATACTTAAATGTGGCTATATTATGCAATTCTGCATTATTTAGGTTATTTTTGTCAAAGTATGGTTGTTTGTGCAATTTTAGTACATTTATAACATTTGTAGTCATTTATACTTAATTAATTTAATTTGATACTAATTATTCTTTATGCATGTTTTTTTCTTTATATGATATATATACATTTATATTGCATCTTTAGTTAAAATACGTCCAATTAAAATACCTCCATGCCAATTTTCAATATTCATATTTGAGTTCTTTTAAATTGTTACAAATATTTTATTCCATCTTGAACCTATAAAAAGAAGGGTCCAAGTACATCCTTTACATATCCCTTTTCCTAAAACCAGTCCAAGTTCATCCTTCCCCTAATCTCTCCCTCAATCTTTCAATGATAATCAAATCCACTCTCCTATTTTTTTCCTAATCCCCAAAATTTCTCTCAAAATCCCACAATTACCTCCCCACAACCCAACGTTCCTTTTGTCCCTTCATTGATAAATACAGATATCTTTTTCAAACATAAGAGAAGAGGAGTACATACAGTACTACACGGGCCCACAAACCAGTCACACCTCACCCCTCGTCTTTTTCCTCCATAACACCGATACACACCCCAACATACACCCCCATACAACTATATCTCCTTCTGCATCCCTCAACACATATACACACATCTCCAAACACCCACACACGAACAAACTGAGAACGACCCTTCTCATTTTCTCTTCCCTGTCAATTTTTATACAACATACATCACATACATACACAACCCGTTATACACACACACTTCGACGAAATACAAACAAAATCCATACATACACAGACACCTTATCGAGCAGAAACAGAAGGGAATGGGAGGGATCTGAAACAGAGGAGATCGAAAAGGGGTTTGGGGAAGTGAATTAGTGACTGTAAAACCATCACCGCCGTCTATTTCACCGGGAATTGAACTGGGTTTTTACCATCGATACTCACTGTGAATTAGGCATAGCTGATCGATCAATTGTTTTATTCAATGATTTTTTCTGCTAATTCTTTTGATGAGTTTTACAGATCTAATGGCTACACCGTAGTTCTTTTGCTGAGGAGTTGTAGTGACGCCGTACTCGCAGGCAGCCGCTCCTCCGCCTCTTTGATCACTGCTTCTTACCATGGTTTTCCGGTTCATCGCTGATTTCTGATGGCGTCGCTCAGCATTTCGTTGAAGCTTCTGCGTTTCTCTGTTATGACGTGTGAAGTTTTTTTTCTTTGTCTGTTAAAGGCTATGTCAGGCCTATTGTTTGCTTTATTGTAATACCATCTAACCTTTTTGCTATGGTTACAGCGTCACTCCATGTGATAATGGTTATTTCCAAGGTTATTGATTATAATTGTTTTGTGCTTCACACCGCAGGACTTGCAAAATATTCGTTACTTACTGGTTCGTTTGAACAGTGTTGCACGACACTATTAATGGCCAATGTGAAATATATATATATATATATATATATATATATATATATATAGAGGCCCACGGACTGATTTAAACATGATACTACACTTAGGCCAATGACATTTGGAGGCCAAATCAGTCCCGTTACATATTTGCTACCCCGTGTCCCTAAAAATAAATAGGCGATGACGATGCATATCACTTTGCAAAGTAAGCGATAGTGGAGTGGTGGGATTGAAGGTACCTGGCATGGAAAATCGGCCCGGGCTCCGTGTTTGCAGCCGTACTGATATCCCTAACCTCTGCGTGATGCAATACACCATTCTGAGCCTACACTTTTTATAAAATCCCTTTTCCCCTTTATTTTATTATTTATACTTATTATTGTCATTATTGATATTATTATAAATACTAACTCATTTCCTTTATATTTTTGCGAGGTCTATTTTGGAAGAAGACGATTAGTAAAAATAACTCTTTACTTTATTGTTATTCCTTATTATTTGAAACGACCTTGGTCAGTCGTTTCGGATGTTAGGACTCCGATTGGCGTGCCGATAATTTTAAAATATTCGTAAGGTCCATTAGGATCTATCTATAAAATTTGAGTTAAATCAAACCTCGTTTGGTACGTATCGGAAGAAGATTTCAGTTTTTATTGTCGATAAATATTAAAAAGAGGTATTCGAGCTCAATTTTGGCGAATGAACTCCGATTCAAAATCCGAAAGCGCCGTTGGATTCATATGATTATTCGAGCTCAATCTTAGCAAGTGTGTAACGTATATTTTGTATAACTTACTTGAGAAATTCGAGATCATTTCGAATTTTGTAGAGTTTCGTTTTAATTTTCGTCGCGAAAAGAAAATAAATAAAATAAAAAGAGAAAAGGACAAAAAGGAAATGAAAGAAAAGAAAATTGAAGGGCGGTGGGTCCTTAGGATGATTAGAATGATACAAAGATACGAGAAACAACAAAAAGCAGAGAACGCAGCGAAACGAAAAAATACCAGAAAATGAGAAAAGAGCCGGAAAAAGATAGAATTTTCACCCCGAAACATTCAGGTAATGATCTTAATGCATTATTTGATTTTATTACGTGTGTTTGAATATATTCTGACGGTAAAAATTGGGATATTAGACATCGTTTAATAAGATCAATTAATAGTTTAAAGGGTGAATTGGACCCCGATAATGAAATTAATTATATATTCGTACTCAGTGAGTTATGGGCAACATATAAATGTAATTTATTTAGGGTTTGGTTATTTGACCTTAAACCCTGTACATAGGCCTGGCCTGCGTATTGCGTATGCGAATAGGGTATCGGGTTCCTAACCGGATTACCCTAAGATGTGGGGAATGAAGCCTTTAGCCTTATTTGATATAGTTTTCTGCTTATTGAATACAACAGGATCATTTGACAGTGAATCCAAAGGATAAAGCGATTGTTGAGTAACTGTGCTAACTTTGTAACAAGGTAAGTGTTTATATCCATTTCTTTGAAGGCACCTGGCCTCGTGGATTTTCTACCATATGTTCCTTACGTGTGTAGCTGTCGATAGGCGTACTCATTACGCCTTAGCTTTGGATTTACATTTTATATTATATGTTATGTCCTGTTGTTGATATTGCATTGAGGATCTGAGCATTGTACTCTGGCTGTGAGTTGGCATCTACTTCCCGGCTGTCGATGAGAGCCCCGCGCCGGTGAAGGGTTATTATTGCATCACATTGCATTCAGATGCATTACATTGTATATCATATTGGGAGCAGGAGTATTCCGCCCCAAGAGAGTGCAGGAGTATTCCGCCTCTGGTTTATATTTTATCGGGTGCAGGAGTATTCCGCCCCAGGAGAGTGCAGGAGTATTCCGCCTCTGCTTTATATTTTATCGGGTGCAGGAGTATTCCGCCCCATGAGAGTGCAGGAGTATTCTGCCTCTAGTTTATATTATATCGGGTTTAGGAGTATTCCGCCCCAAGAGCAGGAGTATTCCGCTCCAGTTGGTTATCAGATTGGATTCCCCTCGAATGCAGGAGTATTCCGCTTCGGGATGGGATTACGGACACATGTGACCCTTTGCATCATATTTCATTTCATCTCATTTCATTTCATTTCATACCATTGTGTAGACTTGAGGTACATAACTACTGTTAGCTTATACGTGCATTGCTTATTTGTTGATATGCTTCTGGCTCGTATTCCTGGTTAAGTTTATGGTTTCATACGTGTTTTCGGTTGTTATCTAGCTCTGCCTTTTTATAATTTAAATAAGAGGAATTTGATTTATCTGTTTCTTCTCCCTGGCTAGCTATCCTATTCTTTGAGGTTGCTAGTCTGCCCCACTTATTGAGTCCTTTTGACTCACCCTTGTTTGTTGTTTGTTTCTTGTCTATCTATTTCATTTCGGCAGGTTCGCTCCAGGATTGAGTTCGCCACGTTGTGAAGGAGCGAAGACGACTTCAGCAGTCAGGGTGAGCCAGCTTTTATTCTAGATGGCCACCAGTTTATTGTTTATTATTTCAGTTGCATTTTGCTCCCTCAAGGAGGTATCTATCTTCTTTTGTACTCTTAGATGTCTAGTCTGGATAGCCCTAAACCTAGTATGTCGGGTAGTCAGCTGTAATTTCTTTTGTACAGCTTAGAGGTATCAGTATGTCTGTATTTTTTTTAAGTCTTGTTCTTATTTATGAATTGAATTATATTTATTTTCCTAATTTAATTGGTAAGGGTTCGTCTGACGGGTCAAGGGGAGGATATCGGGTGCCCGCACAGCCTAGTCGGATTCCGGGTCGTGTCAGTTGGTATCAGAGCCCGGTTTAGAGTCTATCTAGACTAAGACAGTGTCTAGTAGAGTCTCGCTGATGGGTACGTAGACGTCCGTACTTATCTACGAGAGGCTATGATGGCATTTAGGAAGTTTCACTTTCTTCTTTTCTGATCGTACATCGGTCTAGGATGCAAAAGTATTTTCGTTAATTCCTTCGTGTAATTGTGAACCCTCGTGCGATAAATCAGCAAACAATATGAGTTCAAGATGAAGCAGTATTTTATCGTGCTGACGATCTAGTTACGGAGGTCCCAGCTGTACGACCTCGCGATGGGCAAGAGAGCAAGGCCTTGTGGTTCCCTTGGCTCTCTACGATGCTTTTACGAGAATCTTGGCGATGCAGATACCGTAAGAACCTATTATTCTCTAGGCAGCTTATCAGGTTGCCAATGACGGAGACGTTCGGTCTGAAGAAGCTCCTGTTCCAGTCCCTGATGTTGCCCCAGTAAATTATGTTCCGGAAGCAGCATGTGTTGTGCCTCTAGTTAATCTAGCTGGTTAGCTAGCCCGAGTAATAGTTCGTTCCGAGTGCCCAAAGTAGCTGCATTATTTTACCCGGTTGAAGCTTCCGGTATTCTCAGACAATGCATTAGATAATCCCTGTGTAAGGTTTTTTTCAAAATAAAATGATGTCACGGTATCCTTCAGGCTCTTGATTATATCGAGCGGTATGGTGTTGATTATTCTTCTTTCCAGTTTCAGTGGTCCAGCCTTGAATTGGTGGGCCTCTCTCTCTTATTAGCTAACTTGGTTCGATTTTTCTTCTAGATTCGTGGAAAAGTTCCTTTCGAGTAGCGAGCGAGATGAAAAGTATTGCCAGTTTGAGTGGATTGGACAGGGTAGCCTGTCGGTTAGCCTGTTGGTGTTTCAGAATATGAGATTGAATTCTATAGAATGGCTGAATATGCATTAGAACTAGTCCATGAGCCTTTCGAGAGATTCAAAGATATTTTATGACCTTTCTCTGTCCTTGAGATACCAGATGGCTCGAAAAATTGAGGTTAGGACTTCATTTGATGTCGTTGTTGATATTGCTTAAAGGTATTAGGCATAACATAAGTTAGAGGGGAAAGAGTTAGAGCGGGAGAGCAAGAAATTCCGTGGCCTTGTGGGAAACCATGGTACCTCATTTGGAGGTAAAAGTTCTGATTATTTTGGGAAGTCACCTTCCAGGTTATCTCAGCTTGTGTCATGTGATTCTTAGAGTGTGCCAATAGCTCGTCAAGATCAGATTCAGTCTTCTCTTTACAGCTATCAACAATCTTTCCAGCTTCCATTTTTACTCGAAAATGTGTTATCATTGTAGTGAGTCTGGTTATCCTTTGAGGAGTTTTTATTTACTCCAGCAAGTAGGCAGTCGTCCTTTCTCTTGTCATCAGGCACTTGCACAGTCGTAGGGGATTTCCTTTAGATCTCAATCAGCCAGCAAAATGCCACCGTCCAGTGGAGGTTGAGAGCATGGTGGCAGTGGTTCTTCCGAAGGTGATTATCAGGGTAGTAGCTCAGCTCAGCTGTAGAGGCAGTTCTATGAACTGCCAGTCTAGTAGGAATATTTGATGTAGTACACCCATGTAATTCTTTTTCCATTATATGTGAGTAAGATTTGATTCTTCCGATCGGCCTGAACTTCGTTTATCTTACCATGTTTCCATGGCTTCCTTGGATATTGTTTCTATTAAGAATCGATTGCGGTAGAGGGGTGAGCTTCTAGTATGATTTATTTAGGGAATTTGTGAGACCCTATTAGTTTATCTGATTTAAATGTGAGAGATTTGGGAGTGAGTGTCGGTATTGTCTGCTTGGAATCTTGTTACGCCACCTTCTATTATTATGTCAATTCAGTTTACCTCTCTCCTCGAAATTCAATGTTGGTAGGATAATGGGATCCTAATTTGTTACCATCAGAAAGTGTTATCGTTTCTTCTGGTGCAAAGTGATTAGTAAGAAATATTCGATCTACGTATCTCCTCTTGGGTCAAAATGCTAGTAAAGTCATGTTATCCTATGAGCTTGTCTGGGTTATAAAAGGGTTTCTGGTAAATTGTCATAGTTTCCTTCTTATTGGGAGGTCAAATTGGCATGGATGTTGTTACATAAAGCTCATTTAACATCTGTTTCTTCAATTGCGATTCTTGGGCTACTTTGACTCGTAAGTAGTCTAGTTTTGGTAGCCAAGCAAATAAGAAGATGAGCTTCCTGAAGCTCTAATTATTTCTATCCTCGGTCCATTTTCATTTCTTCTTCGTCCGGCACTAGTGAGCTTGGGCGGTTGGTAGCCGCTTGTGATGTTCCCTGTGTTGAGCCAGAGTGCGTGTCAAGGTAGTCGGGTAAGCACATTGTTGTTTTTCAAGGCTACTAAGGGTAATGAGAGGCGTCATTTGACCTTTGATTTGACCCTTCAGGCGGTGGTGCTTATAGAAAATGTATGGAGTTGTGACTCGAGCGTTGCAGCTGTTTGGCAACTCGAAAAGGTAGTTGATAGCTTAGGTCTGCCTACGTTCAACCTTTAGCTAAATCTTCTTTAGTCCAGCAGACTGTGCGGGGATGGTTATTCCTATTCAAATAGCTGCATGAGTTTGTGCTTTAAGTGGAGGAGTCTTCCTCCAAATACTGAATGGTAATACTAAATCTCTAAGGCGTTGATACCACTTTGGTCACGACCCAACCTAGGGCCACGACAGAAACCTACAATGAGTGTCGATCATTGCTAAACCCACTAATAATCTGTTAATGCTAGAGATAAGCTGGCAACCTGATCATATATACGTACCTATCTGCTGAAAGTATAAAGTCTGGAAAGATGACACGAGTTTAACTTGCTGGCAATTAGAACACTGAGCCACAATTCTGCTATGTCACACTTCATTCCGTCTCACCAATAAATCTGCTTAAGATCATGGTACATCTTAGTCGAACCTGGATAAACAGTGTATTTGGAATAATGTGCCTCTATCATAATCTGTCCACGTAAATCTGCAACAACAGGAACAAAAAGTCTATCTTATTACATGAGAACACCGCCAGTAGTAACCTTGTATGGTGACTCCGGTTTTCTTCTGGCTATCTGTCTGTATTCAATTAGAACTGGATCCTCATACTGACGCTGTTTTACTTCATGAAAATTTAGAGTTAAAGGTATAGTGCAGCTTGTCGTCCATCCATCATTGGCATATCTCCTTCACACCTCAACTCTTTAAGAAGTTACTTTAGCGTTATAAGTACGCATGTAATAAACTTTGTTGCTGATATTCTGCCTCAGCTCATGGTCCAACTACATGTCTCTTTTATTTTCACTTTTTCAAGTCATAATATTTTCAATTCAAAAATAATACCCTGAAGTAGATATTCAGTCTGAAGATCATTCCTGGTCTGCATCATACTATCCAGTAGTATTTGCATGATCCTTATCCTTATATGATAGACCCTGTTCAGATGAACCTTTGACATACATTAGGATATGACTAACTACATTCCCACAAGGAGCTTGCGGAACAACCCTAACATCAATTGAGATGTTGCATAGTGCGTTCGTAAAAATAATATAACTTGCATCAAATCTTCTATAGTGTGTAGTGACAAGGTACTTCAAAAGCTCCCCCTATTGCATCAAGCGTGAGCTAATTCTTAGTTCCATCGACCTATTCTATATCAAAAGGTATATCGAAGAGGTGATTATCGGCTGAATCATGTTAATCCATCCAGAGTTTCGTATATCTTTATTTTGATAAAGTAAAACTCTCCTCTCGTGATCGAGGAAGGGTCAGTTTAGTCAAAATAAGCTGGGCAATGATGTTATCATATTATCAGATATGTTTTATTCAAAGACTTCGGTGCATGTGTTATAATTCTGATCCTGTAATCATGAGATAATATCGGTAGAATATTTTATGAAGGTTGTTCATGTTCTTTTGTTATCTGTGTGGATATTGCTTTAGACGGAAGCTCGTTCGAGGACGAACGAGAGTATAAGTGGAGGAGAATGAAACGACCTCGGTCAGTCGTTTCGGAAGTTAGGACTCCGATTGGCGTGCCGATAATTTTTAAATATTCGTAAGGTCCATTAGGACCTATCTGTAAAATTTGAGTTAAATCAGACCTCGTTTGGTACGTATCGGAAGAAGATTTCAGTTTTTATTGTCGATAAATATTAAAAAGAGGTATTCGAGCTCAATTTTGGCGAATGAACTCCGATTCGAATTCCGAAAGCGTCGTTGGGTTCGTATGATTATTTATGACTTTTTTGAACTTTCGAAAGTGAATTTCGAAGTTGTTTGGCTAGTTTCCGCTAAAATACCGAATGTTAAATAATTTGACCTTTTTCTATTTAATTTGCATATTGAGTTTCGGGAGTCCGATTTGAGATCCGTCTTAGCAAGTGTGTAACGTATATTTTGTATAACTTACTTGAGAAATTCGAGATCATTTCGAATTTTGTAGAGTTTCGTTTTAATTTTCGTCGCGAAAAGAAAATAAATAAAATAAAAAGAGAAAAGGACAAAAAGGAAATGAAAGAAAAGAAAATTGAAGGGCGGTGGGTCCTTAGGATGATTAGAATGATACAAAGATACGAGAAACAACAAAAAGCAGAGAACGCAGCGAAACGAAAAAATACCAGAAAATGAGAAAAGAGCCGGAAAAAGATAGAATTTTCACCCCGAAACATTCAGGTAATGATCTTAATGCATTATTTGATTTTATTACGTGTGTTTGAATATATTCTGACGGTAAAAATTGAGATATTAGACATCGTTTAATAAGATCAATTAATAGTTTAAAGGGTCAATTGGACCCCGATAATGAAATTAATTATATATTCGTACTCAGTGAGTTATGGGCAACATATAAATATAATTTATTTATGGTTTGGTTATGTGACCTTAAACCCTGTACATAGGTCTGGCCTACGTATTGCGTATGCGAATAGGGAATCAAGTTCCTAACCGGATTACCCTAAGATGTGGGGAATGAAGCCTTTAGCCTTATTTAATATAGTTTTCTGCTTATTGAATACAGTAGGACCGTTTGAAAGTGAATCCAAAGGATAAAGCGGTTGTTGAGTAACTGTGCTAACTTTGTAACAAGGTAAGTGTTTATATCCATTTCTTTGGAGGCACCTGGCCTCGTGGATTTTCTACCACGTGTTCCTTATGTGTGTAGCTGCCGATAGGCGTACTCATTACCCCTTAGCTTTGGATTTACATTTTATATTATATGTTATGTTCTGTTGTTGATATTGCATTGAGGATATGAGCATTGTACTCTAGCTGTGAGTTGGCATCTACTTCCCGACTGTCGATGAGAGTCCCGCGCCGGTGAAGGGTTATTGATGCATCACATAGCACTCATATGCATTACATTGCATATCATATTGGGAGCAGGAGTATTCCGCCCCAGGAGAGTGCAGGAGTATTCCGCCTCTGGTTTATATTTTATCGGGTGCAGGAGTATTCCACCCCAGGAGAGTGCAGGAGTATTCCGCCTCTGCTTTACATTTTATCGGGTGCAGGAGTATTCCGCCCCAGGAGAGTGCAGGAGTATTCCGCCTTTTGTTTATATTATATCGGGTGCAGGAGTATTCCGCTCCAGGAGCAGGAGTATTCCGCTCCAGTTGGTTATCAGATTGGATTCCCCTCGAATGCAGGAGTATTCCGCTTTGGGATGGGATTACGGGCACATGTGACCCTTTGCATCATATTTCATTTCATCTCATATCATTTCGTTTCGTTTCATACCATTGTGTAGACTTGTGGTACATAACTACTGTTCTGCTTATATGTGCGTTGCTTATTTGTTGATATGTTTTTGGCTCGTATTTCAGGTTGAGTTTATGGTTTCATACGTGTTTCCGGTTGTTATCTAGCTTTGCCTTTTTATAATTTAAATAAGAGAAATTTGGTTTATCTGTTTCTTCTCCCTGGCTAGCTATCCTATTCTTTGAGGTGGCTAGTCTGCCCCACTTATTGAGTCCTTCTGACTCACTCTTGTTTGTTGTTTGTTTCTTGTCTATCTATTTCGTTTCGGCAGGTTCGCTCCAGGATTGAGGTCGCCACGTTGTGAAGGAGCGAAGACGACTTCAGCAGTCAGGGTGAGCCAGCTTTTATTCCTGATGGCCACCAGTTTATTGTTTATTATTTCAGTTGCATTTTGCTCCCTCCAGGAGGTATATGTCTTCTTTTATACTCTTAGATGTCTACTCTGGATAGCCCTAAACCTAGTATGTCGGGTAGTCAGCTGTAATTTCTTTTGTACAGCTTAGAGGTATCAGTATGTCTGTGTTTTTTTTAAGTCGTGTTCTTATTTATGATTTGAATTATATTTATTTTCCTAATTTAATTGGTAAGGATTCGCCCGACGGGTCTAGGGGAGGATGTCGGGTGCCCGCACGGCCTAGTCGGATTCCGGGTCATGTCATTATTATTATTATTATTATTATTATTATTATTATTATTATTATTATTATTATTATTATTATTATTATTAATATTATTATTATTATTATTATTATACTAATTCATATTTTTACATTTTTTGCGAGGTACATCGTGGTGAAATTACAAAAGACTACCCTTTCGAAAAAGGACAAAATATTTAAAATCATTAACTTTACTTAATTTTGTCTTATTAATTTTGTTTGGAATTCTTACTGACTTATTTGTTTATTTTGCAAGGCACATTTGGACAAAGCTTAGTCATTAGAAGAGACGAATAGTTATTACTTGTCTTTAAATTTGTATATCATAGTCTAATAGTCAAATATCTTATTGCTTAGTTAGTTTAATTATTTACTTTAGAATTCCAATTATTTAGTCCGACCGGTAACCATATTTGGTAGAGCCTGAGAGGTGCCTAACACCTTCCTCTCGGGTTAACTTGAACCTTTACCTAGATTTCTGGTTCGTAGACTAAGTTTTTGAGTTAATTATAAAATTAGCTAGAAACAAAGTAGGTGCCCTAATACGCGTAGTTAAAAAATATGTTAGGTGGCGACTCCAACTCTTTACCCGTGAGTTACCCAATAAGTCGAGCCCTATTTCGAACATTAACCGGTTCGGATAAAAATAGGATGCGACAACCCAACTATTAAAGAAGTAAAACATGCTATTTTGCTTTGAGTGGCGCCAGTGCTAGTGGTCCGGATGGTTTTACTGGTAAATTCTTCCAAGTGTGTTTGGATATTGTTGGTATTGATGTATACAATATAGTTCTGACCTTTTTTGATGGTGCTTCTCTGCCTAAATTCATCACTCATACCAACCTTGTGCTTTTGCCTAAGAAGCCGTTGGTTCAGACCTTAGGCCTATAAGTTTGATCAAATTTACAAATAAGGCGATTTTGATGGTGGTGCATGATAGGTTGGAGAAAATGCTTCTTATGTTGATATCTTCTAATCAGTCGGGCTTTGTGAAGGGTAGGAGCATCTTTGAAAATATTCTTCTTACACAGGAAATAATTACAGACATTAGAAAGATAGGTAAACTATGGCTAAGGCATATGACAGGGTGTCTTGGAAGTTTTTACTGCATGTGCTTCGGATGATGGGATTTGTTGAACACTTTATCAATATGATATGGAGACTATTGTCGAATAACTTGTATTCAGTACTAGTTAATGGTCAGGCTGCGGGTTTCTTTCATTCTACTAGAGGTGTTAAGTAGGATAATCCTCTTTCACCAGCTTTGTTCATTTTATTATCTGAGGTGCTGTCAAGGGCTTTGAAAAGGTTGATTGAGGACAAGAAATATATTGGTTATGGCATGTCTAAGTGGTCCACTCCTTTGAACCACCTCGCTTATCCTGATGACACCATAATCTTTGCTTCTGCTAAGCCTTATTCATTAAATAAATACTGGAAGTGTTGAACAAATATGAGCAGATTTTAGGGTAGCTGATTAACAAGGGAAAAAGTTCGTTCTATATGCATTCTAAAGTGCCAGGTGCTTTAGTCCAGTTTGTGGTGGTATTACAGGTTTTGCAAATGGTGTATTCCCTTTTACTTACTTAAGGTGTCGTGTATTCTACATAAGGAGGAAGAAGTGCTACTATGATGATTTGATCAAGAAGGTGAACGCTAAATTGCACTCTTGGAAAGGGAAGCTTTTGTCTTATGGAGGTAAGACCACACTGATTGTCAGTGTATTACAAAGCATGCCTATTCATATGCTTTCAGTTTTGGATCCTCCAAAGTATATATGTGTTGGAACAATTGCATAAAATATTTGCAAGGTTTTTCTGGAGTTACAGGGAAGAATGGAGGAGCAGGGTTTCATGGAAAAATATTTGCTTACCCACATAAGAGGTGGTCTAGGCTTCAAGTCATTATTTCATGTGTCCAAAGCTCTCTTTGCTAAGCTTTGATGGATATTTTGGACTTCCAGGTCTCTATGGGCTGATTTCATGTGGAACAAGTATTGTAAAAAGGAGCCTCCAACTGTGGTAGACACTAAAGTGGTTCTTATGTGTGGAAAAAGATGCTAGAAGCAAGGAAAAAGGTGGAGGGTAAAATTTGGTGGCAACTGAAAGGAGGTACTTCCAGTCTCAGGCATGAAAACTGGACAAAGCTGGGTGCCTTGTATCATGTTATACCAGATGACTGAGCACATTGAAGATGTTTCATAGTGGATGGCTAATGGGAGCTGGAACGACCAATTGTTGTATGAAACCTTTCTGGAGGACATTGCTGATCACATTAGGCAAGACATTCACTTTGCAGGAAATGGAGATACCTGGGACAAGCCATGGTGGATGCCTACTGCTTCTGATAAGTTCTATGTAAGTAGTGCTTTTGGGTTTCTCAGACGTAGAGTCAACCACAACCTGAGTACAAGTTCATGTGGGTTAAGGGTTTGCCATTTAAGATACTATTTTTCATATGGAGGCTTTGGCATTCTAAGGTGCCAACTGATGACATGTTAAGAAAAATAGGGATTTCTGTGGTCTGTAGGTATTGGTTTTGTAAGAATGGTCAGCATGAGACTTTGACTCATGTGTTTCTAACAAGTCCGGCTGCTTTAAGGGTATGGAGGTTTTTTCTAGATGCTGCAGGTATTCAGACTCATTTGGTTCAGCTGAGGTAGGCTATTAGAGTTTGGTGGAAGATTGATTGATGCTTAAAACTGAAGCCACTATATCATGCAATGCCTACAATAATTACATGGGAGCTATGAAAGAGAAGGAATGTTGTGAAGTATGGAGGTACAATTTCTGTTAATAAAGTCATTTATGAGGTAAATAAAACGGTATTCTTTTTGGCTAGGGTGTTGTACCCATGGTTGTATAGTTGGACATGGTCAAGTTCCTAGAAGAGTATAGACCGCTGCTTGTTACTAAGAGGGTGGCATGTCAGTCTTTTTTTGAAGGGTGGTTCAAGTGCAATACTGATGGGGCTTCTAAGGGTTATCCATGTCCTAGTTCATTTGGTTTCTGTGTGAGAGACAGTGTAGGTGATTTGGTATATGCTAGAGCAGTAGATATTGGAGAAACTACCATCATAGTAGCTGAGGCAAAGGTATTTTGGAGGGCTTGACTTATTGTGTAGAGGAGGAGCTTCATCCTTTGATTTTGGAGACTGATTCTCTCGTGATGAAGACGTTTATAGAAGGAGAATATGATCCTCCTTGGTGCATTTTGAAGGAATATTGAGAAGATCAAAGAGTTGAAGGATAATTTTAATTTTATTTTTCAACATGTGCTAAGGGAGGGGAACACAATGGCAGATTTTTTTGTTAACCTTGTTTTCTCTTTTGCAGGTGAGGTGGCCTTTCTTTCATTCTATAATTTTCCTAGTGCAGGGAGGAAGCTTATTAATATAGATGAAGCTCATATTCCTAATCATAGGATTAGGATGGAAAAAAAGAGAGCTCTAGATTGATGCTTGTATTCATGTTGTTTTTTATACTTGCTTGCTAGAGTGCTATACATTGTTAATTCCTTCTCCAGTGGTATTTGTGTGGTATCATGCTCATTTTGGGGAGGAGTTGGTAGTGTGTGAGTGCTTTAGTTCAAGTGAGATCATTTTTTTCAGGAACAAATTGTTAGAGTAGATTCAAGAAGTAGAATTCATATGTTGTTAGATGTGCTAGCGCGTGTATATAGATTTAAAGCATGGAGCAGGTAAGATACTGGAGCATGCGGCGCGTCAAAGGGTGTTTTCGCTGGATGGATATTGTTCCAGTTGATCAGTGGACAAAGACCATCGCATCACCCACTGTTTTTGAAATATTTTGCTGAAATTCAGTCGAAACAGCGGAGGAGGCAACACGCAGATCAGTGTTTCGAACTATTTTGCTGAAATTCAGTTGAAACAACGGAGGAGGCGATGCGTTGTTGAGTGTTTCGCCCGGAGCTTTTAATTCTTTTATTTTTATCACGGATCAGTGGCAAAAGTTCTAGGCGCCAGCAAGTGTTTTGAATTGGAGCGTCAAACTCCCAATCCAAACATCATGGGATGCGATGCATGCTTGAGTTTGTTGGCTTGAATTGCTGGTTTTTTTATGCGGATTCGCAATGGAAATTGCTAGAAGTTCTTGGAGTTGTCGACTTGAAGTAGGTCTTGGCATTCATGTTTGCCTTATTAGGTCTTGAAATCATGACACCTGGTGAGAGCTTGGAGGTGCTTCTTCTAGATTTCAACTCTTGCCATGTGAATGTATAGTGACTTGCGACTTAAACGATGCACTCCTTAGCTAGTTATCACAATTATTTTAGAATTTAGTTAGCTAGCTTCGTATTTTATTGGAACGTCTTATGGTGCTACAAATGTAATGACTATTGAATTTTATTTTTGATTTTATTAATATATTAGCCACTAGGCATAAAAAAGAATTACCTAGAATAGAGCATCTCGAGAGAGTTACAAGAGGTGTTACCACTAATGTTTGATTGCAAAGTCCTAATACAGCCTGTGTGATGCTAAATAATGTCCAGACAAAAATTTTGCAGCCTTGAAGCATCGTAAAATGGAGAAAAGAATGGAGACACAGAATGTAGGAGTGGGTGAGAAAAGAAAAAGTAAAAGGAATTTTGGTGCTGAGGATGAGAAAGAGGAAGATGACGATGAGGATAAGGCGATGTTTGTTAGTGGAAAAAAGCTAGTAGAGAAGGAACCTGTGAGGGGGAAAAAGAGGAAGCTAGTGAAAGGAGGGAAGGTTGTGCCAACAAGAAAGCTGATCAATGAAAGCAGTGATGAGGGAGGAAATGAAGGAGATGAGTGTGAGTCTGAGGAAGAAGAGGAAATTTGTCTTTTATTATGTCTTTTATTAGTGATGTTCTATTAAGGCAATTTGTTTTGCTGGTTTGTACTTATTGGGTTCTGCTTGTGTTATACTTAGTTAACTTGCAGCCTTTGGCTATAGTGTGGACTGTATTAACTTGTTGTTGCAGGGATTTTAGAATCTTTTCGATGACACCAAAAGGGGGAAGAAGGAAATATTTGGGTGTTTGTAACCCAACTCATCTGTATTAAATTTTCTTTCAACTGTTCTTGTTTTACTTTGTTTTTTGTGTTGATTGTACATGCTACTTGGCAACATTAGTTTATCATCATCTAAAAGAAAGAATATGTTGAATGATGTTTGAGTTTTGAAGATTGACAAACAAAGGACCTAGTGGAGGACCTAGTCCTTATGTGAAGGCATGACTGATCGAAAAGATTGTAGTTTGCAAATCTATGCAGAACTACGAAAATTTGGCGCGTACAAGTTCTTTAATCGAAGACATCAAAAGATATTGTGCCTTGGCCGCCTCTATGAAGTGTGAACGAGAAGTAGAGTTAAACAAGAAGTATATCTTTGAAGATCTTCTCTTACTATAATTGAGAAGATTCCTAGTGATAAGCAGCTAGAGTAAAGTATATAAGCAAGTAATTTAGGCTTATTGCATGCATTCATTCATCACGAGAGTTGAGAGCATTCAAAGAAAATTCAGAGTTGATCGTGAGTGAGTGGACAAAAGCAGACAACCGTTGAAGAATACAGTACCGATCTAGTTTAGTATAAGTTCTTTAATATTGTTGTCGCGTTGAACTGGTTGTAAACTGTTACCTATTGCTTATTCCTAGAAGCATTTTATTAGGTGATTCTTGTGAGGAACAATTTGTAAAAGCAGATTTTAGCTTTGAGAGTTTATAGGGTCTAGAGTGTAGCCCCTTGGTTAAAGAATCTGTAACCTAAAAACTTGCCCGTTGTGTTAGTGCAACAGTTGGCAAAATCCCAGAGCTTGGGTCGTGATTTTTCTCCCTTTATTAAGGAGTGTTCCACGTAAAAACTCTATGCTTTAGTTTCTGTTTAAGATCTGTGTCTACTTTATTGATTAACGAAATTAGGCAAGAACTAGGTTTTTGACGAGACGAGCTAGGTTCTTCAGAAAAATTGGAGGACACTATTCAACCCTCCCTTCTAGTGTCCTAAATAGATGCACTGTGAGCAACATATTAGAATTGGTATGTCTTTATAGGATAAGAAGTTCCTATATATTTTCCGGCCTTTCGACTATTTTGAGACTAGGGAATATTGGAAAATGTAAGAAAAGTGAAATAAAATATAACTATCCATTCTATATGAGATAGCAAATTTTCTTTTTGATTCATTCAAAAAAAAGAAAAAGTTACTAATTACTTAATTTATAGACAGTTTAACTTAAACTTTATATTTATTCTTGATTTGAAGTTTCCACACAAATATTAAGGTATATACTAAAAGTTATATTATGGCCATACAATAATGTGACATGCATTATGCAAGACCATAATTTTGAAAGTGTTCATTTATTCATAAGTTCAATCATACAAGTTCATATATTATGAGACAAGTAGCTACTGAGACGTAGCTACTTTAGAACCAAAAAGATGGAACTAGGTAGGGAGACTGACTTTTAATGCATGTGCATGATTCATATAAGTGAACTAGAATTAGCTCAGAATTTAGAAAAAAAAAAAAAAAAAAAAAAAGAACTACTAGAATTTAGCAAGTTGATTCCTCATTTCAAACGTAGATGACTAAAATTAAGACAAGAATTTTTACCTTGACAAAGGACAAATACGAACGGAAGGGTAAGGGTTATTATATTCATGTAACTCTTTGAATTGGAAGCCAGCAAAGATTGGTATATGTACTTAATTCAATCTATCTAAAATAGATAAAAGATTCAACACCTCTGTTTCATGTAGAAAAGAGTTCATTCCACCAATCTAAAGCACATACTTATTGTCACAACCCTTTTTTGAAACCACTAGATTCTCAGTTTTAGCGCTTACGGAATTTTGGTTGGATTTTAGTGCTATTTGCTAGGATTTTCCATTTAAGGAAGTGACGGTGTTCAAAGAGGTATAAATATTGTTATTATTTTGGAGTCGCCACATAGTTCAAAGGTATACCAACTCACCAAAAGGTACCTCGAAACACCTTTTGACTCGTCAAAGACCTGCGTTTGAGATTCAGGTAAGGACCTCGGTTGACTCTCGAGAAGGTGTTAGGCATCCTTGAGTCCTATGCCGAGCATAATTGCTTTTTATCATATTTTTTGCTTTTTTAAATATTTTTATTTTTATTTTGCCGTATCAATTTTTTTACCTAGACATTTCTTTATTTAGAGTATTAAATCAAGCCTTTTAATTAATGGTGTAATTTGTACATTATTATTAACCTTTTGATCTTGGTTTAAAGTTAGTTATGGAAAGATGCTTCAAACTATAAAATCAAGCTATAAGTATAGTAGAAAACAAATATTCACAGCTCTTTCATTTTTATCACTTTTGACTATAAGTTAAAGATTGGATTTAAATTGGACTGAGATTCGAAAAGTTTTAAGCCCGATTCTGTCCGCCTCAACGGTAAAAATTTCGCCCAGCAGCCACTTTTAACACTGGTATTTAGTTTGAGGTCACTATTTTTATTGGTCTTACACTAGAGGCCACTTTTGGGCCTTTACTAAATAAATATTGACTTAAGTTCTGATAATTGACTGAACTTCAGTCCATACGGCCCCTGGACTGAAGTTCCATCTCTAAGGACTGAACATCAGTCCATATGGCCATGGACTGAATTTCAGTATATGGTATGGCCATGAACTGAAGTTCCATCTTTAAGGATTGAACTTCAGTCCATATGGCCCTGGACTGAAGTTCCATCTTAAGGACTGGACTGAACTTCAGTCCATATGGCCCTGGATTGAAGTTCAATCTTTAAGGACTGAACTTCAATCCGGCCTCTGGACTGAAGTTCTATCTCCTTAAGCAAAAGTGGCCACAAACTAAATATTTTGGTATTAGTGGCCTGTGCCCAAAGACCAGTGGCAAAAGTGGCCTTTCGTGCACTTTTCCCAACTGTAAAAATTTTGCCCAGCAGCCACTTTTAACACTGATATTTAGTTTGAGGCCACTATTTTTATTGGTCTTACACTAGAGGCCACTTTTGGGCCTTTACTAAATAAATATTGACTTAAGTTCTGATAATTGACTGAACTTCGGTCCATACGGCCCCTGGACTGAAGTTCCATCTCTAAGGACTGAACTTCAGTCCATATGGCCATGGACTGAACTTCAGTCCATGGTATGGCCATAGACTGAACTTCCATATTTAAGGATTGAACTTCAGTCCATATGGCCCTGGACTGAAGTTCCATCTTAAGGACTGGACTGAACTTCAGTCCATATGGCCCTAGATTGAAGTTCAATCTTTAAGGACTGAACTTCAATCCGGCCTCTGGACTGAAGATCTATCTCTTTAAGCAAAAGTGGCCACAAACTAAATGTTTTGGTATTAGTAGCCTGTGCCCAAAGACCAGTGGCAAAAGTGGCCTTTCGTGGACTTTTTCCGCCTCAACTCGTTAGAAAATTTGCAACTACAGTCTTATTTTGAAAGGGCCTTTGAGAAAGTTTACAATTACAGCCTTGTTTTAATGGACATTGCAACAGATATCCTTTTCTTCATCTATTTTTTCAGGGCTGATTTGCAAAAATATAACACGGGAAGCAATGGTTTGCCTTTTTGCCCGGGCTAACAGATGGTTTTCAAAAATGCCCCCCTTAAAGTTTAATGAAAAAAATCCGGACGAAAATACCTCTGTCAAGTTTTTAGGTCGGGGCCAAGACTTGCCTTTATATTTCTCCATTTTTCAACACTTATCCCTTTAAGTATTGGAAAAAGGCAATACTTGCTGCACTTGGCCGTAAGTCTTGGCAAAAGGCAAGACTTGCCTTTGACCCCTGCTCGATTTGCCAACACTTGAACGACAAGTATTGGCAAAAGGCAACACTTGCCGCACTTCGTCGTAATTAAGACTTGCCCCATCCAGTCTTCCCTGCATTCTCGACATATAACTTGAACTATTGGCAAAACAGCACTTGCCCTTGAAGTATAGCTAATTGCCAAGACTTCAAAATTTTTGTCTGGAAGTCTTGGCTCCGGACTAAATAAGGACATTTTACTAAAACATTCCTTAGCGCGGATAATTTTGCAAAATCACTCCTTATAGAGGGCATGCGGTGAAATTTTTTGTTTTTTCTTTTATTTTTCGGGCCTTTTAAGAGACTTTTGCCACCACAGCCATGTTTTTGAAAGACTTTGTACCAAATATCCTTACTCTTTCAATTTCAAATTTGTCCTTATTTATTTATAGAAAAATTGTTTCTGAATTCTCTTTGCATTAATGACCCACTTAGCCAAAGCTATTTCAAATCTATCAAAGTAAATTGATTTCTAACTTTTATTTTGCGAATCTAATTTCAACTTGAGGTTCTCTTGAGTTTTAACCCCTGTTTTAGTATCACAAGTACAGTTTCTTTAAAATTGTTCAGATTTAACATTCTCTCTCATTTTCTTTTTTTTTATAAATTTTGCAAAAAATCTTAAACTTTCAGGCTAAGCTTCAGCTTCACACTTTCTCTAGATAACCAATCATTCAAGAACATACATCAAACAGTATATAAAAAAGAAAGCATGCTCAACAATTTTTTTTTTAAACACAACAGCAGATTAATAAGACATAAGGCATATATTGTTTTAGCTTCAAGACATGCTGGTTTTCATACCCAAAATACAATAAATATACAAAAGGGATTTTGGTGTTTACCTATGAGTGAACTTTCCAAGCCAAAATACAAGTAAATGACCAAAATAAAAGGACCAGTAACAAGCAAATACAACAACAGCAGCTCCAAAATAACCTTTAAATAGTTCCCATTTCAAACTCCAAAAGATTAAAATTACAACCGTAAAAGACCTTAGTGGTAATGGTCTTTTAATTTTCTAACACTTCCCTTTAAACTCTACTCTTTTTTCTTTTCTTTTCTTTTCTCAAATATTTTACTCATATTATGTTACAAATCCACATAATGTGGATGTCCATTCATGAACGGATTGTTCATCTTTCATTCAATGAAGAACTAAGTCATTAATCAATGTATTTGTATTAAAGAAAACATCAGTTATTGTAACTTTAAAGTGATGATATTTATCCTATATAAACGGGTGTTCTTCACTTTGTAAAAGAGATAGACAAGAAAGCGCAATAAAAACTCATATCACTCCAATATCATTACTATTCTCAATTACTTTACTGCTCTTTTATAATATATATTTACAACACGTTATCAGCATGAAGCTCTATTCTTCTCCAAATTAAGTACCAATTTCTTCCATCTGTGAGAAAATAGAAATTCCCCAGTCTTCAGTTGGATTCAAGTTCAATAACAAAGATATTTGTCTCCTGGATAGTGCTACAACGCACACAATTCTAAAAGATAAGAGATATTTCTCTTATTTGGTTATGAAAAGAGTCAATGTTAATACAATAAGTAGTATTACAAGATTGATTGAAGGCTCTGGAAAAGCCAAGTTACTATTACCTGGAGGAACATGTTTGGCTATTGATGAAGCCTTATATTGTAGTAAGTCTCAAAGAAACCGGTTAAGTTTCAAAGATATACGCCAAAACGGCTATCATATTGAGACTAAAACTAATGGAAAGATTGAATATCTTTATATTACTACAATGATAGCGGGTGAGAAATATGTGCTTGAAAAGCTCCCCGCATTTTCCTCTGGCTTGTACTACATAAGCATTGGTAGAATTGAATCACATGCCATAGTAAACAAAACGTTTACTAAATCAAATGATTTTATTATTTGGCATTACCGGTTGGGCCATCCCCATTATAATATGATGCGCAATATAATTGAGAATTCACAAGGGCATACATTGAAGAACCAAAAGATTCTTCAATTTAAAGAATTCTTTTGTGCTGCCCGTTCTCAAGGAAAATTAATTACTAAAGCAACTAAAGTTGGGACCAGGGTCCCCGCATTTCTGGAACGTATACAGGGTGATATATGTGGGTCCATTCACCCTTCATGTGGACCATTCAAATATTTTATGGTTTTAGTAGATGCATCTACAAGATGGTCACATGTGTGCTTATTATCAACTCGCAATATGGCATTTGCGAGGTTGCTTGCTCAAATAATAAGATTGAGAGAACAATTTCCAGATTATGCGATTAAGACAATTCGTCTTGATAATGCTGCTGAGTTTACATCTCAACCATTTAATGACTATTGTATGTCAAATGAGATTGCAGTTGAACATCCTGTTGCTCATGTTCATACTCAAAATGGTCTAGCAGAATCATTTATCAAAAGCCTCCAATTAATAGCTAGACGAATGCTTATGAGAACAAAATTACCCATTTCAGTATGGAGACATGCTATTTCGCATGCGGCAGCCCTTGTTCGGATCAGGCAGACAAGTTATCATAAATTCTCCCAATTACAATTGGCTTTTGGTCAGGAGCCAAATATTGCCCATTTTAAAATTTTTTGATATACGGTATATGTGCCAATTGCTCCACCACACCGCACAAAGATGGGACCCCAAAGAAGGTTGGGGATATATGTTGGGTATGAATCTCCATCTATTATAAAATATCTTGAGCCCATGACAGGAGATTTATTCACATCAAGATTTGCTGACTGTCATTTTGATGAGTCGGTTTTCCCAACATTAGGGGAGTGAATAAGCAGCTGAAAAAAGAAATAGATTGGAATGAATTAACACTATGTCATTTAGATCCTCGTACAAATCAATATGAACTTGAAGTTCAAAAGATAGTGTATTTGCAAAATATTGCAAATCAACTGCCAGATGCATTCACTGACCTACACAGAGTAACTAAATCCTATATTCCAGCTACAAATGCTCAAATTCGAGTTGATATCCCGGTAGGGCAACCTATTTGTGCAAGTGAGTCTAAGGCACACCTAAAGCGTGGTAGACCACCCGGTTCCAAAGATAAAAATCCTTGAAGAAGAAAAGGAGCAAATGATCAAAACGATCATACTACGGAGGTAATTGCTCAAAACGAGCATAAAGACATAACAACTAATAAGACCTCTTCAGGAGAGGCTCGGGTACCTGAAAGTAATAAAATTGAAGAGATCTCAATAAGTTATGTCTCTACGGGAAAACTATGGAACCAGAATAATATTGTTGTCGACAACATTTTTGCATATGATGTTGCTGTTGAGATACAACAAAATGAGGATCTTGAACAAAAATCTGTCGATGAATGTAGACAGAGAAATGATTGGCCAAAATGGAAAGATGCAATTCAAGCAGAATTGCCTTCACTTGATAAACGTGAAGTTTTCGGACCCATCGTCCGAACACCTGAAGGTGTAAAGCCAGTATGGTACAAATGGGAATGAAATGAGAAGAATGAAGTCGTTAGATATAAAGCACAACTTGTAGTACAAGGATTTTCGCAATGACCTTGCATAGATTATATGGAGACATATTCTCCTGTGGTGGATGCAATCACCTTCGGATACCTTGTATGTCTGGCAGTACAAGAAAAACTTGAGATGCATCTAATGGATGTTGTCACAGCCTATTTATATGGCTCATTAGACAATGAATTTTTTATGAAAATCTCTGAAGGATTTCAAATGCCCGAAGCATTAAAGGTTCCCGAGAAGCTTGTTCAATAAAGCTTCAGAAATCCTTATATGGATTAAAACAATCGGGCCGTATGTGGTATAATCGCCTCAGCGAATACCTATAGAAAGAAGGATATAAAAATGATCCAATTTGTCCTTGTGTTTTTATAAAAATGTCTGGATCTGAAATTGTCATAATAGCTGTGTATGTTGATGACTTGAATATTATTGAAACTTATGAAGCACTCACAAATACTATGGAGCGTTTGAAGAAAGAGTTTGAAATGAAAGACCTTGGAAAGACTAATTTTTCTCTTGGTCTACAAATTGAACATTTGACAAAAGGAATATTTCTCCATCAACCAACATATGCTGAAAAGATTCTTAAGAGGTTTTACATAGATAAACCACATCCGTTGAGCACCCCGATGGTTGTGAGGTCGCTTGATGTAAATAAAGATCTATTTCGACCTTGTGAAAATGATGAAGAGTTTCTTGGCGCTGAAGTACCATATCTTAGTGCAATTGGTGCACTAATGTATCTTGCCAATAATACTCGACCAGATATATCTTTTGTTGTAAGCTTATTGGCAAGGTTTAGTTCTTCCCCAACACGAAGACATTGGAATGGTATTAAGCATATATTCAGATACCTCCAAGGGACTATCGATAAGGGATTGTTTTATCCAAATGAATGCAAGTCACAATTAACTGGCTATGCGGATGTTGGATATATGTCCGATCCACATAGAGGACGCTCTCAAACAGGCTATCTATTTACATGTGGAGACACAGCTATATCATGGTGTTCAGTAAAACAAACTATTGCAGCTACTTCTTCAAATCATGCAGAGATATTGGCAATTCATGAAGCAAGTCGTGAATGCATTTGGTGAAGACTGTTGACTCAACATATTCAGAAAATGTGTCGGTTTTCTTTGCAAATGATTCCAACTGTATTATATGAAGATAATACTGCATGCATAGCTCAGCTAAAAGAAGGATATATCAAAGGAGCTAGAATAAAATACATTTCGCCAAAATTCTTTTTCACTCATAATATTCAGAATAGTGGTGAAATAGACGTTCGGCAAATACGTTCAAGTGATAATTTGGCGGATCTGTTTACTAAAGCATTGCCAACCTCAACATTTGAGAAGTTAATATACAAGATCGGAATGCGTAGTCTGCATAATATAAAGCAATGTCTTCATCGGGGGAGTAAGATATGCGCTGCTCTCTTTTTCCCTTAACCAAGGTTTTGTCCCATTGGGTTTTCTTGGTAAGGTTTTTAAAGGTTTTTAATGAGGCAACTCTAAATGTGTATTACAAGATGTGTGTACTCTTTTTTCTTCACTAGGCTTTTTCCCACAGGATTTTTCCAAGTAAGATTTTAACGAGGCATGCTCTTTGTGTAATGGACATCCAAGAGGGAGTGTTACAAATCCACAGAATGTGGATGTCCATTCATGAACGGATTGTTCATCTTTCATTCAATGAAGAACTAAGTCATTAAACAATGTATTTGTATTAAAGAAAACATCAGTTATTGTAACTTTAAAGTGATGATATTTATCTTATATAAACGGGTGTTCTTCACCTTGTAAAAGAGATAGACAAGAAAGAGCAATAAAAACTCATATCTCTCCCATATCATTACTATTCTCAATTACTTTACTGCTCTTTTATAATATATTTACAACACATTAAATGTTATTTTCTCTTTTTCAGATGGTTGTATATTGTTGTGTGTAGTAAATGAGGGTATTTATAGGGGAGAGGGAAGAAGTAAAAAGGAGAAAAAAGGGTTGTTAGGTGCAAGACCCCAAGCCATTTAATGCAAAATCAGATTTTAACCATTTTTGTGTTAAGCTTTCTGACCAACCAAAAAGCAAAAGCTGAAAGTTGCTATTTTGGTTATACCCATTCCCCTAAAGTTTTGACTCTCTTTTCTCTTAATTGTTGTTTTTTATTTTTTCAAAATTTTCTTTTTTAATTTTTATCTTTTCAATTTTTTTTCCAGATTTTTGAATTTTGAAACTTAATGACCCACGGCTAGAATAAACCATTTAATGGATCTTCTCACCAACTTAAAAGAATCTCCCAGCCCATCTGGTTCTTTCAATCTAAACTATCAGCCCCTTCACAAGAGTTCCTAGATGGTCAAGTTGATCCTTTAGGTCCTAAACTCTAACTTAAACAATCAGGCTTTAACAATGAACCTAAGCTAACAATTATTCACATAAAAAAACTAGAAATACATTTAATGCTCAAATAAACTAAACTAAGTATAACAAGTTGTTCATTCTTACTTACAAGGCTAGTTAAAACACAAAGGATCTCATACCATTTGATGGCAAGTAGGTTTAAACATTTGGGACAATCAACTTCACTCTTGAATAAAGAACATGTCTAACAAGATAATGCAATGAAATTTATTTCCTTTCAACAACTCATGGAATACAGACATAGCAATCACTATTAACTTATACTAACTAAACATATTAGCTAATCAAACAAAGAAGAAAACATAGACGAGATAGGAAAAGAGAAGGGAATAGCACTTCTCTAACCGGCACCTACACCTAATTTTTCCATCACTGTGGCTGCCTCGCTGCGCCACGAACACACTTCCACCGCTGCCTCGCCAAACACTGCTGCTTCAATCTTCTTCAATGCTGCATCACAACCATAGCTTTTTCAAATCATCATCACTGTCACCGCAATGGCAGCAACTCCTAGCATCATCACTTCCAAAACTGCGATGCAGCAGGGCCAAACGCCATTGATTTCTGTCATCCCACTATCACACATGAATAGGAATCAACCAAGCGTATTGTCTCCTAGCCTATTCTCCATCCCACATGCCTAAACAGCACCCCCTCAAAGCCACGACGAGACCACCTCCATCATCACCATTAACGTCACCAAAACGAAAAAATTATCACAACACAAATCCATCAAAAGGAAAACAAAACAACCACCAAAATCACATAGTATTACCACTACTATCCCCAAAGTCACCACACACATACCAGTTCAAACAACACCATAACCAACTGAACCTCCAACTCTTCTTGTTCTAATCGAATCGACCTCGTTTGGGGTCGACTCAATTAGGACGAGAGGAGGATGGAGAAGGGGGCTGGAAACTGACCAAGAGACTTTTTTTTTTAACTTTCGTTCGAAACTTTGGCCGGAGGGACAATTTCTGTCCAATCGGGGCTTATACAGTAAAGGTCGACGAGAAGACAAACCTGTAGATATATAAGTTCAACGAAAACATCTAAGGAATCGATGGAAAAAAAGTTGTGACAGCTACTTCGAAGCTCGATCTACGTCTATTAAGTGGCTTTTTCAAAATATTGGTGGTGGAAATGAAATGAGGAGGTCAAAACGAATCCGGGAGTGTATTTTTGTAATTTTTCGGTGGCGGCGGCCGGTGGTCCGGCAGTGGAAGGTGATTTCTGCGGGGAGTTAGAATTTTTGCAAAAGGTTCCCCCAATTCTTTGTGTTTTTGTATAAAATGCCAAAAATGACAATCAAAGGGGTTTTAAGCATAATGGATGGTGGGCTGGGTCAAATATTGGGATTTTGGACTTTGGGGGGTGTAAGGATGGGTAAAAATTTCGCGTAGGAGCCTGTTTGGCGCGCACTAATTGATTTGTAGCTGTCAAAAATAAATTCGCTGAGAAATAGCCACCTCCGGACAAGTCCCAGTATAAATACTGGGGCTTTGAACAGGTTTTGTTCAAAGCTCTAGTATTTATACTGGGACTTTATATAAAGCTTCAGTAAACTAACCCCAGTATAAAATACTGGGGCTTTGAACAAGTTTTGTTCAAAGCCCCACTATTTTGCTATGGGACTTTGTATAAAGCTTCAGTCCCATAACAAAATAATGGGACCTTGAACTAGGGATAAATCCCATTATTTTGCTATGGGATAAAGTCCCATAACAAAATAATGGGACCTTTGAACAAGTTAGTTCAAGGTCCCATTGTTTTGTTATGGGACTTTATATATAAATCTTTAGTCCTGATTTCGTTTTCCTTCTCCCGATCGTTCAAAGCCCCGGTATTTTGTTATGGGACTAGTCTGGGGTGTTTTTCCAACGCTAATGGAGCGTAAGTGTGCGCACGAATTTTTGGCTATTTTTCAATTAGTTTTGAAATGGTGGATAAAACTTTTTGAGTGCGTTCAAAAATGGCTATGCATCAAAATTTTCCTAAAGATTAGGCCATTCTCTAATCTATTTTAATTAATGCTAAATGGCATGGTCCAAATGTCTAAATTAAGTAAAGCCTATCTATCTTAAAGCAAATACAGAATTAGCTAACTATCTAATTATATCACTAAAATTTACAATCACATAAATTATGATAAATACGACAATTAAACAAAGAATAACATGGAAACAATTAATCATATCAACAAAAAAAATGTTTTGTATTTTTCTACCAATTAATTTTTTTCTACTAATTAATTAGACTAAAATGAGGAAAATCTATGAAAAGTTGGGTAAAAATTATAGAAAAATCACCATGGCTATTTTGAGCAAAATTTTAAATATTCGTGCCAAAATTAGGTGACTACACTTATTATTCTAGTCATTCTAATTTCTTAAGTAAACGTTTGATTCATAACCGGCTGAAACACAAGATTTTAGAGGTCCCATTCATGAAGTTGTATGCATATTAAATTGGGGAATTTTCAAAAATAGGCAGCCCACTACCCAAAATTACAAACAAGAGGCCATATATTTTTTTTCATACATAGCACCCACCCCTAAAATTACAAATTTTAGCACTCCTTCATAAAAAATACTCTAGCTATCAAATTTTCCCCTCCCCAGCCACTAAGCCACCGGCAAACACCTTCCCCCGCCAATGGTGCCATTACTTTTTTGTATTTTACTGAATTTATGTTGTTTATTGCATTTAAATCATTGCTTTGGACAAGTTTATACACACAAATCTCCCTCTAAAAATTAAATTATACATGAATATACATATATAAATATATAGCAATGAGAGAAATACAAAAATATACATAAAAAAAGTAAAAAATCATATAAACATCCTTAATATACAGATTTATTCACTCGCATATACACACTTATACAAATTTATACAATTTTATACATTGTATAAATTTGTATAAAATTGTATAAACTTGTATAAACTTGCAGCGACTGCTATCTCGGGAAAAGGGTGACAGCTCGGGTAAGATTCGAAAATATGGGCCATTTTTGATAATTTTCGTCTTTTACTTGTCTTTTAGTGTAATTATCCCTATTAAATTTCTCTTGTAGGACTACTAGTTACAGAAAATGCCCATGATTATCGATTATATGGACCACTAGTTACTGAGAAAACCCATAATTTGATGGCCAAATTGCAGAAGTATGACAGCATAGGCAATGCTTTGTCTTTTATCCCCCCCACATAATAGTAGTTTAACAAAAATGTCATCCGCTTTGTTTAATGAATAAATTTCGAACGAAAATACCTCTATGAATCTTATAATGACGCCCGTATCCCTACCATTCCTTTTTCCGTAAGCACTGTCTAAGAGGCAGCACTTGCCTTTGGCCCCTCTTTCATAGGCAACACTTGCAATTGAATCTCATATTCTCGTACATAAAGTGTTGCCTGAATACTACCTGCTGCTTCAAATCTCTTCCCGTATTCTCCCAGATAATTTGAAGTGTTGCGTCACCCGACTTCTTCTCAAAAGGCATCACTTGTCAATTGATAATTTGAAGTATTGCTTATGAACCAAGGGGAGTGCATTTTGCAAAACCTTGTTATTGAAGGCAGGCTCTCAAAACCAGTTAACTTTGAGGACACCAGGTAATTTTTTTTTGATAATTGATATACATGCCGTGAAAATTGATGAATAGTCATTTTTAGATGTGCAAAGTAAGGGATATCCACTGGTCTATAATTAATAAGTCATTTTTTCCCTGCTTGTGTGCAGACTATTCACGTTCAGAACCAAGACATGTGAATTGATATATATATATATACTAGATTAGTGCTGTACGGGCCCAATAATTTTGAATACACTTTATCTTTTATGTGTTAAAATCGTGACACTCCAGGTACACAGGACTTAAATAATTGAAAGTTGAAACTTCTATGCAACAAATACTTAAAAATAAAGTAGTTATAATTTGAAGAACTCAAAAGTAAGTCTCAGTTTCACTATCGGTGAATAACAAAAGAACATTTACAAATACAGAATTCGGAAATTAGAAGATATTCAAATGAGTCATATATCTTTCACTGTTGCTTGCCTCTTATCCTTGAACTTGGTTTGGTAGCTCTGCGAGAATGTCTACAATTAAATAAATAGTTTGATTTGCTTCTTATGGTTGATAAAATGCGAGTCACTAATACACTGGATGCGACAAACTCTGCTAGAAGAAAAAGAAAAAATAACACACACAACATGCAAGACAGCTTATAGTTTAATAATGTAATAACATACTGCAGATATTACCTCTTTTTCGGCAGTAAATCTCCTTAATCAGGTCACACTATGATCATGGGTACTGGAATTCCCATGGAAGTAGCAAGAAGAAACCATATTCATAAGAACTTGCTATGCATGTTTGACAAAAATAGAGAAAAATGGAAAGGAACAAATAGAAAACCATTCGTACCTTTACATGGTTCTTAGTATTGATAAATCCAAATAGGAGTGACTCAGCAGAGAAACTAAAATAGTGCAAACAAAAATTGTACAGTAATGAAAGCATAGAGAGGAAAAGGAGAACTCACCGACACAGAGAGTGATGAAAAATAAAAATTGCTCTCGCAACAACAGATGTTAGATAAAACCAAGCTCTCGGTCGTGGTCTCTGTACGTTGAGCACGTGTCCATTCTTTGGAGCGAAAACTTATATCACCATTTTAGCCCGTGTGAAAGTAGAATGTCAGCGTGTTTGTATGGAATAAAAGGTAATCTTGACCTTTGTTAATCAAGTTTTACCTGCAAAGTTACTTTATATGGTAGCCCAATTGAGGGTGATCTTAGGACAACACGGTCGTATTTGTGAGTTTGATACTGATTTTGTCCCCTCATAAGTTAACATTCTGTTTCCCACTGTTTCGGCATATAAAAGAGCTTGACAAACAATATTCTTTACCAGATTCTACTCTTTATTTTGGCCTACAAAATGAATATTAGGATTATCTCGGTAGCAGGAACGAAAAAATTGAACTTCATAAGTTTGACTAACATTCTACCTTAACAATTTTAGGAGATCTGTAAATTACACAATTCAAAATGCATAAAGATTCTTTATTGGATATCAGTATCTTGGGTTGCAAATGCTCCTTACCCAGCTTTTACTCTTCAGCCAACAGTGTTAAGGCATTCAAGAGGTAATGACATTTCATTCAGTATCATTTATAGTGTACAATCAATGTACTTAAATGTATACCAAAACATGTACTTAGGAGTATGAAATTCATTTTACATTGGCAGATATTAGATATCCTATCCTAATAAATATAGTTAAGCTAGAGCAACTTGATTTGAAGCACAAATATAAGGTAGAAGTTTTAGAGCAGCCGCACATGTATAGAAAATTTGTATCACACTTGTAGAAGCAAAATAAAGCTTTCCGCTTAAAATTTAGTGTAGCTCCAAAAAAAAAAAAAACCAGGCGATTCATCTTTAGTATCTAAATTTTCAAGAATATTCCACAGAGAGAGAGAGAGAGAGGGTACAATGGAAGTGTGAAGCTTAATTTCATGAATTTACATTTCTTTTTTTACTAATGCTGCTCTTCTATGATGGGTCTCAGACATGGTATTTCAGTCAAAAGCATAGACAAAACAAGCAACAACCTTCATAATCCACGGAAAATCAAAATTTGTGTTTCACTAATCGTCATCAGCTTTAAGTTTATGGAAATTGAGATTACGTGCTCCACGAAGAATGAAAACTCACAAATATTACAGGCATGTAACCATAGAATCAGTTGTCAAATTCCATCATAGATTTATAAAATTTGGAGCTCCACAAAATTTTAAAAGGATTCTTTTTCCCAAAATTTACAGTGGGCATCTTAAGCAATATATGTTTTGCGAAAAAGACCTATTAAATCAACAAAATTCTACTTCATGTAGCAGATAGAAAGCACCAATATTAGGTCAATCGCAGTCACTGAAAACATATCGATATTCGCGTAATGGTAATTAAAGTTCAAACTGGGTTGAAATCGGAAGGAAAAACACTGGAAATAACTACTAAGTTGAGAAATTAAAAGAGAATTGGAAAAATAATAAGCGAATGTTCCATTTCACTGCAAAAAAAAAAAAAGAAGAAGATATATTTCACAATGATCCACGAGATTCGAAAACTAAAACTAAAAGAAAATAAATGAAGATAACAACCCAAAAAAACTAACATTGTGAGAGACATTGTCAAAGAGTTGAAGAGAAACCGTAGAGGGCATTTGCAGTGTCCCTGTATTTTCTCAATTCAATCTTTCAATCTTTTCTTCAGTCATGAAATAATAACCAACTTCAGCCACGAAATTGGGAGGAATGAAGAGAAACTCAGAAGATTTGGGCGAAAGTTGAAGCCCAGCTGATGAATGAGAAGAGGATATTCTCAAAACTTTCTAGAAAGATGTTATGTGTTGTAACTAAAAAGACATGTGGAGTGAAATACAGTTAATACCGGGAGCAGAATTAAAATCAGCTATGGCTGTGAAATTACCAGAATACCCCTGAACGACCATCTTCACATTTCTATATAGTAGAAATATATATGCTAAAAACATGGATGCTTTAGTCATTTCAACCTAAATTCCTCTAATTCATTTCCCACCCCCATCGAACCTAATTTTCCATCACTGCCACAAGACCAAAGTAACAAATCTTTTGCTTTGTAAACCAATTCTACATTATTCTTCCATCTGCTTTTGATTTATTAATTCGTCACTAGTGTAACAGTTAAAAGAACTTGGAGTTGGTATTGGCATTTTAACATTTAATTGGTAACAACAAGTTGTCTATTTCTTCTAGTATTTCGTCCATTCCTCTACGATTTTCTCCTTCAAATCCATCAATGACTATCCTACTACCAATTTTTAAACCCATTGTTTTCTCCATATCAGAACCCTAATTTTTCTTGACTATAGAAGAAAGGAATCCATAATCTGCAAGTAATAAGTATGTGGTATAATCGAATTACAAAATATGAATTTATTGTTTAATTGATAAAATTGTAAGAAATTAGTATTTCACGATAGAAAAAGATGAACATTCGAAGATATGATAAAATAAGTAGGGATATGCAAAAGAAGGCAAATGAACAGAGAAGGAACTATTAGATAGAAACATGAGTTTGGTTCACGGAGAGAGACGAGAGAAAAGAGGCGTTCAGTTTAGAATTTTTGGTGTAAAGACATAATAGTCGCTGTTATATAAAAGGGTTAGTATAAGATGAAAGGGGTATTTTAGGTAAGATTAAAAATGTGTAGGGTGCTAACCTACTACACTCATGTAATAGGTTAGCAAATCCTCATATATATATGTATATATACATATATATATACTAGTATTGGACACGCGCTTTGTGCGTGAACCCACATCAATGAGTATACAGATTTAAACAAACTAACTTAATTTCACTGGATAGTGTATGTGCGTTCGTAAATGTAATAAATATTTATCTTGTTTATGCAGCTTAATGAAGAAAGAAATATTATTGCCCCACAAAAGTCCCCTGGTGCTCATGGCTCCAATTTCCGAAGTTATAATAACATGTATTGTAGTATCTTTTTATGTTCAAAGCGGTTAATCGAATATACTTAATTTTAAGCAGTTAAATGATAAGGTTGTAACCATAAGAGTAGCTCCTCTAAAGGATGAATTACATTAAAAGGAAAAAAAAAGTGATAGAAACAATATAGAACTAACATATACACATATAATAATGTACGTACTTTGATCAAGCTTCTTTAATATTTAGAAGCCTCTCTGAAATATACTAATCACTTCTGCATTAAAATGATCCTTATTAACAAATATTATATGCATTAGATATAAACCGGCAAAATAAAAAATTAACAAAATATTTTTCAATTGTCTCATATTGGTTAAAAGTTATTGAAATTACTGACCAAAAATGACTTCCCTTTCTAGATTTAATTTCTAAAATGAAAAACTCAATCAATAAATTAGAGATGCAAGAATACATACTGATATGCAGTTCAATCACTAGAAAAAAAGAGGATGATCAATAAAAGAAAAACCGCCCTTACACAATTGCGATAGTCTAACAAACGTTGAGCTTTGGACATCAGTTCTATAAATTAGTATAGAGTTTACCTAAGGACTACACCTATTAGTCACGTTCCAGCCGTCCCCTCCCGAAGATTTGACCTGTTAAAAGATGGAGTAAGAATAAAACTTTCCTCATTAGCTAGTTCTAGATATTATTAAACTAAAATTAATGATAGATATACGTAAAAAGATGATTCATAAATTCCTATAAAGCGCTACCAAATATAGTGCTTTGCTAAATTTTTCTGCCTCTTCCGAGGATTCCATTCAAAAAATTTTGGAAGGAAATGTCAAATTATTCTACAAAAAAATTAAATAATAACATTATTCAGAGTATTTCAGCATAGTATTGAAGGAAAACGAAGAAACATACGTTGCAATTTGTAAAATCCCAAACATAGAACAAATTTATACATAGAAATTAATTTAATAATTAACTACAAGTTATGAAAGAAAGTTCTTACCTCTTGTTTGAGGAGGGTGATGATGAACATTGTATAAATAAAGAATATTTTCTAGGAAATGACAGAGAGATCACCAATATAAGAGACCTTTCTAATGTAATTGGTGCCCCACTCAAATTAATTATGAGATTGTAATGAGGAGACAAAACTCTTCAGTTCTTGAAATAGATAGCTTTATAAGCATTGTGTCGTTTGTGTTATTGGCTTCCATTTTCTTATAAATTTTTTAGGTTAAAAAGTTTATTTAAGTTTTGGATATTAAATTAAAATAATTAAATGGGGTGCTTTAAATTTTAGGTAAGGAAAAAATTTTAGTTTAATGTTTTGAGAGTATTTTGGTAATGCATGGCTAAATGGCATTTGGTATTTAGGTAAGGGCAAAAAGGAGTTTTAAAATTTTATAGGGATAATTTAGTAATGTAATTTTACTTTTAAAAGTTTTCACTTTTAATATAATATAATATAATATAATATAATATAATATATATATATATATATATATATATATAGGACTTATAAGAAAAGTGAAATAAAATAAAACTATCTATTCTATATCAGACATCAAATTTTCTTTTTGATTCATTCATAAAAAGTTTAGTCTTTACTTAATTTGTAGACAGCTTAACTTAAACTTTATATTTATTCTTAAATTGGAAGCTTCCACACAAATATTAAGGTATAACTAAAAGTAATATTATGACCATAGGTAAAACCGAACACACCAAGAAACCGAACACGGGAGGAATAAGAATTGGGTGAAAAACTCTCTTCCTTTCATTGATGAAGGGAGTCCCCTATTTATACAAGAGAAACCTAGAGAACCTAGAGAAAATCTAAACCTAACTTAGGAACCAAGTAAACTTAACGGGCTCGGCCCAATATACAATTTACATAACTAATTAACCTATTTACATATCTAACCTATTCACAATATACCCTTCATTACCCCCCCTCAAGTTGGAGCGTGAGGGTTCCTTATGCCCAACTTGTTAAGGAAGTACTCGAACTGGGCACGTCCCAGCGCCTTCGTAAAAATATCAGCAAGTTGTGTGGTCGTAGGCACATAGCTGGGACGAATGATTCCTCCGATAATTTCATTCCGAACAAAGTGACAGTCGACTTCGATGTGTTTAGTGCGTTCGTGAAAGACAGGATTCCGAGCAATATGCAACGCTGCTTGACTGTCACACTTCAAATTCATCGAAAAATTGTGATCGATTTCAAGGTTCCATAAAATCCCTTTCAACCACTTCAATTCACACACAGTCATCGCCATCGATCGATACTCTGCCTCAGCGGAGGACCTCGACACGATCTGTTGCTTCTTAGTTCGCCAAGATATTGGTGAGTCCCCTAATGACACATACCTACCTGTTAACGATCGACGCGTCAACGGACAACCTGCCCAATCGGAGTCACACCACCCGTGCAATCTCAGATCACACTGAGAATTAAATACGATACCTTGTCCTGGACAGCCTTTCAAATATCGAACAACCCTAAGTGCCGCTTCCATATGCTCAACACCGGGACTTTGCATGAATTGCGACAACACATGCACACTATAGGACAAATCCGGTCGTGTAAAACACAAGTAAATCAATCTTCCAACCCGGATAACGTTCAGGATCTTTGACAAAACGACCAGTCGCAAGTGCCAAGCGATGGTTTTGTTCTATCGGTATACCAACCGGTTTTGCCCCCAACAAGCCTGCTTCCGATATGATATCCAATGCATACTTCCTCTGACACAAGAAGATTTCCTTCGGAGCCATTGCCACTTCAACTCCCAAGAAGTATTTCAAGGCACCTAAATCCTTCATATGGAAACATGTCGAGAGATACAACTTAAAAATTCGAATTGCCTTCGAATCATTACTAGATATGATTAGATCATCCACATAAACAAGCACATTCAAATGCACATTTCCCTTCTTCATCGTAACTAATGAGTAATCCGAATATGATTGTCGAAACCCATATTGCTTAAGAGCAGCAGACAACTTCGCAAACCAACACCTGGGAGCTTGTTTTAAACTATACAATGATTTTTGAAGGCGACACACAGTTCCTCTCCCAGTCATGCGATGTCCTGGAGGTAATTTCATATATACTTCTTCGTGAAGATCACCATGCAAAAATGCATTGTGAATATCCATCTGATGCAATTCCTAATTTTTGGCAGCTGCTACGGCCAGAAAAACTCGGACAGTCACCATCTTTGCAACCGGTGCAAATGTCCCCGTGTAATCAACTCCTTCGATTTGATGATTCCCAAAAATCACCAGTCTTGCTTTGTACCTTTCAATAGTTCCATCCGAGTTGTACTTTATCTTATATACCTATCGGCATCCGAGGGCCTTCTTCCCCGTAGGTAAGCGAACTAGCTCCCAAGTTTTGTTCGCTTCCAATGCCTTCAATTCTTCCCCCATGGCTGTTCTCCATTTTTCATTTTTCACCGCCTCCGAATAGGAGGTAGGCTCATTCCTTGCATTATAGCTGCAAGAAAACTCACATGTTTCGAAGAGAAATTATCACAATTGACATAATGTGCTAGAGGATAGGGCTTACCAGAGGGTTGTTGAGAAGCGAATGAACAATCAGACTTTCGAACACAGGATGATAGGTGACTCATCTTTTGGACCGTATTAGTAACAAAGTCTCTCAGCAAGATATTCTATTTCTTAGTTCGTTTTCCACGACCCATCTCTTTGGGTTCAACTTCGGGAACAACTTCAGGTTCAGCTTCCGGAGTCATCACTTCCGGTTCAATTTCCGGAGTCATGACTTCGGGTTCAACACCCCCCCTTCGTAGCACACTCTCCTCTTCCTCCTCCATGCTACGGTGATAGGAACCGTATCTTTTCTCCATTTTTCGTCCTCAGTCTCCTTAGATGCGAATGAAAATTTCTTTTCGTAAAACACCACATCCCTTGAGAACACAAACTCCTTTGCCTCCAAATCATACACTTTCCATGCTTTCTTCCCATTTGGATAACCCAAAAACACGCATCGACGACTCCTACTTTCAAACTTGTCACTTGTTCGTCCTTGATTGCGAGCATAACATAAGCAACCGAACACCTTCAAATGATCATAATTCGGTGTCACACCCATCAAGATATCGTAAGGTGTCTTCCCATTCAACAACTTAGTGGGTGTCCGGTTAATCAAATAACATGTCGTCATCACACATTGTCCCCAAAAGTCAATTGGTAAATTGGCTTGAAAACGTAGCGCCCGTGCCACGTTTAAGATATGTGTTTCCGTTCAACTCTACCGTTTTGCTGGGGTGTCCCTACACAAGACGTTTGGAACAAGATCCCTTGTTCGAGAAAATACCCTCTCAGACTTACAAATTCGGTACCATTATCACTCCGAACGCACTTAGCCCGTTTATTGAATTGTCTTTCTACCATTGCAAAGAAACCTTTCAATTTTTGTCCGACCTCTCTCTTATCAACTAGCAAGAACACCCATACTCCTCGTGAACAATCATCAACAACAGTCAAAAAATATGATGCACCACACGAAGACTCAGTTCTATAAGGACCCCACAAGTCACAATGAACTAAATCAAAAGGTTCAGCAGCTTTATTATTACTCGAAGGAAATACATTTTTAGTTTGCTTTGCCCTAAGGCATACATCACATGCTTTTTCTTCTAAGTTACCTTTTCCACTATCTTCTAAAACTGAAAGAGATTTTGCTACTTGCATCAAAGGATGTCTCAACCTTTGATGCCACAAATCTACCACATCGACCTTCACAGCTTTCACCACGGGTATCGTCCAAAAGTAGTAGAGTCCGTTCTTTAGTTCACCCGCTCCAATCAACTTTCCCGTAGCTCGGTCCTGCATAACACACAAATCATTAGTGAAATTTACATTGCAACCAACTTGATTAATTAATTGAGATACAGAAATCAAATTGTAAGTCATTTCGGGCACATATAAAACTCCGTGAAGAACCATGTCTTCGTTAAATCTGATGGATCCTTCCTTAGTTGCCATCGTACTGCTACCGTTCGGTAAACCTACCGGACACTTTGGTATTGTTCGTAAATTCTCCAAAGCACTTATCTGACCGGTCATGTGATTTGACGCCCCCATGTCAATAATCCATAAAAGATGAGTTTTCTTACCGATCGATGGTTCACTTGTGCTTGCCTTCTCCTTTTTCAACAAATCGAACAGCATCTGCAACTGATCACCTGTTATTCCGGACAAGTTAGTTTTTCCGGGCACACTCATGTGTCCGTTTTCTCTATTCTCGAGCTCAGCTTGAGCAGCATTTGCTCGATTATTGCCACATCCTCGACCAGCATTCGAACCAAACGGTTGATGCCCACGGCCTCTTCCACCTCTGTTACCTTCAGCTCTTCCTCTGCCGCGTCCTCTATTCGAAGGACCTTGCTTCGGATAATGCACCCACCCCTCCGGATAACCAATAACTTCATAGCAGCGTTCAGGAGGATGTCCTCCTCGATCACACAAGTGACACTCTTTATAGCCTGTCTTCGGTGGCTGTGATCGTTGTGCAGCAAACGCTGTCACCTCCCCTCGTTCTTCCTGAGTTCGTGCCATCCCTTTGACCCGTTCATCTTGGATCACCTTTTGGTAGACTTGATTCATCGATGGAAACGGATCCTGAGCCAAGAGATTGGAATGAACGGTTCCATAAAGACTTTCATCCAGACCCATAAGAAATAAGTGAACCCTATCATCTTCCCTTTTCTTCTCCAGTGCAACCGTTAGATTGCAATTGCAGTTTCCACACGAACAAGTTGGAAACTTATCACAATTTCCTAGTTCTTCCCACAACATAGCCAGTTTTCCATAGTAAGCATCAATAGTTAATCCCTTTTGCTTACAACCGGCCAAGGCCACTTTCAATTCCTGAATTCGAGGTCCGCTTCCCACAGAGAAACGTTCTCGAATACTCTCCCACAGATCTTTCACCACTTCCATGTGCGATATGGTGGTCCGAAGAGCAGGCTCGATCGAATTCCTAATCCACGACACCAGAAGAGAATTGATAGTCCACCCGTCCTCATACATGCAAGACCATAATTTTTGAAAGTGCTCATTTATTCGTAACTTCAATCATGCAAGTTCATATATTATGAGACAAGTAGCTACTGAGACGTGGCTACTTTAAAACCAAAAGAGGGAACTAGGTATGGAGACAATGACTTTCGATGCATGCATGTGCATTATTCATAGAAGTGATCTAGAATTAGTTTAGATTTTTTTTTTTAAAAGAACTACTATAGTATTTAGCAAGTTGATGCCTCATTTCAAACGTAGATGACTAAAATGAAGACAAGATTTTTTACCTTGACAAAGGAAAAAAAAAAAAAGAACTGAAGCCAGCAAAGATTTGTATATGTACTTTATTCAATCTTATCTAAAATAGTTAAAATATTCAACACCCTTTTTCATGTAGAAAAGAGTTCGTTCCACCAATCTAAAGCACATACTTATTATTCTCATCCTTCTAATTTCTTAAGTCAAAGTTTGATTCATAACCGGCTGAAACACAAGATCTTAGAGGTCCCCATATATTTCATGAAGTGGTATGCACATTAAATTGAAAGACTTACACAACTATGACACCTTAGGTAATGGTTTGCCTAAGTGACCTCGCTTAAAATGATTTGCAAGAATGACCTCCACTAATTTTAAGTAAGTGCTACCACAGGGCAACACTTCAAGTTATAAAATTGACAAGTGCTATTATGGAGGCAGCACTTAAATTGACAAGTGCTACCCCAGTGGTAGCACTTGATCTTTTATCTCTGTCAACATCCTCTCCAGATAACAAGTGCTCCTTGCATGCAATACTTCAAATTGTGCTTGAAGTTCTGCCCCAGAGGTAGCACTTGTCATTTTATAACGTGAAGTGTTGCCTCGAGGCCATTTTGCTAGAATATTCTTAATTGGGGACAAAAAATCATAACCCAGGATAAGGGGTACATGTAGTGAATTTTTTTTTTTTTTTGCATTAAATTTTGCTGGTAGGACCACTAGTTAGAGAAAAAGCCCATAATTGTCGATTTATATGGACCACTAGTTACTGAGAAAACCCATAATTGATGGTTAAATTGCAGAACTATGATACCATAAGCAATGGTTTGTCTTTTTTCTCCATATAATAGTGGTTTAAAAAATGACATTCGATTGGTTTAATGAATATATTTCAGACAGAAATATCCCTTTGAATCTTGTAATGATGCATGTATCATCGCCTTCCCTTTTTCCGTAAGTATACTTTCCTTTGACCCAACTTTCATAGGCAACACTTGCCATTGAATCTCATATTCTCGCAGATAAAGTGTTGCCTGAACACCACTTGCAGCTTCAAATCTCTTCATGCATTCTCCCATATAATTTGAAGTAAACACTTGCCACACTACTTCTTCCTAAAAAGCAGCACTTGCCAATTGATAACTTGAAGTATTGCCTATGGACCAAGGGGAGGGCATTTCGCTAATAACTTGTTAAATAGGGGCAAACTCTCAAAACCAGACAACTTTGGGACACCAGGTGAAATTTTTTGATAATCGATGTGCATGACGTTAAAAATTGATTGAATAGTCATTTTTAGACAGTAAATTTCACTAGATGTACCCCTTATCCTTGGTTATGATTTTTTGGCCCCACTTAAGAATGGTTTAGCAAAATAACCTCAGTAGGCAACACTTCACATTATAAATTTACAAGTGTTCCCTTGAGGGAAACACTTCAAGTATAAATTGCAAGTGCTGCCTGCAAGGTGCACTTCAAGTTATCTGGAGAGAATGTTGACAGAGATAAAAGGTCAAGTGCCGCTACGGAGGCAGTACTTGTCATTTTATACTTGAAGTGCTGCCCCCGTGGGTGCACTTTATACTTGAAGTGCTGCCCCTATGGGTGTACTTGTCAAGTTATAACTTGAAGTGTTGCCCCCGAGGGAGCACTTAAAATTAGTGAGGCCATTCTTGTAAAACTACTTTAAGCGAGGTCAATAAGGCAAACCATTCCCTAAGGTGTCATAGTTTTGTAAATTGCCTATTTTTAGATGCACAAAGTAAGGGATATCCATTGTTCTATAATTAATTGAGGAATAGTCATTTTTTTTTACCTGTTTATGTGCAGTTATTCGCGTTCAGAACTAGGATGTTTATTGCTAAAATTACCCCTTATTACTATTCTATAAGTGGGAAGCCCCCTTAATATGTAAAGTTAAAAGACCAAACTAACCTATCAACTGAGGATTATTCCAAGAACTTTTCATATGCAATGACATAACTATACATTCACTAAAGCTAATAATTTTTTTTAATGAAAATAACCAACAAATAACAAACAGATTTAACTTTTGAGCCCACACTAGCTTTACTGTATGTTTTTGACAAAATGCTTGAAAAGCAGGTGGAAATTGGTGATGATAAAGAGTTTGATACTGAGTCTACAATGCAGAATTATGTTAATGCAGCTGAAAAGGGTGATATATCATCTAGACAGGTGGCGGCACAGAAGAAAAAGACCAAGCAGGTTCGGGAAAAAAAAGAAAAAAAATGTTCCTCCACCTGCCGAAGGGGTATCAACAAGGAGGACGGTTTTCAAAATCTCTAGTTTTCAATGAATAGCTCACTCATATGGAATATAAGGTCTGTCAATACCAAGCAGGCCTTTGATAGAGTGGTCACAATGCATAGGCAGAAGCACTTTTCATTTATTGCATTGGTGGAGCCATTTTAGCGCTATAGACACGTCGGTGGTTAGGTATGGTTCTTCTTGGGATAACTTTAATGGTAAAATATGGGCATTTGTAGAGGATGAATATCAAGTGGAGGTTGTGTATGATTCATCACAAATATTGTCTTTGAAGCTGACGTATGTAGATAGTTTGCTGGAATTTGTAGTGTCGTTGGTTTATGCTAGTACTGATCACACCACTCGGGTGGAACTCTGAGACTTGTTGTACGCTCAGGCTAGTGACATGACATCCCCGTGGATGGTGGGGGGAAATTTTAATGTCATTACAGATGAGCTTGAGAAGTTTGGAGGCCTACCAGTTCATGGTAGAATAGTAGATCAGATGATGAGTGCATATTCGAAAGGCTTGATAGGTGTCTTGTGAATCAGGCTTTTCACAGCTATTTCCTAAGTTTGAAGTGGAGCATTTGATTAGGCAAGGGTCAAACCATGTGCCGTCGCTGATTACTACTAATATAGATAGCCCTGCAGTAAAGAAGATATTTAGATTTTTGAACTTTTGTTAGAGAGAACTGGGCTGAAAACTTTAGCGCGGATCCTTTCTATAACTTTCACTATAAGCTGAAAAAATTGAGAAAGGCATTGTCTGTGTGGAGCAGGGAGACATATGAAGACATTTTCAGGCAGATTGCTACGCTAGAGGAAGTGGTCCGGGTTTATGAACAGGAGTTCGAGGAGTATCCCACAGGGTACAATAGAGAGACTTCAGAGAGTGAATGCAGAGATGATTCATTTTTATGCTCTAGAAGAGCTGTTTTAGAAGCAGAAAGCTGGTATGCAATGGTTCAAAGATGGGGATAGAAACACAAAATTTTTTCATGCTCATGTAAATAGAAAGAGGAAGATGTTGTAGGTTAGAAGAATCCAGGATGCTACTGGATCTTGGCTTGAGAACGATCGGACATATCCCAGGAGGCAATCAGATTTATTCAGGCTCAGTTTTCTACTGATCCGGTGCCAGATGATTTTTCTATTCTTGATCACCTGCCTAGTCTTGTTACACAGGACCAGAATGATACTGTTGTTGCTGAGCCAGATAAACAGGAGGTAAAGAAGGTGGTTTTTGGCCTGAATGCTGACTCTGCAGAGGGCCCTATGGTGCTGAATGCTATTGGTTATTGGCCTGAATGCTACTGGTTTTTGGCCCTCATTCTTACTGGGATATTATTGGTGCTGATGTTGTTAAAATGGTACATGCATTCTTTCAGGGTGACTTTGTGCCTCGTTACATCACTGCTACAAACTTGGTTCTATTGCCTAAAAGGATAGATTTTGCTACCTTTTTAGACATGAGACCAATTAGTCTGAGCAACTTCAACAATAAGGTGTTTTCTAGGGTAATTCATGACAGACTTTCTATTTTAATGTCTGGGATAGTTTCACCGTAGCAGTCTGGTTTTGTGAAGGGGAGGAGTATTTTTGAGAATATTTTGCTGGTGCGAGAAATTGTGCATTATATTGCTGACAGAGGGAAGCCAGCTAATATGGTAATCAAACAAGACATGGCTAAGGCGTATGATAGAGTTTCATGGCTGTTTCTAACGAAGGCCCTGAGCAGGATGGGATTTTGTGAGGTGTTTATCGACATGGTCTATAGGACCCTGTATAATAACTGGTACTCTGTGCTTGTAAATGGCCAGCCCTATGGGTTCTTTCAGTCTTCCGGGGGGGTGAGGGGTGAAGCAAGGTGATCCGCTGTCCACTACCTTGTTTTTGCTTGCTGCTGAGTGCCTTTCCAGATCTCTGAATGTGCTGCATAGAGATGCTAATTTTGTGTTGTATGGGATGCCAAAGTGGAGTCCTTATCTTAATCATCTGGCGTACGCGGATGATATGAATATATTTTTATCTGCTGAGGAGGGATCAATAAAACTGGTGATGGATACTCTTGCTAGTTACGAACTGTCCATCGGGTAGAAAATCAATAAAGAGAAGAGTAATGTGTGTATGCATAGACACATTACGCAATTGATTGTTGACAGGGTGCTTGATATTACTGAGACACCAAGGGGGAATTTCCTTTCAAGTATCTTGTCGTGCCTATCTATTATGGTAGGAGGAAAAATTCACTACAATGAATTGGTGAAGAAGGTGCAAAAAACGATTGACTCCTGGACTGGTAAATTGCTTTCCATAGGTGGACGGGCGAATCTGATTTCCTTAGTGCTTCAAAGTATGCCTATTCACTTGTTATCTACCTATGACCTCCCTGCTGGGGTGGTGCTCAGCTTCACAGGATGTTTGCCAACTTTTTATAGAGCAATTATGTGGGTCAGGATAGCAGGCACTGGGCTTCTTGGAAGACTTTGTGTCATCCTATGAATGAAGGTGGAGTTTGCTTTAGGAGCTTGTATGATATCTCCAAGGCATTATTCGCAAAGCTGTGGTGGAATTTTCGTATCAAGCAGTCTTTATGGAGGGATTATATAAGCAACAAATACTTGAAAAGCATCATTATGTGGTGGTTCCATGGAAGAAGGGGACTTATGCATGGAAGAAGATGTTGCAGAGCAGGCCTGAGATGGATCATGAGATATTTTGGCAGCTGAAAAAGGGTAATTGTTACTTCTGGCTTGATAATTGGACTGGACTTAGTCCATTATATCATGCAGTTCCTCGTGAGTTTGCATGTGATGAGACTGTTGTTTGTGTCTACGAAGTTGGTGAGGGTGGAGTATGGCTGGAACAATGCCTCAGGGAGCTACTGCCTGAAGACATTGCTAAGCACATGATTTAGAATGTCAAACCGCCTACTAGTATTGAACAGAGGGACAGGTCTTTTTGGATGTTTGAGTCTCGGGGTACATTTTCAATTCGGTCAGCTTACCATTTGGTCAGGCAAAGAAAGAAGCCAAGTGATCTTTACAAGAACATGTGGATTAAAGGTATTCCATTTAAAATGTCATTTTTCTTATGGAGGTTGTGGAAATTTAAATTGCCCTTAGATTATATGTTGAAGAGGTGGGAATTCAATTCTTCTCTAGGTATCATTGTTGTGTGAACCCTGATGTGGAGACTGTTTCACATGTGTTTCTAAATGCACCTGTAGGACGTTATGTCTGGAAATATTTTGGAGGACCTGCAGGTCTTAATTTTGATGGGTTGCACTTGAGACAAGTTATAAATTTGTTGTGGGATGCTCCTGGTAGCCTGGTCCTGAGGTTGATTTACCATGCTATTTCCATTTTTATCTTTTGAGAGTTGTGGAAACGGAGGAATAATTTGAGGCATGGTGGGTCGACCTCAGCTCATAGGTTGGTGTATCTTGTCACTCAGCATATTATCATGTTGCTGAGAGTTCGTAGAAGGAACTTTCAGTACGTGCCTGATAGGTGGGAATACTTATTGCTGGTGTTAAGAGATCATATGCCTAAGCTTGTGATGACAAAGGTTGTTTGGAGCCCGCTTCCGGTGGGATGGATCAAATGTAATACGGATGGAGCTTCTAGAGGTAATCCAGGTGTTAGTTCTTGGGCTTTTTGTGTTCGGGATGGCAGGGGGGATATTTTTTATGCTTGTGCTAAGGAGATGGAGGATTGCATGACCACGAATACTCAAGCGGAGGCTACGACAATTCTTATGGCTTTGAGGTACGTGGCTACTACTTCTTATTCATAAGTTATTGTCGAAACGAACTCAATGTTGCTCAAGAACGTAGTGACAAAGATTTGGGAGGTGCCTTGGCAAATTGTGCAAATAATGGAGGAGATTTGGAGTTTGATGGAGGGTAAAGAGGTGGTGGTGATGCATGTGTTTAGAGAAGGGAATAAATTGGTGGATTACTTGGCGAACTTGGCTATTGATCAAGGAGATGTCATAGTTTATTCGTTTCATAAGTTGGATGGCATGGTAAGGAGGTTGGTGAATGGGGATAAGTATAATGAGCCGTACATTCGCACTAGGCTGAGGAGGAATGTGTAGAAACAAGGGAGGTGGAATTTCTTTTCATGCTCGAATCTATGTTTAGGAAAGCATGGAGGCTTTTACTACTAACTTTGTTTTCTTTTTTGTAGGTACATTCATAATTATAATTCATGGTGTGAAGATCCTTCATGATTTTTGTGTTTAGAGTTGCAAGTTTCGAAGTTTGCAAGGATATATGAGATAGATCTCTTGGTGGCGGACTGGTTTTGGTACGATTCAGGTCATACACTGCTTGAGGTGTTGCTTTAATGACTGTTTCACCTGGGAGAATTCAGAAATTTCAAGTACTCAACAATCATCTTAGCGAGCCAACAATTTTGCAAAGTTTAAGTTGAAACACTGTTCCATGCGTCGCGCCATAGGCTGTATGATCTGGGCGGAATTGATTTTGTTTTGGTCAGTGGCAAAAAGCCATGGCGCTGGCTGCTGTATGCGTTTTTGGATAATTTTTCAGATGAGACAGCGACTTGGCCGAAGCGCCAACAAGTGTCTCGCTTGGGAGATGTTTTTGCGTGAAAGTTCCAGTCCACACACCCTTCCATGTGATGCATCAAGAGGTATTTGGGCTGGGAATCATTCTTTGGCTCAAGTTATTGCTCTTGGCGAGTTGGGATGCTATAGTTTCATTATTACATACATCATTAGTTTAAAACTACATGATTGTAGATCATTAGCTAGATATTTCACTATTTTTTCATATGCATTATTCCTAAGTAGTGTGGTTTTTGTAAAGCACTTTATCAAAGTATTAAATTTGCTTCAATTAGTGGTATTAGCATTGTATGATGCTCAATCCAATGAGATGAGTGCAATGCTTTGGCATGGTGCTATCTTATCATTACTTAGACATTACTTAGTACTAGCTAGTTCGTATTTCATTCATGATTGTAAAGATCGTATTTATGTGTTTTTGTTTATTATTAATAAAATTTGCTGCTAAGCCATAAGCTTAGTGGTATTTGCGAAAAAAAAACAATCAAATTTAACAATGATAGAAATAAAACTGACACTGAATGAGCGAATTAAAGTATTCCATGTCGTGATGCATATATATATATATATATATATATATATATATATATATATATATATATCATTATAATTTTCAAAAACTTAAATCTCGTTGTCTTTGAAAGAACTCTACCAGTGAAAATATTCATTAATCATTTGCTAGTATAAATTTTGAATGATGATTATGTTTTGAAGATTGACAAACAAAGGACCTGGTGGAGAACCTAGTCCTTGTTAGAAGACATGACTGATCCAAACGATTGTGGGTTGCAAATCCATATATAACTAGAAAAACATGGCGGCTAAAAGTTATTTATCCTATTTAGCAAAAGAGATCGTGCCTTGGCCGCCTCTATGAAGTATGAACGAGAAGTGGAGTTAAACAAGGAGTATATCTTAGGAGGTATTCTATTTCCATAATTGAGAAGATTCTTAGTGGTAAACTGCTAGGACTTCATATATCGTATATAAGCAAGTAACTGAGGTTGGTTGCATTCATTCATTCACTACGAGAGTTGAGAGCATTTTAAGCCAATTCAGAGTTGTGAGTGAGTGGACAAAAGCAGACAACCATTGAAGAAACCAGTGCTGATCTAGTTTTAGTATAAGTTCTTTAATATTGTTGTCCTGTTGAACTGGTTGTGAACTGTTACCTGTTTCTTATTCTTAGAAACATTGTATTAGGTGATTCTTGTGACGAACAACTTGTAAAAGCTAGAGTTTATCTTTGAGAGTTTGTAGGGTCTAGAGTGTAGCTCTTGGTTATAGAGTTTGTAACCGAAAACTTGCTCGTTGTGTTAGTGAAAGAGTTTGCAAAATCCCAAAGCTTGGGTCGTGGTTTATCTCCCTTGAGCAAGGAGTTTTCCACGTAAAAATTTCATGTTCTTTAGTTTCTATTTTAGATATGTGTTTACCTTGTTGATCAAAGAAACTAGGCAATAACTAGGTTCTTGAAGGGACGAACATAGTTCTTCTGAAAAATTGGAGGATACTATTCAATCCCCCCTTCCCCCCTAATCTAATGTCTTGAATAGGTGCACAGTGTGCAACAAGTGGTATCAGAGTGGGTCTTCTCACTCTTAGGTTAACATTTAGAGAAAGATCTAAGTATGAGTGTACCACCAACAATTACTGGAGGTCAGTCTGTGCTCAGATAAGACTACAAAGGAAATATGGGATGTTTGGAAGTTGCTCATGAATGAACAAGTCAAGTCAAGGAATCAAAGAATATGATGCTCAAGAGAAAATTTGAACTCTTCTCCATGGATAAAAATGAGTCAATTCAAGATATGACGACAAGTTTGACCATCATTACAATTGAAATAAAGTCTTTGCGTATGGATATTCCCGGGAAAGACATGGTGGAAAAAGTTCTTAGAACACTTCCTAATTATTGGGATTGGAGATGACTGCCATCATTGAATCCAAACCTATAAGTTCAATCAGTTGGAGGAACTAATTAGTAGCTTGAAGATGCATGGGATGCTGAAAGAATCAAGAATCAAGTATGTTCCCTTGAAGGAAAAGACTCTAGCATTAGAAGCCACTGAAGAAGCTGAATTTGATATCCATGAAATAGAGATGGCCATGGTGGGTGCCTTTAGACAATGCTTGAATCTTGGGAAGCTTAAAGGATTCAAGAAGAAAGAGAAGGACAATACTGGCAAGAAAACTATTATTGATAGTCCAGACTACTTAGGATGCTTCAAGTGTTTCAAGATGGATCATGTTTTCAAAGATTTCCCTCTATGGGAAACTGAATGGTTGAAGAACAGAGTTTTGAAGGAGAAGGACAAGGAAAAGGACAAGAAGAAGAAGTCAAGACGTCCATCAAACTTCAGAGCAGGAGAAGAATGAAGGAGGAAGCTTTTTATGCAACCTGGGGACCATTTGACAGTGAGTCTGATGTAGAAGGAGGACCTGAGGATGAGTCACCATTGGAATTGATGGGACTGACTGAAGACATTTCTAAGGAAGGAGTCCTCGTAGACATCCTTTATTCGAAGTAGCGAATTATCTGCTGTGGAAGAAGGAGCTGAAAGAATTTCTTCAAGCCAGTGACTACAATCTTTGGGTTATTGTGAAGCAAAGACCTCAAGTTCCGTTGAAAAGAAATGCATATGGGTCATTGGTGCCAAAACTAGTTGAGGAACTCAAATCACATGATCTAGACTAGCTTCAAGCAAATGCGAAGGCACTGTGGGCAATTAAGTGTGGGCTAAGTGATGATGTGTTAACTCGTGTGTCAAGTTGCTGCACAACAAAGGAAATTTGGAAGAAGTTGAAGGAACTTTTCAAGGAAGATCACAGAAAGAAGGAATTGGCTCTCATGGCGACTGGTGATGAGGATTCTGCTCATGCATCTGAGGTAAATCTTTCTGACCTTAAAGAAAAACTTCACACATACTCTTATAAAAAATCTTTCACTGATTACTATCACCTTAATTGAGGGATATGAAAAGTTAAAGGCTGAGAAGGACCAACTATCCTTAGTTATATCTGAACTTAAATCTAAGTACAAGAACCTAGTAGAAGCTAATGCTAAACTTGAAGAAAATAATGATATCTGCAACGGACAGGTTTCTTCCCCTTAAAACTAAAACCTTGGCTCTTGAACTTGAACTTTTAAAAATGAAAAAAGTTAATGGTTGCAAGAAATTAGTGAGATTCAAACTAGTCTTGAGACTGAATTTAAGAAGAAAAATGAGGTTCTATATCAGAAAAATGAGAAGTCTTCTGAGGCCATGAATTGGGTTTTGGAAAACCAGAACAAAGGCAAGAAGGGCTTAGGATACAAGAAACCACTGCCTCCTCATAATCCTAGAAGCAATATGTAGGACTCCCATGTAACATGCTTTGCACATTCTGTGGTAATACTGAGCACCAGGAAAATTGCATTGCTATTAGAAGGGCAGTAACAAAAAATAAAAATTTTGCTTTGCGTGGCTGGGCTAAAAAGGATTGATTCATTCATTCTTTCATATGAAGGGACCTAAGCTTGTCTGGATTCCTAAGACTTACACCAGATTTATTTTGCATGCTAGAGTAGAGTTAACAACCCAAGCTGGATTCTTGATAGTGGTTGCTCAAGGCACATGACAGGAGATAGAGGAATTTGTTTCACTCGCTGCATTTCAAGGGGGGTATTGTTGCTTTTGGAGGAGGCAAGAGTGGTCAAATAGTTGGCATTGGAAAGGTTGGGAAATCATTAAATAATGCTATTGAAAATGTGTATTGGGTTGATGGGCTTAGACACAACCTGCTAAGCATCTCCCAACTGTGTGACAGATGAAATGATGTTAGCTTCTCATCTGTAGGATGTATTATGAAGAACTTATAGAGTGGAAGAGTGGTTATGGAAGGGAAAATGGTGAACAACATGTACAAGGCTTCACTAGGATCCCTTCCAGAAAACTATTTGACTCGTTTGAATGTTTAGGAAAACGACTCTCAGCTATGGAACAAATGGTTGGGACATGCAAGCTTGTTACAGTTAAACAGGCTAGCATCAAAGGACCTTGTTAATGGGTTGCCTACCAAGAAGTGATGTGCGAGCATTTTTTCGTACTTTAACTCGCTTAACCTTTTATTTTTGAGTCCAAATGATGCAACCCGATGCACGAGCAAGCCATTCACAACGAGCCAAGCTCGGGAGTTACAACAGTTGTAGGTGACATTTGAACAAATGGAGCTGCTGGGGCAGATGTTGGAGGTTTCAGGACATTTCTGCATGCTTACTGCCTCAGATTCAGAGATTGTTCATCGCGATCGTGAGCATTCAGACGCGATCGCGCAAGGGGAAAAGGTGACCATCGCGATCGCGCAAGAAAGAAATGAAGAGCAGCGCAATCACGAGTCCTCAGACGCGATCGCGCAGAAGGCTGACATTGGATGAAGGCCCATGCCTTCGCGATCGCATGACCATAGCCGCGATCGCGAGGCTCTTATTTATTAAAGAACGCGATAGCGCCTGCTCTAAAGCGATCGCGCTGTAACGTTGATCAGAATGCCATGTTTCAGCTAATGACTTATTGAAGGCCCATTGTTAAGGGATATTAAGGCAGATTGTGCCATTTTTAGAACTCCTATATAAAGCCCTTATAGTTCATTATTTTAGGGTTAGACATTGATGACATTAAACTTGAGAGATTATTGGCTAAGCTTGTTTGCTTAAGCACACATTGATTTCCTTGATTTGAAATTAGGCTTAGACTAATTGAAGATCAATTAGTATAGATTCTCTTGTTTAGACAATTAAGGGGGGTGATTAGGCCACGTTTCCCTAATCCACTTCCTTAATCCTTTTCTAATCAATTGGGTCTTGCTTTAATTCTTGTTATTTTACTTTCTTGTTGTTAATTTTCGTATCACCAAAAGTGAGCAATCCTTAGGAAAGATTGATGTATTTTGCTTGGTTTCAGATGTTAATACCAAATGGAAAGGTAAGAGACTAAAAAGAGCAAGAAATTCCCAGGGAAGTGATCATATTTAAGAGGCTGTAGAAACATTGAAATATCCGCCGCCTATGCTAAGGGCTATCACCCTTTCGTGAATGTGAAAACTATGCTGAGTTTCAATTGGGCGACTTAAAAGGCCCCAGCCCTTTGAAGGAATCTGGAGATCTGGAGAAATGATGACAAGGAGATCGCCCATCCAAAGGACAGATGCCCAGTGCACTAATGTAGAAAATTATGGAGACGATGAGGTGATCATATTCTGATGTTGAACTGCGCCCTCTCTTGGAAAAGAATAAAATGCGGCCACTTATTGTAAAGGGCGGCCGCCCTTTTATACAACTCAAGAAAGGGGTGCCAGCCTATTTCCAAGAGGCGCTAGCCCTTCTGCCCAGTCCAGCTTCGGAACTCGGTCCTTTATCAGAAGAGCCTCCACCCAACCAGCAAGTGACAATTTTGTAATTAAGTTTAGCAAATACTATATATAGCTAGATTTTTAAAGATATTTTTCACTTTACAAAACTTGAAAGGCAAGATAGAGAGAAAACACCATCCTTTGATTCATTACATGGCATGAGCTAAATCACCCTCTAGGGTATTAATTAAACCCTAATGTAATAATCGAATGAGTATGGTATAATAAGCTTTAAAGCACTTAAGAATACCCCATTTCACTACTTTAATTACATTACAACAACTTGAGGTGTACAACTCAAGTTGAGCCCTATAGTACGAGATTTACACATAAAGGGTATTTCTAAGAATTGGAAGTGTAGTGACGGGGTACGGGGGGTAAGTGTATCGCATTTATCTCGGGTTAGTAGATTGAACACCGAAAGGGGGATACCCTACTTGGGACTAGTTTCTAGCACTCAAAGCATCAATTCTTAGTACCGAAAGGCCAAAAGTTTGTAGTCTTGGTGCAACACCGAAAGGGGTAAATCGAGTATATGTGAGCAAGGTCCGTTGGGTGACCTAAAGTGTGATAAAGCTTATAAATAAACTCATTAGATTAGAAGGTTAGAGGAAGATTAGTATTCTAGTCTCTTTATTAATTGCTAAACTAGTCTTTTATTGCTTTCTTATAGTTATAGATACTTTCAATTTCAATCACTAGGATTATCTAACTAGAACAAGCTAATTTGAACTCATTCAACTAAATTTCGTCTCGTACAAGTCCTTTGTGTTCGATCCCTACTTCCACTAGGGTATTTGTGACCCCTACCCACATTCATGGCAAATCAAAAATTGGCGCCGTTGCCGGGGACTTTGGTAGACCATTTAGTTGAAATTAGTTTAATATCTTGTGTTAGTTTGATTTATCCAAGCATCTTTCTCTTTTTGTTTTGGTTTCTTGTGCTTTGTAGGTATTTGCCAAAATGCCACCAAGAGTGAATGTTCAAAAACAATGTGGGAGGTGTCCCACCACCACTTGGAGATAACCAACAACCTCCACGACTACCTCCTCCGCCTCCTAATGATAATGTGGAGGATGTTGGTGTTGAAGACAATATTGAGATACTTGACCCACAAGGAGAGCAAGTAGATGGAGCATAACCAAATTCTTAAGCTCAATGAGGTAGAGGAAGAAGAAATGCAAGAAGAGAAGTGGTGAATGATGATGGTTTTGGTGGAGCCATTGTGCCTCCACCAATTAGGGCCACGACTAAGTTTCAAATGCCACCAACCGCTATGAACTCACTTTAAAATCAAGGGTTGTATTGAGGAGAAGAATATGAGAATCCTAATAACCATCTCCAAAACTTTTCTTGAGATTTGTACTCTTAATAAACATGTCGGGATGGCCAATGATGCTTTTTGCCTTAGGCTATTCCCGTTCTCTCTAAAAGAGAAAGCTAGGGCTCGGTTGGATAGTTTTCCAAGAGAAGTATTCGCACTTGAGATGAGTTGGTAAAGGTCATTCTTGATAAGTACTTTCCACCGGGCAAGTTTATGGATTTTAGAGATGATATCTATTATTTTCAACAACAAGCGGGTGAGCCATTGCATAAAACTTGGGAAAGGTTTCTCAAGCTCATCCATTCTTGTCCCGGTCATGGTTTTTCGGATAGAACTCTATTAGAGACTTTCTATATAGGTCTTGATGACAAAGGCTAAACAACCATAAACCATGTTGCTAAAAGAGGCATAATGGAGGGTACTTTTCAACAAGCAACCGACCTCATCAACAAGGTCACAAAATAATCAAGAGCATGGAATTCAAGAGTGAGAAGGCCGGGTGTTCATGATCCTAATAATGATGCTATGGCAAAGGCTATTGAGACTCAAAGAAGAAAGAATGGCTCAACTTGTTACAATGGTTGAGTTACTTGCCAAGAGCCAATTGAAGGAAACCCAAGAACATACAAGCAAGCAACTGAATGTTATTGACATGCCTCCCAAAGAAGGTACATCATGGTCCCGGTTATTCATATCAACCCTATCCTATGGGTTGTGCTCCACTAGGCTATGGTCCTATGGGTTTTTACACCTCAAGGAAAAGAAGGGCAAAATACAAATCAAGGTGGTCAAGAACAAGACGAGGAACCCAATTATGTTAATTCCTATCAAGGCCAAAGACCTCTATACAGTCAACAAGGCTATCAAGCTCAAGGCCAATGGAGGCCATACCAACAAGGAAACCAATGGGGTAACACCCATAGATGGAGTGGAGCCAATCAAGGGAGAGATCAACATAATAATAAAAGAGGTCCCAATGAGTCCCAACAAGGTTCAAGTAATCCAAAAAGTTAAAGGTTGGAAGGTATGATGGAAAAGATGTTGAAATATCAAGAAGTAAGTTAGGGAGATATAAAGGATATCAAGCAAACCGTGCAATCTCATTCTACTTTTATCAAGTCGCTCGAATCCGAATATAGCCAATTGTCTCATTAAGTGAATCAAAGACCTCAAAGGGCTCTACAAAATGATACGGTGGTGAATCCTAAGAGGAATGCAAAGGATCAAGTAATGGCTATCATGACTCAAAGTGGAAAGACTTGGGCTGATCCCAAGATGGTAGATGATGAAAATGAAATTGTGCTTGATGTGGTGCCTTATTAAGTAGATGAGGTGGATGATGTGCAAGTTGAGGAGGAATCCCAAAATGTCCATGAACAAAAAATTCCACCCCCAATACCCACTACAACCCAAAAAGCCACCAAAAAAGCTCCACCACCCAAAGAAACCATTCCTACCAAAACCACTATCCCAAAGCCTACTCAACCTTTTCCCCAAAAAATTAAAAATTTAGAAGAGCCAATCATGCCAAAAAGGTGTGGGAGAAAATTGCTTCAATTTCTATTGATCTTCCATTAGTTGATGTTTTAGGCCAAATACCGAATGTGGCAAAGTTCGTGAAAGATTTGGTGACTAAGAAGAGGTTTTTTGAAATTAGAAACCATTAAAGTCACGCATCAGTATAGTTTTATTATGTCTCATGTTATACCCTTGAAAATGGAGGACCTCTGTGCTTTCAATATACCATGTACCATAGGGAGAAGACACTTTTAGAAGGCATTGTGTGATTTGGGAGCAAGCATTAATCTTATGCCCTATGCCGTCTACAAGATCTTAGGATGAAGTGAGCCAAGACCTACCTCAATGAATCTTCAAATGGACGATCGCTGAATGAAAAGGCCAATTGGGGTTGTTGATAATATGTTTGTGAAGGTGGATCGTTTTATCTTCTTGGCGGATTTTGTTATTTTGGATTGTGCCATTGATTTTGATTTTCCAATTATTCTTGGAAGGTCATTTTTAGCAACGGGAAAAGCCTTATGTGACATGGAGAAGGGAGATTGACATTTCAATTCAATGGTGAGAAGGTAGTGTTCAATGTGTAAGTCAATGAAGCAACTGATTGAAGATGCAGCATGTTCTTATGCTGATGTAGTTGTTGATGCATTGGTGGAAAATGAATGCTTGATGAGTGAGTTTGATACAATGGCATCTGTGTTGTGGAACATGCATGTTGATGATGAGGAAAGTGTGAAACAATGTGTGATTGTGCTGGAAGGATTTGTAACTAAGTCATATTCCCCAAAGAAACTTTCCCTTGATCTTGTAAACCAAAAAACTCCACCCATTGAAGAACCCTCCATTCTTGAACTCAAATTTTTAGCAAGTCACTTGAGATATGCCTACCTTAGCCCACTTCGCCTCTCTCAATAATCATTTCATCCCACCTAACCCAACCCCAAGAAGAGAAGTTTTTACTAGTTGTGAGAAAGAGAATTCGAGCTATTGGGTGGACTTAGCCGATATTAGAGGCATTGATCTCAGAGTGTGCACCCACAAAATTATTCTTGATAAGGGTTCTAACCCCTCGATTAAGCATCAAAGGCGTTGAATCTGACCTTGCAAGAGGTCGTAAAGAAGGAGATTATAAAATGGTTGGATGTGGGTGTTGTGGTACCTTTGTCCGATAGTGAATATGTTTCACTGGTGCAATGTGCTCATAAAAAGGAAGGCATGACGGTTGTGCATAATAGTAAAGGTGAAGCCATTTTCACTAGGACCGTGTTCGGGTGGAGAGTTTGCATGGATTATCATTAGCTCAACAATGCTATAAGAAAGGACCATTTCCCACTTCCATTCATTAATCAAATGTTGGATAGGTTGGTCGGGAGGGTGTATTATTGTTTTCTTGATGGGTATTTTGGGTACAACCAAATCTCTATAGAAGCAGAGGACAAAGAGAAGACAACCTTTACTTATCCTTATGGGACGTTTGCTTTTAACAAGATTCCCTTTGGTCTCTACAATGCCCTCGCTACCTTTCAATGGTGCATGCTTGCCTTATTCCATGACATGGTTGAGAAATTTTTGGAGGTATTTATGGATGATTTCTCTGTAGTTGGGGATCCATTCGATGATTTTTTACACAACCTTGTTTTGGTGCTTAAAAGGTGTGAGGAAATAAATTTGATGCTTAATTGGGAGAAATGCCACTTTTTGGTGGAAGAGAGTATTGTATTGGGGCACAAGGTGTCCAAACGGGAGATGGAGGTGGATCAAGCCAAAATAGATGTGATTCCTCAGCTCCCACATCCCACCACTGTCAAGGGAGTGAGGAGTTTTCTTGGTCATGCAGGCTTTTATAGAAGGTTCATCAAGGATTTCTCGAAGATAGCTCATCCCTTGTGCAAGTTGCTCGAAAAAGAGGCAAAATTTGTGTTTGATGATGCTTTTCTAGAAGCATTTGAAGAGTTGAGAAAAAGGCTCACTAATGTACTCATCATTGTTAGTCCCAATTGGGATTTGCCATTTCAGTTGATGTGTGATGCTAGTGATGTGGCACTTGGTGTTGTGTTGGGTCAAAGGATTGAAAAGATTTTTCATCCTATCTATTATGCAAGTAAAACAATGAATGGTGCCCAATTAAACTACACGGTCACCGAGAAGTAGTTCATAGCGGTGGTGTTTGCTTTTGAGAAGTTTTGGGCTTATTTGATGGGGTCTAAGGTGGTGGGGCATACCAACCATATTCACTATTTGATGAGTAAGAAGGACTTCAAGCCCCTCTTGATTCGTTGGATCCTTTGTCTACAAGAATTTGATGTGGAGGTTAAGGAGAGAAAGGAACCGAGAATCAAGTGGCGAATCACTTGTCAAGATTAGAAGAAGGGGGGAGACCTCGTGAAGATGTTGAAATCAATGATATTTTTTCGAATGAAAGGGTGCTTGCGGTATCTTAGGAAGAAGTGCCTTGGTATGCGGAAACTGTTAACTTTGTTGTGTGGGGTAATTTTCCTGATGAATATTCGTGCAATCAAAAGACGAAGCTTATGAAGGATGCTCGTCATTACTATTGGGATGAGCCCTACTTGTATAGAATTTGTGTTGATGGAATGATTCAGATGTATATTCTGGATATTGAACAATGGGTGCCATTCTTACCCTTATGATGGGCACCGTGGTGGCATTAGAACCACCTCAAAGATCTTAGAGTGTGGATTCTATTGGCCAACCATCCATAAAGATGCCCATGCATTTCTGTAAGGGTGTGATAAATGCCAAAGGGCCGGGGGAGTATCAAGAAAGCATGAGATGGCCCAAAAGCCTATAATGGAAGTTGAATTGTTTGATATGTAGGGCATCAATTTTATGGGCCCTTTTGTTAGTTCTTGTGGAATGAAGTACATTTCGGTGGCTGTTGACTATGTATCTAAATGGGTAGAAGTGATGGCTCTACCAAACAAATGAAGCAAGAAGTGTCACAGCGTTCTTGAAAAAGAGCATCTTCATTCGTTTTGGCACTCCTAGAGACATAATAAGTGATGGTGGTCTCATTTTTGTAACAAAGCATTTGACTCACCACTTGAGAAGTATGGAGTCAAGCATAAAGTCGCAACTCTCTATAATCCACAAACAAGTGGACATGTTGAAGTGTCCAACTGGGAGATGTGTCAAATCTTGGCAAAGCGTGAATGCCAACCGGCAGGATTGGGCCGATAAATTGGATGATGTGCTCTGAGCTTATAGAACGGATTACAAAATGCTAATAGGTATATCTATTTATCTATTGGTGTTTGGTAAGGCTTGTCATCTCCTGATCGAGCTCGAGTATAAGGCGTTTTGGGCATTGGAAAAGTTGAATTTAGATTGGGAGTTAGCCTCTAAGTCTAGAACGGATGATTTGAATGAACTTGATGAAATGAGGTTCAATGAATATGAAGATGCTTTGTTATATAAGGAGAGGATAAAATTGTGCATGATAAGAAGATATGGAATCGGGAGTGATATGTTGGTATTTTGCGCATATTTGCAACTCTTTTAGACTAGCTTTCATGTCCTAAAGTTCTGTCCTATGAGTAAATCTTATGTTTATCTCCATGTTTCAGGGTATCAAAGAGCAAAACAAGTGCACTTGGATACATTTGAAGAATAGGGAGATAGGGCAACAGCATGATCGGTGCATCGCCGAATCACTGGCCGAAGGAGGAGAGAGTCCACGAGCTTAGCACATTCCATTGAAGCAAAGAGTCAGACCGCTGGATGAAGTGCTGTATGCACTCGGCGATGCAACAGAAGAAGATGCGGCTCCGCCAGCCATCACAGAGAGCTTAGAAAATCCGCGGAATGCTGAAGTTGTCCCCCGCTTGGATTACGACTCTGCCAGACCTGCACCGCAAAACAAGACAAAAAGAAGAGTTAGACTTGTCTTCAGCGGCCGCGCACTTTAAGATGTGACCGGCCGATAACTGGCGGTCTAGTGTAAAATAGGACAAAATGGAAAACTTGTAATTATTAGCCTAGCTTTGAAACTCATGCCTATAAGTAGGCCGTTATGCCTCCAAGGAAAATATTCCTTTTCAGCTTAGAATACACTTTTCATAATTTGAATATTCTTGGTGGCTAAGGAAGGATTCTAACTTGATTCTTTGTAAGGATTTTCAATTCTTAATCTATTTCTTTTCATGATTCTTGCCATTACATCTCTTACCATGTTTGTGTTAACCTTATTATGAGTAGCTAAACTCATACTAGGGGTTTATTCATGATGACTTGATTGTTTTTAACTTAAAACTTGTTTTTAATCTTATAAAATCCATGGATTAAGGTGAATCTAGTTCTCTATTGTACTTTTCTTAACTAGGGTTTGAGGCACGGCCATACTTGAACCTAACTTTACTTTGCTTTCATCACCCTAACGGGGTTGAAGGTGTAGGTTAATGGAAACTTGCAAGCATTTTGGTTATATTAGCTACGGCCTACCCCATCTAAAGGGAAAAGACCTAAAAAGGTCATTCCCGCTCGAGTCTTTGGTCTAGGGTTTCTTCCGCCCCATAATTGACCCTAACAGGCTTGATGAGGTAAATCCTCCTTATCCCTAACGGGTTTTAAGGAATACAATTGTGGTCCGACCATTGCATTACCCATATGATTTGTAAGGTTAAAGCAAATGTTTAGTTAAAAGAATCTTGTTGGAATGAGTAAACCCCTAGCTCATTCTCTATAATTATAAATATTTTAAAGTGTCGAGTTAATTTTATGCCTTTAGTGCTAATCATTAGTTTTAGTTGTAGGTAATTCAATTTCTATCAATTTATACTTAGGAATAGACGAACAATTCGTAGAACTCATTACTATTCAATCTAAGACTAATAGATTGCAAGCTAGCTCCCTGAGGAAATCAACCTCGACTCCTAGTTGGGTAATTCTATCTTTGACGATTTCCCCATACCTTTATAAGTAAGTGGATTGAGCGTGGATCAAATTTTGGCGCCGTTGCCAGGGAACTACGATACATTTATTAGATTGAATATTTTGTGTTCTTATCTTGTTAGTTATTCCTACCATTTTACCTCTTGCTTTGGTTTTACCCATTTGACCTCTTGCTTTGGTTTTACCGTTTGTAGGTGAATATTAGCAACGAGACAAAATCCAAATCGAGCTATACGGAATCCCCTCTACAATCGTGCAAATGAGGGAATTCCATTTTCAAATGCTCCAATTGCTCCAATTGACTATTATGGAAAATCTGAAGAAGAGTATTATGACACTTCTCTTACTGAGGAGAGTTATGGAATTCATGATATGTTTGAGGAGAATGATCAACCTCAAGTTGAAGATTGTTCCTCAATTGATGGAAACCCTATTGGTAATGATCAAGCCAATGAGGGAGTTAATTTTGGTGACAATGCTGGTGTTGCGGGCAATGCACACCAAAGAGGCAACAATGCTAACCGAAGAGGTCGAGGTGCAACTGAGGTGCTCGTGTTAATCAAGCTAATCAAAGAGGCAATGCCAATCGATTGAATGTTTGCAATGTCAACCGGAACCAAAGAAATGCGAGGGGTGCCCGCAATGCAAATCCACCGGTACAAGATGTAAAAGAATCTGATGAAGAAGTGAATATGGAAAGTTTTGCTAGTGAAATTGTTCTTCCACCCATTCGTGGTAATGTTACTTTCAACACTCCACAAGTGATCTTACATGCAAGCATGATGATCCAAATGAGCATTTGAGGAATTTCATCCAAACATGCCATCTCTACAAGTCCCATTGTTCGGAAGAATCTTTGCGCCTAAGGGTCTTTCCCTATTCTCTATCCGGGAAGGCTAAGACATGGTTTAACAAGCTACCGAAGAGCTGAATTCATACTTAGGAGGAACTTGTAAAGCAATTCTTTGCAAAATTCTTTCCTAAGGGTAAGCAAGCTTCAATAAGGGAGAAGGTATATATGTTCAAGCAAGATCCCACCGATTCATTGTCCGAAGCTTGGGAAGCCTTTCAAGAGGTTTTACTACATTGTCCAACCCATGGTTTTGGAGATGATATGCTCCTACAATTTTTCTACCAGGGGCTCAACAAAGTCAACCAATTGGCCGTGAATAATTTGTGTGGAGGTTCTATTATGGATAAGACTTATCAAGAAGAAAAGGAAATTCTCAACAAGGTTGCCAAGCAATCTCAAGATTGGCAATCTAGGGCCCAAAACCCAAGTGGTAATGGAAGAATGAATCCAATGATGATGAAGAGGTTTGAAGATCAAGAAGAGCAAATGACTCGGATCCTTACCAACATTGAGCTTCTTAGAGGTGCCAAAAAAGATAATGAGAAGAAGGTGAACAAAATGGAAAATATTCAAGTTACAAATGTTGGTCACCAGGCAGCTCCTATGGGCTATGTAAACCCCGGAGCTCCACCTTTTGCTCTTCTCCAAAGAGGACAAGAAGAGAACTTTCTGGAACAATGTTTCAATATCCATGGTGAAGAAGAAGCCAATTATGTGTCTAATTATCAAGGTGGTTATCAAAGGCCATATCAACAAAGCCAATGGAGGCAAGATAGAGGAAGATAAAATTGGAGCAACAATCAAGATGGGAGAGGAGTTGGTGCCTCTCAAAGCTATGTACCGAGAGCTCCATACAAGCAAGGTGAGAATGAAGGAAAAAGTCCATCCAAGTTGGAAGAAATGATGGGAGAAGTGCTTAAGAATCAAGAAAGTTACTCTGCTGGCATCAAAGATACCAAGCAAACGGTCACATCTCATAATACTTCCATCAAGGCTCTTGAATCTAAAATGAGTAGCCTATCTCACCAAGTGAATCAAATACCTCAAGGAGCGCTACCAACTAATACGGTAGTGAATCCTAAGAAGAATGATAAAGATCATGTGATGGTAATCATGACATGGAGTGGAAAAACATGGGATGATCCTAAGGCAAAGGATGATGGTGTGGAACTAGAGGTGCAAGATCATGAGCAAAACTATTGGGAAGAGTTGAATCAAGGTAAGGTAAACGATGTGGATGAAGAGTTTCCAAGGCATGAAATTTATGAGAAGGCAATCCCTCAAGAACCAAGTCCCAAAGTCACTACTACTCAGAAAGCCAAACCAAAGAAAACTCCACCACCCAAATAAAGCCTTCCTAGTCCAAGCTCCCTTCCCAAAATTCCACTTCCTTTCCCACAAAAGAGCGTCAAGTAAAGACAAGAATCATAAGCCAAGAAGATTTGGGAGAAAATAGCAACAACATCCATTAACCTCTCTTTGGTTGATGCATCAATTTGATGTCGTATGCGGTGTACAAGACTTTGACTACCAAGGAAGTTCCAAAAACAACAACAATGAACTTGTAAATGGCCTACCGTTCCATGAAGCAACCAATTGGGGTTGTCACTAATGTTCTAGTGAAGGTGGAGAAGTTCATATTCCTGATAGATTTCGTGATTCTTGATTTCCCGGTGGACTTTTATGTCCCCATCATTCTTGGGCCTCCATTTCTAGCTACCGGGAGAGCATTATGTAACGTGGAGAAGGGAGAACTCACTTTTCGATTCAATAGAGAGAAGGTTGTATTCCATATATGAAAAAAATTAAAACAACCTATGGAGGAGGAAGCCACTTATTTTTATGTGGATATGGTTGTGGATGCACCTGTAGAAAAAGAGAGTATCCTAGTGAGTCATGCGGATGAAATGGTCGTGGTGATTTGGAATATGGATAATGACAATTAAGAGAGTGTTGCCGAGTGTGTGAAAGGATTGGAAGGATTTGGAACTAGACCCTATGTACCCAAAAAGCTTTCCCTTGATCTTGAAAACCGAACCACTCCACCTACAAAACCGTCCATTGAAGAACCTCCCACTCATGAATTCAAAGTCCTTCCAACCCACTTGAGATATACCTTCTTAGGTCCAAACTCCACTCTTCCCATAATCATTTCTTCCTACTTAACCAAAGAACACGAAGACCAACTCATTGAAGCAGTGAAGCGGAGAATTAAAGCCATTGGGTGGACTATTGCGGATATAAAGGGAATTGATCCTGGAGTATGTACTCACAAGATTCTACTTGAAGAGGGATGCAAACCCACGGTGGAGCATCAAAGGAGGTTGAATCCTCGAATGCAAGAAGTTTTTCAGAAAGAGATCATAAAATGGTTAGATGCAGGGGGTGATTGTTCACTCTCCGATAGTGAACGGGTCCCACCCATTTAATGTGTGCCCAAGAAAGGAGGATAAAGGTAGTTCATAATGAGAAAGGTGAAGCTATATCAACTCGAACTGTGACCGGTTGGGGAGTATGCATGGACTACCGTAAACTAAACAATGCAACAAGAAAAGATCAATTTCCCCTACCTTTCATTGACCAAATGCTTGATCGTTTGGTGGGCCGTGCTTATTATTATTTCCTTGATGGATATTCGGGGTACAATCGAATCTCAATTGAAGCAAATTATCAAGATAAGAAAACCTTCACATGTCCATATGGCACTTTTGCATTTCACAAGATGCCTTTTAAACTTTGTAATGCCCCGGCTACCTTTCAAAGATGCATGCTTGCTCTTTTCCATGATATGGTGGAGAACTTCTTAGAAGTATTCATGGATAACTTCTCGGTAGTCGGTGATTCCTTTGAAGATTGTTTATCTAACTTGGAGAAAGTCTTGGAGTGGTGTGAAGAGACGAAGCTTGTGCTAAATTGGGAGAAATCTCACTTCCATATTCAAGAAGAAATCGTTCTAGGGCACAAGGTGTCTAATAAGGGAATTGATGTGGATCATGCCAAGATTGAAGTTATCTCTAAACTTCCACCTCCTACAACCGTCAAAAGAGTGAGAAGCTTCTTAGGACATGCGGGTTTTTATCGTCACTTAATTAAAGACTTTTCTAAGATTGTGAATCATCTGTGCAAATTGTTGGAGAAAGATGCCAAGTTTGAATTCAATGAGGCATGCTTGAAATCCTTTGAAGAGGTGAAGAAGAGATTAACAACCACACCGGTGATAGTGAGCCCAAGATGGGATCTTCCATTTGAACTTATGTGTGATGCTAACGATGTGACATTGGGAGCCGTGCTTGGCCAAAGAGTTGAAAAGATGTTTCATCCTATCTACTATACTAGCAAGACCATGAATAGGGTTTAATTAAACTATACGGTGACGGAAAAGAAATTATTGGCCATTGTATTTGCTTTTGAGAAATTCTGATCCTATTTGGTGGGATCGAAGCTAAACTCATACTAGGGGTTTATTCATGATGACTTGATTGTTTTAACTTTAAACTGGTTTTTAATCTTATAAAATCCATGGGTTAAGGTGAATCTAGTTCTCTATCGTACTTTTCTTAACTAGGGTTTGAGGCACGGCTATACTTGAACCTAACCCTACTTTGCTTTCATCACCCTAATGGGGTTGAAGGTGTAGGTTAATGAAAACTAGCGAGCATTTTAATTAAATTGGCTACGGCCTACCCCATCTAAAGGGGAAGGACCTAAAAAGGTCATTCCCGCTCGGGGGTCTTTGGTCTAGGGTTTCTTGCGCCCCATAATTGACCCTAACGGGCTTGATGAGGTAAATCCTCCTTATCCCTAATGGGGTTTGAGGAATACAATTTTGGTCCTACCATTGCATTACCCATATGATTTGTAAAGTTAAATCAAATGTTTAGTTAAAGGAATCTTGCTGGAATGAGTAAACCCTAGCTCATTCTCCATATTCATAAATATTTTAAATTGTCAAGTTAATTTTATGCCTTTAGTGATAATCATTAGTTGTAGTTGTAGCTAATTCAATCTCTATCAATTTATACTTAGGAATAGACGAACAATTCGTAAAACTCGTTACTGTTCAATCTAAGACTAATAGATTACAAGGTAGCTCCCTGAGGAAATCGACTCTGACATCTAGGTGGGTACTACTATTTTTGACGATCGCCCCACACCTTTATAGGTGAGTGGATTGAGCGTGGATCAGGGAGTTCAAGGTGGGAGATCTTGTATTGTTGTTTAATTTCCGTCTCCAATTATTTCTCAAAATGTTGAAGTTAAAATGGAGTGGCTCATTGGAGGTTGTTGGTTTTTCTCCCTATGGTGCCCTTGATTTGGAAGATGTCAATGGAAGGAGTTTTAGAGTAAATGGGCATCAGACGAATCATAATTTGATAGTTATGGAAGGCACCAAAATGGTGGCCTATGTGATTTTGATTGATCCTTGATCAAATGGGATCGGCCTTGTGCCACGACGTTAACTAAGGCATTGCTTGGGAGGAAACCCAAGGTTTTAGTTAACTAGTTGTTGTTTTATAGCTGCCAAGGATGAGTTGCTGTTGGAGTATGAGGTTGCAAAATTTTGGAATTATAGGTAACAGGGAGGCTTCTCCTTGTAAGGGAGGCCGCCCTTTGATGTGTGTATTGGTAAGCCCTGAAAAAGGTCTTTAGAGAGCCAAGAACATGAGGCCGCCCTTTCAAAAAGGCGGTCACTCATTTCTTAAGTGGTTAAAAAATTTTCTAAGTGTCAAAATTAATGTTCTCTGGACTTTTGTCGCCCTTATTAGGCGATCATTAGTGTTTGAGTCCCTTTTCACACTTGGAGGCCGCCCTTTGTTGGTCGTCGCCCTTTCTGTTAGCCTCAAAATTTTGGCTAAATATGAAATTGAGAACTATCTGAAGTTTGGGCACCCTTATTGGGTGCCATGCAGTGATGTTTGGGTGGCCGCCTCTTTTTTAGACCTCAAAAAATTTTCTAAGGGTAAAAAATGGACCTCTCTGAAGTTTCGTCGCCCTTATTGGGCGACCATAAGTGTTGGCCGCCTAATCTTCATCAGGAAAATATATTGAGGCCAACATGCGGCCACCCAGTGCTCAAAGAAAGTATGGCTATAAGCTGGTGCATGGGCAACCGCCCTTTCAAAGAGGCAGTCGCCCTTCTTAAAAAAATGACATGGCCCATCCGGGGTATAAAAGGAACCCTAGGGTCGCCTTTTGACCTTTTCCTATTCTGTCTTCTCTAATTGTACCCCGCCGGCTACTCCTAAAAATTCTGATCATCGAAAAATCTGCTCCATCACTCTAACCAAAACACACCACTACATCATCACACTCACGCAACTCTTCTGGTAAGATTTTTTATTTCATTAGTTTCTTTACTTTCTTAGTTTAAATTTTAATTTTCGTAGGAGTATAATTTAGATCTAGATTTTAAACATTAAAACCCAAAATATTAACTATCATGGTTGTGAGAAGCGAGTGCATACCTGTTCTGGATTCTTGTTCTTGAGAGTTGAGAGTGTTTTGTCCATGAGAGAGAAGCAAAAAATGGGTAGTTTTGAACCGCGTTGTGTGTTAAGTGTTGAATATATGGGTAATCGTGCCCTTGAAGGGTTGCAGATAGAGAATAGGCCCCCACCCTTTCTTGGGCGGCCGCCCTCTCTTCCCTGAGTTCATGCTGGACTACTAAAGGTCCAAGAATAGGCGGTCTCCCTTTCATGAGGAGACCGCCCATTCATATAATTCAAACACCTTTGGGGGATGATACGGAGGCCGCCCTTGTTTGGGTGGCCGCCCAATTGTCTCATTAGACCATCTCTCAAAAGAGAGGGTGAAATAAAAACATGCAGGCACCCCTTGTTAGGAGGCCACCCTTTTTTCGAAAGCTAAAATTTTTCTAAGTGTTGAATTTGCACCTCTCTAGACTTCGGCCGCACTTATTGGGCGACCATCAGTACGGCCGCCTCTTTCTTTCTTTCCTAGAAATTTGAGTTGAACATTTGGAAGTTGTCCCTTTCTTGGGCGTCCACCCTTTCTGAACTTGCCAAAAATTTGGCTAAGTATAAAAATGCCAACTCTCTGAAGTTTGAGCGCCCTTCATGGGCGACCCTTAGTGTTCGCCGCCCCTTGTGAAGAGGAGGCTGCTCCTTGCTTGGGTGGCTGCTCTTTTGAAATAAACCAAAAGAAATTTCTATGTATGTGAAGAGCAACACTCTGAACTTTATCCGCCCTTTAAGGGCGACGTAAAGTGTAGGCCACCATTTGAAACAACACTGAAAAATTCTAAGTGTTGGATCCAAGAGGTGGCCGCCCTTTGAACATGCTCCCACCCTTTTTCCTGTTTCCTGAGACATGTTTGTGCTTTAAATTCCAACTTAATACTAATAAATGCTTTAAGTTGTTTTGCAGATAGAATGCCACCAAAAAGGAGTGGATTAAAAAAGAAACATGAGGATGACTCACCACCCTTTACTCCTCCTTCCGAGGATGATTCTATAGAAATGGTTGAGGATGAGTCCGGAGGAATCCTCATTTGTGAAAGGGTGATTGGCACAGATAGGGTGAAGAGGTTCAACCCGGGACTCTATCAAGCATTCATGAACATCGATTGGGCCAAGAAATATAGAAAGAACTAGAGTGTCGCTGTTATCAACATGATCATGGAATTCTATGCTGAATTGGGAAGGAATGAAGATAATGACTATAATGTGCATTGTCGGGACCAAATTATGGATGTGTCCGCAAAAGCTGTAAATAATTATTATTTGAACTCCCAAACTTCGCCCCAAAAGGGCACATAGAAAGGTTGGCACTTAGCGAGGAAGAACAAAGAGAATGGTTGGTACCAATCATTGGAAGAGAAGATAATCCAAGATGGAGAAGGGTAGGAGTACAAATCATGAGGCCGGACCTCAACTTTGAAGTAGAAGGATGGCATTCAATAGTCATTTCCCGGATCTTGCCAACAAGAGAGGACTATACCATAAATTTGAAGAGGGAAGTGATGATTGGTTGTCTAATATCGGGGATTAAAATCAATTTAGGAGCGGAAATGATAAAGACAATGGTTGAAGTAGCTAGATCTAATGGCTACAATCTCCCTTATCCAAATACCTTGGCAGAGTACTTGATAGATCAGGGATGTGACACTTTATGCATTTTCCTTGAAGAAATTTGATTTGTATGCTATTGAGGACGTAAACAACCCAGTCAGTCCTACAACTGCTCCAGCACCAGCTGTCCCTACTCAGACTCCTCCAGGTACTTCCCCACATCCTGATAGGTACTTTAAGAGCACCTCCTCCACATGTTGAGGGTTGCACTGTCTTTGAGGATTTTACTCAAACAGTGACAGACTTAGACGATGAGTTGGAAGAGTTCAAAACTCTTCTCTCTACCTTGCCTCAAGTACAACCACCTCCTCCACCACCACCTCTGGGCATCACTTCTGTACAATTTACCAAGTTGGTAAGGACCATGTAAGCTAACATTAAAGACATTGGGAAGATGAAAAAAGCTAGTGCAGCTGCTAGCTAAAATTCAAGTTGACGTGGCCAAGAAGTTAAACGACATGTGGAAAGAGAGGGAAAAAGGGAGGAAGGACAGACCATCAAGCCATAGGGAACAAGGGAAGGAGGGTGAGGACATGAGAAAAGACTTGGGTGCTATGAAATTCATGGACTTTGATGAAGATGTTACAGTGGTGGGATCTACAAGAGCACATTTGCTCCCTGAGGATGTCCAATTGCAAATGGCCACTCAAGAGACCGTTTATGAAGCCGCTAGGGCAAGAACCGAGCAGAAGAAGTCAACAGAGAAGCCTCTACTTGTGCATTTGGAGGGCAATAACAAGCAAATTGGTTGATATGATCATGAAGTCCGTCTACGCCCCTTTATGCTTATTTTTATTTTACTTATCATTCGGAGACGATGCTTGAGTCTTTTATTGGGGAAGGGGGTTCAAATTCATATGTGATATACTATTGATACATTGATATATTGATACTTTACTCTTGATTTGACTTTTTTCCACGTATGAATTTGAACCTCTGTTTTATTGTATATAGTGCATGTATACTTTAATTTAAGTATATGTAGTTAAGTTCCAACTTTTTCATTTTAAATAAGTTTTTAGTTTTCTTTGCTTGGTTCTTTCCGGGAGTTGTTATTTGAACCAAGTAGTGTAAATATTAGTTTTTATGAAATTGCCTCGTGGTTGTGATTTGATTGTCTCATCAAGTACCAATATATCATTTGTATCTCATGGTATGACACAAATTGTGGAGTATCTACTTTGAGTATTTGGTCTTGGTTGATGACTCTAGGTTCATGTGTTTCTTTGGAGTCATTGATATGGTTCCTAGTGGACCATTGAGACTATACAAGTGTTGAAACCTTGTTGAGAGTTTAGTTTTTATCTTGACTGATCTACTTGCTTGTGTGTGAGGTTAGCTGGTGGGGTTACATGTTTGAGTTGAGGTCTAGAACTTGCATGGTTTATCCTCAAGGCGAAATTTGAATCGTATCGAACTTGAAAATGATCGTAGGCTTTCTTTGGAACCGTTTTTTAGCCTCTTCATATACTCTCACTTCAAAATATCACTAGTTGTCATTTTTGAGCTTATTAGCCTTTCATTTGGTTACCTAGTATGTGAATAATCCATTGGTGGTTGTTTGAGATTGAATTCCCTTTTTGAATGAATTATCTAAATTGAGGCAAAATGCTAAAGTCTGGGGGAGTCTGATGGATATGTCATGTGCTAGGAAGCTTAGTGAATTGCTAAATATGAAAAAATAAAAAATAAAAAAAGAGAAAAAGATTGAGAAAAATCCAAAAAGAGAAACAAATTGCAAGAAACTAGTCCTACCTTATCTTTTTAAATATTAAAGTTAGACTAGAGGAATAAAAACCATTAGGCTTCCTTGACTTAGAAAAATACAAAAAAAAGTAGGACAATAAAGAAAAGGGATTGAAGTTCAAGGTGAAAGGAGGTAAAAGAAGGATGGAATTAAATGCTTATATGTTGGTGAGGTGGTCGGTAGTTGCTATGTTTTCAAATTATCACACCTAGCCCCAAGCCTTCATTATAAACCTAATCAAGTCGTAGTTGATCCAATGTTTGGTGCTTCTCCATTATTGGACAGTTACAATATGGGAAAGCCTTTGGTACTTTGAATTTGATTGTGAGAGAAGGACTACTCTTTTGTGGTTAGGATTGCAACTGGTGATATGAGAGGTGAGAGCTCGGCTTCAGGTGAGGTTTGAAATAAAGTGAAGTTGGTTGATGAACCAAATCTATGCTTGAGGGTCTATGTCATCCTCTGACCATTGTGAAACTTTTGAAATGGTTCACTAAGTCACTTGTTTAGTATTCATGAGTTTGAATGTGTGTTGGTATCAAATGAGGTCAAAAGTTTTTAAAAGTTGAAAATGGAACTTGGCTTCATTGTATGCTAGTCTTGAAAGTGCTTCACTATTCTTGGATAGAGATTGGTTTTCTTGAGGACAAACAAAGACATAAGTTTGGGAAAGTTGATGCGCGAGAATTTTGCGTACATTAACTTGCTTAACCTTTTGTTTCTGAGTCCAAAAGTGACAAATTCTAAGAAAAGATTTGTGTATTTTGCTTGGTTTTAAGTGTAAATGCCAAATGGAAAGGTAAGAGACCAAAAAGAGCAAGAAATTCTCAAGAAAGTGATCAATTTCAAGAGGCTGCAGAAACATTGAAATGGCGGCCGCCCATGCTAAGGGCGACCGCCTTTTCCATGAATGTGAAAACCATGCTGAGTTTCAAGTGGACGACTTAAAATGCCCCAAACCCTTGAAGGAATCTGGAGATATGAAGAATTGATGAAGAGGCGACCGCCCATCCAAAGGGCAGGCGCCCATTGCACTAATGTGGAAAAGTTGTTGAGACGAAGAGGCGATCATATTCTGATGTTGAACTCCGCCCTCTCTTTGAAAAGAAGAAAAGGTGGTTGCCCATTGTAAAGGGCGGCCGCCCTCTCATACAACTCCAAAAAAGGGCGCCAGCCCTTTTTTCCAGTCCAGCTCCGGAACTAAGCCCTTTGTCAAAAGAGCCCACGCCCAACTTGCAAGTGGCAATTATGTAATTAAGTGTAGAAAATACTATATATACCTAGAGATACATTTTCAGAGATATTCTTCACTTTACATAACTTGAGAGGCAAGATAGATAGAAAGCACCATTACTTTCTTGTCAAGCTTTCTTGGGTTGTGAAGAACGCCATCATACTTTGTGAGAATCATTTTTCTTTACTTATTTCAATGTTATATCCATTACTTAAACGTTTTGATTCATTAAATATTATGGGTATCTAAATCACCCTCTAGGGTACTAATTAAACCTAATCCAATAATTGAATGGGTATAGTATAATAAGTTTTAAAGCACTTAGAAATACCCCATTTTACTACTGTTGATTCCATTACAACAACTTGAGGTGTACAACTCAAGTTGAGCCTTATAGTACTAGACTTACACCGAAAAGGTATTTTTAGGAATGGGGAGTGTAGTGATGGGGTACTGGGGGTAAGTGTATCACATTTACCCTGGGTTAACAGGTTGAACACTGAACAGAGGATACCCTACTTGGGACTAGTTTCTAGCACTCAAAGCATCAAATCTTCGTATCGAAAGGGCAAGAGTTGGTAGTCTTGGTGCATTACCAAAAGAGGTGAATCGAGTATATGTGAGCAAGGTTCATTGGGTGACCTAAAGTATGATAAAGCTTATAACTAAACTCATTAGATTAGACAGTTAGGGGGAGATTAGTATCCTAGTCTCTTTATTAATAGCTAAACCTAGTCTTTCATTTCTTTCTTATAGTTATAGATACTTTTGATTACAATCACTAGCGTTGTCTAACTAGAACAAGCTGATTTGAACGGATTCAACTAAATTCCATCTCGTGCAAGTCCTTATGTCCGATTGCTACTTCGATTAGGGTATTTGTGACCCCTACCCACATTCGTGGCAAGTCAAGAAGTTCGAGGATATTAAGATGTGGGATGCTTGTATAAAGGGCAAGCATATGTGAGGTCTTCATTCAAGTCGAAGAAAGTGGTTAGCACTGCCAAACCACTTGAACTAGTGCACATGGACATATGTGGCCCATTGAGAGTAAGGAGTAGAGGATGAAAGCGATATGTGCTGGTAATAGTTGATGATTACTCTAGATACACATGGACCCTGTGTTTTACATAAAGGATTAGGCCTTTGAAGAATTCAAAGATTAGGCCAGTATTGTGCAGAAGAAGCTAAGTCTTGAACATGTGAGCATAGGTCTGATCTTGGTACTGAGTTTGAAAATGCAAGATTTGCTTAATACTGCTTGGAGAATAGCGTGGATCGTAATTTCTCCGCACCAAGATTACCTCAGCGAAATGGGGTAGTTGAAAGGAAGAACAGATCCTTGGTTGGCAAAAACTATGTTGCTGTGTAGTGGATTGGCTAAGAACTTTTGGGCTGAAGTAGTAAATACAGCTTGTATCTTGCTGAACAGGTGCTTCATCCTAGCTATTCTTGACAAGATGCCTTATGAGCTGCTCAGAGGAAGGAAACCAAACATTGCACACCTAAGGCCTTTTGGATGCAAGTGTTTTGTGTAGAATAATGGAAAAGAACCTCTTGAACAATTTGATGAAAGTGTAGAATAATGGAAAAGAACCTCTTGAACAATTTGATGAAAGGAGTGATGAAGCTATATTTCTGGGATATGCTATGCATAACAAAGTTTATAAGGTGTTCAATAAAAGAACTCAAAGCATTGAAAAAAGTGTTCATGTGGTGTTTGATGAATCAGACAATATGATAACTAAAAGAGCAAATAATGATCAAGGAATAGGTCTTGCTAAAGAAGAACCTGATGGAGACTCAGAGAACCCAGAAGAAAAGGGAGAAAATCAAAGAGATGAAGAAATTTCAACTCAGGGGGAACAAGGAGTAAATATGTCAGGGGAACAACAGATCAAAAAGATGAAAATGATGTTGAAGCTGGTCCTTCACAAGGTTCTGAAGAAGGTTCTTCATAGCAGATACAACCAAAAATTTGGAAGCATCAAAGTTCTCATCCATTGGAGAATGTTTTGTCTAATTTGAATACTGGTATTATGACTAGATCTGCTTTAAAGAATTTTTGTGCATTCTTTGCTTTTCTATCAACAATGGATCTAAAGAATGTGAAGGAAGCATTAGAGGACCCAGATTGGGTGATTTCCATGCAGGAGGAACTTCATCAGTTTAAGAGAAGCAAGGTATAGCACTTGGTTCCTAAGCTAAAGGACAGATCCATCATTGGAACCAAGTGGGTCTTCAGAAATAAACTGGATGAGCATGCCATAGTGACAAAAAACAAAGCTAGGTTGGTGGTTCAGGGGTACAGTCAGGAGGAAGGAATTTACTACAATAAAACCTTTGCACCTATTGCCAGAATGAAAGTCATAAGGATGCTGATTGTCTTTGCTGCTTCTATGGAATTCACATTTTATCAGATGGATGTGAAAAGTGCTTTCTTGAATGGCTATCTAAATAAAAAGATGTATGTGATTTAACTACCTGGTTTTGTGAGCAGTGAATTTCCTGATCATATGTATAAACTTGACAAGGCACTTTATAGATTGAAGCAGGCACCTAGAGCTTGGTATGATAGGTTGTCTAGGTTCCTATTCAAGAATCGCTTTACAAGTGGAAATAGTGACAACACCTTGTTTTCTCAGGAAGAAAGCCAACGACCTGTTTATAGTTCAACTCTATGTTGATGATATCATTTTTGGTGCCACCGATGAGAACCTGTGTAAGGAATTTATATAGCTGATTGGAAGTGAGTTTGAGATAAGTATGATGGGAGAGCTGAACTTCTTCTTAGATTTGCAGATTAAACAACACCGGAAGGAACCATGATCCATCAACAAAAATACATCATGGAATTACTGATCTAATTGCTCCTAGGACAAAGCTGGATTTGGACGAAACAGGTCCTTCCACAGATGAAACCAACTATAGAGAAATCATTGGTTCTCTCCTCTATCTTACTACCAGTCGTCCAGACATTATCTATAGTATGGGACTATGTTCTAGGTTTCAGTCCAAGCCTAAAGAGTCTCACTTGTCATGTGTAAAAAGGATCTTGAGATGTCTTAAAGGAACTCAAGACCTATACTTGTGGTACCCCATGGGAGGTACATTTGAATTGATTGGATTTGTAGATGCTGATTATACTATCCATTTGGTTGACAGAAAGAGCACTTTAGGGATGGCACACTTCCTAGGACCTTTCCTGGTTTCTTGGGCTACAAAGAAGCAAAACTCAGTGGGCCTCTGTACAACTGAAGTTGAATATGTTGCTCTTGCTTCTTGTTGTTCACAATTGTTGTGGATCAAATAACAACTAGAAGACTTTGGAATCAAGAGTGGACCTCTGCCTATTTTCTATGATAACACAAGTACAGTGAATATTGTCAAGAACCTAGTCCAACACAAAAGAACCAAGCATATTGATATTGGCCATCACTTCCTTAAAGATAATGTTGAGAAAGGCCTAATAACAATGAATTCTTGCAGGGTTGAGGATTAAATTACCGACATCTTCACCAAATCATTGAATAGGGTGCAGTTTAAGAGAAACATGTTGGAGTTGGGGATGACCAATATACACGGATGACCGAGGACTTGATTCTCCCAATGATTGGCTTGTTAAGTATTTTAAAGTCATTTGTTAAGATCTTGTTAATATAGTCCATTCTAATTTTTGTACTGTAAATACTACGCATGTTTAGCTAAGTGTATAGTTGTAATTTTTTCTAATGTGATCTCAATCAAAGGATATGTTTGGCGCAAACAAGAAAATATGGAAGAAACAAGGAACAATGTCCAGATACACAACGTTTTGAATTTGATAAGTACGTGGTGAATATGAATTGTCTTATATGTGCATTACAAAAATTACTATGTGTAACAACCCTATAATTTAGCCCTTATCCCAAATTCAGTTGCACGTTTTTTAAATTTGTACCGTTTCCCTCTTGGAAAAGGAGTCTTAATTGCCCTATCGATCAAAACAACCACATCAAAGCTTTTCCCAGTTTCGAAACCCTTAAAAACTGTATTCCTTTTTCCAATCCATCATTACTTCTCTTCCAAAAGTTGAAACAACTCTCTTTCTCTCTAAATCTCTTCGCTAAAACCCTAACTAAACTTCAAATACTCTTGATCATTTTCCAAACCTTCAAAATCCTACAAATGTTTCAACCACAAAAATCATCTCCTTCATCCAGAAAATCCTTAAAGTCTAAGGTCTCTTTGAAACTAACTAAGAAACCCAAGACAAGTGCTGCAAGTCCAACCCAAAGGATTGTCAAGAAACATATGCGGGTGTATAAAAAGATTTCAAAATTAGAGGCAGATAAGCTTGTTTCTCAAACAGCGAGTGCATCAGAGGTACCACTTGGGTTGATAATGTTCCTTCTGATGTAAGACCTGAAACCACTATAACAAGTTCCATTGTGTATGAATCAATTTTGAGCCCTGAAAAAGTTGCTACTGAGATATTAGTAACGGGGTTAGATGAACTTGTAAAAACTATAGGTGGTGACGAGTTTGGTAGTATGGTATAGAGGTGGAATGTTATGGGTGTAGAAACTGATAAAGAGCCTATAGAAATTGTTAAGGTTGTTGTAGAATTAGTTAAAATTGCTAAGTCGGTGGGTTCTAAAAAAGTTTTAGTCAACGAACCTGGTACGGAGGCTGCTCCTTCTAAGATTGTAAAGTAGGGTGTAACTGCTAGTGAGCAAGTCAAAGTGGGAAAAAGTCCTGCTAAAGTTGTAAAAGGATATGGAAGTCCAAATACATAGTCAGCCCCTTAAACTTGTTCCAATATTTCATTTAGGCACCTAAACTAAGCCCATAATCATTTGAACACTTGAACTCTATTCAAAGTCTATCATATAGACACAACTTACTGACATAACATATAATGTGGGAATCACAGTAGTGGAGCGCGTGAAGCTAAATTTAAAAAGCCTGACATGAACATCTGTCTTTCTTCTTTCTTCTTCAAATGAGTGCTTCGGTCTCTACCCTCCCTTACTTCACTCACCGAGCTTTGAATTACAATCCTTTAAAATTCAGTTGGATTCAAACTTATCATTTTTGTGAATTAAATTAGTCTTTCGCTTTATTTCATAGTTTTAAGAAATTATTGCTCATTCAAATAAGATTTCTGATCTTATACAAGATTATGCGACATACTTGATATTGATAAAATATATTCAATTGAAACCTAATTTTAGAAATAAAAAAATTTGGAAATAAAAGAAAAGGTTTTAAAATATTTTACTAGGAAGAATCCTCGGCATATCAACATCTCCAATTTAGAGCTTCTAAAAGTTTCAATCACTTAAATACATCAGGTTGGCTTTCTTTACTGCCAACAACTTAGAATTTCATATCTGACTGGAAACAATGCCCAATCCAAATAGCACGAACCTAAAATTTGATCTGGTCTTATTTTTTTCCTCAAAAGACACCAAATTTGATAATTGATTTATTTTAACATGTTAGTGGGCCGACATTGAGGGTAGAAGAATGTGGTTTTTAGGGAGGAGAAGAGCTGGCTCGTGGGACAGTAATGGGAGTTCTCATCTAAATATGTAAGGCATAGGTATGGATTGTTCATGGTAGCATTGACGAAGGTGGTGGAGTCGGTGGAGGTCCGATGGGAGAAGACCTAGTCCTGCCTCAATTCCTGAGACAACTGATGATGCAGGAATTGACTGGACTTTGTCTGATCAGGAGAACTAGGAGGAAGAAATGGAGACACAGAAGTTGGAAGTGTCTGAGAAGAGAAAAAGTAAAAAGACATTTAGTTCTGAGGATAAGGAAGAGGTAGATGAGGATGAGGTGATATTTGTGAGTGAGACAAAACCAGTAGAGAAGGAACCAATGAGGAGGAAAAAGAGGAAGTTGGTGAAAGAAAGGAAAATTAAGTTTACAAGAGGGCTGGTAGATGAGAGTAGTGATGAAAGGGGTAATGAAAGTGATAGGTCTGAGACTGAGGAGGAAGAGCAACCAGTGGTGGTTAGAAAGATAGCCACATGATCACCCTTGAGACAGTGCTGCAAGGGGTAATGTGGCCTATTATTTTTACTCTAAAAAAAACGTATAGCAAAAATAAAATATACTGCTGAGAGCTATAAGGATCCAGATGACTCTTATTCCGGAGAGAGCTCTGACCATCCAAAAAAGGAGCCCAGTGATAGGGTTGAGTTTTATTCTAGCAAGGTTGAACTTCATTGGAGTATACTGTCTGACATGGAGTACATATGAAGGCATTGCTTGAGAAGGTTGAGATTCAGGGCTGGATCAGGCTGTTATCAAATGACAGGATGTGCTTGTTTGTGGAAGAAGTTAGAGCATTTTATGTGAATTGCAGTGTTGTGGAAATTAAAGAAGGGTGTTATCCATGGTCAATGGAGTAAAAATTGAGTTTGGAAGAACTGAGCTGAGGGTGATCTTGGGTGTGCCTGGTGCTGGTTATTACAAGTACAAGAAGTTGGAGTGGCCCAAGAGAACTGACTGTTGTTGACACTCAATTTTGTCCCGGAAGTTTCAATTAAAAGTCTAATTATTTTAAATTAAAATTAATTTTGAAAATTAAAGGTAATTGATAAATTTCAGTTAAAAGTAGCTAAAATTGCAATGCGTAGCCTTAATTTCAGTTTACCCTTGCAATTCCTCCACTTACCTATTAAAATCTAAAATTAGGGCTAATTTTGTTCTAAATCCTAAAAGTCATGCCTATACATGCAAAAGCACATATACACACATTACATGAGAACCACCCTATTTCAGAAAATCTCAGAAAATCCCTTGCCCGATGCCCACTCCCTAAATTTCCTCTTTCCATTACCCGTTTTCCCCTTCACAACCCGATTCCTTCAAATAACCGCGACGAAGCCCAATCTCAAGTCATCTTCACCGTACAACATCCTTGCTGGACGAGTAGCACTGTTCCAGCTGTGATATTCTGGCCTTTTTTCACAAATTCCCCAGCAACGGATCTTTAATCTTGTTCATTCATTTCAAATCATCTAAGCCTTTGATCGATTTCTTAGAGATAAGGATGAGAGAGGTGTATGTTTTTACCCATCTCACCTTTATCTCACAAGAGATGGATCAAAAAATCAAAGGGGTATCTCAAAATTTCATAACCAGAGGTAAAACCCTAAATTTTTATGATAAATTATCATTTCGGTGTTTTAGTGAGGGTCCTAAGTTTTGAGTGGAGGAGAAAACGGCAGCAGATATACATAGAATTTTCTCTCTCAGTTATTTAAAAATATGTATACAGAGTATATGGTTCTTGTTTGGAAGAGAAGAGTTTAAAGTTTCAGTTAACACCATTGTATCGCTTCTTCGTAAGTCGAGTCGTCACCCTCATTTGAATAGCTTTGTCGAGTCGCGTTTATTTTCGAATCCTCGCTCCCGTCACTGCTTGCAAAAAGGCAAACACTCGACCTTTGCATTCTTCTTTCATTCTTATTCTTGGTTTAGTTTGATGATAAGAGTATTTTTCTCAGTTACTATATGCTCTGTATGGCTTTTTTATTTTATCGCTAGGTTCTTAAAATAGTGCTATTTTTTAGAAAGGGAAAACATGCCTCTCTGTATAAAGTTTGAATTTTTGCTAATCTTTATCATGTTTTAGTTAAAATTCAGACCTTTCATAAAGATTACACTGTCTTGGTTTGGATCTTGTTATTGAAGGATCAGTTGTTTGGTTGAAAGTTAGAGCCTTTCCTGTTAGCCCTCTTTGCTTCTGTTCTTGCTGCTATGGAATATGTTTGGGAGGAGTAGTCTTGTTGGTTGAAGCTAGTATGTGGCTGTGTGTGCAAAGTCAGTAAGTTGTTCGGAGGAGTATTGGTACCGGGTGTTATGTTTGGTTGTGCAGGGGTCTTGTTGAGGTGCAGTAGGGTGTTCATAGGGATGTGTATGCAGTGTCATAGTGTTTCAGGGGATGCGGGTGTTTTTGTTTAAATCCAGGAGCTTTTGCAGGATGTTGTAGGAGTAGCTTAGGGGCTGTGGAATGTTCAAGAAGTTAAAGAAGTAGTTTCAAGGGTGCAGTATATGTGTATTTTGTCTTTTCTATATGCAGGTTGAAGGTGAGGTGTATGTAGTGTATTGGAAAAAGGTGTTGATGGGTGCAGGCTGGATTATTGCTTGGCTTGTAGCAAATATGGCAATATAATGAAGTATGCAGGTTGCATACTAAGAGGTGTGAAGCCCCCGGTGTCTTTGCATACTATGTGGGAAGGTCATTGAGACCCTATATATCTGATGCTCTCATGGCATTGCAATGCTATAAAACTTGTTAGATATCCAGGCTGCTTCCGGATTTGTGCATGTGTTTCTGGGGAATTTGTATGGGTCTGATGGTTGGTTCAGGAGTTTCTTTGGGTAAGGAGAGGGGCTTTGGTGCTTGCAGATGCTAATATTGTGTTTGGAGAACTCTTTCAGGTTGGGGAAAGAGGCTATTTGTTTGGTGCAAGTTTAAGAGAATTGTAGAATTAGCTTATAGTTGTTTCTAGTTGATGGTTTAGAATTGAGAGGTGGTTTTGTAGGCCTGCAGGGAGTGGTTAGGTGTCTGGTTGGAATTGCAGGGATGATTAGAGGAGGCTTAATTGTCCGCAGGTGGTGTTTGGAGGTAGTGTGATGTTTCTGGGGTTTAAAAGTGCCTGCTGGGGGTCTTGGTTTACCCTGAAGTAGTGTAGGAGTTCATGTTATTGTCTTGGGTAGCATTCCTGGTTGTATCCCTATTTTATTGCTTTTGCCTGATTTTCTCTTCTCCCTAAAATCAATTCCCTGATAGTTAGTTTGTTAGTAGCTCTTGTGAAGTCTTGAATTAAGTCTCAACTTCTCATCATCTGAAATATGTCCAGCAGCCCTGTTATTTCAGCAGGTCCAGTAGCCTTGTTATCTCAGTGCATCCAGTTGTCCATTAATTTTCCTGGGAGTTGAGTAGAAATGGTCTGAAGTTCTTAGTTTTGTCTTAGGTCTGGTGTTGTACGGTCTGTTTCATATCATTTTCTTTATCTTGAAGTGGTCTGTTCATCTATTGGCATAGCATTTAACTTGTAGGAGAAACAGTTTATGCAGTATTAAAAGTCCTATTTAGATTGTTTTAAAAATAATGCAACTCTGGTTGTTTGATATATTGAGAAAGGACTCTGAATTTGATTAACATAAATAGTATATGCACTCTATATGAGATGGTGCAATTGTAGATCCTTTACATCCCTCATTTACTGTTAAAAGCAGGAAGCCATTTTCTATTACCTAGCTATTTTCATTTGTGTTCATTTGTTTCCTTATTGTCTGGCGTATACTAATTCTTTATCCTCTTTGATTTCTTTGCATGCACACTTGGGAACGAGTTGAAAAAAACTCACAAACTGGGATTGGCTATTTGCATTGGAGTTGTTTGATCCGCGCTGCATCTTCGGGCTTGAGATCCCCGAAAAAATAAAAATTTATAAAATTCAAGGCTCAATTATTGAGTTTGCTATATCCGAATTCTACATTCTAAACTCCTTCTTTCCCTATCCCCGTTAGAATCCATGTTATAAAATCCCTAAAAATCAGACTAGGCCTTTACATGATGGAAGCTTGGTAGGATAGCCGCTTTATTATAAATTGTATCTTATCGCATGTTTAGAACAGTTTATATAATTGCTTATCCTATTTCATTGGGACGCGCCAATTAGTTTAAGGTATTAAGAAACGTTTGTCAATTAATGAGTGCAAATTAAAATTCAATTAAATTTGTATCTTTATTTTATCATTATTTATATTTAAATTATTTATTTATCAATTTACTTATTTTATCAAATATTCAGTTATTTATTTATTTATTATCTATTTACTTATTTATTTACTTACTTATTTATTTATTTACTTATTGTTTACTTCTTTATTTATTTATCCTATATTTTTCCTAAAATTTCTAAGTTATTTATTTTATTAAAATTCGTGAAAACCGCCGGATTAACCGCTTTTAGCGGATTTTTGAAAGTGCTTCCATAATAGGAACCATCTTTCGAATTTAAAAAAACCACTTACTCAGAATCTCTGAATATTATTTTTCTTTTAATAAGGAAGAATTTGCACTCTTTAATTAATATTTGGTTCCTAATAATCCTAAATTAGGTGGCGACTCCAAAGAAGCTCTTTGGAGTCCCCATTCTATTGAAAATATACCCGATGCATATTTATATGTATTTTGAGGGGTTCAACAGCGTGGCAACTCCGCTAGGGAGCATTTAATGGTTCTAACCAAAAGATTTTCACGAATTTGCTTTATTTATATATTGATTTGTATATGTGTTGAATTGTATGCCGATACTAGTATGTGTAGCTTAACTATTTGCTTGTTTGTATGGCTAAACTAGTATGCGTAGCGTAATTGATTGATTTGATTGTATGCCGATACTAGTATGCGTAGAGTTGATTGTTGTGAATGAATGTATTGAAGCATATCTTTATTTGCGCATAAGTCTGCATTCCGTTCATACTTCCTCCCTCATGGAAACTTTTCAATTCTCTTCCACCTCCTCGATTTCATCACGGGGTACCCGCTTGGCGGGTAGTTATGCAGGAAGAGCATTGCCCTTACCTCACTCTCTGAAATTTCTTTCGTGTCACAAAAAGTTAGTTCGGGATATGGATTTTGATTGGTTTTTGTCATAGCCGGTTCTACTGGTTTATGAGGCCAGGTCTATCCCGCATAGGTCGAGTCAGGCTCAACCGTTAACCCACTCTTAGAAGGAGCTTTTAGGACATGGCATGCATATACACCTTAATTTAGACTCAGTCCTTGGTACCGTTTCCACGAATTAAGAAACCGCCCTTTTGTCGATAGGTTATTATAACCCAACGACGTTGCATCTTATTTGGTATGTGGTGGTCATAGACGGATCCATGCCGGTTTGCCTTTGCCAAATTTGGGGGTGCCTCATTGTTCCTTTTGTTTGCAGGAAGATAGCAGGTTGTTCAATAAGGTAATGTTCACAGTTGTTTGCCAATGCATTCAATGCAGTTGAAAATTAGCAGTTGACAGATCCGAATCCGACAAGGAGCAAACAGTTGTCGCTTTAGTATTTTGAGACTGGTTTATTGTATTTTTATTATTATTTTTTTTAAAAAAACTGTATATTACCACATTGTTATGGTTTATTTCCGGACTTCTTTTCAAAAGCATTGTAGTATTGAAAATATTTTAATAAAAGGCAGCCTTTTGAAATCTTATTGTTTACAGTATTATATTGTTATCTCCCAAATTTCGCATTAGCAACGGTCTGGATCAATCTATTACCGCCGCATTGGTTTGCTATTTGATGATTAGGCTTAACTCGGGCATAGAAAAGGCACCTTACAGGGTAGGAAGCTTTTGCATTTTATTTCCGCTCAACTACTCGTGTTTGCCACATGTCAAATTGTCTGATCACTTTATTCGCTTTATTTATTTGATTCATTTATTTACTTATTATTGGAATGCATGCATACTATTATTCTAAAATATCTTTTGAATCCTTATTTTGGTCTGTCTTAATTCCAGTTTCGTTATTTTGCAAAAACTATTTTTGGCGTCAAAGTTTAAATAATTCGCAAGTGTATTATCCTGTTGGAAAATAACTTTAGAGCTAAACAAGCGTTTTCGCGCCTGGTTTGCTTTAAATGAGTGTCTTGCTTTAAAAAATTCGGGTCTTTTCGGTACGGCCTCAATTTCTCCATTTTGGAATAAGTTGGCCTGTCAGTTTCATCCTCATAAATAGTATATGCACTCTATATGAGATGGTGCAATTGTAGATCCTTTACATCCCTCATTTACTGTTAAAAGCAGGAAGTCATTTTCTATTACCTAGCTATTTTCTTTTGTGTTCATTTGTTTCCTTATTGTCTTGCGTGTAATAATTCTTTATCCTCTTTGATTTCTTTGGCATGCATACTTGGAAACGAGTTGAATAAAACTCACAAACAGGGATTGGCTATTTGCATTGGATTTGTTTGATCCGCGCGGCATCTTCGGGCTTGAGATCCCCGAAAAAATAAAAACCTATAAAATTCAAGGCTCAATTATTGAGTTTGCTATATCCGGGTTCTACCTTCTAAACTCCTTCTTTCTCTATTCCCATTAGAATCCATGTTATAAGATCCCTGGAAATCGGACTAGGAGTTTGCATGATAGAAGCTTGGTAGGATAGCCACTTTATTATAAATTGTCATCTTATCGCATGTTTAGAACTGTTTATATAATTGCTTATCCTGTTTCTTCGGGATGCACCAATTAGTTTAAGGTATTAAGAACCGTTTGTCAATTAATGAGTGCAAATTAAAATTCAATTAAATTTGTATCTTTATTTTATCATTATTTATATTTAAATTATTTATTTATCAATTTACTTATTTTATTAAATATTCAGTTATTTATTTATTTATTATTTATTTATTATCTCTTTACTTAGTTATTTACTTATTTATTTATTTATTTACTTATTGTTTACTTCTTTATTTATTTATCTTATATTTTTCCTAAAATCTCTAAGTTATTTATTTTATTAAAATTCGTGAAAACTGCCGGATTAACCGCTTTTAGCGGATTTTTGAAAGTGCTTCCGTAATAGGAACCTTCTTTTGAATTTAAAAGAACCACTTACTTAGATCTGAAAATTAGTTTCCTTTTAAATAAGGAAGAATTTGCACTCTTTAATTAACATTTGGTTCCTAATAATACTAAATTAGGTGGCGAATCCAAAGAAGCCTTTTGGAGTCCCTATTTTGTTGAAAATACACTCGATGCATATTTATATGTATTTTGGGGGTTTCAACAACTGTGTGACCCATATTGAAGTGACTAGAAAATTCTCTAAGAATCCTAGACTGAAAAGGGCAAGAAAAGTGCATAAGAAAGAAATGGAGCTAAGTCATCAGCTATAGTTTGAGTTTGTGTACAGGTTCTTATTTTCAAGAGGTGAAACATACATCAAGGCCTCTGCATTGGACCTGACTTATATGGACCTACTGGACATGTGTGGTATGATAAATCTTCTTGGGCTTATAATCAGACATTTTAGGAGGATTTCACTCCTACATCCTGCATCAGATTTTTGAACACTTTGGTGTCCCTCTTGAAGGTTGGAAAAATCCCATACATATAAGATGTGTGGGTTGAACATTTTAAAGATCTGTGATTTCTTCATGGAGAAGAGGGCATCCAAACATCCAGTGAGGGTCAAAACTTAAAAAAGCTGATAAGGTTGAAGGATTTGGAGACAGTTAAGATGAGGAATGGATGAAGGAATTGGAGCAGCATCTGGAAGAGCTGCAGGCTAAGAATGAGGAACTCAAGAGAGAGTTGAAGCTGAAAGGTCATGAAATTGATCGTTTGACTATTGAATGCAACAAGCATCGAGCAGAGCTTGTGGTGGAGCGCTAGAAACTCAAAGAGCAATGCTGCACTTGTCAAGCACTTCAAGCTTCAGCCCTAGAACCTGTCCTCCTAATTCCTGTGTAGATCCTTAGGAGTTTCTTTCTGTCCTTTTATTGGTGATGTTATGTTACACAATTCGCTTTTGCTGGTTTGTACTTTTTGGGTTCTACTTGTGTAAACTCTGGATTTTGTGGTTTTAAATTTCTTGTTTCTATGTCATGATCTTATATGCCAGTATGCATTTCTTTTTGGGCCCTAGGAAAAGTTACTTGTGTTTGCTGAGTTAACTTGCAGCGTTTGGCTATAGTGTGGACTGTCTTAACTTGTTCTTGCAGGGACTTCAGAATCTTTTCTATGATGCCAAAAGGGGGAAGAAGGAAATATTGGGGTGTTTGTGACCAACCTCATCTATTTTGAAATTTCTTTCAACTGTTCCTGTTTTATTTTGTCTTGGTGTTGATTGTATAGGCTACTTGGCAATATTTGTTTGTCATCATCAAAAAGGGAGAATTTGTTGAATGATGATTAAGTTTTGAAGATTTAAAAACAAAGGACCTGATAGATAACCTAGTCCTCGTTAGAAGGCATGACTGATCAAAAATATTGTGGGTTGCAAATCCATGCAGAACTAGGAAAACTTGATGCGTAAGAGTTATTAATCCTAGTCAGCAAAAGAGATCGTACCTTGGCCACCTCTGTGAAGTATGAATGAGAAGTGGAGTTAAACAAGGAGTATATCTTACGAGGTCATCTCTTTCCATAATTGAGAAGAATCCTAGAAGTAAACTCCTAGGATTTCATATACCTATATAAGCAAGTAATTGAGGTTGGCCGCATTCATACATTCACTACAAGAGTTTAGAGCATTCAACGACAATTCAGAGTTTACCGTGAGTAAGTGTACAAAAGCAGACAACCATTAAAGAACCCAGTGTTGATCTAGTTTTAGTATAAGTTCTTTAGTATTATTGTCGTGTTGAACTGGTTGTGAACTGTTACATGTTGCTTATTCTTAGAAGCATTGTATTAGGTGATTCTTGTGAGGAACAACTTGTAAAAGCTAGAGTTTAGCTTTGAGAGTTTGTAGGGTCTAGGGTGTAGCCCCCTGTAACCTAAAACTCTCTTGTTGTGTTAGTGAATCTTGATGAGATTGGATGAAGATGTGTTTAGAACGGTGCGTTCGAACTTATTAAAGAAGAGAAACGGGAAGTGGTAGCCTTTGCTACAGCAACTAACTTCGTTCTTCGTAAGAATTTTGAAGTCAGAGACAATGAACTGAAGTGTCTACACTGTGATCGTCATGGGCACAGACCGTTACGCTGCTTTGAGGTTATAGGGTATCCGGATTGGTGGATTAACTCGCCTGTAACCGACAAGTCAGGAGGGCGTGGCAGAGGTGTAAATGATAATGCCGGTCGTGGACGAGGTCGTGGTGCTGGATGAGGAAGTGGCCTTCCCCGTTCTAATGCGGCCCAACCAGAGCGTGAAGTGAATGTGGAATCTGGACAATCAACAGTCCCAATATTAAGCAGTGAGCAGTGGCAGATGTTAGTTGGACTGCCGAATCAAGCAAAATCGAGCGCTATTAACCGAGTCAATGGTAAGAATGTTGGTTCCCCGTGGATAATTGATACGGAATCTTCATATCACAGACCAGAGATTTAAAATTGTTGGATGGCCTAAAGGAGATTCCACAATGTCTGGTGGGTCTACCCAACGGAAGTGATTTCTTTGCTACGGGACAGGGATCGGTCAAATTTAATTATTGTTTGCAGGCCCGGCTCTAGTATAAAGCTGGTAAGGCAATTGCTTGGGGCCCCAACTTTTTGGGGGCCCCATTTTTCATGTACTTTTGTGTATTAATTTAAAAAAAACAGATGTCCTATATGAAACCCTAGCTTTTACCGTTGCAAGAAAGAGAAAGTATAATAAAAATAGGGACCGTTGCTATTATAGGAGAGTGGAAAAGTTTTTCTCTTTTAGGTAATTGTAGTAGTATATTCCTTTTGTGGGTACCTATTTTTTGGAGCATTTATACTACAATAACTTCCCCGCATGATTTTTACTATTATATTTAATTACCTTTTCCATTGTTCCTTTCAAGTTTCACCATTATTTTTCTCTTACTAATAAAGTATTCTGAAGTCTCCAAACAAAAAACATTGTGGAAAACTACTACTTACACGATCAAAGTTTGCTTTTTATATTTTCTTCAAGATTTCTGGCATTACAACAAGCAATTATTTTATTGAAGCAAGGAACATTATTTTATATCGACTTATCAAATCCCTGAGCCAGGTTTTATTGTTCTAACTTTATAATTTACTTTTTTTCATCGAGAATTTGTCCTTGTTGATGTTCGTGCTTCTTGAGTATATATTTCTGTTTTAGTTATTATTAGAATTTATTCAATCTAAATATGTCAATTAGAAAATATGAATCCGGTTGTGCAAAAAGAGAAAAAAGAAGAAAAGTTGAAGAATTGATAAAATCCCAAAAAGGAGCCCTTGATAGATTTTTAACAAATAATAAAAATTCTGAGTCGGGAGGATGTTCTTCAACTGAACAAGTCCTTGATCGAGTTGAGCTAGATGATAATAACATCCAAGAAAAAAATCTAGAAGTTATTGAGTATTCTGACATAGTTCCAGAAAATCAAGAACTCCTAGATGATTTAAGTGATTGTATCCCAAAAAATATATATGATCCAAGTCAATGGAATATTGTAGACATAAAGTTGAGGGATTTATTAGTAGAAAAAGTACCAATAAGAATAACTGACATTGATTTTCAAAAGGATAAATTCTTATGACATTTTTCTACAACACATTATATTCAAAAATTGACAAATGGGGAAAGACATGAAAGAAGATGGTTAGTTTACTCTAAAGATTTGGATAAAATTTTTTATTTTTGTTGTAAATTATTTAGTACGACTTCTAGTATGTGTAACAGTAAACTAGCAAGTGAAGGTACTAGTGATTGGAGAAATCTTTGCGCTAAGCTCAAAGCTCATGAAGTAACAAATGAGCATATTATTAATATGAGTGCGTGGATTGATTTATAAATAAGATTGCACAAAAATAAAACAATTGATAAAGATGTGCAAGAACAAATAATAGAGATAGAGTACACTAGAAAAATGCCTTGTCAAGAATTATTGCCGCGATCAAAACTCTTGGAAAAAATAATCTAGCTTTTAGGGGAACAAATGAAAAGATTCATCAAGAAAGCAATGGAAATTTTTTAAGTCTAATTGAAATGATTGCAGAATTTGATCCTGTCATGCAAGAATATATTCGTCGAATCAAGCATGATAAAATTCACAATCATTACCTTGGACATTATATACAAAATGAATTTATAAGCTTGTTAGCGGATGAAATCAAGAATAAAATTATTGAGAAAATTAAAGAAGCAAAGTACTTCTCAATTATACTTGATTGCACTCCAGATTCAAGTCATCAAGAACAAATGTCTTTTATATTGCGGAGTGTGAACATTTCAGCTTCTCTAATCAAAGTTAATGAATATTTTTTAGAATTTTTAAAAGTGGATGATACAAGTGGAAAAGGTCTTTTTGAAGTTATGATAGATGAGATAAACAATATTGGACTTGATGTTGATAATTTAAGAGGACAAAGATATGATAATGGTTCCAATATGAAAGGAAAACATCAAGGAGTGCAAAAGAGATTTCTTGATGTAAATCCTAGAGCGTTTTATACACCTTGTGGTTGTCATAATTTAAATTTGGTACTTTGTGACATGGCTAATTCTTGTACGAAATCTATATCATTTTTTGGGGTGATACAACGTATATATACGCTATTTTCTTCTTCTACTAAGTGATGGAAAGTTTTAAAAGATTTTGTACCCAACCTAACCCTTAAATTATTGTCATGGACACGTTGGAAAAGTCGTATTGAAAGTATTAAAGCATTAAGATTTCAAGCACCACAAATAAGAGATGCTCTATTGAAACTAGTAGAAGTTAGTGAGGATCCAAAAACTAAAAGTGAAGCTACGTGTTTAGCAACATATGAGCTTGAAAATTTTGAATTTTTATTGGGTATGACTATTTGGTATGATATATTGTTTGTAGTTAACTCAATTAGCAAAAGCTTACAATCTAAAGATATGCATATTGATGTTGCCATAGATCAACTAAAAGGTCTAATTTTTTTTTCAAAAATATAGAGAAGAAGGATTTGGTACTGCTATGATTTTTGCTAAGGAAATAACATGTGAGATGAATATAGAACATGAATTTTCTAAGAAACGTGTAATAATTAGAAAGAAACAATTTGATGAAAATATTGATAACGAAATCACAAAGTCTCCTGAAGAATCTTTTAGAGTTGATTACTTTTTATACATAGTAGACCAAGCCATTTTGTCACTTCAAAATAGATTTGAATAATTTAAAGCGTATGAAAATATTTGTGGTTTCCTATTTAGTGGTAAAAAGTTGAGATCATTAGATGATGCGAGTTTGAAAAAAACATTGTCTCGACCTTGAACTTTCTTTAACACATACTCCCTCCGTCCCAAAAAGACTGTCTGGGTTTGACTGGGCACAGAGTTTAAGAAAAAAATGAAGATTTTTAAATCCTGTGGTGTAAAATGAAAGGTGTGTGTAATGTGGGCCGGTGTCTTTAAATTCTGTGGACCAAAACAAATCTTAGATTTAAAGAGTTGCCATAAAAGGAAAGAGGCGCTCATTTTGGGACAAACAAAAAAAGAAAGGTAGACAGTCTTTTTGGGACGGAGGGAGTAATAGTTATTCTGATATTTATGGTTTAGATTATTTTTTGAACTAAAAGTTTTGAGAGAAATAATACAAGTAGAAGATAATGATCTAATCGAAATACTCAATCAAATAAAAAGACTTAATTCTTTTCCAAATACATATATTGCTTATAGAATAATGTTAACAGTTCCTGTAACTGTTGCCTCAGCTGAAAGAAGTTTTTCAAATATAAAATTAATAAAATCTTATCTAAGATCAACAATGTCTCAAGAGAGATTAAATAGATTGGCTATATTATCAATTGAAAAGGAATTGTTAGAACAAATTAATTATAAAACAATAATTAATGACTTCGCATCTAATAAGGCTAGAAAAGTAAATTTTAAATAAAATATATATGACGATCTTTTTTTAAAAAAAAAATTAGGGCCTCTTTATGATGTTTGGCTTTAGGCCCCCGATCTTGTTGAGACGGCCGTGTTTGTTTGATCCTCCGAGAAGTTCTTTATGTTCCCAGAATGACTTGCAATTTGATTTATGTTTCTCACTTAATTGATCAATTTAATTGTAATGTACTGTTCACTCCTAACTGGTGTGTTATACAGAAACGGACCATGAAAAGATGGACTTTACTACTTTCGGACTGTGCCTCAATTAAAGGCTTTGAAAACGGAAGTGTTCAATCTGTGGCACCAGAGGTTAGGGAACCCTTCGGTTCAAATAACAAAATCTCTTCTTGTACAAGATATTAGAAATAGTAGTAGTAGTTTGATGTATGCCATCGGGCAAACCAAACAAGAAATGTATTTCCTTTAAGTGATAATAAAGTTTCCGCGGTTTTTGATTTAGTACATTGTGATTTATGGGGTCCATATCCGATCGAATCTTTCTGTGGTGCATCATATTTTTTGACAATTATTCATGGCTGTTCTCGGGCGGTGTGGGTATTCTTGTTAGTTAGTATGAAAGAAGTGAGTCAGATATTGAAAAATTTCTTCATCATGGTGGAACGTCAATTTAATAAAGAATAAATTACACCACATATAACTTTATGAAACTTATTTAAAAAACATTGAGATACTTTGATTTCTTTCAAAAAATAGCAACATTTTAAATATTTGTTACAAAACCTAGCGAAATAAGTAAAATAAGGACTCTCTCTCTCATAAACCAAACCCTAATTTTTATATATCTCTCCCAACCCTCTCTATCTGCTGCCACCATCCTTCATCCACCACCACTCCCGTCGCCGCCTCCACTTTTCCATCCCTCATCCACCATCACTCCCGCCGCCGCCGCCGCCGCCACTTTTCCCTTCCCCATCGTTCAACCTTCGTCGACGAGCTAGATCCGGCCACCTAGCAGTGAGGCAACTCCGGTGAATGTAACATCGTTCATCGCTTCAACATTCTTCTCTGTCCATTCCATCGTCATTGCTGCAATGGCAAAGGTTGCTGCCGCTGCAGATGTGGTGCTGCCGCTGTTGGTTCATTTTTCTAGCAAAGATTGTTGTCACTGCTGATTTACAATTTGCTGCCATTGTTGGTTCGTTTCGCTGCTGGTTCGTTTCACAAGTTGATGTCGTTGCTGATTTTAGTTGTATGGTAGATGTATGCCAGATCTGGAAATTATAAGATTGTATATGGCAATGGTATGTACTTGTATAGCAATTGTATATGAGTTGTATGGAATTTGTATCGACGTTCTATGGCATTTGTATCTGCATGTTCGTTTCGCAAGTTGATGTCGTTGCTGATGTTAGTTGTATGGTAGATGTATGCCAGATCTGAAAAATAATAAAATTGTGTATGGCAATGGTATGATAGTTGTATGGAATTTGTATCGGTGTTGTATGGCATATGTATGGAAGTTGTATGGAAAAGAGATCTGATTGTATCTCTTTTGTTTCTCTTTTTGTATATATGTTTGTACAATTTTCTTCCTCTTCCCATTCTTCTTTTTTTGTTTATGGTGGTTATAGTACTTTTTGTGGTGGTTTTAAGGTGGAAGGATTGTATGTGCATTGGTTTTTCATTGTATGTATGTTGTATATACCGTAGAAAAATACATAACATACAAGTTTAAACAATTTGTTTAAAAAGAAAAAAATTCGGTGACCGGAATCCAGCGACTGGAGGTAGAGACGGAGGGGGTTGGCGGCAGTGGAGGCGGTGTGGAGGAAGAAATGAGATCTAAGGTTTGTTTCCTCCTTTTATGTATATTTTTTATTTTTTGATAAAAAAGTAATGCTATTTTTGAAACTCTAATAATATTGCTATTTTTATGTAAACCAAAATGTTACTTTGTATAGTTATGTAATTAAGCCTTTAATAAAAAGGCTAAGACTGTTCAGAGTGATAATGGAACGGAATTCACAAGCATGAGAACTTACTTCAACGAATAGGGAATTATATTCGAAGCATCATGTGCAGGAACACCACAACAGAACGGGAGAGTTGAGAGGAAACATAGACATATCTTAAACATTGCCCGAGCACTTAGTTTTCAAGCACACTTTCTAATTGAATTTTGGGAAGAGTGTGTCTTTACAGCTTGTTACTTGATTAATCGGACGCCCTCGTCCGTTTTACGTGGAAACACTCCTTATGATATTTTTTTTGGTGAGACACCGAATTATGCTCATTTGAAAGTGTTCGGTTGTCTTTGTTACGCTCATAAGCACGGGCGCTTGGGGGACAAGTTTGAAAGTAGGAGTAGAAGGTGTGTGTTTGTTGGATATCCATTCGCTAAGAAGGCTTGGAAGCTATATGACTTGGACTCCAAAAGAATATTTGATTTCTCGGGATGCTGTATTTTATGAGACTAAATTTCCTTTTGCACCGTACACTAAAAGTGTTGAGCCCCAAAATCCATCTTTGATTTAGAGTTCGTGAGCACATGCCGAGGATGAAGGTATTAGAGTAAGGGGGGGGGGGGGGGCGTTGAGCCTCCAAATCCTTCAAGCTCCCACGAGAATGAAATAGATGATATTACAGTGGAACATAATACGGAGACTGTTGAACCGGACATGGGTAATCCAGTCGCAGAAGTTGTGTCCGAAAATTTTAATGCTGATGTAGTGGAGGAATTGGGCCGAGGAAAGTGTGTTAAGAAAGCAAGTGTTCTTCTTCGAGATTTTTTTACCAATTCAGTCCAGAAGGTTAGTCATCAGGTTTCGACTTGTGTCCAAAAGACCGATTGCTCATCCCAGCCAAAACGAGCCTCAGGTGCGCCTTATCCTCTTACACACTATGTTAATTGTGACATTTTTTCTTCAAAACATGTAAGTTTTCTTGTAGCTATTATGGAGGCGCGTGAACCGACCTTTTCTCTGAGGCCGTGAAAGATAAAAAAAAATTGGAGAAAAGCTATGCAGCAAGAGTTGAAGGCTTTGGAAGTTAACAAAACTTGGGTGATTGGTTACTTACCACCCGGAAAGAAAGCGCTCGGATGTCGATGGGTGTATAAGATCAAATATAATTTTGATGGATCAGTGGAATGATACAAGGCTCCTTTGGTTATTTTTTGCAATCATCAGGTCGAAGACATTGATTATACGGAGATATTTTCTCGGGTCGTTAAGATGGTGACCATGAAGGCATTTCTTGCGGGCGCTGCAACTAGGAATTAGGAGTTGCATCAAATGGATGTCCATAGGACATTTTTTCACAGTGATCTTCATGAAGAAGTCTATATGAAGCTGCCTCCGGGATATCAGACTAACGATAACGGTAATGTTTGTCGCCTCCGAAAGTAATTATATGGTTTGAAACAGGCGCCGAGATGTATGTTTGCAAAGTTATCGGCATCTGTGAAGACTTATGGTTTTAGACAATCTTATTCAGATTATTCCTTGTTTACACTTCGTAAGGGGTCCATCACATTAAGTGTGCTGGTATACGTGGATGGTTTGATTATTGGGGGCAATGATTCGAAAGCCATTAATCTCTTTAAGTTATATCTCTCCACTTGCTTTCATATGAAAGATTTGGATTTCCTAAAATACTTTTTGGGTGTCGAAGTGGCTAGGGGTCCTAGAGGCATTTTTCTGTGTCGACGAAAATATGCCTTGGACATCATTTCTGAGGTCGGCCTATTGGGTGGCCGTCCTATTGATACTCCAATGGAGCAAAATCATCGTTTGGGACTTGCTAACGAACGGTATATTAATGACCCCGAATGATATCGACGACTAGTTGGCCGTTTGATTTACTTGTGTTTCACACGCCCGGATTTGTCTTATAGCGTTCATGTGTTATCTCAATTTATGCAACAACCCCAGATTCAGCATTGGGATGCAGCTCTCCGTGTGGTACATTATTTGAAAGGGTGTCCAGGTCAAGGTATTGTGGTTAGCTCACAATGTGATCTCCACTTATATGGTTGGTGTGATTCGGATTGGGCGGGATGCCCATTGACTCGCCGGTCTCTTACTGGTTGGTATATCTCTCTCGTAGACACGCCTATATCTTGGAGGACAAATAAACAAAATATAGTATCATGCTCTCCCGCTGAAGCTGGATATCGATCGATCGCCATGACCGTTTGTGAATTAAAATGGCTCAAAGGGTTGTTATGGAGTCTTGGCATATCTCATCACTATCCAGCTCACTTAAATTGTTATAGTCAAGCAGCTTTACACATTGCTCGAAATCTAGTATTTCATGAACGGACCAAGCACATTGAGGTTGATTGTCATTTTATCCATGATGAAATTATCAGGGCACCATACGACCGGGACATGTTCCACCGGCCACACAATTGGCCGATATCTTTACGAACACTACTAAAAATCAGGGGATTTTCGACCGCCCAAACGGTCGGATAACGGTCGAACAGCCGACCGATGATCGACCAAAACAGGTGATCGGAGAAGTCTGTTTGACCGCCATTCGGTAGGAGAGCGGTCGAAAAGATGAATTTCTAGACAAATAAATATTCATATGTTCGACCGAAATTTCCAGAAATTCATCTGTTCGACCGAATGGGTCAAACAGATGATTTTCTGGAAATTTTTTTTTCAATTGTTCGACCGAGTCGGTCGAACAGATGATTTTCTGGAAATTTTTTTTTTCAATTTTTCGACTGATTCGGTCGAAATTCTGTGTAAAACCTGCAGTATAAAAGCTGTAATTAGAGCTACACCACCTGTAAACGCAGAAAATACCAGCACCATATAAACAATAGGCTTCACCAAGCCTTAATATTAGTCTAAACTTGACTTTAAACTAAAAGTCTAACAAAATACATAATTTCTAGACTTCACAACGATAAAACAAGTCAAACAAATAAACTACAAGTCTTACAATCATCAAAGAAGCTTAACAAAAACTATCCACAAGTCTAACACATGTCTAACATCATAAACAATCCATTATACTACTCAGTTGCCTCAGAACTAGACTCGGATCCAGACTCAAACGACGATCTGTATCGACGTTTGGTCTTTCCTTTCCCCCCGCTCCTGCTACTCCTCTTGCTCTTGCCGTTGTCTTTTTTCTTTCCCTTCTCAGAATGACTAGACATCCAGTTTTGCATCATTTCCCGCATGGCATTCATATTAGCATCATTGCGCAAACGTTCTTCTTCGCTCTTTCTCTTAAGCTCTTCAATTTCATTGAGCAGTCGAGCTTCCACGGATGGATTAACTGAGCTAGCAGGAGTGTAAGAGCCAAACAAACCTGGATTCAGACGATCCGAGGCATACTGCGATCCAAGACCGTAAGCACATCTCTTCTTTACCCCTCCATTCACCTCCAGCCATAGTGCGGTTTCCTCCTCAAGTGTCATTGGAGCTGGGGTACTGCTTCCACACTCGGATGCTTGACTTGCCAACCTTCCTTCATAAGCCGCTGAAGCCTTTTCCTGAAAAAAAAAATTAATAATAAAAATTAGATGTATAAATATTGAAGGATTATACAAAGAAGTTTGAATTTAATAACATACCCACAACTCTTTAGCGCGCGGCTCGACCCAGACTTCTTCCCCTTTTTTAGTAGTGTAGATATGTCTAGTCTTAAACATTTCGGGTACAGGTACTGTCCGCCCTTCTTTCTTTTCCTACAAATATTAGAAGATGACAAGTTAGATAGAAAATTAACGAGAGTTACATTAAAAAAAAATACATATAAATTAAAGATCTTTACCAATAGCATCCGTTGAGTCGCGCAACTAACTGAGCCTCCGGTGTGCAGCGATCCACCCTTTTCGGAGGCTTGCGCTGCCTTTCCTTGGGCGCTCCTCTTCTTGAATTCATCACTCTCCCAGTATTTCAGCAATTGTAGTCACTGAGGCTCAAATATCCAATTGGGCTTCTGTCCTCTATTCCGGCAAGTATACATGAAGCCCTTGACTAGATCACCGCATTTTTTGAGGAAATTGCTTCGGATAACGCTATCAAAGGCAACATGCTAGTTACACTTTGTCTGAAATAATTAAAAATATTAGATTTAAACATAAGTAAAACTTAACTAAATTATTAATAAATCTTATGCATAGTTACTACCTTAAAATCTTCAAACATGTTTAGCTTTACCGGGAAAGGTACCATACCCCAGGACGGCCACGCATCAGTCCAGCTAGATCTTATGCATGTTGTGACTATGGGCGTAGCCACGGGCGAGGGAGTAAAACTAGATAAAAATCACTAGAGTTAATAAATAAACTAAAAAGTAAACTTTAAAGCAAAATTAAATAGTTAAAAATTGAAAAAAATAATACTTACCCTTTATTACCCTCAGGATAAATAATCACCAAGCCTCCGTCATGTGATCATGCTTCACCAATGTAATAGGGCGAGCTCGGATGATAATATGGTATAGTCTGCGGTGGTACAGTACATCAAAATGTATCAGAAGGTGGTACAGTAGATCCAGAAGGAGTAGATGATGAAGGGGACGGTGATGGACTGGAAGATGGTGAAGGCATGGAAGAACTTGGGCAGCCATGCGGACGAACAACATAACCGGGCGTTGTAGGATGTAGCATGCCCGGGGGAAAAAATTCGGGTGTAGTGAAAAATCCAGGAGCATATGTCGACGGAGGAGACGTAGGAAGCATATGAGGTAAAGGAGCAGGAGGAGTAACATGACCAGAAGCAGAAGAAGTACTTTGAACCTTTTTTTTCCCCTAGCCTTCCCCGTGGATGTCATATCTATAAAATAAGCACAATAAATTAGCACATTAAATTAGCACAATAAAAACAAAATATAAATTTAGAACGGAGTACATTTATAAAGTAGTGCTATTAATTGTAGTAACATGACAACCGACTTACTACGAACATGTCAATCATCATCATTCGTCTCAAGATCATCGGCTATTTCTTCTTCCTCGCTTGTCTCATCGTCATCGACAAATTCTTCCTCAGTTGTTTCAACGTCATCTATATATTCATCCTCCTCGTTTGCCCTAGATGTTCCTTCTCCAAAATTAGTCGTGTTTTTTCCACGTCTAACCACCGATTCATCAAACTGTTCATAGATGCCTTCACTATGTTGCAACTGGTCGGCTAATTCATTATCCGCAATCAAGGGAATGGTTGAAACCTCATTTTGATATGCAACATCGAATACATCATCTACTTCCACTCTTCCCACCGGCTTGCCTTTTAGAACAGCCCACCAATTGGCCTTGGCTTTGGATTGGGCTTTGTTCTTTGTCGGTGGATAAGGAACGTACCACACTTGCTTCACATTCTGGGCAATGATGAAAGGATCATAATGTCCATATGACCTTCTGTGATTAACCTCAACTACTTTAGAACATGGATCTACCCTCATACCCCTGGGACTCGGATCAAACCACTTGCACCGAAAAAGCACCAATCTTTTACGAGGCCAACCTACTGTAAACTCTACCTCTAAAATATCCTCAATCACACCATAGTAATCAAAGTCTACATCCTGGTCACCAGTACCACCTTTCACACACACACACCGCTGTTGTTAGTTTTCTTCCCCTCAGCCCATGTTTTAGTATAAAACTTGTACCCATTAACGAAGTACGTAGACATCCTCTTGTATTTATAATACAGCCCGTGGGATATATCACGCAACAATGAGAAGTTTATGCCATTATCCGAATTGAGTACCTATATACAAATTCAATATAGTTGTACACATTAATATATATATATATACATATGTGTGTGTATATATATATATATATATATATATATATATATATATATATATAGCTGAAAAAACTTAAGTATTTGTTTATATAACACTTACAAATTCTCTAAACCAATCTAAGGCGCCTTTTTAGCATTTAGAACCGGCTTGTAACGAGGCGCCTCACAGAATTTAGAAGTCTCCCGTTCTGCATCATCCTTATAAAACAACATGCAATCGTTGACACAACAATGAATTCTCTGTGCAGAAAAGACTAATGTGGAAACCAACTTCTTAGTGTGGTAATAATCAGTTGGTAATGCCATGTTAGTCAGATTGAGTTTATTCATAAGGCCAATGATGGAATCCATGGCTGCCTGAGATATACTAAAATCGGATTTAATTCTTAACAATCTAATAGCAACTGACAACTTGGAATGCACCGAGCCTTCATACAATGGACGACTAGCTTCCTCCAACCATTTATAGAAGAGGTTTACCTCATCATTGGGAACGTGCTCAACATTTGGCTGCGATGTACCCGGTTGCAATGGCTCATGCAGGTACATCCCAAAGGCATCATTAACCATATCGCTCATTCGATAATTATCAAGATCAGTATCCACAAATTGACCACTCCCATCGCCAAAAAAATTTTGAAAATTAACATCATTGCGCATCTCACGAGACTCTCCATGATAAACCCAAAAAAAATAATTTGCAAAAAACCCTTCTCATAAAGATGCATTTCTACTTCATCCAAATTCTTTCCTTTTGTGCGCTTGCATTTCACACAAGGACACTTAATCTGGTCATTCCTTATAAAATCATCATGTGTTTTTGCCCTAGCAATAAATTCTGCAACACCTATAGCAAATTCTTCCCTCATCCCCCGTCGCCCGGGATTATTTCTATTATACATCCAACTACGGCTTCTATATTCCATATCTACAGAAACATTGCAAGTTTGAGAAACATATTTAATTGAAAAGATTAAAAGAAAATTACTTTGATATTCTACCAATTTTCGTAAGATTAAGTAATCGTATAATTTTCTAAGTCAATTACTTTTATATTACTAACTAATTTATTCTCTAAAATTATCATTTAGTAATTAGTAACACTTCTCAAGAATCAAATGAACTAGAATAAAAGATTAAACAATGAATAATTAAAAATAATTTATTTCATTTAAATGAATTTACGAAAATAATTAAGACATTTTAAATTGTGTAATTACTATATTACTTAAAGCTAATGTCTCTTAAGTTATTGTTAAGTGTGATAGTAGTTCATTTACTTACAATTTATGCTACGAGAAAGTTCTATATTTGTCCATTTGTAAAATAAAAATTTCATTCTAAACAAATGGTTAAAACTATTTCTTCAATTTTTTGCTATTCTCTTCTTCTTTACTAATTACTAAAAAAAAATTTATTATGAAACACTACCAATTTGAAAAAGATTAAGTACATTTATATTACTTTTATATCTAAGTCAATTACTTTTATATTATTAACTAATTTATTATCTAGTATTATAGTTTAGTAATTAATAGCACTTCTCATTTGCAATTTATATCTATTTCTTTGAAATGAAATAGAATCAAAGATTACAAAATAGATATTTACAAATAATTTATTTCATTCAAATCAATTTACGAAATAAGATATTTTAAGTTGTTTAGCTACTACATTAGCTATAGCTAATATCTATTAAATTATTGTTAAGTGTAATACTAGTACATTTGCTTACAATTTATGCTACGAGAAAGTTCTATATTTTCTCCCTTTGTAAAACAAGTATCCCATTCTAAATAAATAGTAAAAATGATTCAAACTTTAGCAATATAGGAGATAAAAAGAACCTACTTGTTCACTACAAGATTTTACTTTATTACAAGTCTCTAAACATGCTCATACACCCCCAAACTACTAATCCCAATTCATGATATCAATTCCGAGCAACTAGCTATAGCAAGTTCAAGAGCATGATCACAAGTTTCAAGGTTCAAGTTCAAGCATCAATTTGTATTTCTATAGCAAGGTCACAAGGTTCAAGGTTCAAGGTTCAAGTTCAAGCACCAATTTGTATTTCTATAGCAAGGTTCAAGGTTCAAGTTCAAGCACCAACTAGCTATAGCACCAATTTGCTAGCTCAAGGTTCAAGGTCACAATTATACAAGGTTACAACTTCAAGTCTAACCCAACTTCAAGTGCACATTACAATTTTCATGAATTTTTGCTTCCCACAACTAATAATTTCAAAGCTTCACAAGTAATTCAACACATTCCAAACCATAATTTCAAAGTCACCCATAGTTCTTTTCATGAATTATTTTCTATACCTATAGTTTTTAGGGAGTTTAACACTTAAAAATACAAAAATATATGATAAAAAAATAAAGAATAACGTACCTGTGTGAACTGCTCGCCGGAGTGGTTAGCCGGATCTGGAAAAAAAAGGAGTTAGGGTTTCTATTGTGAGATGTAAAAATTGAGAAATATGTTAGATTAGAGATAAATATACATTTAAAGTGAGATGGGATGAAAGATTTTGTTGATGATTGATTTGTTATGTGAAAGATTTAAGGTTTTTAGTGTTATGGGTCGGGTTATTATTTGTGAGAAGAGAGAAGAGAGAAGAGAGAAGAGGAAAGTAGAAAGAAATGAAAGAGAGAGAAGAAACGGGGTGCTATGTATATGTAATTTAAGGCATCCGACCGCGTCGGTCGTATGGCGGTCGGACAATATTAAAAAAATTATTTAATTTTTGTTCGACCGCGGCGGTCGGACAATATAAAAAAAATATTTTTTTAATAAACATTAACGGGATTGTTCGACCGCTTCGGTGGGACAGAGGGTTCCCACAACCCCTGATTTTTAGTAGTGGAAGGCGCTGGGACGCGCACAGTTTGACTGTTTTTTTTAGCAAGTTTGGCATCCGGAACCCTCATGCTCGAACTTGAGGGAGGAGGAGGGTAATGGGGGTTATTAATGTAAATTTGTATGATTTGTATATAGTTAAGAGATTAGATTAATTATGTATTGGGCCAAGCCCATTAGAAATAGCTTAGGAACCAAGTTAGGGTTCTATTTTTTTCTTGTATATATAGGAGTTATATCATTAATGAAGAAGTAAAAATTTCACCCAATATTTCTTCTCTCTTCGTTTAGCTTTAGCAAATTAAGTGTATGTCATATCCTTCGCATTTCTAGCCTTGCCTTTGCTTTTGTCGCTCTTTGATGCAACGTAAATGTCAAATTTCTACTCGAAGTTGCTCTATCGGCTCAATCGAACCCTGTATGTCAACTTGCATAATTGCAATTTCTCAGTTTGCATATCGGGGTTCTGGCTGATTAACTTGTCTTCCATGAGCATTCTCTGCTTGATTAAACTGTCTTGCATGGCCATTCTCTTTTCTACGAGAAATTGTTTTTATTCAGTTCAACAATAAGATTTAAAAATCTGTGTATTAAAACAAGGTGATATAGAGTTAAACAATTGAGATTTGGTAGGTGTTTATAGATAATTTTATTATTTCAACCATAAGAGTTACAACTTAAAATTGAAACCTATTTATATTGGACCAAATACCAGTGTTCTTGACTGGAACTCCTAGTTATATTGGATGATGATGTTCGGCATTTTATGCCTACTTTTCCTTAATATTTCCGCGCATTTGAGCTTGTTTTGCACTCGTTTGGTAGCTTGTGATGTGGTTTTACACTGATGTTTTGTTGTGCGTGTGTAGGTTGTTACGCGATGCATTTTGGAGCGTTTCGGAGCTTGATTGAGCATGAATTGGTTGAAGGATGTTTGAAGATTGTATTGAGCACACAAAGGCACGACACGAGGTGTGAAATGGAGCGAAAGAAGAGCATTTTGGCCGCGCGCCCTAGCCCATGCGCCGCGTGCTCTACCGCGCGCAGAGGCTAGGCGCGTTTGGCCTGCGCCGCGTGGCCATGGCGCGCAAGAAATGGCGGAGTCTGGCTTGGAGCACGCTTTTCGAGGCGCGGGGCGCCCGTTATAGCGCCCCGTGTGCGCGTTTTTACTCCCTATTCCTTCTAGTTTTGGGTCTAACTTATTACCAAGGGTTTGGAAACATTATAAATAGTTCATTACTTAGTTTTTGAAAAGAGTTCTTGACTTTGGGCAATATTGAGAGCTACATACTTCATTGAACAAGGGTGATTCTTAATCTTTCATCTATTACATCAATTATTTCATTATTACATCAAATCTTTGCCTTGTGATTATGAATATGTGTGGCTAATTTCCTTACGTTCTAGGGTTAGAGTTTTACATGAAAGTTGATTGTTGAAGATTGATTCCCATTAATTGAATCCCATAACGGGTTACTTATTCTTTCTTGATTTCACTTGTATAATTGTTAAGAGCTCGATAATTATGCATTATCTATTGTTTTTGGGTTGAACTCGAAAGAGAGAATCTAATTACGTAATAAGAAAGAATAGAACTAGTTTGTGAACCCGGGCATCGGGGAACCAATTCGCGAGTAGGATAGACATATACTTGCTTGCCTAGTTTAACTCATTACAGGTTCGTTAATGCGTGCATGTGATTTAACCCATAGACATATAGGGATTGAAGTAGCTTGCATAGATTGTGAAGAACTGAAAGGTTTTCATAATTACATTTACCCTGTCAGTTAGTGACCCGGGATTTAAGAAGTGGAATCAATTGAATACATCAACTGGATTGTTCGTAACTCTGACCCTGGACCGTCCTCTTAATATTGATAACACCCAAAGTTTACATCATTGCTTGACAACACATCTGGCACTTTAATTACTGCTTTTTGGTTACAAAAAAACTCTCACCATCAAAGAACAAGACCCCTGGATAGTTTGTTAGAAATTGTTTACTAAGTATTAGTCTGCACAGTCCTCGTGGGATCGACACTCGACTTTGTCACTTTATTACTTGGCGACCGCGTATACTTGCGTGTGCGTATGGGAGCAACAAGTTTTTGGCGCCGTTGCCGGAGACTATTACGGATTAATTTCTTTTTGAACGATTACTTAATTTCTATTCAGGTTTAATTTTTTGTTGAGTTTCTTGTGCTGTTTCAGGCAATAGGTTTTGAATGCAAAGGAATAAAAAGGACGAATCACTCGCACCTTTTGATCCCGAGCCTGAAAGAACCTTGAGAAGGACGAAAAGAGAAGCGAAAGATCGAGAAGCACTAGCAATCGTACTTGCCTCTCTACCTGTTGAAATGGCAGAAGAACAAGCTATAGCAGTGCGAGATGTTGCTTTGCCTAGCCTGGCAGGAGTAGCGTCAAGTATTGTGAAGCCCGCTATTACCGGGAACTTTGAGATCAAGCCCGACATGATTCAGTTGCTGCATGTGACGGGGCAATATGCTGGATTACTTCATGAGGATCCACAGCAACACATTCAAAACTTTCTGGAGATCAGTGATACATATACACCAACGGGTGTGCCTACTGATTATGTTCGTTTGACTTTGTTCCCATTTTCATTGATAGGGACAGCAAGGAAGTGGTTAAAGGCTGAGAAGCCTGGGTCTATCACTACTTGGGAGGATTTGGCTAAGAAATTCTTAGCTAAATTTTATCCGTCTGCTAAGACAGCCCGGCTGAGGAGTGAAATCATGTCATTCAGACAGTTAGACGGAGAATCTTTGTACTCAGCCTGGGAGAGATTTATGGCTCTATTGAGGGATTGTCCACACCACAACCAATCCAATGAGGTTATTGCACACACTTTTGTTGAGGGGTTGAATGCACACACAAAGATTGTGGTAGATGCTGCTGCTGGAGGTCAAGTACTGGCTTTAAACTTTGATCAAATTTATGAGTTGCTTGACAAGTTTTCGCAGAGCAATCCTGATTGGCAGGGTGTTGGTAGAGCTATTACGCAGAAGTCTGCTGGGGTACTTCAATTGGATGCAGTTTCAGAGCTAAGGGCGAAAATGGATGCTATTTCCAATCAAATCAGCAAGCTAACTTTATCGCAGACTCAACAACCAGCAGCTCCAGTGCAACAACTTCAGGTCTTTTGTGAGGTTTGTGGAGAGGATCATGCGACTGACGTCTGTCCATCTAATCCAGAGTCAGTATACTATGTGGGTAATCAGAACAGATCACAGGGCCAAAATCGCAATCAATATGGTAACAGCTATAACACGGGTTGACGTAGTCACCCAAATTTTTCTTGGAGGGATAGTCGTGAGCAGCCTCAAGGCAATGAGAGATCCCAAAATGCACCACAGCAGGGGTCACAGTCGCAGAGTCAGCCACAGCAGTCTAGTTCAGTTGAGGATATGCTTAAGAAAATTCTTGCAGGGCAGCAAAAGCTCATGGATGATTCAGCTTCTCAGGCACAGACAATTAAAGATTTGAGCAATGCGCAGAAAGATCTTGAGAGGCAATTGGGGCAGCTAGCTGAAGCACAAAACAATAGACCTCGGGGTGCTTTACCGAGTGATACAGAGAAGAATCCTAGAGAATTTGTGCAAGCAGTTACTTTGAGGAATGGAAGAGCTTTGGAAGAAGTTCCCCCAAAGCCAAAGAAGCCTGTTGGTGAGTTAGAGCCAAATGCTGATAGGGAAGTGGAGAAAGAAGCAGAAAAAGTGATAGCAAAGCAGCCCGAGTCTGCTATTGTGAGACCACCACCACCTTTCCCTCAGAGACTTCAGAAGCAGAAAGTTGATGCAGCATGCAAGAAATTCTTGGAGATCTTGAGTCAAATTCAGGTAAATATTCCTTTGGTGGAGCTTTTGAGGGATGTTCCCAAATATGCTAAATACATCAAGGACATTGTTGCTAATAAAAGAAGACTGACTGAGTTTGAGACAGTTTCACTCACTTAGGAGTGTAGTTCCAGAGTTAGAAGCAAGCTTCCTCAGAAATTGAAGGATCCTGGCAGCTTTACCATTCCCTTGAAAATTGGGGAACATGAGGTTGGTCGTGCTTTATGTGATTTGGGTGCTAGTGTGAATTTAATGTCGTCTTCAGTTTTCAGGAAGCTAGGCCTGGGTGAGCCACGACCCACTACTGTGACTTTGCAGCTGGCTGATAGATCATTGACATGCCCCGAGGGGATTATTGAGGATGTGCTGGTACAAGTGGGTCAGTTTATATTACCTGTGGATTTTATTATTCTTGATTATGAAGCTGACCCTGAGGTTTCTCTCATCTTGGGAAGAGGATTTTTGGCTACTGCTGATGCTGTTATTAGAGTCAGAGCTGGTAAGATGATCATGAAGGTAAATGGGGAAGAAGCTGTATTTAATGTGTTCAGAGCTACCCAGCTTCCTTCTCATTATGAAGAGTTGTCCATGGTAAAAGTTATAGATGATGAGTTGACTGCTGATGAGAGGTCATTCTTGGCTTCTAATGTTGATTCTTTAGAAAGGGCACTCTTATGTGATGATGATGATATCCTGAAGGATGAAGATACTGAAGAATATGTGGAGGTTCTTAATATGCAGAGTAGATTCATCCCAGGGTGGAAGAAATTTGAGGAGCTTGATAGACCGTTGACCTTAACTCCTGCTAAACCGTCTATTGAGAGAGCTCCTAATCTTGAGCTCAAACCTTTACCCGCACATTTACGTTATGCTTATTTGGGTGAAGGTAACACTTTGCCCGTGATCCTTTCTTCTTTGTTGTCTGATGTGCAGGTTGAGAAGGTGTTGCGGGTATTGCAAGAGCGCAAGAGAGCTATTGGTTGGACTATTGCTGATATTAGAGGGATTAGTCCTTCTTTCTGCATGCATAAAATTCTCTTGGAGGAAGATCATAAGCCATCCATAGAGCAGCAGAGGAGGCTAAATCCAATCATGAAGGAGGTGGTGAAGAAAGAAGTTATCAAGTGGCTGGATGCTGGCATTATTTTTCCTATCTCTGACAGCAAGTGGGTGAGTCCAGTGCAATGTGTTCCTAAGAAGGTGGGCATGACAGTGGTGAAGAATGAGCATAATGAGTTGATTCCTACAAGAACAGTTACAGGGTGGCGAATTTGCATTGATTATAGGAAGCTGAACAAGGCCACCAGGAAGGATCACTTCCCACTCCCTTTTATTGATCAGATGTTGGATAGACTTGCAGGCCATGAGTATTACTGTTTCTTGGATGGGTATTCGGGCTACAATCAAATTGTGATAGCCCCTGAAGACCAAGAGAAGACTACTTTCACTTGTCCATATGGCACCTATGCATTTAGGAGGATGCCATTTGGGTTGTGTAATGCCCCAGGGACTTTTCAGCGGTGCATGATGGCTATTTTCACTGATATGGTGGAAAAATTTGTGGAGGTATTTATGGATGACTTCTCAGTGGTTGGTGACTCTTTTGATGAATGCTTGAAAAATCTTGATGCTGTGCTGAGCCGTTGTGAAGAAACAAATCTGGTGCTGAATTGGGAAAAATGTCACTTTATGGTTCAAGAAGGCATAGTACTTGGGCACAAGGTGTCAAAGCAAGGGATTGAGGTTGACAAAGCGAAGATTGAGGCTATTGAGAAATTACCACCACCTATCTCTGTTAAGGGGGTGCGTAGTTTCTTGGGACATGCAGGGTTCTATAGGCGCTTCATAAAGGACTTCTCCAAAATTTCCACTCCCTTGTGCAAATTGTTGGAGAAGGATGTGAAATTTGTGTTTGATGATGCTTGTATCAAGGCGTTTGAAGAGTTGAAGAAAAGGTTGGTGACCGCACCAATCATCATTGCTCCTGACTGGTCTTTGCCATTTGAATTGATGTGTGATGCGAGTGATAATGCTATTGGGGATGTTCTAGGCCAAAGAATTGGAAGAATTTTTCACTCCATCTATTATGCAAGCAAGACGCTTGATGCAGCCCAGTCCAATTATACTACCACTAAGAAGGAGTTGCTAGCCGTGGTTTATGCTTTTGATAAATTCAGATCCTATTTGGTTGGCACTCGTGTTGTTGTCTACACTGATCATGCCGCAATCCGGTATTTGTTTGAAAAGAAGGACTCCAAGCCTAGTCTCATTAGATGGGTTCTCCTATTGCAAGAGTTTGATGTTGAAATTCGAGATCGCAAGGGGACTGAGAATCAAGTTGCTGATCATTTGTCAAGGCTGGAGAATAGAGATCATGCAGATGAGGGGCCTGAGATTAAAGAGGTATTTCCTGATGAGCAACTTTTTGCTCTAGATGAAGCTGAAGCGCCATGGTATGCTGACATGGTGAATTTTCTAGTGAGTGGTGTATCCCCCTGGGGCTACTGCTGAGCAAAAGCGTAAACTCCTTCATGAGAGCAGATTTTATGTGTGGGATGAGCCCTATTTGTACAAGATAGGAGTTGATCAACTAGCTAGGAGATGTGTTCCAAGGGAAGAAGTAGAGCCGATTCTACAGAGCTGCCATTCCTCTCCTTATGGTGGCCACCTTGGTGGAGATCGAACAGCTGCAAAGGTACTTCAATCTGGTTTCTTTTGGCCCACTTTATTTAAAGATGCTCATGCCTTAGTGAAGCAATGTGATCGTTGCCAAAGAACGGGTACCATTACTAGGCGTCACGAGATGACTTTGAACAATATCTTGGAGATTGAGCTGTTTGATTGTTGGGGTATTGATTTTATGGGTCCATTCCCACCTTCTATGGGCAATAAATATATCCTTGTAGCAGTTGATTATGTATCTAAATGGGTGGAGGCCATTGCACTTCCAACGAATGATGCGAGTGTGGTGGTGAAGTTCGTGAAGAAGAATATTTTCACTCGTTTTGGGACACCGCGGGCTATAATCAGTGATGAAGGTACGCATTTTTGCAACCGGTTGTTCAATAAGTTATTGGCTAAGTATGGGGTTCGCCACAAGGTGGCTACTGCTTATCATCCCCAAACTAGTGGCCAAGTGGAAGTGTCTAACAGAGAGATCAAGCAAATCCTTGAGAAGACTGTGAATGCCTCGAGGAAGGATTGGGCTATGAAGTTAGATGATGCTCTCTGGGCCTATCGAACTGCATTCAAAACACCTATTGGAACCTCTCCATATAGGCTTGTTTATGGTAAGGCTTGTCACTTGCCGGTTGAATTAGAGCATAAGGCATATTGGGCAATTCAAAAGCTCAACCTTGATATGGCTTTGGCGGGGGAGAAGAGGATGCTCCAATTGCATGAACTTGAAGAGTTCCGTTTCCATGCGTATGAAAATGCGAAGTTATATAAGGAACGGACAAAGAAGTGGCATGATAAGCACATTGAGCGTCGTTCTTTTGAGCCCGGGCAGCTTTTATTGTTGTTCAACTCGAGGTTGAAATTATTTCCGGGCAAGTTGAAGTCGAGATGGTCGGGGCCTTTTGAAGTGGTTCGTGTTACCGCACATGGAGCGGTTGAATTGAGAGCCCAAGATTCGGGAAACACATTTTTGGTTAATGGTCAAAGGGTGAAACATTATTGGGGAGGTGCGGTGAATCACCGCACTTCAATTACTTTGAGGGACCCTTGATTCATACCCGTCGTGCCACGACGTTAAATAAGGCGCTTCTCGGGAGGCAACCCGAGCTTGTACTTGTAATAGTTTAGTTTTCTTTTATTTTTATAGTGTCACGTTTTGTTGTTTTTGTGTGTCATTTTTGCAGGAATCGGGTGAGCTAAATAAGGTGAAATAAATGCATTGAGGGGTATGGGACGTCTCGAGACATGTCCCACGCTTGGGTGTGCACTTAGAATCAAAAATCGGTGCGAAAAAACGTGCTTGGGCGCGTTCGGGAGTGCCCCGCGCCTCCCAACGCGCGAGAAAAAGAGCTAAAGAAAAAAGCTTGGCGCGGTTGGGAGCGCCCCGCGCCTCCCACCGCGTGAAGCTTGGCAGAACATCACAAATCTCGCCCGCTTTTGGCCTGCGCCGCGGGTTCAAACGCGGAGGGCAAGAATTTTTGGTTCTAAGTCGGGTCAACGGGTTTGACCCGAAATTCTTTAATCCCCCAACCCTTTAATCCCGATTTCTAACATATTCTCTTCCTTATTTTCACCACAAACACTCTCTAATCACACACTAATTCACTTGCAACACTTGGAATCATTCCAACTCATTGTGCAATCAACTCTAACCCATTCAAGTAAGTACATTCCTACTCTTCCTTCTCAATAACATGTAAGTTGCATTCATTATTACTCATGGGGGATTTCTTAACTAAGTACAAGCTTGTGCATAAAAATTCAATCTTGATGTGCTTAACTTGTCTATGATGCTTAGTATAGAACTTGTGACTTGTAAAAAGAGATCTCCCAACAATTTGGGAGGGTTGGCACATTACAAAATCCATTGAAATTGCTAGTTTAAAGTTGTGCACACTAGGTGTTTGTGAAAAAGCCCCAATGATGAAAATTCAATGACATTGTGAATTCTTGAGTAGCAATGCATTCCTTAGGCTTACTATGAACATTAGGTGTTGCATACACACTAGAATTGATCATGAGGCACCCACACTAGCTTGATTTTCGAAATTCAAAACGTGGCATATTTTGCCCAAGGCTAGTTTTGTTCAAGTGTGGGGTTGCTTGTGCCATTGAAACGAGTGATTGACACATAGAGTGTGTGATAAGTGTGGGGTGGTACCCTTGAGCTTGAATTGTATTTTTGGTGCTTAGCTATACATCTCACATTGATCTTTGTGTTTGTGTAGGTACCATGGTCGCCACACCTCATAAAGCTAGTTCCTCATCCACCTCGGGTCCGAGGAGAGCACCTCAAACCGGGCCTTCTTCCACAACGCAAAAGGGCAAGGCACCGGCCAAGCCCAAGGCAAAAGCAAAGGCAAATGCTAAGATTCCAAAGGACGCGGTGCCGATAACACGTCCCGGAGGCAAGACCCGGTATGGCCTCCCTTTTGTAATGAAGGGGGATTGCCAAACATGGTATAAAAATGTGCAGCTTGCGGGGTACATACCCGAGCAAGCCATTGATAAACGGCCGGTGCTACAAAAGTTTAGAAGCGTGGCTGAGGCAATCATTGCGCTCAAATGGGACTCAGTGTTTGAGAGTCCGGGGCACGCCAACTTGGACATGGTCCAAGAACTGTATGCTAACTGGGAGCCCGAGGAGGCGTGGAGAGATGATGACATGGTGACTGTTAGGGGAGTGAAGGTGAAGTTGGATCCATCGGCATTGAATGCCTTCTTGAGGGTCGAGGACCCCGACTATGATGATTTGAGAGAGTACATCAAGAAGCCGGACTACAAGGCTTTGCGGGAGACTCTATGTGGTGAGGACTCCGCGCATAAGTGGGCACGAAATGCGGCTGGGAGTCACAAACTTATGCATTTCTCACAGTTTCTCAAGCCGGCTCGTGTATGGATGAGGTTTATCAATGCACGCATCCTACCATCGTCTCATTATTCCGAGGTCACCAAGACTCGGGCATGCATGATTTACTTCTTTATGACTGGGAGGCCGGTGAACATTGGATACTGCATGTTGAGAATGATGAAAGCGCAAAGGAAAGAAAAATCTTGTAGTAGGTTGTACTTTGGGAACCTCTTGACCCGTTACTTAGAGAAGGCGGGCGTCCCCGTAGATGAGATTGGGGATCGCATTGTCCCTGATATAGGGAAGCCTTTTGACATTGCTTCGGTCAAGGGGGTGATCACCACGGCACCAGTGAAGCTGACGGCAGACGAGTGGCGGGAGGCAGACGCCAACTTGACTGCGCGTCAGTACTTGATGATGGAGGCGATGGCCCGTCAGTCGGGAGTTGATTTGACTGCTATTGACCGCAAGGTCCCGCTGACGGAGACCTCGAAGGTCCTGCTGGGCGAGGTTGAGGCTAGAACGGTGGATCCGAAGGAAGATGAGAACACGGATTCAGATGTAGTGGCCGATGATCCGGACAGTGATTATGAGACTGATCATGAGGCGGAGGCCTAGGTCCACACTCCTGTGCACCATCCAGCTTTCAGGGCAATTTTCTTGTACTCTTACTTTTGCACTTACTTCTTTGTCGCACTGGGACATTGCTTAGTTTAAGTGTGGGGTGGGGTACTGCCCTTTATCTAGTTTTTATTTTTGAGGTTAAGGATGCATGTACCTTAGGACTTTTTATTTTGTCACTTGACTTTGTTTTGATTTATTTCTTGCTTTAATATATGAAAAATTGAAAAAAAAATTAGAAAACCAATGAAAAATTCCAAAAAGATTTTCCTTTTAGTTTTATTAGTGGTACATGTCATCCGCCCCGTGGTTTTTCTTATGGCCGCGGTTCTTTTCCATGGGGTGACCTTTGAACCGGGTAGTTTTTATTTTTAGGATTAGGATAGTTAGTTGTAGATGACCCTAGGCTAAGGAAAAAGGTAGAATGCTAGGTGCATTAGATTTGTTTGATACCGGTGGACTTGGACTTGATTGCATGTGCTATTTGTGGCGTCCTTGGTTTTAATTTGATGCATGCCTAGAGGAAGAAAAAAAAATGGAACAACCCCCTTGAGATGCTTGAGTCCGCTTGCTTGACTTGATTGTTAACCTTTGTGCATGAGTGCTTAAATTTCCACAAGTTGCATTCTAGAAGCTTGGTTGAGAGTTGTTGATGGAGCCTTTTTGTGTGGACTATGTGCAATGTGTGTTGTGAGGCATATTTTTGTTGCTCCATGTTGCATACTAATGTCTAGAACTTGCCCCGTGTGTGTGCAAAGCGAAATCCTAGGTTCGCTCTAGTCGGGAAATGATACAAGGCCTTCTTTTGTTAGCCTACCCGTACATATATACCTTGAAAAATTATTGTTGAGATTTCTTTGATCCTTTCTATTGGCACCCACACCCCGAGCCTACCCATTTGTTCTTAATTGACTCTTTTGGCCCTTACTCCTTAAGCACTTTATTGATATTGTGTAGATGATTGGAGTTGTGGTTGGATGTTGGGAGGTTTTTGAGTGGAACTAATAAAGGGGAATACTTGTGAAAATTGTGAAGTAGTGAAAAAAACATTGGCAAGGTTGGAAGTTAATGAAATTGAAAAAAAAAAGAATGAAATGATAAGAAAAGAAAAAAAATAGCAAAGTTGAAAAATTTGTGGAAAAGAAAGAAAAAAAAGAGAAAGATATCCCTTCCTTGCTAGTGTGTGCTTAAAAAGAAAATATGCTACTTGTTGAGAAGGTGTATATGTGATAGTTGTTGATTGGGTGGCTTGTTGAGACTTGTGTTTGAAATAAATGTGATGTATTAAAGTGCTTAGGGAGGTAGTCACTATTACCCATATGTATCCTACCCGCACCTTAGCCTACATTGCGACCTTTCTAAAGTCCTAGTTAATCCCGATTAGAGTGAGCCTACATTAGTGGAGTCCTACACTACGGGCAAGCCTATGGTACGTTGTGTGTGACATGTGAGCCTTTCATGAGAGTGAGAGAATTCATTTGTTATTGCCCCCGTTCTATTCATGATATTTGTTTTTGTGTGTGATCTTTGGGGGGCACTCTCTTTCATATTGGTGAGGGCACATGGTTTGCATGAAATAGGTAAAGTTGATGGCTCTTGGTCGAGTAGATAGGTGTGACTTTGTGGGAGCATGGTTGCATTGAGTTGAGTTTGTGCACTTGAGCTATTTTGGGGTGGTTGTTCGCATGTTTTTGGTTTTGGAAAATTATTGGCATGTTGTGGATCCATGGTAGTCATGTGCGCATTGGTTCAATGGTCGGTATCAACCATAGTCATTGGCAGACCTGTTTTACCTAGGATGGGAAGTGAGATGTGACTTGCTCGAGGGCGAGCAAGGGTTCAAGTGTGGGGTGGTGATGTTCGGCATTTTATGCCTACTTTTCCTTAATATTTCCGCGCATTTGAGCTTGTTTTGCACTCGTTTGGTAGCTTGTGATGTGGTTTTACACTGATGTTGTGTTGTGCGTGTGTAGGTTGTTACGCGATGCATTTTGGAGCGTTTCGGAGCTTGATTGAGCATGAATTGGTTGAAGGATGTTTGAAGATTGGATTGAGCACACAAAGGCACGACACGAGGTGTGAAATGGAGCGAAAGAAGAGCATTTTGGCCGCGCGCCCTAGCCCATGCGCCGCGTGCTCTACCGCGCGAAGAGGCTAGGCGCGTTTGGCCTGCGCCGCGTGGCCATGGCGCGCAAGAAATGGCGGAGTCTGGCTTGGAGCACGCTTTCCGAGGCGCGGGGCGCCCGTTATAGCGCCCCGTGTGCGCGTTTTTACTCCCTATTCCTTCTAGTTTTGGGTCTAACTTATTACCAAGGGTTTGGAAACATTATAAATAGTTCATTACTTAGTTTTCGAAAAGAGTTCTTGACTTTGGGCAATATTGAGAGCTACATACTTCATTGAACAAGGGTGATTCTTAATCTTTCATCTATTACATCAATTATTTCATTATTACATCAAATCTTTGCCTTGTGATTATGAATATGTGTGGCTAATTTCCTTACGTTCTAGGGTTAGAGTTTTACATGAAAGTTGATTGTTGAAGATTGATTCCCATTAATTGAATCCCATAACGGGTTACTTATTCTTTCTTGATTTCACTTGTATAATTGTTAAGAGCTCGATAATTATGCATTATCTATGGTTTTTGGGTTGAACTCGAAAGAGAGAATCTAATTACGTAATAAGAAAGAATAGAACTAGTTTGTGAACCCGGGCATCGGGGAACCAATTCGCGAGTAGGATAGACATATACTTGCTTGCTTAGTTTAACTCATTACAGGTTCGTTAATGTGTGCATGTGATTTAACCCATAGACATATAGGGATTGAAGTAGCTTGCATAGATTGTGAAGAACTGAAAGGTTTTCATAATTACATTTACCCTATCAGTTAGTGACCCGGGATTTAAGAAGTGGAATCAATTGAATACATCAACTGGATTGTTCGTAACTCTGACCCTGGACCGTCCTCTTAATATTGATAACACCCAAAGTTTGCATCATTGCTTGACTACACATCTGGCACTTTAATTACTGCTTTTTGGTTACAAAAAAACTCTCACCATCAAAGAACAAGACCCCTGGATAGTTTGTTAGAAATTGTTTACTAAGTATTAGTCTGCACAGTCCTCATGGGATCGACACTCGACTTTGTCACTTTATTGGCGACCGCGTATACTTGCGTGTGCGTTTGGGAGCAACAGATGAAATCCCAGTATTTTTTTACGGGGCTGCTAGTTATATTGAATCAAATCCCAGTAGTATTTACTAGGACTTGTCGTTTTATTGAAGAAAATCCCAGTAATATTTACTGATCCAATCCAAATCATAATTGTAACAGGACAATTATTTAACTGCTTCTTGTAATAATCTATGCACCTCCTAAAGACACTAGAAGGGGGGAATTGAATAGTGTCTACCGATTTTCGTTTCAAGAACCTGGTTCTTCTGGATGTAGAACCTAGTTCTCACCTTCGCAATTATGCTGTTTCAACCACTGCAACACACCACAACCACACTCACAGAAAAAACGAGGATTTTACGTGGAAAACTCCTTGCTCAAGGGAGAAAAACCATGACCCACACTCTGGGATTTGAGAACTGAATCCACTAACACAATGAGCAAGTTTCTGATTACAAACTCTATAACCAAGGGGCTACACTCTAGACCCTAATCACTACTCAAAGCTAAACTCTAGCTTTTCAAGTAATTTCGCATAAGTTCACCTAATACATATGCTTCTACAAAAAGCCAATAGGTAAAAACAATGAAAGCTCAAACTAAGACAACTTACAACCCAATAAACCTAGACAGAATATCTAGATTTGAACAACTCAAGCACGTCAGTTGTCTTCTCCAGTTTACTCACGTAGACAGATGCTAGATCGCCTTTGTATGCTCTCAACTCTCTGTTTGTGAATAACTAAGTCACGGCTGTATCAACTACTTGTATTTATATGGGCCTTGTAACCCTAGTTGAGTCCTACAGGGAATCCTCGTAATTATGGTAAGACGAGATTCCTAGTAACTCTTTTCCTTGTTGAAGTCCAACTCCTATTCACACTTCGAAGATACAGCCTGGGCACCGCCTCTTTTAGTCTGACTAGGATGCATATTCATTCACACGCCACTATTCCTAGTTCCGCAGGGATTTGCAACCCGCAACTCTTTTCGATCAGTCGTGCCCTTCATGGCAAGGACTAGGTTCTTCTCTAAGACCACTAAGTCCTTTACGTTTGTCATTCTTCAAAACCAGCACTCAACAAATTCCCCCTTTTTGATGATGTCAAACAAATGTTGCCCAAGAACCTGAATAGACAAAGTTCCCAAAAGCACAGAAACAAAAATAACAAGTTCAAGAATAAGTAAACTGATGAATTAGGTCACAAACACCCCAACATTTCCTTCTTCCCCCTTTTGGCATCATCGAAAAGATTCAAATACCTGCATGAACCTGTTAGTACTATCCAGTCTATAGCACAAGGCAACAAGTCAGTAACAAAAACACACAGAAGCAAGAATATGGGCCCAACAAGAACCAAATACTTTAAAGCAAACAGTCAAAAGCATAAGGAAATTTAAAACCATTATCCAGGGTGTGACAGCAGCACAACCCTATCAATTAGTACACAACTGAGAAAGAAATTGTTTGAAACAACCAACACATGTGCAGGGGAGAATTGGAAGGAATTATCAACATGCAGAGAAAGGAATAGGAGGATAGGAAAGGAGGACTCAAGGCTGAAGGTTGAAGTGTTTGACAAGTGCCTCAAGTTGTTTCGTATTCTTGGCCCTTTCTATCACTAGCTCGGCCTCATACTTGTGGCAGTCTATCTTCAAACGATCAATTTCTTGATCCTTCAACTTCAGCTATCTGTGGAGCTCTGCATTTTCTGTATTTACTTCAAGGACATGAGTCTCCAGCTCCTTCACAGCATCAATGGCCTCCTCAGGTCCATATTCCTCACTCTCCTCAGCTAGCTCTTGCTTGACCTGCATAGGTTTCTTAGAAGCTCTACTCTCCTTGAAGAAGTCACAATTTTTAAGCACATTATGCCCAAACATCTGATGAATGGTTGGCTTCTTCCCAACTTCCAGAGGAACCCCAAAATGCTCAAGTACTTGCTGGAGGATATAGGAATGCACCAGAGAATGTGGCTTCTGATCTGTATCTGCAATCCTCTTGATATGTCTAATGATTAGCCCAGGTACATTGATCTACCCCTTATCCAGCAAGTCCATAAATGTCAGGTCTAGAGCACTAGCTTCGCAGTTTCTTTCTCCTCTAGGCAGAAGGAACCTGTGCACAAACTCAAACAACAACTGGTGTGCAGGTTCCATCTCCTTCTTATCTACCTTCCTCTCCTTCCTTAGCTTGGGTTTTCCTGAGAATTTCTTGACCACTTCCAGTGGAGTCACACCATCAGTCCTCTTGGGCCACATCAATTTTATATACCTGCAATAACCTTCAGCAGGTATGTCAAGAATCACTCCAAGCTCAGGTCTCCCAAACTCTATCTCAATTCCCTTCACTGTGGTGAACACTCTCCTGACATTTACTCTACAGTTGGTGTAGAACTCTCTGATCTCACCAACAAACAGCTTCGTTTCTTTGTTGGCAAACAAACCAAGCCATCCCTGGTCACTAATCATTCTTAGCAATGGTTTCATGTGAAATTCCTTCTCATCATGCAAGATGCTGCCAGGCAACACCTGATGCTTTGAAAAGAAGGCTACCCTGTCAACCTCTTCTTCACTGCCTCTCTTTCTCTTCCTGTTCTCAGCTTCACTATCTGAATCAGAATCACTTGGCTCAGCATAACTACCAGTCTCACTTTTTTCTTGTACCTCCTCAGTTCCTTTTTCTTCCACCTTTTTCTCTTACTCTCTGTCTTTCACCTGTGAAATTGTCCTCTCCAGCTTTCCTAACTTCTCTAGATGTTGCTTCAAGGCAGACCTAGTACCAACTCTCCTGGCAGCAGGCTCAGCAACAGGCTTGTCACCACTCTCTTCACTCAATTCATCAACCAGCCTATTCTTTGTCACTAACTTTCCCCCTTTCACCAGTCTTCTCCTCTTTTCCGGCTCTACTCTGTTTTCTTTGACAAATACAACCTCTTCTTCTTGTTCCTCACACTCCAGTTTCTCATCCTCCTCACCAAACTTTCTTTTCCTCTTTGATTCTTCTGCTTTCTTAGTAACTTCATCTTTTTCAGCTTTTTCTGTTACCATCCCTTCATTCTTTTCTTCTTCAGAATCTGTCCAATTTAAGTCTTCATCATCAGCCTCAGTAGGATCTGGGCAAGAGATAGGCTCTTGACACAAATCCTTTGAAGCCTCAGCAAGCCCAGGTCCTCCAACTGCTGAACCTTTTGGAACAGATTCTTCCTCATTATCCGCAACACCCACAACATTTGTACATGGTTCCATTTCACTTTCTTTAAGGGACTCAACAAGATCCTGTTCCCTTAGTTGTTCTATCACTCTTTCAGCTACACCCAACCCCACATCAATCTTTTCTACTACCGGCACATGCAAGTTTCCCTAAGTTCTTCCTGACCATACTTTTGCTCTGTTTCAACTGGGTTCCCCCTATCTATCTTGTCATCAGATTCTACTACTCCTATAATTTTATCTAGTCCTGTTACTAGTGTTTCAGTATCCGTCGTACCAGGGCTTTTTATTTCTTCTAACCCAACAGGAGTAGATGTAATAGGATCAGGGATTACCTCAGAAGGTGATTCCGATGAACTTGGTGCAATGGGCGTAGTAGGCACGGCTCTTGATCCTCTTTACCAATTTCTTGTCGCCCTTTTGGAGAAATTTTGTTCTGATCTTAGCAATTCTTTGTGCGAGAGTGGATGGGGGTGGTTTTGCAGATGATTTCTTGGCAGCCTTTGTGGGTGAAACGGATGAAGATTGTACTTGAGACATGATGTAGGTTTTAATGGATTTTAGACTGAGATTTCAAGAAATTTTCAGTTTTAGTTTTTGGGAGAGAATTTTGATTTAAGAGACGAAGTAGTTGGATGTGTGAGTTCTGTGTGTATTGACGAAGGGGAAGGGTTATGGTGATTAGACAGTTTCTAGGGAAGACAAAGAAATAATGAGATAAAAGTAGAGAAGATGCTTTTTGAAATTTTTGAAAACCGGGAAGAGTTTTGGATTTGACGGTTATGGACTCATTTGATATAGCCTTTTCAAGTAGTGGGGTCCAAACAAGTCAATTAGAATTCTATCCCAAAAAGGAATGTGTTCCTATAATTTAGGACAGTTACAGAAACATGGAGGATCTCCATTGACACACATATAATTGACAATTTAATTTCAGTTATGCCTTCTATCATGCAGGGTAGTGTGACTGTACCTGGACATGATTCCTCATGCTTCAGTCGGTTCCTTCTCAGTACATAGTAGGTTCTTCATGGGATCACATTATCCTCACCTGGTGCTTAAAGACTGAACAAGTGTACTTTATAAAGTACAAGGTTTGACTGAACAATAATAACTGAATTTTACACAGGGATAATTGAATACTTCACTAGCCAATCATGGGGGGATCACCTGCTGGGTCATCCGTGTATTTTGGTCATCCCTAATTCCAACCTGTTCCTCTCAAACTGTACCTTGTTCAATGCTTTGGTGAATATGTCAGCAATTTGATCTTCAGTCCTACACGAATTCATAGTAATCAGACCCTTTTCCACATTATCTCTAAGGAAATGGTGTCTAATATCAATGTGCTTGGTTCTTTTGTGTTGGACTTGGTTCTTGGCAATATTCACTGCACTAATGTTATCACAGAAAAATTGGCACTGCTCCACATTTGATACCAAAGTCCTCCAATTATTGTTTGATCCATAGCAGTTGTGAGCAACATGATGCAGCTGCTACATACTCAGCTTCAGCAGTAGATAGGGCAACTGAGTTTTGCTTCTTTGTAGCCCAAGAGACAAACAAGGACCAAGAAAGTGTGCCATTCCCGAATGCTTTTCCTATCCACCAAATGACCTGCATAATCTGCATCAGCAAACCCAATTAGTTCAAAAGTACCCTCCCCTTGGGTACCAAAGACAAAGGTCCTGAGTTCCTTTCAAGTATCTCAGGATCCTCTTCACAGCTGTCAAATGTGACTCCTTGGGCTTGGACTGAAATCTAGCACACAGTCCTACACTGTATACTATATCAGGTCGGCTAGCTGTGAGATAGAGGAGTGAACCTATGATTCCTCTATATTTTGTCTCGTTTGTCGAAGGACCTAGTTCATCCATATCCAGCTTGGTTCCGGGTGCAATAGGAGTAGTCATTTCTTTTGCTCCCTCCATGTCAAATTTCTTTAGTAGTTCCTTGACATATTTTTGCTGATGAATCATAGTCCTTCAGGCATTTGCTTTATCTGCAACCCAAGGAACAAATTTAGTTCACCCTCATGCTCATTTCAAATTCACTTCCCATCAGATCAGCAAATCCTTTGCATAGCTCCTCATCAGTTGCTCCAAAGATGATATCATCGACATAAACTTGAGCCACCAGTAGATCTTTTCCTTTCTTCTGAGGAATAACGTGTTGTCAATCTTACCTCTCGAAAAACCATTCTTCAGCAGGAATCCTGAGAGTCTTTCATACCAGGCTCTAGGGGCATGCTTTAATCCATAGAGAGCCTTGTCCAGTTTGTAAACATGATCAGGAAATTCATTGTTCACAAGGCCTGGTGGCTGTATCACATAGACTTCTTCATTCAGGTAGCCATTTAGAAAGGTGCTCTTTACATCCATCTGATATAGCGTGAACTCCATGTATGTAGCAAAAGTAATCAACATTCTGATGGCCTCCATCCTTGCAACTGGTGCAAAGGTTTTCATCATAGTGTATTCCTTATTCCTGACTGTAACCTTGAACTACTAACCTCGCCTTGTTTCTTGTCACTATACCATGCTCATCCAGTTTGTTCCTGAACACTCATTTTATTCCAATTATTGATCTGTCCTTCGGTTTAGGAACTAGGTGCCACACTTTGCTTCTTTCGAATTGATGAAGTTCCTCCTGCATGGCTAGAATCCAGTCTGGGTCTTCTAGAGCTTCTTTTACATTCTTTGGTTCCAAAGATGAGAGGAAGTAAAGAATGCACAGAAGTTCTTCAGAGCTGACCTGGTCATGATTCCTGTATCCAGTTCAGATAGGACATTCTCCAAATGGTGAGAGCTTGATGTTTCCATGGCCTGAGTTGAATATGACTGGAAGGACCTGCAGCATTATCTGGGAGGTGTTCTTCCTGACTTGCTGGATCATCAGCTTCATCAGAAGTTCCCCCTGTCAAGTTGACTCCTTGTTCTAGTGTGCTTGGATTTTCACCTGATGTCTCCTTGTCTTCTGAGTCTTCCAGTTCATCTACAACCTTCTTCCCTTCTTAGGCAAATCACTTGATC